>CM073126.1:54061483-55410650 GCA_037039145.1 Fundulus diaphanus
TACTATAATGGAACCCTCTTTTGGGGGTGGAGAACTCCGTTAGATTAAACTCAAATGTTATTAAAAAATGATCAGATAGGACAGGGTTGTGAGGAAATACTGTTAATTCTTCACAATCAATGCCATATGTCAGCACAAGGTCTAAAGTATGGAGCCAAGAGTGCGTCGGTTTATGCACATTTTGAGCAAAACCAATTGAATCTAGGATAGTTTTAAAGGCTACACTAAGGTTATCACATTCTGTGTCAACATGGATGTTAAAATCACCCACTATAAAAAGTGGGTAAAAAGTTATAGAGGTTATACTTTTTTAGCTCACAACAGCAGAGGATTTGACTCTTACTTGGTTCTGAGTGTGATGATTCAGGTAGGTATAAAACCATATCTAATCACACAGGGAAGTAAAGTTCTCTGTTTTACCGAGCCTGATTACGGTCTGAAATTCATCGACAGTCTTTCATTCCTTACTATAAAACTCAGCCAAATGCCAAAAGCATTAGGCTTCACTGATTCAATTCAATTCAATTCTATTTATATAGCGCCAATTCATGAAACATGTCATCTCAAGGCACTTTACAAAGTTAAGTTCAATCATATTATACAGATTGGGTCAGATTATACAGATTGGTCAAAAATGTTCCTATATAAGGAAACCAGTTGATTGCATCAAAGTCCCGACAAGCAGCATTCACTCCTGGAGAAGCGTACAGCCACAGGGAGAGTCGTCTGCATTGTACATGGCTTTGCTGCAATCCCTCATACTGAGCAAGCATGAAGCGACAGTAGAAAGAAAAAAACACCCGTTAGCGGGAAGGAAAAACCTCTAGCAGAACCGGGCTCAGTATGCCTCGACCGACTGGGGGTTACAGAAGACAGAGCAGAGACACAACAAGACAGACAAAAAGCACAGAAGCACACTGATCTAGTAATCTGTTCTACATTAGATGGTAATAGTCGGTGGTCTGTCCTCCCTGGATGATTTCACAGTCAACAGAACGTCAGACCACGTGTACCTACTATGAAGAAAAAAGCGAGAGAACAAAAAGTTAAAAGCTGAAATGACAACAGTCATTTCAATGTAATGCAATGCAAATCTGGAGAACAGTAGACTGGAGAACAGTAGAAATCAGTAGAGTGAGAAAAATAGGCCCTGATGTCCTCCAGTAGCCTAAGCCTATAGCAGCATAACTATAGAGGTAGCTCAGGGTAACATGAGCCACTCTAACTATAAGCTTTGTCAAAAAGGAAAGTTTTAAGATTAGTCTTAAAAGTAGACAGGGTGTCTGCCTCACGGACCACAACTGGGAGTTGATTCCACAGGAGAGGAGCCTGATAGCTAAAGGATCTGCCTCCCATTCTACTTTTAGAGACTCTAGGAACCACCAGCAGACCTGCAGTCTGAGAGCAAAGTGCTCTGTTAGGAACATACGGGGTAATCAGAGCTCTGATATATGATGGAGCTTGATTATTAAGGGCTTTATACGTTAGAAGAAGACTTTTAAATTCTATTCTTGATTAAACAGGAAGCCAGTGAAGGGAAGCTAAAATTGGAGAAATATGATCCCTCTTGTTGATTTTCATCAGATCTCTCGCTGCAGCATTTTGGATCAGCTGAAGACTTTGAACTGCATTTTGTGGACTTCCTGATAGTAAAGATCACTCTAAAGGTTTTTTCCCCCACTTGTTTGACATTAAACTACGTGGGTCCGCTTCCTCCCCCCAGCTTCTACGCGGTCGAGCACATGAATCCCGCAGAGCAGGAACGTTTTTCAATTTGGTACAACGAGGCCTGTATGCACCCCTTTGACTTTCAGAAAGAAGCTCTTTATTATTGTCAAAATGATGTGGAGATTCTTTTCAGGGGTTGTGTGAAATTCAGAGAAGAGTTCTTTAAAGAGACAAATGTTGTAATGTTCTGTTCAGGTTTATGTTTGTTATTTGGTTAAGTAGCTCTTTCCTTGCCTCTGGGTTTATTTCTGTTTTGGATTCTAGTTTAGCCTCTTTATTGTGTTAGTTATCTGGTCCCTGTATTAGATCTGGTTTTAGTTCTGTGCTTTGTTTGTTCTGTTTTATCTTAGGTCTAAGGTTTATTTTCTAGTGTCCTGTCTGCTCCCTTAATCACTTCCACCTGGGTTTGGTTAATTAGTCCCTCCCTGCTCACCTGTCTGGCCACCTATTTAAACCTCCCTCAGTTTTCTTTGTTGCCGGGACTTCGCACATGTTTCACGTCCCCATGCCTTTTGTCTCAGTCCTCGTTTATTCCGGTAAGAGCTCTCCAGCATCCTGTATTCTACCTGTCTGTCCAATTACCAAGTCTGACCTGTTTGCCTTATTTTTTGAGTCTACCCAGTTCCTGTTGGTTTTTTGGTTCTGTGCTGGAAGTCTGCTTTTTTACTCTGCCTGGACTGTTTATGTTCTGCTTGCCATATCCACCACCATCATCATCATCTCCAATAAATCCTGTTTAAGCTTACCTGAAGTGTCTGGCTGAAAACCGGGTTCACATCCTCCTTAAATCATTACAAATGTGGATCCTTTAAAGTCGATCACAATTGCGGCGGCATGCATGAAGGTCTTCACCTCCAATTTCCTGCCTCCTAAAACTCTCGGCATCCCCTCCCTGGTGGATTATTGCTGGCATTGCAAGACTTTTTCGGACGCATCCATTCAATGGTTAGAGTGGGTAGCTGTTGAACGGGGCATTTTCATTCAACATGCGCTCAATAAAGGTGAAATGAAAATCGGGCCTTATCATGTCGTCGGGTACGCAGAGGTTGAAGGTGTGAAAATTGTGTTTGAGTTCAATGGATGTTTCTATCACGGTTGTCCCACCTGCTTTCCAGCTGACCAGACATGTCCTCTCAGAGGAGTTTGCTTTGAAACGTTCCACTCAGCTACCATGGAGAGAGCCAGGGTATTGGAATCGGTTTACGGGGTGCACTTGGAGTTTATGTGGGAACACAATTGGAATCTGATGAAGGCGTCGCACTCGGGTCTCAAAAGGTTTCTGGACTGTTTCAGCGCACCGGAGCCTCTTTCCCCGACACATGCTCTGTTTGGGGGCCGGACTTGTGCTCTCAGGCTGAGGTACACGGCTGGGGAGGAGGAATCGGTGCATTATGTAGATTTCACCTCGTTGTACCCGTACGTGAATGCTAACTGCAGCTATCCACTCGGCCACCCCAAAATCATTTGCAAAGATTTTGACGATCCTCATAACTATTTCGGCTTCATCAGGGCGACCGTGTTCCCGCCTTGTGGTCTGTTTTTCCCCGTTTTGTCGTACAAGACATCTACCGGTAAACTCGTGTTCACTCTGTGCCGGGCTTGCGCCAAAATGAGCTACCAGACAGCCACCCACTCTGACCAAGAGAGAGCATTAACAGGTGTATGGGTAAGCGTCGAATTCAACAAAGCTCTAGAACTCAGATACCGCCTCGCTGAAATCACTGAGGTTTGGCATTTTGAAAAACAGACCAGTTCAATCTTTAAACCGTATATCCACACTTTTCTCAAGGGTAAGCAGGAGACTTCAGGTTTCCCGGCTGAAGCGATGGATGAGGAAAGTTGATTGAAATATGTGGCAGACTACAAACGTGAGCAGGGCATCCAGCTGGATGTGGAGAAGATTGAGGTGAATCCGGCTAAAAGGCAGGTGGCTAAATTGTGTCTGAACAGTTTTTGGGGCAAATTTGCACAGAGAAATGATTTGGCTCAGACGAGCATCGTCTCCGACCCGGATGAATTTTTCAACTTCGTGTTTTCAGGTAAATACACAGTGAGCTACTTTAACTTTCTGAACTATGATATGTGCATGGTTCAGTGGAAATACAGCAAGCGCTGCATCTCTCCACCCAACAAGGTGAAAAATATCTTCATCGCCGCCTTTACAACTGCGTACGCGCGTCTGAAATTGTACACCTGTCTCGAATGACTTCAACAGCGTGTTTTGTACATTGATACTTGATCTACGTGGTTAAACCGGGTCAGACCCCCCTCAAGCTATGGAATTTTTTAGGTGATTTAACTGATGAACTTTCAGGCGGCATTATACAAGAGTTTGTTTCCACAGGCCCAAAAAGCTACGCTTACCAAACGAGACACCGAAAAAAAGTGTTGATGAAGTTTAAAGGTATCACTCAGACTCATGAATGCAGTGAGAGGGTGAATTTTGACAGTGTGAAAGACCTGGTAGAAGGTTATCTGCAAGGTTCTACAGGGGATGTTTTACAGGCTCCGCAGCATACCAACAGGAGGGATAAAAGTAACTTCCAGCTTCAAAATGGCACATTTCAGAAAAAGCTCCGGGTGCTGTATGATAAAAGAAGGCTTTATCCTGACGGAACAACCTTTCCGTTTGGCTATTAAAGGCTAACTGAGAAAAAAAATGTCGCTGTCCCGTGAAACACAGGAGGTTGAATTTGATCCAAGATTCAAAACCCCCTTTTCATGTATTATTTCCGAGTGGTTGTGGTAAATCTTTTTTTGTTAAAAGTGTTTTGCAAAATTGTAACCATGTTATGGATGTTGTTCCTGTAAATATATTCTGGATTTACACCTGTTTCCAAAGTATGTATTCTGAATTGTAAAAAATGAATAAAAAGATTAAATTCATCGAAGGACTACCTGATTTTTTTGATGATGAAAATCTGTTTCCTCCTGATCAAAATCATTCCAGGCTTCGGAGCATCCAGAAGTGGTCAAGATTTTTACCCAATACCGGCATCATAAAAGTATGAGCGTTATTATGCTGACTCAGAATGTGTTTCATCAAGGCAAGTACAGCCGTAACATCAGTTTAAACGCTAATTGTATGGTGTTGTTTAAGAACCCGAGAGATAAACTGCAACTGAATATATTAGCCCGTCAAATATTTCTGTCAGAGAAAACTTTCTTTATGGAGAGTTTTCAAGACGCCACCAAAGAACCTCATGGGTATTTAATCGTCGATCTGACTCCCACTTGTCCAGACCGTTTCAGACTGAGAACCGGAATGCTCCCAGGTTAGAGGCCGGCTGTGTATGTACCAAAATTAAATTAAATTAATTCATCATGTCAGCGCGCATAAGAAGGAATGCTCCCTTATTCAAAGCTCTGTTCCACGCCACACCACAGAAACGTAAAGACATTCTTGCCCACTGCTCACCGACCTTCTCAAAGCCTTGTGTGAGATAGCTCTCAATATCTTAAAAGGTAACATTAAAGTATCTCCTTCTCAACATAAAAAACTGGAAAAGCAGAAAAAGATCATCAGACTGCTGGCTGATAAAAGAACAGGGTTGAAGCGCAAGCAGCCGGTTCTGAAAAATCAGACGGGCGGGTTTATTCTTCCTTTGCTGACTGCCGTGGCCCCTTTATTAGGAGAGGTGCTGGGAGGTGTCATCAGGAGATGAGAGAAAATGTCTCTTAGGACGGCGCAAAAGATGTATCTGGTTTCACCGCATCAGTTCAAATGCTTGACCCCGTCAGAGCCTTCTATCAGACAGATGGCTGAAGAGGATTTGGATTCTAAAATGAGAGAGATTCTGAATGAACCGGGACTGAGTTCTTATGAAAAAATTAAAAGCTACAACGCTCTGTTGCAGAGATATCTCCCTCTAATGAAGTAGGGTCAGCTGGATGAACCCCGAGTGACTTTAACTGTGCAACGTGACCCTGTGCCTGAAAATAATGAGGCTGACTCTACCGGTTTTACAGCCTCTCCTGCAGAATTTGACCAGACCTCTAATGAGATTTTAAAAGCTCTACCTAACAGAGATCGCAAAAACGCTGAATACATACTGAAAAAGTTATCGGAAGTTGGCACGAGTTGGACCTCCAAAGGCGAATTTGTTTACCGGGATTGTGTGATGGGAGGCTCACATCTGGTCGATTTGCTGAAAAACCTTCTGCTTCCATTTAAGAGGAAAACACAGACCCAGGAACCTGTAGGTTGGACCCCGTTCATGGCTGCCTTGAAGGAGCTAAACATCCCCGCGTCGTCAGTCAGTAACCTACAAGCCCGCGACCAATACAGAGGCATGACAGAAACAGGTGTATCAAAGAACAAAGATAAACCTGTCATGAAATGAAAAGGAAAAATCGTGCTGTCCCCTAAATTCCCCGGGAGGATCCCACCCCTGAGAAAGGACCTGCTCAAAGCAAAAGAGTCAAAAACCCCGCATGGTTGAAATTTTCACCCTAAAAGTCTGTATGAAATAAAAAACTGGAGAAAAGATTTTGTAATAAAGAAACTTTAATGCTTCAAATTATTCATGCGTACAGTGTTTTTTTATTTTAGACAAGAGACAGTTTGTAACAATCTTTAAGCATTTGTAAAGAACAAGTTCCATGATTAAACGAGCACAAGGCCCTATTTTTGATACAATGCTGATATTTTTTCACAAAATCATATACCATGACATCATTTTTATAAACATCATCGTGGTAGGTAGCCAATATGTCATGCACCGAAAGCCCACAGGCTTTACGACATAGATAATAAACACAATGGTGACCGCATACGCCAGACAGAGTGTCTTGAAGT
The DNA here is from genome assembly GCA_037039145.1 of Fundulus diaphanus. Classification (NCBI taxonomy): domain Eukaryota; kingdom Metazoa; phylum Chordata; class Actinopteri; order Cyprinodontiformes; family Fundulidae; genus Fundulus; species Fundulus diaphanus. The sequence continues at coordinate 54,068,010 of CM073126.1, forward strand.
TGACGATTATGATACAATCCTTTCGAGGATCTCTCTTTCAAAAATGTCACTATGCTCGATGGATAAAATTCAAAATCAGGACTGAATCCGTAAGAGTCGAAAAAGGTGGCTCCATCATTCTCTTCCAAAGTCAAAGCTAGCCAGTGTTCTCCAGGCATGTGTGAAGGGTGAGTGTTAACGATAAAAAAAGCGGGTCCTTTGTACATGCGTTTCAGTAGCGGGAGCTGATCGGATGCCCAGACGCCGTGAAATAAATCCCCCAACAGTTGATGCATCACACTTTTGATCTTGTGGTTATTCATGTTTTAATAAAAATCCACCAGGACCGTGAGTCGTAACACGTGTACACAATCAGTGTGGTCGTTTGAGGCAGAGGAACTCTGAATCTCATTTCAAGCCTCAAATTCCTGTTACACACCGGTGACAGAGCGTCAGCGTCCTCGCTCGGATTGAGATTAAATACGAACAGGGAATAACCGTCGTTAAATTCTTCACCAGTGATGCTTAAAGGAAGGTCTTTTAAATGACGACCTGTAGCAGTGAACATGTTGTAATATTCCCTGGCTGAAATACCGTCGTTGAATTGAGGTTGAAACTCTTTGGCAGGCACCTGTCTGTCGTCTTTGCAGAGAGCTAAAGATTCCACATCCATATGTTAAAAGTTGAAAAGGGACATTCCAGTGAACGCCTCGTGGTTGACCATACCTAAAACGACATATTTAGGCATGGTTCCTAAAAACAGATTCTCCTGTGTACATATCCTGGAATTTTCTGGGCTAGAATATGTTTTCACATTCACGCGCGAAAGAGGATAGAGGGCATTTCCTTTCATTAATGCTGAATGCGTGCCCGAGCCGGATAGCCGGAGAGACTGAAACTTTTTTCACAAAAAGAGATGCTCCTAGAATTTTCAGTCGCAAGGTTGAATCACGAGGTCCCATGAGAGAGAATGCATCGCTGGTCCTGGTTAATTTAATCCTCATGTCGAAAGAATTCAGAAGGAGTCTTTCGCAGAAGAATATATCAGCGTGAAGCGGCCCCATCAGGTGTAATTCCCTTGAATTAGCGGTGAATGAGGCTCTGCGGTTCATACCCCAGTTAGGACCATCTGTCGTAACGATCGTGTCGATAGCTCCCGCGGTGTCTTTGTAAAAGAGACCTGCGCTAAATTGACTCTTTAAAGGTCTTCTGAATAATTGAGCAAAGTTTTAATCATTGCTCTGTACGGGTCGCGCTACTCTGTGAAATTAACCTATCTCCCGGAATAACGTCGCATTGACTGAACATTGTATTCAGTGGGTAATTTATGAGTCCGACGGCCGCATCATTAGCCAGGTCGCTCCCGTCTACGTTGGTGATCTTTAGACGGACGCAGCAAGGTGTCGTTCAAATCCAGCTTTTTTCTCCATCTCCGGGGATAAAGAACTCAATAGGCCCCGTGTCTGTAATAGCTGACACTGGTAATATTTCGGTGTAGACCTTATGTTCGATGGATAGTTGAGTCATGGGGACGGTGAACAGGTCGAGTTCAGCCAGGGTGCATTCTGATGATTTCTGATGTAAAAGAGCCATGATTGATTTTTTACTGAAAAATACTAATTCAGTTAAATATATCCTTGCTCGCTGTAGGCTTCCTAATCCTAGGCTTGCTCTGGCGAACTGGCTTCTTCTTCTTACGCGGCACGAGTATTTGTGAACGCCAGACACGTTGCCCCAGAGGTCTCTTTCTAGCTCTTCTTGACAAAACCATAACCCCTGACCCCTCCTGGTTATTCACACCGGTTATCTTGGTCATAGCTTTACCTATGACATCCGAGGCGATGTTTGTGGACGCCTTTTTCAGATGCAGTTTTGCTATAGCGAAGCCTGATTTAACTAGGGGTGATACGAAACGAAATAATTTTGAAAATATGGATCCTATCCCGCGTACATAACAGGTGCGCCATAGAAACCGGGTAAAGCGCCCCAACCTGGCTTTGGTAATAGGAGACGAAACGGTGTGGGTCCTCTCTCAGGAAAACCATGTTTTCTTGATTCTTTTTTTTTTTTTCCTTCTCACGTTTTACCACGCTTCAGCGTTGCTGGTGCGACTGGTTGCACAGCAATGAATGATTCCAGCCTGAGTCGTGTTTTTTTATATGCATAATCCATTTTCATCTAAACGTTCGGTGTAAGGCTGCAGGTCTGAAATGCAGCTTCACGATGCACTTTCCGTGTGTAAATTTCACCGGGGTGTTCTGATACGTTTTTATTTCAACTTGTATATTTTCAATCTCCTGGCAACGGGGATATAGTAGGGGTTATGGAAGGTTTGTGTGATAATATCTCCAAACAGGCCCTGGACCTGAACTGTTCGCAAGAGCGGGGCGTGAGCGTCCCCCACCATCTGTGGGGCGACGATGTCGCTGTAAAAATAGAGGTGGTAGAAGCCCTTCTTAAAATCTATAGGATGAGGGGCGTGCCAGTGGTTGAATTTGACCCATTTTCCGGGTTCCATACCGAGCATGTAGGCTATTGGATCGGAAAAACGTAGATGGTTCTGAGCTCCAGCCTGGTAGGTGAGTATGTTTGTGGTGCGGTTAACTTTGAAATAAATATCTGAATCTATCTTTCTCAGATGGGCTTCAATCTCAGTGATAAGCTGAGTCAAACTAGTGTAGTATCCGCTTCCAATCTGTACGTGCTGGACTTTTTCTTCGCCTTCTTTCCTCCATTCAAAATAAGCCTTTTCTGAGGGGACATTATGCCTCCGTCAAAGCCACTTGCCACTGACCTTGTAAATTAATAGGCTCGGCTAAATCCACGCGGAAACTCGATATGTTATTATCCTTAAAAACGTCGAGGCTAGCGTTGGACGGTAGCGTCAAATAAAATCCCTGGTCCTCGGCTATGCGATCCATGTTGCACTGTCAGCCCTCCGGTGAGAAGCGCTTTCTTTTATACATCACGGAGGTCATCCGTGCTCACCCAGCTGTTGAATTTCTCCGGCCAATTTTTCCAGCGTACTAAGACCTGCCTGACTCCCCAGACGCTGCGTTTGCTCAATATTTCACTTGATACATTTTGTTTTTTGGCATTTTTACCTTTTGAAGCTCCTCAGCATAAAAAGAACCTCGGACGGGCTCCCCGTCTAAATCTTTCAGTTTGAAGACGGGAGGCGATCGCTGTATCACTTCTGTAACTGTAAAGATTTCATCCGTGAAACTCTGTTCATATTTCTTATCAAACACTCCACGCACTTTGGATATTCTGACATGGTCGCCTTGCTTAAACGCCATCTTGAGTTTTGTGCAGCGTTTGGAATTAGTCCCGTACAAATTCTGAAACACCTGAAAAGCGTTACTAGCGGTGACTTCGACAGGGGCCATTTTAATACTCGAATGATAGCTGTGGTTGTAACGTTTGACCAGATCCTGAAGCACATTTACATATCGGAGAGTGTTGTTTGCGGTGAAATATCTCCACATTCTTGATTTTAACGTACGGTTAAACCTCTCAACCACCGATGCTTTTATTTCACTAGTCGTGGAAAAATATTCAATACCGTTTTTATCCATTAACGCTTTGAATGATTTGTTGAAAAATTCTTTACCATCGTCAGTCTCTTTGGAATCTGACTCTCCTTTAAAACGGACTCGAAAGCTGTTACGACATTGGACGCTGTTTTCCTTTTTAAAACCCTGACGTAGGCTCTTTTGGAAAATACGTCGATGACGGCTAATAAATAATTGTAACCGTCATTTTCTTTGGATAAACTCTGCATATCACAAAGATCTGGTTGAAACTGTTTCAGAGGCCTGGTGACAAACACTCTATTTCTAGGAAATCTTATTCTTGCGGGTTTATGCAAAGAATAAGCATCTTGTTCTGAAAAAATGTCTCGAACCTTTTCAACCGGGACCTTCTTACCAGTTTCACTTTCCATAGCCCTCTGTAATCTATCTACTCCGCCAAAAGAACCAGGATGAGCAGGTGTGTAATATACCCGTTTCATTCACTTTTCTTCAGCCATACCTTCCCACACACGTAGTGATGCTGAATGAAGGAAAAGAAGCCTGTATTCGGGTTTTTATATATTTTTTTATTAACATAGTCAGGAAGGAAAATACATTCATTTATTATACCACAAACTAATTTAATATAAAAAAACAATCATTTCATATATAAAAAGAAAAAAATGTAAAAATAAAACAGATACATTGAAAAGACATTCTTTTAATACGATGTCCTAAACTAATTTAATATAAAAAGAGAAAGACAAGAGAAAACATGCATGCTTTGGTTTCAACACCCGCGCCAGTAGTGCGTGATGGCTTCAAGTTGATCTTTTAATTCATAGTTTTCTTCAACCAGCTGATCATACCCGTCATAGATTGTATGAAATACACGCTTCACCATCGTCAATTCGTACAGATAGGCCTGTACGACAGCATTGACTGTGTCGTTGTCTTGGCGGATGTTGCGAGCGGCTAGAAACTGTTGAACGGCATTGATGAAACGCTCGTTATAAAGTACTCGCATTACACCATAGTAATTGTATTCATAGAGCTCATTCTCAAGCAGCTTCAAACATTCATGGTCTCTCTGACTAGGACGGTCGTTAATACACCTGTAACACTTATCATGCATGTATTTTTCGATCGCTGCGCTCAAAAGACGATACAGCACAGTTTTCACTGCTCTGATGAAACCGAAGCGAATCCACCTGTCGTATTCATCGGCCCCAGTGTCAGCCTCTACTTGGCCTGGCTCAGAAGGTTCCGGGGAGGGCGGATCTCCTTGACCGCAGGGGAGCTGTGAGTCCTGGGATAGCGCCGGGGAGGCTGGATCTCCTTGGCTGTCAGGGAGGTGCGTGTCCTCAGGCTGACAAGGAAGGACACAGGCAGGAAGATTCACAGCTTGTGAATTTTCGTCCTGGGTCGCCGTCTGAGGTGGCATGGTAGGAAGCCTGGAATTATTATCCCATAAAACAAAGTACTCAGGGCCGCCTTTCGCGCCTCCAGGGGGCCTGGACCAGTCGATGGTATGCCTCTGCAGAGACGTGAGGATACTCTCGCTCCCGCACTCGCTTAGGGCAGAAGAATCAGGAGTTGGTGGGCATGCGGGTGAAGGAGGGGGGTACAGCTCCAGGGAGAATTTGTCACCGTCCAGGGACCCGTGCTGCGCCGATGATTCAAACGCTTGTTTGAATCGTTTGAAGGAGATGGCAGCGGAGTAGGTGAGCTATCCCGCCCGCAGAATGTCAAACTGCTGCCAGCGTCGTTCCTCATGGTGTCAGATGTAAGAAGTCCGGTCAGTGAAGTTCCACGGAGTCCGGGTCGGTCTGCCTGGATGTTTTTATATACTGAGAAGGGCGTGGTTAACGTTGAAGGGGCGGTATTGGCTGTTGTGAGGGATGGGTCTAAAAAGCGAGCGCTTCCTTGACCCCCAAAATGTCTTTCCAGTTGCGACAGTCGCGAAACAGTGTTGAAATCCTGTCTGATATTCCGATCATCTTGTCACAGCAGGCATCAAAGGGAATGGCCAGCAATGTCCTGAACACACCGCAGTCAGAATTATAATAGTCAAGTATGAACATAACCGTCTGTGTTTTATCTTCAGCCTTTCTGAGACTTGCGCGGAAAAACCCCCACTTTGACTGCCAAGTAGCTGAGAAGATCCTATTTCCTGAATCCTTGTCAATTTCATTGAGGTTGGTCAGCACTCGCCTGCAGCGTTTAGTGGCGGGTGAATCCTTGATTCCTTCCTCGGCTTGTTGATGTGGCCGTTTGCCCCATTTAGCAGCGGGTGAATCCTTGATTCCTTCCTCGGCTTGTTGATGCGGTCGTTTGCCCCGTTTAGCGGGGAGTGAATCCATGATTCCGTCCTCGGCTTCTTGTCTCACAGAGGGGCCTACTGCTGCATTCGCTTCTTCAGGGCCTAGTCTGCGAAGCATGATGAGTTTCAGAACAGCCCAATTGTTTGATGTCAGCATGCCCAAGGAATGGATAGTTTGCAGCTCGTCACCTTCATCATCCAGTTGATGATGAGGTACATCTCCCCAGATTAATACTTGAAGACGTTCCCCCATTTACCGCGGGCTCCATAGGGTTCCAAAGACCATTGTTCTTGCAGAGGCAGGCTTGGAGGCATCTGAGTTCTGCATAAAACAGCGTAGCCTTGTGAGGGGTATGCTGAGCTCGCCAAAAATCGCTCTGATCATGGCAAATCGTGACGGGTGTCTCAGCAATGACGGGTTCAAAGGTGGTTCTTGCAGACGGCATGTTGAAAAGTATTCATTCACTACGGAAGCTGGAGAAATGGGGCTTATATCATGAGAGAAGCGGCCATGAGCGGGTTCCGGGGCGGGACTTCAGCCGGAGTGGGGGGTTGGTGTGAATTCATATAGGGGTAACAGGTGTCATAAAATGGGGGGGGTCACATAGGGGTGACAGGTGTCATAAATCAATGGGTCATATAAGGGTCATAGGGGCCATAAATTAACTTTTGACATAAGGTGGACCCTATTACTCTCTGATATTATCCCAATAAATACCGTAGAAAGAGACAGCGACTTCAAGACAATGGTTAAAACTTTGGATCCCAGGTCGTGCCATACCCCAAACATTTCAGCAACGCGGTCATACCCGCTATGTTCTTGGAACACAGGGAGAAATTACCGACCAAACTGGCGACCGTCCCCGACTATTCCTCAACACCAGATCTGTGGTCTAGTCAAACGATGGAACCATACATGAGCCCTACCATCTATTTTAATAACAATGACTGGGAGCTGCAAAGCCATTGTCTGTAAACCATTTTTTTCCCTCAAGACCACACTGCTGAATTGATTGCAGAGGGCTTACTCGAGGCTCTCGAGTCCTGGAGCCTTGACAAAAAGAAGCTGGTCACCATCACAACAGACAGTGGAGCTAACGTCAAGAAGGCAGTCCAGCTCAACAACTGGGTAAGGCTCCATTGCTTTGGACACAGACTTCACACTGCTATAGGTTTGTTATTATGATTTATTAAAAATGTTATATTATTGTTGTATAAGAGTAACAATAGTAATATAATTATCACTAGTAATAATGATAAAAAATATAAATAGTATTTATTGTTAAATGATTAACCGCCATTATCACTGTTATAAACTCTTGTATTTAGGCATTGGAATTTTAGTTTTTGGACTATTAATTTAAAATAATTGCTGGCAATTGAAATGAACATTTGGTTTGTTATGAAAATGTTTTTTTTTCCTTTTTACAGAGGGAGCTACAAAAGATGAGCGCATCAATAACTTTTCAATGTCACAATTTGTGCAGTTTGCTGACTTACAATTGAGGAAAAAAGTTAGATATTTTCCTATCATATTACAAGATTCAATACTTCATAGGATGTTCAGTGATAAAGATGGTTAACTGCAATTATACAAACTGTTCAATAAAAATCTTCTGTTTTGACTGCAACCATTATCATTCTAAATCTTTAACTGAAGTACTATATTTTGATGGGGTTAAGCATTGGCTGTCACTGAATATGAACAAAACAACATGATAAAGTCCTTAGGACAGTAAAATTAGTCATTTAAAGCCAATGAAGTTCAGTTACTCTTTTCTTATCAGTATAATGTAAGTAACTATGAAATTGCCATACCGCCCAGCCCTACTTTCAGGTAGTTTCTATTTATTTTACAGGTCAGGCAGTGATTAACTGAGAGTGGCTAGTTAAGTTGAATTCAGCTTTCAAAAACACGTGATTATTTACAGTTAATTCTTAATTTAACAACAAGCTCAAATACATTTTCACATATAGCCAGTTTTATTTGGATTTTTTTCTCTTTAATGAAATAATCATTTGGAACCAACATTTTATATTTATAACTCTAAAGAACATATTTTCGAAACACTATTTCCTGTGTCTCTGTCTTAATCCAAAATAATTTTTCTACAAGACTGCATTATTTGACATGGTCTAAAGATAATTTGTAATGAGTTTTCCTGTGTTTAGGTCGTGGCTCTGACCTTGATGGTGCCTGATCAGAACTCTGCTGCACCAACAACACTCATGCTGCAAAGTTCAAGCTAAAACCAATTTGTTAACGAATACAGGTGGAATTTAGAGTGAATTGCTGTTTTCTTCTTTGGGAATGAGCACTGACCCAGCTCTGAAACATAATTTCAAGCTTAGAATGAATAGGGAATGAGCCTGATGAATCTATGTGAGTAATTGTCCTTTCCCTCACCTTAGTAGGGCTGTTAAGAGATAATCCTCTCCTTAGTGAAACGAGACCAAACACAGCATCATTAATCTTATTACTAAGGCCATGTTGCTTTGTTGCCACGAACTCCCACGCCCAATTATCAGCCACTTCTGCATCCCCATGACAACGCTTACTCCCTCCCATCAGTAGGCCCAGATCTTCACTGGCCCCCAATTGACTCCTCTGGCTTCCATATCACCTCCCTATGAGTTGGAGTTGGATGTCCTATGATAGACTCAGAGTGGAGCACAAATCAGATAATGACAGAAAGTAATATTGGCATTTTTGTTATCGCCATACCGCAGGTCTATAATCTTTGCATTTGTTAAGTTTATTGCCTTGGTTTAAAGAAGTAGAACTATGAAAAGTCATACGGAACCTCTTAAAAACATCTTAAATTTATCCCCATAATGATCTCCCTGTGAACAATTTTAGAGCAATGCACTGTAGTGTAATTCCAACAGTTAATTTCATCTGGAAGACAGTCTGAGCAGTCTTCCCTGTTAACTGCTGTGTCACATAAAGGGCATTTTATGCCCACTCAATTACTGCACTTAACTAAGCAAAGCAAAAAGCATGGAAAAAAAGAATCGAGAAAAGTTAGATTTTCACCTTTACAGAAAAAAGAGAAACAGAAAGTCAGGTACACTGTCAGGTACACGCTGGTGGACACCAGCGGTGAGGGAAGCCGTCAAGCTGAAGAAGGAGTCCTATCGGGCTTTTCTGGCCTGTGGGACTCCGGAAGCAGTTGATATGTACCGGCAGTCAAAGCGGCAGGCGGCTAGGCTGGTCGCCGAGGCAAAAACTCGGGCGTGGGAAGAGTTCGGAGAGGCCATGGAGAAAGACTTCCGTACGGCTTCGAAGCGATTCTGGTCCACTATCCGGCGTCTCAGGAGGGGGAAGCAGTGCAGTACCAACACTGTTTATAGTGGGGGTGGTGTGCTGCTGACCTCGACTCGGGACGTCGTGAGTCGGAATACTTCGAAGACCTCCTTAATCCCACCAACACGTCTTCCATTGAGGAAGCAGAGCTTGAGGACTCTGGATCGGGTTCTCCCATCTCTGGTGCTGAGGTCGCCAAGGTTGTTAAAAAGCTCCTCGGTGGCAAGGCCCCGGGGGTGGATGAGATTCGCCCTGAGTACCTTAAGGCTCTGGATGTTGTGGGGCTGTGTTGGTTAATGCGGCTCTGCAGCATTGCGTGGACATCGGGGACAGTTCCCCTGGATTGGCAGACTGGGGTGGTGGTCCCCCTATTTAAAAAGGGAGACCGGAGGGTGTGTTCCAACTACAGAGGAATCACATTCTTAAGCCTCCCTGGTAAGGTCTATTCTGGGGTTCTGGAAAGGAGGGTCCGTCAGATAGTCGAATCTCAGATTGAGGAAGAGCAGTGTGGTTTTCGTCCTGGAACACTGGATCAGCTCTACATTCTCAGCAGGATCCTGAAGGGGACATGGGAGTTTGCCTAACCAGTCTACATTTGTAGATCTGCTTTGTGGATCTGGAGAAGGCATTCGACCGTGTCCCTCGAGGGGTCCTGTGGGGGGTACTCCCGGAGTATGGAGTACGGGCCCTTTAATAAGGGCCGTTAGGTCTCTGTATGACCGGTGTCAGAGTCTGGTCCGCATTGCCGGCAATAAATCGGACTCGTTTCCGGTGAGAGTTGGACTCCGCCAAGGTTGCCCTTTGTCACCGATTCTGTTCATAACTTGTATGGACAGAATTTCTAGGCGCAGCCAAGGTGTTGAGGGGATCCATTTTGGTGGCCTTAGGACTGCGTCTCTGCTATTCGCGGATGACGTGGTCCTATTGGCTTCATCAGGGCGTGATCTACAGCTCTCACTGGAGCGGTTCGCAGCCGAGTGTGAAGCGGCCGGGATGAGAATCAGTGCCTCCAAATCTGAGACCATGGTCTTGAGCCGGAAAAGGGTAGAGTGCCTCCTCCGGGTTGGGGAGGATGTGCTACCCCTAGTGGAGGAGTTTAAGTATCTTGGGGTCTTGTTCACGAATGAGGGGAAGATGGAGCGGGAGATCGACAGGCGGATTGGTGCGGCGTCTGCTGTGAAGCGGGTGCTGTACCGATCCGTTGTGGTGAAGAGAGAGCTTAGCCAAAAGGCGAAGCTCTCGATTTACCGGTTGATCTATGTTCCTACCCTCATCTATGGTCATGATCTTTTGGTCGTGACCGAAAGAACGAGATCCCGGATACAAGCGGCCGAAATGAGTTTTCTCAGCAGTGTGTCTGGGCTCTCCCTTAGAGATAGGGTGAGGAGCTCAGTCATCCGGGGAGGACTCAGAGTAGAAACACTGCTCCTCCATCTCGAGAGGAGCCAGTTGAGGTGGCTCGGGCATCTGGATAGGATGCCTCCTGGACGCCTGGTGAGGTGTTCCGGGCACATCCCACCAGGAGGAGGCTCAGGGGAAGACCCAGGACACGCTGGAGGGACTATGTTTCTCGGCTGGCCTAAGAACGCCTTGGGATTCCCCCGGAGGAGCTGGCCCAAGTGGCTGGGGAAAGGGACGTCTGGGCCTCCCTACTGAAGCTGCTACCCCCGCGACCCGACCCTGGATAAGCGGAAGACGATGGATGGATGGAAAGTCAGGTAAATACGAGTTACTGTTTGTCTGTGAACCAAAAGACTGCAGAAAAAAATTGTTAAAGGAGATATGATTCTTGCTTAGGCTAAATAATAATAATAATACATTTTATTTAACAGCGCCTTTATTGATACTCAAGGTCACTTTACAGACAATAAAAATGAAAATACAAATACAGGAAGATAAAAACAGTTAGGAAGAGGGACAAGAGCAGTGTATTTACAAAAAAGCGAGTTGGAACAGGTGGGTTTTGAGTCTGGTTTTGAATAAGGGGAGAGAGTCAATTATGCGGAGGTCAGGTGGGTGAGTTCCAGAGCTGGGGAGCAGAGTGGCTGAAGGCTCTGCTCTCCATGGTGACGAGTCGAGGTGGGGGTACAGTGAGATGGATGGAGAAGGAGGATCTGAGGGAGCAGGAGGAGGTGGCGATGTGAAGGAGGTCTGATAGATATGGAGGAGCAAGGTTATGGATGGCTTTGAAAATATATAGAAGGATTTTAAATTGCATTCTAAATTGAACTGGGAGCCAATGGAGTTGCTGAAGGACAGGGGAAAAGTACAGTAAAATGTATTTTTTAAAATACATTTTTAAAACATTAATTTAAAAATTAATTACTGAGATAAATATGCACATCCTGTACAAGATTAAAAAAATTGGATAGTATAGCCTTTTTAATAATAATAACATACCAAACTAGTGTCAAGGGGAGGAGTTTCCGTCATATCTAAGTTCTAAGATTGTCCACTAGACTCACATCATTGTGCGTTAGAAACTCCAAACTTCTAAGTACTCAAAGCAATGAGTATGAATTCTGAATTTCAGGTGATGAAGAAAAAATTTAATTGAGACCATTGGAATAGGGCATGAAAAAACAGCCAGAGACCAAACTGAAGTTACCAATACTCTAAAATCAAGGAGAAATAAATTATCTTGCATTTACTAGTATCAAGGCTATCAAAATGTATTGGTACAAGCATTGGTGCCAATCTTTATACACACATTTTGGGGTGACAGCATGATGGCAATAGCTTACCGCGCACGTGACGTCACCGTCTCAAGAGAAATGCCCCTTTTGCCGCTTAGGTAGGACAAACAGATAGAGAACGCACGTAGCAACCAGCAACAGATCCAGCGATATGACCGACTTTGCAGCCATTAAACTTTCCCAAGACGATGTCCCAGGCGCACGGTTTACTGGTCGCACAGTCGAAGAACACACCAACCTTCAGCTCAAACGATGGCTTGAGTGTCGAGGGCTTAAAAAGATCGGAAAACGGGCCGAGTTGATCGAACGGTAAGCTGTGTTGTTTTTTTCCTGCGCTGCGTTCATTGTGTCGTCAGCCGTTTTTTTGTTTGTAATCACCATCCAGGAATCGTATATGTTGCCAATTGGTAGCTACAAAACAACTGTTTACATCTCAGAATCTTTCCCTTAAGAGATTCATGGCGAATTGTTTGTTTAATGTTTGTCTTATTTGAAATGTTTTTGAGTAGGCTATCCTGGTAGCAGGGTATCATGTGGCGCTTCATTATTAACATGTCGGCCTCCTATCGTGCCTATCCGTGGATAAAATATATGCTAGGCCTATTTTAGGCCTGTTTCTTTTACAGCGAAACAGCGGCGGACTATGCAAGTTTGTCCTACCGCGTACCACGTGATGTGACGTCACGTTTCTAAAAATAGCTCGCTCGCGGTACACTATTGCTCTGCTCAGAATACTTTTTCATAGGCAAACTGTGAGGAGATGGTCACAGGAAGCAGGAAGCTGAAGAAGCCCTTAAGGATTGTTTTGAGGTCACAGAGAGGGATGCACTATGCCGGTCACATGGAGAAGACGTCAATGCCATGCCAATGACTGAATGTGTGACTGATTATATAAACTTCTGTATGGACAAAACAATCCCCACAAGATCAGCGAGATGCTTCCCCAACAGGAAACCCTGGATCGCCAGTGACATAAAGGAACTGCTGACTGAAAAAAAGAGCCATCAGGAAGGGAGACAAGGAACTACTGAGTAGTATACAGAAGAAACTTAATGTCAAGATAAGAGAAAGCAAGGTGTACAGGAAGAAACTGGAGAGCAAGTTCCATCAGAAAATTTCAGAGATGCTCAGGGATGAAGAAGATCACAGGCTTCAAGCCGAAGAATCGTACAGATGGAAGTCTGGACAGAGCCAATGAGCTGAACACATTCTTCATCAGGTTCTGTTCAGGAACAAGCTTGGTATCCTTCTCTCCTGCCCAAAGCCAAAAAGACATCACACCCTCCTTTGACACAAAACTTCGCATGGACCCTTCTGCTTCTGCATGTTTGTTCTCATCAGAAAAGATTGTGCTCGTCCCAGCGGCTCCTGGGAGCTTCAGCATTGTGGGGTCCCTTCGGGCATCTGGGGTTCTGGTTTCCCTGGCGTCTGCCTCGGTGCTCTGGGGGCCGAGTCTTTGGCTCTTCACAACCGCTATTGAGCATTTTTCTCATGGATAAACCTTACATAGACAAGCTCACTCTCACAAACACCTAAAGGTGCTTCGTGTCATGGTTTAGTTTTTATCTGGCCTTTTTCCCTGTTATTTTTTACACCTCCTCCTCTCACTCAGCTCACTTTCCACTCCCCAGCAATCAGTCACACCTGTTAGGCATTAATTAGTCAGACTCACTCCACCTGTCAGCCTCCCTACAAAAGCCTCCCTCAGTCTTCTCTTCACCGCCGGTTTGTCATCAGACTCCACGTCTGTCAACCTGGTTTGCCCTGCTTGCTGTTGGAATCCTGCCACCTCTGTGTCTCAAGTTAAGTCTCTGCCTGCTGCTGGATTTTCCTGTCTCACCTCTGAGTTTCTAGTTAGGCCTTTGCTCGCTGCTGGGCTAATCTGCCACCTCTCTGCTGCAAGCCTCTGCTAGCTGTTGGATTTACCTGCCCCACCTGTGCTTCAGCTGCTGGATTTACCTGCCACCCATCTGCTTCAAGTAAGGCCTGTTTAACTGTAGATTTTCCTGTCACCTCTGAGCTTCAACAGGCTTCTGCTAGCTGCTGGATAATTCTGCCACCTCTGAGCCTCTGCTAGCTGCTGGATTATTAAAATCTGTTGGGCTCTTTTTGGCATTAAGACAGCAATTCTTATTGCCACATTGCAAGACAGGACACAAAAAAATTGTGCTTCTCCCTTTGCGTCCCCCTTCAACTTTTCTGTCTCTAGAAGTCAAGTAAAGAGGCCGCTGGACAGACTGAACTGGAACAAGGCTGAAGGTCCAGATGGTGTCAGCCCCAAAGTCCTGAAGGCCTGTGCACAGCAGATTCTACAGCACTTCTTCAACCTTAGTCTGACCCAGGATAAGGTTCCAGTGTTGTGGAAGACCTCCTGCATTGTTCTGGTATCAAAGAAAGCTCACCCCTCAGTCCTCAATGACTTTAGACCTGTTTCCCTGACGTCCAACATCGTGAAGGTCCTTAAAAGACTCCTGTTGGGCCACTTGAGTAAGCAAACAAGCAGCAATCAGGACCCCCTGCAACTTGCTTATTGCTGTGGAATTGGAGTTGAAGATGCCATCATACACCTGCTTCAACAAACCCACTGTCATTAAGACAAGGCAGAAAATATCAACATTAGTTCTACTCTGACAGCATGGTGGGAGTTCCTCAAAATGACAAAGTCATCCCTTATCTCATGCAGTCGTACACCTATCTGGAATAACCCTGATATCCTACAAAATAATAAAATGATAAACTTTACATACTGGAAGAATAAAGGTATTAAATATCTGGAACATCTACTTGACGGAACCGAGTTCATCAATTTTGCTAAACTAAATATGCAATATGGCATTAGTAAAAATAAATTCTTGGAATATGAACAACTTAAATCTATAATTAAAAATAAATATAAGCATATTAATGGTGGTTTACAAGTCCCAACTAATATAATACAGTTCTTAGATTTAACCCCCCCCAAACTACTGTCTAAATCATACAGGACACTGACTAAAATAGATGATTCGATATCTCTTCCTATAATGAAGTGGGAAAAAGATTTATCAGGCACCTTTGAACAAAATTTCTGGGCTCAGATATGTCTAAGAACTTTCAAATTGACTAGAAACACCAACTTACAACTAATACAATACAAAATCCTTCACAGAGTACACTACACAGGACAAAGATTATTCAAGATGGGGTTGGCACAATCTAATATCTGTCCACACTGCATAGGCAATCATCCTGATAATTATTTTCATGCGTTATGGTTATGCACACCAGTCCAGAGGTTCTGGACACAGATATGTAAGGACTTATCAAAGTGCTTGAGCTGTAAAATTACACCTTCCCCATCAGTTTGCCTGCTCGGTAATTTTGAGGGAAGTCCTCTGAAAAAAGAAATAGTTTACATGGTTTTTACTGCTTTATGCATCGCAAAGAAAACTATCCTCATGAATTGGAAAAGTAAACAAAATCTCAGTATCAATCAGTATAGAGATCTTTTGTTGGATCATATTAATCTAGAGACAGCATCTGCTTCCACATCTGATTGGTCTCTTTGGGCTCCTCTGATCAACACCATCACTTAGTGGAATAGGGGGCGGTGGGTTGCTTCCTGCAGGGCGCAGTGGCTGGATGGAGGGGTTCCTGGGGCCCTGGGGGCACTTGGAGTGGGGCGCCTGGTGGGTCCGGCACCGGGGTCTGTTGCCCCCATCTGGGAGGAGTTTGGGAGGCCTGCGGGTGGCCTACAGCGGCCGCTTGCGGCGCTCTTTGGGAGCTGCGTGTTGACGGACGTGGGTTACTGACCTGGTAGCTGTGCTGCCGCTGGGTGGGGCCGGGGTGGGTCTGGGGGTCTGGGGTCCCTGGGGCGCGCCGCCCTCGGGCGCGGGCCCCGGCGGGGCCTCGGGGGTTCCGGTTCCGGGGGGTGTGCCGCTTTTGGTGTGGGCCGGCGCGCGCCCGGGTGTCCGCCCCTGCACGGGGCCTCTGGTGCGCTGGGGGGCCTCGGGGCCCGTTGAGGTGGTAGGGGGGCATGGTCATTAACACCTCTGGGCAGATGCTCTTCTCCTTCATTGGATAGGCACTCTGCCAGTGGGGGGGAGGGGGAAAGGAGGGGGAGTAGGGACCTACCCAGCCTGGATGTCTACTGTCGAATGTATGGTGAGTTGTTTGAACGTTAGTGTTGGGGAGGGATTAAATCTACGGGAGGGGGGGGGTTGGGGGCGTTGACGTTCTGGTGGGCTTGTGTCCGGCCCCCCGTCCCGGTCCTGGTCCGTGTCGTCTTCCGGTGCGGGTTTCACATGGGGGTGGGGTTTGGGGATGGCTCGTGCGGGCCGGCTGGCCAGTGTCCCCCCCTCTTATTATTATTATTATTATTATTATTTTTTTTTTTTTTTTTAATTTATTTGTTTATTTATTTATTTAGTTTAAGTAGGCTTGGTGGGTGGGCTGGGGGGGGGGTTGAGGTGTTGGTCCTGGTGGGTGGTTGGCTGGCGGGCCCTGCGGCCTCTCCCTGTCCCCCGGGCTACGGTGGTGCCGCTGGCGAGGCCCCCTTCTCTGGGTGGGGCTTTCGGGGAGCGGGGGTGCCTATTGGAGTCAGTAGGGGAGCTGGCTCCCTGGGTTGGCTTCCCAGTCATTTGCTCCCCATCCCCGGACTCCTCCCTCTGCCTGCTCCATCACGCCGCCACACATGTAGGTCATGAGGGAGGGGGCGTTACTGGAGGTTGCCACTTTCTGGTGACGCCCCTCTCCCCAATTTTATCATGCATCTTAGACACTTTCACTTCAAACATTTTTCACATCGCACACTCATATAGGCCATGGTAGGGGGGGTGGGGGGAAGACGTCTGGGGGGGGGCTTATGTTGTGTGGGCCTCACCTCGGACGGCTCCCTTCACCTCCTCTCCCACTTAGACATTGAGGGTTCTAGGCAGTCGCACGGAGGGGGTGCGCTGGCAACAGCTACCTTCCGGAAGGGGGGTGGGCTGTGCCGTGCATACCCTTCGGCGCTCCCAGTTTTTAAACGCACTTGAGAACAACATGCAACAACACAACATTTGAGCAGGCGTAGGGAGGGTCGGGGTCTTCTGCACACCCCCGTTCTCCGATGGCGGCAAGGAGTCTGGGGCCTGGAGGAGGTGCGGGCCACTGTGTCCGGGGTCTTGGTGGGGGGCTGCGGTGTGCAGTCAGCGGCTTGCCAGGTCTGGGGCTGATACCTCTGCTCCGCCCAGGGGGCGGGGGGCAGGGATGGCAAGGGTAAGGTGGGGGGAGGGAAGGGGTTTATTAGTTATTTAGGGGGAGGGGGGCTCTGGCCGGGTGGCTCGTGCGGGTCGTGTTGGCCCGCCCTCTTGGGGGAGCCCGGTCCGGGGGGCGTCTGGTCTGGGGCCGGGGCCGGGGGTCGGGCGCAAGCAGTCGTATAGTCGATTTGGGGTGACCCCCCCCCCTTTGGTCAGTGTTGGATGTGAGTGTTATGTGGGAATGTGTGTACAGCGTCTTTTTTTTTTTTTTTTTTTTTTCTCTGTGTGTGGTGAGTGGGGCACAAGGGAGGGATGGGGTGAATGAGTTTTTTTTTTTTTTCCCTCTTTTTTTTTTTTCCAGGTATGGGTGTGGTCCGCTCCCTCTCCCAAGAACATCTCAAGTCTCCGCTAGGTGCGGAGCCCATCCCCCCACGTCCTGCCCTCCTCCACTTCGTTGGCGGGCGCCTTGGCCCCCTGGCGCGTTGGTTGGCTTCGGGTTTGGGGCGGGTTCCCGGGCGTGCGCCGGCCCACTCCCGGCGGCCTCTTCGCGGGGCCTGGCCCCCCGGGGGGCGGCCGGGGCCCTTGTCGCGGGTGCGGGGCGCCCTTGGGGCCTCTGGCCCTCAGGGCCCATGGCCGGGACCACTTCAGCGGGGCTAGCTGCCGGCGGAGCCCACGGGCTCGTCTCCGCGGCTCTTGAGGGCGTCGGCATTGCGGTGGCTGGGGGATTTCCTCGGGGTCGTCTCTGCTCCTTCCTTGGGGGGGGGGTTGCAGATATCCTGTGTCGGCCCCTCCTGGGCGACCTGCTTTAGGGGCCCCTTTGGGAGTCCGGGGTTACGGGTCCCCTGACGCCTGCCTCTGTGCTCGGGGAAGGTGGGTCTTCGGTTCTCCACAATCACTATCAAGCTATTTCTGGATAATCTTCACCTAAACTAGTGCACTTTCACATCTCCCACAGGTGCTGGGTCCCAGGTATTAAGTGTTCACTTATATACAGTAATCTTATAATTTGTTTATTTATTTATTTATTTATTTATGTTCTTTCACTTTCTTTTTTCAAATATCACATTACACATGTCAGCTTACATAATAATATATATGATTTAGCAATGGCATCTAGGTGTTATTCGAGTGTATCTGTTGCTTTATGTCTGTCGGTTGTGCTGTTCTTTTTGTGTCTCTTTCCAGGTGATGGAGCAGACAAAGAAGGTTTTATCACTCTCTCCCTTTTATCTCCTCTTTCTTTCACCTCTACTCTTTTTTTTCTTTTCTTTCACTTCCTTTACTCTCCCATTAAAAAAAAAAAAAAAAAAAGAAAATATTCAAAAAAAAAAAAAAAAAAAAAAAAAAAAAGACAAGGCAGACAGCACTGTGAGGATCATGTTCTTCAATTTCTTGAGTGCATTTAAAACAGTTCAACCTGATTTGCTTTGTCAGAAAGACTCAGGCGGAGGCCTAAACAACTGCCTGGATCAAAGACTACCTGACCAACATACCACAGTTTGTGAGATTGAAGGGTTGTAGTGTAACCAGGTATTCAGAATCACAGGAGCATCGCATAGGACTGGACTCTCACCATTCCTTTTCAAACACATGGACTTTAGAAAAGTCAAGGCCTAAACCTTCGGGACTTTGAGAAAAGAGAAAATGTATTTAATGTCATTGAGTGAGATATCAGTGTCTAACAGCTGTTTGAGAAAGAGCAAGAACAAATCATAGATCAAGAACATTATTAATTTCACTATCAGCCGCTAAATGTACTGTGATAAATACATTTTTTTAAAAAGTTAAAGAATCTTTTATAGTTAATTTTGGGGTCAGTTAAAAGGCATCTAGAAGAAGGAAATTATATGCATTACTCTCACGGTATATACACATACAATCTGGCTAGCGAGCAGGACTGGACTAGCCATCGGGCATATCATGGGCCAACATTTTTCATAATCATAATTTTATTTCTTTTTTGTCAAATGTATTTATTAAAGTTTTGTTGTTTTATACACAAAGGCAAACGGGAACAATGACCAAGCAGAGCAACAAAAAAAGAACCCAAATAGGACAATATAATGTTACACTGCGTCACATGTTATTTTCTCAGACAACAGGTAGAGAGAAACAAAGTGGCATCTCCAATGGCACCTATTGAACAGTTCTGTTTTCCTAAATACTTCACAAGAGTCTGTCAGATCTCAGTGAATTTATCAGCTTTATCCTGAAGAGAATAACACATTTTCTCCATATGCAATTTTTATTTTTTTTATTTTGGTCAACCACATTTTGAACTGTAGAATAGTATAAATTTCCAAAATGTTTTTTTTTTCTTTTTTGAGGTTGTTAAAGCACTAGTGGCTTGTTTTTTATAGAGTGGACTAACAGGAAAGGGGGAAAGACATGCAGCAAAGGACCACAGGTCGGACCCAGGTCAGCCATGTCGAGGACTAAGGCCTCTGTCTACGGGTTGTGCATGCTAACCAATTCAATTCAATTCAATTTTATTTATATAGCGCCAATTCATGAAACATGTCATCTCAAGGCACTTTACAAAGTCAAATTCAATCATATTATACAGATTGGGTCAGATTATACAGATTGGTCAAAAATCTCCTGTATAAGGGAACCAGTTGATTGCATCAAAGTCCCGACAAGCAGCATTCACTCCTGGAGAAGTGTAGAGCCACAGGGAGAGTCGTCTGCATCGTCCATGGCTTTGCAGCAATCCCTCATACTGAGCAAGCATGAAGCGACAGTGGGGAAAAAAACTCCCCATTAACGGGAAGGAAAAACCTCCAGCAGAACCGGGCTCAGTATGAACGGTCATCTGCCTCGACCGACTGGGGGTTACAGAAGACAGAGCAGAGACACAACAAGACAGACAAAAAAGCACAGAAGCACACATTGATCCAGTAATCTGTTTTACATTAGATGGTAATAGCGGGTGATCTGTCTTCCCTTGATGATGTCACAGCTAACAGGACACCAGACCAGGTGTACCTACTATGAAGAAAAAAGAGAGAGAGCAAAAAGTTAAGTCATTTCAATGCAATGCAATGCAAAACTGGCGAACAGTAGAAATCAGTACAACGAGAAAAATAGGCCCTGATGTCCTCCAGTAGCCTAAGCCTATAGCAGCATAACTATAGAGGTAGTTCAGGGTAACATGAGCCACTCTAACTATAAGATTTGTCAAAAAGGAAAGTTTTAAGATTAGTCTTAAAAGTAGACAGGGTGTCTGCCTCACGGACAAAAACTGGGAGTTGGTTCCACAGGAGAGGAGCCTGATAGCTAAAGGATCTGCCTCCCATTCTACTTTTAGAGACTCTAGGAACCACCAGCAGACCTGCAGTCTGAGAGCGAAGTGCTCTGTTAGGAACATACGGGGTAATCAGAGCTCTGATATATGATGGAGCTTGATTATTAAGGGCTTTATACGTTAGAAGAAGAATTTTAAATTCTATTCTTGATTTAACAGGAAGCCAATTAAGGGAAGCTAAAATTGGAGAAATATGATACCTCTTGTTGATTTTCACCAGAACTCTTGCCGCAGCATTTTGGATCAGCTGAAGACTTTGAACTGCATTTTGTGGACTTCCTGATAGTAAAGAATTACAATAGTCCAGCCTTGAAGTAACAAATCGATGGACTAGTTTTTCAGCATCACCCCTGGACAGAATGTTTCTAATTTTGGCAATATTGTCATGATTTTAGGTTCTATCTTACTTTTGGATTATGGAATAGTTTGGGTTTTATTTTGGTCTTTGTTTTATATTATTCTGTCAGGGTTCTGCAAGCTTTCAGTTCAGTTCTGTCCTGTTCCCTGCCACTATTCCTGTCAGTCTTTCAGCCACTCCTTCTCCTTCTGATTACTTCCACCTGGTCTCTTTAATTGGCTCTCCCTCTCTCCTTTGTTCTCCTGCCTTTCTCCTGCCTGTCTCTTTTGCTGCTTCCCTGCCAGAACGTCACATCTCTTGTCCCCATGCCTCATGTCTCTTTTCTCACCCCTAGTTCACCAGTCCTCGGGTAAGAGCTCTCCTGCATTTTTGTATGTTACCTGACCTTGATCTGTTCTCTTGTTTTTGAGTCTGCCCAGTTCCTGTCAGTTTATTTTTTGCCTGGATTGTCAGCTCTGTTTTCTGCCTTGGATTATTTTCTGTCTGTCTGCCTTCCCCACCTTCATCGTCCCTGCAATAAACTCTGAAGCATTCTCAGTGTCTGGCTGAATACTGGGTCCTCATTCTGAATCATTACAGTACGTTCTGGCCAATCATAGGACCCATCGCCAGACCAGCACGTTCACTTTTTTGTTGCTTGTTTCCTGCCTTTTTTTTTCTATGATGAGCCTGCTGCGGCCCTGGAGCTCTTTCCCCTGCAGAGCTAATGTGCAGAGGGTCTCTTTTGAGGGTTCCAGGCTGGCGTTTTGTCCCCCTGGTGTTGGTCCAAGACGCCACCTCCAAGGGAGGAGCGCTCTGCCGCAGCCGTCCCGCCGCCGCAAATGCCGGCGAGCGGTTGGTCTGGCTGACGCCTCGGCTCCTGTCAGGGAGGGGTTATCGCCAGCGGGCGCCGAGGAGACCCAGGAGGGTCCGCCGCCAGCGGGCTCCGAGGAGACCCAGGAGGGTCCGCCGCCAGCGGGCGCCGAGGAGACCCAGGAGGGTCCGCCGCCAGCGGGCGCCGAGGGGACCCAGGAGGGTCCGCCGCCAGCGGGCGCCGAGGGGACCCAGGAGGGTCTGCCGCCACCGGGTGACGAGGGGGTCCAGTGCCGGCTCCCCGCAGCTTTAGAGCAGAGCCTCCAGTGCCGGCTCCCCGCAGCTTTAAAGCCCAGACTCCTGTGCCGGCTCCCCGCAGCTTTAAAACCCAGACTCCTGTGCCGGCTCCCCGCAGCTTTAAAGCCCAGACTCCTGTGCCGGCTCCCCGCAGCTTTAAAGCCCAGACTCCAGTGCCGGCTCCCCGCAGCTTTAAAGCCCAGACTCCAGTGCCGACTCCCCGCAGCTTTAAAGCACTGTCATCCACAGCCTGTAGCCAGGCCCCCTCTCCAATTGCCAGTAGCCAGGCGCCGCCGCCCCTTTTGGCCTGTAGTCCAGCGTCCCCCTTAGCCTGTAGCCCGGGGCCTCCTGAAGCCTGTAGCCCGGGGCCTCCTGAATCCTGTAGCCCGGGGCCTCCTGAAGCCCGTTGCCCGGGGCCTCCTGAAGCCCGTTGCCCGGGGCCTCCTGAAGCCCGTTGCCCGGGGCCCTCCTTAGCAGCCTGTAGCCCAGGGCCCTCCTTAGCAGCCTGTAGCCAGGCGCCCTCCTTAGCAGCCTGTAGCCAGGCGCCCCCTTTAGCAGCCGGTAGCCAGGCGCCCCCTTTAGCCGCCTGTAGTCAGGCGCCCCCTCTAGTCGGCAGTAGTCCGGCGCCGTCCTTAGCCTTTAGTCTGGCGCCAGTTTCTGTTTTTTCCCTCTCCAGGCGTTGGGCTCCGAGGGTGCTGGTCCGCCGCCGGCCTCCTAAAGTCCTGACTCGCCTGGGCCGTCCGCCGGGACGACCGCCGGAGATCCTGTCTCGCCTGGGCCGTCCGCCGGGTCGACCGCCGGAGATCCTGACTCGCCGGGGCCGTCCTCCGGGACGCCCACCAGACTCTGTTTTAGAGACTGATTTTGAAGTATTTCAGTTAGTTGTTAGTTCACCCTGTCTGGGTTGTTTTGTTTTAGGTTTAGGTAGAACTGTTTTCTTTCGCTCGCCCTGTCAGGGTTGTTTTGTTTTTGTAATATGTCTGTCCCTCAATCCTGGAACCCCCATCCACCCACCCGGTCTAGTCTGTCTTGTTTGTCTTGTTTAGGCCGTCTGGAATCCGGCCTTAAGGAGGGGGTTCTGTCATGATTTTAGGTTTATATCTTACTTTTGGATTATGGAATAGTTTGGGTTTTATTTTGGTCTTTGTTTTATATTATTCTGTCAGGGTTCTGCAAGCTTTCAGTTCAGTTCTATCCTGTTCCCTGCCACTATTCCTGTCAGTCTTTCAGCCACTCCTTCTCCTTCTGATTACTTCCACCTGGTCTCTTTAATTGGCTCTCCCTCTCTCCTTTGTTCTCCTGCCTTTTTAAAGGTATACTATGCAACCGGGGTTGATTTTCCAGCGAGGCGCCCCCCAGAGGGCGAAAGTAAAAGTGCACTGTCGTAAATATGCTCAGCTGTTCTCCTGGTTTCTCCGGCAAGCCAGGCGCGGTTGTTTTGAGCTTAGCAGACAGGCGAACGCAATGAATCACCATCCTGCTGTTCAAGCAGAGCTACGAGGGAGCGCCCTCCCCTCCTCTCTGTCCCCGCCAGTGGAGTGAGGGGAGCGGGCGTCCCGAAACGACCTCCGCCTGGCGACGCGCTGGCCGTCTGTTTCCGTATGCCGCGCGGCCGCCGGGGTGTCTCGTCTTTCCTCTCTCCCCTCCGTTCCCCCCGACGCCCGGTGCCTCCTGAGCCGCGTCCGAGCGTCGCGCGGTACAGTTTGAGAACACAGATGAGCGGTGGCCGTTTAAACCCCGCGGTTCCGTTGCACAGTTTGGAAACACAGATCAGCAAACAGATGAGCGGTGAACTTTTAAACCCAGCGGTTCCGTTGCACAGTTTGAGAACACAGATCAGCACACAGATGAGCGGTGAACGTTTAAACCCCGCGGTTCCGTCGCAGTTTGAGATGTATATAAGTACCACGACTGAAAAACTCGTACAGTGTATGCCCGGCTTTAACACAGTGAAAGTATGAACATGCACACAGAGAGAGAGTAACCATTCCAATGTTACTTACAATCGCATCAGCAGAAACGCGAGGTCCGCGTCAGCCTTGCAGCCTTCTTTCTCTTTTAGCTCTCGCCATTCGGAAAAAGCTTTCCCGATGTTCACCCGTGTAGGACTCTTCTCTCTTTCCACAGCCCTTTTCCTCTTTCTTGCCTGCTCCAACATGGGCTTTCGCTGTTTTATCGCCGGTTCCGCCATGATAACTGCACAGATATCGCCACTGCGCTAGCAACGAGCATACGTTTCACTGGGGGCGTGTAGCAGTTCTCGCCGTAAAGCAAGACCGACTCTCGCGATCTTGCACGAGATTCTGAGCCTGTGGGTGCGGGCCGAGGGCTCCTGCAATTGCAAGTGCGGTATTTCCCCCACAGACCACCAGGGCGGCCAAGAAAACCTTTGTTCAACCTGAAATGACTCATTTAATCATCCAAAACGGTATGAAACACATTAATTAACTGAAAAATGTTGCATAGTGTGCCTTTAAGTCTGTCTCTTTTGCTGCTTCCCTGCCAGAACGTCACATCTCTTGTCCCCCTGCCTCATGTCTCTTTTCTCACCCCTAGTTCACCAGTCCTCGGGTAAGAGCTCTCCTGCATTTTTGTATGTTACCTGACCTTGATCTGTTCTCTTGTTTTTGAGTCTGCCCAGTTCCTGTCAGTTTATATTTTGCCTGGATTGTCAGCTCTGTTTTCTGCCTTGGATTATTTTCTGTCTGTCTGCCTTACCCACCTTCATCATCCCTGCAATAAACTCTGAAGCATTCTCAGTGTCTGGCTGAATACTGGGTCCTCATTCTGAATCATTACAAATATTCCTGAGCTGAAAAAAGGAAACTCTGGAAACCTGTTTAATATATGATTTAAATGGCATGTCTTGTTCAAAAATAACACCAAGATTTTTTACTTTATTACCAGAGGCCAAATTAATGCCATCCAGATTAAGTGATTGATTAAGAGGTTTTTGAGGACTCTGGTCCAAAGATTACAACTTCTGTCTTGTCAGAATTTAAGTGCAGGAAATTTAAAGTCATCCAGCTTTTGATGTCATCAAGACATGACTGCAGTCAAAGCAATTGATTGGATTCATCAGGATTTATGGATAATTATAGCTGAGTGTCATCAGCATAAATGTGGAAATTAATCCCATGCTGTGATAATTTTGCCAATCTGAAGCATATATATAGTAAAGGGAATTGGTCCAAGGACTGAACCCTGTAGTACTCCACAAGTGACCCTAGAGTTTGAAGAAGATTTATTATTAACATGAACAAACTGGAAACTGTTCGATAGATAAGATTTAAACCAGCCTAATGCTTTCCTCTTAATCCCTACAGTATGCTCAAGTCTTTGTAGGAGAATGTTGTGATCAACTGTATCAAATGCAGCACTGAGATCTAACAGGACAAGTATAGACACAAATCCATTATCTGAGGCCATGAGAATATAATTGGTGACCTTCACCAGAGCTGTTTCAGTGCTATGATGAGCTCTGAAGCCTGACTGAAACTCCTCAAGTAGGTCATTACTTTGTAAATGTTCACAAAGTTGATTAGCAACTACTTTCTCAAGAATTTTAGATAAGAAAAGAAGATTAGATATAGGTCTGTAATTGACTAACTCATCTTGGTCAAGAGATGGTTTCTTAAGTAGAGGTTTAATAACAGCTACTTTAAAAGCCTGTGGTACATATCCATTTACTAAGGATAGATTAATCATGTCTAAAATAGTGCCACTGATCAAAGGGAATATCTCTTTAAACAACTTGGTTGGGATTGGGTCTAACATACAGGTAGAAGGTTTAGATGAAGCTAAAATTTTAGATAGCTCAGAAAGCTCTACTGCTTCTAAACAGTCCAGGCACTGCGCAGGTTCTAAAAATTCCTCCAACGCTGCCTCACTTACTGAGGACGAGGTAATCATGTTTGGGAGGATGCCAATTATTTTATTTTTAATGGAATCAATTTTATTTATGAAGAATCCCATAAAATCATTACTGCTAAGAGCTAATGGATTGGGAATGGATGGATCAACGGAGCTGTGACTCTGAGTAAGTTTGGCAACTGTACTGAAGAGAAATCTAGGATTATTTTTATTCTCCTCAATTAATGATGAAAGATATGCTGCTCTAACTCTGCGAAGGGTCTTTCTATACAACAATAGACTGTCCCTCCAGATTAGGTAGGATTCCTCTTGGTGTGTAGAGCGCCATTTTCTCTCCAATTTTCTAACATTGTGCTTCAAGGAACGCAGCTCTGAATTAAACCAAAGAGCCAGCTTCCTGTGAATAATCACCTTGTTTTTCAAGGGAGCTACATTGTCTAATGCAGAACGCAATGAAGAAGTCACACCGTTAACAAAGACATCTATTTGTGAATGGGAAGAAACAACATTGCTGCTATCTGCAGGGTATTTCTCCAATACTGACGATATTAAAAGGGGGACAGACTCTTTAAAGTTTGATGCAGCATTGTCCGATAAAGATCTACTATAATGGAACCCTCTCTTGGGGGTGGAGAACTCAGTTAGATTAAACTCAAATATTATTAAAAAATGATCAGATAGGACAGGGTTGTGAGGAAATACTGTTAATTCTTCACAATCAATGCCATATGTCAGCATGGTATGGTATGGAGCCAAGAGTGCGTCGGCTTATGCACATTTTGAGCAAAACCAATTGAATCTAGGATAGTTTTAAAGACTACACTAAGGTTATCACATTCTGTGTCAACATGAATGTTGAAATCCCCCACTATAATAACCTTGTCAGTGTTTATCACCAAATCAGATAAGAAGTCTGACAACTGATGCAAAAACTGAGTGTAAGGGCCTGGTGGACGATACAAAACAACAAACAGAAGAGGTTTTATTGCTTTGCAATTTGGATGAGGGAAACTGAGGGTTAAATGTTCAAAAGAACTGTAGTTATTAGTTGGCCTGGGACTAATTAATAAACTACTGAAAGATGGTTGCCACTCCCACAGATCTGGGAATGTGGAAATTTGAATAATTGGAGGGAGTTGACTCATTTATGCTAATGTAATAGTAGGAGAACCACTGCGGCACCAAAGCACAACATGATTTTTATTTTTATACCGTATACAATTGTGTGTCGATTGGAGGAGCTGAGGTGCAGGAAAGAAGGAGAAATCCCCAATGAGGCTATCATAATTTCATAAAAAATGTATAACATGTATTCATGAATTGCAAATAACATATTAATAATTTTAATTAAATTAAGAACTGTCATGGTTGGCTTTATGTTTTTTGCCCACATGCAGAAGCACACTCGGGAGAAACAGGTGAAGTTTAAAGGTTTTATTTAAGAACCAGGTAAAGGGGGGATTCTGCCTCAGCGGAGGCAGCGTCAGGTAACGGTCAGGGAGCAGGAAACCGGGTCGATCACTGGGGAAGAACGAGACAGAGGTTAACTGGGGAAACGTGGAGAGGAACTGGTCTGACTGAGCTGGATCTGCTGCTGGACGCAAGCTTACCACCTGATGGACAGAAGGCCGACCGGGGAGGAAGGAGTGGGGACTCAGCGCTAGCCGTGCGATGGTGGCCACAGGTGTCCGGGAGACCAGTGCGTCGAAGGTGGGGTCGGGTCCGAGCAGCACCGGGGAATCCAGATGTCCAGGACAGCGAGAGGAACCAGGTGACTTTCCGGAGATGGCAGGGTTCCAGGGGAGGGGAACCGACTCAGGTGGAACCAGGAGGTTTGCAGGAGAGACCAACACCAGACGGAAGATGACGATGCTTGGAGCTCCTGCCACGAGAGACTTCACAGGGTCACAAGAGGA
The DNA here is from genome assembly GCA_037039145.1 of Fundulus diaphanus. Taxonomy (NCBI): domain Eukaryota; kingdom Metazoa; phylum Chordata; class Actinopteri; order Cyprinodontiformes; family Fundulidae; genus Fundulus; species Fundulus diaphanus. Next base: position 54,095,592 of record CM073126.1, read on the forward strand.
AGAGAGCTGACATGAGGAGGTACCTGGGAGACACAGAGGTAAGTGATTAGTTCCTCTGGGAAACACAGAGAACGAGAGGCCAAGGCTTGTCTGCATATCACGACGGTAACACTCTGGCATCGTCTCGCTGTCTACGTGGTGTTTAAGTAGTGCCTCCCGATGCCGCTCAACCGCCCGCAGGTGTGTGGGCTCCGCCCACCAGTCAACCCAGAACACCTGTGGAAAGAGTCAGAGGCAGCAGAACCGGCAGCAAGCTGCACGGCCCTGCTGGCTGAGTCCTGACAAGAACAAAAGCATTTAGAAAAAAAATGTTGTGAGTGCAACGTATATGAAACAAAACAGCCATTCTTTTGTTTGTTTTTCTCCACCCCTCTCTTCACTGTTGACTGCGGTTTTCAACTGTAGCCAGTAACCGGAGGTAGAGAGTAGGGTGACCAGACGTCCCCAATTTCCGGGGACTGTCCCCGTTGTGGACCACCTGTCCCCGGAAATGTCCCTGATTTTACCGAGGGGGAAAAAGTTACGTGTAGACTGTTATTACGGTAGAGCTGTTGCGCGCAGAAACAGGTGTTACGGTAGCTGGTTGCGCTGCTAATAATATAAAGATGAGAAACAGAGCGCACCACTAGATGAGCGGTAATGATCCTTTTGGATGTGGAGGCATTAACTTGGCCTCTGGTAATAAAGTAAAAAATCTTGGTGTTATTTTTGACCAAGACATGTCATTTAAATCCCATATTAAACAGGTTTCCAGAGTTTCCTTTTTTCACCTCCGGAATATCGCCAAAATTAGAAACATTCTGTCCAGGGGTGATGCTGAAAAACTAGTGCATGCATTTGTTACTTCAAGGCTGGATTATTGTAATTCTTTACTATCAGGAAGTCCACAAAATGCAGTTCGAAGTCTTCAGCTGATCCAAAATGCTGCGGCAAGAGTTCTGATGAAAATCAACAAGAGGGATCATATTTCTCCAATTTTAGCTTCCCTTCATTGGCTTCCTGTTAAATCAAGAATAGAATTTAAAATTCTTCTTCTAACGTATAAAGCCCTTAATAATCAAGCTCCATCATATATCAGAGCTCTGATTACCCCGTATGTTCCTAACAGAGCACTTCGCTCTCAGACTGCAGGTCTGCTGGTGGTTCCTAGAGTCTCTAAAAGTAGAATGGGAGGCAGATCCTTTAGCTATCAGGCTCCTCTCCTGTGGAACCAACTCCCAGTTTTGGTCCGTGAGGCAGACACCCTATATATTTTTAAGACTAATCTTAAAACATTCCTTTTTGACAAAGCTTATAGTTAGAGTGGCTCATGTTACCCTGAGCTACCTCTATAGTTATGCTGCTATAGGCTTAGGCTACTGGAGGACATCAGGGTCTAATTTTCTCACTCTACTGATTTCTACTGTTCTTCATTCTACGGTTCTCCAGTTTTGCATTGTATTACATTGAAATGACTGTCGTCATTTCAGCTTTTAACTTTTTGCTCTCTCTCTTTTTCTTCATAGTAGGTACACCTGGTCTGGCGTTCTGTTAACTTTGACATCATCCAGAGAAGACGGCTCACCCGTTACTACCATCTAATGTAGAACAGATTACTAGATCAATGTGTGCTTCTGTGCTTTTTTGTCTCTCTTGTTGTGTCTCTGCTCTGTCTTCTGTAACCCCAGTCGGTCGAGGCAGATGACCGTTCATACTGAGCCCGGTTCTGCCGGAGGTTTTTTTTTCCCGTTAATGGGTGATTTTTCTTCCCACTGTCGCTTCATGCTTGCTCAGTATGAGGGATTGCAGCAAAGCCATGTACAATGCAGAGGACTCTCCCTGTGGCTCTACGCTTCTCCAGGAGTGAATGCTGCTTGTCAAGACTTTGATGCAATCAACTGGTTTCCTTATATAGGACATTTTGACCAATCTGTATAATCTGACCCAATCTGTATAATATGATTGAACTTGATTTTGTAAAGTGCCTTGAGATGACATGTTTCATGATTTGGCGCTATATAAATAAAATTGAATTGAATTGAATTGGTCAGCACCCATTAAAACACGAAGAAGAAGAAGATTTTTTTTTTTTGATTTTTAACAATACATTTATTTACAATTCATGAAATGCACGAAATACAATTAAAAACACAATGTATCACATCAGGACAAATTTTTAAAAAAAGATTAAATAAGGTGCTGGTTAAATTCTAATTTTCCTTGAGTTGTTATACTGCACAATATCCCATTAAAACCCCATAACTGTATAAAATTTTTCATATTCCCAGTGGCTCTGTGGAAACAAAACTCTAGTCTCAATCTGGCCTTTATATTAACCTTCCACAGAACCACGGCATCGAGTTGAGGTCCAGCCTGGAGTCTGTCTCTACGAGATAAATAAATAGCCATTTTTGCTTCTGCAATTAAATAATTTAAAATCTGACCTTTTGACTTATTTGCTTTGTTAAAACACAGTCCATTAATAAAAATAGAACTGGTAAAAACAAAACCAAAGTGGCTAAAAACAGTCATCAATAAACTAAAAAAAGTCGTCAATCTCCTACAATCAATAAAAACATGAAAAACATTCTCAGACATACCACAGAAAGGACACTCGTTTAAAACCCCTGGACTAATAATTGACAAATACGAGTTCGTAGCGATGGCACCATGTAAAATTCTCCATTGGAGATCACCAGTTCGTTTTCTTATAGGAGGTTTATAAAGGGTCCTCCACTGAGGGGTTTGTCCTTCCAGTCGGTCCGCCCACACGCTCATGGCTCGACCTTGCAGAGTTCTTTCATTCAGGACTTTAACACAATTTTTATAGAGTACTTTTGGGCCTGTACTCTGAAGGCTCATCTGTGAACTTTCTGTGGCAAGGAGAGGACCGCTATCTTTTGTGAAGCCGGTATTCAAGGTCAACTCAGGGATCGGGTCTGTCGGGTCCGGTGAAGCTTCTCTCTCTTTGAGCAGCTGCAGGAGACGCCTCTCCCCAGCTGTCAGTCTTTCTTTCACCAGACTCAAGAAGCGCTGCACCAGTCTAGCAGATCGGACTCCAAGTAGAGGAGCAACGGCCTGGGCGTTGGCAAAGTCTGGTCCAGCCGTCTCCACCAGGTGCTTCAGTGTTGTCGTCTTGGACTTGCACAACGCCTCTGACTGTCCAGGTATTTTGCCACGACATACATCCAGTCTGGCCCCACAGACTAAAGGCTCGTTTAAAAGCCAATGCAGAGAGTTCTGCGCCTGCGAACGACATAGTTTAAAAAGGCCACAGGATTTAAAAACACCCTGATAAAATTGAGGCAACCCCTTTAACTTAATAAGTTAAAGTTTAACTTTAAATTAAAATCAGTTAAAAACAGAGCAGCATCCAGCCCCAGAAAATTAACACGTCTGAGAATGCAACTGGCCACATCCTTCCATACAGGTGTACCTGTCAAATACTTCTGGATGAACTGTAATCTAAAAGTAGCCGTTCTACTGGCCAGATGGACGAGGCCCTGGCCCCCCTCCTCTCTCGGTAAAAACAAAACAGACTGTGGCACCCAGTGTAGACCGTTCCAAAAAAAATTACCATCTCCGATTGGATTATTACAAGTAGCCCAGATGGTGGGTCTAACACTGCTAATTTGTGCCACAGCTGTGAAGCAACTAGATTGTTTAAAACCAGCACTCTGCCTCGGTAGGACATTTGTGAGTGTAACCATTTCCACTTTGATAACTTGTTTTGAATTTTTTCTTCAATATCTTCCCAGTTCTTTTTCACAACATGTTTATCACCTAAAAACACACCGAGATACTTAAAACCATCCTTTTTCCATAAAAGACCCTGAGGGAGAACTGGGAGCCCGTCGGACCACTCGCCAACTGCCAGGGCTTCGCTTTTTCTCCAGTTCACCCTCGCAGCGGACAGAGTTGAGAACTTTTTCGTGATCTCGGTTAAAACAGTGACATCCCGCTGATCTTTAATAAAAACAACGACATCATCAGCATAGGCAGATAAAACCATATTATTCTTAAAACCGGGTAAAACCAGACCATGAACAGTCAAGCGTATTTTCTGGAGGAGGGGTTCCAGGGAGAGTGCGTAGAGCATCCCCGAGAGCGCGCAGCCCTGTCGAACGCCTCTACACACCCTAAAAGGAGCACACAGGCTGCCGTTGATCTTCAGCACACTCTCAATATCACTATAAAAAACCTGGATCTTAGCAATAAGACCCTCGCCGAACCAAAACCTCCTCATGGTTTCCCAGAGGAAGTCGTGTTCGACGCGGTCGAATGCCTTTTCTTGATCTAGTGAAATCAAGCCCGTTTGCAAACCCAATGAACCGGAGACCTCCAAAACGTCCCGAATTAGGTAGATGTTATCTACCAGGGACCTGCTGGGGACACAATAGGTCTGATCCCGGTGGATGACCTGCTCCATAGCTCTTCCCAGCCTAGTGGCCAGGGCCTTGGAGAGGATTTTGTAGTCGGTACAGAGGAGGGACACGGGGCGCCAGTTCTTGATGTCCTGCAGGTTCCCCTTTTTTGGCAGCAGGGTGATCACTGCCCTGCGGCATGACAAGGGGAGTGAACCAGCAAGCAGACTCTCGTTGTAGACGTCCAGAAAGTCTTGGGCCAGAAGATCCCAGTAGGCCTTGTAGAACTCCACAGTGAGCCCGTCAACGCCCGGGGACTTCTGGCCCTGAATGCTGAGGAGGGCTGTGTGGAGCTCCTGGAGCCCCAGAGGGCGCCCCAGCTCAGCATTGGTCTCCTCGGAGACCTGAGGCAGTTCGTCACAGAACTCCTTCAGCAGTTCCTCGTTCTCCTTATATTCACTGTGAAACAGAGAACGGTAAAACTCCACAGCCCTCCTCCTGATCTGCCCTGGTTCACTCAGTTGCTGCCCCGTGTCCGACAGCAAAGAGTGGATCTGCTTCCTCTGCCCGTGCTTCCTCTCCAAGCTGAAAAAGAAGCTAGAGGGAGCATCCATCTCCGTGATGTTCTGGATCCGGGACCTGACCAATGTGCCTTGGACTTTTTTCTCCAGCTGGTTTGCTAAAACTAGCCTTTTAGATTTGAAAGCTTCAATGTGCTCTCGATTTCCTGTGGATTCACTAAGTCGTTCTAACTCCACAATGTTCATCTCCAGATCTCTAATAGATCCGGTGATGTCACGAGTGACATTGAGAGTATGCTGCTGACTCAGCAGTTTTATTTGCACTTTACCATGGTCCCACCACTGTCTCAGGCTAGTAAAATCAGACTTTCTCTGTCTAAAACCCGTCCAAAAATAACCTAAAATCTCTTTAAAACCCAGATCATAAGTTAAAGCCGAGTTAAAATGCCAGTAAGCGCTTCTAGGTAAAATGTTTCTGATAAAAACACTACCTAAAAGCAACGAGTGATCGGTAAAAGCCACTGGTAAAATCTGGCATGTTTTAAACACGTTAAAATGGTGTTTAAAACAATAAAAACGATCAAGACGAGCTAAAGAGATTCGGTTTTCTTTAATATGAGACCATGTGTACTGCTTGGAGCCTGCATGCATCCTCCTCCATATGTCCACTAGGCCGTGAGACGAGACCAGCTGCCGCAGAGCATGTTGGGCCGCTGAACGCGGCTCTGCATAATTACGATCTAAAAACTCGTTTTCCGTACAATTAAAATCCCCACCTATAAAAACATAATCTTCCGACCCACAATCACCCAGCATTTCCCCAATTTTTTCAAAAAAACGCTTTTTCTCTGCATTGGTGATGGGAGCATAAATAATAAAAACAAGGTTAAAATGATCAAACTTTGCTTTGACTAAAAGACACCTCCCCTGAACGACGTGCTCAACTTCTGTAGAGTTTGGGGTGAAAGCTCTGGAGAACAGGAAGCCCACCCCTGCACTCTGGGAGGTGCCGTGATTTAAAATGACCTCCCCCCTCCACTCTCTACCCCAGTCTGTTTCTATTAAAGAATCACTATGAGTTTCTTGCAAAAATAAAACATCAATTCTTTTATGGTTTATTGTTTGATAAATCTGTGCTCGTTTTACTGCCTCTCTAGCCCCATCGATGTTCAAGGATGCTATTTTAAAAGAATCCATAATGGGTGAGAGATTAAAAGCAACATACCAAACAGCTATACAAAATATTAAAGTGCATGTGCGTTTCATGAGAATCAAAATTGCTTTCTAACTTTACTCATAACTTTTTTCAATCTGTAAACTTGTTGTTCTGTAAAACCAACCTCTTCTTTGTTTCTAATATGGTGTCTGGCTGAAAAATAAAAAGTTCTCAAATCAGGAAAATAACTTTCAACTTTTACCCCTCTTAAACCTTTTGTTTGTTGCAGAAAGGTTAAAAACGATTCTACAGGATATCTTGTCTCTCCACAGCTGCTCTGTGACAGAGACACCACGCTGCTGTCAGACAGCTCGCCATCACTATCGCTGCTGTCAGAAATGACTTTCCTTTCTGTGGTCAGCTTGCTGACCTGCCTGCTAGCCTGCACAGCACCCACCACGTTTTTCCTTTTACTACGCCTTTTAGGAGCTTCCAGCTCCATCACCTGCTCCCCCTCGCCTTTCTCCTCCACAAAAACCACCACAGGCTCCTCCACAATCACCTCCCCTCCACCTTTCTCTCCCTGATCGCCACGCATGCCATCCTGCTCCATTTCACCCTGATCCTCCCCCTCCTCACCAGTCACACAAGTTTCTCCACCACCACACACCACCGTGCTGCCTTCATTCACCACAACATCACTCTTTTGTAAATTAGATGGTTCCTCCACAGTCTTGTCTTCCACCAAACTTTCTTCCTGATCTCCAGCGACCGGGCCAGACGCCACGGGTTCCTCCGCGGTTACGCTGGAGTTCCCCACAGCGCCAAAATCCTCCACCGCAGCAGGAGCTCCAGCCTCGCCAGACACACCCACCTGCTCCCCGGCTGCTGCAGGCTGCTGCTCCACTGTGTCTGACGGAGCTGATCCCGCGCGGTTTGGACACATTCTTATCAAATGTCCCTCCCCTCCGCAACCAAAGCACTTCATGTTTGAAGATGTTGCAAACAATACATAGTCAAAATCATCGATTTTAACTTTAAAACACAGATTGAGTTCCTCGTCACGCTTATTTAAAATCATGTAAAGCTGTCTCCTGTGCGAAACGACATGCTTTAACAATGGTGATTTACATCCTGACAATATTTTTCTAATAGGAGAAACTAATTTTCCATGTCGAGACAACTCCTTGACGAGGAACTCATCACTGACGAAGGGAGGGACATTTGACAAAATAACCTTTGTAGCGGGCTGCACGAGCGGCAACACCTGCAGGAACGAGCCGTTCACGGAGATGCCCGTCTCGACCAACAGGTGTGCCTGCTCCACCTTCTCCACAAACAAGACCACCGCTCCGTTCATTTGGGCCGCGGACTTAATCGCACCATGACCAATAACCTCCCCCACCGCCAAACAAACTTCCTCCACGCTGCACGGAGAACCAGCACCCACCTTGATGCCGTTCTTCCGTGTCAGCGTGGAGAAAACACCAGAGCCACCACCCACCACCATGGCGTTCAAGACGCCGACCTGCCGCCGGGCAAAACCCGACGGCCACCAAACCCCACAAACCCTACCAAAAAAAACCTAAAGCACAACAAAACACCTATATATACAATATTTACATACACCCAGTGAAAGATAGAAAAAAGTAGGAAAAAAACAATCAAACAGATTCAACTCACGCTCTCTCCCTTCTCCTTCACTCACACTCCTCCCACACGAAGAAGAAGAAGAAGAAGAAGAGCGCACCACTTTTAAAACAGAAGAAGAAGAAGTGGAAGTTCGTTGTCATAAACGGTGGAAACTGATGGGGAGCTGCCCTTTGTCATGGTAGGTGTGTTAAACGATTCATTTTATTTGGATCGGGCTGATCCTGTGATAAGTGTTTGGTTTGTGTCCAGGTTAAAAAATAGTCAATAAAAAGACAAGACAACGAGTTGCGCTCGCCTGAGTAAAAGACACTCGGATAAAATGTAACTGTGGCTTGATGGGTTGAGCAGTTGTCTGGCAATCAGAAGTTTGTGGGTTCGATTCCAGCTTCCCCTTGCCACATGTCGATGTGCCCCTGGGCAAGGCTCTTAACCCCAAGTTGCCTACCGAGCTGCGTCTCGGTGTATGAATGTGTGCGTGTTAGTGAGAGCGATTGGGTGAATGTGGCTCTAGTGTACAGCGCTTTGGGTGGTCAGCATGACTGGAAAAGCGCTATATAAGTTCAGTCCATTTACCATTTAACAGAATGATTGTAAACTCTTTGTAAGGCGCTAATCTGGTACGCTGGTTCTCCAGGGATCAACAAGGGTTCGTCTAAAGATGTTTAAGAACTGATTGGTGACCTTTACTTTATATTTCAGTTAGTTAGTTATAAGTAAAGTTATTACAAGTTGTTTTGCTGATTTATGGTTGTGATTTATGAGCATAGACTTCCAGGCTTAGGTGTACTTTTCTACTACTCAGTTTGTATATATGAAAGTTCCTCATGAAAAAAATAGGAGTCAGTAACAGGAGAACTGAATGAGACAAGATCTGCATGATCTGAGAATGATGGAGGAAGAGATAACCGCCTGTTTAATGTTCATTTATTATGTTGTTTATGCTTGTAGCTCCTAATATTGTGGTAATTAGCATTTTTAGTATTTAATCAGATGAGATAATAATAATAATAATAATAATAATAATAATAATAATAATAATAATAATAATAATAATAATAATAATAATAGGACGTTTTCATCTTGTATATTCTAATGTTTGTGTAAGTGATTTTAATTATATAATGTCTCTGTTTTAGAATAATGTAAGACTGATACAAGAGGAGAGAGGAAGAAGATAGGAAGATAGAAAGGAGATTAAATGAGAGTGGAGGAAAATAGGAACACTGATGGAAAGAACGGTTGACAAGAAGGGAGAAAAAGTATTAATAAAGTTCAAGTGATAAAGCGTTGACATGATTTGAGTGATAAACTAACGTATTGAGTAATGTAGTGTGCAAAGTATGCTATGTGAAACAGAGTGACTCAGGTTTGAGTTGAGAAGCCCAATTGTCTGAGGATATAACCTCTTTCTGAGTCTCTGCACTGAACATGAGTTTCACTGCACTTCCCTAGCTGTGGCAGAATGAAGAGGCAGTTTAGTTGTATTTTTTTCTTGTGTTTTAAAAATTTCAGTTCTGCACATAATATATCCTCTTCTCCTCTTATTTTATCCAGACCTCTGGATACCGTGTCTGATGGCTCTTCATACACAGGAGGCCTTGAAGAAACCAGAGATGATCTCGTGTTAGCTGACTCACTGACCGGAGTTAACTCACCTTATAGGAGCAAACAATATACTTGCACATCAACTACTACCATACACATACACATAATGTAGTTATACACACTTTATCTAAGTTTATACATGCTCATGCTACATTACACACACAATCACTTGCATTCTTGTCAAGGGGTCTCCAAGTCTGTGCCTATTTTTCACCTCACATCACCACAACCTATTTTCTTGTCCCAAACGGGCTCTATGCACATCTCCACCTCTTCCTGAACTTCAGCAGCTCCTTTGTTTCCTGCCTTTCATTACTGGTCAGACTGATTAATGCAGGTGTGTCTGACCTCAGTACCCAGCCAGACACACCTGGATTAATCAGTCTGTCCAGTAATGAAAAACAGGAAACGACTTCCGGTGAAGATGGTTGGCTAGAAGACGTGTTTTCACTGTGCTCCTGCTCCCACCCATCTATATTACAGTATAATACGCGCTACTGTCTATATTTTCGAGAGATATATTGATTTGGTGTTTTACGAATACGCGACACCGCAAAATACATTTATTGGTCATGTATATTGGTCATATTAGGAGCGATGTCAAAACAGACAAAAATACAACCACGAAAGACAGCGGCCGCCGCCATGACTGCCAGTGCTAGCCTAACTGATTTGCTAGTAGCAACAGGTGACAAGGCCTCGCCTCCGGTAGACACCGCTGCCCTCGTCCGTGAAGTGACTAAAAGTATCAGTGAGGTAATGGACCAAAAACTGTCTGCACTTTCTGGGACTCTGGATAAAATATCGTCCTCACTGGAAGGACTCTCGACGCGCGTTACGGAGACAGAACAGAGAATCTCAGACGTGGAGGACATGGTCACCGACATAACAGGGAGACTGACTGAAGCCGAAGAGAAAATTAAGACCATGGTCAAGGGCTTTGATGATATGGAGTACAGGAGCAGGCGGGATAACATCCGCATTATTAATCTGAAAGAAGGCGCGGAGGGTCAGAGCCCTATCCAGTTTTTTGAAGCCTGGCTGCCTGCTACGCTCGGCCTGGGGAACAGCTCCGCGGGTAAAGCTCGTATTAAAGTAGACCGCGCAGTACACGTCCCAGACCACGTCCCAGACCGGTCATTATTAAGCTCCACAACTCCAGGGACAAACAGCGCATCATGGCGGCAGTGAAGGCGACTCCCGAGCTTGACTACGAGGGACAGCGGATCTTTATACACCAGGATTTCTCTTATGCAGTCCGTGAGAAGCGGAGGGGATTTAACGCTACTTGCCGTGCTTTGATTGACAAGGGCATTCGCTTCAACATGCGCTACCCAGCGACACTCATGCTGACTCATGACGGGACTGAACACAAGTTTGACTCACCGAAGGATGCGCAGAATTTCATCAATGCACTGGACTAATATTCAACTTGGATTATTATATTGAGGCGGCCCACGGCAAGGCACGTAAGTCTGTTGTGTTTACTGCAATTAAGGTACAGAGAGACTGTTTAAAGGGTGGATACGTATCATCTTTTTATTACGACGTATTAATGGAGCCATTGGACTATATGTACTGTTGAAACAGATTAACGTCTAGTTCTATAATTGACAGTAACCAGGTAATATTTTAGATGGGGGGAAGTAGAGGTGGGATTTCTTTTTTTCTCCCGAGGAGTGAGACTTCTTTTGGCTGCACTTGGTTTTGCGACACCACCTAGTTGGTGGCTTTTTATTTCTTGTTTTTGATTTATATATTTACTTTTAGTTTTTTTTTTTTTTTCTACCATTGTTATTTGGTTTGTTGTGTGTGTGGGGGTTCGTTTGCCATCGGAGTGTGATGGTTTGGTTCATGTCAGCACAGCCAGTCCAGGTTATAGGTCAAAACTAGTACATTTTGTTTATTGTGATGGGTCTTTTTTTGTTTACTTGGATTGCCAATTTTATGTTGAATGAATCACATTTTTTATAATGAGTAACACAAAATTTGTAACACTTAATGTCAAGGGAATTAACCATGTTATTAAGAGACGTAAAATACTCTCCTTGCTCAAAAAAGATAGGGTCCAGATCGCATTATTGCAGGAGACTCACCTAACTGATCTGGAACACTTAAAGCTTAAGCGTGACTGGGTGGGACAAATTTACTATTCCTCTTTTAACTCTAAAAGTCGGGGAGTTGCAATATTGATCCATAAAAAATTACCGTTTACCTTGAGTAAGATCATAAGGGATGCAGATGGACGATTTGTTTTGGTTTCTGGACTTCTGCAGGGTGAGCAAATTCTTCTAGGTAGTGTTTATGCTCCAAATGCTTTTGATGGTAGGTTTTATTCAAAATTTTTGTCAGAGGCCTCTTCAATCAGTCCAAACCACATAATAATCGGTAGTGATTTTAATTGCGGTTTAGCCCCTGAAACTGATTATAATCCACCAAGATCTCAACTACCCTCAAGAATGGTTAAGGCCACAATTGAGTTGTGCTCAGATCTTGGTCTTTTTGATACCTGGAGAATTTGTAACCCAGATGTGAAAGACTTTACTTTTTTTTCACGCCCCCATTTTTCTTTCTCTAGAATTGATTATATATTTGTTTCTAGATCTGTTCTTGACAGAACTCAGGGTTGTTCAATTAACACATGCGCTCTCTCAGACCATTCTTCAGTTTCAATGGAATTTTTACCACCTTATTATGATTCTTTGTCTAGACATTGGCGTCTTAATCCAACTTTGCTTAGTGACTCTGTATTCTTAAAATATTTAGAAGATCAATGGGAGCTTTTTATTTCTACAAATGATTCTTCAGAGGTCAGTGCCTCTACCCTATGGGAAGCAGGCAAGGCATTTCTCAGGGGCTCTATAATTTCTTTCACAGCAGCGAAAAAAAAGAACACCTTAGCTAAACAACTAGAACTTGAACAGGATATTGTTAATCTGGAGAGGGAGTTTAAACAATCCACGTCCATTTCTGTGCTTAAAAAACTGGACACAGCCAGATCAGCCTTGGACCAACTATTAACTCAAAAAGCTGAAACCGCAATATTCTATGCAAAGCATAGATTATTTGAATCTGGCAATAAACCCGGCCGTCTGCTTGCCCGACTTGCCCAGGGGAAGAATGGGTCTCACGCAATACCCTCTCTCAAAGATAAGAAAGGTGATCTACACTATGAGACTAAGCTTATTAGTAAAATAATGAAAGAGTTCTATCAAGAACTATATTCTTCTGAGTATCAAGATTCTGCAGATTCTAGAAAGGACTTTTTTGATAATATTAACCTCCCTACACTGTCGGAAGAGAGACGATTAGATTTGTGTAGACCTATTAGGACACAGGAAGTCTTAGAAGCTATCAAATCTTTACAGGGTGGAAAAGCTCCAGGCCCTGATGGGTTTGGGCCGGAGTTTTATAAGAAAATGGCTAAACACATTGCAAATCCCTTATTAAATATGTATATGGAATCATTTGAGAAGGGCGTGCTCCCACCTACCCTCAACCTTGCCCACATATCTCTGATATTGAAGAAGGATAGGCCAGCTGATCTATGTACATCATATAGACCTATAAGTTTGCTTGGTGTAGATTGCAAGATTTTGTCAAAAATACTGTCTAGGAGATTGGAGGAAGTTCTGCCGGTTCTAGTAAAGCCTGACCAGAGAGGTTTTGTCAAAAATAGATACTCCCACTCCAATGTACGTCGACTTATAAATATTGTACAGTTTTCTCAGAATACTAACTGCAGGGCTCTTGCCATTTCACTGGATGCCGAGAAAGCATTCGATCGTGTGGAGTGGGGGTATCTATTCGATGTTTTGGAGAGGTTTGGTTTGGGATCTGAATTTGCCAAGTGGGTCAAGCTGTTGTACGGGGCTCCAGCTGCAAGGGTCCTGGTAAATGGTTCTGCTTCTGATATTTTTCCTTTGAGTAGAGGGACGCGCCAGGGATGTCCCCTCTCCCCTTTATTGTTTGCGCTCGCTTTGGAGCCATTGGCAGAAGCTATAAGAACCCATTCTGGGATCTCTGGAGTAACCTTGGGGGATACTGAATACAGAATCTCGCTCTATGCAGATGACGTGTTATTGTTTGTCACTAAGCTAGAAACATCTATCCCTGCATTAATATCCACTATTAATCAGTTTGGCCTTTTTTCAGGGTACAAAATAAATTATGACAAATCAGAAACTTTGCCACTTGGTGACCAGGGGAGATGGGGCACTCCTGATAATTTTCCTTTCAGGTGGTCGATCACAGGTTTTACATATCTAGGTATCAGGGTGTCTTCGGACATAACAGAACTATACAAATTAAATTTTAAGTCAATTGTGGCCTCAATCAAAAATGACCTTAATCGGTGGTTTGACCTTCCATTATCTTGGATGGGTAGAATAAGTTTGATTAAAATGAATGTTCTTCCTAGAATATTATATCCTATGCAAATGCTGCCTCTTAGAATCACCAAAAAAACATTTTCAGAGATTGAGGGATGTTTCTCTAAATTTATATGGCATGGAAAGAAGTCTAGGCTTAAATTAGGGATTTTACAATTCCCTTTAGATGAAGGGGGTCAGGCTCTTCCTAACCTTTTTTATTATTACTGGGCTTGCCATGTACGGATCATTTCAGGATGGTTACATTCTCTTTTACATCCAGGTGAGCCACCTGTAGATACTTGGTGCTGTGACCCTCTTTCTCTTCTTGGTTTGTTATCTATTGAGTTGGCTGAACTCCCACTGAGTGTCAGAAATAACTCAATTTTGATGTGTACACTCAAGGTTTGGCATAATATTGCTGCCCACATTGGAAGAAGAGGTTTTTCTAGTGCACTGCAACCTTTAATTAGGAACCAAGCTTTCCCTCCGGGTATTGGTATTGGTGTATTTGATGATTGGCATTCTAAAAAAAATAAGACTTGTTTGTAATTTATTTGAGAAGGGTAGTTTTATGTCCTTTAAACAAATTCAAACTAAGTATAATATACCACAAAAACACTTTTTTGGGTTTTTGCAAGTGAGACATTTTGTAAATTCTCTTAAATTCCCAGTCAACCAACCTGTTTTGAACTCTATTGAAAGCTTTCTTCTTAAATTTAATGAAGATGTACTCACTAAAAAGAAATTCTTTTCTCTCTGTTATGGGAAATTACTGTCTTTGAATTTCGTTACAACTGATAAGGCCAGGGTTCAGTGGGAAATAGATTTGGGAGTTGAGCTCAGAAGAATGGTCAAAAGCTTTTAGGTTTGCTAAGAAAATGTTTACTGGTAACAGACTTCGGGAAAGTCATTACAGAATTCTACATAGAATCCAGCGCACCCCAGAATTTTTACATAAAATTCACCCTCAAATTTCCCCTCTTTGCGTAAAGTGCAATAAGGATGTGGGGACTTACTATCACTGTATATGGAAATGCCCTATAATTGCTAGATTCTGGAATGACGTTTCTATAGAGCTTCGCTCAATCTTTCACCAGACAGTCCCACTGAGCCCTGTACTGTTTATTCTTGGTCTCTCTGTAGAAGGGCTTTCTCTATCTCCAGCACAAATGACTTTACTCCGTAAACTTTTACATTTGGCAAGACGATGTGTACTGTTTCAGTGGATTCAGGGACAGCCCCCTTCTGTAACACAGTGGTACAGAGAAACGTTCAAGGTGTTTCCGCTGGAACGCCTCAGTGCCATTATAAAGGGTAATTGTAATGATTTCAATAGAGTATGGCAGCCTTTGCTTGATCACCTGCCTAAAGAGCTTGCCGAGCTATTACACAAAGGGGGATCACAGTTTGTTTTTAAACATTATGTCTGATTGTTTGTGTTTTTGTTTATCTTTTTTTCCCTCGACTTATCATATGGACTATAGGTTTTGACCCTGATGTGTATTTGAAATTCATGTACCGGTGTTTTGCTGGACATTTCAGATTTTGTATTAGACTTGGCTGTGCTGAATTGTTGTTGTTTGTCTTGTTTCTAAAAGACAATAAAGTATTGTTTAAAAAAAAAAAAAAAAAAAAAAACAGGAAACAAAGGAGCTGCTGAAGTTCAGGCAGTAGTGGAGCTGTGCTTATAGCCCATTAGTGGGAGAAATTAATCTGCTCCTTTGAGATACATAGGCTCCTGATGCGGCTAGTTGACAGTAAGAAACATATATCATCCTTTACCTGCAGGCTTGACCGCTACTTCTTTTTGATGTTAACGCTGAAAAAAACTATTTCTCATAGGTATGTAAACATGAACAGAATAAGTATTTGTTGCACTTTTTTGAAAAGGTGGGGGAACTCTGTCTCCACAGACAGCCACAGGCTAAATGTTTGTATTTGCTGCTTTTTGTTTTCCTCATGTCACTCTCCCCTTAGGGGGCGGCAGAGCTCTTTGGGCCCCACAAAATTGGAAAGCCCTGCTAACCACCCTTGAACCCTCCACTCCCACCCCCACTACTTTGCCCCAACCCAGAGACACAGTTCTAGTTTTCTATTAATAACACTATCGATTTATTCATTTTATTAATCTTAGGATATACTAAAAGTGTGGAGAGGCACATTCCTGCTTTTACACTTGATTTTTGTTGTTTAAATATTAATAAATGAGAGTAAAATTGGGTTTTTACTTTCGAAATAAGCTGTGCTTTTCTTTTAATGTAAAAAAACGGTTAGTGGCATCCACTTTTTTAACTGTGCTGGATTATGGTGATATATTATATATGCATACATCTGCTCAATGCCTTCAGATGATTGACGCAGCCTATCACGCATCGTTGAGATTTATTACTAATTGTAAAGCTCGCACCCATCACTGTGAGCTGTATTCTCGTGTAGGGTGGTCTGCTTTGGCTACACGGAGGCTTTGTCATTGGTATACGTTTATATATAAGGCTATTCTTGGTTCGCTTCCATCTTATTTATGTACACTTCTTATGAAAAAAAGTACTGGTCATTACTCTCTCCGTTCTCAGGCTGTTGTCTTGTTTTCTGTCCCACGTGTCAGTACTGAGCTGGGTAAAAAGGCCTTTGCTTACTCTGCTCCCTCTACATGGAATTTGCTGCAAAACAACTTGAAACTTAGTAAATTGGTTCCTTTGAGTATTTTTAAGCTGAGAATGAGATGCTTTGAGTTGGACTCCCTCACATGTCAATGTTTTAAATGAGATTTTATTGTAAGTGCATATTTGGCTTTCTTGTGTGTGTCTTCGTACGTATGTAATGATATGATGTAATTTTGATGCCTATCTTGGCCAGGTCTCCCTTGCAAAAGAGATTTTTAATCTCAATGGGTATAACCTGGTTAAATAAAGGATAAATAAAAAAAAAAAATAAATAAATAAATACGTAAAAATAAATGAAACCATTACTGTCCCCGTTTCCTAATTTCATCTTGATGAGATGTATTGATTTTTATCCACGAGCAAGAAATGTCCCCAGATTTGATTTCAGAAATCTGGTCACCTTAGTAGAGAGGTCACTTCGTTTCTCTCTGTAGAAATGGATAATAAAGAACAAAAATACAAGGGAGCTACAGAGAGAATTGTGCCAAAATAACAGATCTGTTTAGAGCCACAAGTATGATGGGAGCAGCGCCATCAAATACAGAAGCAGTCCTGTCCAGCGCACAAGCAGTGAAGTAAAATGAGCAGGAGAGAGACTTGACCCAGCAGGGACAGTCTGAAGGAGAGGTCAGAATAGCTGCTAGCAATTTGGTAAGAAGTAGCAGAACATGTTAGCACTGGCACCACGAATGGATTAAAGGTAGCGTGGACAATTTTTCTCAATGTAGGTAAGAAATGCCCAAGTCCCGTTTTGAATAAGTGTGCACAGTGGCAAGACCATCTTACCCGCTCTTCCACTCCTTAGGGGGGGGTCACGTGAAAAAAAATCTCCCAAATACACTCTGGTCTTATTTCTTTTTTCAAGGCCTTCCTCTTCTATCAACCAATTTTATTCCACCTATACAGTCCTCCAAGTCAGACACTTTGTCCTGCAGTGCCCGCTGGTTCTTTAACAGCTGTAGAAGTATGACCGAAACTCTGTTGTCCCAGCATTCTGATTCAGCCGTATTGTCCTGTTATGCAATAAGTACACGATGATGAATAATTGATCTCAGTTTGAATTCTGAACATGTAGTATGGAGGGGAGTCACAAAGGAATTTCACTCCTGCTGCAACATGAGACCCTCAAGGCTTGGACGGCCCTTCTTCTCACCAGGGGTCCTGCGGCTGGTGATAAAACTTTCCTCCCACAGACAAAGCATCCCCACTTCGGCAGATCTCTTCAGCTCTTCTCTTCTGGCTTGAGCCATCAGGGAGGCTCCCACCCCAGCTCGTCAGCAGCTGCACAGACTACCTCGTCCTGGGGCAGACCAGGAAACTACTTCGGGCCATGGGCCCTGCACGGGCCTGAAAGAACACACAGGCCGCATCTGGAGAGGTCTCTCGTCGCCCGGGGAACATGTCCGGGCAAATACAGAGTTAAGTTTGCTGTTTCAACCTCATAATCAGATGCAGGAGGAAGTATCCTGCAATGCCAAAAAAAGCCTTGTTGTATTTTTCCTCAGCCTGTACAGGAAAGTGAACCCCGATGGAGCTGAAGGCTGGATGCTGAGGAAAACCCCGGCTTAAATCGGACTGCAACGAAGTCAAAGGCTGTCTCCAGGACACCAGGCCTCCGACCCGACCACATGGCTGCAGAGCCAAGCGCTAGCCGGAACAACAACTGACAACTTTCCTCCTTCAACGTCCCTTCCGTGAATGGCCAAAGTGGACAGAACTGACACGAGGCAAGAGACAGGTTGGACAGGAAGAGCTGTGGGAGAAGTAAAAAGGTTTATTGGGAAATTATTTGTGAATCGTTTGTACATGGGCCTTTGAACAAAGGGCTAACGAAATAGCTCATTGCTAGAATTCGGTACCATGTCACAGTCGAGTGTTTTTCTTTGGTTTTAACAGAACGGTTATCTCCACAAGGGTTTCATACATTGATGGGACATTAATGTTTAAGTTATCCAGCCGCTCATTATGACTAAAAATAAAGCAAAAGCTTTCATTTGTAAGCGCCGAGCGTCCGCTAGCCAACATGCTATTAGCCTTGATAACATCCGGTCCGGACTTTTCAAAAGGAGTTCGTTTTAAAGCGTAACTGTTCTGCTCCGCCATCCTCCGATGGTGTTATGAGCCTTATTCCCGCATCAATATGGTATATTAATGCCGGTTTTCAAGGCAATTTTGATAACTTTATGTTGTAACCTCTTAGCCACCGAGTTGCTACAGCGGCCCCCTAGCTTCCGGAGGTAGAATCGCATAAACAAAGGCAAGCGATTCTGAATTAATTAATTTTACAGGACAAACCGGTCCTCAGAATGTTATTTCATCAAATAATGTTTTGTTTAACTTGGGCTTTGCATTGTGAATGGATTGAAACACATGGCAAATGTTTTTAACTCCATTCCATGCTTTTGAAATCAGATCAGTAGTGAACAAGGATTCACTGAAGTATTCTGATTATGATCAACCACTTTTGTTTTGTCTTTTTTGTTTTTGCATGTAAATAGTTCCTTAGCTTAGCTTCCCTTTTTTTATCTTCATTTTGCTTAGTAGAGAGGATTTGTTAATCGAAATATTGTGTTAATTGAGATAAACAGCATTACATAGTGATGTTCTCTGGAGGTTCATATTATTTCTGTTATTAAATTCTTGGACTTGAAAAGAAGTTGTCACTCTTTATTCTATGTGTGTGCAGGTTTTGCTGTTAAAAGATCGCTAGTGCTCATCCCTTTCAACCATTGTCTTGATATCAGCTTAAGAGCTGATCATCACCAGACAATACTTAACAGACAGAGGGTTATTTAATAAACATTAAATAACATTAAACAGTGTATAATTGCACAACAGTCCTCAACCTGTTTTATCCGCCCGGCAATCTCTTCTACTCAATCCGTAGTTTCTTGTAGTCTTTGATTTAATTCTTTGGTAAACTAGATTCTTATATTTAGAAAGTAATTTTTTCTGTTTGGCCCGTAAGGTTGCCATTTCAGCCAAAGGAACATCGCTCACTGTTTCGCGGATCAGATCCAGATTTGTGCTTCAGTCGCCATCTTTCCCCAATGTTCAACCTTCTTGATTAGCTGTGGCTTCTTTTTCCATTTCACCCTCAAGGACGTTTCATAGTCAGTATTCTCCCTTTTTGGTTTTTCCTCCCTCTCATTTTTGAACATAGACATCTCAGTTTTGCCCTGAATTTGGCTCTCAAGTTTGGGGAATAAGTGGCTAGTGCCAGAGATAATTTTTTATGCAGCCATACCAGGCACCATCAAACATCCACAACCAGATATTTTTGTCCACAATTTCTTTCATCTTAACTTAGAAGTTCTGCACTGTAATCATTACATGCAAGTAATTCTTATCTGATTTGGTGTTAAACACTGACAAGGTTATTATAGTGGGTGATTTTAACATTCATGTTGACACTGAATGTGATAACCTTAGTGTAGCTTTTAAAACTATCCTAGATTCAATTGGTTTTGTTCAAAATGTGCATAAACCGACGCACTCTTGGTTACATACTTTAGACCTTGTACTGACATATGGCATTGATTGTGAAGAATTAACAATATTTCCTCACAACCCCGTCCTATCTGACCATTTTTTAATAACCTTTGAGTTTAATCTAACTGAGTTCTCCACCCCTAAAAGAGTGTTCCATTATAGTAGATCCTTATCGGATAATGCTGTATCAAAACTTAAAGAGTCTGTCCCCCTTTTAATATCCTCAGTATTGCAGAAATGCCCTGTAGATGGCAGCAATGCTGTTTCTTCCCATTCACAAATCGACACCTTTGTTAACGGTGTGACTTCTGCATTGCGTTCTGCATTAGATAATGTAGCTCCCTTGAAAAAGAAGCTGATAATTCACAGGAAGCTGGCTCCCTGGTTTAATTCAGAGCTGTGTTCCTTGAAGCACAATGTTAGGAAATTGGAGAGAAAATGGCGCACAGATCGTGAGCGGTGAACTTTTAAACCCTGCGGTTCTGTCGCACAGTTTGAGATGTATATAAGTACCACGACTGAAAAACTCGTACAGTGTATGCCCGGCTTTAGCTATCAGGCTCTCCTGTGGAACCAACTCCCAGTTTTGGTCCGTGAGGCAGACACCCTAAAACTTTCCTTTTTGACAAAGCTTATAACTAGAGTGGCGTATGTTGTCCTGACCTACTTATGGGGATGTGCTTCTATGGGCTTAGGCTACTGGAGGACATCAGGATCTCTTTTTCTCACTCTATCGAGTTCTACTGTTCTTCAATTATGCATTGCTTGTCATCATTTCTGCTTATAACTTTTTGTTATCTCTCTTTTTTTCTTCATAGTAGGTACATCTGGTCTGGCGTTCTGTTATTTGAGACATCATCCAGAGAAGACAGCTCGCTATTATCATCTAATATAGAACAGACTACTGGATCAATGTTTGCTTCTGTGCTTGTTTGTCTCTCTTGTTGTGTTTCTGCTCTGTCTTCTGTAACCCCCAGTCGGTCGAGGCAGATGACCGTTCATACTGAGCCCGGTTCTGCTGGAGGTTTTTCCTTCCCGCTAATGGGTGGTTTTTCTTTCCACTGTCGCTTCATGCTTGCTCAGTATGAGGGATTGCTGCAAAGCCATGGACGATGCAGACGACTCTCACTGTAGCTCTACGCTTCTCCAGGAGTGAATGCTGCTTGTCAGGACTTTGAAGCAATCAACTGGTTCCCTTATATAGGACATTTTTGACCAATCTGTATAATATGATTGATTTTGACTTTGTAAAGTGCCTCGAGATGACATGTTTCATGAATTGGCGCTATATAAATAAAATTGAATTGAATTGAATTGAATTGAAGTAATCTGATATATGTATATTAAGCAGTATTTCTCAGTATTTATTAACAGCAATCAAATATGTGTCCTGCCTTTCAATGCCTGACAGTTTAAAGATTATCTACATCATAACTTAATCATCCTGCTTATTCTATGGATCTTTCTACTCATTATTATAAAGCTATGAATAAAAATTATTTTATCTAATGAGTTAGTTTCAATTAGGATCTCTATTTAGGGATCTTAGTCTGGAAACCCATGTTTGACTTTAGCTGAAGCTGTTTATAAAGACCAAAAATAGTAAACCTCAAAGTTTTAAAGATGCACTGATTTGTAGACTTTATAAATGTGTTCTATTGTGACCAGAAGCATTGCTGCACATGTTTTATTTTTGAAAAGCTCATAGTTGAGAAAAGTAAGTGGTGTATGGTTTAAAAGCTTTACAGAGCAGTTTTTGGTTTAAAATCAAGGGAGAAGACAGAAAGTAATGGTATGAATGAGTTGAAGCTTGACTGTGCATCAAATGTGGTAAACTAGATAGAAAACAGTTATTTGTTATGCCTTACGTAAATTAAAATGATAAATTCTTTAATCATGCTTTTTACTTAGCTCTGTTGGCTCTAACAGCCACTATCTATCAATCAATTTATTCAACCCCTGTTAATACAATTCCTGTTTGGGTGAATTTGAAACAGTCTTTAAACTCATGTTATGATCACATTACCCATTATCAGTCATTTCCAAACATTTCCCTTTGTGCGGCTCACTGCCTCCTGCAGTTGTAAAGAAATCTATTCATATTTCGGGACATTGAAACTGCATACACTTCAAATATACTTCACATTTAATTTATTGTTAATACACACTTCAATTCAATTTATATAGTGCCAATCCACAACCCATGTCATCTTAAGGAACTTTCCAAAGTTCAATCAAATCATACAGACAGATTGGTCAAAAAGTTTCCTATCTAAGGAAACCCAGCAGAATTCATCAAGTCTTGACAAGCAGCATTCACTCCTCCAAAAAGAGCGTAGAGCCACAGTGGACAGTCATCTGCATTGTTCATGGCTTTGCAGCAATCCCTCATACTGAGCATGCAGTTCCCACTGTCCCACGCGACAGTGGGAAGAAAAACTCCCCTTTAAAAAGGAAAGAAAACCTCAAGCAGTAGCAGGCTCAGTATGAACGGTCATCTGCCTTAACTGACTGGAGGTTAGAGAAGACAGAACAGAGACATAAAAATGGCAGATGATCTGCTTCCCCTGGATAATGTCACAGCTGACAGAACGCCAGACCATGTGTACCTACTATAAAGAGAAAAAAAGAACAAAACGTTTAAAGTCGTAAACAACAACAAACAATGCAAATTGGAGAACAGTAGGAGAACCCAGCAGTGAGAAAAACAGATCTTAATGTCCTCCAGCAGCCTCAGCCTATAGCAGCATAACTACAGAGATAGCTCAGGATAATCTAAGCCACTATATAAGCTTTATCAAAAAGAAAAGTTATAAACCTAGTCTTTAAAATAGATAGGCTGTCTGCCTCACAGACTAAAACTGAGAGTTGGTTCCATAGGAGAGGAGCCTGATAACTAAAAGATCTGCCTCCCATTCTACTTTTAGAGACTCTAGGAACTACCAGTAGACCTGTAGTCTGAGCTCATATGTTCCTCTGTTAGGAACATATGAGCAGAGCTCTCAACTCTCACGCATTGACCGTGTGACACACGCATTTCACTGACTTCACACGCTCACACGCAACACATGGCATTTCACACGCAAACATGGAATTTCTCACGCATAAAAATCACAAAGCCCATCTGAGCTGCGGACGAGAAAACTCCGCCTTCTGCTGAGCTGTTTCGGCTTCTTTCACAGCTTGTGGCCATCAGTAATTCCTGCTGCAGTTCGTGTTAACAGAGCAGCAGGAAGAGTGATCAGAGTTATGAATAATTTTAGTCTTAACAGTGGTGAAACCGAGCTGGTACGGTCCTGTACCGCGTACACATGAGGGGAGGGGGTGGAGCTGCTTGCTTGCTGCACGCAGGATCATAAAAACAGTTCTGCTATCCAGATGCAGTTTAAAACGCCACTTGGTCTGTTTATAAGTTTCATTTTTATTAATTCTGCATTTTTTAACTACATGCACCGTATTTCTGTGCCTCCACGCTTGCTCACCCCCCCCCCCTCCTTTTCCTTCGGAGCAGGTGCTTTTATCACCGTTCACTATTCAAAACGTGAATCACTACGTTTAATTCCCTCACATCGGTAGCAACGTGTGCCAGTTAAAGTCAATAGGAGAGTTGCTCTTGTATTTTTAACAACATAGAATCAGTGGCGCTTCGGTGGGCGTGCTGCCTTGCGCTTTAATTCAGGTGCACACTTTTAAGGGTCATTTTAAAGAACTTGTAACATCAGGGGCTTCATCTCAGACCTGTCAGTTCCCCCGTTTCCTTTATAGGAGCCCTTTACAGCCTTTAGTTATGTATTTTCCCCACTGTTTATCCGTCGCACGCAGCGCACCAACGGGGTAAAATCCGCCCACCTCACCAGAGCGCACTGACAAGAGCAATAGAGATTCGTCTGTTCAGCGCGGCGACTGACTGAGAAACCTGTCGCTGTGAAAGGTGATGATAATGGCTTTTGATAAAAGTTGAGAGGTCTGCATATGAGGTAATCAGATCTCTGATCTATGATGGAGCTTGATTATTAATGGCTTTATACGTGAGAAGGAGAATTTTAAATTCTGTTCTTGATTTCACAGGAAGCTAAAATAGGAGATATCTTTGTTTATTAAGTGATGTGTGACAAGTAAATTTCTCCACTGTGAGATCAATAAAGCCCTATCTTATCTCTTATCTTAATTTGTCAGAACTCTTGCTGCAGCATTTTGATCAGCTGCAGGCTTTGAACTGCATTTTATGGACTTCCTGATAGTAAAGAATTACAGTCGTCCAGCCTTGAAGTAACAAATGCATGGACTAGGTTTTCCACAGTCGCTCCTAGACAGAATATTTCTAATTTTGGCAATATTCCAGAGGTGAAAAAAGAAATCCAGGATTTGTTCTGGTAAAAATAACAACGAGATTTTTTACTTTATTACCAGAGGCAAATGTAAGGGCATCCATGTTAAGTGATTGATTAAACATTTTATTTTTTTAACAGACCCTGGTCCAAAGATTACAATTTCTGTCTTGTCAGAATTAAAAAACAAAAAATTTAAAGTCATCCAGTTTTTGATGTCATCAAGACATGCCTGTAGTCTAACTGATTGGATTCATCAGATTAATGGATAGATATTGCCTGAGGATCATCAGCATAACAGTGGAAATTAATTACTTGCTGTCTGCTAATTTTACCAATCAGACATATAGTTTTTATAGAAAAATCGGCCCAAGGACTGAACTCTGTGGTACTCAACAAGTGACCCTGGAGTTTGAAGAAGATTTATTATTAACATGAACAAACTGGAATCTGTCAGACAGATAATATTTAAACCAACCTAATGCTTTTCTGTGTCACGGCACTTTGCTGCTCCCCCTCCCCTCTCGTACATGGCTCAGTAGAGCCAGCCAATCAGCACACAGGCTCAGCCTGGCCCGCCCACTCAGCTCTCTCTCACAAACAACCGCGCTGCCGCTGTTCAGACTCAGAGAGAGAGAGACCGCAGGAGCGGAAAAACATGAAGAGGGAAAGAAGCGCCGTTTGGCTAGATTTTAATACCGTAAATGAAATAAAGCTGTATGTTTTGTAAAAAGCCGGTTAAATTCAGTGGAAACACAACAAATTTATATAAGCACGTGAAAAACCATGAGCAAGAAAACAATGAGCGACAGAAACGGAGAGAGGAGACGAAACTTCTCTCATTGCCCCGACAGACCCAGACCCACAGACTGACGTCACTGACTGAGGCGTTTCAGTCCTCCAGAGAACATCCAAGTAGATAAGACTGGTCATCTTCAGCAGCAGTTCATGTTAACTTTCAAAGTAAATATTATTTATCATATGTTACTGGTGTCATGGTTTTGAGTTGTTTAACCCACATGCAGAATACACTCAAGAGGCGCGGAGCAGTTTGAGATGTTTATTTACACAAGGGAGCTCGAGCTGATCCTCAGAAAATTACAATAAACGAAGCGTGGGAGAGAACGCACAGCCGGGCTCGGGCGGTCTGCGGATAGAAAAGAGAATGTTAGACCTGTTCACGGAGAGAGGGAAAGTGATGTTTGTTTATCCGCTTACCACCGAGCACCGCAATCTAGCCGGGGGAGTGGAGCGGAGAGGCGGACCCGATCAGAGACCCTCCGAGGTGGTAGCAGGTGGTGGAGTGACAGGTGGGCGGTCAGGAGGAGTCCGTGAGGGGCCTGAGCAGCAGCTGGGAGGATGGGTGGTACGTGGAGAGCTGGAGTAACGAGGGCGGTTCAGTTGGGATCCGCAACCAGGCTTGGCAACACCGAGTGGGCACCGGTGAATGAGTTGTACACGGAGGGATGAAGAACACTCGGAACGTGGGGTGACCTGAGAAGCAGGAAACAGGGATTAATCGCTGGGGAAGAAAGCTGTCACAAGACAGGGGCCTCTAAGCGTACCAAAACAAGGTTAACACTCTGGCATCGTCCAGCAGTCCAAGTGCGGTCTTTATAGCGCAGCCACGCGCTGCTGAACGAGCCGCAGGTGTGTACCACGCCCACCTGTCAACTCCAGCCACCTGTGGAGAAAGCAGATCAGGCGGAGCCAGCAGAAAACTGCACGACGCCGCCTGCTGGGTCCTGACAAGTGGAGCCCACACAGAAAATGTAATTAAGACCTTGAAAGAACCCAGTACATACAGCACTGTCTCAGAAAATTAGAATATCGTGATAAAGTTCTTTATTTTCTGTAATGCAATTAAAAAACATGAAATGTCATACATTCTGGATTCATTACAAATCAACTGAAATATCGCAAGCCTTTTATTGTTTTAATATCGCTGATTATGGCGTACAGCTGAAGAAAACTCAAAAATCCTATCTCAAAATATTAGAATATTTCCTCAGACCAAGTAAAAAAAAAATTATAACAGCAAAACAAAATCAAACATTTGAAAATGTCCATTAATGCACTCAGTACTTGGTTGGGAATCCTTTTGCACAGATTACTGCATCAATGCGGCGTGGCATGGAGGCAATCAGCCTGTGGCATTGCTGAGGTGTTATGGATGCCCAGGATGCTTCAATAGCGGCCTTTAGCTCATTTGCATTGTTGGGTCTGGTGTCTTTCAGCTTCTTCTTCACAATACCCCACAAATTCTCAATGGGGTTGAGGTCAGGGGAATTGGCAGGCCAATCAAGGACAGTAATGCCATGGTCAGTACACCAGTTACTGGTGGTTTTGGCACTGTGGGCAGGTGCCAGATCTTGGTTGTGCAGCGTTTCCTGCCACATTTCCCCCTTCCAACACACTTTTTGTGAATGTGCTTTGAAACTGCACTCTGTGAACAGCCTGCTCTTTGAGAAATTTCTTTTTGTGTCTTACCCTCCTGATGGAGGGTGTCAATGATGGTCTTCTGGACAGCAGTCAGATCAGCAGTCTTCCCCATACTTGTGATTTAGTTTACTAAACCAAGCTGAGTGTTTTTCAAGGCTCAGGAAACCCTTGCAGGTGTTTTGAGTTAATTAGACGATTCAAGTGATTAGTTGAATAGCCTACTAGTATACTTTTTCACGATATTGTAATTTTCTGAGACACTCCTGTATATCCTATTAAAAAGTGTTATTTAAGATAATGTAACATAAGCTAATCCTTTATTTATCCCACGACGGGAAATTTATAGAATTAAAGCAACAGGCAGTTGCACACAACACAGACAAAATTACATAAGGATTGAAAGATATGACAGGTGGATTAGGAAAAAAACACTGAACATAACATTATTATTATTATTATTATTATTTAATTGTAATAATAAAATAAAAATCACAAAACCCGAAAGGTCGACAGTTTCATGATACATCAATCTTAAATGTCAAAAGTATCGGTATCGTATCGATATTGGCGATACTCACCCTGTATTTACTTCGGATCAGATCGATTAAAAATTTCCGGTATCGCACACCTCTAGCGGGGAGCTGGGGGGGGGGGGGCAGCGTGTGTTTGAGGAGGAGACAGAGAGAGCCATCCCTAGCAATAACAGACAGTGCAGGTGGAGAGGCTTACTGCCCGATTGGATAGTCTGAGCATAGTTGCTCAGAGATGGATCACACCATTAATTTCAATGATCCCGCATTATGGCCAACAAAACTGACAGATTCTGATCGAATGAATGTTGTGCGTTTAATGGCAAAAAGGAAAAAAAAGGATCAACTAGTGCACTAAATTCAATAGATGGGTTGAAAATATCCAATATAAAACACAGGGGGGGGGGCTTGGGTGTCTGGAATCTGCCCTAGAGGGAGGAGGGTTCTGTCATGGTTTTGGGGAATTGTGTTTATTTTTTAACTTTTCTGGACTGATTAGTTTCCACTTCCCTCATCCAATAGCCATCTGTCACCATCCAATCAGCTCAGACCAGCTCCACCTGCTGCTGTTAATTACTGCCAACTCTGCTCACCTGTGCCCCTGCTTACTTATATCTGCCTCATTTTTCCACTCACTGTCAGAATGTTTCGTCTTGCATTATGTGCATTGCCAGTTCCTGTGTGCTCAGCCAGCTGGACTCTTCAACGCCATTCATGTTTCAGCCTTCGCTGATGAAAGCTGCCAGTGTCTGCGTTCTGTACAATTCTGCCTTGAGTTCCAGTCGCTTGCTCTGCCCGTTCTGGTGGGTCTTCGTGGTGGGTCCACATCACCTGTTCTGGTCAGCCCCTGCCTTCAGCCCCTGGTCAAGTCTGGTTCTGGCCTCTCATGCTACATCTCGCCTCTTTCAATAAACCTTTTTATTGATATTTAGCCAGACACTCTGTGTCTGACTAAATATCGGGTTCCCCAGTAGTACACATAACAGAAGTAATAAAATGAGAGCAAGGAAAAGGCATTTTTTTCAAATATTTTGCTTTTCTGCCACACAACGGCAACTATTTTGATAGAATTGTCCTATGAATACTTCCTAAAACTCACCAAATGTTGTGGAAAGCAGCACAAATTTTAACAACCCAACCAAACCTACAATTTCCAGCCCAACGTGTTCAAAATAAGCCCAATTGGTTAGAAACCCACCCAATCTGGCAACACTGCCGGTAACTTGCAGTCTCCATGTGCCACTTACTGGGGAAACACTGTTACTGCATCTGTCCTCATAAACCCGTTAATGGTAAATGAAACACCTTTTACAGGAAACAAAATAACTTCTCATCCCAATTGTATAAGCATTTGAAGAAAAATCCGTTCCACCTTTTGTGGGCAGACAGTAGTTGGCATCACACCTGTGCGTGTTAATGTTGTGCTGCTCAAATCTAATTTACCTCAAATCCTTTTAATCATAGTTCACTGTGTAGATAATGTTAATAGCCAAATGAATCAAATTTACACAAGGGAACCAATGAATATTACGTATTCTATGGAATAGCTACAAGTCATTGGTCCATTATTACATTTTAAGTATGTAGTGAGAAATGTTTTTCTTTCTTCCTTTGAAGATTATCTCATTACAAATTTACCCAACTAAATTTGCACAGTGCTTTGCTTTTTGTTCGAGAAAAATTAGTTGTTTTAGTCATCAATATGCAGCAATAAGCTAGAAAAGCAAGGATGTTTACTCCTTGTATGATATTACTGATAATTTGGCTCATAACATATCTAACTACAGTTCCAGTTAATCATGTGCTGAGAAACCCAATAGACAAAATTGTTCTCCTGCTTCATAAACTTTGCTTCGAACCTCTAG
This sequence comes from Fundulus diaphanus, assembly GCA_037039145.1. Taxonomy (NCBI): domain Eukaryota; kingdom Metazoa; phylum Chordata; class Actinopteri; order Cyprinodontiformes; family Fundulidae; genus Fundulus; species Fundulus diaphanus. The sequence goes on from CM073126.1 coordinate 54,124,563, forward strand.
GCACAGCTCCCTCTCCTACGCTGAGGAGAGGAGATTTCTCAGCACAGGTTACATAACAAATTAGCACAGGGAGCCACAACAGCGAACATGTTCCATCTTTCGTTGAAAAGTGTGAACATTTTGATTGTTGATTTTTGATTACAAAAGATTACAATGAGCGTTTATATCAAGAGAATGTTGTGCAAAGCCTAAAATACAATTTTGCAAACTGCATAAAAAGGCAGGCCACGATTTCTGAAAAATATCTGTGCATCTGCATGGCTGGCTGAGGTTATGATCATTTGGAGTTTCATCAGTCTTCTAATACCTATTATTTAAAAATGTCTTGATTAGGACTTGGATCTGACACCAATCAGGACACTTATATTCTCATTTTTTGTATTAGTAGTTTTAGTAATTTTGGAATGCAGTTATATATCTATTTATTTATTTTATGAGGACAAAAATCACCTCAAGCGAAGTTAAGTTTAAAAAGCAGTAGTAAAAACAAATATCTAAATGTACTATGGGTCCACAGAGCTCCAGAGAGATTTGTAATGATTCATCAAAAAGAAAAGGAAGTTTCACCATGACAAAACATAGCTCTGACGCATCATGTCTTCTTCTATCACTACCTGATAACAGTATTTAATATAAAGAAGTGCAAAAAACTGAAGCCCACAGTTTCACCATTGGCAGCATAGAAATACTTTGCTTTGTTTGATATTGTTCAATTGCCTTTTTAATTTACTAATTCTCCACTGAAGTGACTACACAGCACCCGTTTCTGCTTTGAGAATATTCCAGGATGTTTATTTTTTTATTTATTTTCTTGTGGGAGAAGGCAGAGTTTTAAAAGCATACTTGAAATATTAAAAATTGTGTAAGGATTTTGGAAACACATTTTCTTTCATAACACAGATTACTCCATATTCCACGTAGCGCATAAAGTTGATAAAGATGTCTGCAACCATCAAGTTTTTTTCTGCAAGCTGAGAAAAATCACGACACATTTCAACGCTTTCTTTCAAGCCTTTTTGGTTGTGTGAGTCCAGACTCTGAGGACTCCATCATTATAGCAACTGCACAAGTGATTATTTTCAGCTGCAATCACAGAATCAAACGCTGACAACCACATTTATGCCCAGATGTACACAGAGCTGTAAGATGGAAGAGTATCCACTACAAATAAGTGCATGTGTTTATGTTTAGTGGATCTCCACGGCTGTTTACCAGGCAGCTGACAGCTGGAGTGTCGCATGATGGAAACCCTTGTGTGCATGGCAAGTGGCAAGTGTTAGCAGTGTTGTTGTATTGTAGTATATCACACAACAGAATGATCATTATATCATCACACACACACACACACACACACACACACACACACACACACACACACAGTTTTACACGGTGGCGCAAGACTTAATTTATTCTGTGTTTTCTCTTTGCTCCAATAATACAGCTGCCTAATTGGCTCTGACAGCTTGGCCAACTCAATTCCAGCCAAGCTCTTCCAGAATGCCGCTCTATGTCTCTAATTAGGTCCAATCAGTCCGAGTGATATTTATCGATTTACCTCATCCCTCTCTTTCTTTTACAAACACACAACTCTGTCTGCTTCTCCTTCACACTGACCTTCCTAACTCATTCTTTCTGTGTTGCTTGTTTCCAAAGGAGTATGTGGTCCTCCTTTCAAGAGCTAATTTTGTTATGCGTAAAATAATCATGATTGATGCAGGTGCCTCCTTGCTCCTCTAAGCTCTTAAAATAGAACCTCACACTTTCCTCTACATTCAAGTCCCCCGAAAGGAAAAAAACTAATTAGAGTGTGTGGATAAGCTGCGAGAGGGGCCTCATAAAGCAATTATCAGTTTGCTTGCCTCTCAGCCAAACAAAAATTATTTTAGGTGTTTTAATAATTATGTCAGGGGCATCAGGAACAAACTCTACACTGTATGTGGCCAATTGACATGCTGTGTCACCAACCCCAGACTATATTCACAGTTCATTGTGTGTGTTTCTCTGATATAAACTCTCGCCACAGACCCTAACTCTGTACATTCCTGCAGACCTCCAAGTGCAGGGATGTCACAGTTCCCACCTTTACGGGCTCCCAGTGGGTGCATAACCTCAGGATATTTGCACTAAAATGCAAATGTAAATAAATTTGTGGTCTTTCTAATATGTCTAGTCTTGGTTCTGATCAGGGTTTCCAGATCTGACTGACAGTTTCCACCCCAAACACAACGTAACAACCCGCCCAACTAAAAATCTCAAATCTCAACCTCTTGAACTCTTTGAAACACTAGGTGTCATTATTGCTTATTGCTCTTTTAAACATTACATTTTATGTACTATGTCCTAAAATTTTTCATTAGGTAGTCCTAATTTATCCACATGACTGTTTCAGCGCAGGTAACTTGGCAGTATATTATATTAAGGCCACAACGTAGTACAAAGTATGTACAGTACAAAGCATGTCTCTAAGGATAAATTACAACAGGTTAGGGTTGTTTTTCTCAGAAAGGTTATCGCCTCTGATGGTGTTGGAATCGCAGAGATTCATAAATAGCATTCTTACACACTCAAAACTGCACACTGTTTGTGAGATATCATTTTTGGGCATGGCAATTTACAACAAGATGCCTTACTACACTGAAATCGTAGCTCCTATGCAAAAGCTTATCACAGAAGCTGGACATGGACATTTGAAAGCACCCCTACTTTGAAATAATGAAGCTGAAAAGGCTTTAATTTTTCTAAAACATCTGAATGAAGCCCCAGAGTTGACATCTCCTGATTTGACTAAAATGTTTGCGTTGGATGTGAAATAAAAAGATGGATTTGATTCCTCGGTTCTGTGGCAACCCGGCACCATGGGCAGGAGACTTTTGTGTTATCAAGGCACTATGTTAAAACCAATGGAAAAGGGTCATCCATCATGCACCAGGGCTTTGTGTACTATTGCTGAAGCAAAAAGGAATAAAAGGAATATCATATATCAGTGGTTTTCAATAGGTGAGGCGCGCCTCCCCTGGGGGGCGCCAAAGAGTCACAGGGGAGGCGCGAGAAGACAGAGAAGAAGACAGAAGAAGACAGTGCTGCCCATAGACATAATATAAGAGTAGACACGTCATTGGGCGGGTTCTGCCTATGCTGCGATGCGTCAGAGCGTCCGCCATCTTAAATGTGGCAAATCTGCAGTTACTCAGTCACTTAAACAGTATCAGAGGGACTTTAATCTCTGAATATACTTTGTATTCGTAGTATTTTTTTTGTAATATTACAAGTTTATTTTCGTATCCCTTTAGCTTCATTCTCCTGAATTTATTCTCCTAAAGAATAAAACTATTTAAAATAATCTAACCTGGCCCTACTACTCCAGGAGTGAAATAATTTTGCAAACTGTGATTATTCTGGAAATGTTCCATCTTAATTCTCATAATATGACGTTTTTATCATAACAATATCACTTTTGTGTTTGTTTGTTAATTTTTACTTTATTGACCTAGGACTTTTTTTCTCATATTATTAATTTTACCTCTTTAATACTCACCCAAAAAGTCTGTTCCTAAAGGTCCACATGTGACATGGTTTTATGAAATAATGAAGACCACAATGTTTAGATTTAACAAATTGATCCTTATATTCATAACACATACACACACAATATATATATATATATATATATATATATATATATATATATATATATATATATATATAGAGAGAGAGAGAGAGAGAGAGAGAGAGAGAGAGAGAGAGAGAGCCTGTGTTACCACTCTGCAGCTTTAGTGTGTCCAGTTTTGCAACATGGTGCAGCCTTAGTTTATAGAAGGCAGATACAAGTAGTGAAATCAGCCAGAATACATTTCCATGCAGCACAGGAATGAGGCATCTTCTCTGATCCACGTTCACAATAACAGAACTCAACTTTTTTCTGCCACATACAATACGGCGGTGACGTTGACGTGGGAACCTGCGCCCTATGACGCGTCTACGTATATATGTCTGTGGTGCTGCCGCTCAACTCTGTGAAACTATGTAGTGATATTTGTGCCTTCTGTTTGAGCGCGCAGGAACTAATCCAAGCGCGCAGTGAGACAACTCTCAACGCTCAAAACCGGTCTGGCGCGCGCTCAACTCTGAAAAACTCTTCTCAACCCTCTGTCCTCGCACTGAGTTCCATCTCTGCTCGCGCGCTACTTTGCTCGCGTGCACCTGCTCCTTCCACGCTCAACACCAGCTGTGTGCTCGCTCGGCTGTTTCTGCGCTCGCGACTTCAAAAACTGTCCACCTCACCAGCCAATCACAGACAGTTTTTTTCCCCATCCAATCATAGTATGGCTTGCAAATACTGCATTCAGATGGATTAAATCAAAATGCTGCAGCCTTTGGCAGAAATTACTAAACATCACCGTGGGATTGAAGAAAAACAAATAAAAAGTTTAATATTTTAGCCTAAAATGTTTCGGCAAAAATATTTAGACTAAAATATTAGAGTTACTAAGTGAGGTGTGAAAAATGTTTTTGTCTCTTTTCTTTCCAGCTTCTGGGAGGTGATGTAAAAGTTTATTTTGATCATAATCATCATCATTGTCATCATTATTTAAAGAGCACTTTAACAAAAGGTAAAACAAAGTGCCAAACATCAGAAATACATCAGATAAGAGATAAGATCTAATAAAATGCTTGGTTGTTAAAATAGCAATAGGTTTAAATTGTGTATAATTAGCCTAAAAAGTAAATCCGAATATGGAACGTGTTGACGTCTGTTAAATTCAGGTTATCTTTTTTATTATTATTATTTCAATTGACGTCTCCTGTTGACATGAGTTCAGTTTGACATTGGCGTCTGTTTAGTTCAGTTTGTCTGCTGTTGAAAACAATCGTTTATGAATTTGCTCTAATGACAGCTCAATTTTAAAAGTAGGCTCTCTGTTTGTGATGTTTCAGTAAAAGTAACATGTCAAATGGAAATATTTGGATGGATATTTTTGAATAGGCCTTTTTTATGAATGTACTTTGTTAAAAGAAATGCAATAAAAAAACATGTGTTGGACTATCAGTTGTTTTTGAAACACAGCATTCCAGGAACACAAAATAAAGATGCGTTTACTGCAGGGACCTGTGTGCGATAGGTTTGTGGGGGGGCGTGGTTATCTTTACCAATTCCAAGGGGAGGCTCACATCCAATGAATTTGAAAACCCCTGTCATATATCATTTGTGGCCAGGATGCCAGGGTTCATACTAACCACTCTGCTGTCATATCAAGCAACAGGTTTGCCCAGGGTAAACAACGCATGTGCAAACTCCATTACATTTTACTTCAAACTAATGTCTACTACATAGATACCGATACTAACATGGCTGCCCCCACTTCTGATCATTTCCCCAATGTCTGCGAAGCGCTGGTGAGGGAAGACATGAATGTTCGCTTTTAACAGACCCCATTTCAGGAGTCACGGACATTTTCACAGATGGCCACATCCACTCTACCTGAGGTTGAGGAATTGTTGCCTCTTACTTTGGTTTCTGCCTCTACCGGATCTGGCCCCATTGCTGACTACTCATGGCACACCCTAGCTGACATAACTGCTTGTGAGCTGCATGAGGGACAACTAAACATTTACACTGATTCTGCCTATGCTGTAAAAACGGTGCATGTCCATCTAAAGAATTGGCTAAGAACTGATTTCCTGACCACTTCAGGAAAACCCATTAAACATATGACTCAGCCGCTGGGGATCATGAAAAACAGGCATGGATTGACAAGGGAGCAACAAAAAGACAAACCAGTGCGTAGAGGTGACATAATGGGAGACTAGTGGCCTCGTCAGCTCTTCTGTTGCTACTTTGGGAGGAATCATTTCACTGGGGCCACCAGTCCATCACAAGCACATTGGGCTGATAAATCAGAAATGGTGGCACCAATTCCTCACTGATGTTTGTAAATATATATATTTTTTTTTTTTTTTTTTTTTTCAGTGTCCTGTCTAGCAATGTGGCAATAAAAATTGATATCTTAATGCCAAATAGAGCTCGACAAATTTTACTTTCACAAGTGGAGCAAACAGCTTTCGCCATAATGCTCCGCTTGATTTGTGCGTGTAAATAGCTTTATTGTGATTCCTGCAGGGAGAATTTCAAATTATATGGACACTACAATGGGAAAGTAGGAGAGTAAAAGAAAAACAAGGAGAAAAAAAAAAAGAAAAAAGAGAAAGAAGAGGTGAAAGAAAGAAGAGATAAAAGGAAGAGAATGATAAAACTTCCTCTGTCTGCTCCATCACCTGGAAAGAGACACAAAAAGAACAGCACAACCAACAGACATAAAGCAACAGATACAATCGTGTAACACCTTGATACCATTGCTAAATCATATGTATTATTATTTAAGCTGACATGTGTAATGTGATACCTAAAAAAAAAAAAGGTAAAAGAAAGTAAATAAATTATAGCCTTTCTGTATATAAGTGAACATTTAATACCTGGGACCCAGCACCTGTGGGAGATTGTGAGAGTGCACTAGTTTAGGTGAAAATTATACAGAAGGAAATAGGTCGATAGTGATTGTGGAGAACCGAAGACCCACCTTCCCCGAGCACAGAGGCAGGGGTCAGGGGACCCATAACCCCGGACTCCCAAAGGGGCCTCCAAAGCAGTGCGCCCGAGAGGGGCCTTCACAGGAAATGTACAACCCCCCCCCCGAGGAAAGAGGAGAGACGACCCCGAGGAAATCCCCCAGCCACCGCAATGCCGACGCCCCCAAGAGCCGCGGGGACGAGCCCGTGGGCTCCGCCGGCAGCCGGCCCCGCTGAAGTGGTCCCGGCCGTGAGCCCTGGGGGCCAGAGGCCCCAGGGGCGCCCCGCCCCCGCGGCAGGGGCCCCGGCCGCCCCCCGGGGGGCCAGGCCCCGCGAAGCCACCGCCGGGAATGGGCCGGCGCCCACCCGGGAACCCGCCCCAAACCCGAGGACCGTCAACGCGCCAGAGGGTCAAGGCGCCCGCCAACGCAGCGGAGGAGGGCAGGACGTGGGGGGATGGGCTCCGCACCTAGCGGAGACTTGAGATGATCTTGGGAGAGGGAGCTGACCGAACCCAAACCTGGGAAAAAAAAAACTCATTCACACCATCTCTCCCTTGTGCCCCACTCGCCACACACAGACACCAAAAAAATAAATAAATAAATAAATAAAATAAATAAATAAAATAAAAAATTAAAAAAAAGGACGCTTTACACACATTCCCACATAGCATTCACATCCAAAAAACCCAAGTGGGGGGGGGGGTCACCACAATTCAACAATACGACTGCCTGTGCCCGACCCCCGGCCCCGCCCCCGGACCAGGCGCCCCCCGGACCAGGCCCCCCAAAGAGGGGGGGCCGACACGACCCGCCCGGGCCATCCGACCAGAGCCCCCCATCACCCACTATATACCTAATAAACCCCCTCCCACCCCGACCTTACCCTAGCCAGCCCTGCCCCCCATCCCTTCCTGGGGAGAGCAGAGGCGCCAGCCCCAGATCCGGTAAGCCGCCGGCCAGCCGCAACGGCCCCCCGCCAAGACCCCGTACCCAGTGGCCCGCACCTCCTCCAGGCCCCAGACTCCGTGCCGCGATCGGAGATCGGGGGTGTGCAAAAGACCCCCGTTCCTCCCTACGCCCGCTCAGATGTTGTGTTGTTGCATGTTGTTCTCAGGTGTGTTTAAAACTGGGAGCACCGAAGGGGGTGCACGACACAGCCCACCCCCCCTCCGGAAGGGAGCTGGTAAATATTTTTTAAATACTTGTTGTATTTGCTCTCAACATGACCCGAAAATTGTGTTGAAAACTGGCTATGGGAGCATTTTCTGTCCATAGCAAGCAATGCCAGGAAATTGTTATTGATTTAGTTGACATGGGCAGAGACAGCAGAGTAAAGAGTGTAGATACAGATACTGGTCATATAATTAGAATATCATGAAAAAGTAGATTTGTTTTTTAGTGACAATATACAAGTGACACTTGTATATTATTTTCATTTATCACACACAGACTGATATATGTGACCTGCCACAGCAAAAGTAGGAACAAGTCATCAGAACACAAATAGAGAAAACAGACAATCCTTCAATTTCTGATAAAATAGTGATTTTCGTTTTATTGCAAAATATGCTAGTTTAAATTATGAAGAAACACCTCTAGACTTTAAATGGCAGTCTCTGAGGTTTTAAAGTGGTAAACTTTGCGTTTAAACTCAGTGTGTTTTGGCTTAAAATCCCCCCTGAGCGGTATTTGTATGTCAGGGTGGGGAAAGCCACAGCTCATTTGTTTGTGTGGCTCAGCCCAGGCTTTTGTTATGCGTGTCGGCCAATAAGCTGCGTGCTTGAAGAAAGCAGATGGCTACTTATGCAGAGAATAGATTATATAAAATAAATGGCGAAGAAGATCCCAGATTTTGGTGGAACATCGGAGGTGTGAAGTCTGGAATACTTCTCAGTTGCTCATGGGGTGAGTTTGAGAACGTTTTTAAAAAACCTTCTGTTGCATCACATTGAAATTAAAGCTGTGTAGCTCTTCATTTGTAATATAAAACATGATATTAGTGACAGAAAAAATGTAATCTTTTGTAATACTAATATTTCATTATGTAGCAGAAAGAAATATTTCCATGATTTCCCCTGTCCAGAATTTGCAGAACCACACTAACTGACATCATTAGACACTTTGACGACAACAGGGACAGGCACCCCATTTTATTAGCCATGAGCAAATCAACAGAGTTCTGAAGTCTCTACCATCACGCTGCCTGGTCGTCATCCTGGGGACCCGCAAAGGCATGAAGCTTCTGCCAACACATGTCCAAGTCCTCAGTGTGGCATCTCTATATGAAGTCTGCTAAGGAGCTTGGTATGTATAAAAATACATTTTTATAGAACAGTGAATCCTTTTTATGATCAGTAATGTAAAACTATGATGGCAATCAAAAATGAAAACCTAGTAATATTTTTATTACAGAAGAGGGTGATGGTGTGACATGGACTTTTTGGTAAATTGTAATATATGGAGTTGTGCACACTTTTAATTAAAAACTACGTTTGTTGCATGATCAGAATCAAGTTCTTGTCCCTGTTTCTCTTTATGGGTCCATTTGAAGTAAAAGTTTCCACACATAACATGATGGTTACAGATCAAGTAACTGCCGTGCTAGGCTCTTGTTGATTAACCTATTGACAGGTGTGAGCATGGACCGCGGAACGCATTTCAAATTGGTCGAGCCCATCAGGCAATACTCAATACCACTACCCATCACATACACATAAAACACCAGCATCCCCTTGATCACGCAACTGATTTGCGTCACATGACACAAGACAAGCCAATCCATTTTTAGACACCAGAATTTATTGCTTTCTCATAGGCTGTGGTCCCTGAGCATGATAAATGTGTCTGCCATGTTATAATTAAAATCGGCACCGAATTTCTATTTAACTTTTTTTCTGACGTTCCAGCACACACGCCCCGGATTTATTTCCACTTACAATCATTATATTACAGCTAACACAATATTTACAGAATAAAAATACTTTAAAAAGAAAAGTCAAACTCACCCCTGCTCTAAATATTCCCGAAAAAGTGTCTCCGTCTGTCATTATGCTGGAGAAGTCCCTGGCTATCCTCAAAGCATCCACTGTGGTCAAAAGATCCCTGTGTGTGTGTGTGTGTGTGTGTGTGTGTGTGTGTGTGTGTGTGTGTGTGTGTGTGTGTGTGTGTGTGTGTGTGTGTGTGTGTGTGTGTGTGTGTGTGTGTGTGTGTGTGTGTGTGTGTGTGTGGGCGCACATCAAGCTATTTAGTCTTTTCTGGGTCATTGTTGATCTCACATAGGTCTTGATACAACGGAGGGACGAGAAACACCTCTCAGCACTTGCAGTGGACACAGTTAACTAAGCTAACAAAGCAAACGAAGCTAACGAAGTAGCGGTCATAAGCAGCGCAGAGGTGGGAAAACTTTTGTTTACATCACATGACACAATCAGCCAATATACTACTGTGCATTTGAAAAAATAGCTATTGAATATTTTAATTTTATTTATATATATTATTTTACATGTTTGATCATCAAAAGTAGGTAGGACCGCGGCCCTACTGGCCCTACCCGTTCCGCGGTCCATGGGTGTGAGCACACCTCAGCAGCATCTAGTCCTTCTAGTCTTTAGCCCAGGCGAGATGCTGCTTATGCTGTATCTTGTTCAAGAGTGGCTTGACACAAGGAATGAGGCAGCTGAAAGCCATGTCTTGCATACGCCTGTGCGTGGTGGTTCTTGAAGCACTGAATCCAGCAGCAGTTGTGAAACTCCCCTACATTTTTGAATGGGTTTTGTTTCACAAACCTTTCCAGGATGCGGTCATCCCTATTGCTTGCATACGTTTTATTTAGTCAACTTTAACAGGATGCTAAAGAAAACTTGGATAGAAGAAAGAAAATGTATGGTTTCCTCCATGTTTACAATATTACAGAACATCGCATATACATCTTTAGTATTAATGTGCTTGAGACTTTAATTTATAGTAGTTTGCGTTTCTGATGTGTCAATCAGTGCAGTCAGAGTGATATATCTGAGAGATTATGCTTTTGCTCTGAGATTCACATGGTTAATTTAGTTTGATTTAAAGATTCTTTTACACTCAATCCATCTGAGATGGCACCATGGTGATTATGAAGATGATGAGTTATTTTAAACATAGGAATAAGTCCTGAAAACAGTGATTTTCATGCTTTGTTGAAGGATGTAGAACTGAAGGTAAGCTGGAGTGGGACAAAGCTGTAGGACAGGGTCTAGCATTCCCACATTAGCATGCAGAGCTTTAAAACTGCAAATATTACCCCTGTTGGGTTTACTTTACTTGCAAAGCTTTATTATAAACCATTGTAGGCATTTTACATCGATCAGTGTATTGAATAAACACAGCGGTTTTTGCTACTTGCAGCATTTTGCCTTTGCATGTTCTTTTGTGTGTTTGTGTGTCATCATTATTTGTGTTTGGAGCATGTTTATACTTTGTGTGACTAATCTCTGTGATTGCAGCTGGGTTCCCAAAAGCAAATGTAATTTGGTTTATTTTTAAAACTAACCACCAACAGAAGCTAATAATGTTATTGTTGTTTTGGGAAAAAAAAACAAATTGTAGTAATTTTGCAGAATAAAACTGTCTAACAGGTAAAAATTGCTGTTATTAGATTTTATTTATTTATGTCGCTTTAAAAACTGTCCACCTTCTCAGTTTATTTGACATGTACAGATTGCAGCACGAGGTATGATATGACAGATTACGTTGTATTTTGTTGTTCTGCCTAAGATAAGTCATTATTGGGTGATTTTACTTCTAAAATATGATTTGGTTGAGGGGCTGAACAAAGGAGAGTGAAAGGAGAGAGATGGGAGAGCGAGGCAGACAAGTTTTAGTTTTGCGGTACACTGCTCCCTATGCGTCTGTTGCATTTTTAAAAATGCGCAGTGGCATATTTCTGCAGGTTGGTGTAGATGAAAAAAACTCCTGTGTGTATGGGATTATATTTAAAAACTCTAGGGGGGATATTCTTTAAAAGAAAAAGAAAAAAACTCTGCTACATGTGGACTAGGCCTAAAAGAAAGAAACTCTTCCATGGTAATACCATGAAAGAGAGCGTTCATTTTTCAAAATTTACACAGTAAATGCCATGTGGGTGAAATTTTGGCGTACGTACTCTTTTAATACAGTTTCATCTTATCACATGGTCAGAAATCCATTCCACAGTTTGCAGCCAGCTAGCAGAAGTGCTGCATTGAGCCTAGCACCATGGCTAACAAACTTTTATGCTCGCTGTGAGGAAATATGTTACACCAGAAACACTGCCAGAAAGACCGCAAATTACAATCTCACAAAGCCGTTGTACTGATAGGCAAAAGTACCAAAAAAAAAAAAAAACAAGATGGTCGAGTGAGGTCACAAACGTTTGCAGGCACTGGCAAAGTAAGTCTGTTTCTCTGTCCTTGACAGTGGTGTCAAAAGTACACACATTTGTTACTTAAGTAGAAGTATAGATACTGCAGTTTAAAAACACTCTGGTAAAAGTTGAAGTATCAACTTGACCTCTTTACTCAAGTAAAAGTGAAAAAGTATGTGCTCCAAAAACTACCCAAAGTATAAAAGTATAAAGTAACGTTTAAAAAAATGCCACTATATGAACTGAAAGCTTAATTTAAACACTGATTAGTTCTACATGTGGCCCAAGACACAACATAATCATTAACCCATTAGTCAAAGACAAAGTCACTCAAGGAGCATGTTCTCTCTCAAACTTTATAGGAATTCAATTCCAAACAGAGGTAGTATTCAAGCCTGCAGAACTGCCAGAACATGAATGTGTGAGTTCCATCAAATAGGCTAAGGTAAAATATACCCTTTGGTGCAAAAACATTCTAGGTAGTTTGTGTGTGGAGAGAGAGAGAGAAAGAGAGAGAAAGAAAGAGAGAGAGAGAAAGATATAGATAGATAGATAGATAGATAGATAGTGTTGAGAATTAAAAAATATATCTTAGTGGGGGTGTCTCCCTTCTCTGTTGCTGGGTAGAATAACAGGGCGTTTTATTGCCCTGAGGGGATGGTCAGCAGGAGAGGGGGTCAGTCATCCTCCCACTGAGCCATGCAGGAGGAGTTTAAAAGTTGATAAAAGGAATGTCTTGGTAAAACTTACTTCAGACAGACAGACTTATCCACCGCGGTGAGAACAACATCTTGTAAATGGTATGTACTCTGTCTCCATATTTAATTTCTATGAATTAAATATGTATTTAAACCGTTCTACCTCTGATTAATGCTTCCCCATTTATAGCCAAATCCGGAACTGGGAAAGATGGGTTTGTAATAGACATGTAACAGCAGGCCGGTAAAACCCCATCTTAACATGGTGCCGAAACCCCTCGGATTTTGGCTGTGAGTGAGGGTCTGTTTGAAAATTGGACACGAAAAGAGGACTAATTCTGCAGCATCACCGGTCGACCGAAAAAAAGTAAGGAGATTTTTCTCCATTGGCAAAATGATGTGTAGGCTAAATTAAGTGATGCTGTGGTTTAAGAGACTCAATTCTCAAAATATCAGAGGCTGAACGGTATAACTAGGTTTGAATGGAATTTATGTTGAAACCGAGAAATGATTGAATGGGATTTATGTGTTTGTTTACGTCAGAAAAACTTAGAATTGGATATTAAACTAAATGCCAAGAAGCCTTGAAATGGTGAGGCGAAAAATAAAATAAAACGAAATAAAAAAGATAAAAATATAGACAAAAAAAAGGGATATGTTCGGGGATTGGCCAACGACAACCAGACTGTCAAACTGGTAATTTTATGGCTGAGGTGTGCGCTACCTCTTGAGAACTTGGGACACTCATAAAGAAGCAGGGGATAGGTTTGTAATAGAGAAAGGAAGATAAGAGATTAAAAAAAAAAGGAGCTCCAGGGAAACAAATAGAAGTTTGTTTTCTAGTTTTCGAAAAACGGGGTTTTTCGTGAACACGACGATTAGACGAGGAGATTTTAACATAAGGAAACGTTTCGTCGAGTGGAAGGGTATTAAAAGGAGAGGACCCTCTGCGCGCGCAAGGCTGTCTGTCTTAAATGTTATGTTTGTTATGTCTTGTCTGATGTTTTGAATGTCTCGGTAATATGGGATCCATGGTTTTGAGAGAAGGAGAGATTGGTTGGACCCTGCAACTCAGCGGAGAGTGGGGTGTGTGTGTGTGTGTGTGTGTCTTCATGAGGGTGTGAATTTCTCCGCGTGCTTGGGACTGACATAACAGCAGTGACTGGGGTGCAGTTTAATTTTGTTAAGTAAAAGTGATAAGTAAAAATATGGGTGAAAGACTAAGGGGAATTTGGAAATCATTAGAAAAAAGGTCGATGCATTAATAATGTTTGTTGAAGTGCAGGAGAACTTTCAATGCAGTAAAACGTTTGAGGTATTGGCTGCAAGCTGATTGGGTGAGTTGCATTGGAGAGAGACCACGGCCTGCATTTTGGTGAGTTTTGGAGAAAACTTTTTATTTTGAACTGTAGCCTAAAAGTTAGAAAGAGGTTGGACGTTTGGTAAAGTTGTTGAACATTTGGGAGACCATTAAACATCTGTTTGAGGCATTATAAATTGGGAAAACACATACAAGGGAAAATGCCTTCTGTTAGAGTGTAATTTTAACTAGCATTATCTATTGCAAAATAGCGTTTTAAAATGCCTAATGAATATATATACTTTCAGACATGAAATATAATTTGCGATTAAATAGTGATTAAATGGTTTTCATTGTTTGATAGCCCTAGTTATAATAGATAAATAAATAAATATAATTTATCAGACTTAAATCTAGCTGATTAATAGGGAGCAGGAAATAGCCACCCTATAAACTTTTGCTCATTTGCAGGCCTGGGAAAAACACAAGTAAGCAGAACTACACAGAGTTAGAAGTTAAGGTTAAACTGTACCTTAATAGTGTGTGCAAACTGATATTGCGGTTGATTTGATCGATTTTGTTAACACTGCATTTAGTCATGAGTCAGTTTTGAAGTTATCCTCAAATGAAGCAGCTAAACTTGAGGAATTTATGACTAATGTTATTGGTTTGCATTGTTTTATTATAGATATTGATATTGCAGAACGGCAGAAACTAGTAGATTCAGAACATATTACGGGATCATCGCAGGACGGTCCCCATAGTATTCATTGTATGTAATCACATTTTCATAGTCCCACGAAATGCAGATGCCCTTGTCACACAGTTATTTAAGAACACAGGAGTTTTCTAGTTGTTCACTTGGTAACATGCAACTTCTGGTGAATAAACTCCCCAGTATCAGTGCTGGTGGTCGAACATGGCTGGCTGAATTACGAAATTTAACCAAAGGCTCACAACTGGCTCTCGGTGAGTTTAGAGCCATTTTGAGACTTTCTGTGTCTGCGCCTGTAATAACGGATATTGAAAAGGTTGCTCAAACGTTTCATATGCCTGATGAAACTTTATTGTCTTCAGTAATTTCTTCCTTGGAAGTTGCAATTACACAGCACTTTCCTTTATCCACATCAATTGAGCTTCCTAAATTTGACTGGGACCCACGACAGCGTCCTGCAGATTACATAACTCAAGCTGCAGAGACATGGATCAAACACACGGGTGTGGATCCTAAAACAAATTGCTCCAATCTGGGTGAATTATTTAGAGGTGCAATTTTGGATGGGGTTCCTTCTTTAGTGTCCCTGCTTATGACACAAAATCCTGATATACCTGGGTGTTCGTATGCTCGCTGGGAAACCTGTTTGATCGACTATTTGCATGTGGCTCAAAGGGAGGACAGGAAGTTGAAGCAGGACTTAGAGGACTTGCAACTTCAATTACTTAAATTACAATTACTAGAAGCAAGGCGGAAAGTGACCAAGAGAAAGCAGGAGATGACACAAAGAACTGTCTCTGCGGGTGTATCATGTGGTGCTCAGACCCTGACGGTTCCACCACAGTCTAACTTCATTCATGGAGGGGGGCCACCTCCTCCGCTTTTCTGTTCTGTATTTGATTCCAGATTTGCTGTTCCTGTGTATGGACGCGGATCTCATTGTGGCAATCAGTGCAGACATGGAGACAGGACCAGGAGACCGAGTAGACGGGGCGGACATGTCAGAACTTTTCGACCATCTACAGACATCTGCTTTAAATGTGGTCTCTCTGGGCACTGGGCCAGGGACTGTTTCGCATCACTAAATCCTGGCATGAAATCCTGGCATGAGCTCCCATCCGGAAGGTCAGTACCCCAGCAAAGGGATAACGCACCCATGAACAATGTTCCCTCACCCTTGAGGAGTGGCCAGCGCTCATCAACAGCGCAGATTCCAAGCTGTCAGGGGAAGTGACTGTATGAATTTTTGCGCACATTGGAGCCACCTGTTTCATCAAACACTGAGTTGTGGACTGAGACTTTGTCACTGAGGTGCTTGCAGAGACGTTGCAGCGACCTACTGCCACACTGGGGGAAGAGATGTACAGTTCCATGCATGGAAGCCTTTGAATATGAAGTCTCACCTCCATCTCGTGTTTGCCTGATTTGTCACATGACAATTCGAGTCCATCTCAGGTGCCGCAGCCTGGTATCAAACATTTTTTTGTTAAGGTAATTCAGACTTCTATTTCTACCAATATTCTTTTGACCAAATTTAATGGAATGTGATTTATAATATTTTTTCTGTGTCTCCAACTCTTGAGCTTCCAGGTAAATGGATTGGTGCAGGTGATAAATTCTTAAGGCAGCCAATTGGGCAGATACCAGCAGTACAGGTTTGCGGTTTTGAAAAATATACTACTGTCTCTTAAATTTTTTACTATATAACTGATATGTTCCTTTTAAACATGAGTTTTAATTCTATTATGTCCAGGACCGTATTGCTCATAATTAACAGCAGCTGGCGTATGTTTCCATATCTTCTATGGGCAGACAATCCACAGGGGTGGGAATACATTCACGTGCTCCACTTCTACTTAGGTTTCTGTGAGTTCTAGATAACAACTGCATGTCATAAATTTCCACAAGGGGGTTGCGACGTCCTGAGGGGACAGGTTTATTACATGGGCCTCTTGGTAAGCACAGATGTGTCCTGCTTGGGACATTCTGTTTTTAAACAACATAGGTTAAACGGATCTGTTAGGTTCTTTCTTAAATAGCTCTCAAGTATTGAGATTTTTCTATTGTACAATATAACTGTTGCATGCTAAAACTTATCAGATTTTCACCAGACTTTGCCGTTACCAGGTGTTTTATTCAGGTAAAACCCAATATTTTATCAGTATGTAAGTACCTTGGAACGTTCAGCATTTTCATACCATCAACTTGCTGTGAGCACATTAGAATAATCATTATTTCAATGGGTACACTGATCTTTTTGGAGGACTTCTTGTAGATCTGTGGGATTATGAAATTGCATTATGTTTTGATCTGAATCCAGGATATAGGGCAGTGTTTTTCATACTTCAATTCAGATAATTATTTGCAGTTAATTGATTCCCTGTGATGACTAATACTATTCTTTGTTAATGTTTTGTAACAAAATTAATTTTGTTCCAAGCAGAGGGATATGACATAAACATTTATATGATAACACTATATTGTAAAGTTATATAGATCTTAAACTTTATATCAACCCTTGGCACAAGTAATTTAAGGGAAGGATTCTTGTGCAGGACACCACGGAGGTATGTAACTGCGTTGTAAATCAGATAACGGTTGTTTAAACAAAGAGAAACCCCCCACAAAAGACCTTACCCATGGCTCTCTGGAATGTTTGTTAAGTGACTCCCAAAACAGAACTATAAATTAGATTTAATGAGCGGAGTGTCAGACACCACGTATCTGTTATAGATAGATTATATGAGGGGGTTCTTGGAAAAAGGCTTAAACAGTTTAAGCAGGCCAAAAAAGTGAATGTTAAATTAAACAGAAAAACTACATAAACTACAAAAAACTGGATAAAACAGAGATAAACAGAGGGTAATTTAATGCATATTTAGTTTACTTTAAAACCATTGGTGTGTCAGGAAGGTTTGTTAAGGATTCAAAGCCATGTATATCTGTTGCAGTAAACTGGATCAGGATTTGTAACAACTGGATAAAACTATAGGTGAACTAAAATGAGGGTTTGCTTTTCTTCTCATATTAAAAATAGGAACTTTTTCGCAGCATACACATCTGAGTATGGAGGAAATGGTACAGAAGTGAGGTGTGGTGAATGGTAATCTTTAATCTTTAATTCAGAGAACATTCTGACATTCTTACAGGATAACAGTGTTATGGAAATATAATCACTTATATATAATAGTGTAGCTTAAAGTAATATAGAGGTTAACTTTAACCCAGTGACCTAAACAGATGAGGATGTATGTAGAACAAAGGTTGGTTTCACACTTCTGTGAGCATGTGTCAGGAACAGGATGCACCGAGGCCATATGACAAGCTTGTGACCAGATAACGCTGTTAAAAATGCTTACATGAGGCTTTTCATTGTTTTAGTTAACTTCCAGGAAACAAGCCAGGAACCAAGCTAGATCACATTTAAGGGTCAAAGGTTAGGAGACAGATGTTCTCAGCAGAAACTTAGGAAAAAGAAAGTTGGTCTAGCCTCCGCTTGGCCTATGTAAGTTTGAAAAGGAAGGAACGATGTGTACGTTTTGAGAAAGGCTTCAGATCCAGGCAGAGAATTTAAGGTATCCGATGCTGTGATAAAGGTTGTGCCTCCCACTTTGGAATTCCAAGTTGTAATAAATATATATTTAACTGTTGTTTTTGCCTCTGAATTCACTGCCTCTTCTCTTAGTGCCAAATCCTCAACGAGGGTGAAACGAGACGAGTTAGGTGAATGGGCCCCACATGCGTCTTGTTACTATACTTTGATTTCACAACTGCATTAACTAATTTTTGATTTTACAGACAGGGGAATCTTCACCAGAGATTAACGTATTTGTGTGGTCGTTGCATTTTCTTACAGGACAGCGTAAGGACGAGGAAAGAGGAATTGCAATAAAATGTCTCATTAACTATTGCATTTCTAAAATAGGTTTCTCATAAGATGGAGAAGAAACAACAAGAAGGTTGGTTCAGATTAATGGGGAGAATTCTAAACACAATTGGTTAAAGTTCTGTGCACAGACTACATTGAAATTGGGGTGAAAAAGATGTGAAGTGTTTTCTTGTGGGAGTGTTGAGTTAATTTCATTACAGGATATGTTTCCATATGACTGAAAGGAGCTTTTCGGGACCGAAGTCAACCTCCGGAATTACAGGTAGCACACGACATTTGATATTTAAAAGATTGTCGTGTAAGTTTCAGGTTGTATTGGAGATGTAAACTTAGGAGAGTCCAGTAATGTGAAGGGAGTACACCGACCCCCGACCTTGAATGGGAGTACAAGCTGAGGTCATCAACAGGCAGATGTGGTGGGCCAGAGGTCAGGGGCCCATCAGACTCCAGGAGCCATGTGTACTAGCCACCAGAGAGCTCCAGGGAGACATCACCGGAACAACTTATCTCGCAGAAGCCACCCACGGAGGGGCAGCTGGAATTTTGTTTTGTTTTCGTTTTTTATTTTTAATAAAGATTAACATACAGTTCTGTGGAGACCGCGGTCGGAACACTGACTCTTTACACCATCTTCTTTAAAGGCGAGAAGAAGACATCTCCGAGATGCAAGACATCATGACAACAATTGAATGCATTTTGTAAAAGAGAAAAAAGAAAATGAGAGTTTTGTAACCACTGCATATGTCTTATAAGTTCCATATTCATAAGGTATTCAATATTAGTATTGTTAGAATCTTGGTTTTGCATTGCATGAAAATCTGTTTTTTATTCTGTGGTTTGATCTGAGTGTAGTGCTTTCATGGGTTATCTTTATTTCTAAGAAGTATTTTGTTAATCTAGGTTAGGACTCTTAAAGTCATATTTAGATCATATAATAGTTTTTGGTAGTTGCACATTTATCTTAGCTTTGCACCTCTCGGATAAAGGTGCTTACTTTTCTTAATTCTAGTAGGTTAGAGATTCGGATAGGTTTAGTAGCTTTTTAGCTTATACTTGGGTTATTTCACATTTAAGGGGAACATTTAAACTTCATTTGATTTCATAAGTCGCCAACAGAGGGGACAGTGGGTTACAATATTACATCTTACTATTTACATTTTGTTTAAGGGTTTCAAGACATAGACTTAGTTTAGCCTAGTTATTGGTTTGATTTGTTAATCAAAACAGAGGGAGTTGTTGAGAATTAAAAAATATATCTTAGTGGGGGTGTCTCCCTTCTCTGTTGCTGGGTAGAATAACAGGGCGTTTTATTGCCCTGAGGGGATGGTCAGCAGGAGAGGGGGTCAGTCATCCTCCCACTGAGCCATGCAGGAGGAGTTTAAAAGTTGATAAAAGGAATGTCTTGGTAAAACTTACTTCAGACAGACAGACTTATCCACCGCGGTGAGAACAACATCTTGTAAATGGTATGTACTCTGTCTCCATATTTAATTTCTATGAATTAAATATGTATTTAAACCGTTCTACCTCTGATTAATGCTTCCCCATTTATAGCCAAATCCGGAACTGGGAAAGATGGGTTTGTAATAGACATGTAACAGCAGGCCGGTAAAACCCCATCTTAACAATAGATAGATAGATAGATAGATAGATAGATAGATAGATAGATAGATAGATAGATAGATAGATAGATAGATAGATAGATAGATAGATAGATAGATAGATAGATAAAAAGAGAATAGACCAGTTCATTGTTATTGTTTTGATCCGGGTTTTTCGCGCATGCGCTCCGGACTGGTTGGCAAAAGGCGAACACAATGGCGGACGCAAAGAGCGAAACTGACGAGTTCTCCACGTATTTTTCTTCTTTAGATAACGTATCACAAAATCGTTTTAAGAGTAAGTTGATAGTTGATGGTATCAGATTGCCAGATCCACACAGCAAAAGCCTGAAGGGACGGAGCGAGTCTGTGAAATGCTGGCCAAGTGCTCCGTACCGCGACATATGCAGCTGCCTTATAAACACGGTAGGCCAGTACAGACAGAGAGCACGAAAGCCATGCAACCACTGGACGGCTACAATTATTTTATATCGGGAAAAAGGCTCCAGCAACGCTCGCGACGCCATGAGGGATTAAGCGGTCAGAAAATGGATGGATGGATGGATGTTGTTCACACATTTGTGCAACAGCAGAAAGCGGCGTCGGACAAAGACCGCGTCTCAGCAGAGGAAGACCCGCCCGGTAGGATTAAAAAAACATTGTTTACTACGGATTATTTTGGTGTTTTTGTCTTGTTAAAATGGGTGGAGGTGTCGGCGACATTGCAGTGTAAACACAGAAGTACTAGCGCCCGTGAAGCCGCCGCCGCTGTCTGCTGCTTCAGACAGCGGCGGCGGCTGTAGCGATCGCTACACGGGCCGCTTCTCCGGTCCGTGTAGCGATCACCACCTCCCCTCCGCCGCTATTTAAGCAGAACAATGACTAGAGCAGAATTAAGTGGTATTTACCGAAGATGAAGTGTAGACTGCAAATTCTGTCGTAGTATGATGCCTCTTCCAGTCCATTGTGAGTGTCTGCCTGCGCTCTTTTCATTGAAAATATCCATTTCTTTCTTCGTCCTTCCTCCTTCGGTAAACGACAGAAACGTACATCCAACGATTTGGAATGCCTCTCTGTGCAACCGGGAGCACAACAAGTCGTAGGCATTGCTTAGATTCCAAAAATAAACGAACTAAAAGTACGCTCTAAATCACCCGTTTTGTCATGTAGTAGACGAGAGTAGCTCTGTTTTTTGCCAACCACCGTGCCCAGATGTAGCGCTGACGTCACGCGTGAACTACTAACCAATGAGTGTTTGCGTTATATGACTCATCCAATTACACTAGTTCTCACTAGGTGTGGATGGCGCCAATGATCTGCATTGGATGGCGCACATTACGTGAAATAAATATTTATAAATTTTAAACTGAAGGCAAGAGTAACGAGTAACGTTTGTTTTAAAAATGTAAGGAATAGAAAGTACAGATACTTGTGTGAAAATGTAATGAGTAGAAGTAAGAAGTAGGAAGAAAAATAAGTAATGGAGTAAAGTATAGATACCTAAAAAGTGTACTTAAGTACAGTAACGAAGTATTTGTACTTCGTTACTTGACACCTCTGGTCCTTGATGCGGAAATACGGAGGAAAATAAGTCAACACCAAAATAACTCTTCAAAGAAAAGAAAACTTGGTCTAAAGAACTGATTTTAAGGTGAATTTTTTGACAACACCCAAGCTTTTGTTGAGCTACTGTGCAAAGTGATCACGACTATAGCACTATGGCTGCCGCGAGTGAGTTGGCCATTTCGGAGGGGCATGAAAATATGAAAAAGGGACCAGAGAGGAAATCCGACGACAAGACACCAGTGCCAAGTCCTAGCCCCAAAAAACTTAAAAGAAAATATGAAAGAGAAAACCAAAGCCCAAGTGAAGCATCAAATGAAGATATTCTCAATACCATTAAAGCTTTAAATAAGAGATTTGACGACCGAGATGAATGCCTGACCAGGTTTGAACGCAAAATGGAGGAAACTGCGCAAAATGTGGAGAAAACAACGAAGAAATAAAGTGAAGGATCAAATGACCCAACTTTAGAAAGAAAATGGGGCCCTCAAACAGGTGTGTTTGAACCATGCTCATTATAAAAATAGGTGGAACCTTCGTCTCATTGGACTGCCTGAGAAAGAGAGAGAGGAAACTAGGGAGGTACTGCGGGAAACAGTAGACACAGTGCATCCTTTGAGGAGAAGAAAATATGCTACTACCAACATGATGCCCAGACTGGTGATTATCCAGTTCACACTGCGCACCATCCGTGACGAAGTTTGGAGGAGATCTAAAGAAGGGAAAGTCTGCAAAGATATGGGTATACGCTTCAAAGAAGACTTCTCCAAGGAGGACAGGGAGGCACGAGCCAAACTATGACCGAAAGTTGATGAACGGGAAAAAAGCTTCCCTAAGAGAAGGCTACGCACTTATTGAAGGCAAAAGAGTGGATCCGTGACTCTAATCAACTGAAGGAAAATAGGTTAACCTCAGGTGAGCTTTAAAAATGTTGGCTGCTGATCTAATTTAGTGTTAAAGGACATGTTCACTCCAACACTTGCAAAAGTTGTTCTCTGTGCATAGCAGGGGGCAAACTTTTTGAAAATGTCTGTTCTGTTCTGTTCTGTTCTGTTCAGTTCAATTCATGTTCGGGGGCTTAAACAGTGTGAAGCATAAGGCTATTTTTCTTTTTTGTAAAGAGCAGAAAGCTGATTTTTTTTTTTACAAGAAACTCATTCACAGAAACTTTATGTTGACTGGCTTTTCTTTTCGGAAAACCCAGTGGGGAGACTTAAAGTTGTTTGCACATGGTACATCACATTCAGCAGGTGTTATTATTCTATTTATCAGGTTTAAAGGAAATGTCATTGACCACACTTGTGATCCAGAAGGGCATTGGCTACTTTTGATTGTTGAAATGAAGGGAATATGATATATTTTAGATAGGGCTGGGCAAGTTAACGCGTTAATTTCACGTTAATTCATTAGACTATTAACGCCGATATTTACTTTAACGCGGGTTAACGCATGTTGCTCACATGCTTTTATTTTGTGAAGGTCTGTTGCTGCGGTGTAGGGGTTTGAATCAGAACAGTAGGTGGCGATAATGCGGCAATAACCTCGCTGTCAGCCCAGCCTCGGATTCAAAGAGGAAGAAAGGTGCTGGCCGGAAAAAAACAAAGCCGACATGCGGAAGGCGGTGTTTCCCGCAGGAATTTGCTTAGGCGAGGCGGTGAGTTGGCGAACGGAACAAGTTTTGTGCGGAGCGGAGCGGGGTCTGCATCGACGCCGTCGGTGAAGTCGCTTCTCGCTTCAAAGTAACCATGTGTTTTTGCCTGTTTTTCCCTGCCATTCACTATATGCACGCGAGAAAGCAACAACAAAAAACCGCGTGTTAACGTCAAATAACCATGCAAGCATATCGAGTTAGCAAGCATTTCAGTTTAAAGTTCTTCCAGCATTGAATATGACAGAAACAAGTTAGTTGTAACCACTGCCAAGTTAAACTTTGGTATTGAACATAAAATGGTAATGCTGCTCCCTGCGGTTACCTCAGAAATTGCCTGTTTTTGTTAGATTTTTTCCCCATAAAGAGAATTCCCTGTCAGTGGCAATAAGCTTTAATTTATTATTATTGCTATTTTTTGTTTTACATGTTTAAGTTGAGCTTTACACTAAATATGTGTTACTGATAAGTGCTACAAATGTTACAACACTTTTGTTCATATGGCAGCAGAACATTAAAATAAAAGTGCTCTTTACACTACTTTTGAATTAATTCTTGGAGTTTGAATGAATCATGATTAATCAGGCAAATTATGCGATTAATCGCGATTAAATATTTTAATCGTTGCCCAGCCCTAATTTTAGTATGTGTCTACAGCAGGGGTGTCAAACTCATTTTGGTTTAGGGGCCGCATACAGCTTAATCTGATCTCAAGAGGGCCACACGAGTAAACTCATTGCAAGATTAAATAGAACTAATAAAAGTGGACTTGTTGTTGATTTTTATATTAAATGAATTTCACTTTTACACAATATATTATGAATAACCTCAGCGTTTTTAAGAAAAGTATGTGCAATTTCAACAATACTTCAACAATACTTTTACTCAGTTAAACATTTACTTAAGTGCATTATGCATAAGAACTGATCACAGTGATTGTACAATGTTGAAAAACATTTATTCAAAATTTTTGGAACTTAAAAACACTGCATGACAAAATACATCAAACAGATAAAAATTAAGAAATTATTTAAAATCAATTTTCCACATCTGAAGCTCAGTGCTACCATCTGCTGATTAAAACACAGCGCCCCTCGTGGACAATATAGGAACTGCAGATTTTCAATTAAACGAAGTTTAATGTTTTTTTCAATAATTGTTTTATCATTCTTTTCCTTTTATCTCCTCTTTCTTTCACCTTTTCTTTTTTTTCTTCTTGTTCTTCCTTTCCTCTCCTACTTTCCCATTGTAGTGTCCATATCATTTGAGATATTCCCTGCATGAATCATAATAAAACTGTTCACATTCATAAATCAACTGGAGCACTATGGCAAAAGCCGTACTGCTCCACTTGTGAAAGTCAAATCTGATGAGCTCTTTTTGGCATTAAGACAACAATTCTTATTGCTGCATAGCCAGCAAGGACACTGGAAAAAAAAAATCATTGTTGAATAATGATAATGCATTATCATTATTCAACAATGGCACTGACTTACCCGCGGGCCGTATGTTTGACACCCCTGGTGTACAGCTACAACAGTAAGGTTTTGAATACAAATTTTTTTGATAACATGAGCACAGTAGTAAGCAAATGGAAATTAAGACATTATATAGACAATATAGTAATGGGTGGTGACTTTAATATTGCTCCTAATACATGGACAGCCCGAAAGCCCCAAAGAGGATTGCAGCCCCATTTTAATGATACACTACATGTGTATGTGACAGATGTGTGGAGAATGGCTAACCCAGACACTTTCCAATACACATGGTTTAATGCTGGGAATAACAATATGTATTCAAGACTTGATTATTGGCTTGTTTCTATCAAACTTTGCAAAAATGTCCTACATTGTAAAATTTCATCTGCTCCATTAACTGACCACAGGGAAATAAGTTTGGAACAATTAGTCCATAATAACACTCAAACAAAGGTCTGGAAATTTAACAATAATCTATTGCAAGTCCCAAAATTTCAACAACAGGTAAATATTGTGATTGATGAAATTAAAAATTGAGTTATGTCTGACTTGAATAAATGCGAATGGTTAAAGTTTCAGATCAGTTAGCAATTTCCCCTGGGACGAAACTTATCTGCCATACTGAAAAAACAAACTGACCTGATTAAAAAGATTAGCTCATTATTGGAAGAGATCTTGATAATGAACTTATATCTCTACAGGTTCAATTAGATGATATGTACCGGATTAAGGCAAACGGAGCCTACATTCGATCTCGGGAAAACTGGATCGAACAGGGTGAGAAGAGCACTTCATACTTTTTCAGTCTTGAAAACGTAGACAGTCAAAAAAAGTAATAAATAAACTTAATGTGGATGATGTTTTGGAGGAAAACGTTGAAGTGATTGTGAAATGCATTTGGTCTTTTTATTCGGCTTTATATAAATAAATATATATATATAATAAATATATAACCTATTCTTCCCTGTATTCCTAAGCAGGAGGTCGCAACTTTTTAAACTATTTGAATAAATTTTTGATCCGACTAGAAACCGCTATCTTTCAGTGATCGTCAGACTCCGCTCGTTGTTTTGGCCAAACAAAGTGTCGCAGAGCACCCAGAGACTGTGGTTTTCCCTTTTTTCCCTTGCTGCCCCCTCCCACGCTATTGGAGCCACGGACCTACGGACAGCTGGGACATCATCACTGAGGCAACACAAGTAAAAAGGACTTTCCCTTTTATTTCTCTTTTTCACCCATAAGGCGATGTATTTTGTGCCTGGGCAAAACCTATTAGGAAATAGTTTTAATGCTTAATTACTCCGAAAGGGAGTTTGTTTAACTGTGTTGGATATATTCTAATGTGTGTGCATGGATTTCAGAAGTGATTTTGGCTGTGTTGTTTTTGGGTTGATGGTGAACTGGCTACACAGATAGCCGATTCAGAACCTTGCTTCCTCCTTCCTTTTTTTTTCATCTTCTCCCTCTTTTCTACGGTCGTTTCCCACATTTTGCTTTGAAGCCCCTTTGTTCTGAAGCGGCCGCATCCTGATCAAAAGTCCGCCCAAACTAGGCGGGGCGCATTAGATACGTCATTAGGGCTGTCCCCACACGTACCACGCGAGGCCGTAGGTCGTATGTCAGAGGTCACGGATTAGCGGACCACGGTCCGGATCCGGACCCAGCTGCTACCTAATCCGGACCCAACCTGATTTAAAACATTTATATATTACTGCATGTTGTCCGACGACAGTGTCTAACTCAGGGGTTAAAGTTCTCCGTCGCTGCGACGGATTTCCGTCATTTGGAAATTGAGCGCAAAACGTTCCGTCTAGACTTTTTATTCAAGGTTTTGCACTGAAGCTGCTCTCAACCAATCAAACCTGGCAGAGGCGAGACATTAGCCAATCAGAATGAGAGCAGGGCGGGTCTTTCCAAAGCGGACATGGCCAGTCTGAGGTTTATCGGTGTTCATCATTTTAACTTTTGGGAGAGCATTTTAAACTGGCCACAGATGGTATGAATGAAAGTAGCGGTGGTCAAAGGTTTTCTTTGGATTAATGCGAACCAGCAGGTCAGAAAGTTCAGCAGCTGACAACAACTTCCCTCGGTAAGCGTCAATCTGCTCCTGCAGTTAATCAATGAATTATTTCCACCTGTGGCCTGTCAGCGTTTATTCTCTCGCTGATAAACGCGGCGACCAACCAGGGATCTCCTCGTGATTCGCTGTTATGTTTTATTTAAACACAAAGAAGAGTAACGCGCTAGCTCAGGCTAATTTAGCATGACCCTTGAAGAACAAGAGTCGGAATGTGAAACAATGTGCCTCATTTGACTGGGTCCGATTCGGAAAAAACTGCGCTGTTCTGAAACAAAGAAGGCAGAGCTGTATCTGCTGTCAGTATGCAGCAGTGTTCACCTGATGAGCAGCTGCGCTCCAGGACACTAAATAAAATGACAAGGATTTTGATGCTTACAGATTGTTAAGAAAACTACATCAAAAAGATAAAACAAATAAACTGCAGCTACAACATGGACTGGAGAACGGGTTCTAACTGGGTGAGGCCAGAGAAAGGCGATTCTCAGAGAGTTTTTAATGAAGTTAAAGTGGAGCGCGGACACAGGGTTCATCCTGGACAGGTCTCCAGTGACTGGGCTAAAATATAACCATTTTATTAAACTTCAAAAAAGTTAAATCATGCCTTTTTATAAACTGTAATTATTAATTGGTGAACAATAACGGGCAAAGCAATCTGTGTCAAATTAAAATGTATTATGTCATGATAGTGTTGGTGATGTGTCCTGCATTTCCAAGGTTGTGTTTGGCCTTGTATGATCATAAAATTGGTTTATATTGAATGTGACAGGGAGCACCTTGATATGTGCTTGAGGTTGGCTTTGTTGCCAATCAAACTAAGGTTTAAAATCCTTGCAGGGCAGCCTAAAGCTGACTTGTCTCATTAAGCCATAAAAAAGAAATTAAAAAAAGTTCAGGTGTTTTATAAAAGATGTGAAAGTCAGGAAATTGTCTATATACCAAGCTGTGAAAGATTGTGGTTCTCTATTTCAAAAAGCACTTTGGATTTTAAAATAGAAAAACGTTCTATTTTTATGTTATTTTTTGTGGATGCATAAACATTTTATTTCAGTGTTAAATACTGTTTGAAGTAACGGATTGTAATTACAAATGTGTCCGGACCTTTACTGGTTGTTGATTTTCTTTATTCGGACCCCGCTGATTTTTAATTCGTGACCCCTGTCGTATGTCGTCATAGTCGCCATCTTGGCGCAGGACAGTGTAGCTCTAAACGGTTAGCTTAGCTTGTTGTGGAGTGATATCAGTTAGCTGCCACTAGCCATGCTACCGGTAATAAGAGGAGTTGGAGACCAACCGTGTACTTTTCATTTATTTCCTTTTGCATGTTCTTTGAGTAGCGAGTAGTGTCTCCTAGTGTTTTATTAAGTAGAATAATTGCTGTAACAGGGAATTATTAGTTTAATAAATAATAACGTGTGAAATAGTAGTTATTATTTTGGTCCAGAAGTTGAATGGTCTCTAAGAGCAAAAGAAGTACCTCTTTTGAGTTAACAACTGAATAACTGAGACATTTTCATTGGTAAGGGTTAAAACTCCAATTGCAATTATAATTTGAGTTATCAACGTTTGCTGGATAAGTCTAATCGGTCAACAACCTGTCAGATCACACTTTTCCAGCATAAATAAGTTCATAGCTGCTAATTAATAAACACATTGTTAGTGTTAATCATTACAGGCTCATATTTCTTGGATCACAACCATTTGAATTACATTTGTTAAAGCTACCATCTGATTTTGAATGATCTATTATTAAATTATAATAGCAAATTATAATTAATAATAATATTCATAATCAAACAGGTTTCTGGCATAACACCTCTGTAATGTTTTCCCTCGGTCTCTGTAATGCATTTCTTTCCTCTGTGATGTTTTCTGGTCATGTGCAGCACTTTGAATCGTGTTGTTACTGAAATGTTCTTTATAAATAAACTCCCCCTGCCTTGTTTTATATCCTACAGCTATCTATACTGTTTCCTGATAGGTCTATATACCCCATCAAAAACTTTTTCTCTCATGAAAAGAGGTAATACATCCTGATGGGTCTATACACCCCGTCAGATATGTTTCCTTCTATATTAAACAGGGGAAATGGCATCTGACGGGCATATAAACCCCATCAGATGCTTATTGATGGGGATACACCCCATCACATAGTTTTTCCCCTTTAATAAACAGGTTGATCTGGGTGGTGACCCCTATTGAAAGTTCACTGCTAACTTTTCAATAGACAATTCAGTATTTATTAGAATTGTAATTACTCTGTATCCACATATGTCCAAACTTTCACAGAGAAACCAAACCTGATAGCTTTGTTCACACCATGAAAGTCCAAATTGCTACTACTGTCCTGGTGTCATCACGTGTGTCACAAAAGTGGCACTACCCAAGGAACAACATATGCAGAGGATTTGACAGATGTGTGCTGCAGTTGTGGCATGGACAATCTGGACAATCCAACATGATGAGAACACCACTTGGATAATGTTGTATTTTTATTAAGTCTTCTAGAATTCCTGAATTCCCCATTGTCAGACCATAAATATTAATAAGAAAATGTTGACACTATAAGAAAACTATTTGATACAAATCTTTACAAATTGATTGGTCTATTTCAGGGGCGTCACCAGGGGGTGATATCGCCAGGGGTGGCCACGGCCACCCCTGGCGATATCCTGGCCACCCCACTGGCTACCCCACTTGCCAAGTGTAAATGGTAGTAGCGTCAGTTTAGCATTTCATCCCATTATGCACAGCCGCTCTTCTTGACCTTCTTGCGCACCGTAGCTCACCCTGCCGCTCCCCCTCCCCCGCACGTCCGCCCTCCCTCTCCCTCCCCCTCCCTTCTAGCCGCTGCTGTGTTCTCAGACAACTACGGCTCAGCGCGTGCCCGCCTTCAACGGTGATAAAAGGAATTAATAGAGAAAGCGAATAAGACTAACGGTAAGTAAATAAGTCAAATCATTCGTTTGTAAAAGAAGAGGGGGATATATGAACTTTATCAGTCACTGTTACGGCGGCTTTTGGTGTCTTTTTGACAAGTTTTCAAAGAGTTACGTAGCTACCGTTGTTAGCTGGTGCTTCTGTATGGTTTGTCAATTTCCAGACAACGAAGTGAAAGTCCACAGACATCTCTTCTTATTTTAAGAAGAAAATAACAGCAGAAGGAGATAAAGAGATGACAGGGGAGCAACAGAGAACGAAGGAGGAGGAGAAAGAGGAGGTGGATGGAGGAGAGGAACAGAGAGCAGCATGATGATAGATTGATAGATAAGACAGGGCTTTATTGATCTCACAGTGGAAAAGTTTACTTGTCACACATCGGCTTAATAAACAAAAGAAGGTGCCAAAGGAGGAAAAGGTGCATAAGGTATATACAGTGTGTCCACATATGTACAGTGTATCAACAAACAAAAAATAAAGTAAAAGTACAAGGGAAAAAAAACAGATATTTAGGATGACTTATGTACACTCAGGTGACTTATATACAAATGAAATGACGTACATTAGGTGCTACCAGGTAAGAACAACAGTGAGGTAATGAGATAACTATATAGCTGAAGTCGTTTATTAAACAGGATTATTTAACTGTATTGTTGCACAGGTTATTGCACAATGTATTAAATAGAATTGCACAGTAGTTATTGCACATAGGACACAGAGTCAGCATTAGTAGAGGACGGTGATGAGGAAAAACATCAGACAGCAGCAGATCAGGAACAGTCAGCACCATTGATCACAGAAGCATGGCAGGACTCAGCGAAAGGAGGTGTTCCATCACCAACAGGTGAAGTTATCCCCGGAGATGGAGAAAAATACCTGGATTTGAACGACACTTTGCTGCACGTCCGTCTAAAGATCACCAACGCAGATGGAAGCAATCTGGCTAACGATGCAGCCGTCGGCCTCATAAATTACCCACTGAATACAATGTTCAGTCAATGCGACGTTATTCTGGGAGACAGGTTAATTTCACAGAGTAGCACGACTCATCCGTACAGAGCAATGATTGAAACTTTGCTCAACTATTCAGAAGACACTTTAAAGAGTCAATTTAGCGCAGGTCTCTTTTACAAAGACACAGCGGGAGCTATTGACTCGATTGTTATGCTTGAATCTATCATTTCTGAGACACCCATCACGATCTGCCACGATGAGAGCGATGTTTGGTGAGCTCAGCAGACCCCTCGCAAGGCTACGCTGTCTTTATGCAGAACTCAGATGCCTCCGACCCTACCTCTGCAAGAAGAATGGTCTTTGGAACCCTATGGAGCTCGCGGTAAATGGGGGTACGTCTTCAAGTACGAATCCGGCGATATGTGTCTCTATCAGCTGGATGAAGGATCCGACGAGCTGCATACTATCCACTCCTTGTGCATGCTAACGTCAAACGATTGGGCTGTTCTGAGAGTTGTCACGCTCCGCAAACTAGACCCCGAAGAGTCGATTGCAGCAGACCGCGCTGTGAATCAAGAAGCCGAGGACGGAATCATGGATTCACCCGCCGTTAAGCGCTGCAAGCGGGCGCATCAAGAAGCCGAGGACGGCATCATGGATTCACCCGCCGCTAAGCGCTGCAAGCGTGCGCAGACCCTCCTGAACAAAACTGACACAGATTCAACAAAAAGGATCTTCTCAGCAATATGGCAATCAAAGACGGGGTTACCGGCCGATGGTGCAAGTCTGAGAAAGGCTCAAGATAAAGCAACCCCGATTATTTTTGTGCTTGACTATTATAATTTAGACTGCGGCATGTTCAGGACTTTGTTAGCCATTCCGTTTGATGCGTGGCGTGACAAGATAACTGCGATAGCAGACCAGATTTCAAAGCTGTTTCGCGGCTGCCGCAACTGGAAAGACATTTTGGCGGTCAAGAAAGTGCTTGCTTTTGCTATTAAAATGGCGCCTATTGAGGTCACCGCTAGTAATTCTTTTCAGGTGTTTCAGAACCTCTACGGGACTAATTCCAAGCATTGCACAAAACTCAAGATAGCTTTTAAGCAAGGAGACCATGTCAGAATCTCCAAGGTGCGCGGAGTATTTGACAAGAAATATGAACAGAGTTTCACGGACGAAATCTTTACAGTTACAGAAGTGATACGGCGATCTCCTCCCGTGTTTAAACTGAAAGATTTAGACGGAGGACCGGTTCAAGGTTCTTTTTACGCAGAGGAGCTTCAAAAGATGACAGTGTCAAAAAACAAAATGTATTAAGTCGGTGAGATATTAGACAAACGTACCGTGCCGGAAGTCAGACAGGTCTTAGGATGTTGGAAAAATTGGCCGGAGAAATTCAACAGCTGGGTGAGAGCCGATGACCTGCGAGACGTATGAAAGAAGGTGTTGCTCTCCGACGGTTGACAGTGCAACATGGACCGCATAACTCAGGATGAGGGATTTTACCTGACGCTACACTCCAAAGCTAGTCTCAACGTCTTTAAGGATAATAACATATCGAGTTTCCGTGTGGATTTAGCCGAGCATATCAATTTACAAGGAGAATGGCAAGTGGCATTGACAGAGGTTTCTTATCCACACACATGGCATAACGTCCCCTCAGAAAACGCTTATTTCGAATGGCGGAAAGCGAGCGAGGAACAAGTCCATCGCATACAGTTTGGAAACGGATACTACAGTAATATGAATCAGCTTATCAAAGAGATCGAAGCCCATCTGGGAAAGATAGATTAAGATGTTTATTTCAAGGTTAACCGACACGCAAACATACTAACCTACCAGGCCGGCGCCCAGTACCATCTACGTTTTCACGCTCCACTGGCTTACATGCTTGGTGCGGGACCCGGAAAATGGATAAAATTTGACCACTGGCATGCCCCTCATCCTATAGGTTTTAAGGCAGGTTTCTACCACCTCTATTTTTACAGCCACGTTGTTGTGCCGCAGATAGTGGGGGATGCATACACACCCCTCTTGCGAACGGTTCAGGTCCAGGGTGTGTTTGGAGATATTATCACGCAAACCTTTCATAACCCCTACTATCTCCCGGTTGCCAGGAAACATATTGAAAATATACAAGTAGAAATGAAAACGGATCAGAACACCCCGGTGAAATTTACATATGGAAAGTGCATCGTGAAACTGCATTTCAGAACCGTGGCTTCACACCATGCGTTCAGGTGAAACGGATCGCGCGTATAAAAACACATTACTGCGGCAGGAATCATTCATGTGCAACTAGTCGCACCAACAACGTTGTAGCGTGCCAAAACGAGAATCAAGACAACATGGTTCAGATAAATCTGAGAGACGACCCGCAACGTTTTGTCCCTTACTACCAGAACCAGGTGGGGGGTGCTTTACCCGGTTTCTATGGCGCCCCTGTTATGTACGGCCAGGGGATAGGATCCATATTTTCAAAATTATTTAGTTTCGTATCACCCCTATTTAAATCTGACTTCGCTATTGCTAAACCGCATCTGAAAAAGGCAGCCACAAACATCAGCTCGGACGTCATAGGTAAAGCTATTACGAAAATAACCGGTTCGCATAAGGGCGTGAATAACCAGGAGGGGTCGGGGTTATGGTTTTGTCAAGAAGAGCTAGAAAGAGACCTACGGGGCAACGTGTTTGGCGTTCACAAATACTTGTGCCACGTAAAAAGAAGAAATCAGTCAGCAGAAGGGAGGAAGTCTGCTGGAAGCAAGGATATATTTTATCTGAATTATTATTTTCCATTAACAATCAATCATGGCTCTTTTACATCAGAATACACGCTGGCAGAACTCAACTTATTTTCCGCCCCATGACTCAACTATCTATCGAAGATAAGGTCTAGACCGAAATATTACCCATGTCAGCGATTACAGGCACCGGACCGATTGAGTTCTTTATCCCCGGAGATGGAGAAAAATACCTGGATTTGAACGACACTTTGCTGCACGTCCGTCTAAAGATCACCAACGCAGATGGAAGCAATCTGGCTAACGATGCAGCCGTCGGCCTCATAAATTACCCACTGAATACAATGTTCAGTCAATGCGACGTTATTCTGGGAGACAGGTTAATTTCACAGAGTAGCACGACTCATCCGTACAGAGCAATGATTGAAACTTTGCTCAACTATTCAGAAGACACTTTAAAGAGTCAATTTAGCGCAGGTCTCTTTTACAAAGACACAGCGGGAGCTATTGACTCGATTGTTATGGTTGATGGTCCGAATACAGGAATGAACAAGAGAACCGCTTTCACAGCTAATTCGAGAGAGTTACACCTGATGGGGCCGCTTCACGCAGATATTTTTTTCTGCGAAAGACTCCTCTTGGATTCCGTCGACATGAGGGTTAAACTAACCAGAGCTAGTGACGCGTTCTCTCTCATGGGACCTTGTGATTCAACCTTCCGACTGAAAATTCTGGGGGCTTTTCTTTTTGTGAAAAAAGTTTCAGTCTCCCCGGCTATCCGACTCGGGCACATTTCAGCATTAATGAGAGGAAACGCCCTCTACCCTCTTTTGCGCGTGAATGTGAAAACATATTCTATCCCTGAAAATTCCAGGATATGTACTCATGAGAATCTCTTTTTGGGAACCATGCGAAAATATATAGTTTTAGGCATGGTTCATCATGAGGCATTCACGGGAAGGAGAAGCATGTCACCTTTCAACTTTTGGCATATGGATGTGGAATATTTAGCTCTCTGCAAAGACGGCAGACAGGTCCCCGCCAAGGCATTTCAACCCCAATTCAACAACGGTATTTCAGTCAGGTAATATTACAACATGTTCACCTCTACAGGTCGTCATTTAAAAGACCTTCCTTTAAGCATCGCTCGTGAAAAATTTAACGACGGGTATTCTCTGTTTGTCTTTATTCTCAATCCGAGCGAGGACGCTGACGCTTTATCATCGGTTTCTAGCGGGAATTTGAGACTGGAAATGAGATTCAGGGTCCCGTTGCCTCATATGACCACCCTGATTGTGTACGCGTGGTACGGCTCGATTCTGGAAATTAACTAAAAAAGGCAGGTCTTGTTGGATTTTTATTAAAACATGAATAACCACATGAGCTGGAGAGTCTGATGCATCACCTATTGGGGGGCTTATTTTACGGTGTGTGGGC
Organism: Fundulus diaphanus; assembly: GCA_037039145.1. NCBI lineage: Eukaryota > Metazoa > Chordata > Actinopteri > Cyprinodontiformes > Fundulidae > Fundulus > Fundulus diaphanus. Next base: position 54,159,556 of record CM073126.1, read on the forward strand.
GTGTGATCAGCTGCCGCTACTCAAAAGCAAGCACAGACGACCAGCCTATTTTATCGTCAACACTCCTTCACACATGCCTGGAGAACACAACTTTGGAAGAGAACGATCGAGCCGCCTTTTTCAACTCGTACGGATTCCCTCCGGATTTTGACTTCTATCCATCAAGCATAGTGACGTTTTTGAAAGAGAGATCCTCGAAAATATTGTATCATCGTCAACTTCAAAACACTTATTACAAATTCTCTTCTCCAGTTTTATTTTTATTTTTAATAGACTTTTGGGGTGAAAATGTCAACCATCCAGGTTTTATTTTTTTACTCTCTTGCATCTGACTCCTCCGTTGCCGGTGTCTGGATACTCATACTCTGATCCCGAGAATTTAGGGGATAACACGATGTTCCCTTTTCATTTTACGAAAGGCTTATCTCCGTTCTTCTTCTCCTCCAATACATCTGTTTCTGTCAAGCGTCTGTATTGCTCGAGGGCATGTCGATTGCTAACGGATGAAGCCGGGATATTTAGCTCCTTCAGGGCGGTCATGAAAGGGTTCCAGCCTACAGGCTTGCGCGTCTGTGTTTTTCTCTTAAATGGGAGCAGCAGATTTTTCAGTAAATCAAGCAGATGAGAGCCTCCCATCACACGATCCTGATAAACAAATTCGACTTTCGATGTCCAGCCTCCGCCACTTTCGGATAACTTTTTCAATATGTTTTTTGCGTTTTTGCGATCTCTGTCAGGCAGGGCCTTCAAAACTTCACTAGCGGTTTCGTCCAATTCAGCAGGAGAGGGTGTAGAGCCGATACAACCAGAGTCCTCCTCCCCGTCATTATTTTCAGGCATCGGGTTACGCTGCAAAGTTAAAGTCACTCGGGGTTCCTCCAACTGATCTTGCTTCAATAGAGTCAGATACCTTTGCAGCAGGGCGTTGTATTTTTTTATTTTTTCATAAGATCTCAATCCAGGTTCATTAAGAATCTCTCTCATTTTACAATTCAAATCCTCTTCAGCCGTCTGTCTGATAGAAGTCTCTGAAGGAGTCAAACGCTTGAACTGATGCGGTGAGACAAGATACATCTGCTGCGCCGTCCTAAGAGACATTTTCTCATCTCCTGATGAGACCACCCACCAGCTCTCCAATTAAAGGCGCCACAACACTCAGCAGGGGTAGAATAAACCCACCCGACTGGGTTTTCAGAGCCAACTGCTTGCGTTTTAACCCGGTTCGTTTATCAGCCAGCAGTCTGAGGATCTTTTTCAGTTTTTCCAGTTGTTTATGCTGAGAAGGAGATACTTTAACATTACCTTTTAAGATATCCAGAGCTCTCTCACACAAGGCTTTGAGAAAGTCAGGTGAGCAGTGGGCAATAATGTCTTTACGTTTCTGCGGTGTAGTTCTGAAAGTCAAAGGGTTGCTTGGATGCCTGCTCGTACCAGCTGTTAAATCGTTCCTGCTCTGCGGTGGTCATGTGCTGCACCACATAGAAGCTGAGAGGAGGAAGCGGGCCTACATACTTTAAATTGTTTTCAGAGGAGAACAAGTGGGGGAAGAAACCTTTACTGTGATCAGTGAAGCCTAATGCTTTCGGCATTTGACTCAGTTTCATAGCAAGGAATGAAAGGCTGTCGATGAATTTCAGACCGTAATCAGGTTCGGTAAAACAGAGGATTTTGCTCCCTTGTGTGATGAGGGATGGTTTAATACCCAGCTGGATCATCACCCTCAGAATCAAATAAGAATCATACTCCCTGGCGTTGTGGGCTAGAAAAAGTGCAACCCTTGTACCGGGGATTCCTGAAGCAGAGGAGAAATTCCCTGACGCAGTTTACCCGGTAAGCGTGCCAGAGATGTCCTTTTAATGTTTCGGTACACACCAAAAATGGAATGTGCACACCACTCTGATCTGTAAAAGATTTGAAATCATAAACAACCAGCTTATCATGTAGCTGCCGATCTGCGGGGGTTGGCTGAATGTAGCACCAATGTTCGTTTAGCATTACATCAACCTCGTGAGGCACTTTCACACGACAGACTGTGCATTTTGTCGAACAGTCGTGAGGCCCGCCACTGACTTTTCTGTTCGGTCGGAGCCGCCGAACGCGGTCTCCGGGCCGCTTGACTTTGCCTCGTCGGGGCCGCCCTCCTCGAGGGTTTAGTCGGGCGATGCTGCTCCGCCGCCTGCCTCGTCCAGGACGACCTCCACAAAGACTTTTCTTTTTGCTTAGCAGCCGTTTTTGCCTGCGCCCTTAAGGCCAGTGCCTTCTGTTTATTTTGTTAAAGCTCGGCCTTAGTTTTGAGTTATTTAGTATTCCTCAGTTTAGAATTATTTAGGGGGTTCTTTGTTTTCTTAGAGTTCTTAGTCTCTGTTTTGCTTTTGTTTTCCCTGCTCTGTTTTAGGATTCTAGACTTTGCCTTAGTTTTCTAGCTTTGCTTTGCTTTCTCATTTTAGCTTTAGTGCTCTGGTTTTCACGTTAGTTAACTTGTTCATGTCCTAGTTTTCTTGTTTTGCTTTAGTTTTTAGTTTAGCTTTAGTTTCATATTCTGCTTTAGTGTTTTGCTTTAGTTTTTCTTTTGTGTTGTTATTCCTGCTCTAGTTTTGCCTTTATTTTCTAGTTCTTTATTTTTGTCCTGCGCTCTTAGGTTCCAGCGCTCCTTAGGTCTTAGCGCTCGTTTAGACTTCTGTCCCCTGGTTCTGAGCTGTTTCATGTTCCTTAGCTTTGGCCGGTTTGAGCTTCCTTAGTTTTGTTTTAGTCTCCTAGTACCTCTGTCTCTGGGTATTTAGATTTCATGTTTCCTGGCGTATTAGGACGCCCTCTAGTTCCTGGTGTTTAGATTTTTCTTTGTTTCTCGCGTGTTAGAACGCCTTCTGTCTTAGGTTTCTTGGTTCCCCGGCGTGTTAGGACGCCCTCCGTTCTTGGTTCCCCGGTGTGTTAGGACGCCTCTGTTCTCGGTTCCCCGGCGTGTTAGGACACCCTCTGTTCTCAGTTCCCCAGCGTGTTAGGATGCCCTCTGTTCTCGGTTCCCCGGCGTGTTAGGACGCCCTCCGTTCTTGGTTCCCCGGTGTGTTAGGACGCCTCTGTTCTCGGTTCCCCGGCGTGTTAGGACACCCTCTGTTCTCAGTTCCCCAGCGTGTTAGGACGCCCTCTGTTCTCGGTTCCCCGGCGTGTTAGGACGCCCTCTGTTCTCGGTTCCCCTGCGTGTTGGGACGCCCTCTGTTCTCGGTTCCCCGGCGTGTTACGACGCCCTCTGTTCCTTCCCTTTGGCGTTAGAACGTCTGTTCTTTCCCTTTGGCGTTAGCGCGCCTATTCTTTCCCTCTGCAGTTGTCGTACGCCAGTTCTTCCCTCTGGTGTTTTCGTACGCCTGTTCCTTCCCTTTGGCGTTAGAACGCCTGTTCCTTCCCTTTGGCGTTAGCGTGCCTATTCTTTCCCTCTGGTGTTGTCGTACACCTGTTCTTCCCTCTGGCATTGTACGCCTGTTCTTCCCTCTGGCATTGTCCTACGCCTGTTCTTCCCTCTGGCGTTGTCGTACGCCTGTTCCTTCCCTCTGGCGTTAGCGCGCCTATTCCTTTCCTCTGGCATTAGTACGTCTGTTCTTGCCCGTTTTGCCTTGTGGCGATGTTCGCCTGTCAGCATCTGTTCGTTCAGACACTCTTTGTTTTGTTTACCAGGAGTTGTTAGAAACCCCTTTTGGTTCGCCCTGATTGGGTAGTTTTCTGTTTGATTTTGGCCCGCCATCCGTACCTCCCTCCACCCACCCTGGTTTGATCAGTTTTGTTTGACTCTAGCCCGCCATTCCTACCTCCCTTCGCCCACCCTGGGTTGGTCTTTGTTTAGCTTGTTAGGCCGTCCGGAGACCGGCCTTGAGGGGGGGGGGGGGGGTAATGTCATGGTTTAGTTTTAATTCGGCTTTGGTTTACTGTTATTCTCAGTTTTTCCACCTTGTTTGGGTTTTAGTTAGTTTCCTCCTTCCCTTCCACTCAGCCTTCACTTCACTCTCCTTGCAGTCAGTCACACCTGTTGGTAATTAATTAATCAGACACATTTCACCTGCTAGCCTTCCTATTTAAGCCTCCCTCTGCCTCACTCTAGTGCTGGTCCGTCTTCTGTTATCATCCACTCCATGCCAGTCCTCGTCCTTGCCTTGGAAGATCTATTTCTGTTTTCTGGTTTAAGGTTAGTCCTGCCTCGTTGAAAGACTTTGTGCCTCTCCGTTGTTCCTGGGAAGTTCTGCTCTGTGTTCTGGTGTCTCCAGTGATCAGCTAACCTGACTAGCTGCTCTGAGTTAGCTCAGCTCGATGCCATGGTGTCTCCAGTGATCTGCTAACAGCTTTGCTCTGTGCCACGCCACCCAGCTTCAATGGACTCTCTCTCCAGGCCGTCAGCTCCTGCCTTCACCTGCACCCCTGAGCCTCTGTATTCCTGCACCTCTGGTTACTTCATCCATCAATCATTTACCCTTCAATAAACCTCTCAAACTTTTGTCCCGTGTGTGTGTTCTGAGTTCATCGATAAACAAATCCTGACAACATTTAATAAAGAAGGAAGCTGGAATTTATTCATTTTATTAAAGGAAACCTAATTCTTTGAAAGGTTTGACATTAATATTTACCCGTGATAATCGTCCGAGCCGTAATTGCTTTGGATACGATTTTGCTCAGGGCGGTAGAACTTAGCTTCACCAAACTAGGTTGTTGCCTTTTACGTCTTCCACGTCTAACGGCAGGGGCTATGGGAGAAGCAGACAGAAACAGACAGCCTTTTAAACGAGGGTCTAATGCAAGTAAAGTTCAATCAAGGGTTGGTTTACGATTGCAACAAAACACATGCAACACAAAAAAAACTGCATCATTGTAACGCTAACTGACCATCTGGTGTATGCTGATCCAAGGGGGTTTGTTCTGCGCTGTCACCCTCTTGATTTACCGCCAGCGGAGTTACTGTAAGTTATAAACACACTAGTTCAGAACAATACAATGGAGGATTGGTTTAAGATTGCAACAAAACACATGCACCAAAAAACAGAAAAAAAAAATAATTAACTGCGCGGGCTCTTTGAACAGCGAGGGTATTCTTTTAACTGCTTCTGTGGGAGATTATTTAACTACTGAACCTTAAAAAAAAGAAAGAAGACTCGGGAGAAGACGAGGTCCCTCTGCTTGCCAACGGTGAACTTTAATTCAACTTCACATGTACAAACGGGTGTGAGCAAAAAGTTCTGATTACAATACAGTGAACATGCCTTTTTATAGCCCACAGATGTGTGTGCGTTACAACTAGATCTGTGTATAACCGCTGGTGTGTATTGCAAACTAATAGCGTCCACGTGTGTCCAGATTTTTAGCAGGCTGGACTTCACTTCTGGTAAATGTTTAGCTCAAAGCACAAAAACAGACAGATTAATCTTACTAGTTGACAGATCTTTTGGACACTACAGATAAACAGTGTAAAGGTCTCCGTCCAGATGTTTCCTCTATTCTAGCTTGTACTCCCATTGCTGGCTGCCAAGAGCACTCAGACCTCATGATGTTTACCAAACTTCTGCATATCCCCCCTTGATACGTTTAAAAACACGTAACACTCCTAAAGAGACCTCTACATAGACTAAACATGGTATAAAGAGAAATACTGACTCCACACTAATCAAGCTTAGCTGTAATAATAAAAATGTAAAAAATGCGTATGCTTACACAAATAATGGATAATATACTAATGTAATCAAGGTGTCCACATAAGTGCTGCTCAAAAATGGCATGTAATACGTGCAGATTACAATCAATAACACATTTCCAATAATATATATATATAGTGAGAGAGAGAGACTAAGAGGAAGAGAGAGAGATAGTATAATTATGCAAAACATTCATTGCTTTCACATTGGCATCAATCCAACTCATATGGGATCGAAAAACCCCGTTGTTGTCACTTAGTCATGTACTGTTCTCAGGGGAAAAAACTTTCCCATGGATCTCCGTTCTCCATCGAGCATCCGCCAGCCAGTTCGACCGGCATCAATTGGAAATCAGCCATGCTACTCGCAATGAAATCCAGCACTAGTCGTTTGAAAACATAATATAATATAACATAACATAATAGAATGTAACATATACAAACAACATATCAAATACATGGATTATATATATATGCAAATTATCTTGCTAACAATGCTGACACGGAGTGTTAAAAAGAAATGGATTTTAAAATATAATGTTATGACAGTTTAAACTAACCGGCCGCCTGTGCTACCTTATCTACTAATGCTTTGTTGTATTATATTTTATTTATTTATTCTTGGATTGAGTAACTTAAACAAGGTTAATAGGGTTAGTCATCTCAGATCATTTGCTTGAGTTAATTGATTCCATGGACACGGGAAAAAACAAAAAGAGTCCGTCCTGATCTCGGGACTCCTTTCCATGTGACATTGTTATCCCATGTTCATGACGTGACAGACTGCATTTCCCATGATGCAATGTGGTCAAAATGGCCACCAACTCCCATCATGCAACACGGTCAAAATGGCCACCGACCCTGACAACCAGATAACGTTGCTATGATGAAAGGTATTTAACGCATCCACGCATTGCGTTCATTCTTCTTACTTGGCGCCCCACCAGACTGGGAAGACAGACAGCTGTTTCACTCCATGGGAGCCCCCCCCCCACACGTGCCACGCGCTCGATTTTCTCGCTGGAATGAGGATTTTCAAAGCAAACTTCATCCCTGCTTAATGTGCAGGAGGTCGACTTTAAAAAGTACTTTTGAGTCCACTTCGATCAAAGACTGAGAGCCGCTTATCTCCCAGTGATCGTCAAAGGGACCACGCTTTCGTTTTGGCCGAACAAAGCGCCTAAAGAGCCCAGAGAGACGAAGGGATTTCCTCCCGTTTCCTCGCGGACCGAAGGACCGGCACCGCCAAAGCTGAGACCAGATTTGCGGACCCGAGACCTGGAACATCCCCGTGAGACAACACAAGTAAACGGGACTTTCCCCTTTTATTTCTCTTTTCACCCATAAGGTGATATTTCCGTGCCTGGGCAGAAACCTATTTAGGATTTAGTTTAATGCTTAATTACTCCAAGACGGAGTTTTGTTTAACTGCTGGATATCTCTGATGTATGTCCATGCATTTTGTAAGTGATTTTGGCTGTGTTTGATTTGTTGTTCATAAGTGACCCCGCCGCGGGTCAATTTTTCAATCTTTCCCCTTTTCTTTTTCCTTTCCTTTCCTTATCTCAGTTCAATCTCTTTGTGTTCGAAACTATTCAGCTCACGCGCGTTCTTTGAATCCCTTGTCTAAGAGTAAGACCGCCCCTTTCCAAAGCTCGCCCTATGCACTAGCGGTGCGTTAAAGACGTCATTAAGACCTCCCCCTTTACGCATCACGCAAGGTTGTAGGTCATGTGTCGTCATAGTCGCCATCTTGGGAAGTTGCAGTGTAGCTAAGCTGAAGAATATTTTTGTCTTTCAATGCTGCTACGTCAAGTGCCGACGTCTTGAATTTGATGTTTTAAACAACTGAGTTGAACTAAGATTTGCTTCCTCTTATTTTAATCCATTTTTGACTTGTTTATTTTCATTTATTTTTCTTTTGCGTGTTTAGTTTAGTAGTGAGTAGAGCTTCCTAAGTTATTGAATTAGAATAATTACTGTAACAGGAGATTGTTTTGGTTCAATAAATAACGTGTGGAATAGTAATTGTTTGTGTTCATTTCAATCCAGAGTTTGCATGGTCATCAGGATACAGAGCTATCTCTTTTTGAGTTAACACCTGAGATTAATACACATCTGAGACATTTTCATTGGTTGGTGGTAAAGGAAGTAAGGATTAAACTCTAATTGCAGTTATAATTGAGTTATCAACGCTTGCTGGATAAACCTCATCGGTCAGAAACCGATCAAACCCCTTGTCCTAGCATAAATGAGTTCATAACAGCTAATTAATAAATGCATTATTGATATTAATCATTACAAGCTTATAGCCCTGGGATCACCACCATTTGAACCATATTTTGTTATAGCTACCATTTGAGTTTGAATGACCTATTATTAAAATTATAATAACAAATTATAATTAATAATAATAATCATATTCAAACAGTTTCTTGCATAACAGACATGAATCTGTAGTGCACGCATGAGTCCATGGATGTGTCCAGGCGACCGGGGGGTCAGCCCTTCAGATGGCTGCTGCCTGATGTCATCCATCTATACATCGTTCCCACAATCCACCTTTTCAAAATAGGTACAACACAACACACAAACAAAAAGATTACAATCAGTGTTATCACCAAAATTAGTCCTGTTTTAACGGCTAGAGCTCCCCATTCTCCTAAAATTTCTTCCAGACTTTTCCACGACCAGTTGTTCTTACCACCATTCTCTTTTACTTCTTCCTTAAGTTTCATGAGTTTAACCATTACTGCCCTAAATTAACCTTTAGGAGCTGTGTTTATGGGAATATATGTAAAGCACTGATTACCGAACATGTAACAAACTCCTCCCTTACTTACTAGAAGCCAATCTAAGGCTTGTCTATTTTGCATTACCATTCTACTTGTTTCATGTAGTTGATCTCCCATCGCCATAAATCCTTCAACCGTGAAATTTATCATCCTTTGTTGATTATAGTAAACGTAATTTATCCATTCAACATTTTTATTAACTGTAACCCAAGGTAAAATAGACTCAAAACCTGCTCTAATTTCATGCTGTGCTTTAAATTCATCTGGAATTCCTCTTGGTTGACCAATAAGATTTAAATAAACTCCTTCATTTAGTCCGTAATCGCCCAGACTCCGACGAGACTAGGGTTTACCTATTTCAATCTGAGCCAATTGTTTTATCCCTTCATACACTAGAGTTATTGGTACTTTCATTCGTACTAACGATGCTGATGTGACCGTTAATGTCTTTTCCGTCAAAGTTGTCGGTTTATTTAGTCCTGATTTGGTGACTGAAGTAGGTAAAATCACATGTCCACTAGGGACGGTCATTTTCTTCACTTCTACTGTAGTTCTAGTAGCCGTTGTTGTTGGGGGAAAACAATTTACTTCTTCTGGTAACGCCTCTTTACGCGGTAAGTTCCATAATATAGTTTAATCTATTTTCCCACTAGAGGTGATGTCTTCGAATTTCAACTCGTATGTTTTATCAATCTGGAAGGCTATTACATCTGCTTCAATAATCCAACCGCAATCTGCATTCCAAACAGTCATTTTACAATTAAGGTTTTCTTGATTTTGACTCGATAATTGATGACTTACATTAGTATGCGAATTACACACCCTTCGTCTGTCACCTTTTTGCAGTAATCTAGAGATAATCACGTTTCTTTCAACCAAGTCATATTTATCACTCTATCCTAATTCGGTCATTAACATTTGAACTCTAGCAGTTAACTCCTTGTTCCCTATTCGTTCTAAATCACCACTTCCTAATATTACATTGGGGTTTTCTAGATTCTTCATTGTTAAGTCATATTTGTAATTGTCCTCGGGATCCCTGTGGGATTCTATTTTTATTTCTACCTCAAAACCATCGTCCTTTATGTATAGAATAAGTGAGCACTGGCTTATCCCATACTATGTATATTCCTGTTTGACACTTTTTCCACATAATTTTTGATCATTGTATTAAATGTTCACCTCAAACTCCGTATATAATTTTGTACAAAATTCTGTATCGGTTACCGCTGCTTTCCATTTGAATTCAACATGGGTCTCTCTTTTCTTACGCGCCCTATTTGTTTTTTCTCTTAATTGTTCTTTAAGACCTGAATGAGTCATTAACTTTAGTTCAGCTGGCAAAAACACTGGTGTGTACTTGTGCAAACCAATTAACGTTGTGCTATACTTATCTTTCTCTACAAAGGTGGATTTCCCTTTATAGACAGAAGTCCCACAGTTCATGGCTGAACGTAGATCGTCTCGACCCACACTACTCGTGGCTCTCTCCACTCGTGGTTGAGCTGATGTTGGCTGATGCTGTGGTGCCGGCTGCAGGCTCATTGCTGCAAACTGTCTGTTCACACTCTTTTCCGATGTCTGGCTTCACAATGTCTGGCTTCACAGTGTCTCTGGCGTGAACTTTAGTAGTCAAATGATACCACGTAACACTCTACTTGGACGGCGGTTGCAGTCGCTCGTTTGATCTCAAATGGTCCATCCCATCTCGAGCCGTTCCATTTTCGTCTGAACACCTTCACGTACACCAGGTCTCCTGGTTCGACTGGTCCTTCACCACTGACTCTGGACAGGAACTTCTGGCTTTTTCCTGCAGATAGATAGCTCTATGGATAGCAGTTAGTTGATATGCTATCCATAGAGCTATATGGATAGCATATGCTTTCAACTCTGTCTGTAGCTGTTCAAGTGCCGGGCCTTTGAATGGAAGCCTCCATTCAGGCACCGGCATTGTTCTGCCTGTTAGCATTTCATGCGGGGTTAAATGTGTGCTTCGGTGCAACTGCATGCGATAGCTCATTAGTGCAAGCATCAACCCAGTTTAGTTTAATAGAAGCACAGATTTTATTCAGCTTAGCTTTCAAAGTCTCATTGATCCTTTCTACAATACCCTGACTCTGTGGGTAGTAGACTGCTCCAAAACGTTGTTTAATTCCTAGCTTTGACAAAACACCTTTCAACACCTTTTGGATAAATGCTGAACCATTACCTAAACTGATTTCTGATGGGATGCCAAATCTCGGAATCACCTCTCTTGTCAGAAACTTAATCACTGTATCAGCTCCCAATGTCTTTGATGGGACTGCTTCAACCCATCGGCTGAACTGATCGATCACCACCAACATGCATCTTTTCCCTTGTACTGGCTTTATTGTGTCAACGTAATCTATCACAAAATTTTTAAAGGGTCCCTCAGGGACCGGAATGTGTCCAATCGGTGATTTTATGCCTTTTCGAACATTGTTTTCTGCACATATTTCACATTGGCTCAAAATTTCATCCATCATTGCTTGCATGTAAGGTGACCAATAACCTTGCCTTTTCAACTTCTGCATCACTTTCCCTCTGCCACAGTGATCCAAACCATGGGCTTCTGAGATCAGGATTGTCAGCAATACTACTGGTGCAACTAAATGTCCACTTTGTGATCTCCACAAACCACTTTCACTCATTGTCGCACCTCTCTGCGCCCAGAGAGCGTGCTCACTCGCACCGGCCTCCTGCTGCATCAGAATGATGTCTTCTGGTGTCACCATTGGTTCCAAGGTGACCACTGGTGCCAAGATAGCCATCTGGCACTTCGATGCCAGTTTTGCTGCCTCATCTGCGGCGTTGTTCCCCATAATGATTAAGTCAATACCTTTATGATGGCCGTTGCATTTGATCACTGCCAGCCTTGATGGCAGCATCATCGATGCAATCAGTTCTTTTAGCTGTTCTTGATGTAGTACTGGACTGCCGTCTGCTCTTTTGAAACCCCTTTTTTTTCCAAACAGCAGCAAACAGATAACACTCCCCATGGGCATAAGACGAGTCTGTGAATATGTTTGCTACTTTTCCTTTTGCTAGTTTGCACGCTTCTGTCAATGCTTTTAGTTCTGCCTTTTGGGCGGAGCACGGTTGCTCACATTTTTCTGCTTTGACTGTTACAAAATTGTCTCCTACTTGTTCAACCACAGCATAACCTGCGTGGTTTCCAAGATGATCTCTGAAACATGACCTGTCAACAAAATAAGTGACTTCCGCGTTCATTATCGGAGTTGACTCTAGATCGGGTCTGAGTCTTGTGTATTTCATTGTTTCTGCAAGACACTCGTGTGGTTCTCCTTCACAGTCCAGAGGTACCATGTCAGCAGGGTTGTTCGTTGTACACCTCTGTACAGTTACGTCTGGATATGTTAAAAGTAGCATGTACTGTAAACATCTTGCCTGAGTCATGACAAACTTTCCTTGATTTATCAGTTCTGTGATTTTGTGGTGGGTCCGTATTGTTACCAGGTAACCCATTGTTATGGTTGACACTTTTTCATAAGCGTAGTAGACTGCTGCTAGACCTTGATAACATGGTTGCCAGCCTTGGGCCACATTGTCTAGTTTAGTGCTGTAATAAGCAATTGCTTGTTTTCGTCGTCCTACACAGGTTTCTTGCATTAGTACAGCTGACGCGTACATGTTTTTCCTGTTGGCTACATACAGGTAAAATTGCTTGTCGTAGTTTGGCAATGCCAAGGTTGGTGCCACTTGCATTTCCTGTTTTAGTGTTTCAAAAGCTAGTTTAGCTTCAGTCGTCCATTTTAACACTGCTTTCAACGACTGGTTTCCTATTTCTTTTATGAGTTCTCTAAGTGGTGCTGTTTTTTCCGCATAGTTTTCAATCCAGTCTGCATTGAAACCCATCATTCCCAAAAACGTCATAATTTCGCCGACTGTCCGTGGACTTGGAGCTTTGCTGACACCTTCCAGTTGAGAAGGGGAAATGCCAACTGTTCCTTGTGATATTTGTCTTCCTAGGTAATCTACCTGTGGTTGACAATACTGTAGTTTTTTTTGAGACCTTGTATCCTCCCTCTGCTAATCTTTGTAGAACTTTGATTGAGTCTTGATGACAGTCATCTAGTGTGTTTCCACAGATGAACAAATCATCCACATACTGTAACACAGTTCCGGTTAAATGGAGTCCTTCCAAATCATTTCTTAGCATCTGATTAAATATGTGCGGGCTAAGTTTAAACCCTTGAGACAATCGGGTATAACTGAGCTTTTTACCTCTGTAGGTAAATGCGAATAAATGTTGCGACTCTTACGCTAATGGAATGCTGAAAAATGCTGAACAGAGATCAATCACGGTGAAAAAACGTGCTCCAGATGGTACTGAATTTAAAAGAGTGTTTGGATTTGGCACGTCCGATTCTGCGTCTACTATTATCTTGTTTATTTCTCTTAAGTCATGAACAAGACGGTATTTGTTTTTGTCTGCTTTCAGAACTGGAAAACTTGTGTGTAGCATTGACTTTCTACTTCCACCAGCACACCTGCTTGCATCAATCCGTCAATGGTTTTCTGAATGCCCTGTTCTGCCTCTGGTTTTAATGGGTATTGCTGGCGAAAAGGAAATTCAATTCAATTTTATTTATATAGCGCCAATTCATGAAACATGTCATCTCAAGGCATTATCAATCATATTATACAGATTGGGTCAGATTATACAGATTGGTCAAAAAATTTCCTATATAAGGTAACCAGTTGATTGCATCAACGTCCCGACAATCAGCATTCACTCCTGGAGAAGCGTAGAGCCAAAGGGAGAGTCGTCTGCATTGTTCATGGCTTTGCAGCAATCCCTCATACTGAGCAAGCATGAAGCGACAGTAGAAAGAAAAACCACCCATTAACGGGAAGGAAAAACCTCCGACAGAACCGGGCTCAGTATGAACGGTCATCTGCCTCGACCGACTGGGGGTTACAGAAGACAGAGCAGAGACACAACAAGAGAGACACAACAAGAGAGACAAACAAGCACAGAAGCACACATTGATCCACTAATCTGTTCTACATTAGATGGCAATAGCCGGTGATCTGTCTTCTCTGGATGATGTCACAGTTAACAGAACGTCAGACCAGGTGTACCTACTATGAAGAAAAAAGAGAGAGAACAAAAACTTATAAGCAGAAATGATGACAAGCAATACTTCATTGAAGAACAGTAGAAGTCAATAGAGTGAGAAAAATAGATCCTGATGTCCTCCAGTAGCCTAAGCCTATAGAAGCATAACTATAGAGGTAGCTCAAGGTAAAATAAGACACTCTAGTTATAAGCTTTGTCAAAAAGGAAAGTTTTAAGATTAGTTTTAAAAGTAGACGGGGTGTCTGCCTCACGGACCAAAACTGGGAGTTGGTTCCACAGGAGAGGAGCCTGATAGCTAAAGGATCTACCTCCCATTCTACTTTTAGAGACTCTAGGAACCACCAGCAGACCTGCAGTCTGAGAGCAAAGTGCTCTGTTAGGAACATACGGGGTAATCAGAGCTCTGATATATGATGGAGCTTGATTATTAAGGGCTTTATATGTTAGAAGAAGAATTTTGGTTTTATTTGAACTGAGACCGGCTCTGCAGATTTTACTAAGCCCACATCTGTATCATGTTTAGACCATACGTGCTCAGAGACATTCTTTAACATGTCCTGCAAAAGTGGTTGATCTTCAGAGGAACCATCTTACTCAGACTGATCTTTTAGATCAACAGGCACTGTCACAACTTGTGGTTTTGATGTCATTGTTGCTTCACATAGGATTTTGATCAATGTTCCATCACTTGATTGAAAAATTAATGAATTATCTGTTTCTTCCCATGTTGCCTCAGTTGCAAGTTTCATCATTGGTCCCAGATCTTTTGCATGAAATCCTTTATTTACAAACAACGTTATGCGTGGTACTGATTCTGGAACATTGTACTACTCTGAAATGAAATAATTTTGTTTCACATTTATTGCTGCACCCTGGTTTCCAACAATAATGCTTTGTGTTTCAAGATTTACAGTTCTGTCTTTTGTAGAACTGTCCCATTTTTCTTCAAATTCCATCCTCTTTGAAATGTCATAGAACATGGTGCAGTGGTAATCTAGAAATGGTTTTCTGGCTTCTGGAATTTGAGCTTTAATGTACCGGCCCCATTTAGTAACTACATCTTCAGTTGGGCCAGAAATGTCTCCTAGCCAATAAACATTAGCTTCATGTGTTTGCATGTACATTTGAAAATCCAGACCTGTTTTGTCAACATACAAACCCTGAGGAGAACACCAAATTTTTTATTTTATCTTGCACAATCTATCTTTTCCCAACAGGTTAATTGGTGTTTGATCGGAGACAAGGATTGGTATTTTTATCTCATCCTCATCAGTTGCCAGTCGTACAGGAGCTGTCATTTGTATTAGCTGTCTTATTCCCGAGAACCCTACTGTGTAAATGAATTTATCAGACATTAGGAGGTGCTTTGCATAATTTGGATTTACACATGTGTAAGCTGCTCCTGTATAGACCAGCATCGGTGTTTCTTTTTCTTCAATTAGAATTTTTAACATAGGTTCATTTTCAGCACCCTCGCTGACGATCGGGCACTGGTTCTCCCCTGTAAGGTTCTCTGGGCCCCCCTAGTAACCAAAATTTGGTGGGTTCACAGGACATCTCGTTTGACCTGGACGGAACCGGTCACGCGATTGCCTGCGGTAGGTGTTGTTGCCTCTTGGGCAATGCTCGGCACGATGTCCAAGTTCATTGCATGTCCAACATGCTCCCATTATTCCAGGTGCACCAGGCCTGCCTCTGTTAGTCCAGGCGGGACCTCTTTGCTGTCGTCCACGAGGCCCATATGGCTGTGAGTTAAATGCTTGAGGATAGACGTTAACCACCGGTTGTTGCAGCTGGGTGGGTTGAGGAGCCGGTAAACTCCTTTGCGCTTGATTTGTCACATCAGGTACAGATTCTGAAAAACCTTGAGGTGGGGTTACATTTTCAGTCACTTTAATCATTGTGGCTTGGGTTTCGGCTTTGTTTTTTCCTTGCAGTTCTCCAAGCTGCATTTGTGCCAGTTTTCTTTGTATGTTTTTATCTTGTTCTGCAATCTTCATTTCTTCTCTTCTGTACTTCTCCACTGCATGTATCACATGGTCACGGAACTCTCTGTAAGGCATTGAAGTCAGAGCCACCACATCTTCGAGCCTGCTTCTCACTGGACCAGGCATTGCTTCAATGATGGAGTTCCGGAACAGAGTTGTCAGCACAGGGCTCTTATCAACTTCCTCTTCTGTTTCCTGTTTCCATCTCTTCAGCTGCTTTGCAATGTAAGAGGCTGGATTTTCTGTGGCATCAAGAGGATCTCCTTTTAATGCCTTGGGATCAATTTTCGTTGGGTATTCTTTTCGCAGCGCTTCCCACAGTGCTGTGCGAAATAAATTGAATCCAATTCCATCCGCTCTCTGTTGGAGCATCCACGCAAAACGTTCCTTTAAGATGTTTTCCATAGCAGGTGTTCCCAGGCACTGTGCAAAAACCGCCTTTATATCACAAAGAGCTAACATTTTCCCCACAGATTCTTCTTCAAACACCTTTATCCACTTGCTGGCACCCTCGTGTATTTCTGGCAATCTGCCAACCAAGCCGACCAAGTCTTGAGATGTCCATGGAACATAATGAGCAACATTCCCTTTTACAAGTATAGGTAACTGCTTGTTATCAGTGTACTTATCAAGTGGATGTATGTTGGGTCTGTATTTCAAATCATAATCAGTTCTCCTGCCAGTAGTGGCTCGTGTTCCTCCTCTAGGGCCTTTTAGTGCCTCTTGTTCTGCTAAAAATGGATTTGCCACTAAGAGCTCGCTGGCATTTTCTGGTACAATATTTTGTCTTATGGCTTGCTCGTCGATTTCCTGTTCTAACTCTCCAATTATGGTGCGATCAATTTCACTTTGCAAATCTAACCCTTCGTGATCTAGGTTTACATTATTTTGTTGTGTTACAAGTGCATTCTGATGAGGCGACCCTCCTGCGTTCGTAACACTGATATGCGAGGCCTTTGTCATAATCTCTTTATGTTCTGTGGAACCGTTTTCGCTTCCAGCCCCTTCAGTACTTCTATAAGCCTGACCTTCCTCCTTGAAAAGGTTTAGAATTTTTAGCTCAAGCTCACGTTTTTCCTTTCTCTTTTTAGTGTTATTCTTTGCCTTGTGATCCATGACTCTGATTTCCATTTGCTCACAAAGAGACGCGTCAAAACTGCCTGTTTCAGGCCAGGGCGAGTTAAACTTCTGTGTTCTTTTGTTCCACTTTTTAGAGATTTTTGGAATTTTTTGAAGCATATTCAGGGTATTTTAACCCAATAATAACGATACAAATGTTTGCCATTTTGCTCTGTATTAGTTTAGTTAAACCAAATTAAGAAAACCAAAATTAAGAGGTACCACGGGGTTAACTTTACTCGCAGAAACAAGAAATTCCTCCAGACTGATGAGCTGTTTCCTTTCAGAGATTTGTGTGCTTTCCTCCGGGCGGGGATGCGCTCCGGAGGACAGGCTCCTTGCTCACTTTAAGTTGAAGCAAAGGGAGGGAGGGGGGAGAACTGTGTATATGTGTAAATTTTCTCCTTTGGGCGGGGGAGAACTGTGTATGTGTGTTTGGCAAAAGTTACTGACAGTCTAAAAATAACCCAGGGTGCTTGCTTTTCTCTCTCCCACTGACAGGCAAGAAACAGGCAAGCTCACAGATCCTCCTGCTAAAGGTTTTCGCACCGGCCAACACTCGCACACAGTTTGTATGTGTGTTTTTTACTTGGAATAATAGCACACAGTCAGGAACAGGCAGACGCCACTGCCAAAAGTTTTCGCACCAGCAAAGCCACTGCACAATTATTGTCCAACCTTCAAACACAAGGTTTAAGTTTCTACACCCGCATCTTTTCAACAAAGCAGCTTCAATAAGTATGTGCACCTTGGTCCAGCAGATTTCCTTACAAAAATAAAAGCTTCCATGCACTTTTACCTTATCAAATTAGACACACTTTACCTTTACTTTTGATAATTGGACTTTGAAGAGAAAAACAAAGCTTTAACGGGAAGTCCGATTCAAGCAGCTGGGAGTAAACAAATCATTTCCTTTTTAAGGTTGTCGCGTGTCGTCAATTGTGTTGGAATTCCATACCATTCCGCATCTTTTGTATGTTTAAGACAACTCTTTCCGCACGTGGGAAATCATGACTGAAGGCAAAACAGAGGAACCACCTCTCCCAATTGTCAAACAAACAAAAACACTCTTCCCAAATCAAACCTCACAGGCGGCAGTTTTGTCATTAAGAAGCAGAGAAAGAGAGAGAGAGAGAGAGAGAAGTATAAAAAACATATATACTCACCCTCTGTCCTTCTCCGCGTCTGTGTGCCCCAGCGCAAAGTGGCCAGCTCGCGCCGAGGGCCCTACGCCGCCTCGGGAAGAGAATATCCCTTTTTTCCATCACGTCGGGGTCACCAATTATGTGGGAGATCATTTAACTGCAGAACTAGAAACAACTAGATCTGTGTGTAACCGCTGGTGTGTATTGCAAACTAATAGCGTCCACTTGTGTCCAGCTTTTTGGCAGGCTGGACTTCACTTTAAACGTTTAGCTCAAAGCACAAAAACAGACAGATTAATCTTGCTAGTTGACAGATCTTTTGGACACTGCAGATAAACAGTGTAAAGGTCTCCGTCCAGATGTTTCCTCTATTCTAGCTTGTACTCCCATTGCTGGCTGCCAAGAGCACTCAGACCTCATGATGTTTACCAAACTTTTGCACTTCCTGCCCAAGTCAACTCATGAACCTTACAGTGACACAGTGACCCGCGTTGTGTGAGGACTGATTTTATTCTTAGCAGCACTGCTGACCCGGTCAGTAGATGAGTTTAAGCGGTTAGTGCCTAGAGGGAGAATTGAAGAAAAATACATTGCAGGGTTCTGGCTGAGCGAGCAGAGTTTGCGTGTAAAATGGTATTTGTTTTTTATTTGCAGATTTTCCCCCTATCTTCTTCTTTTCCGTTGTTCTAAATGAGCAAGACGTTTATGTGGATAAAGTGTTTATTGTTTACATTTGTTTATTTTGATTCTAAAGAGTACAGTCTCCTATCTGTAGCCTTCAGGTATTCAGAGTCTGACGGTCAAATCAGATGTGCATAACGGAATTAAATAATTAGAAATAACTTTCAATAATCACAATAATAATAAAAGACCATCAAGATTGGGTGTGCATAACAGAATTAAATAATTCTGAATAACTTTAAATAATCACAATAATAATAATAAAAGACCATCACGATTGGGTATGCATAACAGAATTAAATAATTCGAAATAACTTTAAATAATTACAATAATATTAATGAAAATGATAGTAATAATAATAATAATAATAATTGTATTAATTATAGCTATAATAATGATTAAAGTGGGAAGGGGGGGGTCACGTGGGGGGGTGGGTCAGGTGGAGGTCACGGGAGGGGGGGTTCATTAAAAAGGGGCGGGACTTCCGGGGGATAATAAATAATCCATCAAACTCTAATTAAAATTTGACAGAAGGTATACCCATATGTTTTTTACTCTTTGTTACACACTATGGATAAACAGCTCTGCTTACTCTGCTTAGTGCAAAGACATCAATGCACATATTACATTTTGTTCAATGTACAAGATTTGTAGTATACAAATAATAGCTGTCCTTTCTCCATGTGTTGAATTGTTTGCAGTTGTCCCAACCATTGCACATGCTTTCATCTTGGTGTATTAGATTAAAGGGGAGTGAATGTCTATGCATACCAAAGTTTTCAGATTTTTATTTCTAAAAGAAATCTTAAACGATTCGTCCTTTTTATTTCCTGTTACAGGTATACACTATATCCTAATAAAAACAGTGAAGTTTGTGGTTTGAAAACAACAAAACATTCAGACGTTTTCACTGACACGCTACAAGGTCAGAAGCCTGTGTTATCCTCAAAACTCTATTTTTTTCCTTTTAAATATGTCTGGTTGTTTCTGTTAAGAAGAGTTTTACTTTAAATGTGTAAAATGCATGAGTGAGTGATGCTTGGATTGGGCTTAAATAAATATGAGGAAGAATGTTGCAGCAAGGGCCGATAGGCTGGAGGTTTCACCTGCAAACATCATTCAACATAGAAAATCTTGTAGTTTTGCACTTTGCTTTCTGCACCATCCCCCTTGTTGGAAGAGTCCAGCCTCCAACCCTCAGTTCAGTCTTCTTTCTATCTTACTTGCTCTTTCACCCCAATGTGGAAGAAAACAGTGCCCTGAGGCTGTCTGACCTCCACATAACCCTGATATAAAATGGAATCATGCTTTGTGATCTCTGCAGCTCTACCCAAAACTCACCCCAACTTGGTGTTGGTGTCTCTCACTGTTCTTTCTCCCTCTCTGTTCTCTGCGGTGTGTGTACGAGCTGGATGTTTCTGTACCTGCAGACAGACAGACTTCACTTTGATCAGGTTTGAGCCCCAGGGGCAGCTCACTGGCCTTCCTTTTCAGTTGTCTATGCATAGACACACTTGCACAAACAACCCCCCCCCCCACACACACACACACACACACATCACACATCCTTGTTTAATGTACATAGTGAGGACTGTGCCTTGACTTCCATAGACTTCAATTAATCTTCAAGTCTTTCCATGGCCTAACCCTAGCCCTAACCTTTGGGAGTTTATACCTAAACCTAACCCTAAACCTAATTGACACCTTAGTCCTAAACCTAACCCCTAGCCCAGAAGAAGAGTGAGGATGTTTTTATGGTCCTCATTTTACATCAAAGTCCTTACTTTACTAGTAAATTTGCAAAAAATGTTCTTCATCAGCTGCAATTACAAGAACACACACACACACACATTCTTGCATACACCACAATGGCATTGAAAGATGATCTGAGATGAAGAGATATTTTTATTATGTATTAATATTATGATAACCCCTCGCGACCCCATGAGGGATAAAGCGAGTAAGAAAATGGATGGGTGGATAATATTATGATATTATGTGTTTATATTTCACAGCAGTAGTAGAAGGTGAATGAGTTGAGGCTCAGTAAAGATAGGGTGGTGACTGACTGACCCTTTAATCTTTAGAGAAGCTGCCTGGGGAAAACACAGTGGCGGCCTCATCTGCTTATTTCCTCTCAACTTTATAACTGAAAGAGTTAAAGAGCTAACATTGGATGTTCCGATGCCACAGATCTGACCCATCTCTGGTGAGCAGATGGGGTTGAAGTGTTTGGAACTTGGCCAGGATGAGCAGAGGATCACTCCAGTGTCTAAAGTGAAGTGGCAGGTTAGCTTTCAAGTAATTTTCATCCAGACAATTAACCCATCTATTCAAGGAATCAGGTGAATTCTGCTCCCTTCTTGGAGACCCAGTTATGTAAGAATGTCTCTTCACAGATCATTACCTACTGTCATTTTGAATGTCTATTCATCACCCTTTCATCATAGTCTATCCACTGTATCAGCTGAATAATGCAGGTTTCTCATTTCTCCTCGCCTTTGAATCCTTGCTGATGTAAAAATAATTTTGTTTTAAGGCAAACATGAGCTGTTCAGGACACAAGTGTCATTCAGGGAAATTGTCGCCTGCCTCCAGAAACACTTGAAAGCTTCTATCAAGAATAATGATCCCTGGCACTGTTGTTTGTAGCACTTAGATAGCAGGGAACATTGAGGTAATCTACAGAGAATATCTTTATTTTACTTTCTTTTTTTCCCACTTGCAAAACCTGCTGAAAGTCGGGCAGAGCATTTGAAGGGTATTCTTTAGAGAAAAATGTCTCAATGAATAAAAAATATCATGTTAGGTTTGTAGTATGAGCCAATGCTGGAAAAACCAAAGGCAGAGGGGTGAAGTAAAGGATGATTTAATAATATCAAAAAGGCAGAAACTTACAGCTCTGCACGAAACAAAAAAAAGAAAACAGGACATAAAGTATAGAAACACAAAAGGATAACAGAACTTCTTATCAATGGCAAAAGTAAAACCAGTAGTGCAACTATGGCTGATTAATTTAATTAATGTTTTGTAGCTGAAAATTCAAAGATTTGCAGCATGCAGACTCGCTCAGTTATTCACAGAAAACTACCTCAACAGACTCCTTCTATATTAAAGAGGTCCAGGAAACAAAAGGTAAAGACATCATTAATAAACATTTAAATTCCTAATCAAATTACATTTATGAGTAGCTGTTTTGAGAAAAATACAGGCCTGGTCTAAACCTAAAGCCGTTTGGGGTTAGACCAGGGATCTCATTTATAAAACATTGAGTACAATCTATACTAAAGGTGTACGTACGACAAAATATAAAAATGGTGTACACAAAAAAATCTGATTTATAAAACCATGCACACGCATACCAGCATGAAATTTTCTTTTATAGGTCACAGCTGCACCTGAATGTTTGTGTACCATGTTCCGCCTCATAATCTGCCCTATACACACATTCAACAATACATTATCAATGCAAAGCATCTCATGAATGTTAATGTGTATTAAAAATGGGCCAGCTGATACTTTTTCTCCATGGTTGCCATTTCATCATGAAAAAGAAAAATTAAGTTTATTAAATGTGTGAATGAGAGGTAAAAGCACAGCTGTTGTGCATATTAAAATAACTTCTGAAAAAGTAAACTTGATTGCTCTTTTAAACGTCGGACGACAGCCTCGTGTTGAATCTCCTCTGAAGCTGTGCGTTTGGATCGACATTCTGAGGGAGGGAGATCAGGAAGAATTAAAGGTTTCCTCTGCGTCACTTCCTGTGTTCTGTTGCTCCATTGTGTGATGTGGATTATGGTTTGGTGTTCCAGACTCTCTCAATCTTGTCTTAAATTTCTTTGCTGTGACATCTCTCCATTTCTAACACATAAGCACGCTGTCATGATTTGTCTTCATGAACCCGGACAGAGCACACAAACACAGAGCTGATCTTGAGAGTTTATTGCAAAGAAGGAGTAGTGGAAGGTGAAAACCAGAGTCAGTTACCGGGCTGGAGTTGATGAGTTGCAGGAGCAGGCTGACTGGAGGAAAACTAGAAGAATGAAGCACTGGGGTAACAGGAGTTCCAACAGCAAGGCAGTAGACAGGCGTGGAGTGAGTGGAGATTGCAGGTGGAGATTGCAGACAAGAGTCAAAACAGAACACCGGAGGCACTACAGAGGCTAGAGAACACTGGGAAACTACAGAAGCTAGGGAACACTGGGAAACTACAGAAGCTAGGGAACACTGGGAAACTACAGAAGCTAGGGAACACTGGGAAACTACAGAGGCTAGAAAACACTGGGGAACAAAGAGGCTAGAAAACACTGGGGAACAAAGAGGCTAGAGAACACTGGGGTCTAGGAAAGCGTACGGAAACGCTGGGGACTATAAAAACAGGCGTACGAAAACACTAGGGCTCAACGGGCGTACGGAAACGCCAGAGGGAAGGAACGGGCGTACGGAAACGCCAGAGGGAAAAAACGGGTGTACGCCAGAGGGAAGGAACGGGCGTACGCCAGAGGGAAGGAACGGTCGTATGCCAGAGGGAAGGAAAGGGCGTACGGAAACGCCAGAGGGAAGGAACGGGCGTACGGAAACGCCAGAGGGAAGGAACGGGCGTACGGAAACGCCAAGGGGAAGGAACGGGCGTACGGAAGCGCCAAGGGGAAGGAACGGGCGTACGGAAACGCTGAGGCACAACTAGCGTACGGAAACGCCAGGGGAAAGAACGGGCGTACGGAAACGCCATGGGAAAGAACGGGTGTACAGAAACGCCAGGGGAAAGAACGGGCGTACGGAAACGCCAGGGGAAAGAACGGGCGCTTGACAGCGCCAAAGGGAAGGAACCGGCGCTTGACAGCGCCAAAGGGAAGGAACAGGCGCACAACAGCGCCAAAGGGAAGGAACAGGCGCACAACAGCGCCAAAGGGGAAAGACAGACGTACGGAAACACTAGGGCTTAACAGACGTACGGGAACGCTGGCGCACAACTAGTGTACCGAAACAACAGGGGAAAGGAACGGGCGTATGGGAACGCCAGAGGGGCAAAACAGGCGTACGGAAACGCCAGAGGGACAAAACAGGCGTACTGATACGCTAGGGCTCAACAGCGTACGGAAACGCTGGAGCACAACTAGCGTACAGAAAAGCCAGGGGAGAGGACGGGCGTATGGAAACGCCAGGGGAAAGTACAGGCGGACCATAACGCTAGGGCTCAACAGCATATAGAAACGCTGGAGCACAACTAGCGTATGGTAACGCCTGGGGAAAGAACAGGCATGTAGAAACGCCAGGGGAAGCAAGAACGGAGGGCGTCCTAACACACCAGGGAACCGAGAACAGAGGCATCCCAACACGCCAAGGAACATGAACGGAGGGCATCCTAACACGCCAAGGAACACGAACGGAGGGTGTCCTAACACGCCAGGGAACCGAGAACATAGGCGTCCTAACACGCCGGGAACACGAACGGAGGGCGTCCTAACACGCCAAGGAACACGAACGGAGGGCGTCCTAACACGCCAAGGAACACGAACGGAGGGCGTCCTAACACGCCAGGGAACCGAGAACAGAGGCGTCCTAACATGCCGGGAACACGAACGGACGGCGTCCTAACACGCCAAGGAACACGAACGGAGGGCGTCCTAACACGCCAAGGAACAGGGAATGCGCCGAGCAGCGACAGGCCGAGCGTGCCAGAGGGCTCAGCTGGCAACATGGGAGCGCCGGAGGGCTCTGGCGGGGCCTTCGTGTGCTGGGCAGCGATAGGCCGGCACACCAGAGGGCTCAGCCGGCGACTAGGAAGCGCCGGAGGGCTCTGGCGGCGGCTTGCGTGCACTGGGCAGCGACAGGCTGGTGCACCAGAGGGCTCAGCCGGCGACTAGGAAGCGCCGGAGGGCTCTGGCGGCGGCTTGCGTGCGCTGGCGACATTGGAGCGCCGGAGGGCTCTGGTGGTGCCTAAACACGGTCAGGGACTACAAGGCTAAGACAGAGACTACAAGACTAAGACAGAGACTACAGGGTAAAAAAAAGATAAATCACAGGGACTAGGTATAACAGGGGAACTAGGAGGCCAAAACTAAAACTAAGAAGACGAGAACTACAGGGCTTAGACGAGAACTACAGGGCTTAGACAACCGAAAAACTAAAGCAAGAGCTAAGAGATTAAAGCAAAATTAGAAAACTAAGATAGACCTAGAAGCCTAGAGAACTAAAGCGAAACTAGAAAATTAAGGCTAAACTAGAACATAAAGCAGGACTAAAAAACAAAGCAAGACAAAAACTAAAGAACTCTAAGAAATCTAAGAAGCACTGAAATGCCGTAGCCAAGGACGATTCTGGGCAGTGGCCAGGGGTGGCCAGTGCCACCCCTGGAATCTGATTGGCCACCCCTGTGGCCACCCTGGATCTGA
This sequence comes from Fundulus diaphanus, assembly GCA_037039145.1. NCBI lineage: Eukaryota > Metazoa > Chordata > Actinopteri > Cyprinodontiformes > Fundulidae > Fundulus > Fundulus diaphanus. The sequence goes on from CM073126.1 coordinate 54,184,470, forward strand.
TAGGTTGGCTCATATTTTCGAACCATTACAAGTTACATCACAGTTACATTGTGTGTGATGCAGATCTAGGATCAGATAGGGGTTAAGAGAAGTCATTGTTACAGTACATTTTAAATTTGAGAATTGTGGGTTACATACCCCACAGCGCGAGACCTCTCGGTTAGTGTTCCGTTGGTGTTACTAAACAGAGGACGTAGAACGGCTCAACGGAAACTTCTGTTTTAGCAGAAGCATCTTGTCGATTGGTAAGTACATTTATTCAGTTGTATACTTTGTCTATGAATGTTTCAAAGCGGCACCCGCCTTTTGGGGCTAAATGCTGCAGGTTAGCGCGCTGGGGCAAACATGGTAGCACTTAGCCTTTCTGACTTTGTATTCCGATTATGCTGTAAACACATTAGTGTTCGGTGTGTAATTCCTATACTGGGGTGCTACAAAGGTTGAAGTGACGTGTTGGTGTGTTTCCAACCAGAGTTTGATGTCCGAGTTGGAACAGTAGGTGTTCGGCTGGGTTAAACTTTATTCAACAAGCATAACTTTTTGAATAAAGTTAAAACATGTTCTCCTGTTGTTCAAAGGGTGACCAAGTTATTAAAAACATAATACATTTAATTACTACAGATGCGACATATTTGTTTTAGGAAGATAAGATGAAATGATTGGACTGAATGCTTTTGAATGTCACGATAAAATACAACCATAAAAATATATTTAGTTTCTTTACATTAGAACTATATGAATGCTGATATTAAATTATTCTCCTGCTATAAATTACATAGTAATTATTGTAAGATTTAAAAAGCAATCTTTTTAGTAACTGATGTTATTGTTACTATTTTTTGATCGATTGTTGTCATTTTCCAGGGATAGCAATAGACATGAAAAGACACAGGGACATTGCAAGCTTCTTCAAGAAAAGGAAAGTGTCAGAATCAGCCACTGCTACTGATGGTGAATCTGTGGTGATCAGCAGCAGTGAAAAAGCCCAGTCCAGTCAGCTTTCTAGGGACAGAACTAGTAATAAAGAGCAGTCAGCTTCCTCTACCCAGCATGGTAGGTCATGTTCAGATTGTGTCCAAGATCAAATAAACAGAATTTACATGAGGATTTCTGATTTCTCAATCACACATCTTTTCTTAGTCAGGATTTGATAGGAATACAATTATTTTACAATTAGCCTATATCAGAGAAGGAAAAAATATCACAATTTCAAGATTGAAATGTTTACCAAGATATATATCTCTGTAGGAGAAGCATCAACTTCACTGGACCAAGTATCTGAAGCCCCTTCTGATCATCATGGTAATTAAAATTATGCTATTTACATATTAACAATTTTATCTTTATCTTTACCTCAGAAGTTTTATATTGTTATTGTGCCAACAATTGCCTATGCTAGCAAAGTGAAATTTATAAATAGTGACTAGAGTTTTCAAACAAAATGTTAAAAGATAAATGGAGTGGTATGACTCAAGAGTTATACTCATGACAGTAAGTGTTGTTTTTAGCCCCTTCATCTAGTGAGGAGAATGATTCTGATGGTATGTCACCACCTGACTCTGATGACTGAGAATCTCCATGCACCATGCACCATCTGGACCTCATGGTATATACAAATATGTCAAAAAATTTATATATATATATATATATATATATATATATATATATATATATATATATATGTAATTTGTAATAATAATACATAATGTAAATGTTAAAATATTACTATTACTATTTTGTCAATCCTTCTAAATGGCATTCATTTTGTGTAATTTTCAGATATTTCACAGTCTGCTGCTGCTGGTCCATCTCAGCCAATGTTGAAGGTTTTTCCTCGAACAATGTAAGGTGATCGGAAAAGGTGCTTCAGAGATGACTGGTATAAAATGTATCCATGGCTTGAATATTCGCAAAGCCAAGACGCTTCTTACTGTTTTCCATGTAGACATTTCTCTCTCCCAAATACGCCAGCATCCGTTTTTACTTCATTCTCGGGATTCTGCCATTGGAAAAAGGCAATGTACAAAGATGCAGGTTTTAAATTACATGAAATGTCTGAAGGTCATGTCTACTCCATGTTTGCATGGGAGGAGCATAAAAAGGCAGTTCTCTCTAACACCTCTATTCGTGATGCCATTAATGAAGCATTCAGAAAAAAGGTTCAGGAGAATCAGAAGTACATTAAAGCTGTTGCTGAAGTACTTCTATTAACTGCTACATTGCCCAAAGAGGTCACCGTGACACTGAAGAGGCAGAAAATAAAGGCAACTTTTTAGAAACGTTAGAACTGATTGCAAAGCATGACCCACTGGTTAAAAAATAAATAAATGGAAGGCCGAATGCCAAGTACACAAGTCCAATAATACAGAATGAAATATTGGCATGCTTGGCCAATATGGTCCGTGAAGATATAATTCATGAAGTAAAGAAAAGTGAAGTTTTCTCGGTAATCGCTGATGAGACCAAAGACTTAAAAAAGAAGGAGCAGATTTCACTGGTTCTTCGTTATTACTACAACGGAGCAGTGCATTAAAGCTTTGTTGACTTTCAACAATCAACCAAGTTAGATGCAGAAGGGCTTAAGGACAGAATAGTCCACTGTTTGGAAAGATATGGACTTGAGTACAGATCCAACCTTGTTGGACAAGGCTAAGATGGAGCATCTGTAATGAGTGGGCAGCATTCTGGGGTGGCAGCGAGAATAAAAGCTGAAGCAAAACATGCAGTCTATGTACATTGCAATGCCCATTGCCTTAACCTGGTACTGGTAGATGCTGTGAAGGCAGTCTCAGAAGCAGATTGCTTTTTTTCCTTGATGCAGAAGATATATGTTTACATGTCTGGTTCCTATGTCCATCAGAAGTGGCTGGATACACAAAATGAAATGTATGGAGGTCAGCCAAGGGAGTTACAGAAGCTCAGTGATACCAGATGGGCATGTAGATACATGGCCTGCAAAAATCTTATGGAGCGTTTACCAGCTGTACTTTGTGTTCTTCATGATATAGCTGAGGAAAATGTGGGAGAAAGATCTATTGATGCCAGAGGTTTACTGTATCAGTTAGACCTAAGCTTTGTTAGTCTTCTTGTAACTTTCCGAAGGCTACTTGGTGATGCAAAGTTGCTTTCAGACACCCTCCAGTCTCCTTCACTTGACCTTGGTATGGCAGTGGACTTGGTGAATGCTCTCAAAGATTCCCTTCAGGAGTACAGAAGTGAATCATTTACTGATGTTCTGTGGAAAGATATAGTTAATACTGCGACACAGTGTAAAATAGCTATTGAAAATGCAGAAAAACGTCAATCCCAAAAAGTACCTTCAAGATGTGAAGGTGTGCGATACCGGGAATTTTTAATCGATCCGATACCAAGTAAATACAGGGGCAGTATCGCCGATATCGATCCGATACCAATACTTTTAACATTTAAGCTTGATCATGAAACCTTTGACCTTTCGGGTTGTGTGATTTTTATTTTATTATTACAATTAAATGATAATAATAATAACAATAATTTTATGTTCAGTGTTTTTTTCCTAATCCACTTCTTATATCTTTCAATCCTTATGTAATTTTGTGTGTGTTGTGTCCACTTGCCTGTTGCTTTAATTCTATAAATTTTGCCGTTGTGGGAAAAATAAAGGATTAGCTAATGTTATCTTATCTTAAATAACACTTTTTAATAGGATATATGTACTGGGTTCTTTCAAGGTCTTAATTAAATTTTCTGTGTGGGCTCCAGTAACATATTATAGATAATATCTACTTTGAAAGTTAACATGAACTGCTGCTGAAGATGAACACTGATTTACCTGGATGTTTTCTGGAGGACTGAAACGCCTCAATCAGTGACGTCAGTCTGTGGGTCTGGTCTGTCGGGGCAATGAGAGAAGTTTCGTCTCCTTTCTCCATTTCTGTCCCTCGACGTTTTCTTGCTCATGGTTTTTCACGTGCTTAGATAAATTTGTTGTGTTTCCACTGAATTTAACCGGATTTTTACAAACCATGCAGCTTGATTTCATTTACGGTATTAAAATATAGCCAAACAGCGCTTATTTCTCTCTTCATGTTTTTCCGCTCTGGCGGTCTCTCTCTCTCTCCGTGTCTGAACAGGAGCAGCTGCGCGCGGCGGTTGTTTGTGTGTGTTGAGTGGAGAGAGCAGAGTGGGCGGGCCAGGCTGAGCCTGCGTGCTGATTGGCTGGCGCCGCTGAGCCATGTACGGGAGGGGAGGGGGAGCAGCAGAGTGCCGTGACACAGAAGGGGAGACTTTGGATGAAGCTGCTGCAGTCAGCGTGCGCGGGAGAGAATAAAAAGGATCGATCCTGTTAAAAGAATATTGTTCAATATCAATACCCGCGTTGGTATCGATAGTATCGATCCTAGGATCGATCCGCCCACCTCTACTTGGTGGATCTATCATTATATCTACACTTGGTCAGCACACATGCAAAACAGGGGACAAGGATACTTTTAGGATTAGAATCTTCTACCCCATTGTGGACGCAATGATTGGAGAGATGGATACACGTTTCTCCAAAGAAAGCTGTGACATCATGAGAGGAGTTCAAGCCCTGGATCCAAAAAGCTAGACTTTTCTTCAAGAGGATCCAATCCAATTGAAAAACTAGTCCATGCATTTGTTACTTCAAGGCTGGACTATTGTAATTCTTTACTATCAGGAAGTCCACAAAATGCAGTTCGAAGTCTTCAGCTGATCCAAAATGCTGCGGCAAGAGTCCTGATGAAAATCAACAAGAGGGATCATATTTCTCCAATTTTAGCTTCCCTTCATTGGCTTCCTGTTAAATCAAGAATAGAATTTAAAATTCTTCTTCTAACGTATAAAGCCCTTAATAACCAAGCTCCATCATATATCAGAGCTCTGATTACCCCGTATGTTCCTAACAGAGCACTTCGCTCTCAGACTGCAGGTCTGCTGGTGGTTCCTAGAGTCTCTAAAAGTAGAATGGGAGGCAGATCCTTTAGCTATCAGGCTCCTCTCCTGTGGAACCAACTCCCAGTTTTGGTCCGTGAGGCAGACACCCTATCTATTTTTAAGACTAATCTTAAAACTTTCCTTTTTGACAAAGCTTATAGTTAGAGTGGCTCATGTTACCCTGAGCTATCTCTATAGTTGTGCTGTGATAGGCCTAGGCTGCTGGAGGACATCAGGGTCTAATTTTCTCACTCTACTGATTTCTACTGTTCTTCATTCTACGGTTCTCCAGTTTTGCATTGTATTACATTGAAATGACTGTCGTCATTTCAGCTTTTAACTTTTTGCTCTCTCTCTTTTTCTTCATAGTAGGTACACCTGGTCTGGCGTTCTGTTAACTTTGACATCATCCAGAGAAGACGGCTCACCCGTTACTACCATCTAATGTAGAACAGATTACTAGATCAATGTGTGCTTCTGTGCTTTTTGTCTCTCTTGTTGTGTCTCTGCTCTGTCTTCTGTAACCCCAGTCGGTCGAGGCAGATGACCGTTCATACTGAGCCCGGTTCTGCCGGAGGTTTTTTTTTCCCCGTTAATGGGTGGTTTTTCTTCCCACTGTCGCTTCATGCTTGCTCAGTATGAGGGATTGCAGCAAAGCCATGTACAATGCAGACGACTCTCCCTGTGGCTCTACGGTTCCCCAGGAGTGAATGCTGCTTGTCGGGACTTTGATGCAATCAACTGGTTTCCTTATATAGGACATTTTGACCAATCTGTATAATCTGACCCAATCTGTATAATATGATTGAACTTGATTTTGTAAAGTGCCTTGAGATGACATGTTTCATGATTTGGCGCTATATAAATAAAATTGAATTGAATTGAATTGAATCTATCACTTAGCAAAATTTTATGAGAGTGATATTGAAGATCTCAGTCATGAACTCCACCAGACAAGGAGGCTTTTGGAAAGAAAGCAACAACCAGGAATGAAGCCCCTTTCAAGTGTTGTTGAATTTGCGGTCTTTCTTGAGCCTCACAAGGATACTTATCATGAGCTTTTTCAGCTCTGCAAGACAGCAATTGCACTACCAGTCAGTACAGCAGCATGTGAGAGAAGCTTTTCCGCTCTGAAACTAATAAAGAACCATTTGCGCACTACAATGTCTAATGATAGACTAAGCAATTTGGGTGTTCTTAGCATCGAGGCTAGAAGAGCAAAGTCACTTGACATGGATCGGTTTATCCAACTTTTTTCTAGCAATCATCAAAACAGGAGAATCAAACTGTTTTAAATAAATAATGCATTGCTTTTGTGTTCAATAGCTCAGATCTTTAGTCTCATGGCATAATTGCCTAAGCCATATTTTGGCTTTATATTTCAATGTCAATACAAATGTGCTTCTTCCTATAATTTTTTTTTCTTGCTTTCCAAAAGCAATGATATATGACTTAGTCAATAATACAATGAGGCTAATGATGTGAAAGATAAATAAATGATTTACTTGTGTATTTAATAGTTCATATGTAAGGAATAACCTTACAAAAGAACTATTAAAGGAGAAGTCCGGTCAAAATCAGAATTCAAACTGCTGAAAGTACTTTAAATATAAAACTACTACATACTGTGCAAAAAATTATACGTTTTTTTAATTAATAATAATTCTCATTTAATCATGTTTATGTGGAGGAATCCATCTTGGTCAAGAATAGTACTGTCACCTCCCATTTTTTGACGTCACTCGGCGGACCCGCTGTTGAGCAAGTTTCAACGCTCTGTTTGTCACGGCGCACTATTTTCCAAGATCAAACTCAGTCGGGTCCTACAGTATATATCTATACACGCGTGTGTGTGTGTGTGTGTGAGTGTGTACGTGCTCCGCGCAGCACGGCTTTGCCGGCGCTGCAGCAGAGCGCGCGCACACACACACACACACACACACAGCGGAGGAGAGATCGCTGAAGTGACTTAAGTTAGCTGATTATTATAGTATAAGTATTAAAATATAAGAGCATTCCAGCACATGCTGGGCTGAGCACGGCTTTGCACCGGCGCTGCAGCTGAGCGCGCGCACACACACACACACACACACACACACACACAGCGGAGGAGAGATCGCTGAAGTGACTGTGTTGAAATAAGCAATGTTTTTTCCTCTTTTACCAGTTGTGTTGGAACATCCGATGGCCATGCACGTGGGCATTGTTGCTTCAGCAATAGCTCTTGGGAATGTCAGCGGTGAAGTCCTCTGGAAATCCGAAATAATTATTGATGATCGCAGCTGTGTAGAACGGCTCCTATTGACTTTGCATGGAAAGCGGAGAGAAATACTGTCGCCGCTTCCGCTCTTCCACGTCGCAGGATGTGATGTCAAACGGCCCTTACTGCCCATATTTGGGCAGTCATGTCAGCCCCCATACACAGTGATTCAGACGACAATTTATGTTTTTATTTTCTTATTGATTAAAGATAAGTTCATTAAATAACCACAAATGTATTAGTTTTAGTTATAGCTAATGATACCCTGATTTTTCCTTGTTGACCGGACTTCCCCTTTAAATACACAAGTAAATCCAAACAGGTCATTCCATAACCTGTTTGTTAAATATTTCATACGCAAGCCCTGTAACAGACATAATGTCTTAGTGACTGCAAAACTTAAGAAAATGTTTTTATTTGTTCATGCCACAGTTGTTGTTTTTGTGACTGTTTTTGACTGTCTATTTTTGAACTTTAAATAAAGAACATTTGTATGAACAAGTATTTGACTTGATTATTTTATGTATACATGTATATTACCATCAGCTATTTTCTAAACCTGCTCCTTACTGTAAAGTACTATGAAGTAGGAAGGGGTTGGGTAGTGTACTGTATATGGTTTGTAAAGGGTTTTCTACTGGCCACCCCTCGCTAGCTTTGTGCCCCATGTTGGCCACCCCAGTAAAAATATTCTGGCTACGCCCCTGGCCGTAGCGCCACAGTGCTGCTGGGAAATGCCCTATTGACTAGAATGGCTTGTATTTGTGATGTAATGGAGAATGCATGGATGGAGGAGAATGTGTGAATGAGGGGTAAGTGTTCTCTGTGTCTGGTTTTCAGTAATTCCTGAATGGCACCCATCCCTCTTTGGATGGTGCAGCTCTTCTTTCTATGAATCTTGGAATTATTAGTTCTCCAAAATCCTGACAACCTAGGGTTCAGACCAGGAAGCAGAGCCGTAGTTTAACTCACCTCTCTGCAGCTTCTGTACTACTACCCACCCATTTCCCTATTGAGACAGTGTCTTTCCCACAGCCAAAACTAAATAAATTAAAAACTGATCTAAAATGAGCAAATCACAAAAATCTCATAAAAATCAACACGACTCAACTTGAACCAAAAAAAATAAAAAATTCAATGTGGTTTATTACATATAAAGTCTCTCCCTCCAAAGAAGTTGTTAGTTAATGAATTGATTTCTGATAATCAGATTGATTTATTTTGTCCCACAGAAACCTGGCTGCAAGATACGTTAGTATAAACTCCCTCCAATTATTTAAATTTCCACATTCCCAGGTCTGCGGGAAGAGAAAGAGGAGTAGCAACCATATTTAAGTCTGACTTATTAATTAGTCCCAGGCCAATTAATAACTACAATTATTTTGAACATTTAACCGTCAGTTTCTCTCATCCAAACTGCAAAGCAATAAAACCTCTTCTATTTGTTGTTTTCTATCGTCCACCAGGCCCTTACTCTCAGTTTTTAGATCAGTTCTCAGACTTCTTATCACATTTTAATAACTGACAAAGTTATTTTAGTGGGGGCATTAACAATCATCTAGACATTGAATGTGATAACCTTAGTGTAGACTTTAAAACTATCCTAGATTCAAGTGGTTTTGCTCAAAATGTGTATAAATCGACGCATTCTATGCTCCATATTTTGGATCTTGTACCGACATATGGCATTGATTGTGAAGAATTAACAATATTTCCTCACAACCCTGTCCTATCTGACCATTTTATTAAACTTTGAGTTCAATTTAACTGAGTTCTCCACCCCCAAAATAAGGTTTCATTATAGTAGATCTTTATGAGACAATGCTGTATCAGACTTTAAAGAGTCTGTCTCCCTTTTAATTTTCTCAGTATCACAGAAATGCCCAGCAAAATTTAATTTCTTCCCCTTCACAAACTGATGCTTTTGTTGATAGTTTCTCTTCCTCATTGCATTTTGCATTAGACACCATAGTCCCCTTGAAAAGAAAGGTTATTATTCACAGGAAGCTGGCTCCCTGGTTTAATTTAGAGCTGCGCTCTTTGAAGCACAACGTTAGGAAATTGGAGAGAAAATGGTGCTCTACACATCTAGAAGGATCCTACCTAATCTAGAAAAACAGTATTCTCTTTACTATGTATATATGCTTCCGACTGGTAAAATTATCAGACAGCATAGGATTAATTTCCACTGTTATGCTGATGACAGCTATATTTAGCCATAAATGCTGATGATTCCAATCAATTACTTCGACTACAGGTAGGTCTTGATGACATCAAAACCTGGATGACATTATAAAAGCTTGGTGTTAATTTTTGACCAAGACATGTCATTTAAATCCCACATTAAACAGGTTTCTATGGTTTCCTTTTTTCACCTTTGAAATTTTGCCAGAATTAGAAATATTCTGTCCCGGAGTGATGCTGAAAAACTATTCAATGCATTTGCTACTTCAAGGCTGGACTATTGTAATTTTTTACTACCAGGAAGTCCACAAAATGCAGTTCAAAGTCCTTGCTGCAACATCTCCCACCCCTTTAATGCCTGTCAATCGAATGTCCAGATCAGCTCACAGCACTATTTTGTTCACGTAAAGACAATTTACAGCTCTGCATTACAGTATTTGTGTTAGATCTGTGTATAGAACAGACATCTTTCAACAAATTACACCAAATTCAACAGTCTCACAAACACCCGTGCATACATATGCTTACAGACCAACATGGTATTTCTGTTTTTTTTCTTTACCACTCACCAATTTGCCATCTTTAAACACTACAGAGGGTTAGTGTTTCATCCTGCTTAAAATAATTAACCTCTCTCTTATTTTCACGCTGTCCGCTGACTATCTAATTACACAACATTTTCTAGACTGACAGGCTTCCTGCTATTAAACCCTTTAATACATTACTGAATTTTTTTGAGAAAGCCACACCAAACATACCTCTGTTTTTAATGTGAACTTGTCACTGAACCTCCCAGACTGACTCTCTCAATCAGATCCTTGTTTTTACATCTTGGTCATCATTGAAAGTGTCAAAACTGTGAAAATGCCATTTTCACACTGTCCGCTGACTATCTACTTACACAACATTTTTTAACGCCTTCCGGAATATGATTGTAAAAAATATTCCAAGCAACGTAGCGGAATGATCTGATTCAGTTTGAAATGCAGAATGATCAGCGGTCATTTCACACTAATTTTTCGACGCAAAATAATCCGGAAAATGGGATTGCACACTCAAATTCTGAAATAGCGGCCAATGAAAATATATTATTTATTTTTTAGGTGGTCAGAGATCCTCATGGATCAGGAAAGCAGAAGCTTGAAACATTATTAGATACTGAGTTGAGAAATAAAAAACAAAGGCATTTGTTTATTATCAGGATTGTAAATTTAGCTCACGTGTCTGACCCAGATCTCACTGAATGAGAAGCTCTCACGCTGGGCAGAATTTGACATACTCAGGTGGGCCTTTTCATGTCATTCTCCTACATTTGTAAATTTGAAGACATTTTAAGAAAAACTGAAAAATCGTAGTGTTTATAGGAAAGAATCAGGAAAGCCTCTGCTTAAATTTGAAATCGGCTTTTCAGATAGAACAAGGCACCTATTCATATTTTCATTCAACGAGCATTATTACGGGATCAAATCAATAACAGGATTCCTGGGAGTCGATTTCCTCTGAAATTATTGCTAAACTTCTTATAATAACGAATATGCATTTCTGCCAAGGCCATTGTCATGTATGTAAGTATCAATCATGCACGCAGGATGAGCTTGCTCCCATTCTCTGTTTCGAATGTAAAGGTGATTCCAAAGAAACATTGAGGCCTGTTTTCTCATTACGCTAATTTGCAGAGTGCCAACATTCAAATGGTCATATCTTTTTAAAAATTCTTTTTATTGATTTCCACAAGTTTGACATCATTAGAAATGTAAGATTCCATGCTTTCAGGGTTTGTAAATAACACAAAATGTCCCTGAGGAGACTTGTTCCTGGTTTTATCATGGCCTTCCACAAATGAGTGATACCTGTCAAAGACACTATGTTGCAGCCTCCAAATTTTCACAAGATCTAGTGATATAATCACATTATTAAGAAAAGGGTACAGACTGCAGTGGAGGAGGAGTTATTGAGGATGGTCAGTCTAAACTAGGGTCAAAACGACAATTGAAATCTCTATGGTCAGGTTAAAAGGTTGCAGACCTCGCAGAAAAACTCTAATTATTTAAGAGGAGAGATACATTAACAGAGCTAATAACAAGAACATATGTCCCAAGTGGATCAGCGATCAAAGATTTGAATACAAAGAGAATTGTTCTGCGGATAAGAACTGCTTTCCATCTGGTTTTGGATAAAAAAACGTAGATGGGTACAATCGTGACACTCAAGAAGCTCTCGAATGCCTCTGCTGTGATGGTTTGACATGGGTCTCCTGCAAAAAAATTATATCGGCAGACAATAACTTTAAATGTGAGAACACTTTACCCTTCTTAAGAGCTTTCCCCAAACCTTTACAATTCCAACTTATAAAACTAATGGTGTTGTTGCCCAACTGTGGTACAGGCTGACACTGCACTAAAAAGAAAATAGATCTAAATAATGACACACAGAACAGGATTCCAGCAGCCCAATAAAAAACTATATAAAAAGCAAAAATGGAGAACACCAAGAAAGAATCCCTCAACACCACCAGCATGAACTGTGTGACACATGTCACGTGGATGAAGAAGCGGCTGGATAACAGATAAGTACTCTTAATTTTTCTAACTTTGAATTACCTCTCCCCCACCACCACCACCACCCTTACTCTGCCCCTCTGTGATTCAGCACTGCTCCCAGGTTTGATGCAGGATAGCTATTTTTTATCATCCAGTGCCTTATCTTCTTAATTAAGAGTGGTTTTGTCTTTTTATGGTGACATCCCCAGGCAACACTTCAACATAGCTTGTTTTTTTTTCTTTCTCCACTCTTCTTTAAAATGAATAGGTTTTTTTTGGAGACTTGCACTTGCGTAGCTTGCATCAGGTCCTTGTTAGCTAATGGGTATAAGGATTTGCCTGCATGGGAAAACATCAAAGTGAATAATTCCCTCTGAAAATGAAATCAGAGTGCACATAGCGGGCACCCAAGCAAAAACTACACAGGGGCATGACGGGGACACTACACAAGTTCTAGGTTCTTACATTACAACACAATTCTTGTTATTGTGCAGAAATGACTGGCCAAGTAATAAACTGATGAGCTGTTTTGGCTGTAGGGGAGATGGTATCCAGGGTTAGAATATGTTACACTATGTAAACTGAGCACATACATACATATATACACTACATACATAAATGTGTTTAAGTATACATATGTTTGTATGTGTTAATACATACATATATACTTAAAGGAGCAATAAGTGAAATTTTATTATTTTAGATAGAATGAACTGAAAAATTGTTATGTGAACTACAGGGATCTTTTTAGATGGAATATGGTATGATGTCACACACCCTCTCTCTGTTGTTCTCCAGTCTCTTGCTTGCAAAGCCTGACCAGTCGCGTGTGCATGTACTGTACGTCCATGTGAAGAGCTGCCACTCAGGGCTTAGCTCCTCCCTGCCCATAAAATGCCACCATTAGAGCAGTGTTGTGGGAGCAAAATGGCGGGGAGCACGTCAATCTAGTCGAACCATTCTCTTGCTAACAGCATTATAAATTTCATTAGACATGTTCTTCCAAAAGGTGATGCTGTTTTGCTGTGTATTTATCCTTGCAAATATGCACATACAGGTAAGAAGGGGAAGAAGGGGGGTTGAAGGTACAGAGTAGTGGCTTGTCACACGTCTTGTTTTGGCCTACAGACAGTGCTCAACAGCCCACCTAGTGGTGAAAGTTTGCTTATTGCTCCTTTAAATGTAAGTACATTTTATTTTTAGCATCCTGCAGAGATAAAAATCCCAAAGTGCTTCTCAAACATGGAGTAGAACATTTAAACATAATTTCAATTCAGTTGTTTAGCTCCTCCCTGCCCATAAAATGCCTCTAAAAGGCTCTGCAGCATTGCGTGGACATCGGGGGCAGTTCCCCTGGATTGGCAGACTGGGGTGGTGGTCCCCCTATTTAAAAAGGGGGACCGGAGGGTGTGTTCCAATTATAGAGGAATCACACTCTTAAGCCTCCCTGGTAAGGTCTATTCCGGGGTTCTGGAAAGGAGGGTCAGTCGGATAGTTGAATCTCGGATTCAGGAAGAGCAGTGTGGTTTTCGTCCTGGCCGTGGAACACCGGATCAGCTCTACACCCTCAGCAGGATCCTGGAGGGTGCATGAGAGTTTGCCCAACCAGTCTACATGTGCTTTGTGGATCTGGAGAAGGCATTCGACCGTGTCCCTCGAGGGATCCTGTGGGGGGTACTCCGGGAGTATGTAGTACTGGGCCCTTTAATAAGGGCTGTCAGGTCTCTGTATGACCGTGTCAGAGTCTGGTCCGCATTGCCGGCAGTAAGTCGGACTCGTTTCCGGTGAGAGTTGGACTCCGCCAAGGTTGCCCTTTGTCACCGATTCTGTTCATAACTTTTATGGACAGAATTTCTAGGCGCAGCCAAGGTGTTGAGGGGATCCGTTTTGGTGGCCTTAGGATTGCATCTCTGCTATTCGCAGATGACGTGGTCCTATTGGCTTCATCAGAGCGTGGTCTACAGCTCTCACTAGAGCAGTTCGCAGCCGATTGCGAAGCGGTCAGTGTCAAGTTCTTTTTTAATCTGTGCAGCTTCCCCACTTGAAAAGGGATGGACAAATGCATGTAGACTCTTATCAACAGGGTTTTTACTCAAAGGACCACGCAGTTTTCCTTCTTTTATCCTCCATTTATTTGGTGAATGTCAGGACATGTGCAACATTGGTCCAGAAGCAGGTAAAAACCTTTAAACAAGCCCAAAAAGAAGTAAAATAAACAAACAATTACTAATCCATAAATTAATTTACTTAAATTAATTCCACTTAAACTACAAAGGAAATGGTAATCTATATAAATAATACAAAGCAAACCACTGTGAATGAAACCCACAAAGTAATCAAAGTTAAATGAACAAGTAACTAAACTTAAGTTCTTTAACTTTAAAATACATTTCGAATAAATATTTACAATTACACAATTACATTCATTTAAATATACAAATATCTACTTTTCAATATTAGTCATAAATATTCATTTTATAAATATAAATAGGTTCCAGTTGCAATTCTTTCTCAAATGATGCTAAGTTAATTAATAGGTAAACTTAACATCCAAATCCACTATTCAACAACACAACAATCAGTTCAATCATAAAACCAATCAATCAATCAATCAATGTCAAACTTCTCTACCACAATCCACCTCTTCAGTTCAGGTGTTGCTGTCAAATCTGGAGGAACATGGGTAACCTTGCAGTCTGATTTCAAAGACATTACAGCTTGTCTTACCGGCTGCCTCTCTGCTCGTCTTACAGATTTGTCCTCCTCTGCACAAAGTGTCCAGGATCTCTGATCCCCCAAACTTCCGTCCTCTTTGTCTGGCTTGCTTTCTTCTCTGCTCTCTCTTCCTTGTTGTCCGTCCCTCTTTTAAGTCCGTGTGAAACACAGTGCATTTATTTTTTTTTTTTTTTTTTTTTTTTTTTTTAATTTGACTTCACAGTCAGGATGAGAATCAGTGCCTCCAAATCCGAGACCATGGTCTTGAACCGGCAAAGGGTAGAGTGCCTCCTCCGGATGTGCTACCCCTAGTGAAGGAGTTCAAGTATCTCGGGGTCTTGTTCACAAATGAGGGGAAGATGGAGCGGGAGATCGACAGGCGGACTGGTGCGGGGTCTGCAGTGAAGCGGGCGCTGTTCCGATCCGTTGTGGTGAAGAGAGAGCTGAGCCAACAGGCAAAGCTCTCGATTTACTGGTCGATCTACGTTCCTACCCTCATCTATGGTCATGAGCTTTGGGTCATGACCGAAAGAACGAGATCCCGGATACAAGCAGCCGAAATGAGTTTTCTCCATAGCGTGTCTGGGCTCTCCCTTAGAGATAGGGTGAGGAGCTCAGTCATCCGGGGAAGACTCAGAGTAGAGCCGCTGCTCCTCCACGTCGAGAGGAGCCAGTTGAGGTGGCTCGGGCATCTGGTTAGGATGCCTCCTGGACGCCTCCCTGGTGAGCCTTAAAGGCTGATTTCATCAAAGCAGCACTTATGAAGGAGGGCACTAAACAGCAACTCATCTGAGTTTGTAGCTCAGCATCAGTAGCAGCAATAAAACTCAAAGCCCCACAACCTTACCAAAGTTTGCTGGCACAAGTAAGACTACTACATATAGAAAAAATAATGGGTGACTCTGTGGAAGCAAGGTAAACCAACTTGTTCTAAATAAGTGAAGAAATTTCAATAGCTCTATAGCTTCAACAAGAAGGTGGCCAAAGATCTACAACTGTGAATGTACAGCTCATCAGACGAGAATGATGGGGGCTTTGTTCCCAAACTGGTTGTTGACGACTCAGAAGATCTCAAGATTTTCAAAGAACTGCAAGCAACTCTCCCAATTAGGAACAGCCAGCGAAAACAATCAGAACTGATCCAAATTGTGGATAAGCCTCTTTGTGATTTGAATTGAACGGGAAAACGTAGGTGCAATAAAAAAAACACTAAACATTAAGAGAAAGCTCCCAGAAATCTTGAAGAAGGACTGGCTCATCTATGATGCAGCTGAAGGACATGCTAATGATCATCAGATTCATTTTGACAAGCTCATGGTGTTCCTAAGATCACAATACTATATATGAACAACTAGGTCAAAGACAACCAAGACCAGGAAACAATTATATTTCTGTACAAGGTTTAGAACCTACCTGATGTCACAGTCAATGATGGACAAAGACTTGGGGCCCTGATCAAACAAAAACTATATCACACATAGAACTTCAAGCTGTTTGAATCTTATAAGTGAAGATGTGATGTGGGGGATGACAGTGTCTGTAGTATCCAGTGCTTTGGGATGGACAACTTGGCAAAACCATTGGAGACACACACCCAGACCTCTTATATGTATGGGCCATTAAGGTGGCTTCTTAAAAGATGTACTTTAAGATCTCATGGATCTTGGGAAGTATGGCAAACATATTTGCTTTACCAATGGTGGCTTTTTCCTATAAATCTTCCCTTGATCCCTAACCCTTACTGGTTGAAAGAAAATTCCAAACACATGCAGAGAGGCAAAATTAACAAAACAAACAAAAAAGACAGCAACGACACCAGAAGCAAAGATATGGAACCAAAACTGCTGATACTGATATAGAGAACTAATGGGTAACATGGCTACTGTAATATGAGTGCAAAAGTGTGTGAACATGTAAAATATGTGGTCTAGGCCTCATATGAATTATGCTCAGTGATGCATGCAGAGGGCCACTGCCATCCATCCTCCAGGGATCGAAAGCAAGCAGGGAGGCCCACGAAACCATCATCCCCATGGAGCAGAGAGGCCAGGCAGCCAACCCCAGGGACACCACACGTCCACCCAGTGGACAGCAGAAGAGAGCTCAGGACAGAGGCCCCATGGCCTTGGAGCAGAGGACCCCCAGGAACTGACCCCTCCAGATCCTCAGCATGAGTCAGGTGCTGAATCCAGTGCCCCACATGCCCAAGCCCACTCAGCCCCCAGCACTGGGCCAGCTTGATACCTCAGAGGACCTGCCCACAGACAGACAGCTGGAATGGGTCAGCACACACCCCAGCACCATGTCCCATGAGCCCCTACTGGCCACAGGTGGGAGCAGTAGCAACCAGTGAGGAAAGGCAAGGAGAGGGGTACCCCCAATCCCCCCACCCCAGCAAGGAATAACATGATCTGGCAGGACGGCACCAAGCCCCAGCCTGCATCCCATCCAAAGTTAACCAAGTCAAATTATTTAGTCACTTGAATGACAAAATAAAAATAAATTAGAGAGGGGGGAACCAGACCCACCCATCAGCAGAGAAGGCACACCCGTGGCCAGCAACACCCTAGGGGTGCAGCTACTGCAGCCCATGAGTCTAGTGGGTACAGTATTGTGCTTGTGTCCCAGAGGTTCTGGGTTCAAGTCCCACAGGCTGCCACTCTGGGTCCCTGATCAAGACCCAGATTGCTCCCCAGGCATTGCACAATGGCAGCCAACTGCTCCCCAAGGGTATGGGTTAAATGCAGAAAACGAATTTCATTGGAATGTATGTTGCAATGACAATAAATATGATAATTATTTGAAAATCACTGCTCCAGGTGAATGTTCAGGAATCTTTGGAATTTAAAAATATATACATATATTTTGACTCTGCTGACTGTCAGGATCCTCTGTGTTGTGTTCCTGTTTTCTGTTGATTGGACTCACCTGTGTTTAATTATCCCTGTTGCGTGTGTATAGACCAGTTCACGCGTACGTGCGGGTCACGGTGGTTGGTAAAAACAGCACTGTTCTCGTCTACTACATGACAAAACGGGTGATTTAGAGCGTATTTTTAGTTAGTTTACTTTTGGAATCTAAACAATGCCTACCAC
Organism: Fundulus diaphanus; assembly: GCA_037039145.1. Lineage (NCBI taxonomy): Eukaryota > Metazoa > Chordata > Actinopteri > Cyprinodontiformes > Fundulidae > Fundulus > Fundulus diaphanus. The sequence goes on from CM073126.1 coordinate 54,202,199, forward strand.
TTGTTGTGCTCCCGGTTGCACACAGAGGCATTCCATATCGTTGGATGTACGTTTTTGTCGTTTCCCGAAGGACAAAGAAAGAAGAAAGAAATGGATAATTTCAATGAAAAGAGCGCAGGCAGACACTCCAAATGGACTGGGGGATCCATCATACCATGACAGAATATGCTGTCTACACTTCATCTCCGGTAAATACAACTTAATTCTGCTCTAGTCATTGTTCTATTTGAATAGCGGCGGAGGGGAGGTGGCGATCGCTAGACGGAGCCAGGAGAAGCGGAGTTAATGCGCTGCAGCAGCAGCAGCAGCTGCATTACGCCCCCGTTCACGGGCGCTAGTACTTCTGTGTTTACGCTGCAATGTCGCCGACACCCCCACCCATTTTAACAAGACAAAAACACCAAAATAATCCGTAGTGAACTATGTTTTTTTTTAACCTACTGGGCGGGTCTTCCTGTCCGACTCCGCGTTCGTATGTTACACATGTCTGAACATCCATCCATCCATCCATGTTCTGACCCGCTTAATCCCTCATGGCGTCGCGGGCGTTGCTGGAGCCTATGTCCAGATATAATATAATTGCAGCCGTCCAGTGGTTTCATGCTTCCATGCTCTCTCGTGTGTACTGGCCTGCGTGTTTATAAGGTAGCTGTATATGTCGCGGTACTGAACGCTTGGCAGCATTTCACAGACTCGCTCCGTCCCTTCAGGCTTTTGCTGTGTGGATCTGGCAGTCTGATACCATCAACCATCAACTTAGTCTTAAAACGATCTTGTGATACGTTATCTAAAGAAGAAAAATACGTGGAGAACTCGTCAGTTTTTCTGTTTGCGTCCGCCATTGTGTTCGTCTTTTGCCAACCAGTCCGGCGCGCATGCGCGAAAAACCCGAATCAAAACAATAACAATGAACTGGTCTATATAAGTTGCCTCAGTTTGTTTCCCCGTTGTCAGGTCATTCTGTGTTCACCCTCTGCGTCCTCCTGTGTTCTCCCCGTGCTGTTGCTGCCTGGGATCTTGTAAGTTTAACTCCATTAAAATATCTTTGTTTAACCCCATGTGCCTGCCTCTGCCTCGTTGCCGCCTAGGTCCTCGCCTCCTCAATCCTGACAGTAATGACCCGACCAAGAAAGGGCCTGGCAACGGGGCTGGAAATAATCTGGATGTTTAATCAGCTCTGGAGACAGAGGGAGAAGGTCTCCGCGCCGTGCTGGACTAACACCTCGCAGACTTCCTGTGGGGGTCAGGCACCGGCGCGGGGCAGGCATGGAGGACGGCGAAGAAGAGGAAACCCCGCGTCGTGCCTGGCTGACGCCCTGCATTCCTCCCGCGAGGGTCAGCCACCGTCGCCGACTCATCTCTTTGCTTCCGTCCACTGCCGCCCAACTACCTTCATGCCGGCTCCGAGGCATCCGACCGCACCTCCTCCTCCCGGCAAGCAGCAGCCTCTCATCCGCCAGTCTGCGGGGAAAGCAGGGGCGCACAAGAGAAATCCCAGGATGGTGCCCAGGCCCCTGCAGCAGCCCCCGTCCAGCCACTCAATGGATGAATGGGATGACCTGCCTCCATTAGTTCCTCGCCGTCCTAGGGCGCCACCCCCAGCCAGAGCGCCATATGTGGAGGAGTCCATTCTGTGGGACTTCTTCTATGGAGACAGGGATGATCTGTTCCCCAGCTGGACCGCTCCTGCTGTGCACGCCACGGCCAAAGCCTGCGTGGGTGCGCACATTCCTTCAACGGCCGCACAAAAGGCTCCTGCTGCGCACGCCACGGCCAAAGCCTGCGTGGGTGCGCACATACCTTCACCGGCCGGACCCAAGGCTCCTGCTGCGCACACCACGGCCAAAGCCGGCATGGGTGCGCACATACCTTCATCGACCTTTGCCTCTGATGCTGTCTCCTCAGCAGCCACCGCTGCTTCACCATCAGCAGCGATCTCTGCATTGCAGTCTGGCTTCCCCCGGCGCAGACGCCAGGCTCGCCGGTACAGAACCTCTCTCGAGGCCCAGCCAGACGCATCCGTCTCCAAGCCCCCAGCGCAGCCGGCCGACAAAAGCACAATCCCACCGGCCGACGCTGAAGTTCCAGCTGCACACACCATGGCCCAAGCCTGCATGGGTGTGCATATACCTGCTCCACCGGCTGAAGAAAGATCAGTCCCGCCGGCCGAAGAAAGCTCAGTCCCGCCGGCCGAAAGAAGACTCAGTCCCGTCGGCCGAAGAAGGCTCAGTCCCGCCGGCCGAAGAAGGCTCAGTCCCGCCGGCCGAAGAAGGCTCAGTCCCGCCAACCGAAGAAGGCTCAGTCCCGCCGGCCGAAGAAGGCTCAGTCCCGCCGGCCGAAGAAGGCTCAGTCCCGCTGGCCATCCAAGGTCCTGCTCCGCCCTCCACGGCCAAAGCCTGCGAGGGTGTGCACATCCCGCCTCCCTTCCACGACGCTCCCCAGTCCGGCGAGGCGGTACAGGGGGAGCCGCCTCCAGTCTCCGCTCCCCAGTCCGGCGAGGTGGTCCAGGGGGACCCACCTCCAGTCTCCGCTCCCCAGTCCGGCGAGGGGGTCCAGGGGGACCCACCTCCAGTCTCCGCTCCCCAGTCCTCTGAGGGTCCTGCTCTGGAGCTCCACCTCAGGCAGACCGGGATGAAGCTCCGTCACCGGCCGCCGAGGACCCTGCTGCTCCGCCGCCGAGGTCGCCCTCCGCGGCGCCCGCCGAGGACCCTGCTGCTCCGCCGCCGAGGTCGCCCTCCGCGGCACCTGCCGAGGACCCTGCTGCTCCGCCGCCTGCCACGCCCGGGTCGTCCTCCGCAGTTCAGCACTCCCAAGCCGCCGTCTGAACTCGACAGTGATCGGCCACCTGAACTCTTTGGTGGACTCTCAATCCTGACACTGACCTTTATTGATCAATAACTTAATGAAAAGAGGGGTAGAAAGAGAAGGGGAAGACATGCAGTAAATTGCCCCTCTCAGAAATAAAACCGAGGACAGCTGGTTGAAGGACTGTAACTTCCATGTATAGCATGGCTGTTCTACCACCTCTTTCCAAATTGTGACCATAATAGAGGTCACAATTTGGAAAGAGGGACATTTTGAGTGAAAAGCAAATGCAAATGTGAGAAAGACTGCTAATGAATACCAGTCTGAAAAAGGACTCTTTTGGTGACTGATCAAAACTTTTGAAGGGCCATCTTTTAATGCCAAGCCTAGTAAAGGTTCCAGATTTTCTGTCTAATATTGAAGACATCATCATGCACCTAATTCTACAAAGACCAGTAACACGGTCAGCCTAACCTCTGTCTGGTCCATGTACACGTAAATCCTGTCTGATAACTACTTTGCAGAATCTATTGCTGAAGGTGACTCTCTTTGGTGACTGATCAAAATTGGGCCATGGTACCTTTTAAATACATGCAAAATAAGAACACGTCATTTGTGATTTATGATAGTGAGGATTTAATCACACAACCAATTCTCACCCAAACCAATAACCCTTCTAGCTGAATATGACCTGACAGAAAAGATTTTTTCAGCCAAGGTCACTTTGCATGTTACATAAGTTTGATTGTTGCGACACTAGAGATACAAATCCTACTCTGTGTGTTCATTGACTGGGCAAAAAGTGCATCAAGAACAATTTTAAGTAATCGGGTAAATGAAATAGGTAAAATGAATCTTGACTTTTGTTGTCAATAGGTTTAATATATTTGAATTACATCAAAGAAACTGAAGAAAATACTTTTTAACCTTTTTAAGATTTAAAGCTGAAGCAGGTATCTTTTGTATTTAAATGTATTTTTCCAATATTTTTTAAACTGTCACTGTCATGACAGTAAAATATGAGACAGATAATCTGTAAAAAAAAAAAAGTCAAATTCCTCTGGCTCCTCCCAGTGGTCCTACTGATATTTGCAGAAATACACGCCCCTGTTTAGAAACAACAAACAGGATATCAGGAAAAATAACTACTTAGGAAAAAGTCAGCTAACAATCTCTGCAGACCCCACATATCCTACAGACTATCGGTTGGGACTTTTACCTTCAGGTTGGTGCTACAGAGAGCAACTTACATCCACCACAGAGAGTTTCTTTCCCCAGGTTGTTGACAGGATGAAGACAACGGACAACTCGCAGCCTGATTATTCAGCTGCACTGCTGTAAAACAAAATAAGTATATTGCACTATCACAAAGCAGAACCTCCATATTTTCTTTTCTCAACATAAAAAACATACTGTTTTTATATTGTATACAAAATCTTTGATTGTGCACAATCATGGCCAAATAAAGATGATTCTGATTCTGATTTATTCTTAGTAAATTGGACACATTTCACTAATAGCCTAGTTATAAAACAATTAAGTCTACTATCCCAACTGGTAAAAGGATTTCTAAGCAAGGGATACTGATTGCATCGTCACAGAGTTTTCAACAATCACTTTTTCTGACGAGCATGTACTGACAGTGGAAAGTCAATTGCATGCCTTGGATTATTAAAATAATGGTTAAAACGTAGCCTGGGGCGACAGTGGTGCTCCCAGCTCACAATGGAAGTCGGCCAAATCAAGGTAAAGCACTGTTGGGAATTAAACTTAAACAAAAGCAAATCAAAACAGGTTATTTTCATTTAAAAATAACCGTCGGAAGATTGGAAGAAGTAAGCAATAATGTCACCGAAAATTTTAAGACCTACAGTTTTACACACCTGCATTATGACTACAGGTGACTGGAAGTATTATGTTGTTTAAAACCTGGGATGTTGGTTTTGATTTCTCATTTTTCTACAGGGTCACAGACCCTGGCGGACCTGCACCATGATTTATGCAGGAGTGGAGTTACAACTATCTTGTCACTAGAAAACCCTTAGTGTATTTGACGCAGAGTTATCACTAATAATAAAAATAGTATGTAACAACAGATTGGTTCAAGGCAACTAGAGACTTGTGCAAAGAATTTGTGAAGCAATTCCAGATATTTGCAAGCCCCCAGCAAGTCTAGTGAAAAACGTCCATCAAATGCATACTAAATTCCATTTTGAATATAGTAAAATTATAGCTGTAATCATGTCTTAAAAAAGCATTCATTTTCCTGTCATTCATGACTATAGATTGAAGATGTATCTGACATTTCTCTATGTAATATTCTTATGGAATATGGCCAAGTGCCACACTGTATTAAGGTGTTACCCTATTGGTCTGAATGTCACGTGATACAGGAAGTACTCAATGTATACGCTAGTCCTGGAATGTTCGATACTACTAATCCTTATTAAAGCTGAGTTTTGGAAGTCACACTGACTTATTCTTGTACCCACCATACATTTGAATAAAACAACCAAAAAAGAACATGGTGTGAGAGCAAAAGTAAATCAATTGATGATGGATTTTTCTGGCTTGCCTTCTCCCCACATGGACTGGGATGCGAGAAACCTGCCTGAAGCATGGCATAAGTTTAAGCTTCACATGGACCTAATGTTTTCCACACCTCTTAAAAAGAAGGGGGAAGACAAGAAGTGTACCTACCTTCTCCTCTGGGTTGGAGAAAAAGGCAGAGACATTTATAACACGTGGATGCTCACAGAGGAGGAACGTAAGAAGCTATCAGCTTATTATGACCGCTACATGCCGTATTTTGAGCCGAAAACCAAAGCTATTTTTTGCACGCTACAAATTCAGTGAGAAAGTACAAGGACCTAACAAGCCATTTGAGCAGTTTGTGACAGATCTCAGGCTATTAGTGAAAGACTGCAACTATCCAAATAGTTGTTCTGTCTCTCTTCGAGGTTGGTCGTGTCTTTCAGCTCTCCAGAGCTCCTTATCTGCTCTCCTACCCTGCCCCCTTTCTCCTGCTATTTGCTATGTCTTGTCTTTCTGAGCACTTTCTTCATAATACCCGAACTCTGAAAAATCATGGATCTGGTAAGCTGGTCTCTCAATGCTATTGATCAATTTTTTTCGACGGGTAGGCAGCGTAAGGAGGGACCCGTCCTGTCCTGATCTGACTATTTTTGGAGGATACACCCTATATTCTTGGATGGAAAACGGTGTGTCTTTCGACTTTGTCATTCCTGGACGTTTGAAACGTTTGCATGTTTGGATTCAGGATACTTGGATTTCTACGTATTGGATCTTGTGGATTTTTGATGTGTCAGCAAATACAGCAGATGTCGGTAGCCATTTGGCCTTGATCAGGCTGCCGGCTGCAAATGACGCGCTCACTAAGGCGGTGAATGGACAGACCTGGGAGGTGAAGGAGCAGAGCCGAAAGCTGGCTGTGCTGGAACGCAGACTGGCTTCGGTGGTTGAACTCAAGGGCAAATGGGATAAAATTCTGGAAGTGTAACGCGGAAAAGCCCAACAATTTGAAATATTGGATTCGCTATTTGGAGCCAGCAAAAACTTAAAGCTGACAGGAAAGTCAGAGCAGCTTGCCTCATAAACAAATAAAGTATTTGGATTCTGCCTTCCCTTATCAATGTAACCCTTGGATTGTTATGGCTGAGACTGCTCAAAACTCTCCCCTGCCCCCTCCTTCCCCACGGACACCTGTGGATGCTTTCTGAACTGTAGGCCGGCGGATAACATCAAGGACAATGGCCTCTGGAGAGTGTTCACGGAAATATAAACACTTTCACCCAAACAGACACACATAACTGATGCTCACGTATACTGATAAACTTACACACGACAAATTTCCAATGTTATCCTTCTGCTATATGTGTCTCGTTTTATTTATGCTTTTTGTGCAAGAGGTTTTTTTGATATCTCAAACTGTATTCTGTTATAGGATAAAGTTTGAGTTATGTTTTTTACCCTCCCACCTTCCCTTTTTTTTGTGGCCTCTATCTTTTCACAGAGTAATGGCAGCGCCCTGTGGGCACCGTGTAAGGCGGTTGTCCTTGGCAGCAAGGCCTCAGTAAATAGTCTCCCCCTGAAATGTTTGTGATGTTTGTTTTGTTTATGTTATGGCGATTGTACTGAAACAACAATTTCCCCCTGGGATTATTAAAGTATGTCTGATTCTGATTCTGACAAAATGATCAGAGACCGCATTGTGTTTGGGATCCATTCACCAACCGTATGTGAAAAAGTTTTAAGGCAAGGCAAGGCAATTGCGTATGACACTGGACAAAGCCATACAGGACTGTCTCAGAAAATTAGAATATTGTGATAAAGTTCTTTATTTTCTGTAATGCAATTAAAAAACATGAAATGTCATACATTCTGGATTCATTACAAATCAACTGAAATATCGCAAGCCTTTTATTGTTTTAATATCGCTGATTATGGCGTACAGCTGAAGAAAACTCAAAAATCCTATCTCAAAATATTAGAATATTTCCTCAGACCAAGTAAAAAAAAAATGATAATAGCAAAACAAAATCAAACATTTGAAAATGTCCATTAATGCACTCAGTACTTGGTTGGGAATCCTTTTGCACAGATTACTGCATCAATGCGGCGTGGCATGGAGGCAATCAGTCTGTGGCATTGCTGAGGTGTTATGGATGCCCAGGATGCTTCAATAGCGGCCTTTAGCTCATTTGCATTGTTGGGTCTGGTGTCTTTCAGCTTCTTCTTCACAATACCCCACAAATTCTCGATGGGGTTCAGGTCAGGGGAATTGGCAGGCCAATCAAGGACAGTAATGCCATGGTCAGTACACCAGTTACTGGTGGTTTTGGCACTGTGGGCAGGTGTCAGATCTTGGTTGTGCAGCGTTTCCTGCCACATTTCCCCCTTCCAACACACTTTTTGTGAATGTGCTTTGAAACTGCACTCTGTGAACAGCCTGCTCTTTGAGAAATTTCTTTTTGTGTCTTACCCTCCTGATGGAGGGTGTCAATGATGGTCTTCTGGACAGCAGTCAGATCAGCAGTCTTCCCCATACTTGTGATTTAGTTTACTGAACCAAGCTGAGTGTTTTTCAAGGCTCAGGAAACCCTTGCAGGTGTTTCGAGTTAATTAGACGATTCAAGTGATTAGTTGAATAGCCTACTAGTATACTTTTTCACGATATTCTAATTTTCTGAGACAGTCCTGTAGATGTTGAAATCTCGTAAACTCAACTAAAAACCTTCTTTTGTGGGAACAGCGGTGAGCAGGCAGTGCGTGCTGTCAGTTGGAAACTACCCACAACCACCCAGTGGAAATCTCGCTACTACAAAAGAAACAGCAGCGCAGCTAAAATGGATGACAAAAAAAAACCATGACATCTGTGAGTACAGTGGAAACAAAACACAGCAAAACACAATTCAATTCAATTCAATTTTATTTATATAGCGCCAATTCATGAAACATGTCATCTCGAGGCACTTTACAAAGTCAAATTCAATCATATTATACAGATTGGTCAAAAATTTCCTATATAAGGGAACCAGTTGATTGCTTCAAAGTCCCGACAAGCAGCATTCACTCCTGGAGAAGCGTAGAGCTACAGGGAGAGTCGTCTGCATTGTCCATGGCTTTGCAGCAATCCCTCATACTGAGCAAGCATAAAGCGACAGTGGAAAGAAAAACTACCCATTAGCGGGAAGGAAAAACCTCCAGCAGAACCGGGCTCAGTATGAACGGTCATCTGCCTCGACCGACTGGGGGTTAGAGAAGACAGAGCAGAGACACAACAAGAGAGACAAAAAAGCACAGAAGCACACATTGATCCAGTAATCTGTTCTACATTAGATGGTAATAGTCGGTGATCTGTCTTCCCTGGATGATGTCACAGATAACAGAACGCCAGACCAGGTGTACCTACTATGAAGAAAAAAAAAGAGAGAGAACAAAAAGTTATAAGCAGAAATTATGACAAGCAATGCATAATTGAAGAACAGTAGAACTCGATAGAGTGAGAAAAAGAGATCCTGATGTCTTCCAGTAGTCTAAGCCCATAGAAGCACATCCCCATAGGTAGGTCAGGGCAACATAAGCCACTCTAGTTATAAGCTTTGTTGAAAAGGAAAGTTTTAAGATTAGTCTTAAAAGTAGACAGGGTGTCTGCCTCACCGACCAAAACTGGGAGTTGGTTCCACAGGAGAGGAGCCTGATAGCTAAAGGATCTGCCTCCCATTCTACTTTTAGAGACTCTAGGAGCCACCAGCAGACCTGCAGTCTGAGAGCGAAGTGCTCTGTTAGGAACATATGGGGTAATCAGAGCTCTGATATATGATGGAGCTTGATTATTAAGGGCTTTGTACGTTAGACGAAGAATTTTAAATTCTATTCTTGATTTAACAGGAAGCCAATGAAGGGAAGCTAAAATTGGAGAAATATGATCCCTCTTGTTGATTTTCATCAGAACTCTTGCTGCAGCATTTTGGATCAGCTGAAGACTTTGAACTGCATTTTGTGGACTTCCTGATAGTAAAGAATTACAATAGTCCAGCCTTGAAGTAACAAATGCATGGACTAGTTTTTCAGCATCGCTCCTGGACAGAATGTTTCTAATTTTGGCAATATTCCGGAGGTGAAAAAAGGAAACTCTGGAAACCTGTTTAATATGGGATTTAAATGACATGTCTTGGTCTAAAATAACACCAAGGTTTTTTACTTTACTACCAGAGGCCAAGTTAATGCCATCCAGATTAAGTGATTGATTAAGAACTTTATTTTTTGAGGACTCTGGTCCAAAGATTACAACTTCTGTCTTGTCAGAATTTAAATGCAGAAAATTTAAAGTAATCCAGCTTTTGATGTCATTAAGACATGCCTGTAGTTGAAGTAATTGATTGGATTCATCAGGATTTATGGACAAATACAACTGAGTGTCATCAGCATAACAGTGGAAATTAATCCCATGCTGTCTGATAATTTTGCCAATCGGAAGCATATATATAGTAAAGAGAATTGGTCCAAGGACTGAACCCTGTGGTACTCCACAAGTGACCCTAGAGTTTAACTGTCCAGTTAAAGGAAAGCAGGGTAAAATATGCAATAAATGGAACCATTTTGATAAAGTATGTCATTCTTAGCAAAAGAAAGCAGCGCATACAGTAATCAGACAAGTCCACACGTGAGGAATACTTTTATTGATGCAGTGACACAAGATGATGGCTGTAATGACAAAGAGCATGTTTATGCAGACATTCTTGTTGACCCTAACAAAAGTGCAGTCACATTAAAATTAGACACTGGTGCTTCAGCTAATGTCATTCGTACAAGTGTCCTCAGGAAGTTAGGAAAACAATACCCCTGGAGCCCTTACCATGCCCGCTCTATGATTATGGAGGAGAACCACTGGCTGTGAAGGGCAATTGCAACATTGAGTGTCATCACAAAGACATTACCCATTACCAATACTTGAGGACATCACATCCAAGTTGGCGGGAGCCTGTTACCTCAGCTTCATGGATGCGAGATCAGGGTACTGGGCAATCAAGTTAACTGCTGAGTCATCAAAGCTTACAACATTCAACAGTCTTTGGAATGTACAGATTTCCTCGCCTCCCATTTGGACTAAAATCATCACAGGATGAATTTCAGCGCGAAGTGGATGAAACTTACGAAGGCCTTGACGGTGTCACCATGACAACAGGCAAGAGGAGGTCCACCTATTTCACACCACTGGAACTAAAGATTTTAATGCAGGCATACAGCGAGTTGGAGCATGTTGTTAAAAGAAAGAGCAACAGTGCTACAGCTGCAAAGGAGAGTGCGATGGCATGGAAGAAGATTACTGCTCGAGTTAATGCGTAAGTTTATGTGTAGTCCTTTGAAACCACAATAACGTTACAGGGGAAAACTAGTTTTCTGCTTGAAAGGTAGTGTATTAATGTATCCTGTTTAGGTGCAATCCCATGGGAAGAAGCGCACATGGCAGCAGGTGAAGATGAAGTATAAAAACGTTGTTCAAACAGGTAAGACTTGTGCATCATCTCATGGGGTACCTCCTCGTTTTGATTCTGTTTTACATTACACAGTAAATACTAAGTGGCTGTTTGGCCGTACAGCTGTTTTTTGTAATGCTGTTATCACACACGTCAATGTGTTCAACTTCTCACCGATATCAACTTCTGTGAAATGAAATTTTATTAAACTAACAAACTTTTTCTCAGCCAACAGCAAGAAGGCAGACGCCCATGAAAAAGTTGGTGGAGACAGAGGAGCTGGCTCTAAGCCAAAATGTAGGAAGGCCAGCCGCTGAGTGAATCCCTATAGGGAACTCATCCTGCGAACCCATCTTCCAAGAGACACGTAATGTTGGATGCCTCAGTCTATATACAATCATGGAAAGAAATGTTAGACTACTTTGTTTCCCACTTTCTTGTACATTTTAATCTCCTAATTTTTTAAAGGTACATTTGTTTGGACACATTTGATAACAAAAATACAAAAACTAGGCACCTTCCCACACTGCCAATATGACCAAATATATTGAAAGGGCCATGATACCACTTTGCTGGAAAAGTAATTCTGTTTCATTTCAGATATCGCATCCTGAAAAATCAAAACATATGAGACCAGTTAAGATATATATATATAGACCAGATATATACATGCAGCATTCAATACATCTAGTACGGTGTAACCTCATGTGAGGAGTCTACATGTGTCATGCTTTGTTTGAACCCGAACACAACCACACACAAGCAGAGGTAGTTTAGAGAGTTTAATGAAGGTGGTGGATGGTGGAGGATGAATAAACCAACAGTCTGTACAGGGCTGGAGCAGGAGGACGGTGATGGCAGGAACTGGCAAGCAGGACGAAGCCGGAGCTAGCAGGACCAGCAGCACGGCAGAGTGGAGACTTGGAGCCAGAACCACAGCGGGGTTAACAGCACGACTGGTGAATACTTGCAGGACCGGAGTGAGAGCAGAACCAGAACCACAACAGGATTTAGTAGCACGACTGGATGAATACTTGCTGGACCGGAGTGAGAGCAGAACCAGAACCACAGCAGGCGGGCGGAGATGAAGGGAACTCGGGCTGGTAATGAAAAGGTAAGGCGAGCAGTAATGAGCAGAAGTTAACAGAACCAACAGAACGAACCGACAGGGAAGCTAACTGAGGGAGGTTTAAATAGTAGTGATTACAGGTGGAAAGAGTCCTGGCTTGATTAGTGGCTGACAGGTGTAGGTGATAAGTGGAGCATGGGATCTGGAGCTGTATGGGAGGCTGAGAGTGCCCTGAAATGTCCATGGTGCAGCAGGCAATGCTGCACCATGGACTGCATGTCCATGTGGGCTTTATAGTTCCCCCTATCTCTGGTCTCACCCTGGCTATTGTTTGAGAGGCAATATACTCAATTTGGTCTGCTTTGCTTATGAGACAGACTCACACACTCCTCCCCATGCACCGTCATCTGCACACCCACATACAGATGAGGGCGAGGCTTCTCTCTCAACCTGCTCTGGAAACCTTTGGTGCTGCTTGTTTACCCTTCACTGTGACAGCTTTGTGTGTGTGTGTGTGGGGGTGGGAGTATAAATGTTGATCTGAAAAGCGAAATATTGCGTGTCAAGTGCTCTCAAGGGCTACACTATCATTTCTGAGTGTTATCACGCCATCCTTCTTCCCTGGGGTAGGCTGTCTTTCTTTCTGACTTTCTCTTTGGTACATAAACTTTCATTGTCTCACACCCGCACACACATGCACATGCAACTACTCACGCACAATCTCAGATGCACATAGACTCAGGAGGAACTCCAGACGGTCTTTGACCCGTGATGTGTACAGTCAAAGAAAAGATGGGTTTGAAGTAAGTAGGTCAGAATACACACCACACACACACAAAAAAAATATTTAAGCTCTTCTTTCTGACAAAACATTTTATTTTGTTTTACTCCACCTAAATGTAACACTTCATCTCATGGAATCAAATGTAATAGTAATAGTAATGTAATATCATCTTTATTGTCATTGAAACATACATTGAAACATACATTAGAACGAAATTTGTTCGTGCGGCGCCCGGGGAGCAATCTGGGGTTAAGTGTCTTGCTCAAGGACCCAGAGTGCCGGCACTGGGGATCGAACCGGGTACTTGCATCCCTCTCTGAGTGCAAGCGCGCTGCTCTAACCACTAGGCCAACACTCCCCCCCAAGGAGTGTGTGAGTGTGTCTCACTATTCTAATTAAAATGCATAAATAGAAATGCTTTTTCATTTTCAAAATGCAACTGCATTTTTGACTCATAAATAAAATTTAAAAAAATCATCCAAACTGCATTTTAATTTTCTTCTCCAAGACTGCTCACTTTGTAAAATAATTAAAATGATTAATAAAATAAAATGTAATATTTAATTTTCAAAAGATGTCCCAGCAAAAAGTGACCAAAACTCATTTAAAAAATCTAATTTGTAAATTCAAATGTATTAGCAAAAATACTTTTTAATTGCAGTGATAGCTGTATTTTTTGACTCATAAATAAATTTAAAAATAAATCATCCAAACAGCGTTTTCGTTTTCGTCTTAAAGACTGCTAATTATGTGACATTAAAGAAAAAAATAAAAATAAATAGCTTTTTCATTCTCATGCCTGCCACTGCAAAAAGTGTAACATAAATCATTTTGAATTTGCAATTCCAAGCGCCGCAGGAGAGTGACAACATGCACAAAATTTCACGATCAGATTGAAATGTATTCAGATTAAAAAAAACAAAAAATTATTGGATTTTACCATTTATATGAGCACACAATTAATCTGATCATGATGTGCATTTATATTCCCCTGGTTTATTCAGAATAGAACCACATCAAATTTCCCTTAAAAAACACAAAAGAAGTACTTCTGTCTTTGCTGAACAACAAAAACTGGCGAACAAAGCAGTAGAGTACAAGCTGGTTTGTCTTCCGAGCGCCCAGCCTGGACTTGCAGGTTCTAATTATGGTTCAGTCGTTAATTTTGAGCTATTTTTGTCAGGGTTCTCTGCTTTCGTGCTCTCTAACTCTACTTCACAGGTGGCTGCAGTTGAACAGATGGCCGTGTCCCGAGTTTTGGAAACCCAGTTTTTGGTCTAATCCTGTCTTCTGTCTTCTCCAGTTTTGTCGTGTTTTGGATTTACTCACCTGTGTTGGCTCCATGCTCTGAGGACCAGTCATCCGAATCCCCGCCGCTCAGATTTTGTTCTGGCATCTCCCCTCATACTCCCTTGGTGGAACCAAGCCGGGCATGAGAACCCCTTCCCTGGATTCACCTGGTTCTTCGGTCACACTCCGGTTCTTCCAGCTGCTCCTCCTGCCTGCCGTCGCATTGGTGCTGTTCGGGCCCCCCGCCTGCATTACATCTGCCAGCCCTCCTGTCACTCAGCTACAACCTTCCATCCCTTTCACTCATCCCCCCCGGACTGGTCTCCCCATCCAAACGGTAAGCGGCGCCACTTCTGGAACATTTCCCTCTGGTTCGATCCTCTGTAACATATCCTCTTTCTTCCCGCAGTCGTTCCAGCTCTGACGTTCAGACCTCGCCTGTTGCACACAGCGTGTGCTTTCCCCTTTGTTGATCCTTTAATAAACATCTTTAACTGTTCCTGCTGCCATCTGTGTCTGCATGTGGGCCAAACACTTAAATAGTAGTAATAATATAGTAATAGTAATACCATCTTTATTGTCATTGAAACATACATTGAAACATACATTACAATGAAATTTGTTCTCTGCTTTTAACCCATCACCCTTGGGGAGCAGCAGTGGGCTGCCATGTGTGGCGCCCGGGGAGCAATCTGAGGTTAAGGGTCTTGCTCAGGGACCCAGAGTGCAGGCAATGGGGATCGAACCGGGTACTTGCATCCTTCTCTGAGTGCAAGCGCGCAACTCTAAACACTAGGCCAACACTTTCCCCCATGAAAAACCATGACACTTTTAATGTTTCACATAGAAAAGTTGTATTGAGAGCAGAGACAATTTTGCTCCCCAACATATTTCCGCCACTCAAAACGAAGCAGTTCAACTGCCAGTCAATCTACATAAATACATTTTTGACCATTAAAACATGTTAAACCATTTACGGATCTGTGAAGGAATTTTTCCTTGTACCAAAGGTTGCTGATTGTCAAGGGATTGCTCTGGACTTTCAAGAGAGAAGAAGAAGAAGAAGACTATCTGCAGACACTCCCGTTGGAACAGCACAGCATTTGGTGGCACCATACTCTTTCACATAAAACCTCACTTTCAGGTAACATGTTAATTTGTCCTAAAAGCAATCTTTAAGTCATTTAACGTAGTGACATATAACTTGTTTATGCAACAAAACTTAAAAATGCTATCCTTTGGTGGCGCTAACCGTTTAATTTGCTGCTTGAAGAATAGTTTTTCGAGTAATATTGATTGAATTTCCTAAAGCACCCAGTTCTACAGAGCAAAATATATTGGTATTATTTTTTAAAAATGTCTGTATATTTGTGTTGTGTAGTTCTTGAATGATTTGTTCAAAAGAACAAATCATTTGAATGAACAAACTGAATCAAATCACTTCATTAACTGATTCACTTCATTAACGCTGTGTGCAACAGGCGAGGTCTGAACTTCAGAGCTGGAACGACTGCGGGAAGAAAGAGGATATGTTACAGAGGATCAAACCAGAGGGAAATGGAGACCAGTCCGGGGGGGGGGGGGGGGGGGGGGTGTGAGTGATTAACATTTCTCAGTGTAGTTGAGGAGGAGGTCAAAGCACGTCTTGGTCGGTCCCGGAACTTCCGCGTTCTGTCACGCACGTGACTCTGAACACTGACTGCCCTGAATGATTCGTTCTACTGTGACATCCCACAGGGAATGATATCTGGGGGCGACGGTGGCAGAGGTTAGGGAGTTCGTCCTGCAACTGGCGGGTTGCCGGTTCGATCTCCCGCTCTGACTGTCTCCGTCTTTGTGTCCTTGGGCAAGACAATTCACCTGCATTGCCTGCTGGCGGTGGTCAGAGGGCCCGGTGGCGTCGGTGTGTGGCAGCCTTGCCTCTGTCAGTCTGCCCCAGGGAAGCTGTAGCTACTAACATAGCTCACCACCGTCAGGGTGTGAATGTGTGTGTGAATGGGTGAATGAGTAAACTGTAGTGTGAAGCGCTTTGGAGGTCGTCAAGACCAGTTAAAGCGCTATACAAGTACAAGCCATTTACCATTTACCATCTGTGTGGCTACCAGCTCCAAATGGCTACGGCTTATGACTGAACTACCAAGACACCACAAGCACGTGGTGTTACAGAGGGGCGGCTAACTCGACAAAAAAGCCGCTGGCCAACCCAATGAATGCTTCAAGGGAAATCCGCATGAAATTCAAAAGCAGATAGGTAGAGTGAGAGAGAAGGAGGGTAGAGGCAATCTCACAATAACGTTCAGAATAAACTTGGTGCTGATGGCTCGGCCCGTTCAGAATAATAATGATAAAATCTACAATAATAGCCGTCAGTGCGGTGGCTTTAACAGTAACCGAATAAAAGAAATACAGTAAGCAGTTTATCACCTGAATTCAGTCACAGCATAGAATACATTCAAAGACAGTCCAAAAACTCCTTCTGGAGTAAAGACATCAGCATTGTCCAGGCAAAGGTACTTATTTCTATATAAGAAATGAAAGGGGATCCTTTCCGGGTGCTGCTCCGCCCTCGGTTGTGTGCTCCAACCTAATTAAAGTCCAGGACCTCTCTTGTAAAACCAACCTTGTTCAGCAAAGCGTCCACCACCGTTTACAACACGTGTTCAACGTGAGGTATCTCGACTGATGGGTTCCCTCCGGTGCAGGGTAAACTGCGGGAAGAAAGGAGCCTTTGTTCGCACTCTTTTTATCATTTCGGAGGCGTGGTCTCACAGGTATCGGAGTCTTGGGTCCTAAACCTTGTTCCATGCTGGGAGTCGTAGTCTGATCTGGCATTTTATGATATCATCAAGGGAGCATTGGGTGCCCATCTGGCACCAACAACCATGCCACGTTCAAAGTCACTTAAATCACCTCCCAACATCCTCCCAACCAATCACAAACGCAGACCGAAGAACGCACCATCACAAGTACCGCCCCCTTCAAAGAGTTCAGAGAGCATGCATTCTTTTTTTTATTTTTTAAAAACTTGCAGTTTTGGTAAAAAGTTGGTTGAATAAAGGGTTGAGTTTGAATTCAGTGTTAAAATATATATATATTGAATTTGTTGATAAGTATTGATACCAATCAATATGATTTCTGTTTTATCGATAAGCTTTTTTTAAATATCATCCAGCCCAAGGACAAAGAAAGAAAAAACAGTTCGACCACCGACCAGTTTGGCCTGAAACAGACGGGCCAGTTGGGAATCCCCCCTAACCTCCCTGGCCAACCCGCCCCCTTGGTGTGACTGACTTTAGCCACTAACTCCATTAGACCATTGCACTGTAGAGCGGATACCCGCAGCCCCGTCGCTCGGTCCATTTGAGAGACCCAGAGGTGAACGGCTCCTCCTTATGGACTTTCCTCAACTCATTTAGCCTCCAACTTGTCAGCCTCTGTGCAGTGTGCAGAGCTGCAGCATCTTCTCACAGCAAGCAGGGTGCCTGCAGCTGCCTCACACAGTGATATGATAGACAATGGGAAACCACTTTTTGGGTGCAGATTATTTTAAAAAAAAATTATTTTAACTGCTCGTGCTGTCCCCTGTGTGTCATTGACAAAAGTGGCGCCCCGGTCGGTTGCCCGGTTCGCTCATGCCAAAAACTGCTACTGGGGCCAACAGGGGGCAATGCCCCTGTAGAACTGGTCCTGGCCTCTGTTATGGCCCCTAAATCTGAATAATTTTTTATGATATGCACTGACACAGAAATTAGAATTGATTGGTCCCTTGGACCTGTCAAGATTTTTCTTGGATGAACCCAGAAATTACACCACACACACGGAAAACTGAGAGTTTATTGAAAGGAAGATGAGTAGTGACAGATGAAACCAGAGAGGCAGGACTGGACTGGAACAGGGGTGTACATGTGAGCAGGAGCTGACGGCCCGGAGAGAGTCCTTGATGGCAGAACCGCTGGAGCACAGAGGAGTCAGGAAACCAGCGGCTAGCAGCACAGATGAGGCAGGTAATTCCCACAGCTAGCAGAGGCTTGAAACAGAGAGGTGGCAGAATAATCCAGAAGCAGGCAGGGACTTAACTTGAGACTCAGAGGTGGCAGGATTCCAACAGGCTCTGTGGCTCACCTAATATATTAAAATACAGTATTACCCTTTTATTTTTATTTAATTCTTTCTATCTGTGCTCCCATGAAAAAAACAATTGCCCCATTATGACCCCCCAGTTAAATTTGGTCTAGAATCGCCACTGATCAGGTGACTCATACAGTGTTGCTCTAACATGAGATATTCTGAGAAGGTGACGATTTTTTTTTCAGACGATTTTGACCTTTTCTTTCTTTTACTTTAAATCCACTGCAGTGTGTTGCAGTAATAAAAACTTGGTAAGATAACCTCACAGAATAATTCCTATTATTACACTTTGTTAAGTGTAAACAAAACTGGCATTATAAAGATTTGAAATCAGACGCTCCTCTTCCTCTCAACACGCTGTGAATGATGATCTTGGTTCTCCACAACAGGCCCTATTTATCTGAGCAGTTTGAGGGTCACTCTGTAGGGCTGGTGACTCCATCTTTAACAGCAGTCCGCTTTTTATTGTGAGTGGGTGGTGGAGTGGATGAGTTCCAGTCTGACTATATAATCACAATGTGTCCCCACCTTCGTTATAATTTCCAACCCTCAGGGTCAAGTTCAATAATAATAATTTCATGTTTTGGACTTCTTGTTCTTGTGTACTGACTTTTTTTGCTCAGGTGGTGTAGCAGGGAACTGGCAGATTCTTTAATCTCTATGTTATTGTAGTTATTGTCTATTATATGGAATTAATTCTATTAATTTAGTGATATTTATATATAATTATTGTTTATATGTAATATTACTACTTTACATACAATTATTGCCTATTAATTAATGTATTATTTAGTGTATGGCCTTAATATGACTTCAGCACTTTAATATTCTTTTATGCACCTTCATAGATTTGTAGACACCAATCTGGTCTAACTGCAATTCCTGCAGCTATCCACTAGATGGAGGCAGAGATTGAGCCCAACCATAAGCAGTGTAGTGCCTTTGTACTTTTACATTACAAATACGGTTAAGATGTACAAACTTACTGATTAGTGATTTGGTACACTGTTCCACAGAAGTTATTTGTGGAACAGTGTATATATATATATATATATATATATATATATATATATATATATATTGCCTGTGAATATTTATGGACTCTGCTGTGCCAAGCTGAGCACTAATGCACCAACTGGCCCTCCACTGGTTGCCTGTTCATTTTAGATGAGGGTCAGCGAACTGGTAGATGAAAACTTCAGGAACAGTTGAAGGTTAAGGAACAGATTTTATTAACAGACCAATGCCTTTAAGCTCATGGCCTTATTCAGGCCCCTTGCAAATCACCACATCAGTTTAAGTAAGAAGTACAATGCAGAAAAATTCAAATACACCAATCACTTATTCACACATACATAAACTGACCTATCAGCATACAGGGGGATGGAACCATTAAAAAGCAACATCATTAAAAATAGAAATACATTTAATTGCATATTCATATGTATTTATATTTTTAAATGTGTTTTTAATGGTGTTGCCTATTGTTTTTACAGATTGAGTTTTTTGTGACAATACTGTTACTTTTGGTGTTTCTGCAGTTGCAGTGTACGGGTCTTGTTTTTTTATGTGGGAGTGAAGTACTGTTGCAAGTATGGGATTATACTATGCCCTATTTAAAACTGTTTTCAGCAAGAGCCTAATTGGGCACTAGTTCAACCAGTCAGCAAGTTCCATCCCCCTGTTGCCTCAAGCCGGTGTCGGTATCCCTCATGCTACATTAAATAAAAGATTCACACTTATCACGTGTGGTATACCATTAACCGTAACTTGAACTCAGAGCTGCCAGCTGGGGTGGCAAGCAGGGGCGATTCTAGGATCTGACCTTTAGGGGTGCTCAGCCCCCAGTGTTGACTGTGGTTCCTGGCATGAACAACAGGCTTTCCATTTTTAGTCCAGATGTAGGATTCTTAGAGTTGACACATTTTTGAGCTAATGATCGTCAAACAAGCTACAATATAGGCCCATCCAAAAGCAGCGACAAACAGATTAAAATGTTTTCACTCGATAAAACCTTGTGCATTTGTAAAACCTGCATGATGGCAATAGTTACACTAGCTACATTGATAAAAGTCAGGAATAATTTCCCAAAGACACAAAACTAGGGCTACGCAATATGCATGCTCCTATTTTTTGATGCTTGACTTGAGCGTCAGGGCGCATTTTGTCTGTCTAAAGAGAAAAGCAGTATTTCTTGCTACATTTATACAAAGTTTATAACCACGACACACACTAGATGCTGTTTGTTAACGTTTAAAGCATCACCGGATCTGATGAATGTCAAATTTTGACTTTTTTCCATTTGAACTATCAGCAACAGAGACAGACGGTAAATACGTGCCTATTAAACCAAATATAGTCAAAATATGTCTGTTGATTTATCCTGTATTTTCTTTTGAAGATATAGAAATGCGCAGAGATAAACCCCACCCTTAATTTTTTTTTATCTAAGATACTCATAAGATACTACATCATAAAACACAGCAAAATTATACATTCAAGGGATTGCCAATAAATTTCTTGTATTTACTCTGCACTGGAAGTAGAACTGTAACTGACACTGACAGCATTTCAAATATTAAATTCAAATTTCAACAAATGTACAACTGGGCTGTAGTTACTCTCTTTAGCCCATTTCATGTAATTTATCTGAAGATTCCAAACACATTTCTTACATCATATATCTGAAGTGTAGATAACAATATCTCCTTACTTACATCCTCTCAGACAACTAATTATTTCCCTAACAATAGTGAGTTGTCAATAATGTTTAAATGTGCAGTAAATCTTAATACATAAGCAGCATGGAGGACCCAATACTGTACTTTGAGTAAGATTGGTGACACCAAGACTGAGTTGTTACATGAGTGGTTGTCCATTTCATCATTGAAATGAGAACATATTAATATACTATAGGTATATACTAGTATGACTATTAAAGAACAGCAGATTAAACTTTAAGATATGTAAAGGCCTATATTAAATTCATTTTGCGACCACATCAACAGATTAAATAATTTCTTACTTTTTGGTGTACCAAATTACCCTCGTAATGATGTAATATTTTATGGGCTAAGCCCCTGATGATGAGAATGTCTAACTCCGCCCCTGGTTTGTACTAATTTACTAATGGACAGTGTGGAAATCTAAGTACAATAAAACCAATGTAAATAGTGTTCCTCAGTTTTATTTGTCTTTATCCTAACTCTAGAAGTAGAAATAGTCAAATAAATAGCAGTATTATTTTGTCGAACCCTAATCATGCTATTATAACTAAGCAAAAGTCGTCAGTTGTTTAGGCGGCATCTAGTGTTCTTATACTGTATATTATGTAAAAGAAATAACACCTGCTATTTATGCCTGAACTGCCTCAAAGGGTCGACAATAAATGAAGCAATAATAGTAATGAAATATTGGTAAAAGGGAAACCCTCACCTTTTATCTTCTACAGATGCTGGCTGGTTGGGGAATCTATCTACTTGGTTGTGTCTCTCAATTCAGGCATGCAACTAGCCTTTTTTTTTTTTATCACATAGAAGAAATCCTTCAGTGAAGTGCCCCAGGCCTGCTGTGATCTCTATTGTGTCTCTTCTCTGTCTTCTCAAACCCCCAGTAGATCTTGGCAAATCACACTGAGCCTGGTTCTGGTTCTGCTTGAGGTTTCGTCCTGTTAAAAGGTAGTTTTCTTCTCAACTGTCGCTACATGCATGCTCATTATGAAGAATTGCTGCAAAGTCAACAACACAATGGAGGCGCCTCTCCACTGTGGCTACACATTCACCCAGGAGAAGAGAGTGCTTCTAGTCAATGTGTTGGTGAGGATTTTCAGTCATCCAGGTGATGTTCAATCCAAAAAAATATTAAAAATAAAAAAACTGGAGTTCTATTCTGAAGCTGAAGACGTTTCACTTCCCATACAGGAAGTTTTCTCAATTCAAAATATCTGGAGTAGTGTGGAGTTCCAAGCTTTATAGACCTGCTGGTGAGGCTTCATTAGACCTTAGATCTATCTAACGTCTTCAGCTTCAGAATAGAAGTCCAGTTGTTTTATTTTTTTAACCTTTTTTTGGACTTCTAGTCAATGACTCGATGCAATCTGCTGGGTTTCTTTAGCTAGGAAAACTTATGACCAATGTGTCTGGAGGATTTGATTGAATTGACTTTGTAAAGTGCTTTGAAATGACAGATGTTGTAAATTGGCACTATATATATTGAAGGAATTTGATGACCAGAATGGGATATTTTCTGTTATAAACAGAGTTGAAAACTGTGTTGGTTTCCATCATTCTATGAAACAAACAGGTTCATTAGAATGCTGATCTGTCTGGTGCAGTGTATGATGCACTATAGAGCTGTGTTGTAGAACATCAATAAACCATGTCATGCAGGACAAAGATAGTTTATCCTTATGGAGAGACGTTTTTGAACCCCAGACTGTCCACGAGTAGTCAGCTATACTGCACTGAAACAAAATTAGCATAATTGCACTATACAACTTCATTGTATGTATACAAATGTGGTGCTATGTGTCCTTTCAATGTTTAGCTTCTACAAACTTTATATGTATATTTGATGTCTGTGCACTGTGAGCCTTGCTTGTGCGCATGTTTGTGTACATAAACAAGAGATTTACAAACAAGAAATCAGCCGTATCTATACAGCTGATTTCTTGAGTTCTGCACTGCAAAAAGGGAACTAAAAGTATGTAAAATGTTCTTGAAATTAGTGTATTTTTCCTAGATTTGAGCAGGTAAATAAGACTATTTGCCAATGGAATAAGATTTTTGCACTTAAAATAATAAGAACTTAATAAGAACAATTCATCTCCATCATCTTATTTCAAGAGCAGGGCATCTAATTATCTTATTTTAGGGGTAAAAATACTCCTTCCATTGGCAAATAGTCTTATTTTGTTGCTCAAATTAAGGAAAATATACTAATTTCAAGAAAATTTTACTTACTTTTAGTTCCCTTTTTGAAACGTGCCACCCATTCTGCTTTTAGAGACTCTAGAAACCACCCTGGCGTCTGAGAGCGAAGTGCTCTGTTAGTTTGGAATAGGCCATGTTTTTCTACCATCTTTATATTCTTCGTTAGAATTTAGCTTGACGTTGCAACAAATCAAACTGCTTCAAGATTGGTTGGAACCTGTGAGTGATTGTACCTGGAGACAGGCCTTTGCTGTCCTTTCGGTCAGAACATTCCCGTACCAACATGGCGGCTGCGCTGACGAATAGTTCGTCACAGGATAGCATCTATGTCTGCGTATCTATGGTCTGCAGCTAGTGGGAGGGGCTAACCCTCTCGCTGCTGGTGCCAGAAAGCAAGCCGGTTAGCTGAACGTGGAGGGAGGCCAGCTGGTAACAGCTAAGGAGAGAAAAGCCGAGTTTAAAGCGAAAGAAGAGAGAATGGACAGGACGGTCAGTCTCCCCAACCAGCCAGAGAAGGTCACCACAGGTAACACCTGCGCTCAGAGGCCAGCGTTTAGTGGGAAACCTGTATTCTAAAACCCTGAGCTGAAATGTCTCCGTCATCAGGTTAATTTCTCATCTTTAATCGGAGGTTGTTATTGGCTGGGGGTAGAGGTGCTGCTAATAATGAAGCTGTTGGTGTGCAGGTATAGCAGGAGCTGCAGGCTGCCGCGGTGGTGGTTGTGTAAAGGCAGCCAGAGCGGTTACACAAGCCTGCCTCCACCATCCGCTCCTAGCTGTCCTCTGAGCTTTGGCAACTGGGACTGCACGTCCAGTCTGTCCAGATCAGACTTTGGATTACCATGGCAATGCAGTGACAATAATTACTAGAGTTCTGTTGTTTTGTATTAGTTTCCCCTGTGATAATGTACTTTTAAATTTGTTAAGCTGTTATTTTTATAGTGCAGCACTATTGATTCCCAGCAAATGTTATCCCAAGGCTTTACAAGACAGAGATATAACTGAAATCAACCCATCCCCCTTTTTCACTCTGTAACCGTCCTCTCTGCGCTTTTTGTTATAGCCAGAAATCAGATAGAGGTTATAACAGGGGTGTACAAAGTGCGGCCCCCGGGGGGTCCATTAGGGGCCCCTGGACTGATTTACCCCAACTGCATGACGTCTGTAAGATGGCAGAAGTGTACCCCAGGCCGATGGACAATAAAGACACCGTACTGACGGTGATAGTGGAGCTCATTGGGCTAACAGAGGCATTTTGCCTCATCGACCAACATTAAGGCAAAGAAGGCAAGAAAGAAAATGATCGAACGAGTCAGAAATGGTGTCAGTGAAGTTATTTCAAAGTTACCACGGACAAATCCTAAAGCCTAAGTTTAAATACTCAACTCAAAATATATATATTAGCAGTTTAAAATGGTAACCACAGACATTAGATGGTTTCGTGCTGCCGTCGACCTTCCATGGCAAGAATTTACAGCGGAAGTCTGTATTAATTGGTCAAAGTTTACGTTACGCTAGCTATTTAACGCTTTGAGCAAAATATGATCATAGCTGAATGAGACTCAACTTACGCGACCAGATGTTGCAACATCAAGGGGGGAACCTCTGCAGGTAAGGGGCGTTTCACTTTGGGACAAATTGTGATCGGTGATTGGTCGGTTATTGACGAGCCGCTGGATTGATCTACAGGCGGCATCACGTCAATTCATGAATGATATAGAATAGGTCCGGCACCAGAGGTTGATACAGATTTTTATCTTTTTTTTTATTAAAATGTTTTTATATCTGACTGCTGAATCAAAACCAAATTTCAACCAGTGAACAAGTCCTGAGAAGGACAACCAGAACCAGCAGTTTGGACCTCAGAGAAAACAGCTGTAGTCATTATTAAGCATTAAGTAGGGAATCAAATGTAACGTGTGCATTGTAGTGAAGCTGGTTGAGAGCAGCGCGGCCCCCAGTGGAGTGGAACTGGTCAGCTCCTACCAGACCAACAGGGTGGGAGACCCCATGGACCTGGTGGCCCTGGCCGAACAAGTCCAGAAGGTGAGCGTTCAGCCTTAGTTATCGTCTAGCTCACAGTGATGGTGTCACTCCTGATGAATTAAGGTCCCCTATCCTCAGGGGGACGATTTCGTGAAAGCCAACGCTTGCAACAAACTGACGGTGATCGCCGACCAGATCAGGTACCTGCAGGAGCAGGCCAGAAAGGTGCGGGCGTCACTTGATAAAGTATCAGACAAGTCGCAGCCGACGGCGCGTGACTCTGATCGCTGCTTGATGCTTGCAGGTGTTGGAGGAAGCAAAAAGAGACGCCGACCTCCACCACGCCGCCTGCAACATCGTGAAAAAGCCAGGCAACATGTATTACCTGTACCAGCGGCCGTCTGGACAGAAGTACTTCTCCATCATCTCCCCGAAGGTTGGTTTGGTGAAACATGGCAGCTGCTTCTCACTCCTGCCTCCTCCCAGCGCCGCGTGTTACCTAATGCGCCCCGGGGCCTGCAGGGAGCTCACGTGAATGCCTGACGTGACTCGGCAGGCCCGCGCATGTGATGTTAGCGTTTAAGATCAAAGGTCAAGCAGCAGTGGAGGGACTGAGAGACTAGCGGGCTGAACACCGGCGGCCTCCTCCAGGTCCAGGAACGCACTGTCTGCTGGTCAATGCTGTGAAAAGAAACCGGTGGAGGAAGAGTGCTCTCCTCCTCACCACCATGGTTCAGTTTTCCTTATTAGTTCATCAGGACATGTTTGTGAAGCGCATCTGAGCAGAAATGATACACATTAGGGCTGGAGGATATAGAAAAAAAGCATATTGATAAAATAGAAATCATATTGATCGATATCGACACTTATCAACAAATTCAAAACGTATATTGTAATTGCAGACCTGGCCATTTTACGCTATTGCTTAGCGACTGGTTTTTAGATACTGAACACACAAACACTGAATTCAAACTCAACCCTTTATTCAACCAACTTTTTACCAAAACTACAAGTTTTTAAAAAAGAAAAAACACGTGCTCTCTGAACTCTCTAAAGGGGGCGGAGCTTGGTTCCTGGGTCTGAGTTTGTGATTGGTTGGGAGGGTGAAATGACTGTAATAATAATCTACATGGCTAGAATGTAAAAGGAAGAAAAACTGTTATTCTATTGAACTTTTTATTGACCTTTTTTCTATCATCGATGTACGTTTATCGATCGATATATATCGTTATTGAATTATCATCCAGTCCTAGTACACATGCGGCACCCCGAGTGTGATTCTTCTGAAGGGGGTGTTGACAGTCGTCGTTTTTCTCCTTTAAAATGCCTCCTCTACTGAAGACGACTCCTTCATTTATCATTAGCGCGCAGCAAGTCGTCTTCTGCTGCATCCTTTCAAACTCGGACCACTAGGGTAGATATCTAAAGACTGTTAAACCCCTCAAACCAACCACAGCACGTTTGGACACTTACCCATACTCCACCTGCTGGACCCGTTTCGTGCAAACAGGTTTTTAAGCAGTCGGGCTTATTGCACAGAGATGATGAAATTAGATATGACAAAATGTCTTTATTGCATTGATGGGTCAATGATCTGGCGTTTATGGCGAAAGGATTAATTTGAGATGGGTTTTACAGGAGCAGACATATCCAGAGTCAGCAATGACTAGCTAAACACAGTCTTTAAGGCCAGCTCAGCTCAGCCAGAGCTCTTTAATTACACCAGCGTAGGTGGAAGTGCTTTGTGGTAGAGCGGTGCCGTCAGACGAGACCACCGTTGATTCTGTTTTTGGCAACATGTAAAATAAGCCATGTGGGATGGAAAACCACCCTCTGTGCTGCACACTTGTATGAACGCACCATCCACCTGGTGATGGCAGCACGGTGCTGTGGGGCTGCTTTTCAACAGACAAGAAGCGGATCAGAGTAGACGGGGAGATGGAGGGAGCTGCATCCAGAACAATCCTGGAGGCAAACCTGCTAGAGGCTGCAGGAGAGCTGGGACTGGGGACCATCAGGACTACCACCCTGAACATACAGCGGGAGATGCAGTGGGACGCTTTAGACTAAAGCAGATTCGTGTTAGAATGGCCTAGTCAAAGTCTAGACCTGCATCCAACTGAGAATCTGTTGCAAGACTTGAAAACGGATGTTGACAGATGTTCTCTCTATCCGACCTGTCGGAGCTGTTTTACAGAGAAGGATGAACAAAACAATACAGTCTGTAGACGTTCAAACCCCAAAAGATTATAACTGGACTCAGGGGCGGATGCGCGAACCCCGCCAGCCGGCCAGCACCGCAACGGTGGCCAATAGGCCGGAGTGGCGCTTGGTTGCGAGGGCCGATCAACGCCGCTTGCGGCTTTAACATCCTTCATATGCGGCCTATCAGCGTACCTCGAGTCGCTGTTGCACGTTCCATAACAACAATGTTTAAAAACCATGGTTAGGAGGCGTCTTCGACTTAGAAAAAGCGGCAGTTTTACTGAGTAAAACCAAGGGTAACGTACAGCGATAGAGTGGAGGAAAATGCATATTTGCCCTACCTCGTACCACGTGATATGACTTCACGTTCTAAAAATAGCTCGCTCGCGGTACGCCATTGTGAAGACAACACATAAAACAGACCCATTATACAGATACAGAAATTTTAATAGAATAGACATACATTATTTGTTCTACCTTTTGTCCCTCTCTTCTTATCCCTTTTCTTGTTGTTTTCCTCTCTGTATTCTTTTGTCCCTTTTTCTAGTAGACAAGCCATGATCTGCTTATCTGTTCTCCATTTTTCATTTGAATGAAATAATAGCTGGAAGTAAATCTGCGTCCGTCTCCATTTCTTGGCAAGATCCTGTTCTTCACCTGGAGCGGTCCTCTTGATACTATTGAGCAGCGTGGACGATCAGACAGCTGATTGGTCAGAGCTGGGTCATCTTCAGGAAGTCCACTGTGCCGACTGCTTACCAGCAGAGTGGATGATGCAGGACTCTCACAGTCTGGTGGAACATCATCATTATCAAAGCCTGGCTGGATAATTTTGGAACTCTCTCTCTGTCACAGCCCATCCCTGTCTCATTCTGAAAACAAACAGAAAACACAGTATAAGGCTTATACCCATCAGTTAAATGTATATTTACTCAATTGCTAAAGTAGAAATTTGAGGATTTCATGCAACTTCAATTTTGTCTATGTCACTGTAACTCAGAGGAACATACTGCAATTTCTACTCTACTACTAAACCTATTTATATGCTGGTTACATATTTCAACACCTTCATGCTCAGTGGACACCTTGTACCCCCAAAATGACGATTTAATTTTAACATTTGTGATCAACTGAACAAGTCTTTATTTTAAAGGGATGACTTCTTAAACCAGAACTCTTTAAAAAAAAGTCATCTTCAGCTGGAAAATGAATTATGACAAAACAAAAATAAGATGCATGTCACAGGAAAAACTAGTGATGCTACAAATATGACAATTGCTTAAACTACCGAACAGTAAATTAATTTGTTAAATACCTGCCAAAAGTACCTGTAAAACATAAGGGTGATTTTTAGAAAGAAGCCTAAAAGCCTGAAGTTTTCCTGAAATACAACATGGACAAAAACACCTAAATAATTGATTTCTAATCGTTTGTAGCAAATACAAATGAAATTCGAAACTTACTTTAAAATGAGCCATCTTCAATAAGGTAAATAAATACTTTCAATAGTTTAACACTCATTCATCTCCACACGACGAATCTTCGGCAGCAGCTGCCAACGTTATCGCCGAGTTTGCTGCTAGCCGCTGCTGCAGTGAAGAAGCAAAGGCAGAAACTTTTGGTAACTTTGAGAGCAGCTTTCTACTTTCCTCCTTCTTTATGAGCACCACTAGGGTAGCTTCTTTTATTTTCTCTCTTCTTCTCTTCTCCTCGCGCCGTTTGTTTTCAAATGGTTTGCTGCTGTCTGCCTGGACCCTTCTGCACATGCACAGCAAATGGACTGATCCAATGTAGTGGAGACTGTGACTTAATATTATAATATTAGCATTCTGATGGCATTTTAGCGAAAGGATTTTAATCAAAAACGTAATTAATGTGCACAAATAAGTAATAGCTGTATTAACCATACATGTAAAAGGAGTTTTAGGGGGCCCCCAGGAACTTGGGGGCCCTGGGCAACTACCTAGTTTCGCCTAATGGTAAATCCGCCCCTGTCTGGACTTGCTGCAATACTTTATTTATTTTTTTACAAACTATCGACTCAGGGGAGCTGAAGGCACACCACTTCTTTACTTTTCTTATTTGTAACAAACACCACTCCATGTTGTGAAGGTCTTTTTAACAGAAAACCCCATAAAATACCTTCTGGTTTACGGCTGTAATGTGACAAAAGGACAAACAGTTCAAGGGGAGTAAATATTCCTGCAAGGCGTCGTATATCTGCAGCGTTCTGCGGCGCAATGCATCAACATTGAAAAAAGTCCAAGTAGAAACAAGAGGCAGCGTGCAGGAACAAGAGTCAAAGTGATCCGAGTCAGGTCCTCAGGATTAATCAGCAGCAGATCTCACGTCCCGTTGGCTGTGGAAATGTTACGAGGTTAGCTTCGCAGTAAGCTGAAATGAAAGTAAAACAGACGCCGCAGACACGATGTGCTGGCAGGGAGGAGACCTGTTAGCCGTGTATCTGTAGGACCACTCTCCTCCTTATGTTCTCAGCCATAATGTAGCACAGAGTTGCATTTAGTCCTAGTTACTGACCTGTTCTCCTCTCGCCTGAAGGAGTGGGGACCCAGCTGCCCTCACCAGTTTCTCGGCGCGTTCAAACTCCAGCACGACATGTCCTGGACCCCCGTGGATGAGGTGGAGAAGAGGGACTCAGAGATCGCCATCATGGACAAACTGCTCAGCCACCAGACAGCCTTACCTCCGTACACGGGACCCAACTTCAAAGGTCTCACTGAGTAAAGGCCCGCCAAGACCGGACCAAACTGGGCCAGAACCTGATCAGGGATGTACAGCGCCAGCTGTGCTGGCTTTTTACTGGATGTTAGTACACACAGGGACTATAAACTGCTGTCAATGTGTCACGGTCTGTCTTAAGCTGCCATAAGTTGACTTAAAATTCTGTTTTCATCGTTTTCTTGGACAAACCAAACGGGGACTCATGAACACCTGTGGATGTAAATCGGTACCGTTTAAGGTTCTTACCTCACATGTAGCTTAGCAACCAGAACATCACACCTACAGCTATCCGACTAAATGCCCAAGTCTACCAGAATTAAGAGAAAAATTTTAGTACTCGTGGTGGACGTATTTCTCACATGTCGCCACCTACAGGTGCAGCTCATGAACTGCATTCGGTTCAAAATAGTAAAACTTGTATTTTTTCTTACACACAGAGTGGTGGGTTTCAGGTGTATCTGGTCATCCGGATGATTCTGGCTCCCAAGTGGACCGTAATCCAAAATTCAGTTTCTCAGAACAAAAGATTACCCCAGAGCAATAAAACAGCATTTAGAGAGCTCGTCTGCCTCGTTGGTTCTGGTCTCATCTTCCCTCTTCAAAAGAGGTTATCTGCAGGGTTTGGGTCACGGCAGCTTGCTAGACAACCCAGTGGACCAGAACCAGCAGATGAAATGACGCAGACGCTGGGACCTTGATTTCCAAATGAAAACTTTACTTTCATCATAAAAGAGTACATTGGACCACAGCACACAGCCCACTTCTTTTTCTCCTTACGTCCACGTAAGACGCCTCTGACACCTCTGGTTCTGGAGGGGTTTACCACAAGTCCATGTCCTGGGTCCGTCTGTTGTGGATCTTGAAGCTCTGACTCCCGCTGTACTCCACACCGTGAAGCTCCTCCATGATCTTTGCTTCAGTCTTCAAGGCTTCCAGCTGCTTGGGCACATTCTTCCCTCCACTCCAGAACTCGTAACATGCTCTTTGAGTAACGACATGTTGTGCCTCACCCTCCCTGTGGAGGGTGTCAGTACCTTGTTGGTTGTGTCGACAACAGAACATCTCTGTCCGTAAAGTGCTTTGGTCGGGTGTAATTTTCTTTTTCAGAAACTGAGTTTTGGGTTTTCCTTAGATATAGAATCACCAAAGAAGAGAGATAAACACCTGAACCATCTTCCTATGTGGTTTCACTTTCTGAACTGGACTACTGGAATAAAGGACCTTTGTGACAATATTAATCTTCAGACTTTTAATTTCAAGATCAATAAAGTGCAATTGTTTCATTTTAAAACAGTCATCTGCTTCTTTATTCTACTTTACAAGGTCTCCGTGTTAAAAGGATCATTTTGGGCATAAAAACAGGCGTGGGGTCATGTGACAAGGAGGTCCTGGGCAGAAGTGATTCTCAGCAGGTAGGAGTTGATGTGAGGCAGCAGCTGCCAGTTATTGGTGGCCATGTTGAACTGCACCGCGTCCTCCTCGGAGCTGATCTTCAGCAGCATGTGAGACCGTGGCGGTAGGAACAGGAGCACCTTGAACCTGTCCTCCCGGGACGGGTCGGACAGCAGGAAGGAAAGGAAGTGTTCCTGCAGCAGAGCTTTCAGAGCGGGCCCCCCCAGCTGGCAGCAGAACAGGCTTACTGCGCAGCCGCTGGCCTCTGCGCACATTTCGTCCCACAGTCCCTGGAACACCTCCTCCCTCCTCACCCTGCTCCAGGCTTGGGGCACAGGCAGAGGCAGGAAGGTCTGCTGGAAGGCCACGTGGATGTCTGGCACGGGGGTGTGCCAGGTGAGGCCGTCCTTGGAGGTGAAGATGGCGCTGACGTGGATGGTGGTTGGGTAAGGCTGCCTGGGCTTGAGCGTCAGCCGCACCACAGGCGCCGGCCTCTGCGTGAACAGACAGGGGATGCTGACGTCCTGCAGCTGCTCATAGTGGTCGTCTGTGAGGCTGAAGTGGAGCCGGATGCTGAAGAGCTGCTCAAAGCGAGGGTCGTGGGGCTCGGTGTGGGTCAGGCGGTACTGTAAGGTGATCAGTGAAGCGAAGCCGGGCTCCCTGAACTGGGCTCTGTAAGCTTCCAGAGCTCCGCCTCCCTCATCCTGACCCAGCGGCGGGCTTTCCGTCTCTCGCTGTAGCTCTGCCCGAGCCTCGGTGAGCTGGAAGACAGCCTTCTCTGCCTGGTGGACGGTCAGCGTGTTGGCCAGCCCCTCGCTCTCCGCCATGACGCCGGACAGAGTTCGCTTCTTGACCTGATCCCCGCCCTCTGCTGCGCTCTGCGCCAGCACCGCCGACAGCTTCTCCCAGGACACCGTGGTCAGGAGGGCGTAGTAGAGGCGGGCGTGGTCCTGGACGTCCGTGTCGCCATAGTTACAGGCGAGATGCAGAAGAATGTCTGCCAAAGGAATGAGCAGAGAGTCCAGACTGGGATGGAGGAGCACGCGGCGGCAGACTCCCAGCACGCCGTTCCCCAGCCGCCAGTCCCCGCTGGCGCACAGCGAGGACGACGATCGGGTGACGACGGCGGACAGGAAGCTGAGGGTGCTGCGCTGGGGGATCTTTCCTTCTTCTGCCACCCGAGCCAGCACCTTGAGGTGGCAACTGAGGTCTGGAAGGGTGAGCTGGTCCAATGGGGCCTTGGTTATCACTCCCTGGAGGCCCCGCAGAAGCCCCACGGCCCAGCTCCAATCCGCTAACCTCTGCAGCGTCTGGTGGACCAGGTTGAGGATGTTGGGGGCCAGCTGGGTGTGTTGGAGGTACAGCTGACACAGCTGCTCGCTCAGGCGAGCAGAGTACTGCTCCACGTGGTGGAAGTAGAACAGGAAGAGGTAGGCCGCTCTGAAAAAGGTCACAACAATGTCCCGGCTGCCTCCCCCCTCCACAATGTGCAGCAGCGCCGTCAGGTGCTCATAGATGTAGGCCAGCCCCCGGCCCTCCTCCCCCTCCCCCTCCTCCAGGAAGACCAGCGCCTGCAGGTTGAGTCGGGCCAGCAGGGTAGCGCTGTCATTAAACACCGTGGGCAGCAAGGCCGAGGCCAGCTGGGGGGTGAGCAGCACGGGAAGCGCCTCGTCGCTGTCCCCGCAGCCGATGGGACGGTTCTCTGGGAAGTGCAGGATGCAGTCCATGTAGAAGAGCTTCTCGGGCGCGCTCAGCAGCGGGTGCTGGGAGAGGACCACCAGCCGCTTCAGGAGGAAGGCTTCGTCTTCAGCGCTGAAGAGGCTGTCGGTGAAGGCGCACTTCATCAGCAGCGTGACGTGGAGGAGGCAAACCTGAAGGAGACGGGAAGACAGAGGGAAACCTGTTGAAGGGCAGCCGGCGCAGAGCTATACCAGAGACCGCCAAGAGCGGTTCACAGACGTAGGTAAAAACATTCAGCCTGGGACCCTTCAGCAGGAGGCGGAGAATTAGTCCAAATGTAAACTAACCCACAGTGCCTTGGACACATACAGCCCCTTCACCTTCACTCCCGTTAAATCCACCGGCTGCAGCAGATCTCAGGTGACATGCTGACAAGGCAGTGTAGGGTTATGAAGTGGGAGGAAATTACAAGGCAATCTGAAAAGTGTGGCATGCATTTGTGTTCAGCCTAGGGATGGGCGATTTGGCTTAAAAATAAAATCTCAGATTTTATTATACCAACTCTGATTAATCGTTTTTTCCCCCTCCTTTTTGCTTCACAAAAAGAAATTATTAAAAACGCGCTTTTATGTGAAGCATTTTGTTTGGGAGTTGACCTGAATTCAAAGTGCAACTAAACACAAGCTGTGAAACATGCTTGTAAAACAAGATGGCGGCCCTGCTATTGTAAACAATGAGAATATAACTAAATGTTTGCTGCTAGTGGCATTACTAGTTAAGAACATGAGCTAAGAGCAGGCTTCACTTCACTTGTGTAACTTCAAACTAACGTAATAAGTAAATTAATAAAGAGCCTTGTATTATGGTAAATGTTTCCCCTTTACAATATTTTGACAATATGTTTTTCTAAACCTACATTCAGCATGCTGTTCTCTTCATGGAAGACCAATGAGTGCATTGGCAAAATAAAATCCAGATCTTCCAAATTCCAATGAAGCAAATAAATCAATTTATCGGCCAGGTCTAGTTCAGCCCTTTTTACTTTCATTCCCCTAAATAAAATCCTGTCCAACCAGCAGCCTTCCATCGTCACCTAACCAGTAAGCAGAGTATGGCTGCGGTTCTGGTTCTGCTCTCGGAGGTTGGTTAGAGAACGAGTAGCATCATGAAGACCAAGGAGCCTAGCAGTGAGGTCAGCGGGGGGAGTTCTGGTTCTGGTTTGGTTTAAAGCAGGGTCAGGCTCTAAAACCATCTCCCAAGCTTCTCCTGGTCCATTTGGACCAGTCCTACCGGGACCCGGACGTCAGCCACAGGAGTTTCTACAGAGTGCTGATCCAGGAGGGCTGAATACAGATGCACACCAGACCTCTCAGATTTTACAAGTAACAAATGTTCAAACCTTCCTTCCATATCACGATCAAAGACAAAGTGCCGCTGCTCTGTCACACCCAACCTGCTGAGGCTTGTGACAAATGTTAAAGTTTAAGGGGGGAGCAGAATGTCTGAGCTCATCAGGACAATCCTGTCGGCTGAACTAATGGCGGCAGCTCCACTCTCATCCTGCTGAACACAAACCTCAATGGTCCCCAGCAGTCGCAGCAGCTGAGCTCTGAGGATACTGGGAGGGATCCCAGGCACCATGGCAACCAGCTCGATGAGCCTGTGGAAGAGTGCGGCCTGACACAGGGGGGTGAGGAGGTAGGACTCCTCTAGCAGGGAGGAGAGGATGGAGCGCAGCTCCTTGCAGTCAGGCCCGGTGTGAAGGCTCGGCACCCTGCCCATCGGCCCCAGGATGAGGGACGACTGGACGGCTGACTCCTCGCTGTCCACCTGGGAGGCCTCCTGCTCTGCCTCCCACGCAGACGTGTTTCCCCCCAGGAGAGCTTTAAGATGTGCTGCGCCTGCTCCTGCTTCCTGGGTGAGCTGATAAACGGCGTTTCTCAGCACCAGAACCTGCAGCCCCACGTAGGCCTGGTGCAGCCTGCAGCTCTCCTGCTGCCGCAGCCCAGCCAGCAGCTCCAGGCGCTGGGAGAGCAGTCCGGGGCAGCTGGCCTCCATCTCCCGCAGGCAGTCGCAGGCCGTGGCCCGGAGGCAGCGCTGCGTGCCGTCGCCATGGAGGTCGCCGGCGTCCTGGGCTATCTGGAGGAGCAGGTCGAGGAAGTCCAGGGAGGCACGGGAGCGGCCGCTGGCACAGGAGGAACAGACGAGGACGCCGGTGAGGGCCACCAGGAGGTGGCAGCGGAACTGGGCCGACCTGGGAGGACACTGGGCGAACACCGACATGAGGTCCAGGGCCGTCTCCTCGCCGGCAGATCCTGTGGCGCAGAGCAGGCCCGCGTACTCACAGAGAGGAGACAAGAGGAGGACCTGGGAGGGAGGAGGACACAGGGGACGAGAAACTGTTACAAGAAACGCATCCATGTGAGGAGCTGTGAGATGAGCGCAGGCAGCACAGCGCACAGTCCTTAACACACGTCTGTCAGTTCATCTGAAGAAAAACGACCAGACACTGATAAATGATGTCAGCCTCTCTCCATCTGTGGTGTGACCCGTTCCACTTGTTCCAGTTAAAGCACAAAATAAAGTTGTGTGTGAAAATGTAAATATAAAAACGGTGCAATATCCTGGTTCATGAACATGTTTGGATCAATTTCAGCAGTCAGTGTTCTTAAAGGGGCCATGACAACACACTTGATTTCTCTGAGGTTTTGGGCTATAATACGTTGTGTTGTGCACTGGTGACGCCGTGTTAATGTCAAAGGTTTATTACCAAAGGACCTGCTCAGGAGCGGTCAGCTTTGCTGCTTTGCTCCAAAACAGTCAGGTCAGAAAACAGGTTGTCGTTCTACGTAATACATATTGTCCAATCAGCGAATTCAGCCTCTAACGTCACAGCGGTTACTAAAGAGGAGAGCTGATCTGTCCGAGGTCGGTCTAAAATGCATGAAGGTTCCACTCACCCCCGAAGGAGAAGAGAATCACAGAAGAGAGGCTGAAGTTCATTTATGGGGACTTTACTGAAGAAGGTTGGAGTTTTCGATAAAAAAAAAAAAAAACAACTTCAGTAGCAACACAGGAGGTGGTGAACACAACGCTGTCATTACCCGTTAGTTTATGTAAGGAAGGTGTGTCAGTAACTGAAGCTAAAGCGCTGTCAGCAGCATGATTCTCCTGTCACAGTCACTGCGGTGGTTCTGGCTCCCAGCTGCATAAGAGCTGCCACAGCGAGTTCCCCGCCACGCTGCGGTCTATGTGGCTGTGTATGTCGGTCCCACTGGGTTCAACCGCAGCACCAGGTTAAAGCCTTTGGTCAGACAGGCCTCGCCTGCTGACGTCCTGCAATACACACACTTCACCAGCAGGGGTGGAAATTGTCAAATAAAAACACAGCATGCAATTTGTATAACTGACCGTAGGGGCAGCAGTGCGCCTGGGGTGCTGCTAGTCTGTTCTAAGTGTATTCAGACAGTAACAGCCACTGTGGCTGGTGGAAAAAATATGATTTCCACCCATGTTCACCAGCCCTAAATCCATTGGGGCTGTGCGATTTTACCAGAAATCTAAATTGCAGTTTATTTCAGCCATAATTACGATTTGACTTCTCTCAGCACTAACCACAAGCAACAAAAATGTTAAACATGTTTGTAAACAAAAAACAAAAAATGTACTGTTTTTTTTATTAATCAGAAAAGCTTGTTGAGTTGGACATCAGTCCTTGTTGAACATAAAGTGCAACCAACACACTAGTCTATGTATTAAACAGTTTGACCGCTACTTAATGCTATTGTGAGATTCCTGAAGGTTTCTGGTAAAAAAAAGAAAGTATGATTATATAAACTCTAAAACAAGTAATAAAATTACATTATCTCACTGCTGCAACTCTCTTCCCTTCCATGTGGATTCAAATCCACTATAAACACATTGCCAACACCTAAAGGACGCGTCTTATTCTTTAATTGTTATGTTGCCAAAAACTGCAGACTTCTGCGATTTGGAAATTGTGTTTTTTAAAATTGCGATTATATTGCAAATGCGATTAATTGTCCAGTCCTAAAAATCAGAATATTAATTTGTAAAGGAGTGTTGCGCAGAGATGTGTTGATGGGGGGGGGGGAGTTTGCCCAGTTTTCCAAATATGGTAGTAGCCAATCAGATCAGATCATTCAACCCTTTTACTGAGGAGGGAAATCCGGCCTGCCAAAATAACATGTCATTATTTTTAAATGAAATGCTTTGGAGAATATGCAGCGATATCATCACCATGAAATGGTTTATACAGTGACGTCATGGCACCTGTAAGTCCAGACCTCCATCACCTCTGGAGAAGAACCGGCCCTGGAACAAAGACCAGCCGCCCAGATGGAGTAACATCTGCTCACCTGCATGTTTTAGAGGAAGCTGAAGTCCACTCTCTAATGCGTATTTCTATTTCTTAACACACTGATCAAGATCAGCACATTTTCCTGACTGCACCCTTCTCCGTGGTCACCAGTGCATCCATGAGGCCAAACACACTGAACAGAAGTGATGGCGTTTCCATCTATTGTGCAGCGAGAGACACGGAACCAAACCACACTGTTAAATCTCTGGGCTCGTGTCCGTCCAGTCTGACAGATGTAGAGACTGGACAGAATGGACCATTACTGCCAGGTGACTATGTGGGACGCTGACTGACAACCACCGGACCTGAATCAGAAGTTCTGATTCAGAACCGGCTTTAATCACCAGGTCTGTGTACACGGACATGGACCACGGTTCCACTTTGCTCTCAGTGAGGACACAATGGGTAGAAAGAGATAAAAGGGACGTAAAATCTACTTGTGTAAAGACGCCTATTTGTGCGGTGACCGTGTAAATGGGCCTGGTGTCGCTCTCTGACTGGTGTCCCTCAGCGGACCCCGAACACACCCACCCTCATAACCCTGGCCCGCTAGGAGGCAGACAGCGACGTGTTTGTTTGTTTGTGCTGCTCCAACCTTGACTCCATAGCTGGCTCGGTCATCTCGCAGCTCCCGGAGCAGCTCTGACAGGAACGCGTCCGGGTTGGTTCCTGACAGGAAGCCGCTCGGACTGCGGCAGAAGGCACTGATCCTCTCCGTCCAGTTAGGCGCCATGTTTGTTAAGGCATGAACACTAAGCTGAGCGCGTCAGCGGACACCCCTTCAAAGTCATCGTACCAACAATTTGCTGTACTTTGAGGACAAGAACAACCCGTTACACCAGGTCCAACAGTTTTCACGGGCCACGCCCACGACCAGTCACTCCCGTGTTGTGTCACGTGCCTGTTAAATGACCACAGCGCCTCCCGCTGCATGGAAGCGCTGCTGCAGGAGGAGTTCACGCATGTTATTCTAACCATAGACTGATAAAGTAGACCTCGCATTGACTGTTGCGGCGCATAAAATATGGCCGCCATCTTGTAGAAGTCGTCCTGAAACCAGCACAAGGATGCCAGAGAGGCGGATCTCACGGTGTTCACAGGATTTCTCATCGACTTATCCGTAAAAGGACGCATAATCATGCCAAGGTTGTTGCTTTGCTTTATTTTTTACTGAAAACAAACAAAAATAAGTAAACCTGGACTGCTTGTGGGTTTTTTTACACCGTTTTGTGTTGTTTTTTAATGGCCGAGAGAATCAGTCTCTACTTGAGTCATGTTCACTTTAACCTGATGGATATCAATCAGTTATCAAATACTGTTTTCCAAAACATGTGGCGTTTTTTATTTATATTTTTTAACTACTGATATGAAACAATGGAAGCTCATTCTGCTGAACACGAAATTAGCTGAAACAATGAGATGTTATTATGCTGGTAAAACATGGATTCTAATGTAAAACATGACACAGTACTGGATTAGTGACAATTCTAGTTACTTATTTGTGATCGTTAATGTCTTGTGTTTTGTGAAATCAGCTCTAGCAAATGTAGTATTTAAGTACATATTCCTCAATCAAAGTGTCAATAAAGAATGAGAATACATTCCCTCTCTTTCAAAAAGAGAAAAAGGACTATCAATTGACAGCCTAATATTTCAGCTGTCTGAAATATCCTGTTCCCCTTTCAAAACATGGGAACAAATTAATCTAGCAAGGTTTTTTCTGTGTTTATTCCTCTCATCATAACTCATGTGAATGTGTACACATTTGCTGTATATTACACAGACCTATGTGCCTACCCTTCGCAGAGTTAGAGCAACAGATTTATCATCATTAATAGAGGAGAATAAAAAGAATCATAAGTCATAGCTCTGTTGATCCACCCATTCCTTTAGCTCTCAACAGTAATGACTTTATGGGATTCTTAATAAATAAAATTGATTCTATTAAAAATACAGTAGAACTTTCTGAGTTATCAAAAATTTTCGCTTCATCTACCGGGTGCCGAAACCAGCCCCTCAAGGCAATTTGTCCAGCCCCCAGGAGCCAGAAAAGGCATATTATGTAAAAAAAAAAAAACATCCTTTTAACTTGTATAAAGTGGCTAAAACTGTGCCTCTTGTAGCGAATGTTGATTTTTTTAACTGTGTAGTAACAGTCAATTGCCACTAGAGGTCAGATTTCCCACAGCACACGAAAACAACCCAGAAATGTTAAAAAAGAGAAAAAAAATAATGCAGGATGAGTTAAAATTTAACTCACTCCAATATCAATTATTTTTACAGATCCATCCATTTTCCGAACCACTTAATCCCTCATGGGGTCGTGGGGGTTGCTGGTGCCTATCTCCAGCGTTCACTGGGCGGGGTACACCCTGGACAGGTCGCCAGTCTGTCGCAGGGCAACACAGAGACAAACAGGACAAACAACCATTCACACACACACTCACACCTAAGGACAATTTAGAGATGCCAATTAACCTAACAGTCATGTTTTTGGACTGTGGGAGGAAGCTGGAGTACCCGGAGGAGAGAACCCACTCATGCACAGGGAGAACATGCAAACTCGATTCAGAAAGACCCAGGGTTGGATTTGAACCCAGAACCTTCTTGCTGCAAGGCACCAGTGCTACCCACTGCTCCACTGTGCAGCCCATTTTTTACAGATAAACTGTATAAACTGGGCCTAAGGGTGCTACTTTTATGTTACTGTGCATTTTTTATATTTCTATGTGAACTGAAATGAAATCAAAAGTATCATCTATGACTTCCGGTCATGTCGTGGTGCTGAACGGACGTGCGGTAGAGCCCTCTCCAATTTTCTTCTAAAAAACTAAATTAACAACCTGTATTATCTTGCTTCCTGTTTCTTCAGTCAACTGTACTAATTATCGCTGACCAGGTGGCACCAAAGATCGCAAAACCAACCTCCAAAAAGGTTTTAATAACGTCTATGTTGAGCCCAGCGCAACAAGCTAGGAGTGCTAGCGCTAGCATGGCCTACAGCGACGGGACAGCTTCTCCTCCAGTTGGCAGTGGCTCTTCGGATATGCCTCCCGCTAACAACGAATCCACAGTCACAGATGGCGATGGTCTGGCGGCCTTGGAAGCAGGTAGCACTAATAACCTCGTGGCGGCTATTAACTCGATGAAAGATGACTTTGTGAAAAGGTTTGATAGCCTGCTAACTGCTATCCAGGGGGTGCAATCGGATATAAAAATTGTCGCCGCGCGAGTTACACAAGCGGAGAACAGAATCAGCGCTAACGAGGATTCCGTTGTTTCCCTGCCAGCCGACAACACTGCTACGAAAACTACCATTGAAGCTCTGCAACTAAAGATAGACGACCTAGAAAATTGTAGTCGCCGCTCCAACCTCCGTCTTATTGGTCTCCCTGAGGGGACTGAAGGTTCTGACGTGAGTGCATTTTTGAAGAAGTGGCTGCCTGAAGTGCTTGGTGCAGAAACGTTCCCGATCCCGCTGATCATAGAGAGAGCACACAGAGTCGGGCGGGTTGACGCTGCGGGGCACGGTCCAGAGTGGTGGTCATGAAGCTGCTGAACTACGCTGACAAAGTCCAAATCATGAAGGCTGCCAGGGCGAGGGGAGAAATCCGTTTGAAGAATAGAGTTATGTTCTTCCCGGACGTTTCTGCCGAACTTCTGAAAAAGATATTTGACCAAGTGAAAAAGGATCTATCTTCTATTTCTCGGGAGTTACCGGAGCTGCGCTACGGTGTTGTTCACCCGGCCACACTTTTGGTGACCTACAAGAAGAAACGTCACGCTTTTGACAAGGCAGCAGAAGCGGAGTCCTTCGTCCTGCAACTCCAGCGGGAGCGAAATCTGGTTACGAACCAGGTAGAGGTCCAATAAAGGTGAACAATTATGTGACATTGTCTAATCATATCTCACTTTGTATGCAAGTATGGTCACATATCTCTAAGTGAACTTCTGAAATCATATCTTTACAAATCTTTGGCTGAATAGTTTATAATGGTTATTAATGCATCTCTATTTTGTGTTTAACACACATGGTCAAGTTACAAAAGGGTTAGGAAAACCAAGGTTAATATATGCAAGTGTGTGTATTTTCATTCTAGTTTATTGGTTGTTAATCTTATCACTGATTATTTTGGGGCTGCAGTTTGATGGGGTTCTTCTATATGCTGTTCCTCTACGTCGTGAGGGTGGACCAGCAGGGCTTCATGGCTGAGCCTGGACGGCTCCTTGGGAGGTGTTCTCAGTGGGTTGGGTGGGTGTACTTCGTTTGGGGATTTACACCCTATTGTCTAATTGTTGTTTGCTGTGTCTATACTTTCTTGTCTCTATCCTTCATGTTTTCCCTCTGCAGCTCACTATTAATTTCACATACCATGGCTGAAATAATTTTTCCTTTTCTCTGATGGCCTCTGACCTTCAATTCACCTCTTGGAATGTAAGAGGTCTGAATAAGCTTGTCAAACTGAGACAGGTGATGAAGAGGATTCAGCAATTAAAAGCTAAGATAGTTTTCCTCCAGGAGACTCATTTGACCCCTGATGATGTTTGTAGAGTTAGGAGAAGATGGCATGGTCGGGTTTTTTCTACATCCTTTAGCTCACACTCGAGGGGCGTAATTACGCTAATTCACAGCTCGGCGCCATTCCAGCTCATCAATGTAACTGAGGATCGATATGGCAGATATCTAATTGTACAATTTGTGATTCTGTCGGTGAAATTAAATTTGGTCAATATTTACGGGGCAAATAATGATAACCTTGCTTTTTTCAGACACCTGTTTCTGTCTGTAGCGTCGCTTCCTGGAGGGTATATCATAGGAGGCGATTTTAACTGTACGCTTATTCCAACATTGGATAGATCTACAGGCAAAGACGTCTCTCATGCTCAAACAAGGAAAGTATTACTTAACTTTATGAAAGACCTCAATCTGGTTGATATATGGAGAAATATGCATCCTAATCAGTTTTCTTTCTCATGCTATTGTAGTACTTGCCAGTCATTTTCAAGAATTGATTACTATTTAGTATCAGCTGATCTAGTTCCACACATTACTAATAGTTGGCATGACAGTATACTGTAGTAATATCTGATCATGCTCCGGTGTCTTTCTTCCTTAAGGTTCCTAATCTTTCCTTTTCATCTAAGTGGCGTCTACAATCAATTTGGCTTAGGGACCCAGATTTCATACAATTTATTGGAGCAAAAATATATATGTATTTTGAATTGAACACACACCAAACCTCGGCTACTGTGAGATGGGAGGCCTTTAAGGTATTCTTAAGAGGCCAAATGATCAGTTTTACCAGCTTCAAGCATAAAACTAACAAACAAGAATTGGAACAACTAGAGAAATCTATTAAAAGCATAGAATTCCAACTATTTCATAATCCTTCAACCCAACTAAACACAGAACTTCTTAGGTTAAGAGCTAAATACAACATGCTGTCTACAAATAAAGCAATTAAAAGTTTAATGAGACTGAAACAATCGTATTTTGAAGTAAGCTGTTGGCTTGGCGTATCAAACAGGAACAAACAGATAAAGCAATAAACTCAATTCAAACAGCTGAAGGGGTGTTTACATCTGACCTAAAAGAAATAAACAACACGTTTTCAAATTTTTACAACAATTTGTATAGCTCAGAATACTCGGACCTAGCTCCCCAGGCACAAACTGTTTTCCTGGATTCATTAGAATTTACTCCCCTAGATAATGAATCCTTAAAATCACTTGATTTTGAGCTCAGTGCACAATTAATATCTGAGGCTATATCCGGTATGAAAGGTGGTAAGAGCCCGGGGCCTGATGGAATTCCAATTGAATTATATAAAATTTTTCAATCCAAACTGATACCTCCTATGCTTGACATGTATCAGGAATCCTTTAGTAAAGGATCTCTCCCTCCCTCACTTAATACAGCAACCATCTCCCTACTCCTGAAGCCAGGTAAACCTGCAACTCAATGTAGCTCATATAGGCCAATCTCTCTTATTAATAATGATGTTAAAATTTTGTGTAAAGTGTTAGCTAGAAAGTTGGAGCCACTTTTACCCATGATGGTCCACCCTGATCAAAATGGTTTTGTACAAGGAAGACAGGGTTTTCACAACATCAGAAGGGTGTTTA
This sequence comes from Fundulus diaphanus, assembly GCA_037039145.1. Lineage (NCBI taxonomy): Eukaryota > Metazoa > Chordata > Actinopteri > Cyprinodontiformes > Fundulidae > Fundulus > Fundulus diaphanus. Next base: position 54,245,718 of record CM073126.1, read on the forward strand.
ATGTAATTTTTGAGAAATCTGAAGTTCCAGACAATGCTATCCTGTCACTGGACGCAGAGAAGGCCTTTGACAGGATAGAATGCCAATATATGTTTGCTGTTATGGAACGCTTTGGTATAGGAGGGAAATTTCTTAGCTGGGTAAAGCTAATTTACTCAAACCCACAAGCTGAAATTTTAACCAATGGTCTAACTTCATCTTCCGTTAAATTGAAACATGGGACAAGGCAGGGATGCCCCCTTTCTCCTCTGTTGTTCTCATTGGCCATCGAACCTTTAGCTATGGCAATTCGCAAACACAATAACATAACCGGGATAAGATTAGGGAGCTTAGAACATCGTATAGCCTTGTATGCAGACGACATAATCCTGTTTTGCTCCAAGTTAGGTAACACCATGTCCACAATAGCTGATTTAATTAAGTCTTTTGGAGTTTTTTCAGGATATAAGGTAAATGATGCTAAATCTGAAATACTGTACCTATCAGAGAAAGAACGTCTCAATCCTCCAGTTTCTACTCTATATGTAGCGTCTAAACAAGGATTTACCTATCTAGGTGTTAAAGTTACCCCTACAATAAACGATATTATTCAAACTAATTATAACCGCCTTACAGAATCAGTGATGCAGTTGGTGGAAAGGTGGTCCAGATTACCCATTTCCTTAATAGGTCGCGTTAATATTATAAAAATGACAATATTGTCCAAATTTTTATACATTTTCCAATCAGTTCCACTCTCCCCTCCCTTCTCCTTCTTTAAGGAGATAAATAAAACTTTTTCCAACTTTATTTGGAATGGTAAGCGTCCTAGAGTGAGACTGTCCCTTTTATATCTGCCTTTTGATAGAGGTGGTTTACAATTGCCTAATTTACAATGGTATTTCTGGGCAGCCCAGATCAGGGCAGCTATGTTTCTTTTTATTCCCAGAGAGCCCCCAGCGTGGGTTACAATGGAGTCCCAGCTGATCTCTATTCCTATAAACTTATACTTGTATTCATCAGACAGGAAAAAGCTTATTAAACAAACAAAAAAACATTTTCTGAAAAATACAATGCTTGTCTGGCAAGAAGTACTTGATTATCTGGGAGAAAAGCAACGGCTATCCCAGTTCTCACCCATTTTTGGAAACAGGGACTTTGTTCCAGGTAGAGCAGACCCAGGTTTTAAACTCTGGTCTGCTAAAGGGCTAGCTAAGGTATCTGATCTTTTTATAGGGTGAGTATTTATGTCATTCGAAGAACTTAAAAACAAACATGACATTCCTACCAAACATTTCTATAAATATCTACAAGTTCGGAATTTCATTTTATCCAAGCAACAAAGTCTTGATTTACCCTCTTTGTCTCCATTAGAAGACATTATTGTAGGTCACCTATGTGACAGAGGACAGGTGTCTCTAATTTATTCCTTGTTAATTGACAAATGTAAAGAATCTTCGGCCAACGTCCTAAGGGCATGGGAAGCGGACTTGGGAGAGAGTTTGATGAGTGAGGAGTGGTCGGAAGCCTGCACTTCGATTCATACACAATCTGCTAACGCAAATTCCAAATTAGTACAATACAAATGGCTGACTAGGCAATACATCACTCCAGTTAAATTGCATCATTTTAACCCTAATATTCCTGACACTTGCATTAAATGTACCTCCCAAAAAAGTTCCTTATTTCATTGTATATGGGCGTGTCCTCGAGCGTTGGCTTTTTGGAAGGATATATTGAGAGTGATTGGTCAGATGATTGGCAAAAAGGTTCCTTTAAATCCTAAAATGTGCATCTTGAATATTTATCCTGAAGACTTTGTTATCCCAAACAACTTGAGACCTTTACTTAGTGTCTCCTTTTTGGAAGCTAAACGCTGCATTGCACTCTCTTGGAAAAAAGGGACATTATGTGGAATTTCACAATGGACCACACAAATGACGTTCTACTTTGCACTTGAGACAATCAGTTATTTCACTAAGAATAAGCTTGATACATTTTGGGCAGTCTGGTCTGTCTTTTACACTTGGCTGTGCCAAAATGATATCCAACTTGATGGATGGAAAGAGGATTGGTTATAAGGTCATATGGTGAGTCAAACTGATGTTTTCGTTGGTTGGTCAATTGAGGGTCTGCTGCAACCCCCCCCCCCCCTTTTTTTTTTTTTTTCTCCCCCTACCCTGTGTGTTTGTAAGTGTATAAATGTATGTTTCTTGTTCTCTTGTTAAAATCAATAAATAAATGTTTTAAAAAAAAAAAGTATCATCTATACACGTGCAATAGGCCCTATTAATGACTTCATAGGAATGAGTTTGACACCCCTGATCTAAACCTTCAATTTGTATGTTAGACCCAATCCCAACCCAATCCCAATTATTTAAGGAAGTATTCCTTTTGATTAATCCCTCCAATTTAGACATGATTAATCTATCTTTACTAAAAGGATATGTACCACAGGCTTTTAAAGTAGCTGTTATTAAACCTTAACCTAAGAAACCCTCTCTTGATCAAGATGACGATTCTGTTCATAACTTTTATGGACAGAATTTCTAGGCGCAGCCAAGGTGTTGAGGGGATCCGTTTTGGTGGCCTTAGGATTGCGTCTCTGCTATTTGCGGATGACGTGGTCCTATTGGCTTCATCAGGGCGTGATCTACAGCTCTCACTAGAGCAGTTCGCAGCCAAGTGCGATGTGGCCGGGATGAAAATCAGTGTCTCCAAATCCCAGACCATGGTCTTGAACCGGAAAAGGGTAGAGTGCCTTCTCCGGGTTGGGGAGGATGTGCTGCCCCTAGTGGAGGAGTTCAAGTATCTTGGGGTCTTGTTCACGAATGAGGGGAAGATGGAGCGGGAGATCGACAGGCGGATTGGTGCGGCGTCTGCTGTGAAGCGGGCGCTGTACCGATCCGTTGTGGTGAAGAGAGAGCTGAGCCAAAAGGCGAAGCTCTCGATTTACCGGTCGATCTACGTTCCTACCCTCATCTATGGTCACGAGCTTTGGGTCGTGACCAAAAGAACCAGATCCCGGATACAAGCGGCCGAAATGGGTTTTCTCCGTAGTGTGTCTGGGCTCTCCCTTAGAGATAGGGTGAGGAGCTCAGTCATCCAGGGAGGACTCAGAGCCGCTGCTCCTCCACGTCGAGAGGAGCCAGTTGAGGTGGCTCGGGCATCTGGTTAGGATGCCTCCCGGACGCCTCCCTGGTGAGGTATTCCGGGCACGTCCCACCGGGAGGAGGCCCAGGGCACGATTTAACAGGACACGCTGGAGGGACTATGTCTCCCGGCTGGCCTGGGAACGCCTTGGGATTTCCCCGGAGGAGCTGGCCCAAGTGGCTGGGGAGAGGGACGTCTGGGCCTCCCTACTGAAGCTGCTACCCCCGCGACCCGACCCCGGATAAGCGGAAGAAGATGGATGGATGGATGGATGATCAAGATGACTTAATAAATTACAGACATATATCTAATCTTCTTTTCCTAATTAAAATTCTTGAGAAAGTAGTTGCTAACTAAGTATGTGAACATTTACAAAGTAATGACCTATTCGAAGAGTTTTAATCAGGTTTCAGAGCTCATCATAGCACTGAAACAGCTCTGGTGAAGGTCACTAATGATATTCTCATGGCCTCAGATAATGGACTTGTGTCAGTACTTGTCCTGTTATATCTCAGTGCTGCATTCGATACAGTTGATCACAATATTCTCCTAGAAAGACTTGAACATACTGTAGGGATTAACGGGAAAGCATTAGGCTGGTTTAAATCTCATCTGTCTGACAAATTCCAGTTTGTTCATGTTAATAATAAATCTTCTTCAAACTCTAGGGTCACTTGTGGAAGTACCACAAGGTTCAGTGCTTGGGCCAATTCTCTTTACTATATATATGCTTCCGATTGGCAAAATTATCAGACAGCATGGGATTAATTTCCACTGTTATGCTGATGACACTCAGCTATATTTATCCATAAATCCTGATGAATCCAATCAATTACTTCGACTACAGGCATGTCTTGATGACATTAAAAGCTGGATGACTTTAAATGTATTGCTTTTAAATTCTGACAAGACAGAAGTTGTAATCTTTGGACCAGAGTCCTCCAAAAATAAACTTCTTAATCAATCACTTAATCTGGATGGCATCAAATTGGCCTTTGGTAATAAAGTAAAAAACTTTGCTCTTAATTTTGACCAAGACATGTAATTCAAATTCCATATTAAACAGCTTTCCAGGCTTTCCTTTTTTCCCCTCCGGGATATTGCCAAAATTAGAAATAGTCTGTCATGGAGTGATGTTGAAAAACTAGTCTCTTTCTCATGTATAAAGCCCTTAATAATCAAGCTCCATCATATATCAGTGCTCTGATTACCCCGTATGTTCCTAAGAGAGCACTTCGCTCTCAGACTGCAGGTCTACTGGTGGTACCTAGAGTCTCTAAAAGTAGAATGGGAGGCAGATCCTTTAGTTATCAGGCTCCTCTCCTGTGGAACCAACTCCCAGGTTTGGTCCGTGAGGCAGACACCCTTTATACTTTTTAGACTAGGCTTAAAACTTTCTTTTTTGGCAAAGCTTATAGTTAGAGTGGCTTAGGTTATCCTGAGCTATCTCTATAGTTATGCTGCTATAGGCTTAGGCTACTGGAGGACATCGGGGTCTGTTTTTCTCGCTCTGCTGAGTTCTCCTACTGTTCTCCAATTTGCATTGTTTGTTGTTATTTCAACTTTTAACTTTTTGTTCTCTGTCATATTTCTCTTCATGGTAGGTACACTTGGTCTGGCGTTCTGTTAGCTGTGACATCATCCAGGGGAGGCAGATCATGTGCTATTACCATATAACATAGAAAGGATTCCTGGATCAATGTGTGCTTCTGTGCTTTTAGTGTCTCTGCTCTGTCTTCTCTAACCCCAGTTGGTCAAGGCAGATGACCGTTCACACTGAGTCTGGTTTTGCTGGAGGTTTTCCTCCCTGTTAAAGGGGAGTTTTCCTCTCATTGCTACAAAGCCATCGACAATGCAGACAACTACCCACTGCTGGATTTCCTTAGATAGGAAACTTTTTGACCAATCTGTCTGGATGATTTGACTGAATTTGACTGTGTAAAAGTGCCTTGAGGTGAGGTGTTGTGAACTGGCACTATATAAATATAATTTAATTTAATTGAATTAATGTAGAATTCAAAACCTTAATCCTTCTAGATCAGTAATAGACAAGTTTTATTAGAACTATACAAAGCAAAAGTTAAACAACAAAGACAAAGTCCACAAAACCACCAGTAATCTTTGATTTTTAATTTCCCTTACTGATGTCAAGCCACACGCAGTTAATTGCCTTTTTTGTGACAGGGAAATCGATGGGCTCCTTCATCAATATTATGTATAGAGAGATATTAATTGAAGAGAATAAAAATAATCCTAGATTTCTCTTTAGTACAGTTGCCAAACTTACTCAGAGCTGCAGCTCTGTGGATCCATCCATTCCCTTAGCTCTTAGTAGTAATGATTTTATGGGATTCTTCATAAATAAAATTGATGCCATTAAAAATAAAATAATTGGCATCCTCCCAAACATGATTACCTCATCCCCAGTAAGTAAGGCAGCATTGGAGGAATCTTTAGAACCTAAGCTGTGTTTGAACTGTTTAGAAGCAGTAGAGCTTTCTGAGCTATCTAAAATCTTAGCTTCATCTAAACCTTCTACCTGTATGTTAGACCCAATCCCAACCAAGTTGTTTAAGGAGGTATTCCCTTTGATCAGTGGTCCTATTTTAGACATGATTAATCTATCCTTAGTAAATGGATATGTACCACAGGTTTTTAAAGTAGCTGTTATTAAACCTTTACTTAAGAAACCTTCTCTTGATCAAGATGAGCTAGTAAACTACAGACCTATATCTAATCTTCTTTTCTTATCTAAAATTCTTGAGAAAGTAGTTGCTAATCAACTTTGTGAACATTTACAAAGCAATGACCTACTTGAGGAGTTTCAGTCAGGCTTCAGAGCTCATCATAGCACTGAAACGGCTCTGGTGAAGGTCACTAATGATATTCTCATGGCCTCAGATAATGGACTTGTGTCTGTACTTGTCCTGTTAGATCTTAGTGCTGCATTTGATACAGTTGATCACAATATTCTCCTACAAAGACTTGAACATACTGTAGGGATTAAGGGGAAAGCATTAGGCTGGTTTAAATCTTATCTGTCGGACAGATTCCAGTTTGTTCATGTTAATAATAAATCTTCCTCAAACTCTAGGGTCACCTGTGGAGTACCACAGGCTTCAGTCCTTGGACCAATTCTCTTTACTATATATATGCTTCCGATCGGCAAAATTATCAGACAGCATGGGATTAATTTCCACTGTTAAGCTGATGACACTCAGCTATATTTATCCATAAATCCTGATGAATCCAATCAATTACTTCGACTGCAGTCATGTCTTGATGAAATCAAAACCTGGATGACTTTAAATTTCCTGCATCTAAATTCTGACAAGACCGAAGTTGTAATCTTTGGGCCAGAGTCCTCAAAAAATAAACTTCTTAACCAATCACTTAATCTGGATGGCATTATCTTGGCCTCTGGTAATAAAGTAAAAAACCTTGGTGTTATTTTTGACCAAGACATGTCATTTAAATCCCATATTAACCAGGTTTCCAGAGTTTCCTTTTTTCACCTCCGGAATATTGCCAAAATTAGAAACATTCCGTCCAGGAGTGATGCTGAAAAACTAGTCCATGTATTTGTTACTTCAAGGCTGGACTATTGTAATTCTTTACTATCAGGAAGTCCACAAAATGCAGTTCAAAGCCTTCAGCTGATCCAAAATGCTGCAGCAAGAGTTCTGATGAAAATCAACAAGCGGGATCATATTTCTCCAATTTTAGCTTCACTTCATTGGCTTCCTGTTAAATCAAGAATAGAATTTAAAATTCTTCTTCTAACGTATAAAGCCCTTAATAATCAAGCTCCATCATATATCAGAGCTCTGATTACCCCGTATGTTCCTAACAGAGCACTTCGCTCTCAGACTGCAGGTCTGCTGGTGGTTCCTAGAGTCTCTAAAAGTAGAATGGGAGGCAGATCCTTTAGCTATCAGGCTCCTCTCCTGTGGAACCAACTCCCAGTTTTGGTCCGTGAAGCAGACACCCTGTCTACTTTTAAGATTAATCTTAAAACCTTCCTTTTTGACAAAGCTTATAACTAGAGTGGCTCATGTTACTCTGAGCTACCTTTATAGTTTTGCTGCTATAGGCTTAGGCTACTGGAGGACATCAGGGCCTATTTTTCTCACTCTACTGATTTTTACTGTTCTCCAGTCTACTGTTCTCCAGATTTGCATTGCATTACATTGAAATTACTGTTGTCATTTCAGCTTTTAACTTTTTGTTCTCTCTCTTTTTTCTTCATAGTAGGTACACCTGGTCTGACGTTCTGTTGACTGTGAAATCATCCAGGGAGGACAGATCACCGACTATTACCATCTAATGTAGAACAGTTTACTAAATCAATGTGTGCTTCTGTGCTTTTTGTCTGTCTTGTTGTGTCTCTGCTCTGTCTTCTGTAACCCCCAGTCGGTCGAGGCAGATGACCGTTCATACTGAGCCCGGTTCTGCTAGAGGTTTTTCCTTCCCGCTAACGGGTGTTTTTTCTTTCCACTGTCGCTTCATGCTTGCTCAGTATGAGGGATTGCAACAAAGCCATGTACAATGCAGACGACTCTCCCTGTGGCTCTACGCTTCTCCAGGAGTGAATGCTGCTTGTCGGGACTTTGATGCAATCAACTGGTTTTCTTATATAGAGACATTTTTGACCAATCTGTATAATCTGACCCAATCTGTATAATATGATTGAACTTAACTTTGTAAAGTGCCTTGAGATGACATGTTTCATGAATTGGCGCTATATAAATAAAATTGAATTGAATAAAATTGAATTGAATTGAATATAGAGAGATACAAGTATATAGCTATAGAAAGATAGATCATTTAATAATAATAATATGGAGAGAGTGTCTATGCAAAATGTATGAGTGGCTGTCTGTGTCTTGCAAAATATCACAACAGAATATTCTATTACTGTGTTAACCCCGCTAAGAATACAACACTGAGCCATCTGCTATAATAACCATATGTTTAAGGGTTGCAACAACAAAAAAGTGTGAAAATAATTTTAATATTCAGCAAGTTATAATTGATTAAATGCTGCCTGTGCCTACTTAACACATTACGCTGAGTGGAGCAGGCGAACGCACAGCACAATAGCTTCAATAGGCAATTGCAGTCCATAAGGCGACTGCTCTTTATATGTGTCTATGATCCTAAAAACTTAATAAAATCTTTGCACATTTTTTTAGTTTTTCATTTATTGCTTTTTATCATTATTTTTCACACCCAACTTTGTATTTTGCAGTTATAATATCCTCCATCAAAGTTTGTGTTCTGTATTTCAGGCTGTTAACAGTTTAAATAGAAAAAGAAACGTTAAAAAGAAAGACTATAAAATCTTAGCTCAAATCTTTGCAATGGGAATTAAAATTGTTAATTTTTTATAGAAAAGAAAGAAAAAGTAAATGGAATGGTAAATGGCTTGTACTTGTATAGCACTTTAACTAGTCCGACGACCCTAAAGCGCTTTACACTACAGTCAGTTATTCACCCATTCACACCCTGACAGTGGTGAGCTTTGTTAGTAGCTACAGCTGCCCTGAGGCAGACTGACAGAAGAGAGGCTGCCATACATTGGCGCCACCAGGCCCTCTGACCACCGCCACCAGGCAATTTGGGTGAAGTGTCTTGCCCATGGACACAACGACTGAGATGGTCGGAGCAGGGGATTAAACTGGAAACCCGCCAATGGCAGGACGAACTCCCTAACTTCTGCGCCAGAACAAGTAAAATAGAAACAGAAAGCATGAGATGTACATGATATAATTATAATTATGTCTTTTACATGTAATATAAATTGTCAGACATTCTGGTCACCTGGGCAAAATATGTATTCTCCATTTCTCCTATATTTTATCACATTTGTCAATTTGAAGTCTTTTATGAAATGTGATATGTTCCATGGTAATATACAAGACTATATCAGTCGTCCAGCTTTGGAGATACAGACAACCATCTTTTAGTAATGGATTATTGTGCTGCCAAAATCAGCATGCCTAACAAAAGTTTAACGTCTTTCTCCATGTCTATAGAGTACAACAAACCAAATAATAGTTTGTCCCTATGTAAAGTTGTCTGCACATTCAAAATTACTTTCAGTTCAATTTGAACCAGATTCCTAAAAATTTTGTATTCATGGGCATAATCACAACAGTTCATACTGTTTTACTCCCTGTGCACCAGGGAGTGAAACAGCCTGCAGAACCTGAATAGTGTGAACTCTGTGTTGGAGAAATAAAATATCTACAAAGGCTTTTCCAGCCAAAACATCTCCATTTGTTAGAACTAGTGATTTTCCACTGAAAAGAGCAATGTTTTAACCAAATATCATCCAATATTAAATTATCTGATTCTTTCCCCCATTTTTAAATATAATCTGTTTGCCTTTTTAAATCTCTTTAAAGTCTTTAAACTGTATAGTCTTGATATTAATTTAAAACCTGAATATATTACATACACTTTAGTAAAAATATTCTTATTCTTTAGTTTGAAACTGTTTGTATAATGATGGATTTGAAGAAATCTTAAAAAAAAGATCATATTGTCTCATGATGGATTAAAATTTTCTAATATAAAAGTTTATCGACGAAACTGAAAATGGGTTTAATGACACACAGATATATAGTGAATAACTCAGACTTGTGCTAGATCTATTGATTATGATGGTTGTCCAATATAATTTCTGTATGTTCTGGTTTTGTGTCATCTTTGCCATCAGTACAATCAATGCTTCTTTCCAGCTTGTGGTCGTTTCCCTTTTTCCTAGGAGGTTTTTCCTAAACTTCCTAAACGATATATATATTCCTAAACTTCCTAAACGATATATATATATATATATATATATATATATATATATATATATATATATATATATATATATATATATATATATATATATATATATATATATATATCCTGCTAAGTTTCACCCCGATACACTTCTCCGTGCATGTGACCACAACATTTCTCCTGTGAGAAATGTTAAAATTTGATAGGGTGTTTTTTTCTCTGTTTTTCATTCGGTTCACACTCCTTTCCCGTAGGTGGCGGTAATGCACCTTCAAGTTTTTTGCCAACGGCCATCAAAAATCCCAAAAGAAGAAGAAGCGGAGGAAGAATTCGGGGAGTAAACATATACAAATAATTATTAAATATTTAAAGAAAACTAAATTATTTCAAAGAATATGATTAAAATAGGTGTGTGTGTGAATGGGTGCATGATCTAGGGGGGTGGATTATAAAGACATATATAAAAATGGATGAGAGTATGTAGGTATATATAAATAGGAAATTCATTTAGTTAAATTATATATTAAAGGTAGGAGTAGGAAGAGATAAATAATTATATAAGTTGATAGTCCATTTCGAACCACACTCCATACCAGTAGGTGGCGGTAATGCTACTTAAAGTTTGTTGCCAACCGCCAATAAAATCAACAAGAAGAAGAAGAAGAAGAAGAAGAAGAAGCGGAAGCAAAAGGAAACTGGCGCCAGTTTTGTATCTTCTGCGAGGCGGTTGGGTTTGTGTGTATGTGGGCAGAGCCAGAGTTTTAGAGCGATGGCTGAAAACACTTTCCCCATCCACAATGTGGACGACATAGTGAACTTCTACCGCAACGAGGTTCTCATCGGCCAGGAGGCCAAACACTTCACCAAAGCGGACTTGGTCCCCGTTCCCAAGGTAAGCAGCTTCAGACGCACTGCTGGGGCAGGTTCTGGTATGTCTCCCGACACAATTCTACAACCCTGCGTCGGGAGCGCGCATCCGGCTCCATCTCAACTAGACGATATTTTGTTTTGATAGAAGATGAAAGCAGAGCGCTGCCGTTACTTGGTCGTTCAGTAGGTGGGTTAGAACAGAAAATGGCATCTAGTAGTGCAGTGGTATCCCTGCGCGATTATTCCAACATACCGAGAACGTTTGAGCAATATGAGGATAATCACGTCTGTTTAAGCCCAGATCATGTTAACGCTCTGTGGTCATTACCCGATGTTTGACAAGAACAACGATTTGCTGAATTTGCATGAAAATTACTTAAAATCTGCGTTGGGACTCAGGAAGGTGGAGGTTTGGTTCCAGCAGACAGAACCTTTGGAGATTTGCGGTGTTATGCCATAAAGTGATGGTCTGCCAGAAACTGATCGGGTGGAGGAGCTTGGTCACCGCGGGAGCGAGCCCAGCCTGCCCGGGTTGTTTCAAGCGTCTTTCTCGGTGGTTTAGTTCTTGAAATCAAACAATATTTAACAAAATAGTTATATTTGGATTACCCAGCTTGCAGCACAGGTGTGTTTCCTTTACCTTTTTTCTCTTCTTATCCCCGTGAAAGTGTCAGTTTCATCTGCGAAATAAAAAAACTTCTGACGATTTATCTGCACTAAGCTTGCTTAGTTAGAACCATTCTGTCACATAACTGCACTGTGATGGATGGAGTGCAATAAAAAAAGAACGTTTTTTTGTCGTATTTTGTTTTTTACCGGGGGTATTATTTTTTTTTTTTTGAAAAATGTAAGCACAGATGGTGCACGGTGCAAAATGCACAGTAAAGATTAAAGTGATTATTTCAAATTTGCAATATATTAAGATATACAGTTGTGGTCAAAAGTGTACATACACTTGTAAAAAAATCATAATGTTATGGCTGTCTTGAGTCTTCAATAAGTTCTACAACTCTTATTTTTCTGTGATAGAGTGATCGGAACACATACATGTTTGTCACAAAAAACAGTCATAAAGTTTGGTTCTTTCATAAATTTATTATGGGTCTGCTGAAAATGTCACCAAATCTGCTGGGTCAAAAATATACATACAGCAACATTAGTATTTGGTTACATGTCCCTTGGCCATTTTCACGGCAACTAGGCGCTTTTGGTAGCCATCCACAAGGTCCTGGCAAGCTTCAGGTCGAATGTTTGACCACTCTTCTTGACAGAATTGGTGCAGTTCAGCTAAATGTGATGGTTTTCTTGCATGAACCTGTTTCTTTAGCACTGTCCACATGTTCTCAATGGGGTTTAAGTCAGGACTTTGGGAAGGCCATTCTAAAACCTTAATTCTAGCCTGGTTTAGCCATTCCTTTACCACTTTTGATGTGTGTTTTGGGTCATTGTCTTGTTGGAACACCCAACTGCGCCCAAGACCCAACCTTCGGGCTGATGGTTTTAAGTTTTCCTGCAGAATTTGGAGGTAATCCTCCTTCTTCATTATCCCATTTACTTTCTGCAAAGAACCAGTTCCACTGGCAGCAAAACATCCCCAGAGCATAATACTACCACCACCATGCTTGACAGTAGGCATGGTGTTCCTGGGATTAAAGGCCTCACCTTTTCTCCTCCAAACATATTGCTGGGTGTTGTGGCCAAACAGCTCAATTTTTGTTTCGTCTGACCAGAGAACTTTCCTCCAGAAGGTTTTATCTTTGTCCATGTGATCAGCAGCAAACTTCAGCCGAGTCATAAGGTGCCTTTTCTGGAGCAAGGGCTTCTTTCTTGCACGGCAGCCTCTCAGTCCATGCCGATGTAAAACACGCTTGACTGTGGAGACTGACACCTGTGTTCCATCAGCTTCCAAATCCTTGCAGACCTGCTTCTTGGTGATTCTTGGTTGACTCTTGACCATCCTGACCAATCTCCTCTCGGCAGCATGTGATAGCTTGCGTTTTCTTCCTGATCGTGGCAGTGACACAACTGTTCCATGCACTTTATACTTGCGTATAATTGTCTGCACAGTTGCTCTTGGGACCTGTAGCTGCTTTGAAATGGCTCCAAGTGACTTCCCTGACTTGTTCAAGTCAATAATTCGCTTTTTCAGATCCACACTGAGTTCCTTTGACTTTTCCATTGTAGCTTTTGTAGCTGAGTCTAATCACTGGGTCAAATGAGCCCTATTTAAATGGGCTCATGAGAAGTCAACAGCTGTAGTCAATCAGAATCACTTAGAAGAAGTGAAGAGGCCATGACATGAAGCTAATTTGATTGACACAACTCGCTACATCACCAAAGTTGACAAATTTTGTTGCTGTATGTATATTTTTGACCCAGCAGATTTGGTGACATTTTCAGCAGACCCATAATAAATTTATGAAAGAACCTAACTTTATGACTGTTTTTTGTGACAAACATGTATGTGTTCTGATCACTCTATCACAGAAAAATAAGAGTTGTAGAACTTATTGAAGACTCAAGACAGCCATAACATTATGATTGTTTTACAAGTGTATGTACACTTTTGACCACAACTGTAAGTTTTGGAAAATCTGGATTTTCTATCTTTTTTTTGTTGCCAGTGCACTCCTTGGCTTTCCATGAAATGTGTGCTATATCAGTCCTGGTAGGTAAGTTGTTTTGGTATTAGCATGCAAAGCTGAACATATGTTTCCGAAAATATATTGTCAATTTTTTATGTGATGTTATTGGACGTTGCCGGAATATGTATTTATAAAGCAATACTTGATTTTTGCTAATAAAAAATATCCAGATTAGTTACACGCTGTTCCTTTAGTAGGACTGATATTGTGCAAAATTCATGGAAAGCCAAGGAGTGTATTGGCAAAAAAAAAAAAAAAAGATAGAAAATCCAGATTTTCCAAAATTTAAATCTTAATAAATTGTAAATTTGAATTAATCACCTTAATCTGTACTGTGCATTTTGCACCGTGCACCATCTGTGCTTACATTTTTCAAAATAAATATATAATAACCCTGGTAAAAAAACAAAATCTGAAAAAAAAAAGTTTTCTTTTTAATAATTTATTGCACTACATCCATCACAGTGCAGTTATGTGACAGAATGGTTCTAACTAAGCAAGCTTTTGTACTAAGCCAAAACCTAAATCTTGATAAATTGCAAATTTGAATTAATGGCTGAAATCCATTTATTGCCCTGAATTAATCTGTACTGTGCTGTTCTCCTGTCCCATCATGGACATCAGAGTCAAGCTCCCAGTAGACTGCTTCCTTTGCTCGCTAAAGACAGGATGAGAAGGAGGAAAAGCCAACCTGGATGGAGGAGTAGCCCCCCCGCCCCCCCGGTTCCAGTGTATCACTATTTCAGGTCTCAGCTCCCCTGTCTTGTGTTTCTCTTCTTCGCAGCCAGAAGCCGTTCAGACTCTGTACATGAGAGTCCTGTATCTCCTGTTCCGCTTCAGGCCAGAGTGCCACTCCATGGTGAGTCCTGCATCCCACTAGAACCATCTCATCACATTCTGCTTCCGCTTTCTCTCCGTCTGCATCTTCAGTACGTCAGCCCTTTCAGGCGTGCGTTGAAGCCCGGCTGCTTGTCTGCGTTGTTTTCCAACAGGTTCCCCTTATGGAGAACATCCAGTATCCGGCCTATCACGAGGGGGCGGCTGCTATACTGAGTGTCTACACGCGCATGTGAGAGAGATTTTCTTTATCTGACACCATTTAAAGAGCGACCGCTGCTGCCAACGTGTGTGAATGGACACGTGGGAGACAGCTGAGCCAAACGCAGCGTGAGGCCTGATTCTCTCCCACAGATGGCATTTCTAAAATGTGGGCTCTTTTCTTCAGGAGGCAGTTCCTGCCGATGTGCATGGTGTACGACTTTTCTCTGAACGACCTGCTGGCCCCAAGTAAGTCTCTGCAGGCTGCAGGTTTGCCTTCAGTGCTCGTGCTAGAGCTGCTAGATGCGAGGAAAAGCTGTGATTGTGTTGCTGCATGTTGTGATTAATGAACAAATCAGTTTAAATCTTTGGATTCACAGCAAACATCGACCCCAGATAATGAATCTTCTTATTTTCATCTCAACAACAAGGTTTTCTAGAATTGCTTCTAGCTGAGGTCTGATGTTGACGCACTGAAACAACTTGGTGGTAGTTTAATGATTCGTCCTCTTTACCTCCTAGAATGTTTCTGCTGCATTAAAAAAACCTAATAGTTAACATTTAATCTAGTCCAGGCAGTTCTCTGTGTTCTACATATTGCTTACAGTAATATGTCCGTATAGCTGGATGAATTATTTACTGTGCAGCCCTTCTTCCTACGCTACATCCGGATAAACCATGCCTTCCTCAAACCATAGTTTATCTAGCAGACTGACACAAAGTAGGGAAAGTAAAGATCGTTTCTGTCGTTTGTCATGTTCACCAGGCTCATACAGTGGGGCAGCATGAAGGGAGAGCACACAAGAATTTTTGCTTTTACAAAAAAATAGTTTATCAAAGTCAAATAAAGAAAAATATAGCTGACATGAAATTACCCTGAAATTCTAATCAGTAACCAGACTAAGCAGAGTTAGCGCAACCTAGAACACGAGAGACCAGGCGAGCGAATGAAAATCTCCGGAGGGACGGGAAGAGAGCAGATCTTAATCAGAAGGCAGCAGTCTAGCTAACCTCCAGCGCCTGCAGAGGGTCTCTCTCCAAGGAGGAACAGCCAAAAATCCAACTGGGACAAATGATAGAAATCTGAATTCATTTCCCTAAATAAAATCCAGTGCACCAGCAGCCCTCCACAGTCACCTAACCAGTCCTGCTGGGTTAGGTGACTGTGGAGGGCTTCAACCGGACTTTCGCTCAGTTCTTTCTGAAAACGTTTGGATACCTTGCCAGGAGTCTTTGTCAACGTGGCTCACACTGAGCAACCTGCAGTTGGAGCGCTGCTGTTTTTAAAGGTGCCATGACGTCACTGTAACCATTTCATGTAGCTAATATTGCTAAATATGTAGATTCTCCAAAGAATTTCATAAAAAAAAAAGCCATGTTGTTTTGGCAGGCCAGATTTCACTCTACTGTAAAAGGGTTGGGTATGGTAATGATATGCAGCTCTACCTAGTTGACTTCTCTCTGATTGGCTACAACCTTATTAGGAAAACTGGTCAAACGTGCCTCCCCCTCCATCCACACCTCCCTTCTTGGTGCAACAGTCTGTCATCCATTATTATGGTTTTATGGCTGGTGAAGTGTGTGTATTGCAGGACGTCAGCAGGCGAGGCCTGTCTGACCAAAGGCTTTAACCTGGTGCTGCGGTTGAACCCAGTGGGACCGACATACACAGCCACATAGACCGCAGCGTGGCGGGGAACTCGCTGTGGCAGCTCTTATGCAGCTGGGAGCCAGAACCACCGCGGTGACTGTGACAGGAGAATCATGCTGCTGACAGCGCTTTAGCTTCAGTTACTGACACACCTTCCTTACATAAACTAACGGGTAATGACAGTGTTGTGTTCACCACCTCCTGTGTTGCTACAGAAGTTTGTTGTTTTTTTTAAATCTAAAACTCCAACTTGAAGTTTCCCCCAGGAAACCTTCTTCAGTAAAGTCCCCATAAATGAACTTCCGCCTCTCTTCTGTGATTCTCTTCTCCTTTGGGGGTGAGTGGAACCTTCATGCATTTTAGACCGACCTCGGACAGATCAGCTCTCCTCTTTAGTAACCGCTGTGACGTTAGAGCAGGGGTTAAAGTTCTCCGTCGCTGCGACAGATTTCCGTCATTTGGAAAATGAGCGCAAAAAGTTCCGTCTAGACTTTTTATGCAAGGTATTAAACAGAAGCTGCTTCCATCCAATGAAACCTGGCAGAGCCGGGAAATTAGCCAATCAGAAAGAGAGTAGGGCGGGTCTTTGTGAAGCGGACATCTGCCAATCTGAGTTTTATCGGTATTTCATCATTTTAACTTTTGGGGGAGCATTTTAAAGTGCCCTCAGATGGCATGAATGAAAGTAGCGGTGGTCAAAGTTTTCTTTGGATTTAAGCACACCAGCAGGTCATAAAGTTCACCGGAATGAACAGCTGACAACAGCTTCATCGGTAAGTGTGTCTGTTGCTGCTCCTGCAGTTAATTAATTAATTATTTCCACCTGTGGCCACGTCACCTGTCAGCGTGTATTCCCTCGCTGCCAGTAACTTAGCTGATAAACCAACCAGGGATCTCCTCATGATTTGCTATTACGTTTTATTTAAAACTCAAAGAGTTACGCGCTAGCTCAGGCTAATTTAGCATGATGCGCTTTTTCTTTTTCTTTTTTTAAGAACGGTTGGAATGTGAAACAGTGTCCCGCATTTCAATGGGTCTGATTCAGAAAAAGTAAAAAACTTCCACCTGCGCTTTTCTGTAACAAAGAAGGCAGAGCTGCATCGGCTGTCAGTCAATAAGCAGCAGCTCCACCTCAGGAGCAGCTGCTCACCAGGACACTGGTTAAATAAAATCACAAGGATATTGATGCATACAGATTATTAAGGGAACTACGTCAATAAATAAAAAAATAAACTGCAGCTACAATATGGACTGGAGAACGGGTTCTAACTGGGTGAGAACAGAGAAAGGTGATTCTCAGAAAGCCTTTATGAAGTTATTTTTTATTTTTAAACAGAGTGGAGCGCGATGTGAAGCGACACTGTAGAACCAAGTCGCACTAGAACCAGCTGAGAATGCCTCCTGTGGTTCTATGGACTCATTTTATTCAACCCAAAATCAGCTGCCAGAGAGACAAGCTACAGCAGCCAAGATTACCTACAGCAATATTTAACTTTATGCAAAGTTTAATAACATTTTTCTAATTAAAGTGTTCATCTTAATAAGCAAGTTATGTTCTTTTCTGATAAACTTTGAGCAATTTTATTAAACTTTTCAAAAATTTAACATCCCATCCATCCATGGATTTTCTATACCCTCTTTTCCGTACAGGTGTGACGTCAAGCCCTATCTGATGGGGAAACAGGGTAATGGGGGGGACGGCAGGTGGCTCTTCCTTGGCGGGGACACAGATTACATCCTGGACAGGTCGCCAGTGACAGGGCTAAAATATAAACGTTTTATTAGACTTCAAAAAAGTAAAATAATGCCTTTTTTATAAACTCATGAGTTGTGATAATTAATTGCTGTGCAATAATAGGAAAAACAGACTGATTATTATAATGTGCGATCTGTGTTAAATTAAAATATATGACGTCATCATAGTGTTGGTTATGTGTCCTGCATTGTCCATGGTTGTGGTTGGCCTTGTATGATCATAGGATTGGTTTATATTGAATGTGACAGGGAGCCAGTGGAGTTAATGTACAGGAGTGAAGTAGATGATGTAATGATGAAGCTGCTGTCTTCTAGCTGCAGTTTATGGAGGTTTTCTGGAGGACAGGGAGGGAAGGGAGCTGAAATTGTAAAGTCAAGAGGTGAGAGGACTGTGAACCAGTTTGGCAAAAGTGTGAAGGAAGAACTTGATGCTGCCGAGGTGAAAGTTAACCAGGTGATGATGTGGAAAGTGAAGGAGAGGATGGGAGGCTGTCCAGGATGACGCCAAGGCTCTGAAGCTGAAAGGTGGGAGAGATACAGGAATGGTCAATGGATATTGTAGACCTACCAGTTAATGCTGCCTTTGCACAATAAGCAAGTGAGGTCACTGATGTGGCATGATGTCCACGACCCGGGAATATATGGGCTGACTTGAAAATGATTTCAGTCAAACTGATTATTTTTGCTTTAACCCATGCGTTAGAGGCTGAATTCTCTGAATGGAGAATATGTATTACGTAGAACGACAGCCTGTTTTCTGACCTGACTGTTTTGGAGCAAAGCAGCAAAGCTGTCCACTCCTGAGCAGGTCCTTTGGTAATAAACCTTTGACATTAACACAGCGTCACCAGTGCAGATCACAACGTATTATAGCCCAAAACCTCAGAAAAATCAAATGTGTTGTCATGGCCCCTTTAAAGGACGTGGAGGCCCATCCTCCTTGGCACATTCTAAGTCAGATGCAAATCAGTGACCAACTCATCCCTGTTCTCGGTCACTGAGATTTGGAATGAGTTGGAGGACCAGGTTGTGTATGCTTGGAAACTGAAACTGCAAACCTCCCTCTGTTTAGTGATGGCTGTTCTCTTTTGACAAAGAAGGCTTCTTTCACCTCTCTTTCAAACCATCTGTTCTCCCTGTCGAGAATCTGGACATCATTGTTGTCAAAAGAGTGTCCTTTGTTCTTGAGGTGCAGGTGGCCTGGAATCTTGCCCCAAGCTGCTGGTCCATCTGTACTGTGTCATGCGTTTGTGTAGCTGTGGTTTAGTTTCTCCAATGTAGGAGTCTGAGCAGTCCTCGCTGCACTGGACCGCATACACAACGCTGCTCAGCTGAGGTTTGGGTGTTCTGTCTTTGGGATGAACCAGTTTTGGTCTGAGAGTTTTATTAGGTTTGAAATTTACTGGCATGTTGTATTTTGAAAAATTCTGGAACAGTTTCCAATGCTGTAAATCATTGTGCTGGGCCCTGGTTTCACCATTAAACTGGTGATGATTTGGTCCTCCTGGCCTTCAGCGCTCTTTTTTTTTTTTTTTTTTTTCTACATGACTTGTGACAAACTAGAATCCAGACTTCTTATGTCTAAATGTCACCTTTCCTCTGGTTTCTATCAGAGCCAAATTTCTGCTGTCTGACTAATGGTTGTCATGTCAAGATATTTTCCCACCTGAGCTGATGATCTCCACAGCCCCTCCTGTCAGGGAAGGTTGGCGGCCATGTCTTGGTAGCGGTGCCACGCTCGTTCCACTGTGTGCTACTGGATTGAACAGAGCTCTGAGATGTTCACAGCTTGGGATGTTTTTTTAGAACCGAACCCTGCTTAAACGTCTCCACAACTCTATGCCTTTAATTATGTGACTTCTGAAGGGAACCGGATAAACTAGATTTTATTTTAGGGTATCAGAATAAAGAGGGCTGTTAAGAAAAACATTCCACACTATTCACATTTTTGCTCATATTTACTGTCTGGCTGTGTAGCACTAAGAATTACTGTCCTAATGCCAAAGAGAGCCCAACAGATTTACTTTCACAAGTGAAACATTACTGTAAAGGAACATTAGATATCATTTTGGGATTATTTCATGTTCAATGGACACAAAAAATGGAAGGTAAAAGAGAAAGAAAGGAAGAGGAAAAGATGAGGCAAAATGCTAAAAGTGAGAAAAGTCACAAAAATAGAGCAGAGGAAAAAGAGAGAACAAGATAACATCTTCAGAGTCTGCTTCTACACATGCAGAAAGAGATATAAAAAAAGAACAGCAAAACCAACCAAAAAAGTTTCACGGGTACAAACAACCAACGCCTTTGATAACATAACTGAAAAATACCTAGTATTTAATACAAGGTGTATAAAGTGACAGCCAAAGCAGTATAGAATGAAATCTGTAAGCACCTGTGTGTGTTTGTGAGAGCATGGTTGTATAAGATTTATCCATGAGAAAAATGCTCAACAGTGGTTCTGAGGAGCCAAAGTCCGGCCCCCCAGAGTGCCGAGGCAGACACCGTGCCTTCAGTGATCAACGATGTCTCTTTATTTGTCCAGAAAAACTGAAGACTGTGTTCATCCTGAGTGGCATCATGAACTTTCTGCACTTCAGGAAGCAGAGGATGGAGGTCATGCGGGACAAGGAGGCCAAACTTGTATGGACAAATAATGGGCTTGATCTGTGCAGGACTCACCTGCAAGGATCTTTAGTGTTTCGTTGATGCTTTATGTGATAGCAGTACAGAACTCTTTGCTGTTAGGAACAACATAAAAGCTTTTTGATTTGTTTTTTACTATTTTAAATATTCTAATCTGAAAGGTGTGGCTTTCCTTTCTATATTCAGCTCTGTTGGATCAGGACATCTGTTACATTAACAACTGCAATGATATTGCTAAACAGAAAGGCCTCCATTTAATAGGCCTTGGCGATAGACACCGAAATTTATGACAGTAACCAACGTCATTTTGCCCATGTCGGTATTATTGTTATAAAAAAATGAAAGAAAAAGTAATTTTTGTAGGTAAAGGTAGGCTACCTTTAAGACACTGTAGTCACGTGACTCCACCCATCCAGTCTGAACAAGAAGCGAAGGACACGGAGAGGTGGAGAAAATAGAGGAAATTTCAAATGTTAAAGCGGAGGCGGTAGAGGTGCTTGAGGAGGAAGAGGAGCAGCTGTAGAATATGTTGCAGCCACGTCTGATCTCTGGTCCAGTCGCACGATGGAGCCGTACGCTAGTCTGACTGTACACAGACATAGATCACAACGTCATCAGCAAACATCAGTGACGAATGGAGGCGGCACACCAGAGTGCTTGGGGGAATATGTGTAGGTGGAATTTGGAGCTATTGAGTTTAGCTGTGATAGTCCAGGTGTATTATACCATCTGCCAGTTTCACACGTCCAGGAACTGAAAGTATTTCCCCAGCCTGTCCTGCAGAGCAGCTCAAGTTCGGTCAGATCTGATGGGGAACGTCTGGGACCATCCGTTGGCAAGTCTTTCCACAGATTCAGTTCAAAGATTCTTTATTGTCGCCGCGTGGTACCGTGTTGAAATTTCTTTTTGGCCACTCCGGCCTGGACTTGAACTAGGCCATTCCAACATTTGAAAGTGCTTTGATCCAGATTACCATCCCATAATAGCTCTGGCTGTATGTTCGGGGTGGTTGTCCTTCTAGAAGGTGAACCTCCAGCCCAGTCTCAGTTCTGCAGCCTCTAACAGCTTCTCCTCCAGGATGGACCTTTAGCTCCATCCTCCTTCCCATCAACTCTGACCCGCCTCCCTGTTCCTGATGAGGAAAAGCATTATGCTGCCACCACCGTGCTTCACCATAGGTTCATGTGTATATGTTCTGCTATGTCATTTAGGGTGTGGGACAAAAACAGTAAAAACAGCGGTATCACTGTGAAGGAGGCTGAATCAAAGGCTTGCCACACTTGTCAGATTTGTATTTGTGGATAATTTTTCCTTTGCTTTAAAATTCAGCACTGCTGGCTTATAACATCCAATCTAAATCTCAGTACAATCAGTCAAAGACTGTTAATGCTTCTAGAAGCCTCTGCGGTGTGATTAAAATGTATAAAAGTCCAGCTTTAATCTGTTGGATGTAGAAGCAAAAGCTTTGATCGTAGCTAGAAGCTGAAAGGTTCTGTTCCTTCACCTGTTGTCAGAGGGCAGACAAGGAGAAGCTGCAGGTTTGCAACAAAGCCATCCAAGAAGCAGAGAGGAAGATCGAGCTGCTAACGTAAGTCTGAACACGCTCAGATCTTTTTGGGGTTTTCTGCAAGGTGCCCAGTTCTGTTGGGCCACGGTCTGGTCTGGCAGACACGGACCGCCTCGGGTTCTTTCTATTTCTAAGTGTGTTCTTGGTTAGTCGCACCTTTAGTGGTGGTGTTTAAAACCTGAACATTTCCAGGTCTTTTTGTTTTCCACTCTCAAACATTTCAGTGCTTTTTATGTATATTTGGATATTTACAGAAGATATATGAATATACTAGTTACAAATATTTTTTGAATATAGTTGAAAATTCTTCTGCCTTCAGCCTAAAAACAAAGTTCAGACCAAAATCTAAGCCGTGAATTATTACTTTTAAAAGCTTATTAAGGTTAAAGAACTAAAGAGAGTTAGTGTGATGTGTTCTGATCCGGATCCAGGACCATCCCACCCGAGCAGCAGGCCGAGGCAGAGGAGCTGGCAGCTGCTCTCGCTGAGGTGCAGACCACCACGGTGCATGAATACAAGGAAGTGGTAGGTGGCGACGGGACATGGCCGAACATGGAAAAGCTTCTGGTGTGTGCGCTCAGTTCAGGTCTGATCCAGTTGGTTTCCTTTTCAGAATGCTAGAAACGAGAGCATTGCAGAGTTGAAGACCAGAATTGCAGAGAAGATGCAGAAGCTGGTACGTGATTCTGGCTTGGATGAATGTCAGGGCTTCCCCTGTTTCTGGCCCGTTCTTGAACACGTACGTGTGTGGCTCAGGCCCAGGTGAAGGTGGAAGTCAGCGAAGTGAAGGAGGACATCACCAGACTCAAGTCTCAGATTGTGGAGTCTCCCGAGGAGCTCAAGAGTCAGATGGAAAAGATGAAGGAGACGGTCAAGAAGATCAAGAACTCCATAGTGAGTAGATGAGGGTTTGGACTGCAGGCGGAGGCTGGTAGGGATCTCTCACACCCCTCTTTGATTTTTGTTTTCAGAAAGAAACCGACGAGTGTGTGGTGGAGATCCAGAACAGGGTTCAGAACATGACCCACAGTGAGGCGGCGCTCCAGAAGGTGTACGGCCTGCTGCAGGACCTGGAGACCAGCATGGAAAGCACCAAGCAGCGTCACAAAGAGGTAGACTCATTCTTCCCATCTAGTTATCAGGCTTCCGACTCTTCATCCGCTGCCTGGGATGAAGAGTCGGAATCCAAACCACAAGCCATAACAGGTTTTATTAGACTATATGTGATACATGATTCTATTTTTTTTTATCACAAATGAACATCTGAAAAGTGGGGAGAGTGTTTGTATTCAGCCCCCTTGCTCTGATACCCCTAAATGAGTCACGGTCCGCATGGGTGCAGTTTAACCTGAGTATAAATGCAGCTGTTCTGTAAAAGCCTGAGAGGTGTGTCAGAACAGGAGTGAACAGTTTATCACAAGCTGTGGAAGAGACACAGAACATGGTTCTGGACTGGTGAGAGTGAAACTAAAGCTTTTGGCCTACATTCAACACGTTTGGCTTACATGTGTAGATGTGGGGGTATTCTCTTCACCCTGAACACTCCGTCCCTAAGGTCATACACGTTGGTGGCAGCATCATGCTGTGGAGTGGTTCTCTTCAGCAGTAACAGGGAGCTCGTCAGAGATGATGGACAGATGGATGGAGCTACTTTCTTTTCCCCTTTCAGGGCTCGCCACAGCGAGTCATCCGTCTCCTCCACCTTCTTCATCTCTGCTCTATACGGCATATCTATATTCCTCTATATTCCAGGGCAACCCCTCATCCCAACCTGTTCCCTGCTCTTGCCATAGATCACAGCGTCATCAGCAAACATCATAGTGCATAGAGATTCGTGTCTGCCCTCATCTGTCAACCTGTCAGCGGCCTCAGAACCGATCCTCAATGCAGTCCCACTGCCACCTTGAACTCCTCTGTCACACCTCACCACTGTCTTACAGCTCTCACACATGTCCTGCACACCTCTAACATACTTCTCTGCTACTTCTCCATCCTCAAAGCAAATACTGATTCTTTTGTACCTTTTCTTGGCATGAAAGCATGCTGTTGCTCACAGATGCTCACTTCTGACCTCAGTCTAGCTTCCTCTAAGATAAGATAAGCTTTATTGATCTCACAGTGGAGAAATTCACTTGTCCCATCGGCTCAATAGTCAAAAGTCAGAAGAAGGTGTCAAAGTAGGTAAGTAGAATCAGTTAGATACAGTTATACAGCTATATACAATATACAATTCTGTACACTCCTATGTATAAATATGTTATTGCACATATGTTATTATACAGTTTATACAGGACTATTGCACAGGCTTAATGCACGGATTATAGCACCTTGTTTAAATAGCTTATTGCACATACGTTATTACAGTTATTGTTGCAGCTATGGTGCATGGTTGCAGTCGTTACTCTAATAGTTACACTTATAAAGCAGCGAGTATGATCAGGTAGCAGCAGGAATGAGTGACCTTTATAACATAATAATATAACACAATAATAATAATAATAATAAACATAGCACATTATTGCACGTAGTTACTGCAAAACACTTACAGTAACAGTAATTGTAACAGTTATATATATAGTCCAGAGATTAAATTTACATGAGTTGCATATTATTGTACATTAGTTATTGCATGTTACTTATAACGGTTAAGGTCACAGTTATAGTGCAGCATTGTATAATCTGGTAGCAGCAGGAATGAATAACCTGCGGTAGTGTTCCTTTTTACAGACAGGATGTTTTAGTCTGGCACTAAAGGAGCTGCTCAGCTCCTCTACAGTCTGGTGCAGGGGGTGGAAGGTGTTGTCCATGATGGATGTGAGCTTGGACAACACCCTCCTCTCTGCCACTTCCTCCACTGAGTCCAGAGAGCAGCCCAGGACAGAAGTGGCCTTCCTCACCAGCTTGTTCAGTCTCTTTCTGTCCCGCTCTGCACTGCCAGGAGCCCAGCAGACGACAGCGTAGAGGAGGGCTGAGGCCACCACAGAGTCATAGAAAGTTTTTAGCAGAGGTCTGCTCACTCCAAAGGACCTCAGCCTCCTGAGGAGGTGTAGCCGGCTCTGGCCCTTCTTATACAGGGCGTCGGTGTTGTGAGTCCAGTCCAGTTTATTGTTGATGTGAACACCCAGGTATCTGAAACTCTCCACAGTTTCTATGTCCTGCCCCTGGATGTTCACAGGTGAGTGAGGTGGGGGTCTTCTCCTGAAGTCGATCACCATCTCCTTGGTCTTACTGGTGTTTAAGCACAGATGGTTTTTCTCACACCAGTCCACAAAGTCCATGATGACCGACCGGTACTCCAGCTCGTTCCCCTCAGACACACAGCCCACGATGGCCGAGTCATCAGAGAACTTCTGAAGGTGGCAGCTGTCTGTGTTGTAGGTGAAGTCCGAGGTGTAAAGGGTGAAGAGAAACGGAGATAGAACGGTGCCCTTGGGGGCCCCGGTGCTGCAGAGTGCCACCTCTGACTGACAGCCGTGCAGCCGCACGTACTGAGGGCGGTCAGTGAGGTAGTCCATGGTCCAGTCAGCCAGATGTTTGTCCACCCCAGCGTCCTCCAGCTTCCCCCTCAGCAGCACCGGTCTGATGGTGTTGAAAGCGCTGGAGAAGTCAAAGAACATGACTCTCACAGCGCTCCCCGTGGTCTCCAGGTGGGTGAGCGCCCGCTGCAGCAGGTAGATGATGGCGTCCTCTACTCCGATGTTGGGCCGATAGGCAAACTGCAGCGGGTCCAGGGTGGGGCCACCACGGTGCGCAGGTGAGCAAGGATGAGGCGCTCCATGGTCTTCATCAGGTGGGAGGTCCTTCCCATAACCTCATTGTGTGACTCACCTACATTATTTCTCTGCAGTTGCATCAACTTTGCACATCTCCGTTGTTTTTGAAGACTGAGACCAGCACGTCCTTCATTCCTCAGGCATCTCCTCACTCTCTGAGATCTCACCGAGCAGCCTAGTCAAAAACTCTGCTGCTGTCTCTCCCAGCTCGCCACTATCGCGCAGGAGC
The DNA here is from genome assembly GCA_037039145.1 of Fundulus diaphanus. NCBI lineage: Eukaryota > Metazoa > Chordata > Actinopteri > Cyprinodontiformes > Fundulidae > Fundulus > Fundulus diaphanus. The sequence goes on from CM073126.1 coordinate 54,271,816, forward strand.
TAAGGAGTTTGTCCTGTAACTGGTGGGTTGACAGTTCGAACCCCCACACTTTCACTTCACCTGCTTTGCCTGTTGGCGGTGGACAGAGGGTCCGGTGGCACCGATTGTATGCCAGTCTGGCAGCTGTGGCAACAAATGTAGCTCACCACCGTCAGCGTGTGAATGACTGTAGTGTGAAGCGCTTTGGGGTGGTCGGATTGGATACTTTACTTCATACTTAACCACAGTTATATCACCTGCCTTTCCACTCTTCATCCTTTTCAATGTCTTCCTTTATTCTTACTAATCTTTGCCATTTGTTGATCTACAATGACAGCAGATGAAAGAAAACCTGTTAGAGGCTGCAGGAGACTTGTGTGGAGGCTCACCTCCCAGCAGGACAACCACCCTAAACGTACAGCCAGAGATACAATGGACTGGACTCCATGAGTGGTCTCCAGCCCTGGTCCTCAGGGCCTGATGTCCTGCTTGTTCTAAATATTTACCTTGTCCAGCAGATTTAAATAATGGGGCTCATTCACAGCTGTCTACAGAACTTGATGGCATACTGAGGTAATGCCAGAATCAGGTGTGGTGGATCAGGGAACATCTAAAACGTGCTGCAATATGGGCCCTGAGGGTTGAGGGTCACTGGTTACATCAAAGTATATTCTTGTGTATTAATAGTTCAGTCAAAGACCAGGACTTGATTATAAGAGAGACTCTTTGACAAGACCTGATGTTCACAGATGCTCTCTATGCAATCTGACAGGGCTAACTTTTATTCTGTAGATCTTCTAAACACCTGCAGCCAAAGGTGCTCATACAAAGTATTGACTCCAGAGGGCAGAATACGAATGCACTCCACACTTTACAGATTTTTACTTGTACCGAAATGAGAAATCTCTGTTGCTCTATTTAAATGAAATCCCAATACAACAGAGGAAAGCTTGTGACCTTATGAAATGTGAAAACCTTCAAAGGGGAATGAACAGTTCTGCCAGGCTGTGTGTCAGGCCCAGCTGGATCCTGTTTGCTCGGTTGTATTTACACTAATGTACACAACAGCTGTCAGATGGTGGAAATGTGACCGCTGGGTTTCATCTAAACTAACTAGACTTTTGGAAAGGGGGAAAAAAGCCTAACTATTGTTTTTTTCTCTATCATGCTTCCATGTTAACTGATACCCACAGTGCCAGGAGCTGGTGGCTCAAAATGAAAAGATGCAAAAGGAACTGAAAAGACTCTGCAACGAGGAGGTTCACCTGAAGCGAGTTCTGGGTATGAAGCTGGATAAGGAGTGCAAACAGAACATCCGCAGACAGAAGAAGAGAGAGATGAAGGAGCAGCACGTCCAAGAAGTGTTGGGGTATCAGCTTAAAGATCATCACACATGGCATTTACACGAGCAAACATTTGAGAACCTAACATGAGCTGTTCTCCAGGCAGTGTGACCAAATCCAGCAGAAACGGGAGGAGATGGCGGATAAAATCCAAGAGATCACTGGAGAGACCCAGCAGCTGAAGGCCAAGATCAAGAGCCTGAGAGAGGTCTGCAGCAAAGAGACGGAGAAGGCGCAGGTACGTTGATGATGATGATGATGACGAGGAGGAGGAGCACCTGATGGTTTAATGGGGAATCCTTCACGGTGGAACGTTTCACATCTGTGTGTCCAGGCGGTGTATGACGAACTGTCGACGTCGATGGATGAGCTGCACAAGAGGATCGAGCAGCACATCACAGACCTGAAACTCAACGTTACCAAGATGTCTGCCGAATTCTAATACCCAGATTTCTCTCTACTCCTTTTCCAGTCTTATTAACTGTTATTTCCACTGTCTTGTTAGTTGTTATTTCTACAGTTGTATTGAAAATGAATGAATAAAAATATTGGACTTGAGGAAACCATTTAATGTTCAGATTCTGGAAATGTGTACATTTATTCCCAGAACCAGCACCGGACAGAACCACAACGTCCTGGACTATACATCTTTGACCGTCCCTTTTCCGTCACTAAAATCACTCCACTACACCCCCCCACTGCATAAAAAAACTACCGTCCCTCGAATTAGCTGCTTATTGTAGCTTGTACAGAAACTCTGGAACTAACTTCTCAATAACTTTGCAATAATCGGCTTTGGTTTCTGTCCATGAAATCCATTTTCCTTTGCTTCAAAATGGACAGCAGCCAACAGCCTTCCCAAACCGAGATCAGCTGATTCCTTGGTGTGGAGGCTCCTCTTTAGGTCCTTCCTTGGAGCTGGGACATGACCTGGACTTCTTCAGGAGGCCCAGCTGAACTCTGTCTTCCTTAGCCTTGGTCCTCACAGAATGCAGCTCCTTGCGTAGTTCATTGATTTCAGTAATGAGAGTCACATTTTCCTGCAGAGAACACAGCCACTATTAGCATGTGGTGGAGACAGTTTCTGTTTAGTGTCGTCTGCTTTGTTTTAAAAGTTGATATTGGTATCTTCCTGCATTTCATCTTTATTCCAAAATGGTTTGGTCAGAAAGTTCATAAAGCTCAGAACCTTCACCAAACCAAAAGTCCACCTTAGAGGAGTCAGACCTCTGAATATTTTTTTTCTCTGGGAGGGGGGGGGGGGGGTCAGTGGGGTATGAGGAAAGCTTTTTAAGAAATTAAGAAAAGTACAATACTTAATGTAACTGAGGTTTGTCTTTGAGAGACAACCCCGAGAGACGACCCGAGGAAATCCCCCAGCCACCGCAATGCCGACGCCCCCCCAGAGCCACGGGGACGAGCCCGTGGGCTCCGCCGGCAGCCACCCGCGCCAAAGTGGTCCCGGCCATGGGCCCTGGGGGCCAGAGGCCCCAGGGGCGCCCCGCAGCAGGGGCCCCGCCCGCTCTCCTGGGGGCCAGGCCCCTCAATGTCTAAATGCGAGAGGGGGTGAAGGGAGCCGTCCGAAGAGAGGCTCACACAACATAAGCCCCCCCCCCCATATCTTGGCCTACATGAATGTGCGTTGTGAAAATGTTTGAAGTGAAAATGTCTAAAATGCATGATAAAATTGGGGAGAGGGACGTCACCAGAAAGTGGCAACCTCCAGTAACGCCCCCTCCCCAAGGACCTACATGTGTGGCGGCGTGATGGAGCAGGCAGAGGGAGGAGTCCGGGGACGGGGAGCAAATGACTGGGGAGCCAACCCAGGGAGCCAGCTCCCCTACTGACTTCAATAGGCACCCCCGCTCCCTGAAAGCCCCACCCGGAGAAAGGGGCCCCTCCAGCGGCACCACCGGGGGCCGGGGAGAGGCCGCAGGGCCCGCCAGCCAACCACCCACCAGGAACAACACCTCCACCTCCCCCAGCCCACCCACCAAGCCTACTGGCTTTAACCCCCCCCCCCCCCCCCCAAAAAAATAATAATAGTAATAATAATTATATATATATATATATATATATATACACACACACATATATACAAATAAATAAACAAATAAATTAATAAGATGGGGGGACCCTGGCCAGCCAGCCTGCACGAGCCATCCCAAACCCCACCCCCCAGGCGAAACCCGCACCGGGAGACCACACGGACCGGGACAGGGGGCCGGACACAAGCCCACCAGAACGCCCCCCCACCCGTAGACTTAACCCCTCCCCGATACTAACATTGAAACATCTCACCATACATTCAACAGTAGACATCCAGGCTTGGTAAGTCACTACTCCCCCTCCCTCCCCTCCCCCCACTAGCAGAGTGCCAACCCAAAGAAAGGGAAGAGCATCTGCCCTGAGATGTTAATGACCATGCCCCCCTACCAGCTCAATAGGCCCCGAGGCCCCCCAGCGCACCAGAGGCCCCATGCAGGGGCAGACCCCGGGCGCACGCCGGCCTAGACCCCAAGCGGCACACCCCCTGGAACCGGAAAGCTAACTGATAAATCCTCTTCCCATTTCATAATAGGAAGAGATACTGAATCATCTATTTTAGTCAGTGTCCTGTATGATTTAGACAGTAGTTTGGGGGGGTTTAAATCTAGGAACTCTAATATATTACTTGGAATTTGTAAATCACCTTTAATATGCTTAAATTTTTTTCTAATTATAGATTTAAGTTGTTCATATTCCAAAAATTTATTTTTACTAATGCCATATTGCATATTTAGTTTGAAAAAATTGATGAACTCGTTTCCATCAAGTAAATGTTCCAGATATTCAATACCTTTAAATACTTATTGTAAAGTTTATCATATTATTATTTTGTAGGATGTCAGGGTTGTTCCAGATATGTGTACGACTGCATGGGATAAGTGATGACTTTGTCATTTTAAGAAACTCCCACCAAGCTGTCAGAGTAGAGCTGATATTGATATTTTTAAAGCATGTATGCTGTTTTATATTTGAGCTAATAAACGGCAAATCTGAAATCGTGATATTATTGCATATTTTCTGTTCTATATCTATCCAGGGCTCATCTAAAGGATTATGCTTTATCCATTTAGTGATATATTGTAGTCTATTTGCTAAGTAGTACTTATGGAAGTTAGGCAGATCTAGTCCACCTCTGTCTTTAGTTTTCTGTAGCGTCTTTAAGCTGATACGGGGTGGTTTATCTTTCCACAGAAATTTAGAGATTGAAGAGTCTAGAGATTTAAACCAGTCAGATGATGGTTTATTGGGGATCATTGAAAATAAGTAATTAATTCTAGGTAAGACCATCATTTTAATCGAAGCTACCCTACCCATGAGTGAAATTGGAAGCGATTTCCATCTATCCAGGTCATCTTCTATCTTTTTTAAAAGTGGGATGTGATTAGATTTTACTAAATCCGCAAGTTTAGACGACACAGTGATACCCAAATATGTGATATTTCCTGAGCGCAAATGTAAATCTAGGGGGTTTGGAAAGAGCAATTAATTTGCAGTACCGTAGATTTAGACCAGTTTATAGAGTAATCAGAAACCTTTGAGAAGGATTCTAGTAATCTAATTACTTGAGAAAGGGAAGAGTTTGAGTGCTGAAGATAGAGTAATACATCATCAGCATAAAGACTAATCTTATGCTCTATATTGATGCATTTTATACCTTTAATAACCTTTGTTTGTCTAATTGTTGCTGCTAGAGGTTCAATAAAAATGGCAAAAAGTGAGGGGGAAAGCGGGCATCCTTGCCTAGTGCCCCTCTGGAGACAAAAGCTGGAAGATGTTTGATTATTTGTCCTGACACAGGCTGTAGGAGAGCTATATAAAATTTTTAACCAATTTATAAAAAAAATGCCAAAACCAAATTTATGCAGAGTAGCGAATAAAAAATTCCAATTTACTCTATCAAATGCTTTTTCTGCATCTAAAGACAATATAATGGTTTTATTATTTGTACTGTAGGAATTATCTATTAAATTAAGTAATCTGTGTGTGTTTGTGGATGACTGCCTTCCTCTGATAAAACCAGTTTGGTCTGGGTGGATTATGAAAGGAGTGACTTTATCTAATCGTTTTGCAAAAGCTTTACATATTATTTTAATATCCACGTTGATTAAGGATATGGGACGATAACTGGTGGGCAACATAGGATCTTTGCCTGGCTTAAGCAGAAGACTGATGGTGGCAGAGTTCATATTAGCTGGAAATCTGCCGTTTTCCTGAATTTCTTGCAACATTCTGTGAAACGTTGGTGCCAGGATACTCCAGAACTCCTTATAAAACTCAGTAGGGAATCCATCTGGGCCTGGAGCCTTTTTATTGGGCATGCTTGTTAAAGCTTCCTGAACTTCAACTGTTGTCAGCGGTGAGTCCAGTGTCGTTCTTTGGTTATCTGATAGTTTAAAAAGTGTAATTTTATCCAGAAACTGCTTGATGACATTGTCTGATGGATTTATCTGTGATGTGTATAAGGATTTGTAGAAATCACGGAAGGTGTTATTTATACATTCTGGATCATGTAATGTATTCCCATTGGAATCTGTAACTGCAAATATAGTCGTTTTCTCTTTATTTATTTTTAACTGATTAGCTAAGAAGCTTCCTGACTTATTGCCATGTTCAAAATTTTCTAATCGAAGTTTTTGTATTAGAAATTTATTTTGCTTTTCCATATACTGGTTTAATTCTATTTTTATTTTACGGATTTTACCCAACTTTCCCTCTTCAAGGGAAGTTTCTAGTAACTTGAGTTTTTCTTCTAATTCCTGAATCTTCTTGTTTTCCAACTTCTTTTTGTGAGATGAGAATGAAATTATTTTACCTCTCATCACTGCTTTCCCTGCTTCCCAAAGTATAGATGCTGAAGTGCCTGGCAGATCATTGTGTTCTAAGTATGAAGCCCACTCTTCTTTGAAAAATTTATTAAATTCTTCATCTTTAAGCAGCGATGTATTAAATCTCCAGCTCTTGTTTTGTGGGGTTATTTTTTTATTTGTTAGGGTTAAAGTAACAGGAGCATGATCACTAATAGCAATAGGATGAATTACAGCCTCTGAAACGTCCGACAGCAGCGAGCTGCTGATTAAGAAATAGTCCAAACGAGAATACAAGTGGTGAACATTTGAAAAAAAAGTATATTGCTTACTATTAGGATGAAGAGAACGCCATGCATCGCAAAGACCAAAATCACTCATGTATTGTTTGACTATATTTAATGACTGCCAACTACGCTGAGTCCCTGTTGTATTCAGCCTGTCTATTTCCTCATTTAGACCAAAGTTGAGGTCACCCCCAATAATTAGAGAACAATCCCCGTGTTTTGAAAGTGCATGGAAGAGTTTGTGGAAGAATGAGGGTTCATCAACATTTGGACCATATACACTAACAATACATAACTTCTGGTTATGAATAGATATTTTAATTTTTATGAATCTACCTTCGGGATCAATAATTTTGTCTAATATTTTAAAACTAACGTTTTTGTGGATTAAAATTGCTACTCCTCTCTGTCTAGAGTTATAGCAGGCAGCAAACACATTGGGGAACTCAGGTGAGTTAAGATCACTTACAGTTGTAGCTGATTTATGGGTTTCTTGCAATAAGAGGTTTGTCTTTGATATTAATGGCTTGATGTTATTTGTGTCATGAGGTTTGTAGCTGGTTAGAAGTTGGCTGAAGGTATGAGTCGGGCTTTAAAGCCTTTTATATTAATATCACATAGTATAAAAAGTGTGGCCATGTTGAAACATTCTAGTTGGGAACCATTGATATGTTATACATTTGAATATGTGATTCTGGGTAATCTTCAGAATGACGAATTCAGAATTTTAGTGCATTAAAATAGAAAACGATAAGTTACTACCCGTCCCCCTAAGTTACTGATGTTTGTGCATCTCATAGCACATACAGTACATTAAATGAAAATGCTCTATTGACAAAAGCAAATTCATTTACAGATGGTATCCTAGAACAGTATGAGTGCAGCCGTAGCTCAGATTATATTCTGAAATGGGCTCCTTGCTGTAAATGAGAGGTACACTTTAGGGGACTTTTATGTATCTGAACATATGGATGAGGCCGTGGCATGGGCCGGCTCAGGGACGACTGAAATACCGACCTGTCAGTCAGCCGCCTTTGAAAAGCTCTTCCCTCTGTAACAGGCCTGTTCAAAACTAACTGGTCTGCTCACGTGACAACAGGATCTCTGAAAACACGCTCCCTCTGCATTCTACCATCAGCCACACATCATCCCACAGTTACGCACAACTTTATACAGCCATTTACGGACACACGTCTCAACCTTAGGAAACTTCACACCTGGTTTGTTAGGAATTAATCTGCTGGTCCCACCCTGTTTTATTCTGAGAGATAACGAAAGAGCCTGTGAGATTATTCTCCTGCATTTTATGCTCCCCAGTGCCCAGAATGCTCATTTAAAACTACAACTGTCGATTGACAAAGTTTGCGTTGCTGCTGCACATTTTCACACAACGTCCCTTTTTCTACACCCCAAGTTGTGTGTGTGTGTGTGTGTGTGTGTGTGTGTGTGTGTGTGTGTGTGTGTGTGTGTGTGTGTGTGTGTGTGTGAGAAACACTGCGCAGAAGGTTGTTGGCACATAGGCACGCTTTAAGGCTCCAGTAGTCCAAAATTATTAAAATTCATACCGTCTTTCTTGTGTCTGGAAATAATGTCACAGTTTTGGAGCGGCCCGGCCAGAGTCTCACTAGAGAATCTACAGAAGAAGGTCAGGAGGACTATGGTGATGGTCGGGAGGCCTCCAACCTCAGACTTGGATCTCATCACCAAAGATGAAGAATCACAATACCAGAGGAAACGTGGAAAGCTGCTCAGCAGTTAGAAGCAGGGTTGACTGGGGTAATCTTAATGAAAACTTGTACACTGATAGATTCATTTGACATGCTATTTTAAAGATGTTAAATACATAGATTTGCATTTAAAGTGGTCCGCTTTTTTTCATTGTGTTATGTTCTTTGAGAGAGCAGGTCTCATGTCCTATCAAAATCAAACTTGGTTGAAATGAAATCGTTTGAAATCTATTCTACCCGGGGTAGGAATGTGGGCTACATTGATAACTGGCAAACATTTTGGGGAAAAGCTGGTCTGAGACGGATTAGATGGGGCAGCTCTTCTTTCTAGGAATCTGGCCGGATTTATTCTCCAAAATGCTGCCAACTATGGAGTTAGTTTCCTGCCAAAAGGTTGTACACAAAAAAATGTGTTGCACACAAATAAAACTTGTTTTGCACACAAAAAGATATGTTTCACACAAAAAAAATTGTTTTGCAAACTCCCCAAACGTTGCACTCAAAATATCAATTATAAGTTTTCCTCGAGTACAAAACGGTCTCTGCTCGCACAAAACGGTCTCTGCTCGCGTACGAAACAATTCCACCCCCTCTGCGGTAAATTTGTGCTAAAAGTCACGTGAGGAAGAAAGACGTGATTTCACAGCTAACAGCATCAGCAGCCCACAGGTAACTTTCAAAACTTTCCCGGCGACAAAGTAATAGCTTACTATGCAGATAGATCATGTAAGATTTCAGTTAAAGGCACTGCTGTGTTAGAGTAAGGGACCATGTTACTTTTTAGAACAAATAACATGAAAGCTTGCCTTAGGTTGAACGCCATGCTAAAACAACTTTTGCTTTGTAATGCAGCCCCTGTGGTTGGCTTCTCCCTTTACTGTGCTATGTCAAATAAATAGTACCTGAGTGGATACTCAGTTAAATGCATTGTTAACAGATTATAATGTGGTTTTTATGTTGTTTTCAAATGACTGTCTATTGTTCTATTTGGTGTAAACCTAAATTGGTGTTTGGATTTGGTAATTTATCCTAAAACTGTCAAACCAATGCATGTATGCTCATGTGCAAAACGGATTCTTAAGGAATTTAAAATAATTGCAACGAGTGCATATGAAAATTGGTAGGGAAATTCATTAAAAATTGTGTTTTCTAACACAAATATGAATGTTAAGTAAAGCATATAGCAGCAGATCTAGATTATGTCTCACTACCTTTCTAACTCCTTAATTTCTTCAAAGTAAAAATGAGCTCATGTGTGCCCAATTGCAAATATGTGTTGTGCACTTAATAAAATTGGTTTGGCCATGGCAAAAACCACAGCTAGAATTGGCCACATGGGCAGATATTTTCTTGAAAAGTTTGTTTTCATCTTAGTGGTGATTTATTTTTTTCTTTAAGAGGAGTATTATTCTTTACATAACCATAACACATATCTGTTTTCCAGCATCCACTGATAAGGTGAAGGCCATCAAAGTTCTGGGTTGGAATGAAGGCTCCTGCATGAACTCTCACCATGGAAAGTAGCCATGGTAGTCTACCAGGTAATCAACCAGCTTTGAGACACGCCAACTTCCATCACAAGACTACCAAGACTTAAACAATTCAAGATTTGATGGAATCTTTAAAAACACGACAGAGGATTTGGGCTTGTTTAAAAATAATTTTAATACATAACCGATCTGATTGATCAGTAACTGTTGCAGCATGTCCTTCATAGCTCTTAGTGGAGCCGTTTAGGCTGAATACAAAGGTTAGAAAAAAAAAAGGCCAGGTTTGACATTGTTCTAAATTTCTTGACAGTCTTATATGCAGAAATTGTTTTTCATAGTCCTGTTTTTGGCTTCATCCATTTCATCAGCCAGTTTTTTTTAATACAGCCTGTTTTATGGTAATGCATAGATTATTTACTGGGAAAAACCTGGAGAATTAATGGAGTTCTTTCAGTCTTAATTTCAACAATAAAAGTAATCCTTGTGGAAAAGGTGTATTCACTTTGATTAATATTGGTAAGAATTGGAAATAAAGACTTTATCAAAGGGTATGTTTATTATGCAATGTGGATAATAAAGGACAGTTTAATTTTCCCACAATGTTTGCATCCTCAGTTTTAGTAACAGCCCCATGTGCTCCTTTTTTTCAATATCCTCAGCATTTTCAAAAGGTTTATACAGTACCATACACATTTACTATGATAATCCCAGCAGTTCTACATTTTTATTCAGTGAATACACTAACTTAGTTACATTTTCCTGGTTGGATTTTACCACTTGAAAACCTTTTGCAACAATGGTAACCACAATAAGACAGTAGCAACATATATATCTGAGCCATATGATTCAGAATGTCCCAGTGCATCCATGGCTGCCCTCAGTGCTACCAGTTGTTCGGGGCTCAACACATTGTCAGTTTCAGGAATAGTGACCCCACAGTGTGGGTCATCAAGCAGTCCACTGTCGTCCCAGTCAGTATGAGGCAGGCAGAATCCCTGCAAGAAAGATGGAGATATATAGAGAATAAAAAAGAGGCCATAATTCTGTTGCTACAATTTACTGAATATAATTTAATTCATGGAGCTAAGGATTGAAAAAAATGACTCCAAAATCCATTAATTATTTTGAAGGACCATAATAAACACATTTCAAAGAAACCAGTTTCAATGCCACCTATCTGATGTACTCAATGTTTTGTTGTATTGGAGTGATCAGATAAATGATCAGATAAGTTCATTTCTGGCTTGAAATATACGCATTAATGTGAGAAACTGTATAATAGCAAGCACAAAAAAAATCCTTCTTACCTCTGTGATTTCTGGTTCTATGACAGCATGCTGGATTCTTCCCATCTTCCATAACTGACTGAGTGTTAGATTCCCCTCAGTTCTATTTCATCCCTACTGACCGCCAGAGGCGGTGCTTCAAGCACTGAATGATCACTCTTGCGCTTGCGCAGGTCGAGAATTAGTATCAACAAACCGGTGATCAGCGGAAGCCTATATAGGCACGTGACACCAGTCACGTTCAGTCCCTTCTCATCTTCTCGCACGCAGGTTTGTTGTGAGTGGTTCCTTCTACAGACACGTGAGTTTTTTCTGTATTACCGCTTTCTCCGTCAGCTCGCTGCCAGTAGCCCCGCGATCGTTTGTGGTCGGAGCTGCGGGCGTGCTCGCCCTCCAGGGGCTGCGCGAGCGACGATTGTGCCTACGGATCTCATCTGGTGTTGGGTGAGTCTCTTTCCTTTCATTTTCTGAACCCCGCGGGTAGCGTCCTGCCCCGCTGGTGTTGCTTAAATTAGCAGCTGGTAATAGCTGCTCATTTTGTTTACTCACCGGTGGCGTTCTCTGTCCGCGCTGAGTCCTTTTGTTTAACCTGATTAAAACAAGTCGGTTACTGTTCGTTTTTACCTCGCCGGTGGCGTTTTCTGCCCGTGCTGAGTTTCTTGGTTAAATCTGATTGAAACAATTTGTTACTGTTTACAATTACCTCGCCAGTGGCGTTTTCTGCCCGCGCTGAGTCCTTTTGGTGAACTTAATTGAAACCAACTGGTGGCGGTTTTTTCATTACCTCCCCAGTGGCGTTTTCTGCCACTGGGCAGATGCTGGGGTGTTTTCAGCTCAACATAATTGAAACATCTATTTCACTGGTGGCGATTTCTGCCCTGTCAGGTGGGTGACGCTGCTCCTGAGTACGGGCTCTGTCACTGAGAGATGGAACGTCTTTGTTGTTTCACTTGCTTAGCCCCTTTGCATCCTGAGGATAGTCATGACCTGTGCCCCCCTTGTCTGGGTGTTGACCACCTCAAGGAGGCGCTTACCGAGGCTGCCTGCCCCAATTGCAGCGTTCTGCCCCATGCGGCGCGGCTGGCCTGGCTGTCCTCAGTCGAACAGCCTGTTCCCTGGATGGGCTCTCATCAACAGGAACAGTTGCCCCCTGGCCAGGGGTTATGCTCTAAACGCCCTGCCTCAGATGCTCCGCTAACAGCTGGGAAGAAGTCCCGCCATTCGGGACGTGGGCTGTCCTCTAAGGTGGATCAATTATCCTCGGAGTTAGCCCAGATGAAGGCTCTACTCCAATCTTTGTGACCTCCCCCTGTTCAGGGGTTGGTCTTGTCTACAGCTACTGAAGAAGCTTCAGTCCTCAATGAGGATGCCCTCTCGGTGGCGGTGTCTGACACCTTCTTTCGGGGGGAACCCCAAGTACATAGCCCACAGGTGTCGGATGTTGAATCCAACATCTCTCTGGGGGGCACGGGAGAGTCAGTGGCAACTGCTATTAAAGCTGCCCTGGCGCAGTTGCAGGTGGATTCTCCACAGGTCCAGCCCTCCACCTCTAGCGCCTTTTTCAGGTGCCGTGAGACTGGGATGGCCACCTTCGCTGTACCGCCTTCAGAGGAGTACATCAGGGAACTCCACACCTGCTGGTCTGATACTCGGGCTCTTTCTCGCCCGACATCAGACGGAAGAGCTCTTGCCGCGATGCAGGAGGCCCCAAAGTTTGGGTTAGGGCAGATGCCAGCGGTGGAACCTGGCATTGCCTCCCTCATTGTTCCTCCGGAGGAGGCCCTACGAGCTAGCGCCCGCTGTCCACGGCCACAGTGTCGCATCACCGACGATCTGCTCTGCCGAGCCTACGATTCGGGGGCTAGGATGGGGCGTATTGGGAACTCCCTCTCCCATTTGTTGCTAGGTCTGGCATCTTCCCTGGAGGCCCGGTCGCTTGACCAGCCGACTCAAGGAATGCTGGATGCGTCTCTCCAGGCTTTTGCCCTGATGTCAAGGGAGCTGGGGCATACATTGTCCACCCTGGTCCACGCTCGGTGCCGGGTGTGGCTGGCTCAGTCGCCACTCACCAAACCCTGCAGGCGGACACTGCGCGCCTTGCCGGTGGTTCCAGGGGAGCTTTTCGGCTCTGCTGCAGTGGAGGTTCTGGAACGCACTGCCCAGGCTTCTCGCACCAGGCAGCAGCTCACAGGGCTCCACAGGTGTGACCGTCAGCCTGTGAATACTTGGGCGGCTTCTGGCTCAGGACCGCGGTCATCCAGTTTGCTCGTTACCCCAACCTTGCCTCGAGATCCTGCTTCCAGGGTGACTCGAGCCCAGACAGTCCGCTCAGGGGCCCGGGCTTCGCACCCCTTTCAGGCTGCGGAACCAGCTCACCCCCCCTCTAGGCCCCCAAGGGGCCGAGGGACCCGTAGGTGAGGCACTGGGGCCGGTGGTTGGATATTTCACCCCAGGTCAGCTTCTGTACTGGGGCGAATGCACCCCAGATTCTTGGGTACTCTCCACTATGACCAGGGGATACCGTCTCCAGTTCCACCGCCGGCCCCCGTCTTATGGAGGAGTTCGGATGACCACCATCTGCAACCCTCTGAAAGCACAGGCACTGTCCAACGAGCTACGTACCTTGCTGGTCAAGGGTGCGATAGTGCCTGTGGACCCCCTGCTGGACCCAGGGGGCTTTTACTCAGTGTATTTTCTGGTCCCCAAAAAGAATGGGAATCTTCATCTGGTGCTGGACCTCAGGGGGCTCAACACCTACCTGAAGGACATGCCCTTCCGCATACTTACAAACAATCTCCCCAGGCGACTGGTTTACGTCAATCGACCTGAGGGATGCGTACTTCCATGTCCCTGTGGCACAGGTTCACTGGCGGTTTCTCCGCTTTGTGTTCCAGGGGTGCCAATATCAGTTCAGGGTACTCCCCTTTGGGCTCTCCTTGTCTCCCCGGGTGTTCACCAGGGTGGTGGAAGCTGCTCTGTCCCCCTTGCAGGCACAAGGACTTTTTATCCTGCCCTATCTGGACGATTGGCTAATTTGCACCGCAACCCGCAGTCAGGCGATCAGGGACACCCAGTTGGTGCTCTACCATGTGCACCGGCTGGGTTTGAAGGTAAATTTGGAGAAGAGCAGCCTCACCACCTCCCAGGTGACAGTGTTCCTGGGCATTCTCCTGAAATCTGTCTCCATGACCGCCCGTCCTTCTTCCCAGCGGGTGACCAGTATTTTAACTATGTTCCCTGCCTTCCATCGTGGTGCGGCGCCACGTTTCTTGGATTATCTGAGCCTCCTGGGCACGCTTACCGCTTTTTCCAGTGTGGTTCCACTGGGGCTTCTCTCCCTGCGCCCTCTGCAGATGTGGCTGGACAGCCTGGCTCTGGACCCCACCCGTCAGGCACACAGACACAGAAGAATTCGTGTCGCGCCGCACTGTCTTCGGTCTCTGTCCCTGTGGAGGGACAAATCCTACATTGTGGGAGGAGTTCCGCTCGGGCCCCTTGCGTGCCGGAGGGAGGCTGTATATACGGACGCTTCCACTCTGGGTTGGGGCGGGACCTGGCGGGACCACGTGGCACAGGGAGTGTGGTCCACACGGGAGCAGAGGGAACACATCAATGCCCTGGAGCTCCGGGCTGTGGCCCTCGCACTCCAGACTTTTCTTTCGGGACTACGGGGGAAGCATGTGTTGGTATGGTCAGACAACACCCCAGTGGTCTACCACATCAACCACCGGGGCGGGTCCAGGACCCCAAGACTGCTGTCCCTAACACACCAGCTCCTGGTGTGGGCGTCGTCTCACCTCACCAGCCTCAGGGCGGCCTATATTCCAGGCTGGTGCAACGGGCCCGCGGACTTCCTCTCCCGCACGTCGCCTCTTCCGGGGGAGTGGCGGCTCCACCCGGAGGTGGTGGATCACATCTGCGGGACATTCGGCAGAGCAGGCGTGGACCTCTTTGCCTCCAGAGACACGGCCCACTGTCCCCTCTGGTTCTCCCTGTCAGACAGTTCCTGTCCTCTGGGGTGCAATGCGCTGGCCCACGATTGGCCCAGAACTCTCCTTTATGCCTTTCCCCCATTTGGTCTGATTCCCCAGACCATCCTGAGGGTTCTCCAGGAGGGGCACAGGCTCGTGCTGGTAGCCCCATTCTGGCCAGCGAGGACTTGATTTCCTCTGCTGCACAGGCTTTGTTACAGCTTGCCGATGCGCCTCCCATCCAGGAGGGACCTCCTATCCCAACTGGGGGGTGAGGTTCTCCACCCCGACCTGGGCCGCCTGCGCCTTTGGCTCTGGCCTCTGCAGGGTCCGACCCGGCATTCTCCCGATTTGGGGGTGATGTGGGCCACACAATAACCGTGCATGGGCGCCATCCACCCGGGCTGCTTACACTGCCAGATGGGCAGCTTTTGCCACCTGGTGTGTCGATAAGGGGCTGGACCCCATACGCTGTCCCATTCGACCCTTGCTGGCCTTCCTTCAGGAGTTACTTAACCGGGGGCAGTCCCCCTTCCACCCTGAAGGTCTATGTGGCTGCCATTTCCCATTGGCACACTGGGTTCAATGACTGCTCCGTTGGAAGATGTAGGGACATAGCGCTGTTCCTCAGGGGCGCTAGACGTTTACATCCTCCGAGGCGCCGGGTGGCTCCTACCTGGGATCTTAATTTAGTACTGGAAGCTCTTCATTCCCCACCCTTTGAGCCGATTGCGGCAGTGGATCTGGAACAGCTCTCAATGAAGACTGCCTTCCTGCTGGCCATGGCTTCTGGCAGACGAGTTGGGGAACTGCATGCCCTGTCTGTAGCCGAGCCTTGTTGTCGGTGGAACAGGGATGGCTCCGGGGTTACCCTGTGGACTGATTCTTCCTTCGTCCCGAAGGCCCCCACAGTGGCAGGCACAGTCTTGCCGCTTCGGTTATCCCGCTTCGAGTCCGGGACCCCTTCCGAAGCTCTGTGCCTAGTCAGAGCGCTGGAGGCCTATGTCCGCGCCACAGGGACCATGCGACTGACATACAGCCTCTTTATATGCTATGCTGGCCCTTGGTGAGGTCGTGCCCTGTCCAAGCAACGGTTGGCACGTTGGGTTGTGGGGGCGATATCTGTGGCATACTCTCTGCAGGGTCAGCCCCTACCTCAGGGAGTGTGGTGCCACTCCACAAGGAGCCTGTCAATTTCGTGGGCCGCCATGATGGGGGTGCCGCTGGAGTCCATCTGCGAGGCGGCCTCATGGTCTGTGCCGACCACTTTCACTAGGTTCTATAGGATTAACATGGCTACGCCTCATCCTCTCCAGGGCATCCTGCAGCAACCATCTGGTGCGTGCCGCTAAGGTAGGTGCTGCTGCCGGTTTCCGGTGGGTTGTTCTTTTCTTTCTGCATCCCTCGGGACCTTGTTGGCATACGTCATTCAGTGCTTGAAGCACCGCCTCTGGCGGTCAGTAGGGATGAAATAGAACGATAGTTACGTATGTAACTACGGTTCTATGAATCCCGGATGACCGCCAGAGCGTTCGGTCCCTCGGTATGGCTGGCTCACGAGAAGATCGAGGGACTGAACTACCGGTGTCACGTGCCTAGGCTTCCGCTGATCACCGGTAGGTCACAGGTGACTTTGTTGATACTAATTCTCGACCTGCGCAAGCGCAAGAGTGATCATTCAGTGCTTGAAGCACCGCCTCTGGCAGTCATCTGGGATTCATAGAACCGTAGTTACATACGTAACTATCGTTCTGAGTGAATGGTTATCCCAGCCACTGCTGATGGTGTCAAAACCTTACATGTAGTCTTGGGACAAATAAATAGTGACAACAGAAGTTATCTAACATGTTTGACAGGTCAAGCAAACTGTTGTCCTCTCGTGAGTGCAGCACATTGTAGTTTGTGTTAGTTCCTGCACACCACACGTCTCTCCAAAGACATTCAATTCTGAAAGGAGAGTTAAAGATCAAATCATTGTTTAAATACGTTATTTTTCAAAAGTCCGTTGCACAGCATTTTTAAATCAGAGATGAAACTAAACAGTGCCTTTAACTGAAATCTTACATGATCTATCTGCATAGTAAGCTATTACTTTTTCACCGGGAAAGTTTTGAAACTTACCTGTGGGCTGCTGATGCTGTTAGCTGTGATATCACGTCTTTCTTCCTCAGCCAAACCGGCGCGTTTCAGTTTTTTTGGTGCGCCCCCTGCTGTCGGGAAGTCTGAACAACAACAACAACTCTTAATGCATCACGTGACTTTTGGCACAAATTTACCGCAGAGGGGGTGGAATTGTTTCGTACACGAGCAGAGGCTGTTTTGTACTCGAGGAAAACTTATAAATGATATTTTGAGTGCAATGTTTGGGGACAGTTTGCAAAACAATTTTTTTTGTGTGAAACATCTTTTTGTGTGCAAAACAAGTTTTATTTGTGTGCAACACATTTTTTTGTGTACAACCTTTTGGCAGGAAACTAACTCCATAGCCAACCCAGGGTCCAGACCAGGAAGCAGAGCCGTAGTTTAACACACCTCTCTGCAGCTTCTGTACTGTTACCCACTCATTACCCCACTGAGACATTGTCTTTCCCACGGCCAAAACTAAACAGATTAAAAACGGATCTAAAAGGAGCAAATCATAAAAAAGTCAAGAAAATTAATGCAACTCTGACTGAACATCATTAAAACAAAGAAATGTGGTTTATGAAACATAACATTTCTCTCTTTAAAGCCTTTAATGACATTAATGATTTGATTTTGTCTCACAGAAACATGGCTGCAGCAGGAGTATGTTAGAATAAATAAGTCCGCTCCCTCTAAGTATTGTTCTACTTTCCCAGCAACTCAGGGCGAGGAGGAGGAGTAGAAACCATCTTTCAGTCTGATTTAGTGATTAGTCCCAGGCCAACTAATAGCTATTCTTTTGAACATTTAACTTTTCCTCCCCCTAATTGCAAAGCCCTAAAATCACTTCTGTTTGCTGTCTGCTCTATCGTAATGTTCACCTTCATGATCTTCAGGTAGACTTTCTCGTGCTCCTTGGCAGACTGGAGCAGCTTCATCTGAAGGCTGTTGACGGTCTTCTCCAGGTGATCCCGTTGGTAGCACACCGTCTTCAGAACATCATCGTCTGAACTGCTCCTCTCACCCTTGAACACATCACATCATTCCACTGAGCAGACTCGTCTCTCTAATGCTCCTGAGCAGAAGCATCCAGCCAGCACTTACAGTGTCGGTGTGCGGGCCGTATCGGCCATATATCATCAGAATGCGGTCTTTCAGCTTCCTGGGCTCCTGGATGAGGCCGACGCAACCATGAAGGTCGGACCTGAGGCGTTCAAGAAGCGTCTCCAAATCCTTCACCTGTACGCACAAAGTTGTTAGAGGCAGACTTCACTCCAGATGAGCCGGGCTGTCTCAGTAAACAGCATCAGTCAGAAGAAATCCAGGATCTTTCTGTTCCATGTTAAAGTACTGAAGTTCTAGCTGATGCCTTTCCTTTTCAAAACAGTATTCTGGAGAAACTAAATGTACTCTGTGTGTCTGTGCTGACCTTCTGCGTCTCCCTCTGCACTTCTTTGTCTTTGGTCCTCAGTTTGAGCCTCAGGTCAGACATGGTTAACTTCATCTTAGAGTTGCTCTTGGTAATCTCCTCCAGATGTTCCTCCAGCTGTTGAACAGGGATCACTGATTGGATATATTCTGTTCATACAAGCATAGAGAGCAGCCTGCACACTTGAACTTGATCTCCAACCTGCCTGGATCTTAATCGGGTCAAACACAAATGAAAGTCCACAGGGGTCATGTGTGGACATGCGGCACTCAACATCGATATGGATCCTCATGCATCCAACACATTGCAAAGTATTCATCTAGATAAAGTGCAGTTCACTGAATATAAAGCTGAACAAAAACGAAAACAAAAAAATACAAACAAGAATAAAGTGAAACCAAAAATTAAATCAACCCTCAAATCAGGTATTGTCTTTCCTGGCCAACTTTATTCTGCATCACCAGTCAGAAGTTTGGACTCACCTTTGTCCTTCGATGGCTTTTCCTTATTTTGATGACTTCCTACATTTCAGATACATAGTGAAGAAATCAAAACTATGACTCAAAATTTATAGCATTATGTATGAAACACAAAATTGTGAATCACACACACACACACTATTTGTTTTGATTCCTGCTTTAGTAACTCTTGGCCTTCTCTCCATGAGCCTCATGAGCTTAGTCCCCTGAAATGGTTTTCCAGCTGTCTGAAAGGAGTTCCCAGAGGTAGGAATAAACACAGACATTAAATAGGACCCATTGTGTACACCCATTCACGGGCATGCTCAGTATGATGTCAGTGTTCCGTTCATCACATTGGTGGAGAAGATCATACTATAATGTAGATGTGTCCTTGCTGACACATCTTCCCCTAATCAGTCATTCTGTCCAATCTAAGATCTGAAGTATGTCTTTTCTAATACTTCAGGTCAAAATATCTGAAATATCTGCAGTCACTGAAGATCAGTTTTTGTTGTAAAAAACGAACTGCAAACATTATCATAGGCAGCTTTATCAATGTAATTTCATGTTATGTAAAAGCTAACATTTAAACATCAAAACTCCAGTTCGGTGCAAATGTCTCACTTGAATAACTTGACTGAAGATGGTCCAGTGGTCCAGAGAACCATGAAGCACAGGTTTTAAACGCTTTGGGAAGAACATTCAGCCGCTACATGTCCAGGCCACACAATGCTTGATTTTCTTACCACTGTATTTAAAAGTCCCTCTCACACACCTTATGGATCCTGTGTGCTTTCTCATTTAGCTCATCCTGCTGAGGCTCGATCTGCTTCTTCAGATCGCTTAACTGGCATTCCAGGATGAACTTCAACTTCTCCAGGTCCTGGTTCACAATCTTCAGGCCAGATATGGTCCTGTCCTGTGTGAGAATGAACAAAGGTGGCGTGTTTAGTGCACATGCTCACTTACAGACAGCTTTCAGCTCATCTACCCACAAGAGGAAATCTGTCTTTTGGGTGTACTAAACACATTTTCTGTGGTGCTGGATAAAATCATGGCACTGCAGGAATCTGCTCCTCAGTCACCTTGTCCTGGCTGGTCTTTTCATGTTCAGAGATCTGTCTCTTCAGGACAAGAATGTCGCTCTCCAGGGAGCGGATAAAGCCCGTCAGACTCTGGCGTTCCTTCTTCATCTTGTTTATGTCTTCCATGCGGTCATCAATCTGCCTCTGGAGACTGTAGACCTGTGTGACCGAAAGTAAAAAGCTTTTATTTTATAGGGGTAAATGATACTAAGTGCAGTAAAATGTAACTTTAAAAGCTATAGTCACCTGCTGAGTCATAACACCACTGCTTCCCCTAAGCTTTGTCTTTTCCTCTCTCTCTGAGAGGAGTTGCTTCTCATACTTGCTTTGGATGGCATCGATCTTCTTCCCCTCCTCCTCCTTCGCCCGCCTTCTGATTTCTTCAAACTCACGAAACTTTTGCTCAGCCTCCTCCTGACACTGTTCGTAAATGAAAGCACTAAAATTCACAGCCGTCCCACTAAACTGAGCGGTACCAGATTTCTGTGACTTTTCTCCTGATTCTTTCTGACCTGAGCCAGGAGTTGAGTCTTGTCCTGCAGCTTGGCCTCATAGGTCTGTGTGAGTTCAACCAGAGTCTGGCTTCTGCTGTCCTCGGCACACTTCAGCTGCCTTTCGTAGTCCTCCCGCATTTGTTCATGCCGCTGCAGAAGATCTTCATACTTGTTATGCTCCACGATCAGCTTGGAGGTATAGGACTGCTCTGTGTAGGATTAAAAACTGATGCATTGCTCTGTGATCCCATGAAGAATTAAAGAGGTAAGGTTTTTGAATGGGCACTAGTGTTGCCCTCCTCTTACCCAAATCCTTCAGGTCTTTGGAGTGTTTCACTGCAGATTCTGTAGAATTCTGCTGAGTCTCGCGTTCCCGCCTCTCCATTTCTGTTTTCAGGATCTATAAATGCAGTTATCAAGAATGAAAAAAAAAATCTTTAAAATCTTTAGAACCAGAAGGATTATTGGAATCTAGCAACAGACCACAATAAAGCAGACAGTAACACGACACTTCAACACAGTCACAGATGATGTTGAATAGTTTTTACGGAGGATTTTTTACCATTACGTACAGCGTCGTGCCAAAGCACTCATTCCTCCTGAACCTTTTCACATTTTGTCACATCATAACCCAAAAACCTGATGGGATTTTATGGGACAGATCAAAACTAAACAGCACATAAGTGGACTAAATTCATATATTTCTTTTCTACTCATGTTGACCAATCAAAGCACCGGAGCCACAGTCACCCAGTTGCACTCAATGACACCAACACATTTATACACCAAAACATAACACAGTAGGCAATTTGGGGTTGAGTGTCTTGGCCAGGGGAACGTCGACATGTGGCAAGAGGAAGCTGGAATTGAACGTACAACTTTTGTGAGATTACTACTTTTCACACTGAGCCACGATCCCCAAGTGTAAATTGCAAGGTCCAGATTAGAAGAATAGGTGAAAAGTGTAATGTGCATTTGTATTGTCCAATCAACCTGCCGTACCTGACCCTATTTGACCCAAGGCTAGTCCTCGTAATCAAATTTAACCAGTGTGCACAATAGTTAATCAGATAAATCTGAAAGGTCCTGGCAGAATTGACACCCACTTATCCTACGCTAAAGAGCTTACATACGCTAGCTGGGAATAAATGTCCCAATCAAGCTTACTAGAGTGGGGGATTTAAAAGAAAAAAAAAAGAAAATGAAAGAAAACTAAAACAAATAAATCAATCAAAAGTAAATAAAGTATAAAACCTACATAGCTACTCTTGATATAAGACTTGGAAATGAGAAGAGATTTGTGATGAGTGAAAGGGATGGGGGAAACCCGTTGAGAACAGAGCCAGAATTACCATAACCCCAGCAAGAGGGGCTAATTTGTCTTTTTTTTTTTTTTTTTTTTTTAGGGAGAGCAGTTTTCCCTGCGGTTTCTGGACCGTCTCCCTTTAAGTTCTGTATTCCTTTAAAGACGACACCTTCTTTGTCCCCTACGGTGTGACTCTAAGAGGGAGCTAAAACTAATTCATCTTAAAACGCTCAGCATGTACCTTTACTTTATTACCCAGTCAAAACCCAAACAATGATTAAAGGATGGAAGGACACTGACCAAAAGAAAAACCACAAGAGATGAGGCTTTTGAGTAAATAAAATGTGTTCAAAAAAGGAGAAAATTTACTAAAGATTAAAAAGAACAAATACCAAAAACACAAGGTTATAAAAGAATGGCAAAGATTCAAAAGCTTCTTCTTGAGGTGCGTCTAAAAAGCAGAAATGAAAAGGGGCTAAAAAAGCTTTGGTCCCACTCTGCAGAAGAACCTCTCTCGAACCTCTCAGCCCCAAAAACCATCAAAAACTCCCAAAAAGCTGGTCAAACATTTACTTGGTCAAACATTTATTGTTTTTAAACGAGCTTCATAAATAAATTGGATTGGATTATTTTTAATCATGGCTCAGAATTCATAGATCATCCGTCCTCCTGTCCCTCCATCCATCCATCCCTCCCTAATCACGATTAGTTTGACTAATTACACGATTGTTTCCACAGTTCATCGTTCTTCATAGATGACTGATTTCACTCCCTTTTATTATCATTATAGTTATTTGTGTTGCCTGTGTGTTTACTTAGTTTCATCATTTTAAATGTGGGAGTTTCTAGTGGTTTTATGTCTGTCCTGTTCTCAACCTAAAACAGGAGTTTGACTGATTGACGGTGCTGAAAAGCAAAACACCATGTATTCTTTCACAGTGGACCTTGACCTTGTAGATGCAGGCGTGTTTGACCAACAGCAGCATACCTCCTGTGTTGTCTTCAGAGACTTGATTTCCTGGATGAACTTGTCTGACAGGTCTTTGAGCTTCTCGTTGTAGTTCATCTCTTTCAGGCGGAGCTGGTACTCGTTCTCCATGTGCAACTCCTCCAGATGCATCTTGAGCTCTAACATTTTGTGAGCCTGAAACAAACACAAGATCTTTCTGAAGATTTTTACTGCTTCTTATACAGATTTAATTCTCTTTTGCTCTTCTTGGAAATTTTATCCATCTGCAGATATCAAGGTTTTGGATCTATGACCCCTGGTTGTTAAAGGTAGCCTGCGTGTGAACCTGTCACCATTCTTATTCCCTCCCCTCTGGTGCTGCAGGATTCACTGTCAGCAGCTGCATGTATGACAGCAGCAGCAGCAAATCAAGTGGTTTTGGTACATTTTGAGCTGCTTTTGACTGGACTGCTTTGGAAGTTGGCTAAATGTCTTATTTTTTTTGCCTATTAAGGCCTATTCTGAAATGCCAGTGCATGCCTTCATGGCTTGTTTGAGATGGACACAAAAGGAAACTGGATTATACCTGTGATCAGTCGATCACTTTCTATCGGTTAGCCAAGATAAGGAAACGAGACAAGTGTTATAGAAGAATCTAAATGTAAAGTGATCATTGTATTTTTGACATTTTTATCTTTATGTTGAGTCAAGCTGAAGCAGCGTGTTCAGAGGATGTGTTCTGTTGTCTCTGTAGAAAGCACCGATCAGCTTTAGCCCTACGGTTTGTAAATGATCTGAGGATTGATTCAGCTTTTCTGGAACCACCGCTAAAGCCTTCATTTTACTATCGATTCATGACTTCTTTTTAATTATGCTTTCTTAGTAAACACACAATATGGAGGAATATGAATAAAATAGATGAAACTATTGGGGAAAAATCTAAATAATAAATTAAATCTAAATATGTTAAGTAACATTCCTTGTCTTTAACTGTACATGGTAGTATTTAGTCTGTAGAGGATCACATTTAGGTGTGAGCCATCCAATCCTAGGCAGCAAGAGTCTAAATGGAGCCCTGGACGTTCCAGCAGTTTCCAGTGTCTGACTGGCCTTGGTTGTGCATGAACATCTGAGCCAATACTTTCATTTTAGATCGACAGTTTTTTGCAGATGTTTGATAATTTTGGATTCCAAACCCACATGTAAACAGCTTGTAGAACAGATATATTAAAATAAAGCTTGTGGGACGGCCCGTATTTGAACGAAATTGAAAGTTTATTAAGGAATGGGTCAAAAAGCCAGGTCGGTCCTAGAAAATAACCAACTAATAAAAATATACTACCAGCTATGCCAAAACAAAGTTAACAAATGTCCAGGCAGCACAATGTCAGAAGCCTGTCGGTGGCTGCAAATGTTAGATCTGCAAATTCCTGCCATTCTTTAACCTATTAATATTCCTGTTTTTGCTTATTTTCATAGTGTTTATTCACAGCAAATGTCATCCTAGGGCATTTTAGGGGAACAAAATATTTTTGCTATGTCAAGTATTTTTGCCTATACTGTATGTATTATTTTGACCCTGTGTTGATCATTGAAAAGTCCCCAGTAAATTGACACTTGGGCACTTAGTTGTTGCTTATGAAATGTACTGTAGTTGTTTGTAGTGTAATCATTCTACCATTAATACAGAACTGTTTAGAGCATCTTTAGAGGCTGTAAAAGAATGTGAAGTCCATCACGAGTGAATTAATTTCTGTCTGGAACAGTGTTTACTCATTTGACTGTGTTAAACACATACACTATAGTCTAACCACATCTCTTTAGGTTATTATTTTGGTTCTGTACAGGAAATATAAGATCAGTGGGCGTAGGCTTGTCTGTATAAATCACATACATTTCCTCAATTATTCTTAGAAATGATTACGATCAATATACAGTACCTTATATTGTAGTGAATTATTTTCCTCCAGCAAATATAAAAACAGGATGTGGTCTAAATTTAGCATAACTGGCCATGAATGGCTTCGTACCGAGCTGTGGCCCGTCTCGTTCAGGTTGGGTCAGTACGGTGGAAAACGACAACCATTTCAGCTGATCTTACCAGGTGCTCCTTTTTTTGACAGTGTGCAGTGGGAATCGTTACCTTTGCCTTCTACCGTTAATAAACAACCGCTGCCACGTCATACGCACAGTGAATGTACAACAGAAAGTGTTGTGAGGTTTTGGGTGGCTGTAATCTTTGAGTGTTTTAAACTTGGGAAGAAAAACAGACCTTCTCTTCCAGATCGGCCTTTGTAACAAGAATCTCTTCGGTGTGGACAATCTGCCGGTTACTCTTCAGTCCTCGACCCTCTTTGTCGATGATCTTTGAAATCAACAGACAGCCATCTTCAGACACCGTCAGCAGGAACTGATCGTCGTATGTTATCACCATCTGAGGACACATTCAACATTAGCTGGCGTAATTTGTTACACACTACATGATGGGACAAATATTTTGTTGTTTCAGTTTAAAACTGATTAAGAATTTTGGTCACTCTGTTGGTCTCGGTGCTGAAAGGAATTTACATCCACTCTTAATGGACATCAATGTCATTTAAAATTGGAGCGCTGAATGATGCATTTGCAGTAACTTTATTATACCCGCTGGCTCAAATATATCCATGTACCACCACTAATGTTAGTAAGTTGTAGAAGCAAACAACATTTTTTGGGACCATCAACAAACGTCTGGCATAATTCTGCCAGGATATTTAAACATTCTGCATCGCAGTTAGGAGGGTTCACTAAGTTAGTTGTGCTCATCATGGCACAGACTGCATTAACCTTTGTCCATAAACTTTCAACAGGATCCAAGTAGGAGACATCCCGAAAGTTGTTACTCCGCTTCATCAATTCCAAAAGCACTTTTAACGTGTGTTTGGGATCAATTTCCTGTTGGAGCAATTGTGTAAAAGTATCTCTCATCTGACCCAAACTGGTTAGAATGTTTAAGAAGAACCCAGGAACGACAAAGGCAGTACGAGACAACTGCTGGAAGACCGGCGACACTGTCCACAGTGAAGCCAGTCTTGCATTTCCCCAGTCTGAGGGGTGGCAGACCAAGAAAGAAGCACCAGCTCCGAAATCCTCACCTTCCAGCTGGCCTGAACTTTGCAGTTTCCCACATGGACAAGCCAAATATCTGCTGAAAACAGGTTTTATTGTTAGAAGAGACAAAGACTGGTGTAGGAGCAATTTGTTTATTTTAGTTACTTGACAACATACTTTCTTAATTTCTATATATCTTAATTTCTATGCCAGTTTGTTTCCATGTTTCCACCTATAGGTGAAGGCGGGAACTGCGCCTTTAAAAGGCTGTGATGCGGGACAGCAGCTGGGTCTGATACAAGCTGAGACAGTCATTGACCGTGATTGGCACTGCAAACTTGGACTGATCTTTTGTTATACTCAAGTTTAATTTGTTACAATAAACCATCAAAGGACACACAATAACCATCTCCCGGACGTTAGGTGGGAAAGGTTGTTGAGGAAAACAAACAAAGAAATGGTAAAATTAAAAACAAAAATTGAAACAACTTTACCACTACAACTGGGCTGTTTAAACACAACCAGAAGAATGTTTGGAGGAGTCAAGGGGAGGTTTTCAAAGCTAAGAACACACAACGCTTTGCTGCCAGTGGTACTGGTGCATTGCAAAAATGGGGCAAATGATGGACTAGTGGAAACATTTTCAACTTTACCTCAAATCAACAGCTAACAAATTGAAACCGAAGGACAATATTCCCAAACACACTTTCAAAGGCTAACATCAAGCTTGAGCAATGGCTCCAGACTCAACACTAATGTGGATTTAATAGGCTATGCTTAAAAAGCCAGCTCCATGTCAAGAAACTCACTGATTTAAATGAACTCGACTAATTCTGCCAAGAAGATTTGTTAAATTTCCAACTATGGGTGACTGTTGCTTGATGGGTTGAGTAGTTGTAAGGCAATCAGAAGGTTGTGGGATTGATCCCAGCTTCTGCTTGCCACATGTGGATGTGCCCCTGGGCAAGGCACTTAACCCCAAGTTGCCTACCAAGCTGCGTCTCGGTGTATGAATGTGTGCGCATTAGTGAGAGCGACTGGGTGAATGTGGCTCTAGTGTACAGTGCTTTGGGTGGTCAGCATGACTGGAAAAGCGCTATATAAGTTCAGTCCATTTAACTAAACTGTGCCTTGTTCGTTGCAACAACAAGCGTGTGGTTAAGGTGCTGATTTGTTATATCTGAACATATTTGCAGCAGCACATGTAACTAATTTTTTTCAGTTCAAATTCACAAATAATTTATTTATCCCAAAGGGAAATTAAATATATGTTTGGATTAAAACAATACTCAAGCTCTATATATGTCGAAATCATTCTAGCCAGTAACGCTTAAAATGTATCATTTAAAGGCTACATTTAATGTGACATTAATGGTAATGATGAGTGGAAGCAAACTTCTGACACTGGAAAATCTGTAAATTTAGTTTCACCTCTGTTGGATGTGTCACAATTGATTGATTTTTTAAATAAAGTCCAGTATAATTGTCATGGTTTTTAAGTGTTTGGCCCACATGCAGACACAGACGGAAGCAGGAACAGTTTTAAGATGTTTATTTTAAGGCTCAACAAAGGGGAAGCACACACTGTGTGCGACAGGCGAGGTCTGAACGTCAGAGCTGGAACGACTGCGGGAAGAAAGAGGATATGTTCGCTAAGGATCAAACCAGGGGGAAATGTTCCAGAAGCTGCGCCGCTTACCATTTGGTTGGGGAGACCTGTCCGGGGGGGATGCGTGAAAAAGGGACTCTGTGACCGTAACTCGCTGATGGTAACTGGTGGCTGAGTGACAGGAGGGCTGGCAGATGGAATGCAGGCGAGGGGCCCGGACAGCACCACAGTGACGGCAGGCAGGAGGAGCAGCTGGAAGAACCGGAGTGTAGCTGATGAACCAGGTGAATCCAGGAAGGGGGTTCTCACGCCCAGCTTGGTACCACCAAGGGAGTATGAGTGGAGATGCCAGAGCAAAATCTGAGCGGCGGGGACTGGTTCACTGAGCACGACGCCAACACAGGTGAGTAAATCCAAACATGACAAACTGGAGAATAACAGGAGACAGGATTAGTCCAAAAACTGGGTTTCCAAAAACTCACAGGTATGAAGCACGGGAGACAGATCAGTGGCCTAGGCATACCCCGACAGGGTAACACTCTGATGAGTCGCAGGTGTGGGCCAGGCCCACCCGTCAACTGCTTACTGTCACTGACCAGTTTTATCTGGGAGACATGAAATGTGGGATGGACTCGAGAATGTGGTGGCAGGCGAAGATGGACGGACGTGGGGCTAATAACTCTTTCTATTTCATATGGTCCAGTGAAGCGGGGGGCGAGTTTCTTGGCAGTCGGGTTCGTTAAGACGTCTCTGGAGGATAACCAAACCTTGTGACCGGGGCGATACTGGGGGGCAGGAACTCGGCGCTGGTCAGCAAACCTTTTGTTCTGCTCTGCGGTGCTAGTGAGGGCAGTGATTATGGATCTCCAAGTGTCCTGGCAATGGGTGATGTATTGGTTGACAGACGAGACCGGTATATGGAGTTCATCAGCGGGTAGAAGAGGTGGTTGGTATCCAAGTGCTATTTCAAAAGGGGAGTGTCCGGTGGCTGATGAAATGTGAGAATTGAGGGCATACTCAATCCAGGGCAAAAACTTGTTCCAATTGGAGGGTAACGAAGAAGTGAGGCAGCGGAGAGTGGTTTCCAGTTGTTGATTCATCCGTTCTGTCTGGCCGTTAGTTTGGGGATGGTAGCCGGAGGTGAGGGTGTAGCGGGCACCGAGAACAGAACAAAAGTGCCGCCAAACCTGGGAGATAAACTGGGGGCCCGGTCAGACAGGATGTCAACTGGGATACCATGGAGTTTGAATACATGCTTAATGAGAAGTTGGGCGGTTTGCAGAGTGTTGGGCAGTTTACGGATAGGGATGAGATGGCAGGATTTAGAGAACCGGTCTACAACAGTCAATATGGTGGTCATCCCTTGTGATGACGGGAGTCCAGTGATGAAATCCAGCGCGATGTGGGACCAGGGGCGTTTCGGAATAGGAAGTGGGTTAAGCAGACCGGAGGGAGGCTGTTTGGATGGTTTATTCTGAGCACAGATGGGACAGGCACGAACATATTCGCGTACGTCTTTGGTCCAGGACGGCCACCAGAAACAACGGGACACCTGGGACTGGGTTCTGTATATTCCAGGGTGAGCGGAGAACTTCGTGTCATGACACCAACGCAGTACTTCAGGACGGACAGACTTCGAGACATACATAAGTCCAGCGGGGCCAGTGCCTGGATCCGGATCTAACAGTAACGCTTGGCTGATACGATCCTCCAGGTTCCACCGGAGGGCTCCAAAGGTGCATGTAGGTGGCAGAATGGGCGCTGGTTCGCTCTCATGTTCTTGAGGTGCAAACTGCCGGGAAAGGGCGTCAGGCTTGACGTTTCTGGAGCCGGGGCGATAAGTTATGGAGAGGTTGAATCTAGAGAAGAAGAGCGACCAGCGGGCTAGACGGGGGTTAAGACGTCGGGCAGACTGCAGGTAAGCGAGGTTCTTGTGGTCGGTCCAGATAACAATGGGCTGCTCGGACCCCTCCAGCCAGTGTCGCCACTCCTCTAATGCAAATTTAATGGCTAGTAGCTCACGGTCTCCCACGTCATAATTACGTTCAGCTGGAGACAGCCGACGTGAGAAAAAGGCACATGGATGTAGTTTGTGATCTGAGTCTGACTGCTGGGACAACACAGCCCCTACCCCCGTATCGGATGCGTCTATTTCTAGGGTAAACTGCTTGGCTGGGTCAGGATGTATCAGAATGGGGGCTTGTGAGAAAATGGTCTTAAGCTCAGAAAATGAGGCTTCAGCCTCAGAGGTCCAAATAAAGGGAACTTTAGGAGAAATCAGGGCATGCAGAGGGGACGCGATCTGACTATAGTTCTTTATGAATCGTCTGTAAAAGTTGGCGAACCCTAAGAACCTCTGAAGCTGTTTTCTGGAGTCAGGAGTCGGCCACTCCACTACGGCTTTGATCTTATCTGATCTGACCTGTCCTCCCTCAAGAATTAGACAGAGGAAAGAGACTGATTCCTTGTGAAATTCACATTTTTCAGCCTTGACAAACGGACGGTTTTCTAGCAGGCGTTGGAGGACTAAGCGGACATGTTGCTGATGCTGGACAGGATCACTAGAATAAATCAAGATATCATCTAGATAGATAAAAACGAAGACGTTCAAAAAGTCCCGCAGGACGTCATTCACTAAAGCCTGAAATACGGACGGAGCGTTACACAGACCAAAAGGCATGACCAGATACTCAAAGTGACCAAGTGGGGTTTTGAAAGCCGTCTTCCACTTATCCCCCTGGCGGACTCGGACCAGATGGTAAGCGTTGCGCAGGTCAAGCTTGGTAAATATGACCGCATTCTGGACTTGTTCTAGAGCAGAGGAAAACAGGGGAAGCGGGTATTTATTCTTAACAGTGATCTGGTTAAGCCTTCGGTAGTCGATACACGGATGGAGGGATCCATCCTTCTTTCCCACGAAGAAAAAGCCCGCGCCCAATGGAGAGGAGGAAGGGTGCGGATTATGAATAGTTAGCCAGGCTAATCCTAAAACAACCGGGGAGTGTTTAACGGGGAACACCAAAAAAGAGCAACCCTCTGTGGTTACCAGAGACAATGACCTCCAGGGGTTTAGTCTGATAGGTGATCAAAGTTAAACGTTCCCCATCTAAGGCGGAGACCTGGAGAGGCACGGACAAAGGAACCAATCCTTGGTCAATCAAGTTAAAATCGGAGCCGGAGTCAACTAAAGCGGAAAAGTTAAGATTGTCCTGGTCTAAGACTAAGGTAACCGGGAGACAAAAACGAGACGGAGCCAGATCATCAGGAGACTTGGGGGACGAAATTCTACAGCGGTCCGCCATCTTCCCCACTACAGGCGACGGACCCGGTCTTTTGGTCGAACTGGACAGGAGTTAACAAAGTGTCCTGCGGTCCCGCAGTAGAGACACTGATTTTCTGAGAAACGCTGTTGACGTTCTTCTCGGGTGAGGTGTACGCGGCCAACCTGCATAGGTTCAGGAGGTGGTGGTGGTGTTATAGCTGGCCGTGGGGAATTAACCCCTTGTACAGGTGGTAAAGACGGCCACATAGGTCTCTCAGACCGCCCCTGCCTTCGGCTACGTAACCGGGCGTCCAGCCGAATAGCTAAGGCGACTAGTCCCTCAAAGGTATCGGGCTCCTCAACTCGCGCTAAGTCGTCCTTTAATGTTTCATCGAGTACTTGGAAAAAGACAGCCTTTAACAGCCAGGCTTCCCAGCCGGCGGCAGCAGCATATGTGCGGAACTCCACGGAGAAATCAGAGACGCGTCGTCCGCGTTGCTTTAACGCCAGTAATGAACGTGACTGCTGCACAGGATCCAATTCGGCCGAGAAGACTGTTTTAAATTCACTAATAAATTCCGTAAAAGTGCAGCCGAAGGATCTGCTGTCGGGAAAGCGAGCCTCTGCCCATCTAAGGGCTCTGCCTGTTAATAACTGCAAGACAAAAGAAATCTTGGCCTGATCAGTGGAAAAGGTGCGAGTAGAACGATTAAAGACAAGAGTACATTGAAAAAGGAAGCCTCCGCAATCTCCACTGTCTCCTGAAAACTTCTCAGGACTCGGAGACGAGCTCTCTGAGACAGGGGACTGCTCGGTGGTTTCAGCTGTCAGATTAGTAGGAGGCGGAGCGCTAGGAGCTGGAGCGACAGGCTGACTCGATGCGGAAGTAAGAGCGGACGTCAGCTGACTAAGCTGAGCGGTGACAAACTGTAACTGTTCCTGTGCCGAATTGACTGCTAAACCGAGAGCCTGTAACTGTTCCTGTTGGGCGGCTAACTGCCGACCTAATGTGTCTGCTGGGTCAAGTTGGCCAGAGTGTTCTTCTGTCATGGTTTTTAAGTGTTTGGCCCAAATGCAGACACAGACGGAAGCAGGAACAGTTTTAAGATGTTTATTTTAAGGCTCAACAAAGTGGAAGCACACGCTGTGTGCGACAGGCGAGGTTTGAACGTCAGAGCTGGAATGACTGCGGGAAGAAAGAGGATATGTTTACTAAGGATCAAACCAGGGGGAAATGTTCCAGAAGCTGCGCCGCTTACCATTTGGTTGGGGAGACCTGTCCGGGGGGGATGAGTGAAAAAGGGACTCTGTGACCGTAACTCGCTGATGGTAACTGGTGGCTGAGTGACAGGAGGGCTGGGAGATGGAATGCAGGCAAGGGGCCCGGACAGCACCACAGTGACGGCAGGCAGGAGGAGCAGCTGGAAGAACCGGAGTGTAGCTGATGAACCAGGTGAATCCAGGAAGGGGGTTCTCACGCCCGGCTTGGTACCACCAAGGGAGTATGAGTGGAGATGCCAGAGCAAAATCTGAGCGGCGGGGACTCGGATGACTGGTTCACTGAGCACGACGCCAACACAGGTGAGTAAATCCAAACACGACAAACTGGAGAATAACAGGAGACAGGGTTAGTCCAAAAACTGGGTTTCCAAAAACTCATAGGTACGAAGCACAGGAGACAGATCAGTGGCCTAGGCATACCACAACGGGGTAACACTCTGGCGTCTTCCAGCTGTCTGTGCACTCCTTTTAAGCCTGAGACGAGGTTCCTTGATGAGTCGCAGGTCAACTGTCAATTGCAGCCACCTGTAAAGCAGAGTTAGAGCACGGAAAACAGAGAACCCTGACAATAATAAAGTTTGGCTTTTTGACAAGAAAATAATTTGGCTAACTATGGACACATCAGTAAACTGGACCTTGACTGAATGAGGTTAGTCACTTTATTCTTCCAATCACTTCTTTGCCTTTTAGTATTTTAAATAACTGACATCATTAAAAA
This sequence comes from Fundulus diaphanus, assembly GCA_037039145.1. Taxonomy (NCBI): domain Eukaryota; kingdom Metazoa; phylum Chordata; class Actinopteri; order Cyprinodontiformes; family Fundulidae; genus Fundulus; species Fundulus diaphanus. Next base: position 54,304,560 of record CM073126.1, read on the forward strand.
CAGTTTATCACTTTAAAGTTGTTAGTTTTTTGCCGACTCTTGTCCCAAAAGGCAAATTCTATTGATCGAGATTCTATTTATAAAAGCACTAAAAAGAATGAAAAAAGAATGAAACATCCACAGGGGGATACTATTTCCAGGCATTCAGCTGATTGGACTCACCCTGGTGACAAGGCCACAGTGAGCCTGCTGAGTGATCCACTCCTTCTGAATGGGTAAGGGGTATTTAATGGCTCTAATGGTTCCAGTGGAGGTACCGGTGAAGACAACCCTCCCAGAGTGAGACACTGCAAGTGCGGTGTGAGCTATCTCATCAGCAGGGATCTCCCTCAGTACCTGTGGAACCAATTTCAGTCACTTTTACTTCACACTTTCCTGTTGGATTCCAACGTTTTTGCTTAATTCTCTACAATAAATCTTGTTCAAATAGTTATTCTACTGGCCTGACAGTCCTGTATCTCCCTGATGGTGAGGTCTGATCCTACAGCCAAGATGCTCTTGTAGTCTGAGGAGAAAGCCACGCCTGTGTAGCTGCAGGACTTGAGGACGCTCTCAGACTCCCGCTTCCCAGTCTGTGTGCTCCACTCATACACAGCGCCATCTGTCCCACAAGACACCAACTGGCTGTCATCAAGGCTCCATTCAATGGCCCGCACCTGATCGACAGAAAAAACTGCAAACTGGACCAATCGCATATTTGACTTTAGGTCTGATAGGTATCCATTTGTGCCTACTCACCTTTCCGTTGTGGCCCTTCAGATTGAGAATATTCTCAAAAGAGGTGAAAGAGTAGATGTGAATGACGTTTCCATTCACAGCAGCAAACATGTGGCCACCATGGCTAAAAGCACACTAAACATGGGGAGGAAGCAGGTTGAAACAGAAGTCTGCACAATGCGATGATTTCAGCGTTCCAGTTCATGCAGCCAAAACCATCACCTCTCTGCAGCCACGCAGTGTGAACTCTTTAAAGGTGCGGATGTCATCAATGAACAGGTTCATCAGCCTGAGTTTGTCTGAAAAGCCCACCAGGATGAAGAGACCCGTGGGGTGCAGAGCTACGCTGAATGCCTCCTCCTGGAACTCTTTGTACAGCTCCAACTCTCTGTTGACCATTTCGAGAAAACAGCAGGATTAGCTGCTCTGCAAGCACACCCTATGTGGACCTAGATCAGTCATATAGAGTGGCATGCAAAAGTCTTCATACCCCTTGAACCTTTCCACTCATTGTCACATTACAACCACAAACATAAAGATTTCTTTACTGGAATCTTGTGTGAAAGACCAGCACGAAGTGGCACAATATTGAAGTAGAAAGATAAACATACATGATTTTTTTTTTTTTTTACAAATGAAAAAAGTCTTTTGCAGACTCCAACAGGTTTTCTTCTAAGATTGCCCTGAGTTTGGCTCCATCCATCATCCCATCAACTCTTTCCATCTTCCCTGCCCCTGCTGATGAGCAGCACCCCCAGAGCATGATGCTGCCACCACTGTATTTGACAGTGGGGATGTTGTGTTCAGAGTGATGTCCAGTGTTAAATCTCTGCCACACATAGCGTTTTGTATTTTGGTCAAAAAGTTACATTTTGGTGTTGTCTGACCAAAGCACCTTCTTCCACATGTTTGCTGTCTCCCCAACATGGCTTCTGGTAAACTGCAAACAGGACTTATTATAGTTTTCTTTTTAACAATGGCTTTCTTCTTGCCACTGTTCGATAATGTCCACATTTTTGCATGACTAATAGTTGCCCTGTGGACAGATTCCCCCACCTGAGCTGTGGATCTCTTCAGTTTGTCGAGACTCACCATGAGCCTCTTGGCTGCATCTCTGATCAGTGCTCTCCTTGTTGGGCCTGTAAGTTTAGGTGGATGGCCTTGTCTTGCTAGGTTTACAGCTGTGCCATACTCTTTCCATTTCCAGATGTTGGATTGAACAATTCAATTCAATTCAATTTTATTTATATAGCGCCAATTCATGAAACATGTCATCTCAAGGCACTTTCCAAAGTCAAATTCAATCAGATTATACACATTGGTCAAAAAAAATTCCTATCTAAGGAAACTCATCAGATTGCATCAAGTCTTGACAAGCAGCATTCACTCCTCATGAAGGAGCATAGAGCCACAGGGAGTGCCATTGACCATGGCTTTGCAGCAATCCCTCATACTGAGCAAGCATGAAGTGACAGTGGAAAGGAAAACTCCCCTTTAATGGGAAGGAAAAAACCTCCAGCAGAACGGTCATCTGCCATGCTCCGTTATTTGTTCAAAGCTTGGGAAATCTAGTTATGGCCTAAGCCTGCTTTAAACTTCACATTTTTTTCCTGGCCTGTCTGATGTGTTCCTTGGACTGCATGGTGTTGTTTTCTCCCCAATATTCACTTAACCAACCTCTAAAACCATCACAGAGCAGCTGTATTTGTACTGAAATCAGATTAAACACTGGTGGACTCTATTCAGTCTTTAGCCATCATCAGGCAACTTCTGAAGGCAACTGGTTACAGAAAAAAGGGGGCTAAATACTTTAGCACACTTTTCAGTGTTTTATTTGTAAAAAAAAAAATTTAAATCATGTATAATTTTCTTTCTACTTCATGATTGTATACCACTGTTGGACTTTCACATAATATTCCAATAAAAGGTGTTTATGTTTGTGGCTGTAATGGGACAAAATGTGGAAACGTTTCAAGGGGTGTGAATACAATTGCGAGCCACTAGAAGAAAGGTTTGGGCTGCCGTCATTATTTCCCTGTCTTCTCTATTTAATGAAAAATTCACAAGGTGGAATATGTGGTCTGTTTATGCATGCTTAATATTACACCTGATATTAAAGGAAAGACTGTTTACAACGCCTTGCAAAGCAACTTTTTAACATTTTCAGAGAGCCACACAAATGTTTTATGGGTTTTCAAGACGCCTTTATATATAAAAAAAAAACATCTGATAAGTCTGGCTTGCATTTATTTTTTTTATTTTTGTCCAACCAACTGCCTTCCAAAGTCATCTAACTAGTAAACAGAATCAAGCTGTGTGTAATGTAATCTGAGTATAATGCAACTGTTCTGGTTCTGGCCTCAAAGGCACCATGAAGACCAAGGCACACTGAGAACATAGCAGAGATCCAGGGCTCTGTTGGGAGAGTCTGTTGCCAGGGCAATAGTCATGAAAGCCACAATGAAAGAGCGGAAAGGAGAAAACCAGTGTTGGAAAAAAATCTAAAAGAAGTCCTATTTACGCTTGCCAGAAGTCATTGTGCAGAAATTGAATTATTTTGGATAGAAAGAACAAAAAAATAGCGATGTGAAGAACCGAAGGTATGTTTTTAAATGGAATATGGTAGGACATCACACACCATCTCTCTGTGTTGTTCTCCAGTCCATGTGAACAGCTGCCATTCAGGGCTTAGCTCCTCCCTGCCCTAAAATGCCCCTGCCGCGTTCATCTGCAGACGACCAGGACCCACAATAAAACGGTCATTGGCAAAGAAGTGGTCAAATAAGGAAAGAGACAAAACAATGATTAACATTGGCCTCACATTTCCAAGGTGGAGACCATTTCCAGAGGAGAAGCAGCTCCAGTTTGACTTGGAGCTAGCTTTTCTCCTCCATACAGGTGAGGAACAGCATGAAGTCAAATGTTTGTTTTTGTTGTTACAGTCTTGTTAGACTTGTGTTGCTATGTTGATTTGATTCAGTGTAATGCTACAACTGTGGCATGTGGGTTAATTGTTGGAGTTTGAGCAGCAATTTGGTCTACAGTCAGAGCTCAACAGCCCACCTAGTGGTGAAATTTCACTTAGTGCTCAATGAAGACATCCAGGAAACATGCACAAGTACTCCCCTGACCATAATTGAACTTTTGGCCTTCATTTAAAATGCTGTGTGTGGCAGAAAACTAACGTTGCACATCACCCTGAGCACACAACCTTCACAGTGAAACCTGGTGGTGGCAGCATCATGCAGTTTTGATGCATTTCTTCACAAGGGACAATGGGAAGATGGTGTATATGAATGTGTTACATGGCCCAGTTTAGACCCAAATCTAGCTAAGAATCTGTTCTCAGAACAGACTGTTTCCCAGAGAATGGGCAGAAATTTTCTAGATGACTTCTTTGTATTTGTCTGTCACATAAAACAACAGACAGACAGACATTGATTTGTCCCAGAGGAAACAGACTCTGGCTGCTACATAGCCCAAACTATGCGTCACACTGCATTCACACATAAAACACTACTATAAAAATTCCATTATAAGACAATAAATAGATACATAAAGAGGCATGTTACATTAAATTCACAATAAAAAATTTGAAAAAGAAAAGTGTGTTGAAGTTTGTTGTTGGAACATGGCAAAAGCCTCTGTAAATGACGAAAGTCTAAACTTGGCAAAGGTTGGATTTTTCTTTTTACTGTGAGCTATAGGAATTAGCTGCCACCCCGAAACCTGTCTAAGAAAAGAAGGTAAATATGTCACAAGAAGAAACGGACACAAGGAATAGATGCATAAGTGGGAATGCCTACCTTGTCTCATAATTCCAGATCCGTACAGAGTGGTCTAAGGAGCTGGTGGCCATGAAGGGCTTACGGATGCAGATGGACAAACCAGTGATAGAGTTGGAGTGGAATGGCTGGGTCAAAAACTCAAAATGTAGCTTTCCCTCCTGATGGAAAGAGCAGAGTTTAAATCAACTTTCCATTTTTAAATTGAGATAAAACTGCTGTAATACCTTAAAGAAGTAGAAAGAAAAAGCAGCAGCCAGATGCACCCTGCAGCACTACACTTATGAATTGGTGATTGATGTTATGATGGAAATGCTGGAAATAAAACATCAAAGCTTTTCCAAAAAATTGGCGATCTTCTTTGAACTGGGGAAGTTGTTTTAAACACAAGCAGGCAGAAATAATCTTTTACAATCTCTGAAAGCTCACTAAAAACTGCTATAGACTGAGCAAGACACTTAGCCCCAGACTGCTCCAAGGGGAACCTCACAGTGGCAGCCCACTGCTTGCTAAGGGAAGGGTTAAATGCAGAGGACGAATTTCATTGGAATGTTTGTTGCAATGACAAATAAATATAATCATTATAAGTAATGTCAGTCTAAACTACTTTTTTTCTAGCTTTGCTATTAACAGTTTGATCTCTGTCACTGCTAGTACGGGCAGATATTGTGCTCCAGTACCCTCTTCGTGTCAGCAGATGAAAGATTAATGCTGTACAGTTGCCGCTGGGTTGTGCTGATAGCCAGAGTCTCCTCTGCAGGACTGATGCATATGGTGTCTATCTCCTGACCCTGGGCTGGAGTTAAATCACTGCTGCCTGGATCTGAGAGGATCTGGCACAGAAAAGATTAACAAAGATGCAACGTTCACAGTCTCGTTTCTGTTTAAATTCCGAACTTGAATTTTTACCTGTATCTCTCTGCTTTTCTTATAGATGTCCTCCTCCATCCTCTCAAACAGACAGACAGTGCCGGGACCTGTGGAGCACACAAAGCCCTTGGAGTAGGACCGGATGGCGGTGATGCGAAAGAGGGTCACACCTTCATTCACATCACCTTCTTTGATTCGCCTCACTTCCAGGTGCCTGCACAGTGAAGCAGCAGTGTCAGGGACGTCAGAAAAGGAAGACCAAAACAATGGAAAGACTCTGCATGCTATACTGACCACACTAATCCTGCAGAGAAATGCAAGGGGCCTTAATGCCAATGGAAAAGATTTTAAGGAATTTATTTATTCGTTTTCTGGAATCAAAGTTGAAACTATCTTTGGATTTTAGATTCATTGCATATATGAATGTATATGATAATTAGGCTTGACAGAGAAGATGGGAAGAAGGTGGTTGTGTTACTTTTATTAAAGGAGGAATTTCATATTTTTGTATTTTTAAAATCACTATAGAGAGCTGGTTTTCAGTAAACTTGAAGAAATAGAGTTAAAAATATGTGGTGTGGGGAATTCAGTGCTTATAATTCATTATGGGGGAGGGGTAAAACTGATGACAATGATCCCATTTTAGACCTAACATTTGTTTCTAGTTCTTTAGCTCAGTTTTGTGAATGACATCGTCAACAGCCCAAGTGATTTGGTACATACTGTTCTCGGCAAAATCTGGATAGACACAATGAGGACAGCTAAACATACAGGTGGTATGTAGTTCTATGTCACAGGCCAAATTTACTTTTATGTGTGAAAGACAGTTTGTACAGATACAAAAGGATTGGATATTTAGAGGTTCTTCCAAAGTATTAATCAAGCTCCATTCCAAAAACAACTGAAATTAAATGAAAGAAAATAGTGCAAGTGATACATGCAAACAAGGACTTAGTGGAAGAAATAAGACTTTTAAATAGGTCAAATGGTCTCATAACTCTTCAAAATCTGAGTATAATAAACTCAAGATATATTAAGACATACATTAAAACTGGCAAATAGGACCGATTGCAGGGATTTTGGTTGCACAACCTGCAGTGTCCCTAAAATACAAGGAGTTTGGGGGATGATTAGGAGAATGGGATTGCTGTTTACTAAATATAGAACATCAAGTTGCAGTGACTAATAATGAAAAGGCCGAATTACGAGCAAATACTTTTGTTGTGACATCGTTCAAACAATTATATTTGCAATAGAGATTAGAATTTTTTTTTAATAAAAGGAGAAAATGCTGACATTCTGAAAAAGAAGATGGTGATGAAAGTAAGATAAATGACCCATTTAGAATCACACAGATGAAAAGGGCTCTGGCCCAAACAAGAATAAAAATAGTGCTATGTTATGTTATGCTGACTCAGACAGGACAGACAGATCGATCTTTTAGTTATCAGGCTCCTCTCCTTTGGAGCCAACTCCCGGCTTTAGTCTGTGAGCCAGACATCCTATCTACTTTTAAGACCAGTGTTGGGCTAGTTACTTTACAAAGGAACTAGTTATAGTTACCAGTTACTTCTCCCAAAAAGTAGCTGCGTGACTAACTTAGTTACTGCGCTAGCAAATAAACTAGTTACTTCGTGGTAACTATGCAGTTACTTTTTATGATATGTCAGGATTGTCAGGATTCTGTGGTTCTGTGCTCTACTAATTCTGCTCCACAGGTGGCTATAGTTGACGGGTGGGCGTGGCCCGCAAGTGCGGTTCATTAGGTCTTCTCTGGCTTAAAAGGAGTGCGCAGACAGCTGGAAGACGCCAGAGTGTTACCTCGTTGTGGTATGCCTAGGCCAAAGACCTGTCATCCGAACTTCATACCTGTGAGTTTTTGAAATCCCCGTTTTGGATCCAACTTTGTCTCCTGTCTTCTCCAGTTTGTTATGTTTTTGGATTTGCTCACCTGTGTTGGTTCCGTGCATTGAAGACCAGCTCCCTGAATCCCTGCCTGCTCAGATTTTGCTCTGGTGTCTCCCCTCTTACTCCCTTGGTTTTACCAAGCCGGGTGAGAGACCCCCCCTTCCTGGATTCACCCCTGGTTCTTCCAGCTGCTCCTCCTGCCTGCCGCCGCAGTGGTGCTACTCGGGCTCCCCGCCTGTGTAACATCTGTCAGCCCTCCCGTCATTCAGCCATCTCCTTCCATGAGAGAGTTACGGTCACTGAACTCCTTTTCCACTCATTCCCCCCGGATAGGTCCTCCCGACAAAGCGGTAAGCAGAGCAGCTTCTGGATAGCTTTCCCCTGGTTCAACTTGTATTAATTAATCCTCTTTCTTCCCGCAGTCATCCCCGCTCTGACGTTCCGACCTTGCCTGTTGCACATAACGTGTGCTTTTTCATTTGAGCCTTAAATAAACATCTTAGAAACTGTTCCTGTGTTCCGTCAGTGTCTGCATGTCGGCCAAACACCTTAAAACCACGACAGATCTAATATGTCAATGAATGTGGGGGACTTTCCAAAATATTGGAACTTTAAATACCACTGAGTTCAATTATAAAACTTAAAACACATAATTTAGATTAAATATCTATACCATTTTAGTGTATGGTGTGACAAGTGAGTCAAGAGTCAAGACACCTATTAATTGCAATATATTTATAGATACATAATTATTCTTATATTAAATATTCATAATAAAATAACAAAACAAACTAGATATTTTAGAACTGATAATTATAGCACATTAATTCCAAAAAAGTAAAAAACAAAGCAACTGGACTTGTTTTCCGTAGTTGAAGACGTTTCGCTTCCTCTCCAGGAAGCTTTCTCAATTCAAAAGGTCTAGAGTAATGTTGAGTACCAAGCTTTATACTACTGCCCAAACAAAGGCCTTGCAATGGGTTAGATAACATGCAAATTCAACCAAAACAGGTCCACCCCTTAGTAATGGGCGGTCGTTAAAGACATTAAGCCAGCAGATTGAACCGAAACTGGTCCACTCCTCTGTAACGAGGAGTCGTTAGGGTTGTTATTGGCTTGGGTTAAAGGAGCGATGTTTTGATCACCCATATGAGGGTGAGAATTGAGGTGATGATTGGCTGGAATTAATTCTATAGCTGTATTGTAAGTTTTTGAGAGTTGTAACCTAAGGCCTCCACCACTGTTTAAGGATGGTTTTTCTCTCTTAACGTAGATGGCTTCCTTCATACCCCTTTCAAACCATCTGTCTTCTTTGTCCAAAATGTGAACATTTTGGTCCTGAAAAGAGTGTCCTTTGTCCTTAAGGTGTAGGTGGACAGCAGAGTCTTGACCTGAGGAGGTAGCTCTCCTGTTTTGAGCCATGCGTCTGTGGAGAGGTTGTTTGGTTTCTCCAATATAAAGATCAGAACATTCCTCACTGCACTGAACTGCATACACCACTCCGCTCATCTTAGGTTTGGGTGTTTTGTCCTTGGGATGCACCAGCCTCTGTCTGAGGGTCCTGTTTGGTTTGAAATGTACTGGGATTTTGTGTTTGGAGAAAATCCTCTTGAGTTTTTCAGAGACTCCAGTGTTAGAAATGTGGCGTCTGAGTAGAATGTAGAAATGGGAAGAACGAGTGGAACATCAGTCAGTCCTGGGAGCTGCATGCACACCTAGACAGTCTGGGACACAAGGCTGGGACACAAGGTCATCAGATAGCACCCAAGTGGGCACACATTATTTTACTGACGACATGTTAGGAAGCGTACAGCCCTTGCATGGGCGTGTACCTAGACTTCTTTATAATGCTTAATAAATGATCAGTCGGGGCTCTTGCCACATTCATTGCGGTTGCGTCATGTTCGATCAAGAGCCCATCAGCGCTGATGTGTCTGTAAACCATTCCTCTGCCTTTTAAATTAAATATGGTAAAATATAGTTACGGTTTGAAGAGTCTTTTTATTACTACAGAAGTCCACAATGCAAACTCCACATTATCAGATAAAAGAACCAGGGGATCCGAGAACAGGTCAATACCTGAACACCAGCAACATATGGGATAACAATGTTTTTTCGTTTATTCTTCTCACCATTATGTTCTGCAGCGGGTCTTTTGGATTTTCTTGCTGATTTGACAAAAGCCCAGTTAGGATATCCACAGGTTTGGAGGGCCTCTCTGATGCGTTTCTGTTCCTTGTGCTTCCCTTCTGTTTTAGTTGGGACATGCTCGGCCCGGTGTTGTAAGGTTCTGATGAACGAAAGTTTGTGCTCCAGTGGTTGGTGTGAGTCAAAAAGAAGATATTGGTCTGTGTGTGTGGGTTTCCTATACACTTCAATGTTGAGGTTTCCATCTCCTTCCATGTTCACCAAACAGTCGAGAAAAGGTAGCTTGTTGTCATTGGCATCCTCTCTGGTAAACTTGATGTTGTTCTCCACCGAGTTGATGTGTCTTGTGAAAGCGTCCACTTCTTTTAACTGGATTTTGACAAAGGTATCATCCACATATCTAAACCAGTGGCTTGGTGGTGTTCTTCTGAAGGTTCCCAAAACTCTCTTTTCCATTTCTTCCATGAAAAGATTGGCTACAATTGGTGACACTGGAGATCCCATGGCACAACCATGCTTCTGTCTGTAAAAATGATCGCTGAACTTGAAATAAGTTGTAGAAAGACAAAGGTCCAGTAGGGTACAGATCTGGTCCAGAGTGAGATTTGTTCTGTTATTTAGGTCACTGTCTTGTTGAAGACGTTTCCTGACTCTTTCTACTGCCTCTGATGTAGGTATGCAAGTGAAAAGTGAAGTGACATCGAAAGACACCAGAGTTTCCCCCAGTGGCATCTTTAAATGTTTGACTTTGTTAGCAAAGTCCTTGGAGTTTTCTATGTAATGTAGTGTGTTTCCCACCAGGGGGGCTAAAATACTAGCAAGCTGTTTAGTAATGTTATATGTTACTGAATTAATGCTGCTGACAATGGGTCTGAGTGGTGTTCCTTCCTTGTGAATTTTTGGGAAGCATGGAATGTCTTCACCTGGGTATAATCTATAATAAGATGAACGGTTAATTACCTTGTCTTTTTCTAGTTGTTGTAGGTAGTCAGTGATTTTCTTTTTGTAGGAGTTGGTTGGACCCCTTTTCAAAGACTCATATGTGGTGGTGTCACCCAGTAGAGTGTGAATTTTGTCCTGGTAATCTGAAGTGTTTTTTACTTTTTTTGGAATGACCATGACCTGGATGACTGAGAATCTTCACCAGCATATAGCACATTAACATGCTACAACTGCTATAAAATAGGATAGCAATAAAAAAGCTTTTCAAGCAGTATAACAAACTACACTTTGTAGTAAAATTAAACAGGGGTGCACCATTCCAGACAACAGCCACATAGAATGTACTTCAAGCATTTCCCCAATTTTCACAGTAATTCACATCAGCATACCACTAAAGAAGTAAAGAGCAAAATTAAGGCACCAAGTTGTAAGCATAACTTAAAACAAAGAATATCAAAAAGGTTAGTCCTAATTCTAACCATTTATTAAAAATCCAAACAATCCATTCTAACAACTAACTTTCCATTCCACTTACTTATCTGTCAACCCTGCACATTTTAGTCTTTGACTTGAATGAACGTAAAATCGTAGCTAAACTTTAACTTCCAAATGCTGTCTTTGAATTTGAAAGGCTGGCCCGGTCTCTCAGTCTAACCCTGTTTCTCTCCTAGACATCTATTGGCTGAACCTTTACTGCTACTCTTCATGCTTTTGACCGGAAAAGTGGCTCAGCACTTATCTGCTTTGCTGTATTTCTTTCCTAGACACAGCCACCTATGGAGCAAGTCTTTCCCTTTCTAACACAGAAAGTACTCCTGGACCAGCGATTCTGTGTTTGTGTTGTTGCTCTGCTCTGTTTCCTGAAACCCCTAGTCCAGGGGTTTTCAAATTTGTTGAAGGTGAGCCTCCCCTAGGAATAGGTAAAGATAACCCCCCCCCCCAACCTCAAACCTACCCCACACAGGTCCCTGCAATAAATGCATCTTTCTTTTGTGTTCCTGGAATGCTGTGTTTCAAAAACAACTGATAGCCCAACACATGTTTTTTATTGTATTTCTTTTAACAAAGTACATTCATTAAAAAAAGGCCTATTCATAAAATATCCATCCAAATATTTTCATTTTATGTGCTACTTTTACTGAAACATCACGGACAGAGGGCCTACTTTTAAAATTGAACTGTTATTAGAGCAAATTCATAAACTATTGTTTTCAACAGCAGACAAACTGAACTAAACAGACGCCAATGATAAACTGAACTCACATCAACAGGAGACTTCAACTGACATAATAATAATAATAATAAAAAAGATAACCTGAATTTAACACACGTCAACATATTACATATTCCGATTTACATATTTAGGCTAATTATACACAATTTAAACCTATTGCTATTTTAACAACCAAGCATTTTATTAGATATTATTTCTTATCTGATGTATTTCTGATGTTTGGTACTTTGTTTTACCTTTTGTTAAAGTGCTCTTTAAATAATGATGACAATGATAATTATTTTATCATTAATAATAATAATCAGAATAAACTTTTGCATCGCCTCCCAGAAGCTGAAAAGAAAAGAGACAGCTGGTGTTAAGCGTTCAATGACCAGGTCCAGCGCGCGAGGTGCGCAGGTCCAGTGCGCGTGCAAAGTCGCGTGCAGAGATGGAACTGAGCGCGAGGACAGAGCGTGGGTTGAGAAGAGTTTTTCAGAGTTGAGTGCGCACCAGACCGGTTTTGAGCGGGCGCGTGTTGTCTCACTGCGCGCTTGGATTGGTTTCTGCGCGCTAAAACAAAAGGCACAAATATCTTCTTCTCCAGCACATTCTTCGCGCCTCCCCTGTGACTCTTTGGCGCCCCCCAGGGGAGGCGCGCCTCACCTATTGAAAACCCCTGCCCTAGTCGGTCCTGGCTGTTAACACTGAGCCTGGTTCTGGTTCTGCTGGAGGTTTCTTCCTGTTAAAGGGGAATTTTCCTCTCCACTGTCGCTACATGCATGCTCAGAATGAGGAATTGCTGCAAAGTCAACAACAAAATGCAGGTGACTGTCCACATGCCACATCTTCAGAGCCCCCGCAGCGGCTGTCGAAAGGTGCCATGTTAAGTCAATGGAGCATGTCCCTGACCTCCTAGGAGCCTCTTGGTAGCAGCGTTGTCAAGCAGAAGTTTCCCAAAGGTGGGTGGTCTACCTGTGGGAAATGGCACTACACACCATTTTGGTCAAATGTTGAGTTCTGGGCCCAGATTTGGTGAGGCTGAGTTTCTAAAGGAGGCCGATCTGACTCATGGCCTTTGGTGAACTTTGGTGACAAGTATTTGCACCCTTTTTGAGGCACTTTCCAGTACAGGATTTGGACCAAACTAACAGAGTACCATCACCCAGTGATACTGCACACAACCATGTTAGCGGCTAACGGTTAGCATGTTGCTAACCGGAAGTAGCTCTAGGAAGGTCGTACAAACTTCTGCTTGACAGAGTCTGTACTTTCTTTAGAGAGAAAGCTCCACAACAAATCTGGGCCATGTTGGATAAAGCATTTCTATTTTATGAGGTGTCAAACATTCATTTTTGACCAGTTTTGCCTCTGCTACATGCTGCAGAAATGCTTAAAAGACACTAAAATCACACATTCCACTCAGTCCCTCAAATGATAAAGATAATGATGAGTAACACAGGGCTGCAGCTGTCAGTGAGTCTCCATGACAACGCTGCTACCAAGAGGCTCCTAGGAGGTCAGGGACATGCTCCTTTGAATTAACATGGCACCTTTCAACGGCCGCTGCGGGGGCTGTGAAGACCGTAGGAACCTGAAATTCGCAGTGTTACTTCCTGATCGTATTTTTGACGGTATGGTACACACCACGAGACAGGCGCCTTGCTAAATTTCTTCAGAAATTTTCTAGTTTACACTATCTCTCACATGCTATTGTTTATTTGCGCACTTCAGTTTCTCATGGAATGTCTGTTTGGACATCCATGCAAATTGCACAGTTCTTTAGCTAAAAGACCTGAATTTATTGTGCAGTATTTTATTGTGTGTGTGAGTGTATCAAGTGACAGTGCGGTCGTGTGATAGACTCATGCAACTCCACAGTAATCTATATCATCTGTAAGGGGACTACCATGTGACTTTTTAACTCAAACATGACTCTATTGGATGCAAAGGACTATTTGGACACTTTAGGATTCTCAGGAAGCGTTGCTGGTCAGTGCAAACACCTGAGTTCGTAAAAACAACAAAAAAAGTCTTGCTGTCTCTGGGTCTTATGTGTAATCTGTCTACATACGTAGCTGGGGTCTCATCAAAAAGTTCATTATGGTAACATATGGTGACAATAAAGATTCTTAGTTCTTCATAAACATTCACATATAAACCAAGACGATTGAGCACTATGAATCATCTTGTTACTGAAAAGTGCTTTATAAATAAACTTGCCTTGCCTTATATATGTATCAGATAGGCATATATAATTTCTACAATTTTATTTTGTATCATAAATAATTGCTGTATAATGAAATCTAAAATAGTTTTAGAATATAACAGGTTTTATGTATAGCTTTTCTTATCTGTGAAGCTGTATACCAGAGGGGAAAGATAAGACTGTACTCCTTGAGGAAACTTAGGTCCTCCAATGTTTGCAGAAAGACGGTGTAGATTTTTTTTTGTGGAGTTGATTGTAGCAAGGAGAAGTTCTTCATAAAGATGAACAACATTATGGACCACCCTGAGCATCCTGTTGTACAACAGCAGAGTGTGTTCTTTCAGAGGCTTTTACAGAACTGATGTACTACTGACTGCTGGAGATCCTTCCTGCCCACAGCCTAAAATACATTTGACTTAAACTCAATATTTTTATGGTTTAATCCCACATATTCATATTAGAATATATGGAAAATTCCTATAAATGCCTTAGTGAAATTTCCATGTGAGATAGTTAGATATTTTACGTTTGTCAAAATGATGTCTATTTCTTAAAGGTACTTTCTCGATTGGATCAATAAAGAGAGACAAGGAGAAATATGAATGGTAAAAATAAATAACTCCGGATATTTCTACACCCTAATATTAGTTAGGTGGAAATTGCATGTCACAAACTCAAATGCAAAGCATTGTTTTCATATCTAAAATCTGACCTGTCATTCTGGCCCTGCACAGGCTTAGAGGACATCTTGAGCTCTCTCCTCAGGTCTCCAGATTCAGACACCAGCAACCTCCCTGTGTCTGTTCCTGCAACAACCCTGTCTTCTGACATCCAGGTGTGACACAGGAAGTTGAACGACTCTCCCTTTGCAATGCTGCTCTGTTTTAGAACCCCTTCCGAGTAGCGAAACATCTTGAACACACCATTCCCACTCACACAGACCTGCATGTTGTTGTGAGGGCTGAAGCTGATCTGGTGAGACAAAAAAAAAAAAAAAAAACGTACCAGCACGTATCCTAGCTGTCGCTGAATGGATTACGGTGGGAATGACTCACCTGTGTAATGGGATTATTAGACGTGGTTGTCTTCAACATTGCCAGGACTTTGTTTTTTTCCCAAAACCAGAAGATCAACATCCATTCTGGAGCTCCAGTTTGACCAATAAGGTACTTGGAATCAGGCGAGAAAGCCATGCATAGAAACTCTTGAACCAACAAGTCCCCTGCAGTGAGAACCTTTCTCTTCCTGCCCTGCTCATGATGCAGGTCAAACACAGTGATGGAGGCCTTCTCAGCCTTCTCTGACACTGCTAGGTAACGGCGGTTTGGACTCAGGGCCAAAGCACGTTGGCCCAGACTTTTCTCTGAACCTGAGGGAAGAGCACACAGAAAGTGTACTGCAATATAAAGAAATCAACATATAACATTTTCCTAGCATTCTGGCTATATAAAATGCACCTCTTAAAAATCACATAGTAATTATTTTTTTGTTTGTATTATTTTTTTTGGTTTTTTTTTGTAAAGTGACATTGAGTGTTATGGAAGCCCATTATTAATATTAGCTTTTTTAAAATCAAGTTTTGAGTTTTGTGCGACATTTCTTGTTATTGTGTAATTTTTATCATGTAAATGGAGGAAGAAAAAACAGCGTCAAGAATCGGCAGCACATATCGAGTATCGGTTAGACTGATGTCAGAATAATCGGTATCGGCCTTAAGAAAACGGTATCGGTTGATTGCTAGTCGACACAGTTTAAAACAAGGAAAAAAAGATGGTGCTACACTCCACGAGTTAGAGAAAAGGCTCGTTGATTCGGAGGGGTACTCCAGATACTGGAATCTGAAGCTTTATGGAGTACCAGAGACTGTTTCAAAAGAAGACATGAAGAAAGAAATCATCAGGATCTGCCAAGCCGTTTTTCCAGAAGGAAAACAAAAGCTGCCTGATGTGGTTGATACAGTTCACCGCTTAGGGAAAATGAAAGAGAACGACAACAGACCAGGAGGAATCATCCTCCAGTTCTCTTCCCGAATGCACAGAGATGCGGTGTGGAAAGCTGCGAAAAACAGCACCTTCCTGAAGAAGCACCAACTTCGCTTCACAGAGGACTTAACAGCTAACCTGACTCTCGCCATATGTATGTCGCTCCGCCTAGCTTCACTCATATACATCTGGGACATCTCCATAGGAATTGCCTTTATTGAGGCTGGGCCTTATCAAAAATTCTTGCATATGATTGGATAAGCCACTTGTCTGTCATCTTTATCGACGTGCTATTTCAACCACTCACACCGAAGCCAACCCATGACGCTGTGAGAGCGACGCAGGAAAAAACAAAACTTTTTTTTTTTAATGTGTTTGCGGCTCTAGTGGCACGCGTTTTATTGACAGTGAGCTGACAGGAAGAGGGGGAAGACAAGCGGCAAAGCGCCGCGGGTCGGAGTCGATCCCGGGCCAACCACGTCGAGGACTAAAGGCCTCCTAATATGGTTCGCGCTAACCGCTAACAGCTAAAACAAAACTTGCCAAATCCGGTCGGGAGAAGGGCGAAAACATCGTTTCCACCAACAAAAGCCTTCAGAGCCGTTCTCTGATGTTCTTTTAATGAAACAATACTAGGTAGATTGGACAACACGGAAGAAATAGCAGCATCAATGCTAACGCTTGCTTCCTCGATGCGAGCCGCCATTGTTGTTGGAATCTCACAGTCGCTTCTCCACTACGTCACATCCATGAAACTCCCGCCCTGCGTCCTGATTGGCCAGACCATAAAATTGGTTGGAGAAATCACTCTCTATGGGAGAGGTCCCAGATGTATGTGAGTGAAGCTAGGCGGAGCGACATACATCTGGCGAGAGTCAGGTTACTTAACAGCAGGAAAAAGACAAAACACGAATTTCTAGTGACAAGAATACGCACGGAGATCTGAGGCTTTAAACCTACATTATGTTAAGTTTGTTCAATGTTTGTTTGGAAACATTAAAAAAATGTATGTTCAGCTCAAAGTTAAATGGAAGTCTGATACAGTTCATTTGCTCCTTTAAAATATTCTTAATATGTGTTTTCAATAAGTAGCGTAAAGTGAAATAATTATATATTTTTCCACTTTATTTGTTAATCAGCGCATAGTTTGAAAGCAACACACACAAAACTTATATCCTTTTTACATAAAATAGTTTTTATCTATAGGTTCGTTGAATGTCAGATACTACATTTTCACTAAGGTATTAGCATATTATTTTTGGTTTTCATGGAAAGAATGTAAATGAACGTAGAAGACTGGCAATTAATCTAATTATTATATTTGGCAAATTTCATATTCACAAATGTCAATTATTATAATCTTCACCCTTTTTTTTTTACAGTTTTGGTGAAGTAAATTAAACTATATGTATCTACTATCTCCAGGAGTACAAACAAACATGTGAATGTTGTAGGTCATTGCATTTTGAAATGATCATAATTTCTGATTTCTGTTTTTTTCTACCAATGTATTTATTGGAGAAGCCTATACCCCTGGCATACTTTATTTCATGTTCTGTTTTGTTTTGTTCCTTAATTAAAAAAATAAAAAATATTAATAAACTCCTATAAAAGTACAAAACTTAATGTAACAGAAGTTTATCTTTAATATTAATGGTTTGATATTAGTTTTACCATGAGGTTCATAGCTAGTTCACTCCGCAGACAGTAAACATTATTGTTTCATCCTTTGTTTCGACTGCAGCTACGAGTCGGGCTAAAAGCTATTTATCTTGTTATTAATTTAATTTAGTTTAAAAGGTGAGGCAACGTTTAAACATTCTAGTTGTTAGAAACCATTGTATATGATATAAAATGTAAAAGGGATTCTGGGTAATCTTCAGAAAGACAGCTTTGATGCATTAAAACAGAAAACGATCAAAGTTGCGATTTAGACCCATTTTGTTGGCCTGAAAAAAATTTCCTTCTTCAGGGGGCGTAACAGAAAACATTTGGGAACCACTGGGTTAGATTGAGTCCGTTGCAAAAATTATCAAAAGCGGTATTTGTAGGACCCGACTGGTATCTTGAGGGATCTTTACCATATTATATTTTCAAACGCTGTAAATGTGAAGTGATCTCATCTACAAGCCTTTTATTTACATAAATGTTGCTGTAGCCACATATATTTGGCAAGATCTATTTCACGTTGTCAACATTAATAATAAAAGATTCAGCAGTGCCCGTAACTACGCTACGTGTGAAATCTAAAATAATGGCCAGTAAAGTTTTTAAGGAAAACAGCTCTCCCTGCTGACCTTGAGGTGCCACTGCCTAACCCCGGATGAGAGGTAGAAATAGTTAAAAGAGTACCTGGGATGAAGCGCTGCCATCTTTGGACGGTGTTATGGACCACACAGCTGTTTCCGCTGGGGAACACCACCGTTTGCTCGTCAACAAAACACAAATTGTTCGCCACTCCTTCCCGGAGCCCGAAGATAAAATGGGACTGGGATAAAACGGTGGTCATTCTGGCGGAAACAAGCGTTCTAGCTAATTAAACCTGACAAACTGAGAATGAAATGGTTGAATTAGAGCCCCAGCTAGCGATATTTTAACAAAAACTAACATAACAGGAGCACGAGCTGGAGAACGACCGCTCGTGCCGTTGTTGGCGTCAAGTTGCTAGGCGACGTGTTAGATCCCGCGATACTTTCGAAAAACAAATCTCCAACTGTTCTACCACTATTTTTAACTCACTCTTTCTATGTCGTCACGTGCACAGAAAACATTAATGAAAATCAGGTTTATTTCGAAGCGCCTCTATAACATCTCGATGGCCAACTGAAAAAGATTTTCAAACAGCAAAGACATCAACCTTACATTATAAGATGGTGTAACTCATAGCAAAACAGGACTGTTTCTCAAAGTTGATCATATTTTGATACAAGATGAGAACATCCACGATCAAAGGTTTTTCCACAGTGACATAAAGAGCTTGAAAGACGTTAAATCTGTTGTTTCCACTTCAAATATTTTTCATGTTTAAGGGTTTTATCTGCAAGAACATTCAATTTATGCAAATACTTATTATTTTCTCTATTGGTTTCTTGATAGTTGCTTTAATTCAACTGTGACCAGCTTCTTGTCTTTATTAGTAACTGGAGTGATAATTTGTGTTTTTATAGAACTGATGGAGGCTCAGAGCAGGGGTCCGTTCTTCGTACGTTGCTTAAAACATCCAAGATCAAATGAGACATCCAAGATGATTTCATCCGGCTAATCATGATCCGGCTAATTGGGTTCTTCGAACACACCTGTTGTTTACGATTAGTATGGCTGGATTGACTTATCTGAGACAACTGCGCGTTCATGCGTTTGTTTAAAAGGGGAAATGTATCGATAGTAGAAACATTGATCAGCAACGCTGCTATTGGCTGTTCAGCATGGCCAAAGAACGCCCACAGTTTTTCTCCCAAGCAGAACAAGAGCTTTTAATGGAAGGTTAGGCTGAATTTGAGTCATTAATTAAAACACCTCAAAATCTGTTAAAGCCAGGAGAGAGGGCTGGCAAAAAACAGCAGACAAATTAATGCGTAAATACTGTCCATGGTAGATGTTTCTATCACTTTCTACAGTATGAATTTTTGCATTTTAATAATCTCATATTTACTTTGTTCTTTTATGTCAGAGCCTCCACGGGACTAGAACATGGGGACAAGTAAAAGTGAAATACAAGAATATTCTACAAAATGGTAGCCTTTAATTATTATACTTTATTTTAAAAGGCACTTGTTATGTCAAGAGATCCAAATTTCGGTGTCATTCCTTAGACACAGAAGTAAAGGACATGTGCAAACTGGGAATTTTAACAAAAAAAAATCTTTATCCATAAAAAAAATGAACATTTTCCTTTTCCAAGTCATCCACAGTTTACATGGTAAAACTGTATTGCTCCGTGGCTAGATAATCCATCCATATTTTTTTCTAATCCAATATACGGCTGGACAGGAAGCAAGCCTTTCAAAGTAAACTAAACTTCAGAATAAAATGGCCCGAACAAATCTTCTTACTGAACAGGATAAAAATAAAAAGCAAACCATCATACAAATAACTTAAATATGTTAGATTTATGGCTCCAACACCACTTTTTCCTCTTTAAAAGCCACTGTTAAATGATGTGTTTGTCTGTTTATAACAGCCACCAAGAAAATCTCTCTACTGTCACGCTGCGCTCAAGGATCCTGTCTATTGCGCAATACGCGATTAATTCGAAAAACTCTGCAAATTATTCTTGCACCTTCCGCAACAGGTTGCAGTCGTAAAAATGGACATGGCTACGGCAGACTTCCCTATCTCCTCCGCTTATACAGCCGTGATCTAATCTTGTTTACATGAAATAAGCCTGCTCTCGAGCAGGCTTAAACTGGCGCACATGTTGCTATGACAAGTGCAGGATGTCTTTCGAAGAACCAAACGATCCAAGATCATGCCAAATCGTCAACAATGAAATCCTGCTAACTGAGTTAGCGACGTACGAAGAACGGACCCCAGTTTCCTGACCATGGGTCCAAAACTTCAGTGTCATGATCTTGAAACCACTTTGTAATCAGCTTTGCTTTTGGCAAGGTGATGGATCGTGCTGAGAAATACACAGATCATCACCAAACTGTACTCAGACTGCATGGGGGATCGTGATTTGATTCTTGTATCTATTCCTGGGAGTATTGTTGGAAAGCATTGTAACAAAACATAAAAAAATGCTAATGTACTTTATTTATGAGCACCTTTAAAGAATCCTAATGCCAATCTTCATAATAAGCAACAACCAAAAGCGACATTGTCAACATTGATAAAAGACACACAGTCACCGTAAAACTACTGAATAACAATACAGACATAAATGAGCAACATCCCCGTCTGCAGGCTTTATACGGATGGCAGCACTCACCTTTACTTCTCCAAATGGCTTTTTCCACATCCAATCAAATCACAGGAACCACTTGTCAGAAACAATACAGCCCCCTGCAGTCCAATGTACTTCCTGCAGAAATTCAGTTTGTCCTTCGTGTTCTTCTTCAGCAGAAATGGCTTTCTGGCAGCCTTCTTCTCAAAGGCATTGTTTGAAAGTCTCGATGGTGGAGAAGCACTTCCACCAGGGGTCACCAACCTTTTTGAAACTAAGAGCTACTTCATTGGTACTGTGTCACACAAAGGGCCACCAGTACTGACCTTTGAACTAGAAGAGTCAGCGCTCACCAATAAACACATTTGCAATGCTCTTTTTGTCATGGTTTAGTTTTGATCTAGCTTTTTTCCTGTTAGTTTTCAGTTCCTCCTCCTCCTCTCACTCTGCTTAACCTCCACTGCCTCTGCAATCAGTCACACCTGTTGGACATTAATTAGTCAGAACTCACTCCACCTGCCAGCCTCCCTACATAAGCCTCCCTCAGTCTTCTCTTCCCTGCCGGTCTGTCATCAGACTCCACTCACTCCTCGCCTGTCAACCTGGTTTGCCCCTGCTTGCTGTTCGAATCCTGCCACCTCTGTTTCTCAAGTTAAGTCTCTGACTGCTGCTGGATGTTTCCTGTCTCACCTCTGAGTCTCAAGTTAGGCCTCTGCTCGCTGCTGGACTATCTGCAGTGGCGGAGCTAGAGGGGGGCCCCCGGCCATCTGATTGGTCCCCCCAGATGATTGACATGTCACGACACTCGGTCATTCCTGCACAGTAGGTGGCAGTATTTACCACAATGGGTTGTGACAGTTAAATCGCTCAAAACCAGCAGGGGGCGATATGCCATTTGGACACAGCAGAGTTGATCCAACAGAAGAAGAGAAGGAGAACCGCAAATAGGTGATAAAGAAATATTGTACAGCCAAGTGGAATTCAGTCGATTTGACATCAAGACTCATAATCTGACTTCAAAGGTAAGTTTTACAGTGGTTTACTAATAAAAAAAAAAAAATTAAAACCATTTTGTGCTCAGCCAGGAAATAGTTTCTGGTAGTTCAGTTACTACTAAAAGTTATCAGCATCAAGATAGCAAGGTTACGGTTGTAGCCGCCTTAGTGAGCGAGTCGGCCCATTGCTGGGAAACAGCACGTCGGCCAGTCAGACTCGTAATCAGTGATGGGCAGTAGCGCCGCTACATGTAGCGAAGCTATTAGTTAAACTACATTTTCCAGTAGCTTGACCGTAGCGTCGCTGCTTTATGAATCAAGTAACTTTCCTGTAGTGACGTTATTTTTTTGATCAAGTAGCGACGTAGCGTCCACAAACGCTACAAAATCCAGGGCATAACTAAGAAATGAAACCAGGTTTGCTATTTTGAAACAACATTCAGAGTGAACAATTAATCTGAGTTGTTGGTTGGACATGTTCATGCGCGAGCTTCTACTTTGCCTCTCCTGTCTGTATCAAACATGCGCATGCACACGGCAGTGGAATTTATGGCAAGCTGTTGAGGCAAATTATCGTCCGTGCAATAACGCGGAGTTCCAACCTGTATTTTACGCGAGCGCGCGTTTTTTACGTCACCGCGCGTTCTGGCTGGAAACGCGCGGTGACGTAAAAAAACGCGCGCTCCCATAAAATACGGGTTGGAACTGCGCGTTATTGTACGGACGATAATTTGCCTCAACAGCTTGCCATAGTCGCTCGCAGAACGACACACACACACACACACACACACACACACACACACACACACACACACACACACACACACACACACACACACACACACACACTGGAAGGATCATGGAGGAGGCGACAGGAGGAGAGCGAGAAGATCAGCCAACTGACCCTACCACACCGTGGCCTTATCTTCACACATATATGAGACTTGTTGAATCCACGGATAAAAAGTACGTGTTCAGATGTCTACTTTGTAATCCCAAAACCAAACTGTTGTCGACGTCCAAGACATCGAACACCAACCTAAGAACTCACATTCAGGTGAATCATCCTTCCTGCAGTATGCAAGTGAAATGTCTAGCGTCAGTGTAAATCCTAACTCACTTTAGCCAAGTGTAAATTAGTAAAACAAAAGCTACCCAGCTAACTAGCAAGCAGTGTGTGGCGGGAAGGGACTAGCCAAGTGGCTAGGCAGTAGTGTTTTTTTTAAATAGTTTTTATAATTGTAAAATTCGATTAGCTTGGTGTTTTATCAGTTATTCAGACATGATTGATGTTCAAGGTCCTTGGCCAGAGAGCACTCATGTGGCCAAGCCTAGACATTTGTTTTACATAGCCTAACACTCATCAAAATAGTCAAATACAGTACATTTGTTGAGAAAAATATATCAGCTTTAACTTTATTGGCGCCTTTAATTTCTAGATAGTCAAATCTGATGAGTGCTACTAAAATACTCTCATTAGAGAGCAGTAGTGAAACTTTGATATTGTAATTTCATGGCCTAGCTTACCAGACAGGATGTTTACACAAATCTGTTTTAAGGCTTATTTACACAGATAAGAGCTTTTAAGGAGTTTGGGACCGCAAAATAATTATGAATCAATCATTTCTTCTTTAGAGAGTCCACCCAAATAAAACGGAATGGCTGGACAAGGAGCGCGCTCGGGCCAAAAAAAGATGTCTAACGCCACCTGTAAATGATGAAGACAGTGACTTACAACCCAGCGTGTCACAGTTTTTCAGGGGGGGCACACCCATCATATCTCAGGAACGTTTCGATAAGCTGATTCTTAACTTCATAGTTCAAGGAATGCACCCCCTCCACACTGTGGACAGACCTGAATATAGACAATTATTTAGTGAAATTCTGCCCTCAAAGCATTTGATGTCAAGGCGAACATTAGGGCGACTTCTTGACAAGGAATACTCTTCCATGAAGAGTGCTTTGACTGATGTATTGTCCAAACAGAGTCACATATGCACCACCACAGATGCCTGGTCATCAAATAATAGGAGCTTCCTCGGTGTCAGTGTCCACTGGATAGATGAGGACTCCTTGAACATCTGCTCTGGGGCATTAGCCTGCCGTAGAATTGTAGGGAGGCACACTTTTGATGTTTTGGCCGAGATGCTTGAAGGTGTTCACAGAGAATTCAACATTAAAGACAAGCTTACTCTAACAACTACCGATAACGGTTCTAACTTCATAAAGGCCTTTAGTATATTTGCGGAAGTTCAGAGGAGTATCCAGGAATACAGAGATGAGGAAGAGGAGGAGGAAAACGATGAGGATGAGGATGAGGAAGATCATCCTGTCTTCATCAATCTCACAGACATCCTGGAGGAAACAAAGGAAGATTACAGCCTCCCTCCACACCAGCGCTGTGCCTGCCACTCTCTAAATCTTGTTGCCACCAGAGACATTGAGCACGCATTGACCGAGTCAGAGCCATTCAAGAGAATATCGAGATCAACAATTGCTAAATGTCAGGCTCTCTGGAACAAGCAACGCAGGAGCACTCAAGCCTCTGACACCATTCAAGAGAAGCTAGGATGTCAACTGATAGTGCCCATTTTAACCAGGTGGAACTCCACTTACCATGCCATGGAGCGGTTGAATACTTGTATCCTCACAAAAGAACAAGAATTCTATGAAGTCTGTGAGAAGCTGCAGGTGGCACGATTCAAGTCAACAGAATTCACATTCATACAGGAATATGTGAAGGTAAATATGACAAGTGTGCAAATAGAATGTGAACATAATTACAACAAACTATCATAATAGCCTGAATTTAATATGTGATAAAGTATATAACTAGAAAAGCACTCGGAGAGCGCAGAACTCCGCCAAGGTAATATGGGTGACATATTGGTTCCAATACCCATGTTGTCTGAAAATTTCATCCAAATCTGTGCAGTACTTTATGAGTTATCTTGCTAACAAAAAGACAAACAAACAAACAAATTTTACCAGAAACATAACGACCTTGGCAGAGGTAATAATAATAATAATAATAACAACAACTCAATTGTATGACTTAAATAATTTAACAATATGTGATTTAATGTGAGTTAATATTTTTCTTTGACTGTATTCCAAGGTTATGATGCCTTTGGCCAAGGCTCTTGACGTTTTACAGTCTGACCGAATGGGCTTCTCGGGAGTGTTGGTGCCAACCATCTCAATTCTACTTGAAAAGATGGAAGAGATGAAGCGGGAGAGCCAGCTTCATCACTGCAACCCCCTGGTAGATGCGATCACCAGTGGGATTAAGAAAAGGTTTGAGTACATTTTTCAAGATACCAGGTTGCTCACAGCCTCTGCAACTCATCCAATGTTCAGACTGACCTACATCCCGAGTGACAAGAAGGCTCAAGTTGTGTCAGACCTGAAAGCAGAAGTACACCTGCTTCAAACCCAGCCTTCAGGTCACAGGCAAACAGAAGATGACAACCTATCTGATGATGTTGATGAGGTAACGGGGTACTTCCCATCACTGAGATCAGCCACAGAGCTGAATGAAGTAGACTCCTATTTGCAGTCATCTGAAATCAAACTTGTAAATGCATTCCAAAATCTGCCACTGATGAAAAAAATCTTTATTAAGTACAACACGGGAGTCCCAGCAAGTGCAGCCTGTGAAAGACTCTTTAGCTTAGGGAAAGACATTTTCAGACCAAAGAGGAACCGCCTTTCTGATGCAACTTTTGAAAAGCTTCTTTTGTGCCGTGTGAACAAACACCTCTTGTAAGAACAATAAGGGCTGATCCATGCACCGTTAACCCCCCAGCCCCACCCCGCCCTATTCCCCCACCACTAAAACTTTGATTGGAATTGACAGGACTTTGATTGTCATTCAGTTTAGTTCATTTACTATTGTCCCAGTGATCACTCTCT
Source organism: Fundulus diaphanus (assembly GCA_037039145.1). Lineage (NCBI taxonomy): Eukaryota > Metazoa > Chordata > Actinopteri > Cyprinodontiformes > Fundulidae > Fundulus > Fundulus diaphanus. The sequence goes on from CM073126.1 coordinate 54,330,129, forward strand.
GAGCCATGCTTATTAATCATGGTGTTAGATGTAACGTTAGTTACTATGTTTTTTTGTAAACAGTTTCATTTGTTCTTGAATTGACTTGTTTTAAAGGTCTGAAGAAGTTTTCTCTAAGGGAGGCCCTGAAGAAAATAAGATGCCTTTTATAGGGTTTTGTTATCCCTAGAAATGTCAAATGGATGTAAACCCATAGCCATGTCTAGATGTGTAGAACACTACACAGTACCTTTAATTTGATACTAATAACAGTTTGTTTCATAGAGTACTGGGTACTGTACTAGGCCAATAACCTTTTTGTTTTATTTCTAGCAGTAATTACTTCAGTTTGTATTTTATTATGCTGCTCATAAAGCAATGTTTACACTATGTTAGGTCATTGGCTGATCTTTAATAAATGTTTTAACCAGTGTATCAGACTCATTTTGAATTGATCTAACATTAGGTTGGTACAACGTTAAGTAGCTTCTGGTGTAGTTAAGCTACTTTTAACACATTTGTGTAACTTAGCTTGCTATATTTCTATAGGTGGTAGCTTTTGTGTAGTGAAGCTTAATTTATTGTTGAGTAACTGATAGCTTAGCTCACTACACTGGACAAGTAGCTTGCCCAACACTGCTCGTAATGCACGCAGAAGCAAAAAGTATTGTAAAGATACTGACGTGTTTCAGTGTGTTTACCGCTCACGTCTGCCTGAACTATGTCAGTGAGGATAAATACGGGATGTAAAAAAAAAAAAAAAAAAAAAAAAAAAGAATTAAAAAAAGTATCCATCGTGGCGAACCGTGTTATCAGACAGAATGGATCATGAGTTACATTTCCCGATTGTCTGACCTGCCAAAATCCTCTGGTCTGTAATGCACTTTCTTACAGCGATTTCTGATTGGCTCTCTCATTAGAAAAACTACACAGAATGAAAAATACTAGCTAAGCTAAGACAATAACAATCAGAGTAGCTACTTCTGGCCAATATAATTACAGGGGAAATATTTCTATCTTCTGGCCACAAAGTCAAGAAATTCTGCTCATAAAATTGTGTTCTGTTCTGTCTTTCTGACCTGTGAAAGGTAATGCTAATGGAGCCAGCTTGTACTGTAAAATGAGTACAAGCTGGCTCCATTCAGGTTTCCCACTGATAACATTTGCTATTTTTTACTGATTATTTCTAATAATATTCTATGAAAGTAGCACATACAGAATAATAAACGGCAACACTTTGTCAGAGGCTCAGTTTCCCCAGGAAAGGGCAGGAACTTTGGGACAATTTAATCCGTTTACTCCTTTTGCTTTATGTTTTACATAAAATTTTAAATTTCTTTCAATTCTTGTGCGTTTAGTTTTGTCATTTTATTTGATTTTTCTTTTATCTTATTGCTGATGTTTAGCACTTTATTTCAGCTCTGGCTGCTGTTAAAGCGCTTTATAAATAAAGTTGCTAATGATTATGAATAAAAACATGTTGGTCGGCCCAGTAGCTGAGAAGTTTGAATACTCAACATACAGCCGAAGTCTGTTTGCCCCGACCCAACACACTGGAAGTGGGGATCTATTATCACTATGTAATATCAAGTGATACTTGGCATAACATGACTGGTTCATTTTTTTTTCCTAGGGCCAGTTGAAAATGAAAAGACAGGGAAGCAGGATAGACAGCTTCTTTATAAAAAGAAGCAATTCAGGGACAAATCAAGCAGGGTTCAGCTCTGACATCAGCAGTCCTGGTAGCTCATGTCCTGAGACCAGTCACGAGAGGGAATGTCAGGCAAGCACCAGTCTACCATCACCAGGTCAGAGTATCTACAGAAACAGTCAAATTCCTATTCTGTTTTAGGTTATTTTTACATGTTGGCTGCTGCTAATGAGTTTCTTTAATTGTTGGTTCAATTGTGTTAATGTACTATTTTTACAATGTAGTTCAATCAAAGGAGGAGTCAGAAAACGCAGAGAGCTCTGCATCTGACCAAGATATGGTAAAAGGTAAATGGACTGAACTTATATAGCGCTTTTCCAGTCATGCTGACCACCCAAAGCGCTGAGATGATGAGGAGCCAGGAGGGCCAGTTGCAGGAGATCCCACTGACCTCTTCTCAGCTGCGTCCAGCACTCCTTTTACGCTTCCAAAAGGACCCGGTGGTAATTTTACTTAGACAAACACCAGCTTAGTAGTTGCACAATTTACATAATGGTCATGTCAATTGTGTTTATATGACCATTATGTTTCTATTCCAGATATTTCAAGGTCCAAAGAACAGGGCCCTGTTCAGCCAAGTTCCACAAACTTCCCCAGAACTCAGCATGGAATGAGAACGAGGTCTTTTCACAGCTCCTGGTACAAAGACTTAACCTGACAACAGCCAGCTGTATGTCGTTCCGCCTAGCTCCACTCACATACATCTGGGACACCGCCGGTAGACAGTGACGCGCCCCTTAGCGGTTAGCGCTAACTATGTTAGGAGGCCTTTAGTCCTCAACGCGGTCGGCCCGGAATCGACTCTGACCCGCGGCGCTTTGCCGCCTGTTTTCCCCCTCTTCCTGTCAGCTCACTGTCAATAAAACGCATGCCACTAGAGCCGCAAACACATTATTATTATTATTTTTTTTTTTTCCTGCGTCGCTATCATCAGCGTCACGGGTTAGCTTCGGTGTGAGTGGTTGAAATAGCACGTCAATAAAGATGACAGACAAGTGGCTTATCCAATCATATGCAAGAATTTTTGATAAGGCCCAGCCTTCTGTAAAGGCAATCCCTATGGCGGTGTCCCAGATGTATGTGAGTGGAGCTAGGCGGAACGACATACAGCTGGCTGTTGTCAGGTTAACAAAGACTATTCTTGGTTAGAATATTCTGTTATTAAAGATCTGACGAGGGGCACATCGACATGTGGCAAGGGGAAGCTGGAATCGAACCCACAATCTTCTGATTGCCAGACGACTACTCAACCCATCAAGTCACAGTTGCCACCAGATGATGTGTCTCAAGACACATTTGTTGAGATATCTCAAAATGTCTTGGAAATATGAAGATGTCTTAGAAAGAAAATATCACTATCCACTATTCCTTGGTATTAATTGCTATATTTTTTGTTTATAGAAAAGAATGGCAAACCCTATATGACACACTGAGTATTTAATAAAACATAGGAAAATACAGTTCAATTTATTGCACATAGTATGAACATGTTAAGAGGATTAGGTTTACAAAATTGACATCAAGTTACGTGTGTCTGGTAAGGTTACTCTATATAAGAGTGTGGATATGCGTTTCTAAGATTCAATTTGTTCCCTGGATTGTGAAGGGTTTTTTTTTTTTTTCAACGAATTGACAGTACTGTCCATTGGTGGCAGCAGACTTTGTCCCGATCCCAAGGTTTTCAATTGGCTCCCAGAAGCATTTGTGGTGGAGGAACAGGAGGGTGTCAGTGAAAATTTTTTTTTCCCCCTTCTTGATACTGTTTGCAGCCTGTCAGTGGGTCTTCTGTGCATTGCAGCAAGAAAGTGGTACCTTTCTGGGGAGAAATATTGTGCATGTAGCTATGGGATACAAAAATTATCTGTAGTTTAACCTAATGTTATGCATTATGCTTTGAGGTTTACATTGCCCGGTTTCTCTATAATCCTGCTTACACATTATAATCGAGATGTAACTGTACCAGAGATTGTAGCCCATATGGTTGTGATTTTCACTGGTTGCCTGTCACTGTCTTTCACATGGGTTGGATTGAAGGGGGCTATCTCCACAATTGAGCGAACTTTGAGTCTTTACATCAAATCTGTGAATGGGAAAATATTTTTAAAACACTTGCATTCATTAAACAAGGTATATTATAAAAGGCTTTTCCATTTTTTTTTATTTTTTTTTTTTTTTTTAGATAAATATCTAAGGGTCAATACACAAAATGATGCAGAGCTGGGAAATGCTATGCAGTATGTTTTGTTGCTGGTACAATTGCTGCTCTGTGCTATCCTTTTATGAATTTGGCTGAAAAAATATTTTGAATTCGCTACGTTACTACTGCTATTACACAAATGATAAACATTGATAACATGCTTATATTTTTGTGGGGTCAGTGTGGCAGTTTGGTGTTTAATGCATCTCTCTGGTTGCTCAGAGAGAGGGTTGTCAAAGATGTTGATATGCTTCCCCTTATCCAAACCTTGGGAATAAAAGCTAATTATGTTAATTATGTTCCTATACAAGATGACAGTGCTTACAGTACATTATAATGTATAATTAATATTTATTAATCTGTATTTTCCTGTACTGGATTGAGATCAACTACAGGAGTCACACCTTTGGGCCAAGGAAGATCTCTTCCTGTGTCAGGACTCTATCCCCATTCTCTCCATGAGGTCTGGCTGGCGCATCATTTTTGACACTTTCAGGTGGGATAGCTCTGGCATTTGGGTTCCAAGGTGCAACCCTGTTAAGAAATTAATTACAATAAATACAATAATTTTGTTACACTTTTTTTTTTTTTTTTTTTAAGTGATCGTTTGATGGAACATCCAAGAATATTTTAATAACACAACTATTTTAGTAATTTATTTTTGTAACATAGATTTCCTTACCAAGCCCATGTCTTTGATGAAGTTCAGCTGCAGATATCGCTGTGGCTGATCTTGATGGCCTGTAAACCGGGGCGTAGCCTGGAAGCCTGGGGACAGATGTATTTTCTGCTGTTTCCTCATTTGGTGTTGACAGTGTGCAAAGGGTATCCAACACAGCAATCCTCTTCACCATTCATTTTTCAATACTGACACCATTTTTATGAGCAATAACTGAAGTACAACAAAAATATAAAGACTGAGCTTCAAACACCTTCAGGAACTAGTATATGAAATGTACGGAAAATGTACCTACCCAAGTCCTTCATCCTCTGGTGGTATCGCTCAAAGCGGCTGCAGTCACCAATCATAGGGTGGCCCAGGCCAGCATATCAATTTGCTCCCAATGCGTAGTACATTTAAACTTATAAATGTAATTATGAAATTATCAACTTACGACGTTGCCTCTGTGACGTTTAGTGATAAATTCAGGTAGTTGAACACAGAAATGTAGTAAAAATGTGAACTCTGCTAACCTCCTCCAACTGCCGTACTAACTGTCTACTAACTGAAAATAAACCTGAGATTCGGAATGTTAGTAAAAACTGCCCTTCAAAATAAGAGCTCCTTCAAAACAAAGGTCCATTCAGATTCATGCCTGAAAGGCAACACAACTTATGATGCCCATATTTTCCCCTTTTGCCCCCAAATTTTATAATCAAAACTCCTGTTAAAACAAGATCGCTTGGCCATGCTTTTGAGAAAGGCTGCAAAGGGTGTCTTAAGCCATCTTAAGATTTGAATGTCTTAAGACATCTAAAGACACTCAATGACTTCAAGACACAAAATACTGTCTGAGAGCATCCCATTTCCTGCAATTGCATGTCTTAAGACATGGGTGCATGTCTTCAGATTTTTGTCTTAAGATGTCCTAAGACGTCTTGATGTGCACAAATGTCTTGAGACGACTTAATTCTTCTTATTCAGACGTCTTGAGACACAGTGATAGCTGGGTATGTTTTTGGCTATATTGAATGAAATAGCAAAACATGATCAGTTAATTGAAAAAAAGCTTAGAGGATGTGGCAATGCAAAATACACAAGTCATCAAATCCAAAATTAAATTCTTCAGTGCTTAGCAGAGATGGTACAGACCGAAATCATCAAAGAAGTGAAGGAATGTGAAGTATTCAGTGTTATTGCAGATGAAACAAAAGACTTGCAAAAAAAGGAACAAATGTCTGTAGTTGTACGATATTATTACAATGGTGTCATCCACGAAAGCTTCCTATGTTTCCAGGCAGCTGAAAGCCTTAATGCAGTGGGTCTTAGTGAAATGATCAACTGTCTTGAGAAACATGGTCTGGACTACAGAAATAACCTAGTGGGACAGGGTTATGATGGTGCATCCGTCATGAGTGGGAAGCATTCCGGTGTATCTGCCAGAATTCAGAGCAATGCCAGATTTGCATTTTATGTTCATTGTAACGCACATTGCTTGAATTTAGTCCTTGTTGATGCTACCAAAGCAGTCCCTGAGGTCGTTGACTTTTTTGCACTTCTACAGCAGCTGTATAACTTTGTGTCTGGCTCTTATGTTCATCTGAGGTGGCTTGATGTCCAGAAAGAGTTGTATCCAGCAGAACAGCCCAGGGAGCTTCAGGCACTTTCAGATACAAGGTGGGCCTGCAGGTACACGGCATGCCGTACCATGAAAGACAGACTTCCAGCAGTTCTGAGATTGTTGCAGGATATTGCACTTGAGAGAAACGGTGAAAGATCAGTGGAGGCAAGGGTCTGCTTTTTCAAATAGATGTGCAATTCTTAGGTCTTTTGGTTACCTTTTGTAAAGTGCTAGGTGATGCCAAATGTCTTTCTGACATGCTCCAGTCCAGCACTCTTGATCTAGGAAGAGCTACAGATCTAGTAGGTGCTCTTAGAGACACTTTCCAGGACTACAGAAATGAAAAGTACTTTGATGAACTATGGAAAGAGGTCGAGGAGCTTGCTGAGAAGAGCAAAATTAGTGTAAAAATTGACAGAAAACATCCAAGATTAAGTTCAAAATTTCTTGACTCACTTGTAATGAGCAGTATAGGACAGAGAAAATGTGATGACGAGGGCTTCCCCAGATCACTCTTTAATCAGGTGCTTGACTGTCTCATAGTGGAGTTAAAGAGGCGTTTTTCAAAGAAAAACTGTGAGATCATGCAAGGAGTGCAGTCTCTAAACCCCAAAAGTGCAACTTTCTTGAATGTGGAGCCTTTGATTGCTTTTGGACAGATCTTTGAGTCAGATTTAGATGACCTGAAACATGAGGTGCACCAAGCAAAGCGAGTGATTTAGACACACCTTCTACTTTGCTTGATTTTCTTGTGTTTCTTGAACCTTATGAAGAGGTTTTGTGTGAATTATTCAAACTTTGCAAGATTGCTGTTGTTAGTCCAGTTAGTACTGCTTCTTGTGAGAGAAGCTTTTCTGCTTTAAAATTGATTAAAACTAACCTAAGGACAACGATGGCTGATGCCAGGCTAAGTCACATTGTAATACTTAGTATAGAGTCAAGGAGGGCACTGGGCCTCAACATGGAAGACTTTGTAACATATTTTGCTTCATCACACAACAACAGAAGGATTCTACTTTTATGACTGCATGAAGGAGTTTGGTGTTTCTGGTCATGTTTTAGCTCTTCACTGACTTGTACCAATGACAGTTCAGGAGTCAGTACATGGTCATAGCTGCATTAAGTTCATGTCAACATGGTTTCTCGTTATTATTTGTACTTTCAAACATGGCTGATCATTGTCCACTTGAAAGACACATTTATGCCCATGCTTAACTTCAGGTCTGCTGTTTGACTTGTTGCTTCAATATTTTCACACAATTGCTCATTACCTGTTTTTTCCTCCTAATACTAAAATGCACATATAGCATCTACCAAACAGTGTTGTAGTACTCGAGTCTGAGACTCGAACTCGAGTCCGAGTCATTAGCTAAATTTAGAGACTCGTGACTTGACTTGGACTTGAGCACTGATGACTCGAACTTGGACTCGAACTCCTACATTCAGATCATTCTGACTCGGAAATTGAGAAAAAGACTCGACTTTTTTTATATCATTAGGCTATAATTTTAATATGTCATAAAAATATTATTTGGTGTATGATTTTAATATCTAAATGGCGTACCGCGCACGTGACGTCACCATCTCATGAGCAACGCCCCTTGCTGCTAAGGTAGGGCAAACAGTGTGAGAGCGCACGTAGCAACCAGCCATTACACATGCAACAGATACAACGATATGACCGACTTTACAGCTGTTAAACTTTCACAAGAGGATGTCCAGGCGCCCAGATTACTGGTAGAACTGTGGAACAACACACCAACGTTCAGCTCAAACAATGGATTGAGTGTCGAGGGCTTAGAAAGCCTGGAAAACGGGACGAGTTGATAGAAAGGTAAGTCGTTGTTTTTCTCCTGCTCGGCGTTCACGGCGTCAGCGGCCGTTTTTTTCTGTTTGTAGTCACCTTCCAGGAATCGGTATAAATTGTCCGGCCCGCCGAACAATTTAGTCCGGTCCGGTGGCCAAATGCATTATCATTATCAAACGGCTGTATCTCCTCGCTGCATCTGCACCAGATTTGTTGTGAGTCATGAGGGAACGCTGCCGAACGCGTTTGTGGGAATCGCCCGGTGGACGGGCGAGGAAAATGCGTGACAGCATCTGCGGTGGCGGGCGGCCGGCGGTGTGCGGACCCCGCCCGCCGGCCGGAGCCGCGGCGGTGTGCGAACCCCGCCCGCCGGCCGGCACCGCGGCGGTGGCCAATAGGCCGGAGTGCGCTTGGCTGCGAGGGCCGATCGACGCCGCTTGCGGCTTTAACATCCTTCATATGCGGCCTATCAGCGTACCTCGAGTCGCTGTTGCACGTTCCATAACAACAATGTTTAAAAACCATGGTTAGGAGACGTCGTAGACTTGGAAAAAGCAGTCGTTTTACCGAGTAAAACCAAGAGTAACTACAGCGAAAGAGTTATTAGTGCAATGGAATGTTACTGCTTCATGTCATACATCACACGTCACGGCATGTTCCTACAACAAACTTGGATCAATAGTGACTCGACTCGGACTTGACTCGGATGAGCAGTGGACTCGACTCGGATTTTTTTTTTAATGACTTGGCCTTGACTCGGACTTGAACACTGGTGACTCGAACCTGGACTCGGACTCGAGGCATAGTGACTTGACTACAACACTGCTACCAAATAACCTTCTTTTTTGAGATATTGTAATTGTAAACTGTGTGGCATACATTAATAAGAAACTACAAATTACATGTGCAAATCTCATTTCATCAGTCTTTATTTATATATAGTATGTGAATGAAAGTATTCTTACTGTATTGTCATAGTCAGTGGTGGACCACTTACATTTAGGCTCTTACCTGCCTCTTCTGTGCTTCAGCTGCTGGACTGTTCTGCCTCCTCAGAGCTTCTAGTGAGGCCTCTGCAGCCGCTGGGTTTCCTGCCTCCTCTAGTTCCAGCACCCATCCACAACCTCCTGCTCCTGTTCAGTCGAGACTCCGGTTATTCATTCCACTGTTCATCCTCTTTTCAATAAACTCTTTAAACCTAGCTCAGTGTGTGGTTTTATTCGGGCTCATCAGATAAATCGTGACATTTTTAGAATGGGCTTGCGGGCACCATGTTGGTGACCTCTGACTTACACCCATCTGCTGCCAATGTGGAGCAAGCTCTGCAATGGTGGCATCATGATTCTGTTTCTTCTGTATGTTCTGAGGCCTTCTTTTCAGTAGGTGGCTCTCTAACGTTGAAGTTCTTGAGGATTTAGAAAACGGAACTGTAGTCTCAGCTGGGGTATTCTCAGGCACGCCCGCCAACAGGGGGGGACAAACGGGTCAGTTGTCCCGGGCCCAGGACAGAGGCTTTGTAAAAAGCCAGTTAAATTCAGTGGAAACACAACAAATTTATCTAAGCACGTCAAAAACCATGAGCAAGAAAACGTCAAGCGGCAGAAACGGAGAGAGGAGACGAAACTTCTCTCATTGCCCCGACAGACCCAGACCCACACCCACAGACTGACGTCACTGACTGAGGCGTTTCAGTCCTCCAGAGAACATCCAGGTAGATCAGAGTGGTCATCTTCAGCAGCAGTTCATGTTAACTTTCAAAGTAGATATTATCTATCATATGTTACTGGAGCCCACACAGAAAGGGTAATTAAGACCTTGAAAGAACCCAGCACATATATCCTATTAAAAAGTGTTATTTAAGATAAGGTAACATTAGCTAATCCTTTATTTATCCCACGACGGGGAAATAAATAGGATTAAAGCAATAGGCAGGTGCACACAACACACACAAAATGACATAAGGACTGAAAGATATAAGAGGTGGATTAGGAAAAAAACACTGAACATAACATTATTATTATTTAATTGTAATAATAAAATTAAAATCACAAAACCCAAAAGGTCAACAGTTTCATGATACATCAAGCTTAGGGACTGGCTAATATACAGCAGGTCAAAAAAGGCCATATTTTGGCTGCTGTTCTCTTATGAAGAAAATATCAACTAGTGCACTAAATTCAATAGATGGGTTGAAAATATCCAATATAAAATATAGAGATTTCCAGGGCATGAAGTATACTGTTAAGTTGACTTGTTTTTGGTGTGTGTGTGTGTGTGTGTGTGTGTGTGTGTGTGTGTGTGTGTGTGTGTGTGTGTGTGCGTGTGTGTGGTGGCGGCAGGTGTAGAGGGGGGGCCCAAAAAGACTGCGTTGTCCCGGGCCCCAGCAAAGCTGTCAGCTGGCCTGTTCTCAGGAGCAGTTTCCTAACATGCAAGAGATGACCTTGGTGTTATTTTTGACCAAGACATGTAATTTAAATCCCATATTTAACAGGTTTCAAGAGTTTCCTTTTTTCACCTCTGGAATATTGCCAAAATTAGAAACATTCTGTCCAGGAGCGATGCTGAAAAACTAGTCCATGCATTTGTTACTTCAAGGCTGGACTATTGTAATTCTTTGCTATCAGGAAGTCCACAAAATGCAGTTCAAAGCCTTCAGCTGATCCAAAATGCTGCAGCAAGAGTTCTGATGAAAATCAACAAAAGGGAGCATATTTCTCCAATTTTAGCTTCCCTTCATTGGCTTCCTGTTAAATCAAGAATAGAAATTAAAATTCTTCTTCTAACGTATAAAGCCCTTAATAATCAAGCTCCATCATATATCAGAGCTCTGATTACCCCGTATGTTCCTAACAGAGCACTTCGCTCTCAGACTGCAGGTCTGCTGATGGTTCCTAGAGTCTCTAAAAGTAGAATGGGAGGCAGATCCTTTAGCTATCAGGCTCCTCTCCTGTGGAACCAACTCCCAGTTTTGGTCCGTGAGGCAGACACCCTGTCTACTTTTAAGACTAATCTTAAAACTTTCCTTTTTGACAAAGCTTATAACTAGAGTGGCTTATGTTGCCCTGATCTACCTATGGGGATGTGCTTCTATGGGCTTAGGCTACTGGAGGACATCAGGATCTATTTTTCTCACTCTATCGAGTTCTACTGTTCTTCAATTATGCATTGCTTGTCATCATTTCTGCTTATAACTTTTTGTTCTCTTTATTTATTTATTTTCTTCATAGTAGGTACATCTGGTCTGGCGTTCCGTTATCTGAGACATCATCCAGAGAAGACAGCTCACCTGCTATTACCATCTAATGTAGAACAGATTACTGGATCAATGTTTGCTTCTGTGCTTGTTTGTCTCTCTTGTTGTGTCTCTGCTCTGTCTTCTGTAACCCCCAGTCGGTCGAGGCAGATTACCGTTCATACTGAGCCCTGTTCTGCTGAAGGTTTTTCTTTCCACTGTCGCTTCATGCTTGCTCAGTATGAGGGATTGTTGCAAAGCCATGGACAATGCAGACGACTCTCCCTGTAGCTCTATGCTTCTCCGGGAGTGAATGCTGCTTGTCGGGACTTTGAAGCAATCAACTGGTTTCCTTATATAGGAAATTTTTGACCAATCTGTATAATATGATTGATTTTGACTTTGTAAAGTGCCTTGAGATGACATGTTTCATGAATTGGCGCTATATAAATAAAATTGAATTGAATAATGACAGCAAACCTTTTGTTGGAAGTACACAATCATTTCAAGCACATCATTTCCTCTTTTATAGCAACCAGTCTGCTTCTAGAGGCTCTCTGTGCTTTTTATGTGAAGTTAGCTGATCATTTTTGGCAAACAGCAAAGTTAAAATCCAATTTTTGTAATAAGATAAGCTTTTTAAGGTAACTGCCCTTCTCCGTAAATTAACATACAGTTTATTGCTCTGCCAAATCCCAAAATAAAGGAAACATCATCAGAAAAAAGTTACACATTTAGCAGAACACTAATTCTTATGAATCAGTTAGCAAATGTACTTTATTAACAGTTTTACAGTATTGATTTTGTCAGTGGACGTCTTAAACACACAAACATATCTAAATACAGGCTAGTAAGCAGCACCACAATGTTTATGAACAAGACAAGTTTGTTAAGAAGCCACTGGTACAAAACTGAGAGAACCTGTCAGCAGAAAACTGCATGCCTATGAAAACATAATCAACCAGTCCACAAGAAGATGTGCTCTGAGTTTATTGCAACCATGTAGGAAACTCAGTACACGTGGAAGAAGGAGCTCTGTCCAGAGGAGACCAAAGTTTAAATTTACACGCGAAACACTATGTGAAGCAGAATACTAACACTGTGCCTCATCCTGAACACACCGTCCCCATGGTGAAACGTGGTGGTGGCAGCACCATCCCATGGGCATGCTTGTTTTCAGCAGGAACAGGGAAGCTGGAGAGAGCTCTTGAGAAGATGGATTGAGCCATATGCAGGACAATCCTGGCAGAAAACCTGCTGTAGGCTACAAAAATATTAGACATAAACCTTACTGAGAATCAGTGGCAATTTAACATTCGCTCCATCCTGACTGAGCTCGAGCTACATTTACTAGGAGAAACGGAGGTGGTAAAAAGTTTGTTGTAACAAATGGGAAAAAAAATTAAATAGTTTGAATATTTTGCAGTGCTTCTTAACATATTTATAAGCAGTTGTGTTTTCCATGTACAAGATATTGATATGTGCAGATCTTGTGATAATGAGATCCCTGTTCCTTTAGGCTGATAACTTCTCTGCATGCACAGCTTTGACCAGAAGAGCTGGCGGGCCTTTATGGACCACAGTAAGCTTCTTTGAAGTTTAGCTTATTTTGAGGTTTTCTTATGAGGGGAAAAAAGCAATGACATTCCAAATAAGTGTGTAAAAACATTTACAAAACAGAAGTTTTAGCAATTTGTAATTACCTCTAGTTTATAAAAGTTAGTTTTTAGACATTCCAAACATATTAAACTGTACACACATCAATCAGCTTGAAACCTGTCTTATTTTCAGGTCTCCTTGCTGTGGCACAGTGGGCCCAGCGGGTGGCAGCCTTTTTCAGCAGGAGAAGATGAGGTTGTGGAGCGACTGCTGACTCTGCGTTCTCTGCAGAGGTCCACCAGAACAAAGAATCTCACATGCAGCTAGCTCATGGTAAAGAGCATTGAGTACTTCCAGAATGCGCACTTTGCCTGTGGAAAAAGAGAGCAAATGCCGAAGGAGTCAGAATCAAATTACAAACAAATACAACTTCATTTAATCCCCTGTACTGGGTAGCAGTAAATCTTATTGTCTCACTTCACAGGCTTTGTAGGAACGTTTATTGGCTGTGCATGCTCCACTAACCGTGTTGTGGGTTGCTGCCAGACTCCAAAGTGCTGAGCAACATTTTCCCTAAAGACCTTCGGGAGACGTTCTGAGACAAAAAGAAAAAAAAAAACTATTCTCAGCTGGATGTTATGTCATTAAAATACACTTTAAAAGAGAAACAGAGTCATCTTTTACCACACAAAATTTCCCGCATTTGCAAAATGAGCATTGGATAGAAGCCTAAAAGAAAGAAAAAAAACTACTAATCACAAGTAGCAGTTTTGGTATTTAGTTTACTCCTGGAGAGGCTGAGAGGTATTCACATTTGGCATCAATAACCTTGTGTCATTTATTAATAGATAAAGCAGAAATGGTGAGGGGTGGTGTTACGTTCCAGTGCGTGCTATGTCGATGCTAAAAACAACAGGAGCTGTGGAAGATGGACGAATTGCTGCTCTACAAAAGGCGGGGATCAGACTGAGCTCTGAACGAATCACCCCCACCCTCCTTAATATAATTGTATAGTATGATGTTAATATAAAAAAAAAGGGATTGGCTGTTTCACCTACATATATGTCCATTGAAAGTGAACCATTTAGTACAATGAAAATATATTAAAGGTTCATATAAGTGCAATACTGAGCATCAACATGGGTTTCATGAAGCAGAAAATCACATGTCTGGTTGCCTATAGGTATTGGTGCAAAAAGTCAAACTTCAGAGACATATTAAACTTCTTATAACAATTACCCTAGTATGGCTGTCTGTATACAATACACAGTGTTGCCAAAATGAATGATTAATTCTAGCGGTAAATCAAAATATAAAAAAGGAAAATAACTAATAATTTTAAAACATACTATGTTCTTCTTCTATGTTGTGTTGTTCTTAAGTTTTTGTTGGCGCGGTTGGCAAACAACAGTACTGCCCCCAGCCACAATCAAAATCACTCTGTTCGTGTAGCGCTGTTTATGTGAATATTTGTTATTATTTGTTTTTTATCGACAAGCCAGAACGAAATCAAGCTGAAATAAAGTATAAGTAATGAGATTATTTTCAAAATGTAAGGAGTAGAAAGTACAGATAATTGCTTGAAACTGTAAGGAGTAGAAGTAAATAGTAGGCTAAAAAAGAATTAATCCACTAAAGTATAAATAACCAAAATTTCTACTTAAGTAGGATAACAAAGAATTTGTACTCAGTTACTTGACACCACTGATTGCATGAAAGACATCTCTGGTGTCTGATCTGGTCAGTGTGCAGCACAGGGGTCCCTCAAGGATCAGCTCTCTCTTCCTTTCTTTTCTTTTCTACACCTCTGACTTCGTACACAACCCAGGTATCTGCCTCATCCAGAGGTTTTCTGATGATACAGGGTCAACAAAACCGAGACTAAGAAGACAGTAATTGATTTCCACAAGAGGTCAAGATCCACACCACCAGGAAACATCCAGGGCTTGGACATTGAGACTGCAGAGAAGTAGGAGAACCTATCTGCTCATCTTGATCTTAATTTCAGTATGTCACCATGATGAAATGTTACAACAAAATGTAATTATGGTGACATAATGACAATAAAGATTATTGTTTCTTAACAATAAACCTTATGGTCCATGAACACCAATGCCCTGCAAAAGAAGGGTCAAAATCACCTCCATCTATGGAGGAGAGTTTTTTTTATGACACTGTGTTAACATCTGCAATATTTTATGGTGCGGTCTGCTGGGTGTGTCTCTTTCTGACAGAAGAGACTGAACAAGCCGCTAGGAGAGCCAGCTTTGTCCTGGACCAACTCCTGAACCTCAATGACGACATGGCTGAGAGGAGGATATTGGAAAGGGAGCTGCAGCTCCTTTAGCAGGCGGCTGATGGGCTTCCACGGTGCAGGACTGAAGGGCTTAAATGGCGTAATGCCAATAAAGATTTTCAAGCACAGCACAAAAAGCTTCCTATGTGAAAGGCCTATTAGACTTTATAATCTCTGCTGCTCACAACAGACTCAACTGTTTACAACATGCTAATGGTTGCAGGATTCTGATCTGATCATGAATTGCTTACACTGTCTCTCAGATGCTAAGCTACACTTGCACACACCTTAGCTGCTCTGAAATGTTGCTGTAATATGCATATTGCATATTTTCTCACATTGTTCTATAACTAGGCTGGTTTTTCTACATTGTTTTTTCACTTGAATATTTCATGTTTTTTTTACCAATACTTACTCCAGCATTGACTTTTACCTTTATTTTGGCCTTTCTGATAAAGCTCATTCTCTGTTGCTTTAGAACTAACTTTAGATTTGATTTGATTCTGTCTGTTTCTTTGTCACTATCACTCCCACTTTTCCCCATTGTGGGACAATTATTTTTTTATGCTTTTGCAGCTTTCCTGATCTAAAATGATGCCATGTTCAAGTTGGAAATCAATGCAGGTTTTTGTACATGAGGGCCCAAATATTAAATATATTTATTCATTTGGCAGGTTAACAGCTCTAAATTGCCCGAAACTCTGCTACCTTCCATTTGTTTTGAAAACCTGAAATAAGGATTGGAATTGTATTATCAGAGTCAATCACTGTTTCCTTATTTATTGATACTGTCCTAAAATGTGTGGATATGACACAGGGGAGTGTTGGCATAGTGGTTAGAGCAGTGCGCTTGCACTCTGAGAAGGATGCAAGTACCCGGTTCGATCCCCAGCACCTGCACTCAGGGTCCCTGAGCAAGACCCTTAACCCCTGATTGCTCCCCGGGCGCCGCGCATGGCAGCCCACTGCTTCCCAAGGGTGATGGGTTAAAAGCAGAGAAAAAATTTCGTTGTAATGTATGTGTCAATGACAATAAAGATATTACTATTACTACACAAAACTATAGCTAGCAGCAACCTTTGCCAAAGGACTCAAATAGATTTTACCCGCACTGCAGAAAAGTTACCCTGAAAGTGCAACTAACCAGGTCCCTGAGCTGCTGCATGAGCTGCAGGATGTCCACAAGTTTCTCCTCCACCAGCGAAAGGCGGACTCTTTCTCTTTCCAGCGACTGCAGCTCCACATCGAGCAGCTCTGTCTCCTCAGCCTTCTGCTGCAGCTCCTGCATCACAGAGTCTTTCACCTGGAAGCAGATCAAAAATTACACTGTGGTCTAACATAGGAGTCCTTAGTTTGTAAAGATACGGTAGACAATTTTAAGATTTCATGTAAATGGATCAGAAAATATAATTCAAATTAGTTTCTTAAACCAGAACTTTTCTTCATATAGTATAGCATCGAAATAATTAGGGTAAAATCCATCCATCTATTATCTTCTGCTTGTCAGGGTATGGAACTAGGTCTAGACCCTCTTATCTGATAACAGCTTAATAGGGTTGTAGGGTAGTGAGTGCAATTGTGGCTAAAATGGGACAGATTCAGAAGTAAAATGATGTTCATTCAACAAAGAAGTTTGTTTCTGATAGAAAATAAGACAGGCATCTCTCCAAATCTAATAAAACAATATAAAATATATGATCAAGAAAAAGATATTTATTTTTTTGTTTACACTTTAGATAGAAATTGGCTTGCCAAATTATTCATATCCTTCTAAATAATCCAAAGAAAACATCTTTATTGGCATTACCAGAATCAAAGTCTTCTAGCAGCTTTTTGCATCTTTCCTCTGGTATTTTGATGGTTTATCTTTGTTTGATGGTTTATCTTTGGTAGTGAGATCCAGGTCTTAGAGGTTGGAAGGCCTCCGTACTATGCCCCTAATCTTCAGCTCCCTCTACAGGTTATCAGATTCAGGTAGCGACTCTGCTGGGCCACTCCAAAGCAGCAAGATTTTGTTAGCTAATCATTTCCTCAGCCCTTCAGATGTGTGTTTCAGGTCCCAAAACAAACAGGGATGTTTGCCCTTTTGAAACGTCCATTGTTGCCAAATACCAAGTTTCAATGTAGATTGCCTGATGTCAATTTTAAAAATCTTCAATGTTTCTTTTTATGTGATGCCTTTTACTTTGATTAGGCTACCAGCATCATTTGCTATAAAATCACAAAGCATTATGTTCCCACCCCAATGCTGGACGGAGTAGTATTCTTGGGGTGGAACATTCTCCATTTCATGTCAAATGAAGGCTATATCATTGTGGCCAAATATAATTTTGCTGTCTTCTTCATTGCCTCACTGATGAGATTTTGTAAAGGCCAAGCGAGCTGTGTGCCTTACTGGGAAACATGGTCTGCATCCATGGAGTCCAGTTGAAGTGTCTGTCTTGAGACGTCGCCAACAGCATTGGGCACCTTCTTCGATGGCCTTGGTGGTGATCCTTGGATCGTCTTTCACCTCTTGCGCTTACACCCCTGCCAGTGCAGGGTTTCCACATTGTGGAACATTGTGTATTTTTAACTGTATTTACTACTGTGGCCCCTGGAACTTGAAGATACTTACTGAAGGTCAAAATTATTCATACCCCTGGCAGATTTTAATTTAAAGTAATATTTTAACCTGTCTGCCTCTTCTTACTAAAATAAATACCATAATTACTTTTTGGAGCAGCCCAGCCACGGTTCTGACCTGAATCTGATAGGAAATCTGTGAAGGGAGCTAAATGTTGGCATGATGGCAATAAGGCCTGGGTGGGATGAAAATAAGGGAAAATAAGTTCTGCTGGAAGCTTCTTCCTGTTAAAAAGGAGTTCTCCTCCCCCCTGTCGCTCCCTTCCTCGGACAGCATGTGGGATTGCTGCAAAGTCAATAATACAATGGCGGCGACTGTTCACTGTGGCTCCATGCTCATCCAGGAGGAGTGAAGCAAGTCAGTGACTCGATGCGACCTGCTGGGTTTCCTTAGAAAACTTTTCAACCGATCTGTCGATGATTTGCCTAAATTGACTTTGTAAAGTGCTTCGAGATGACGTGTTGTTACTTGGCACTACATAAATAAACTGATTTGAATTGAAGTGTATATTTCCAGTTTGAGATTTTAAACCATTACCAGATCCGAAAGGATAAGTTAAAGGTGTGCTCCAGTGACTTCTCCCTGTTGCACTTGTCATGAAAACTCCCAAAGCTGGACCTTCAGATGCCCCAAGCATGTCAGTGGATTCCTTTCAATGTAGAGCAGCAGCTTGATTGCTTCATGCTGAGCTGATGGACCTACTCACCCCATCTCTAACCCTGAGCCCCGCTACTCTGTGGATGAAGCCCATTTTGGCTGCTTGTATCTGAAATCTTGATTTTGATCATAAACTATGTTGCATTAAAATAGCTGAACTTACTTTAAATTGACCTTTTGGTATGTGTGTGTGCAAGGTTGTCTAACCCTGTGTGCCTCTGTGTTGCCCTTAGATGGACAGCCCAATGGAGATAGGCACCACTTCCTTGTGAGTGGATATAGATAATAGATGGATGGATCGTTCCATGGATGGGTAGTTGAGCTTTGTCTTTCAGTTCATCTCTTTTTCTTTGACTTTCACTCTGTATCTTGTAATCTCTAACTCTACTATCCGATCACTGGTCACCAAGGCACCCAAACAGTTTAAGTTAGGGGAGGGTGATTCTAGCCCTGGTATCCTGCATGTTTTTAGATATCTCTTTGGTTTAAAAAAATCTTTATTTCATTTGTACATTCCAACAAAATGTATTTTCTGAATTTAATCCATCCCTCAGGGAGCAGTGCGCATCTTACAGCACCCAGGGAGCAATCTGGGGTTAAGGGTCTTGCCCAGGGAGCCATAGCGGCAGGGTTTGGACCAGGTACTTGCAGCTTTCTCAGAACGCGAGCATGATGCTTTAACCACTAGGCTATCACTCCGCTTAAACATTGTAGGGTTTTCAGCAGCCTCCATATGGCGTTAGTGACAGGCCGAAGGGAACATTCAACCATTTCATTTAGGTGCTTCTGAGCAAGGACACATCATAACCCCTCACAGCTAAAGACAGAGGCTTGCACCTCACCCAGATCAAGGATTCAACATTCTCACAGTTAAGGAACATGGCCTCAGGCTTATGGACACATTTACCAACAGCCTCAGACTGTTCTGCTCCACCACTTTCTCCCTGACCTGCCTGCTTTGTTCCTTGGTCATCCGATTGGTTGCTCTCTAACGAACCTCTGAGGCCAGACACCGACCAGCTGCATTTTTTAGATTATACCACACACAGCTGGACTCTGGTTACTGATGAGGTGATTTCTGAAGGGAGTTGTTTCCACTTGATATTGTTATCCGAGAAACAGAGGATAAATCCCAACGCACACCACACTTTTCTTTAAAAGACGCTTGATGAGTTTCCGCTTCGGTGTGAGCACCAACACTAAGGACCTGTTGATTCTCCTGGTCAGATCTCGGTGGGTTGTGTTCATCTTATTGTCACTGCTGAAATTGATATGAGGACTGGAGGAAACACAATAGGATAGCTCCTGGAGCTGTACACAAACTTAGAGGAGCAGTGACATAATGCCTTTCCTGGGAATGTAAATAATGTTCCCCACTACAGAGGGAATAAATATACAGAGTTGCACTGTTATTGCCAATTGTGAGTTCCAGTCCACAGTTTGGAGGTGTCCCTGCCAGGAGTGTTAGAAATCCCTGCTGTGTACCTCTACATCATGGCCTGTTGAAGGACAAAGGTCTGACCCCACACATCCTGCACATAAACAAAGCCTCACAGGCAGGAATTTGTTTAAGTTAGACTTTTCCTCTCAGAGCTGAGATGCTCGGGGAACTCATGACTTCACGGTTCAACTTCTGCCCGCCTGTTTTCTTGTGTTGTTCCTGAGCCAAGGCAGCTTTAATTCACACCAGCTCTTAGTGTGTGGCAAAATGAGGGAGTATTTCTGTGGTTGGGACCAGCGAGAGACATCTGCACACACACACACACACACACACACACACACACACACACACACACACACACACACACACACACACACACACACACACACACACACACACACACACACACAGGTGTTTGGTGAGGTGGGAGCTGCAGAGTCATACAATAAGGCGAGGTTTGGCCTTTGTTTTTTTGGCCTACATTTTCAGAACAACATTCACCAGTCCTCTCTAATCCAGTGTAAGACTGGAGAACGGTGAAGGAAAGCAGAACATGGTCCACAGTAGAGCTTTGCATATTAATGGGTTCCGCTCCAGAGATGAGCAATGTGCAGAAGCCCCTCGTGGTTTGATGAGGGGTCATTGGCAGTTTGTACCTGGTCCATGTCCATCTCTGCTTGGCTTTCCTTCAGCTCCAGCTCTTTATGCAGCCTAGTGACCCTCTCCAGCAGCTCCACCACAGCGCTGTGACTCTCTTCGCACTTCAAGCTGCCGAAATTAAACATCAGTTTCTTGAAAGCCTTGTCACCGTATCTGTTTGAGAAAATAAACAAACAGATTTTTCTTTCAGGCTCTAGTAGTAGCCACATTGCATAAGCATTCATATCCCTTCTACTAATACTAACAAAAGCTTCAGTGGATTTTATGTGACAGACTACCAGAGAAGACTGCAGAACTGTGAAAGGAAATGAATACATTAAATGGTTGGGCCAAGCCCCCTGAAAAGAAGGGACTGATCAAACTACATCCCCAAGTATTCATAGAATTTCATAGATTCTGCTGATGTCACTGAGATTAATGAAAGCTTTTAAAATTGCTGTTCGAGTTAAAGACTTTTGGACCGTCAAAGAAGAAGCTTGAGGGAAGCTTTAAGAGCACTATTTGTGTATGATTGTTATGGCCGTAAAGGGAGACTTGCTGCTTGTGGTCCCAGTCCTGCAGTCTGAGCAAAGAACAGATGAGTTTGCATTGAAATACATCGACGAATGTTTCCCTCCATTGCCGAACAAGAGATAGTACAGAGGCCGCCTGTGAACCAACTCAACCCAGTCTTGGGCCTACTGGACTCCATAATAACAGAACGCTGACGAGAGCAAGCAAACTTGTATCTGGGCAGAGATAAATTGGTTTAAGATAGAATTATGTTGTCATGATCTGTACCTGTCTGCCTGGTTCCTGCCCTTTACAAGCTCTCTGCAAACAGCAAGGCAGTGCCAGACTATTAAAATCTTTTGCCAGTAGATGTCCAGCGTTTCTTCCATGCTCATTCGCCTTGTCATGACCTCAACCATGTTTCCTGGATTCCCCTCCCTTGTCTTACCCTTGTCAGACTTCTACCAAGCTTCTGATCTCTGAACCTTGACCTTGCGGAAAACTCCCCCCACACAGGCTCCCCTCACCATCCTCAACAGCCCTGTATCTACTGCGGACCACTTCCGGTTCATAGGAACGACCCTTTCTCTGGACCTGTGCTGATCCTCTCACATAGACACTGTTGGGACGAAGGCCCAGCAGAGTTCATGAAGCAACTTAAGAAGGGCAACATTTCACAGGTCATCCTCTACAGTAAGCCTATTGTGTGGTTTGTCTCGTCCACAAAAACCGTCAGGTCAAAACTGCATTGGATGATTAAGTCAGAGAGGATCATCTGGGATTACCCTCTCTGCAATCAAGATTTGTACAGGTTTAGGTTCAGGAAAAAGAGCAGCTAACATCTCTGCAGACCCCACACATTCTGCACACACACCGTTTAGACTTATAGCTTCATGCCAGCGCTACAGAATCCATCCATCCATTCATCGTCTTCCGCTTATCCGGGGTCGGGTCCGGGGGTAGCAGCTTCAGTAGGGAGGCCCAGACGTCCCTCTCCCCAGCCACTTGGGCCAGCTCCTCCGGGGGAATCCCAAGGCGTTCCCAGGCCAGCCGAGAGACATAGACCCTCCAGCGTGTCCTGGGTCTTCCCCTGGGCCTCCTCCCGGTGGGACGTGCCCGGAAAACCTCACCAGGGAGGCGTCCAGGAGGCATCCTAACCAGATGCCCGAGCCACTTCAACTGGCTCCTCTCGACGTGGAGGAGCAGCGGCTCTACTCTGAGTCCTCCCCGGATGACTGAGCTCCTCACCCTATCTCTAAGGGAGAGCCCAGACACACTACAGAGAAAACACATTTCGGCCGCTTGTATCCGGGATCTCGTTCTTTCGGTCACGACCCAAAGCTCGTGACCATAGATGAGGGTAGGAACGTAGATCGACCGGTAAATCGAGAGCTTCGCCTTTTGGCTCAGCTCTCTCTTCACCACAATGGATCGGTACAGCGCCCGCTTCACAGCAGACGCCGCACCAATCCGCCTGTCGATCTCCCGCTCCATCTTTCCCTCATTCGTGAACCCAAGATACTTAAACTCCTCCACTAGGGGTAGCACATCCTCCCCAACCCGGAGAAGGCACTCTACCCTTTTCCGGCTCAAGACCATGGTCTCAGATTTGGAGGCACTGATTCTCATCCCGGCCGCTTCGCACTCGGCTGTGAACCGCTCTAGTGAGAGCTGTAGATCACGCCCTGATGAAGCCAATAGGACCACGTCATCCGCGAATAGCAGAGACACAATCCTAAGGCCACCAAAACGGATCCCCTCAACACCTTGGCTGCGCCTAGAAATTCTGTCCATAAAAGTTATGAACAGAATCAGTGACAAAGGGCAACCTTGGCGGAGTCCAACTCTCACCGGAAACGAGTCCGACTTACTGCCGGCAATGCGGACCAGACTCTGACACCGGTCATACAGAGAACTGACAGCCCTTATTAAAAGGCCCGGTACTCCATACTCCCGGAGTACCCCCCACAGGATCCCTCGAGGGACATGGTCGAATGCCTTCTCCAGATCCACAAAACACATGTAGACTGGTTGG
The DNA here is from genome assembly GCA_037039145.1 of Fundulus diaphanus. Taxonomy (NCBI): domain Eukaryota; kingdom Metazoa; phylum Chordata; class Actinopteri; order Cyprinodontiformes; family Fundulidae; genus Fundulus; species Fundulus diaphanus. The sequence goes on from CM073126.1 coordinate 54,353,143, forward strand.
GCAAACTCCCATGCCCCCTTCAGGATCCTGCTGAGGGTGTAGAGCTGATCCAGTGTTCCACGGCCAGGACGAAAACCACACTGCTCTTCCTGAATCTGAGATTCGACTATCCGACGGACAGTCCTTTCCAGAACCCCGGAATAGACCTTACCAGGGAGGCTTAAGAGTGCGATTCCCCTGTAGTTGGAACACACCCTCCGGTCCCCCTTTTTAAATAGGGGGACCACCACCCCAGTCTGCCAATCCAGGGGAACTGCCCCCGATGTCCACGCAATGCTGCAGTAAACCAACACAGCCCCACAAAATCCAGAGCCTTAAGGTACTCAGGGTGAATCTCATCCACCCACGGAGCCTTGCCACCGAGGAGCTTTCTAACAACCTCGGCGACCTCAGCCTCTCCAAACTCTTCCCACGCCCGAGTTTTGCCTCGGCGACTAGCCGAGCCGACTGCCGTGTATGTGTACCGACTTTGACTACCGGTACACATCAGCTGTTTCCAGAGTCCCACAGGCCAATAAGGCATGAAAGGACTCCTTCTTCAGCTTGACGGCTTCCCTCACCGCTGGTGTCCACCAGCGTGTTCGAGGGTTGCCGGCGCCACATGCACCGACAGCCTTGCGGCCGCAGCCCCGACTAGCCGCCTCAACAATAGAGGCGCGGAACATGGTCCACTCAGACTCAATGTCCCCCGCCTCCCTCGGGACGTGTTCAAAGCTCTCCCGGAGGTGGGAGTTAAAGCTCCGTCTAACGGGGGACTCCGCCAGACGTTCCCAGCAAACCCTCACAATACGTTTGGGCCTGCCAGGTCTGACCGGCTTCCTCCCCCACCATCGGAGCCAGCTCACCACCAGGTAGTGGTCGGTGGAGAGCTCCGCCCCTCTCTTCACCCAAGTGTCCAAGACATGCGGCCGCAGGTCAGATGAAACGACAACAAAGTCGATCATTGAACTACGGCCTAGGGTGTCCTGGTGCCAAGAGCACATATGGACACCCTTATGCTTGAACATGGTGTTTGTGATGGACACTCCATGACGAGCACAGAAGTCCAACAACAGAACACCACTCGAGTTCAGATCAGGTGGGCCATTCCTCCCAAACACGGCTCTCCAGGTCTCACTGTCATTGCCCACGTGAGCGTTGAAGTCCCCCAGAAGAACGAGGGAGTCCCTAGTAAGGGCATTCTCCAGTACCCCCTCCAAGGACTCCAAAAAGGGTGGGTAATCCGAGCTGCTGTTTGGTGCATACGCACAAACAGCAGTCAGAGTCCGTCCCCCCACACGTATGCGGAGGGAGGCCACCCTCTCGTTCACTGGGGTAAACCCCAACATACAGGCACCGAGATGGGGGGCAACAAATATGCCCACCCCAGCTCGGCGCCTCTCACCAGGGGCAACTCCAGAGTGGAAGAATGTCCAACCCCTCTCAAGGAGACTGGTTCCTGAGCCAGAGCCATGCGTCGAGGTGAGTCCGACTATCTCTAGTCGGAACCTCTCAACCTCGCGCACTAGCTCAGGCTCCTTCCCCACCAGAGAGATGACATTCCACGTCCCAAGAGCCAGCTTCGGCAGCCGAGGATCGGAACACCAAGGTCCCCGCCCTCGACTGCCACCCATCGTACAATGCACCCGACCCCTTTGGCCCCTCCGACAGGTGGTGAGCCCATTGGAAGGGGGACCCATGTTTCCTATTCGGGCTGAGCCCGGCCGAGGTCCAATTGTCAAAAGCCCGGCCACCAGGCGCTCGCCAACGTGCCCCACCTCCAGGCCTGGCTCCAGAGTGGTGCCCCGGTGACCCACGTCCGGGCGAGGGAACACGACGTCCATTAATCGTACTCATCATAAGGGGGGTTTTGGGCTGCTCTTTGTCTGGTCCCTTACCTAGGACCTGTCTGCCTTGGGTGACCCTACTAGGGGCCTAAAGCCCCTGACAGCATAGCTCCTAGGATCATTGGGACACTCAAACCCCTCCACCATGGTAAAGTGGCAGCCCAGGGGAGGGGCTACAGAATCCCTTTTTGTAAAAACCAGCCACCAAAGAGGCAGTTTCTTCCCCAAGGCTGTCTTTCTGAGGAACACCTCACGGCCCAAATATTCAGCTACACTACTGTAAAACAAGATAAGTATTTGTATTATCACAAACTCACAACCTCCCTTTTGTCTTTCTTTACATATCACAAAAAGCTACCAAAAAACATACTGTTTCTGTATTTATTACTTATGTCTGTACACCGTGAGTGCTGTAACCACAGTCAAATTCCTGGACTGTGCACATAATCATGGTCAATTAACTAGATCCTAATTCTTTTTCTTTAACCCTGCAACACAAGCTTATTCAGTCGTATTGGTGTTTTCTGTTTATCTCACCCCACTAACCTGGTAAAAACATACCAAATTGTGTCTCTTTACCTCAGCTAATGCTAAGCTACAAGCTGTGCTGATCATGCTAAGATGGTAGCTCCATTAGTTCTGCTGCGGTCACTACACAGCTCGTTCTGTTCGCACTGCGAATGGCCGAGGCATGCACCAGCACACATTAATATTTGTATCAATGCTAGTTAAAGGAACATGTGAGCCGTTGCTAAATAATGCAGCAAATGCTGTTTTCTTTGATAAGTTCAATCTGTCACGATCCCCTGCCTGTCCTCAGATCAATTAGTGAGTTTGTTTTGTCATATCTGTTCATTCACCATAGCTTCCCGTTAGGTTTGGCTCTTATCCTGTCCCTGTCAGATCATCTCTCTCTCTCTCTCTCTCTCTCTCTCTCTCTCTCTCTCTCTCTCTCTCTCTCTCTCTCTCTCTCTCTCTCTCTCTCTCTCTCTCTCTGCTTAATTAGCACTAATTGCTCCACCTGCCTTCCCCCCTGTCTCTTCCTCTATATATTCAGCCAGCTCATTCACACTCATTGCCAGGTCCTCCCTCATTCTCCTTCATCCTACTTCTGGTTTTTGTCATCGCCTGTCTGGCCTGTAAGTTTTATTATTCAGCTCAGTAAATTGTCATTATTCATACCAACATGCTGCTCCCATGTTCTGGTCTACACTTTGGTCTTGCAACAACCCTAAACTTCATGACAGAACCGCTAATTTCAAATGTGGCATCATCAAGCCTGCTACCATTGTCCAAATTGTAAGTCTATCCATTTTAAGCTGGAATTTTATTGGTCCATTATGTCCTGTGATGACTAGTTGACACAACCTTAGGAATGAATTGTTCTAACGGTTATTGATCTCTAATTCAGAAAAAATATTTCTAAAACGTGTTTTTTTTTACCAAACTATTTTATTTTCCTTTCTGTTTTACATTGAGGTGGTTGTTTGACTAGATAACAAATGTTGTTCTTAATTAGTTTTAAAGCTAATGTGACCTCAATTACATTCCAACAGTGGTTCTGAAAAATACATGTTCACACTGAATCGTGATGTCACTCACATCAATTTATTGATTATTAGTTTCCGTTTTATTCTTTTTCCCATAGTTTATTAGTTTTACTTTTTCTTTTTATTTCTACTTAGTTTAGTTGAATGTTACTAGCCTCAATAACAGTACATTGACTAAAGTAATTTAAACTGAAAGTGAAATTGTTTTTTAATTAATTCTTGTATGTGGGAGAGAAGTTGTTTGTGTTTATTCTGTATGTGTGCAGTTATTGCTATTTGAGAACGCAAGTGTGCAAATTCACTCCTTTATCCATTGTTCTATGGTATAGCACCTCACCATGAAGGTATTCATAAAACAGTAACTGACAAAGATTGAGAGCTGTTTGGCTATTAATTTCTGATAACCAGGTGGTTCCCTGACAGGGTCATTTTAAACAAAATTACTAACTTTGTTAATAATTACCTTTGTTACTTATTAATAGTTATTCATAGCCAAGCATATTGTTGCACAACACTAATCATACAGCCAGAGCTACAATGGAATGGTTTCGATCAATGCATATTCATGTGGTAGAATGGTCCAGTCAAAGTCCAGACCTAAATACAAATGAGAATCTATAGATGTGTAAATGGGTGTTCCCAGATGTTCTCCCTCCTGTCTGACTCAGTTTGAGCTGTTTTATGAAGAACTGGTGAAACGTTCAGTCTGTAGATGTTCTAAGGTGGTAGAGACAAGAACCCAAAGGACTCTCAGCTGGACCTGCAGCCAAAGGTGCTTTTACAAATTACAGACTCAAAGAAGGATGAAAAATGTACAAAAGCATGCCACATTGTTTTCAGGGTTATCGCTCCTCTTCACAGTTCACAAAGTTCTATTTTGTGTTGGTCTGTCTCATAAAATCCTTAAAATATATCTTGAAGTTTGCTGTTGCGATGTGGCAAAATGAAAAATGTCTGGGAGGTCTGAACACACCTGTTCAAGGCCAAGTCTAGCATGATGGCATTTAACCAGGGAGCAGACTGTGTCTAAACAGTGAAACCAGTGGCTGGCTCAATGTTTATTGTGATCCAAATTCTTTCAGTTCTTTCCTGGGTTTTAGAAAACAGTGAGTGAGGAGCACAGTATTCCATTGGCTCCCTGTAGTGTAATATTTTCGATGTTTACCTTTCACCACAGCATGACAGGCTGGTAAGGATCCTCTTCACCTCCTCAACCTGCTCCTGGTGGTCTCCGGTCCTCTTCTCCTCTTCTTCATCTGAAGCAGCCTGGCCCTCCACTGACCGGAACAGCTGCTCCTCCACTGACACCACAACACATGGATAATGTGGTATTTAACTATTATGTAAGAAGTTATAGAGTGCTGTACTTTTTAACTGAAGGACTTTGAGTTCTTCGGTTTAATATTTTAGCAGTGATACAAACCTTTAACAGGTTTTGCTTTTTTGTCACATGGGAACACTAATGAATCATTACAAACATTTTATCAGTTTTAATTGGTGAAGACATCACATTTAAATGAAGAGTCTATATCCTCTTTCTAACTTATGTCATTCTCTCTGACTTCTATGATGGATCCTCACTGATAGTAACCCTTTCTTGTCTCATTACAGTGTTGGTTTCAGTCAACGCACTTCCTTTTTAAGGACTGACCGTGGTTAAAATCTGGTAACAGAGAAGCAAGTCAGAATTGATGGGAAGATGGATGGGGCTAACTCCACTTAATCCTGCAAGGAAACCTGTTAGGTCTTCTGTATTAGGCTACAGAAGGTGTGGGTTCACCTTTCAGCTGGACAACCATCCGTCACATACAGCCAGAGCTACTATGGAATGGTTTAGATCAAAGCATATGCATGTGTTAGGATGGTCAAGTCAAAGTCCAAACCTTTTACTGTCAATTCTCAATTTTGGGCTACTTTGTGTTCCATCATATAAAATCCCAATCATTCAAACATTGCTTAGGGGTGTAAAGGGGACAAAATGTGGATAACCTTCAAAGGGTCTGAATACTTTTGCAAGGCGCTGTAAAGCATCTGTGTAAAAATCAGACGCTTCGCTTTCACAAAGCAACAACGGAGTCAACATTAGATGCATATTTCAGACAAAGATGCCTCACTCTTGTCGGGAGTGGTCACAGCTCGACCTGTTGGGGAACAGCGGTCCCGCTGGAGGTCCTGGCAGCATCTCTTGTCCTGTTTGCTGCTGACACAGGGTTGCTGCTCTGCTCTGGTGCTGCTTGGAAGTCGTTTGGACACCTCAGATCTGAAAGAGATCAGGTTCAGAACAGCCATGTTACAGCTCCGTCTTGTAGAAATGGCCAATATGGACTTTTATGTGTAGTATTTATTATGATAATGAAAACAATGACGACTACAGTCATATTCGATAACAGAATATCTGTTCAGATGAGGCTCGTTTGTCAGGTTATAAGTACCTTTAAAAAACATTTAAGTAGATATTAAACATACTTTTCACTAAGCCGAAATTCATGTTTTAAAAATGTTTTCTCCCTGTCTGATGTGACACTCTAATGTTGATTGTTGTGTTTTCATGAGCTGTACACAGAAAATTATCCTAATTTAACAGAATTAAAGGCTTGAAAACATCAGTCTGAGTGGATTAATCTATAAAATGTTCTTCACTTTGTGAGGGAGTTACTGAAATAAATGAACTTTTCAATAATATTCTAATTTACTGAATGTTACTATATAGGCTGCCACAGCCTATAGTTTAATTCAATAACATTTTATTTTTATAGCGCCAACTCACAACACGTCATCTGAAGGCACTTTACAAAGTCAAATTCAATCAAATCATCCAGACAGATTGGTCAAAACGTTAGTTAAGAGACAAAGATGTACAAATCCTCGTCAAACAAAGTTAGTCAGTACAACCGCTACACTAAATAGTGATTATTCTGCTAAACAGCACACGATTATATTTAATTGTTATGTGATGAATATTGACATTAACCGATTGTTTCACTAAACAGTGGAAAAACTTGTTACTAATCTCAAGGTATCATCAGCTTGTAGGGGTGGAATCATATGGATACAATAACTTCCCATCTCTATGTTCTCAGCGGATCGGCCCTCTGAGCACTGAAACTGCATTTCACATGCACACCACCTGTGGACAGCTCAGTTAAAAAAATGTGCAAGCATGAAAGAGAACACACCTTATCACAAAAAGATGTGTGCATTACTGCACGTCTACATATGCCGTGATCATTTTATAGGGGCCGTGTGATGCTGTGCGCGAGGTCTGGGTGGGGTAATTGAAGCCAGACTCTGGATGTTTGAGACATTTTTACAGTAAGTGGGTCAGTGGTGGAACAGTGCCATTAGCATGCTGCATGCATGCAAGCAAAGTTTAAAAAGCACAGCTTTATATGCCCAGGTAGATGTGAACAAATCCAACTGTCTTCGTGTACGTTTAGTACTTTCCTGCCGTCATGGTCAGAGTAAAGCATTTTGTCCTGTTGAAACGAGGATGCAGTTTGGGCGGATTGGTGCTTCTTTAAAACTTTGAATTTTCAAACTTTCCTCTGCTGGCTGCCCTTTTTGTTGGGGGAAATTCGATAGGGGGCCTTCATAAATCACTGCATAAGTGTTTCCAGATGATGATACCTTGCAGGAGAAAAACTAAAAGGGCGAGAAAAATGAGCAGATTTTCAGCAGCCTGCCTCTAAAATCACGGAGCACTCATGCTTACATCCTGTTGGCACGAGCCGGCAGGCAATGCTGTGCGGCAACATTTTACTTCAGTTTTCTTTGTGCAACAGTAAGTGCAACGAGCTTGCAGGCAATCAGTCAGAGAGTTGTGTTTGAGTCGCAGTGGGGGAGGAGGGCCAGCAGCTGTAGTCAGACAAACACAAGGCTTCCTGGTTGCTCTGGAGACACTCCCATTCAAGAACAAGCCTGCTGAAAGCTATGTCACATGCAGGCTATACAGTGACTGATTTGCTCTTTAATTGATGTTGGTCAGAGCAAGGCTGCAGTTCCAAGACCTCGAGTCTCGGGCAGTTCTGATGATAAAATGACATTTTAAATGTCACATGGAAACCATTTGTTTTGCCCTTTAAAAACCGTTGGTTTGTTTTTCAGAGCTTCTGGACACAGCGAGTCTAGCTGGGAAAGCAAATACACAGAATAGTCAAATAATCTGAATGCTGAATAAAAGCATGTCGTAAACATGCACTCAGAGAACTGGGTAGCAGTGTTATTTTTATGCCACACAAAAGGTTTTACATGCAGGGCAAAAAGTTCCGATTTGGCTTGATCTGATCAGAACATCTACATGCACATGTTTGTTGTCTCGTCTACATGGTTTGTGGCACACTGCAAACAGGATTTTTTCTGGCTTTGTTTCAAAATTTGATCTTTAGTGCTACTCCTCCATTAGGCAAGATGCAATACTTGCCCTCTCAAAAGACTCCCACCTGAGCTGTGGATATCTGCACTTCCTCCAGAGTTACCATGGGAGTCTTGGCTGCTTCTCTGATAAGACGCGCGGTCTTGGTAGGTCTGCAGTTTGGCCATACTCATTCAGATGATAGATTAAAAATTAAGATAATATGTTAATTTAGATTTGGGAGCAAGGCTGCACCTCTATCCCACCTCTAACCACCCAGCATCCAATTTATACTCAGTTCACCTAACTGTTTCAGTATGTCACGATCTCTCAACCCCACCCTCAATCACCTCATCCCTCTTTCTACAATCATCCTCATCCCTCTTCCTACCCTTCACCGCATCACCCTGATCCTTATTTCCTCATCCTTTATCCTTTATTCCCAGATGAACAAATCCTCTCTTCCTGTTCATCCATCTTCTCCATTCCTTCCTTCAATAAATCTTTAATCTCATATCTTTGTAGCGTAGTCCTTGCAAGTGAACAGAGCTGTAAGAAATGTTGAAAGGTTGAGATATTGTTTTAGAACATAACCCATCATCATTGAATACAAGAAATATCATCTTTGAACTCATCTCCCCTCAAGGACCACCTATGTTGAATCCATTTGTAACATCACATCCCTCCCCACAGTCTCCCAGTCTTTATATAAGTTCTGCATTATCCTCACATTGAGTTTGTCTCAACCCCTCCTGAATCTCTGCTACACCAGCATTGTTCCCCTCTTGGCCCAAAGCAGTAACAAATGATAAACACCATCAATCAATGCCCCCAATGCTTGCAATTCCAACTTCTGAATCTGACTCGCCAAAGGTGTGACAGGGCGGGTATCTGACTAAGATGTTTTAATAACCGAATGAGGGGCTATGGGGATGAAAGCGGGTAATGTTTGAACTAATATGAAAATTCAACTGCAGCAGCAGCTGTTCAATTCTAAGAGCGAAGCACTAAGGTGGTTTTAAGACAAATACTGCAAAACTAAAACAGTTCACATTAAAATATAAAACAATTGCACAGTAACATAAAGTAGCACCCTTAGGCCCAGTTTACAGATTATCTGCAAAAAAGTTGATTTTGGAGTTTGTTACATTTGAGGTGTGGCACAGAAAAAAAAGTTTGGATGAAACATTTGGGTATTCTTTACTTCTGATGTACTTTCACTGTTTTTAAGGCGAAACTGAGATTAAAATTTAAAGCTAACACTAGCAGGCTAAAGCTACCTGCTAGCACTCTTTTGAGCCTGATGCTAATGTGTTTTTGGTTGTGTTTTAAAGGGGAAGTCCGGTCAACAAGGAAAAATCAGGGTATCATTAGCTATAACTAAAACTAATACATTTGTGGTTATTTAATGAACTTATCTTTAATCAATAAGAAAATAAAAACATAAATTGTCGTCTGAATCACTGTGTATGGGGGCTGACATGACTGCCCAAATATGGGCAGTAAGGGGCGTTTGACATCACATCCTGCGACGTGGAAGAGCGGAAGCGGCGACAGCATTTCTCTCCGCTTTCCATGCAAAGTCAATAGGAGCCGTTCTACACAGCTGCGATCATCAATAATTATTTCGGATTTCCAGAGGACTTCACTGCTGACATTCCCAAGAGCTATTGCTGAAGCAACAATGCCCACGTGCATGGCCATCGGATGTTCCAACACAACTGGTAAAAGAGGAAAAAACATTGCTTATTTCAATACAGTCACTTCAGCGATCTCTCCTCCGCTGTGTGTGTGTGTGTGTGTGTGTGTGTGTGCGCGGTCAGCTGCAGCGCCGGTGCAAAGCCGTGATCAGCCCAGCATGTGCTGGAATGCTCTTATATTTTAATACTTATACTATAATAATCAGCTAACTTAAGTCACTTCAGCGATCTCTCCTCCGCTGTGTGTCTGTGTGTGTGTGCGCGCGCTCGGCTGCAAACTGAAACTGAAACCCCGTCTGTTAGATGCAAAGCCGTGCTGCGCGGGGGGCGCACACACACACACACACACACACACACACACACACACACACACACACACACACACACACACACACACGCGTGTATAGATATATACTGTAGGACCCGACTGAGTTTGATCTTGGAAAATAGTGCGCCGTGACAAACAGAGCGTTGAAACTTGCTCAACAGCGGGTCCGCCGAGTGACGTAAAAAAATGGGAGGTGACAGTACTATTCTTGACCAAGATGGATTCCTCCACATAAACATGATTAAATGAGAATTATTATTAATTAAAAAAACTTATAATTTTTTGCACAGTATGTAGTAGTTTTATATTTAAAGTACTTTCAGCAGTTTGAATTCTGATTTTGACCGGACTTCTCCTTTAAGGTTGTGAAAAAATAATTTCATGAGGTTTGGAACACTGATGGGGTGTTAATGTCTAGGTTTCCGATCTGCTCATTACACTGAAATATGACTAAAAGGTAAGTTTAAACAAGCTCCCTGTAAGCTGCTAACGCTAATAACTTGATACAAACCAATTTAAACAGTTTGCTGAAACATAACGTTTGTTTTTGTTCACTCTGCAATCGGCTGATAATGCCACAAGTGCTTGTGTAACATTGATAAGGAAAACTTATGTTGATTACTGGTATTTTGAGGAACTTAAGAGAAAGCTATCAAGCTAATTGGCTCATAGTCAGCTATATGATTGGATATACCATCAACACTACCTTTCGGTCATCCGTTCCTTGAAAGCTTATTGACAGAAACATTTGTGTTAATAAATTCCTATATTTGAAGAGAAGTTTTCACTTATTTATTCCATATGTATGGAGGGTTTGCTGTTAGAAAATTCCAGAGCTCAAATCCCTATTGGCTGTCAAAATAGCCCAGGAGGAATAGGGACATTGGTTGGAAGGAGCAGAGATGACTTTTCTCGTGTAGACAGATAAGAATCTAAAGTGCACAAAGTCTATAAAGAGACTTAAAGGTAGAGTCGCCAATTTTTCCCAAGTTTTCCCAAGTCCCTTTTTGAATGACTGGCATGTGCAAGACTGTATCACCTGCTCTTCCGCTCCTCAGGGGGATCCTGTGAAAAAATATCACGAATCCGCTTTGGTCTTATTTCTTTCTATTAAGGCCTTCCCCTTCTGTACGCGGTTTGCTTCTTGCAACTATCAGCTATGTTCAAAGTATACAGTGACAGCAGTGGAGATACAATGAACAGCTAACACCGAAGCTAACCAAATATATAAATACTAGAAGTGCACATGCGCAGCCAGCAACCGGAAACTAACCAGGAATGTGCACACACATTGGCGTTAATATGGACTTAATCAGTGGTCCCCTAATCTCTAAATAAAAACATGGTCACACTGATGATGGATGAATATCAACAATGGATATGGTTCCCAACTCCTGCTTTCAGCCTGGTCCCTGTTGGATTGTTCAGCGATCTGCCTCCATGTCTCTCACCCTTGCCTGCCTCCTGACCATGCTCTTATCATAAGGGCCCAGAAGGTCTATTGCAATTGCTGGATTTCTTGATTAATAGGTCTGAGTAGCAAGGCGCTGTGAAGGCTTTTGTCATTTGGATGTTTCTTATTAGTGGCTTTTTGTAGGCCTCAACATATATGGAAACTCACAAAAACTGCATTCAGCTTAAATTGTAGTATATCAAAGGAATTAAAAATGGGTTTAGCCAAATGGCTGTATAACACCCCCTAAACTCAGCAAGGCGAGCCAGTATTATAAAAACATTTGAAATTTGGCATACAGATTTGGCAAACCTTGTCTCTTGGATGCATGTCCTAAAAGAGGAAGTTGTTGATTTTGGGTCAAATGGTCATTTTTGAGGAATTTTGAGATTTTAAACATGCCAAACTTTGACACACTCCATCTAGGGATTGTTTGGTGTTAGAGATTGGAGAACAGTAGGAGAGCTCAGCAGAGTCAGAGGAAAGGCAGAGTTTCACTGGCTTGTAATGACTGTGCACTGTATGGCTCCGCTCACGTTTGAGTGTTTCAGTAGCTTTTTTTTAAACCGGTGCACTCTTGCTTTCATACTTTGGACCTTGTGCTAACATATGGCATTGATTGCGAAGAGTTAACAGTATTTCCTCACAACCCTGTCCTATCTGACCATTTTTAAATAACCTTTGAGTTCAATTTCACTGAGTTCTCCACCCTCAAAAGAAAGTTTCATTATAGTACATCTTTATCAGATAATGCTGTATCAAATATTAAAGTCTTTCCCCCTTTTAATTTCATAAATGTGGTGGCATTGTTGTTTCTTCCCATTCACAAATAGACACTTTTGTTAACAGTGTCATCTCGTTGCATTTTGCATTAGACAACGTAGCTCACTTCAAAAAGAAGTTGATTATTCACAGGAAGCTGGCTCCCTGGTTTAATTTAGAGCTGCGTTCTTTGAAGCACAATGTTAGGAAATTGTAGAGAAAATGGCACTCTACACATCTAGAGGAATCCTACTTAATCTGGAAAAACAGTCTACTGTTGTATAAAAAGACCCCTCGCAGAGTTAGAGCAGCATGTTTTTCATCATTAATAGAGGAGAATAAAAATTATCCTAGGTTTTCTTTAGTACAGTTGCCAAACTTACCAAGACTCATAGCTCTGTTGATCCATCCATTCCCTCAGCTCTCAGCAGTAATGAATTTATGGGATTCTTCATAAATAGAATTGATTCTACTAAAAATAAAATCATTGTCATCCTCCCAAACACGATTACCTCATCCTCAGTAAGTGAGGCAGCGTTGGAGGAATCTTTAAACCTGACCGTGTTTGAACTGTTTAGACGCCGTAGAGCTTTCTGAGTTATCTAAAATGTTAGCTTCATCTTGTTATGCCATAACATGCCATGATAATTGGATCCTGAACAGTAAGGAAGAGGTGACAAAAAGAATTCTGTCCTGCTGCAGACATGGCCGGAAGGACGGCCTCTATTCCTCTCTCTCTCCTACTGAGGGCCCTTATTCTCGGCAGGAGGTCAGCTGTGACCACCTCCTTACAGATAAAAGCCACAGCACACCTCTGCTCACCCTCTTCTCCTGACTCCAAGCTGCTGGGACACACTCCTCCACCCTTGGACGACCAGCACTCCTCAGGGGGAGGGTCCCTCCTCCCTCAGGAGCCATGCATGGGGCCTGGAGCAGGCCCCGAGCTGAGTGAGAATGAACCCTTCTGAAACTCAGTTCCTCCCCGGCATAGGGAGAAACTGCCAGCCGATTCATAGATAAGTCTCTCACTTCTGCTTAAAACAGATGCCGAAGTGAAGGAATCCGTCTATGCCAGCTTTGTTTTGCTTCCTCAGCGGACCCCTGACGGAGCTGTTTTCCAGGCAGCGCAGAGCTGAAACACCGGCAGCGGAGCTTTCCCCGCCGAGGAGAAATCTGCTTAAATCGTGACTGCAACCGGGGTCACAGTCTGCCTGGAGGACCAGGCCTCCAACCCAGACCACGCCGTTAGCCACATGCTGCTGCAAGGCTAACGCTAGCCTGCCAAGAGCCAAGTGCTAGCCCGCTAACGCAAGCCAACCACTTCCTCCTTCAACGCTTCTTCCTGGAACGGCCAAAGTGGACAAAACTCACACATGAGGCACCAACAGGTTGGGCAGCGAGATGAGGGTGAAGTTAAAAGGTTTATTGGGAAACGATTTGTAAACCTTTGTGACCCATGGTGTTTAGAACAAAGGGCTAACCGGTAGCTCACGCTAGCCAAACTGCTATTAGCCTTGCTAACATCCGGTTTCGGACATTTCAACAGGAGTTTGTTTTAAAGAAATACATGGCAGATGTTTTAACTCCACTCCATGCTTTTGAAAATCAGATCTGTAGTGAACAGGGATTCACTGAATTAATCTGATTATGATCAACCACTTTTGTTTGTCCTTTGTTTGTTTTTGCATGTAAATAGTTCCTTAGCTTAGCTCCTTTTTATCTTCATTTTGCTTAGTAGTTTAGTTAAGTTTCACTAGCCTAGTAGAGAGGATTTATTAATCGAAATATTGTGTTAATTCAGGTAAACAGCATTACATAGTGATGTTCTCTGGATGTTCATTTTATTTCTGTTATTAAATTTTTGAACTTGAAAATAAGTTGTCACTCCTTTATTCTATGTGTGTGCAGGTTTTGCTGTTAAAAGATCGCTAGTGCTCGAATTAATCCCTTTCAACCATTGTCTTGATATCATCTTAAGAGCTGATCCTCACCAGACAATACTTAACAGAGTTATTTATGAAACATTAAATAACTTTAAACAGTGTATAATTGCACAACAATCTACACTTTAGATGAAGCTAAAATTTAGATGTCTTTAGGGTCTAACATACAAGTTGAAGGTTTAGATTCTAAACCTTTACCTAGTACGTTAGAACCAATCCCAACCAAGGTATTTAAGGAAGTATTCTCTTTGATTAATGCCCCCATTTTACACATGTCCACATTACACAATCCTTAGTAAATGGATAAGTACCACGGGCTATAAAGTAGCTCTTGTTAAACCTTTACTTAAGAAAAACTCTCTTGATCAAGATGATAAATCACAGACCTATATCTAATCTTCTTTTCCTATCTAAAATGCTTGAGAAAGTAGTTGCTATTCAAGTATGTGAACATTTACAAAGTAATGACATATTTGAAGAGTTTCAGTCAGGTTTCAGAGCTCATAGCACCGAAACAGCTTTGATGAAGGTCACTAATGATATTCTCATGGCCTTGGAAAATGGACTTGTGTCTGTACTCGTCCTGTCAGATCTCAGTGCTGCATTCCATATCATTGATCACACTATTCTCCTAGAAAGACTTGAACATACTGTAGGGATTAAGGGAAAAGCATTAGGCTGGTTTAAATCATATCGGTCTGACAGAATCCAGTTTGTTCATGTTAATAACAAACAGGGTTCAGTGCTTGGGCCACTTCTCTTTACTATATATATGCTTCCAATGGGTAAGGTATCAGACGGCATGGAATTAATTTTCACTGTAGATATACTCAGTTGTATCTAACCATAAATCCTGATTAATGCAATCAATTACTTTGACTACAGGCATGTCTTGATGACATCGAAACATGGATGACCTTAGATTTTCTGCTTTTAAATTCTGATAAGCCAGAAGCTGTAATCTTTGGTGAGAGTCCTCAAAAAATAAACCTCTTAATCAAGCACTTAATCTGGATGGCATTATATTGGCCTCTGGTAATAAAGTAAAAAATCATGATGTTATTTTTGACCAAGACATGTCATTTAAATCTCATATTAAACAGCTTTCCAGGGTTTCCTTTTTTCACCTCTGGAATATTGCCAAAATTAGAAATATTCTGTCCAGGAGGGATGCTAGTCCATGCACTTGTTACTTCAAGGCTGGACTATTGTAATTCTTTACTATCAGGAAGTCCACAAAATGCAGTTCAAAGGCTTCAGCTGATCCAAAATGCTGCAGCAAGAGTTCTGATGAAAATCAACAGGCAGGATCATATTATCTTACTTTAGCTTCCCTTCATTGACTTCCCGTTAAATCAAGAATATAATTAAAATTTTTCTTTCTCATGTTTAAAGCCCTTAATAATCAAGCTCCATCATATATCAGAGATCTTAATGCCCTGTATGTTCCTAACAGAGCACTTCTCTTAGACTGCAGGTCTACTGGTGGTTTCTAAAGTCTCTAAAAGTAGAATGGGAGGCAGAGCTTTTCTTTATCAGACTCCTGTCCTGTGGAACAACTCCCAGTTTTGGTCCATGAGGCACAAACCCTGTCTACTTTTAAGACTAGGCTTAAAACTAAAATTTTTGACAAAGGTTATAGTTAGAGTAGCTTAGGTTACCCTGAGCTGCCTCTATAGTTATGCTGCTATAGGCTTAGGCTGCTGGAGGACATCGGGTCTATTTTTCTCACTCTGCTGAGTTCTCCTACTGTTCTCCAATTTGCATTGTTTATTGTTATTTCAACTTTTAACTTTTTGTTCTCTGTCATACACCTGGTCTGGCATTCTGTTAGCTGTGACATCATCCAGTGGAGGCAGATCATCTGTTATTACCATATAACATAGAAAGGATTCCTGGATCAATGCGTGCTTCTGTGCTTTTTGTGTCTCTGCTCTGTCGTCTCTAACCCCCAATCGGTTGAGGCAGATGACCGTTCACACTGAGCCTGGTTTTGCTGGAGGTTTTCCACTCTGTTAAAGGGGAGTTCTCCTCTCCACTGTCGCTTCATGCATGCTCAGTATGAGGGATTGCTGCAAAGCCATCAACAATGCAGACAACTGCCCATTGTGGCTCTACGCTCCATGATGGCTGCTTGTCCGACTCAATGCAATCTACTGGGTTTACTTAGATAGGAAACATTTTAACCAATTTGTATTGATTTGTTTGAATTTTACTTTGTAAAGTGCCTTGAGATGACATGTGTTGTGAATTGGCTCTATATAAATAAAACAGAATTAAATTTTATTTATATAGCGCCATTTCATGAAACATGTCATCTCAAGGCACTTTCCAAAATCAAATTCAATCAGATTATACAGATTGGGTCAGATTATACAGATTGGTCAAACAAATTTTCTATCTAACATTGAATGTGTGAGTGAATGGCTGAATTTAGTAACAAGCGTTTTGGGGTTCTCAGGCCTTGATAAAGCGCTATATACAGACCATTTAGAGGCTCAGGAAACCTTTGCAGGTGTTTTGAGTTAATTAGCTGATTAGCCTGTAAAGGCTCCCACATACTCGGTCGTCCTGTGTGTATACTGTGAGCTGCGCTGACTCGCCGCGCTGAATCCGCGCTGACCCGCCGCGCTCACTCTCCATGCTGACTCTCTGCGGACATTTTGCCCTTAATAGTTGAGCGTACCTATTGCCTACATTTCTTGTGGCAAATTCTTACAATTCCCACACTTTCTGCCAGAGGGACGAATCGTGGGAACGGATGTTAA
This sequence comes from Fundulus diaphanus, assembly GCA_037039145.1. Lineage (NCBI taxonomy): Eukaryota > Metazoa > Chordata > Actinopteri > Cyprinodontiformes > Fundulidae > Fundulus > Fundulus diaphanus. The sequence continues at coordinate 54,369,824 of CM073126.1, forward strand.
AATGTTTGATTAGCTAGCTGAGCACCTGGAGCCGTTTCTTTTCCAGCAGGCTCCCACCACACACCTGTCAGTGAGAACATAAAAGGAACTGTGATGCCGCAAGTCCTTGCGACTGCCTGCTTGGAGTAGCTCCGTGTATCAAGCTCGGTGTCACATATAAAGTTTGATGAAAAGACTTCTTAATACCGAGCAGTTTGTAATGTGACACTGCGTAAGTGGTCGTGAAAATTGAACTCTGCACTCAAGGCGGATTCTGTCTGCGCAAGTATGTGTGGGCCTTTAGTTTCCAAACTGTCACTTTTTTACAATATTAAAATTTTCTGACAATTTTCAATAAAAAATTCAATAGAATATCACTTTTCATTCCTTATGCATTCTAGCCAAGTAGGTTACAGTCATCACAGCCTCCCAACCAATCACAAACGCAGATCCAGGAACGCTCCGTCACCAAGCTCCTCCCCCTTCAAAGGGTTCAGAGAGCACGTAAATTGACTAAACTTATATAGCGCCTTTCCAGTCACGCTGACCACCCAAATCGCTGTACACTATAGCCACCCAGTCGCTCTCACTAACGCGCACACATTTATACACCAAAAGACACAGCTCAGTAGGCAACTTGGGGTTAAGTGACCTGCCCAGGGGCACATCGACATGTGGCAAGGGAAAGCTGAAATCGATCCCACAACCTTCTGATTGCCAGACAACTACTCAACCCATCAAGCCACAGTCGCCCATGTGTTCTTTTTTTCTTTTTCAGAAACTTGGAGTTTTGGTAAAATGTTGGTCAAATAAAGGGTTGAGTTTGAATTCAGTGTTTGTGTGTTCTGCATCTAAAAATAGTCGCTAAGCAACATCATAAAATGGCCAGGGCTGCACTTAAAATATATGTTTTGAATTTGTTGATAATTATCGATCAATATGATTTATATTTTATCGATATGCTTTTTTTCTATATCGTCCAGCCCTATGATTTAGTTCTGATGATTCAATCATACCTCCAAGCCAAAAGGGGGCAGAGTAGTGCTGCAGTTCATTGTAAAAAACGAGGCCCCTTAGTCATTTGGGTTTCTGAAACGTGAACATGAATGTGTTTGCTCCTGAACATGACTGTTTGTTTTTAATCTGAATGAAATCTGAATGCGCAGAACACTGACACAAATCCAGAGATGATCACCCATAGATTATAAAAGACAAGAGGTTCAAACCCTACATGGTAGCATATTTCTATAAACACCAATAATCTACTTCAAATAACTAATTATAACACTTGATATTGTAGCGCCTTAAGGAGTATGTGGGTGAATTGAGACCAGGGAGGAGTTAGGCTTTCAGTTCAAATGGTCATGGACGATTGGTTGCTAAGATCCATAGGATAGAGGTGCCTGTGTGGTATTGTTAATTTCCAGGCAGAATGAAAGAAGTGAGCAGAGATTGATGAGAACCGTCAGTTGTTCAGGCTCTCACTCAATAGGCCTCTCTGTTGCTTTTGTGGTGATGAATTATTTACCGTCAATGAAAGGGTAGTGAAAAAACTTTGGAACCCTGCCTGCATAGATTAGCAGAGTTTGGGTCATAGGACAGAATCTGTTGTTGCTACATTTGTCATTTGAAATAACCTAAAAGCAGATTGTAGCTTGAACTTTAATCATATGCGTTCCCATATGCCTGACTGTGCCTTAGACCCCATAATCACAGCAAAATGTGAACATTACAAGTATTTAGAGACATCTGCTAGCCAAACAGCCAGAGTAGCAGACACTGATTATATGGTTGAAGCCGGAGCAACTGACTGAGAGATAAACATTGAACCAAAACCTTTGAACTTTGAAAGTTGAATTACACCTTGACTATGACCAAAATGAGCAGTTCCAAAACATGAGCTGAGTTGGAGCAGGACGGACCTGCCACACACGAAGCACGCTCAATAAAGTTCAACAGAACAAGGCTGAAAATGGGAAAAGCTAACCACATCAGACCTTCTAAACGGCGAGGTACAAGCGTCTCAGGAACTAACCCCGGGGTAAACAGAGTCCTTTTACTCTGCTTTACGCGGATTTACAATTCATCAGCACGGGATTTTAGTCACAAAGGTTCCTCTGATGTAATAAACAGCCAAAAGCCGCCCTACTTTGTTTTAACAAGGCTAACAAATACGTGTTTTTTTTTCAAGCCCTTACCACTGACTGGGCCTGATAAACATGTGCATTTCTTATACCGCATGAACCAAAACAGTTCAAAAGTCCAACTTTACATTTCCTTCACCAAAATAGCTCTTTTTTCTGTTTAGATATGTTTGCATTTCTGCTTTTGTTGAATAAAATATTAGAATTATTACAAATGTACTCATTTCTATTTTTTGTTCATTCAATTTAACATTTGCCAATGCTTAAACTGAGCAATGTTCAGTGTCTATACCTTTCAGTAAATTATACCATCCTTTAGTCTTATGAGGCTAGTAACCATTTAAACTAGATTCTCTGTCTCTACCTAACTTAAAAGGGTGTATGTACACAACACAATTTTTTTTCTCACCCAGAGAAATCAGGGCCTATAGAAATCCCTGTAAGAAAATGCATCCATTTCATGTCTGCTTGTCTATAAAAACCGCTTCAAGCACCGAGACCACGACTGCGTTAAGAAAGGTATTATATACGAAATTTAGGGTTTGTACAGCTTGATGTGCAAGCTTACAGCATTAATGTTAAAGAGCCGGTCATACGGCGTGTGTCGAACTGTTCACGTCTCTTAGAACTTTTTGTCACGTTACAATCACAAACCTCAGTCTGCTTTATGACAATTTTACAACGCAAAGTAATGCAGAATAGAGACGGGAAATGATGATGGAGAGAAAAAGAAAAGTTGTGCCATTCATTTGTATTCAGACACCTTTACTTTGGTACCCCTAAAATAAAATCCTCTACAATAATCTGCTTCAACAAGTCGATCTGAGTTGAACTGCATCTGTTTTGTTTCTGGCCTCAGAGGTCCTTCAGAGAACATTAAAGAACAAGTAGCAGCATGAAGACCAAGGAGCCCAGCGGACAGATCATGGAGAATGTTGTGGAGACGTCTAAAGCAAGGTTAGGTTCTAAAACAATATTCCAAGCTTGAACATCTCCCAGAGTTGTGTTCAATCCATCATGTGGACATGGAGAGTAGATGGAGCAACTGCTGGCATACCAAGACATGGGCATCCACCTAAAATGACAGGCTGGGCGAGGAGAGCTTTAATCAAAGAAGCAGCCAAGACTATGACTCTGGGGGAGCTGCACAGGTCCACAGCTCAGGTGGGGAGAATCTGTTTACAGGATATCCACTGTTAATCATATACTCCACACAACTGGCCTTTAAGGAACAGTTGTATGGCATGAAGAAATGCACAACTGACCCTGAACATACTTCTACATCACCAATCTGACCAAGAAACCAGCAAATGCGATTAGATTCAGCTGAGATGTATCTTTTATTTCACTGACTGTGCTTCTGAGATGGTCCAAACGCACATGAAGTTATGAAAAGGTTTTATTCAGATCCATGCCAAACAATGCTTTTTAAAGCGATGCACCTGTGGCTGTGTTTACCTGTAGTGTAGGAGCTCAGATTCCAGCTGAAGAACGTGTCTTTGCAGCGCTGGAACATGACTGGCCTTTGCTTCCAGTTCCTTGACTTTTGCCAGTCCGCTTAGCAGAGCCTGCCTGGCCTCCTCCACCTTCCTCCTCATGCTCCCCTGCTCCCTCTTCAGAGCCCTGTTGCTCTCTTCCAAAGCAGCAACGGTCTCCCTACAGCTCCACAGCTCCTGCTCCAGTCTCTGGTTACACAACATGGCCTCCTCCACCTGCCGTTCTCTGGAGCTGCGCAGATACTCTATCTCATGGATGATGTTCTGCAAGCTTTTAAGGTTGCTGTTCGGGCTCTTATTTAGCTTGGTGTTGGTCATATTTTTCTGGACAGCCAGTCTCTGCTGGGAAACAAAACATCCTTCTTCTGCTTTGTGTTTGGAGTGACTTTTCCAGAGTCCAACCTAACAGAAAGGAAGGTGTGAAAAGACAAAATTATAATAGTCTCACAAACTGAGTAACACCAAACTAAAAAGTGCAGATTTGGTTTGATACGTTGATATGGAAATGACCTTATTTGATTTGCTAAAGGAATGGTTCAAATTAAACCCAATTCTGTAAACATGCAGAGCATGTGGGGTAGATCGATGTCCCAGCAGCCCCATGATGAGATCAGTGAGTGCGTGCGGACACTCATCCAGCACCACACTGTCAAGAGTTTTAGAGGAAATCTGAAATTTGTTAATGAAATTGGCCTCAGTCTTTCTTAAGCATGCAGGTTCAAAAGGAAATTTTGTAGGATTCAGTTTGAGCCTTTTAGAGACTATATGAAATTTTACAAGGATAACATGAGCTATGTCAGAGGCTTGTCATCCATCTGTCCTTTGACCTCCTGGTTGCAGATGTGTTTGACATCTGTAAACAGATAGGAGATGAGAGGTGCTGTGATTGGTCGAGAGCGACAGTATTACAGGAACTGCTCCCATTGTTGCTATTCTCACTGAAACGTCTGTTGCTGGCTGGCTTCAAAAACTCTGCCTCCACAAAGTATTCACATAGCACCTCGTGCTACAGGGCCTCTTGTGCCTGTTGGAGACATGGGCCAGGTCCTAGCCAGTCGAATCATTTCAATACTCATCACCGATCTGTAGCGAGTGGTTCACATGTTATGCCTTAGTAAGGGCATGTTCAGGAGCGAATTAACAGTCTGCGATGCAAATTGGGTAAATACAAATGCGAGTACAGCAAAGCGAAGTTTGGCTAGAGTTCAAAAATCTGAACTCTTCTGTCAATTTGCGTTGCCTTAAGGGGGCTCTTTGTCCATTAATTTAAGCAGAGAAGGATTTTATGTGTTAATCTATTGATTTACTGACTGAAAACGCCTGCAGTTTGTAGTTTGATCCATCCCCTGATGTAGTTTGTCTCCCAGAGTTTGTCCCACCGGCGTGGGGCAGCGGGTCCTCAAAATGTGCCAAGGAAAGACAGAAGTACTGCTGGAAGCGGCTGCCATCCAGGCTCAGCTACAGGTGGTGGTACTCGCCGAACCGGATGCGTCTCTGGAGGATCTGGTGGACCCAGGGGCGCCGACGCCGTTGTTCGGCTTTTCCACATTACATGCAGCACTGTGACTCACTCAGTAAAATCCATCTCAGTTATGGTGAGCTGGACAGACAGGAGGAACCGGCAAGCGGATAGAAGCTCCTCCTATTTGATGATGCGGTGAAGCGAGCTGGGGGAAACCTGCCTGTGCTGCCAGCACAGATTCTTTGCAAGGGAGAGGCAAGATGTCAAACGACCACCAGCAGCACACGATAAACGGCAAACATTCATCTTGTTTGCGTTTAGTGGGAATGTGCCATTAGTCTGATCATTTGTATATTTGCATGCGCAACAGAGCAGAACTAAATCACAGGTCTTCAAGTTGTTTAACGTTATTGTCAGTGAATTTAATTGTTATTCTGGGACGCTGCCATGCAGCCAATAAAATGTCTGACGGTGTACCCAAAAAACTCCAAGCTTGCAGCCTTTCACTGGTGATGTCATAATGATTAACGATGACTGAAACAACAGCTATGGTGCTGATAGCATTAGGAGCGTCACTATGGCGCAATGGGAAGAGGATTCTTGGGAACGACTCCAGCTTCCTGCTGACCCTATTGCTCCCCGTGTACCGATCTGTGTATCGTATGAATATGTGTGGACAATGAGTGAGACTGGTATTGTGGCTTTAATGTAAAGCAGACTGAGTGGTCAGTATGGGTAGAAAAGCGCTAAATAAATGCAGTCCAGTTACCATTGGGGGGCCCATCCCCCTGGTCAAGAGTGGCCCCGGCAGCGCCCCTGCCCTGGTTTACAAATACTACTATTAACCGGTTTACAGATACGGTCCGATGGACGTGCATGAATTTGTCCACTGAAACCAGCCATTAAGCCCAGAGTAAACCCCCAGCCTTTCACCTGCAGAGCCAAGCAGCGGGCATCACTGCTCTGCAGCGCGGCTCTCATGTCCTCAACCAGCTCCCGGAGACTTGCGTTCTCATCCTCCAGTTTGCCTATCCGGTCCTCCGCCTCCTCCAGAGCCACGATCTCCTCGTAGCACTCTCTGCTGCAGGGGCCGGGGGAGCCGAGCCTGCAGCCGAAGGCGCGGCGCTCCACCGGGGAGGGCGAGGAGCAGCCGCTCGCCCCGGCCGAAAGCAGCGTCTCTCGCCGCTTCAGGGGGCTCCTCAGGCGAATCTGAGTCTCTATGTGCTCGCTGTCCTTGCCGACCAGCAGCCGGCCGTCCTCATACTGGCAGCCCGCCCTGGTGCTGAAGTAACCGCACAGATTGGCGTGGAAGTGTCTGAAGGTGAGCTCGCTGGGCAGATTGTCCAGAACTCCGGCGGACTCTTCCGATTCCGAGTCCGGGCTCAGTCCAAGAACTTCGCACAAGATGTTGAAGTCCTCCGCGGGGATTTTGCCGAGTCCCTGGCAGTCGAGGTGGTGGAAGATCTCCTGCAGATACTGATCCAACCCGGTGGCCAGGACGATGATTTCGTTCTCGACTCCCCGGTCCAGTCCGTAATGGTAAGCCAGAGTGCTGACGATCCACTGTGTCCTGCGCGCCGGGCGGCTGTACGGGTCACAGGAGTTGGAGGCATCCATGGTTTGGACCGAACTACATGTCCACACACGGAGCTGCTCGCCACTCTGGTTCCTCCCTGCACGCGTCCTCCTGCGCTCTCTGCGCAGGCTGCAGCCCGGAGCCGAACCCAGTCCAGATCTGAATAAAGCTCTGCCCCCAACAAAGACAGCTCAACCAACCTCCGCTCCCAAAACTGCTCCAGACACACCGCGTAAAGTTTTCAGTCCTCTCCAAGCCCATTCCATCACCTCCACATTATTGTTTTACATATTTTTTAAAGTACGGGAAAAAACACTGGCCTTAAATAAATTACGATGATTACAAACCATATTTTTTTAAATGTGCTTAATTATAGTAATAATTGTATTTTGTAGGTGATCTCATTAATGCGAACACTCTACATTTGCCTTATTTAAAAATCATTGAATGAAAATGCATTTATTCTATATAGGCTTACACTTTCTTCAAATAAAGAAATGTTTTTAAACAACTGTATATTTGTTTTTAATCCTACAATTGTTATTACAGTTAGAACAGAACAATTATTACAATTAATGGCATGTTTTAAGGAAGTTTTTAGATGTTCAGTTGAATCACATGTAGACCTAATGCTTGTTTTAGAACTGTATAGAGATTTACGACCAAAAGTCCAACATTCAAACATGGAATAAGACGCATTCCTCTATAATTTTCATCATAGAAAGAGTGATTTCAGCAGTGTTTTAGATTTTTATTCAATATCTGCATTGAATACTATAACAGAAGGGCATCACGGCACACAGCTTTTAAGTGTAATCTAGTGTTTTTAAAGCATCAAACTGTGTATTTTATATATCTTATGGGGGCGACCCATCTTCCATTTTCCTGGCCACTCAGCTGGCCTTAAACAAAAGACTTTTTCAGTTGAAAAATAATGATTATGTTGATTTAGTGCTATGTGAAAATACATTTTAATTTTCTTAGCTTTGAAATAAAGTATTTACTATTTTAAAAATCTCTTTCTGTAGCTAGACAAGTTTTCTGGACAAATGTTGATTTGCAGCAGTAGGAGGAAGAGTGTCTCTTAACTGAAACGGTTGCTGACCTCTGGACTCAGGGGTACCAGGAATTATGGGCCCCATGACACAAAATCTAAATCATCCCAAAAGCTCATAAATATATAAGATTTTTTTTTTTTTGAGGGTGGGCGGGGGGGGGGGGGGGGGGCTGTCAGTCAGGGGCCCTTGGGATTGTCCTAACCTTTACCCCTAATGCCCGTGCCTCGACTATGACAATTAGTTGATTTCTCAAACAATCATTTTTCAGTTGGAGTTTCTAAACGTCAAATATATTTAAATACACAAAGGAACGAACAAGATGACATTTGTAGCTATATGTAATTTGCAGTTTAACAATGTAACAAAAATAAAACAAAATCTAAAACACAAGCATATGTACATGACATGTTAAAACAAACAAAGAAAATATAACATGTTCAGTTGTTTCATACTCCCCCCAGTGGCTACATTTGCTTGTATTATGCTTTTGTATTTTAAAAACCACAGCATTAAGTCATGTATGTCCACAGCTTAGTCTCGTTATTAATCCGTCTTCTTTTCTGCTCCTTCCACTTTCATTTCTCCTGCTGCAATTCTGATCCCATAAAAATCATCTTGCTTTTCTCCCATCTCACCTTTCCCCTGTTCCTAAGATGGGGCCAATTTATCCCCGGAGAGGAACCTTTAGCATCCATCTGACTCTGAATGACTTGATTAGTGCTCTCTTCAGATTTCCCATAGCTACAGATTTCAACATTTAAAGTGTTATGATTCAGACTGAGGACCCAGATACAACAGGAAATTACTTTAAAAGATTTATTGTAGAAACTCTGCAGGTATACAGGATCAGGGAAACCAGAGCCTCTGGAGGGGAGAGAACAGGTTAGTGGCTGAGATGGATGATTCAGTTCAGATTGAAAGCCACTAAAGCTGGGCATACACTGTATGAGTTTTTCAGTCGTGGTACTTATATACATCTCAAACTGTGCGACGGAACCGCGGGGTTTAAAAGTTCACCGCTCACGATCTGTGTACGGTGCGACGCTCGGACGCGACCGGAGTGCTCATACTGTACGTCCGAACGTAGCCAGACGAAGACGAAGAAGACGACGAAGAAGAAAGTGTCGATGGCTGTGGATAGCAGATTCTAATATAAAATTAGAAATTGATGTAGATTTAACCTTGTTGTATAAACGGAAAAACAAACAGGATATTTGTTAGTATAGTTCTGTGTTGTGTTCTGTGTTGTCCGAGAGGAAGACGGAAGAAGAATCTACTTGTTTGCGCGTGCGCACTGCGCGAGGTTGGGGGCTCGTAAACTGTCGTAGCTCTGCTTGAACAGCAGGATGCGCTCACGAAAACCTCACAACGTCCGACTGAATTTCAAACATGTTTGCTTTCAACCGACCGTCCGATTCCTGATCGGGAGGTGGTCGTGAGAAGCCAGTCGCCCCTCCTCCCCCCCTGTACGATCAAGCTGAAATTCGGCCCGATTCAAAAAATGCTTGCACGGCTGAAGAATCGGCCCGAAAAGGGCAAAAACTCGTACAGTGTATGCGGGGCTTAACCTTCTTTTATATCCTGGCGGGGTGTCTTGGATCCAGAAACTTTGAGTTTTAGAAAGCGCCGTCTCACTGGGGCTTGGCAGGTAATCGTGGTCAAAGAGGGTCCAGGGTCAGAGCCGGGTGATCAGATATTCAGAGAATATCCAGGAGCAAAGTCAGGACACAGAAACAGGTCTAAGATCCAGGCAGCACAAAAAAGCAGGTCCAACCGGGGCTAGGCAGGCTAAAAAATTAGGAGGCAGAAACAGGTCAGGATCAGGTAAACAGACAGAGGAAAATGCTGGATGCTTACTAACCAAGGCTTTCAGACAATCTGGGACTGTCAACTAGTCAGAGGCCTGCTTAAGAAGGCTGGCAAACAGGTGGGAGGAATAAGTGGTAATTAGGCTGAGCAGAAGCAGCACAGGAGGGCCAAATGAACAATCAGAGCAGGAGGGAGAGGGGAATGAAATCACAAACACTAGTTGACAGGCCAGAAACATGACATAAAGGACTTCTGAACTAAGTAGTTTAGCATCATGATGTGTTGCACTTTATGAGCAGTCCACATGCCTCTGCCATACAACGTACTGATGTACTTCTGACAGGAATGGTAAGCATTTTAAGACCAGAGGGGACAGCTCCTTTGGAGCGGTGTGTAATGATTTGTACGAGGGGAACCCGAAATTCAAACAGGAAAAGGGGAGATATTAAAATTTGAAAGTTTGAACTATTACAATACGATATATTATTACCTACAGCTCTCCATAAATAGCAAAATAACATAAAACAACCATTTTATTCATGACTGTAACTAACTGCAGTGTACATGTAAGGTAGAAATGCTGGAAATAAATTGGGTGAGCAGCAGAATCAGCTGCTGCTCATCTTTGTTCTCTTCAAAATCAGTGCAAGAGTCAGAAGATTCCCCTACCTCAGCATGACTCTCCCTCATAATTTCTTCTAAACCCTCCTAAATGGTACATTTCCTCTTCTGTGCCATCAAGACTACAGATGTTCTCTGAAAAATCAACACCAGCGAAGAGATAAACAAAAACAACAAGCCGCCTGTTTCTGCTGCATGCGTAAAACAGCACTTGCGTATAGCAGTTGTGACAGTGAGTTGTACAGTCTCCTGTACGCACGGCAATTATGCCACTGTGCCCCATCGGACAAAGACGTGCTATACCTTGTTAGAAAGGCTAAAGTTTCTTGTTTCCAACGATCCCAGCCATGGGGGGATGGGGTGAAGCATGTCCGTGCAGTGAAGATTTTTTGCAGAGAGAAGAAGCAATTTTTGATAGACATTTAAATGCCATCTCGTGTGTACCACCTGTGTGCCATCTCCGTGTAGTGCCGCAAACCAAAAATATGTATGAGAAAATGCTGACTTGTTTTAGAAACTTTCAAGCCTCTTTTTAGAAGTATTTAGGAAAAGAAAAGTGACGATTTTTGACTTTGGTTTAAACCTTTGATCATTTTAAATTCTAGCCTAAATCCATTATATTTCAGAAATACCAGTATAACAAGTTCTGTTGTTTCATCCTCCCTACGTTGAGGGCCCTGGTTATACATAACATCTTATGGTATAGAATCTCTCTTAGAATCTGAAAATAAAGGATTGTTGCTCTAGAGATCACTGATGCCATAAGAAGATTGCCAACGACCAAAGAATTTGAGTGCACATGGTCAGCACCAGAGGTTGTTACCTCTATCATCCAGACGATACAACCTCTGTTATCTTGGCAGCTCAAGAAGTAAAAACTTCCACAGGCGTTGCTCGTCATCTTCAACACTGGCATCATTCAGTCCCTCCTATGTTCATCCATCACCATGGGGTTTGGCTCATCCACAAAACAGGACAGGTTCAAAATTCCTCAAACAACTAGGTCTGGAGAGAGGATTATCAGGGCTGACCTCCCCTCCATTCAGGACCGGTACAGGTCTAGGGGTCAAGAAGGGGGCAGCCAACATCCCGGACACAAAGTGATTAGACCTTTACCTTCAGGTCAGCGCTATTTACAAAAACAAGCCACCACAGAAACATTTTTTTTTCCCCCAGGTTGTTTCCCTGATCAACACATTGAACGTCTAACTGACTGAGTTGTAAGCTACACTGCATATTTGCACTATCACTAACTCACACCTTCCCCTTTGTTGCTATTACAAGGAACAACAACAACAAACTAATGCACTGTTAAGATACTTAGGCTATACCTTGTGCATGTATGCTATGAGTGCTGCAACCAGTCTGTAATCATGGCCAAATAGAATCAGAATCAAGTTTATTGTCAAGTAGGTTTGCACTTACAGGGAATTTGACTTGGTGTTGATGGTGCAGACAAAACAAAATAGATATACATACAGAATCTAGAGCTATATACACGGTAGACTGTATGTTAATGTAACGCAGAAGGTCTGGAGTTGGTGTAGCTTGTAAGACCTGAATGGGGGAGGGAGAGAGGCAGTGTCCAGTGTCACGGGCGGCTCTTGGCCTTGTTGATATGTTGATGTTGTTATTTGTGTGGAATGTTGTAAATATATATATATATATATATATAAATGTGTGTATATCTGGAGCATGTAACAAAAGTAATTTCCCTCTGGGATTATTAAAGTATTTTGGATTCTGATTCTGATAAGGCCGGTAGCGGATGGGAAGAAATTGTTCTTGTGGTGTGAGGTTTTGGTCCTGATGGACCGCAGCCTCCTGCCAGAGGGAAGTGTCTGAAATAGTTTGTGACTGGGGTGCGAGGGATCAGCCACAATCTTCCCTGCACACTTCAGAGTCCTGGAGGCGTACAGGTCCTGGAGAGACGGAAGATTGCAGCCAATCACCTTCTCTGCAGACCGGATGACACGCTGCAGTCTGCCCTTGTCCTTAGTGGTGGCACCAGCGTACCAGATGGTGATGGAGGAGGTGAGGATGGACTCAATGATGGAGGAGTAAAACTGCACCATCATTGTCCTTGGCAGGTTGAATTTCTTCAGCTGCCGTAGGAAGTACATCCTCTGCTGGGCTTTCTTGGTGAGGGAGTTGATGTTCAGCTCCCACTTTAGGTCCTGGGAGATGATAGTTCCCAGGAAGCGGAAATACTCCACATTGTCAATTGTGGAGTCACAGAGGGTGATGGGGGTAGCTGGGGCTGAGCTCTTCCTGAAGTCCACAACCATCTCCACTGTTTTTACAGCGTTGAGCTCCAGGTTGTTCTCCCTGCACCAAGTCGCCAGATGGTCAGCCTCCCACCTTTAGGCGGACTCGTCACCATCAGAGATAAGTACGATGAGAGTGGTGTCGTCCGCGAACTTCAGGAGCTTGACAGGCTGGTGACTGGAGGTGCAGCTGTTGGTGTACAGGGAGAAGAGCAGAGGAGAAAGAACACAGCCCTGGGGGGAACCAGTGCTGATGAGCTGTGAGTCAGAGTCATGTTTTCCCAGCTTCACCTGCTGCTTCCTGTCAGACAGGAAGTCTGTGATCCACCTGCAGGTGGAGTCGGGCACGTTCAGCTGGGAGAGCTTCTCCTGAAGCAGAGCTGGGATGATTGTGTTGAGGGCTGAGCTGAAATCCACAAACAGGATCCTGGCGTAGGTTCCTGCAGAGTCCAGGTGCTGGAGGATGTGGTGAAGGCCCAGGTTGACAGCGTCGTCTGCAGATCTGTTGGTTCTGTAGGCAAACTGTAAGGGGTCCAGGAGGGTGTCGGTGATTTCTTTTAGGTGTGAAAGCACAAGGCGCTCAAAGGACTTCATAACCACAGAGCATGTTTTTGTTAGGCATATTATTTAAATGCAACTTCATTAAAAAGTTTAAAAAGCATTGTGCCTAGATTACCCTGTGTGTGTGTATTTTGCCCAGGCCAGGAGGGGTGATTTTAAAAACTAATATGCTCCAGCCTCCAGCAGAAATGAAGATGGTAATGCCTCTGTAGTTTAGTATCCCAACTAGTTCCACAATTCAATGGTCAGTTTTATTAACAATGCTTAATAATTAGCTTTAATGTTCACACTGGTCCGCCATAAATACATAATTGTCTCTAAAATTAAACAATGTCCTCTCAAACATTTAAATGTTGATACTTTTATCATGCGGACAAATTATTGATGAAGAACAAAAGGCCACGTTTATGTTGACATTCTTGTGTGGTGTAAGCCGTTGCTATGGAGACAGTTGCATCCATGGAAACCTGAAGTCACAACGACGCCTGTAACCTACAGCACAGCAACTGAAACATCACACAGGAATCTGCCGTGCTTTCAAGATGAGCTGCTGAAGAAAGCTGGACTTGGTGGATTTCAAATGAACCTGAGACGTAGCAGGTTAGTTTCACTTAAATTTCATTGAGCTGGGTCGTAATGCTTGTCAAATTATGGAACAGTTTGAGCCTCAAAGCCGTGTTTTCTAAACGCATCTTAGAAAAACCTGATGAAACAAACCTAGTTTTAATTCCCGTTCTGTCACAGATTGTTTCGTTTTCATTTTTGCTAAATGCAGGGGCAAATTACAGGCTCCAACAAAGTTTCCGCAAAAGTAAAAAAAAGCTGAGCTTATTTGTATTATTTTTCCCCCAATTTCACAAAGTCAAAATTTAATTTGACTTTATTTTATTACCGTTGATCTAGAAGCAGTTTATGCTCCTGTTCGACAGCCAGCTTCCTGGTAATGTGGCATGATGGGAAAACTGGTCAATAACAAGACTGAAATTGAAGGAGCAGCAGGAATTTCTGTTAGTACTACCTTTCTGCTCTACATGTGACAATAACCTTAAATTTTTTTTCTCACTTTAATCCAAAGTAAACATGCAGAAATTTGAATTATCTCAAAGGCTTATATAAGGTACCATCTGATAAAACCAGAACTTGACCATTTGGGCCACAATACCTAAAGGTACAGCATGCTTTGGTCAGACACAACTCTGCGCTAAAATAATCCCATACTCACAATAAAACATGAGGCTAGCAAGGTGGATTTAACTATGAACAGTGACAAGTATCAATCAGTTTGACCCAAAATCTTCTGCCGTCTGCTAGGAAGATGAAGGATTTTCTTCCTGTGCGTTGCAGCGATTTAATTCATAGAGCCATATCCACAAAGCAAATGCTTTCCTGGATGAGAACACAAGTTTTGGCTTGTTCTACCGAGAACTGAGATCCAGGTTTGACTTAAAATCTGTGGTATGACATGAGGAGAGCTTTTACAGGAGGTCTCCCTGTGGTCAAGCAAATATTGCTAGGTCCAGCTTTGGCATCCTGATACGCTTCTACGGAAGATGAACGCAGATGAGCTGTGATGTGTCTCAAAGGCTGGATGGGGTCTGAATGATTGATCATGCTCCTATTATTTCCCCATGACATTTTAAAATGGGCAGTAAACTGTTGCGATCCACTGTAATAGAGCAAAGAAGGTTTTACTGGAGACCGACTCATTTCTGATGGGTGTTTTTGACTTTTATCTGGTTAATCATCGGAAAAACAAAGAAAAGCAAACCAGAATTCTCTGTAGCATGTTTTCACTTATCTTCTTTCTGCCTCCGCCTCTCTGCCTGCTCGGACGCTTTTTTCTCTGCTCCCTACTTGCTTGCATTTTCCTGCCTTTTACTTTTTATCTCCTTTTTATCTCTTAGCCAAAACCACAGAAAGTTGGATTTAGTTATTTTATTTATTTTCTTTTATTTATTTTTGATTTTGATTTTCAAAAGATGCCTACCTTCACCACAATGGACTTTGACAAGCTTTTACAGAAGATAGCTGTTATGGAACTGAAAATCTGTCGACTCGAGGTGAATTATGATGTAAACGCCGCACATGGAAATGAAACAACCCTGCCTGTGATTCCGAGCGGTGACCACCAGCCCAGCGACTCAGCGAACAAACAGTTCCCTGAGGAAAATGAGAATCCCTGGACCACTCTGGGTGCAAGACCAAAGGATCAACGAACCCCACGCCTAGACAAAGGAAACTGGCCGATACTACAGAGAGATGTCCCAAGACAAGTGAAACAACAGCGGGCTGTTCTCACAACAAATGATAGGAGTAAACCTGCTGGAAATGTCGGAATTCCGTTACTAAACAGATTCGCTCCGCTCCAAGATGTGACCCAGGAGAATCATGACAACAATCAGAGGTATGTCAAAAATCTTTTACCAGAGAAAAGACATGCCACAGGGCCAAGGACCCTGATATTATGCAATGGATCTGTAAGTGGGATTAAACATTTCTGTAACATGAAAAACACAGAGGTGTTGATTTTAGGGCTGGGCAAGTTAACGCGTTAATTTCGCATTAATTCATTAGACTATTAACGGCGATATTTACTTTATCGCGCATTAACGCATGTTGCTCACATGCTTTTATTTTGTGAAGGTCTGTTGCTGCGGTGTAGGGATTTGAATCAGAACAGTAGGTGGCGATAATGCGCCAATAACCTCGCTGTCAGCCCAGCCTCGGATTCAAAGAGGAAGAAAGGTGCTGGCTGGAAAAAGGAAAACGCGGAAAAAAAACAAAGCTGACATGCGGAAGGCGGTGTTTCCCACAGGAATTTGATTAGGCGAGGCGGTGGCTGTTTCTCAATATGCGTTCTTGAGCGTTCTCGTGTGCTCGTGTGCTCGTGACACGTCATCAGCCTCAGCCCGAGCACTGTTCCGATTGCCGAGAACGCCAGAGCGAGAACGCGCCACATCCCCGGATGTTGTTCCCGCCCCGCCCTCTTTATCGAGCATGCATCAGAGCAGACTTGTGCGTTCTTCAGACTGACCGCTTTCCCAGAATGCACCGCGGCAAGATAATTTTTAGGCTTTTTTGTAACGTTCCTGGCACTGGGGCTGTTAATTGCTGTCACCTGTTCCGGCTCCTCCTCTCCACTATAAAGGTTCCCTGCCTTTCAGCCTCCAGTGCCAGAACGTCTCGAGCCAACCCGGTGAGAACTTCCAGCATTCCGAATAACCTGTCTGTCAGTCTGAAGCCCGACCTGTTTTTGCCCTGTTTTTTGAGCCAGCTCTGCCCTTTTCGGATCCTGTCTGCCCGCCCTGAGTTCTGCCTGTCAGTCTCTGGATTTGGATTGCTCACCCGTGTACCGACCTTCAGCCTGTGAGTACCTGAGATTGCCTGTCCCCCTAAACTGCCTGTTCTTTGGATTCTGACGCGGACCTGGACCTGGAACCCCCTTTCGGATTTGCCCTTGGAAACCTCTGCCTAATCAATCGCCTTCACGATATCGGACCCGGACTGGACTCGGACAAAGGACCTTGGATAATCCTGCACGGACTCTGCCGCCCTCAGGGGCCAGAAGAAACCCCGACAAGCCCACTCCCCACCAGGTTAGTGATCCAGCTTCTAGTCCACCTTTCTATCTGGCTCCGCTGATCACTAACCTGTCGTCTCGTCTCCAGGAGCTACCAGCCGCCGAGCGTGAGTCGCACGCAGCAAGGGCCGTGCAACCCCTTCTTTTAATAAAATATCAAAGCGTCACTGACCTGTTTTCGGGTTGTCTTTTGGGTCCATCCAAATTCATAACAGTACGTTCTGGCCAAAGTAAAATGGATCCTTCACCCGAGGCTCAGTGGCGCGCGGGGGTTGAAAAATCGATTTCAGAGCTAGAATCCAGTGTTTCGGAGATCCTCAATCATCTCCGCAACCCGACCAACCCGTCCCCTCCACTTCCGCAAACAGCTCCTCTGAGCGGCCCGTCACTTCCGGTTACGTCGTCCGTACCTGAGCCGCGTCTCACCCCGCCAGGCTCTTTTAGCGGCGATCCGGAGCATTGCCGGGCTTTTTTGACACAATGTGAAATTCACTTCGAGCTGCAACCGTCCTCCTTCCCTTCTGAACGATCGAAGGTGGCCTATGTAATCTCTCTGTTGGCCGGTAAAGCCAGATTATGGGGCACCTCCGAGTGGCAAAATGATGCACGTATTTGCCACTCGTATCATGACTTCTCTAGAGAACTGACTCGAGTTTTCAGTCCCGTGCTGCCCTGCAGGGAGTCCTCTAGGGGGCTCTTAACCTTGAGACAGGGGGACAGGTCCGTCTCAGACTACATTATTGATTTTCATTTACTGGCAGCAGAGAGTTTATGGAATGAGTTCGCCCTCATGGATGTTTTTATTCATGGTCTTAATGACAAGATCAAGGATGAACTAGCCACCCGGGAGTATCCCAGATCTTTAAAACAGCTCGAGGAGCTGGTCACACGGGTGGATCTCCGTCTCCTGGAGCGAAGGAGGGAGCGTCGCTCAGTCTCTACTACTCAGCCTCGTCTTTCTGCTGCTCCCCCTGTTTCATCATCTGCTCCTCCTAAGCTCCCAGAACCGGAGCCGATGCAGATTGGAAAGGCGGGGCTGTCCAAGGAGGAGCACCAGCGCAGACAACAGTTGGGCCTCTGCCTTTACTGTGGAGGAACTGGTCACCGAGCCCGTTCCTGTCCGGTAAAAAGACCAAGCTCAGTAGCGGGTAAGGGGTCCCTGCTGAGCTACACCAGACTCTCTGTCCCCTCCGACCGGTTACTTCCGGCCACTCTAACCACTCCTACTAAGTCCCACAGGGTATCCGTTTTCGTCGATTCTGGAGCGGACACTGAGTTCATGGATGAGGCGTTGGCCAGGAAATTGAACATCCCTCTGCTTCAAGGCTCCTCCCCCCGCAGCGTGCTTGCCCTGGATGGTCATGAGTTGAACCACTCCCGCCTCATCACAGAACCTGTGGAACTTACTATGGGAGGTAATCATAGAGAAAAGTTGGTTTTTATGATTATTGACTCCCCGCAGGTCCCAGTGATTTTGGGCGCGACATGGCTCCGAAGACACAACCCTCATATTGACTGGCGGCGGGTAGAGGTTACGGGCTGGGCGGGCTCCTGTTCTGAATCGTGTTTGCTTTCTGCTCAGCCACCCATTTCTCCTGAGGGTAAGGATACTGATTACTACCCTGATCTGTCCAAGGTTCCTTCCTGTTATCATGATTTGAAGGAGGTTTTTAACAAGGCCAAGGCCACTAGCCTTCCTCCTCATCGTCCCTTTGACTGCGCCATTGACTTATTACCCGGAACCGCTCCGCCCAGAGGGCGTCTTTACTCGTTATCACCGCCCGAGTCCCAAGCCATGCAGGACTACATTAATGAGTCTCTAAGGGCCGGCATCATTCGCCCCTCCTCATCTCCTGCAGGGGCGGGGGTTTTTTTTGTCGGAAAGAAGGACGGCTCCCTTCGCCCTTGCATTGACTATAGGGGGCTCAATAGCATTTCGGTTAAAAACCGATACCCCATCCCATTAATGAACACTGCATTTGACCAGGTCCAAGCAGCAAAGGTGTTTACTAAGCTGGACCTACGCAATGCCTATCATTTGGTCCGCATAAAGGAAGGAGATGAGTGGAAGACCGCTTTTAACACACCAACGGGCCATTATGAATATATGGTGATGCCCTTTGGCCTAACCAATGCCCCAGCGGTTTTCCAGAACTTGGTGAATGATGTTCTGAGGGATATGATTGGCCGTTTCGTTTTTGTCTACTTAGATGATATCCTCATTTACTCTGAAGATCTAACCCTCCACAAACAACATGTCCGCTCAGTTCTTCTCCGGCTTCTCCAGAACCAGCTTTATGTTAAAGCTGAGAAATGTGAGTTTCACTCATCATCAACCTCCTTCCTCGGCTTTATCCTATCCCCCGGTCAGATTTCAATGGACCCGGCCAAGGTCCGGGCCGTCACAGAATGGCCCACGCCTGTAGATCGAAAGCAGCTCCAGAGGTTCCTGGGGTTCTCCAATTTCTACAGGAGGTTCATTCGAAATTTCAGCCAAGTTGCTTCCCCACTTCACGCACTCACCTCCAGCAAGACTAGGTTTGCTTGGAACGAGCAGGCTGACCAGGCCTTCAAGCGCCTAAAAGGTCTTTTCACCTCTGCCCCGGTGCTTGTTTCTCCTGACCCTGAGAGGCAGTTTATAGTGGAGGTGGATGCTTCAAGTTCCGGGGTTGGAGCAGTCCTCAGCCAAGAATCCACTGACGGCCGTATTCACCCCTGTGCTTTTTTTTCCCGTAGGCTGTCTAAAGCTGAACAGAACTATGATGTGGGCAATCGTGAACTTTTGGCTGTAAAGTTAGCTCTCGAGGAATGGAGGCACTGGCTCGAGGGCTCCAAGCTCCCGTTTTTGGTCTGGACTGATCACCGTAACCTAGAATACTTAAAAACTGCCAAGAGGCTCAACCCCAGACAGGCCAGGTGGGCGTTGTTTTTTGGCCGTTTTGATTTCACCCTCTCCTACAGACCCGGTTCCAAGAATGGCAAGCCCGATGCTCTGTCCCGGGTGTTCGAGTCTTCAGAGAACGACCTTGACCAAGAACGGGGGTTCATCTTACCCGACACGGTCAGGTGTGCTGTCTCCCGCCTCGGGCTAGAGAGAGAGGTAAGGGAGTCTCTTGGGTCTGCTCAGATACCCAAGGCCTGCCCCAAGGACAGGTTATTCGTTCCCCATCACCTCAGACCTAAGGTCATCGACTTTTGCCACAGCTCCCGCTTATATGGTCATCCCGGCATCAGTAAGACCCTTAAGCTCATCCGCTCCCAGTTTTGGTGGCCTTCCCTGACCACAGATGTCAGCCAGTTTGTCTCCGCCTGCTCACCCTGCAACCAGGCTAAGGCATCCCGTCGTCCCCCAGCAGGTCTGCTCCGTCCCCTGCCTGTTCCTTCCCGGCCTTGGTCCAGCCTCTCGATGGACTTTGTTACTGGCCTCCCGCCCTCTGACGGCTACACTGTTATCCTCACTATTGTAGACCGTTTTTCAAAGATGGTTCATTTGGTCCCTTTACCTAAGCTCCCCTCAGCCAAGGAGATGGGATTGATCCTAGCCAAGGAGGTGTTCAGGCTCCACGGTCTGCCTTCCGATATTGTCTCAGACAGGGGTCCACAATTTGTGGCCCGTTATTGGCAGGAGTTCTGCGCCATGCTTGGCATCTCTGTAAACCTCTCCTCAGGCTTCCACCCTCAAACGGATGGCCAATCTGAGAGAATGAACCAAGAGGTTGAGACTAAGATTCGCATATTCTGCCAGTCTGACCCCTCTAAATGGGCTCGAGATTTACCCTGGGTGGAGCACGCCATTAATGCCACACCATCCTCCTCCACTGGTCTTTCCCCATTCTACGTGGTTTATGGCTTCCAGCCGCCAGTGTTTGCCACTGAAGAGGTGAAGTCCAGGGTCCCGTCTGCTCGTCTCTCGGCCATAAGGTGCCAACGCGCCTGGAGGAAGGCCAAGAAGGCCATTCTTGCTGCCTCCAGTAATCAGGCCCGTGCAGCCAACCGTCGACGGAGTCCTGCCCCTCAGTACCAGGTTGGTGACAGGGTTTGGCTGTCCACTAGAGACCTCCCCCTGAAGGTCGACAGTAAAAAACTGGCACCCCGGTTTATCGGCCCTTTCACCATCACCAAGGTGGTTAATCCTGTGGCGGTTCGCCTCCGTTTGCCTCCGGCCATGAAGGTCCATCCCACGTTCCATGTTTCCCGGGTCAAGCCGGTCAAGACCTCCAGCATGCTTCCCGCCTCCACGCCCCTACCTCCCACCCGGCTTGTTGATGGCTCTCCCGCCTTCACTGTAAAGAGGATTCTGAAGTCTCGCATATGGGGTCGGGGTACCCAGTACCTCATTGATTGGGAGGGTTACGGGCCAGAGGAACGCCAGTGGGTTCCCTCCTGCAACATCCTGGACAAGTCTCTAATTAGCGACTTCCACAGGGCCCGTCCGGACCAGCCCAGGGCGCCTGGAATTCGCCCTTGAGGGGGGGGCTCTGTAACGTTCCTGGCACTGGGGCTGTTAATTGCTGTCACCTGATCCGGCTCCTCCTCTCCACTATAAAGGTTCCCTGCCTTTCAGCCTCCAGTGCCAGAACGTCTCGAGCCAACCCGGTGAGAACTTCCAGCATTCCGAATAACCTGTCTGTCAGTCTGAAGCCCGACCTGTTTTTGCCCTGTTTTTTGAGCCAGCTCTGCCCTTTTCGGATCCTGTCTGCCCGCCCTGAGTTCTGCCTGTCAGTCTCTGGATTTGGATTGCTCACCCGTGTACCGACCTTCAGCCTGTGAGTACCTGAGATTGCCTGTCCCCCTAAACTGCCTGTTCTTTGGATTCTGACGCGGACCTGGACCTGGAACCCCCTTTCGGATTTGCCCTTGGAAACCTCTGCCTAATCAATCGCCTTCACGATATCGGACCCGGACTGGACTCGGACAAAGGACCTTGGATAATCCTGCACGGACTCTGCCGCCCTCAGGGGCCAGAAGAAACCCCGACAAGCCCACTCCCCACCAGGTTAGTGATCCAGCTTCTAGTCCACCTTTCTATCTGGCTCCGCTGATCACTAACCTGTCGTCTCGTCTCCAGGAGCTACCAGCCGCCGAGCGTGAGTCGCACGCAGCAAGGGCCGTGCAACCCCTTCTTTTAATAAAATATCAAAGCGTCACTGACCTGTTTTCGGGTTGTCTTTTGGGTCCATCCAAATTCATAACATTTTTAGAAATTAAAAATGTTGTTTTAAAAATTTTTTCAATAAGATTTATTGTGGTGTAGTATATAAATACTTTTGAATGTTAAAGAAATGCTAAAGAACTGTGCGTCTCATGACGTCACAAGTACGCTTCTGTTCCAATACACCATACGTGCTGCGTGCTCGCGTTCAGCGCGTCCAGACTGCACCCGCCTCCCCTTCTTCTCCACAAAGCCCAGAAGTTCCTTTTCTGGAATTTTCTCACAACATGAACAAAGTATCTAATATTGGCCTACAGATGACATCCTCTCCACATAGCCATTCTGCTGTGACTAAACCAGCATTTTCCAAAGGCCTCAGAGCCTCAGATCCTCCTCCTCTACGTATCACAGAACATTCTGGTGCTCAGGACCTCCAGATTACTTCGCTGTGATACAGATCGGGCCCTGGCCGCACGTTTATCAGACATGACAGTTTCCAGCATAAGCTTGGGCCTTTTGCCGGAGATTATGGAATATCTGTGATGATACGTGGCAGAAAAAAGAAAAACATAAGGATAAACAGAAACATGGTTACATGAATCTAATGAAGCAGCTACTTTGTTGGAGTCAACTCCTCCAAACTACAATTTTCTTTGTGAGAGCAGACAGAAAAGGAAAGGTGGAGGAGTAGCAACATTGTTTAATGTTTCACTAAAGTGTAAAAAGGTGTTTTTGGGAAAATTCGACTCTTTTGAACATTAGGCACTCCAGGTAAAGAGCCCGGTACGAATTATGTTTCTGAATGTTTACAGGCCTCCTAAGTCCACATCAAACTTTTTTAATGATTTTAGTGACCTCCTGTGTGTGATGTGTTGATTATGACTGTTTAATTATTGTGGGAGACTTCAACTTTCACGTTGACAACCCTGAAGACAGAAGTGCAAAAGAACTGTGTGACACACTTAGAAACTTTGATTTAACTCAACATGTTAAACAGCCAACACACAAACAGGGACATATTTTAGACTTGATCATCACTAAAGGTCTAAACATTTCTAAGGTCAATGTAACTGATGTTGCCTTATCTGATCACTTTTCTGTTACCTTTGAAAGCATAATTTCCAGTGACTCATTTAGCCAAAGGGACATCGTAAGAAAACGCACCTTTAAGGACAATG
Organism: Fundulus diaphanus; assembly: GCA_037039145.1. Taxonomy (NCBI): domain Eukaryota; kingdom Metazoa; phylum Chordata; class Actinopteri; order Cyprinodontiformes; family Fundulidae; genus Fundulus; species Fundulus diaphanus. The sequence continues at coordinate 54,392,707 of CM073126.1, forward strand.
CCACGGAAACTTTTATTCAAGCTTACTCTGATACTTCAACCTTGGGCTGCAACTCAGTAGATGAGCTAGTAGATAACTTTCAGTCCAAAGTCTCAGACATCATTGACTGCATTGCTCCAGTTAAAGTTAAAGTTCTTTCCGGGAAGAAAAAATCTTGGAGAAATGCTCCAGCAGTTAGAGGTGAAAAAAGGGAGTGTCGAAAAGCTGAACGCAGGTGGAGAAAGAACAGACTCCAGGTTCACTACGACATCTATAAAGAGAGACTTTACAGATATAACTTACAATTGAAAAATGCAAGAGAATCTTTCTTCTCTGAGATCATCAAGAAAAACATTAATGCTCGTGTCTTATTTGCCACAGTCGACAGGCTAACAAATCCTCCTGTGTCCGTGACTTCCGAACTCCACTCCACCAGGGCCTGCAATGAATTTGCAAACTTCTTTACTGAGAAAATCCTAAAAATTAGAGGATCACTTTGTACTTCCATACCAACACCAGAACCAAAGCCGTATTCAGCTGGAACTTACACTGACAAAATGTCCCAATTCAGCCAAATAAACCACAAAAGCTTAGAGCAGATCATTCAGCAGCTAAGTTCCTCCTCCTGCTGCCTTGATGTTCTACCCACAGCTTTCCTTAAAAAAGTTTTACCTGTCATAGCGTCTGAGTTGACTCAGATAATAAACACGTCCCTTCTGTCAGGTGTTTTCCCCCAGTCCCTAAAAACAGCAATTATCAAACCACTGCTGAAAAAGAACGATTTAGACAAACTACTTCTGCAGAACTACAGGCCCATCTCAAACCTCCCCTTTATCAGTAAGATTATTGAAAAAGCTGTGTTTCAACAATTAAACACCTTCTTAACAACAACCAACCGCTTTGACGTTTTCCAGTCTGGCTTCCGTGCTCACCACAGTACAGAGACCGCCCTTATCAAGGTGTTTAATGACATCCATATAAATACAGACTGTGGAAGAACCACCGTGCTGGTTCTATTGGACCTCAGTGCAGCATTTGATACTGTCGATCACTCCATTCTGTTAGAACGCCTGGAGAACTGGGTCGGCCTCTCTGGTACAGCTCTCCACTGGTTTAAATCCTACTTAAAGGACAGGGACTTTTTTGTATCAGTAGGTAACTTTACATCAGAGATGACAAAAATCACATGTGGGGTTCCCCAAGGGTCCATCCTGGGTCCCCTCCTCTTCAATATCTACATGCTCCCTCTAGCTCAGATCATAAAAAACAACAACATCAGCTACCATAACTATGCAGACGACACACAGCTTTACATCACCATGTCACCAGGTGACTATGAACCAGTTCAGGCACTGAGTAAATGCCTAGAAGAAATCAATGCGTGGATGTGCCACAATTTTCTTAAATTGAATGAAAACAAAACAGAAGTAATAATATTTGGACCAATAGAGGAGAGATCAAAAGTTAGCACACAGCTTCAGTCGCTTCAGCTAGAAACCATCGATCAGGTCCGAAACCTGGGTGTAGTGATGGACTCAGACCTGAACCTCCAAAAGCATCTAAAGACAATTACAAGGTCGGCTTTCTATCACCTGAGGAACATTTCCAGGATTAAAGGACTAATGTCTCAGAAGGATCTGGAAAAACTAATCCATGCATTCATCTTTAGTCGAATTGATTACTGCAACGGTGTTTTCACAGGCCTGCCTAAAAAGAGGATCAGACAGCTGCAGCTGATCCAGAATGCTGCTGCCCGCGTCCTCACTAAGACTAAGAAAGTAGAACACATAACCCCAGTTCTAAAGTCATTACACTGGCTCCCTGTATCTCAGAGAATACACTTTAAAATACTTCTGTTAGTCTATAAATCCCTGAATGGCTTAGCACCTAAATACATCACAGACTTGTTATCAGTGTATCAACCCTCCAGACCACTCAGGTCTTCTGGCTCCAGCCTACTCTGCATACCTAGAACGAGAACTAAACACGGAGAAGCAGCATTTAGTTCCTATGCTCCACTTATCTGGAACAAACTTCCAGAAAACTGTAAAAGTGCGGAAAGCCTGAGCCTCTTTTAGCCTCTTTTAAATCAAGATTAAAAACACATTTGTTTAGGATTGCCTTTGACTTCTACTGAAACATCATTAGTTCAACTTTTTTGGTCCAACTGTTTTTAATGTTCTATTTTGTTTCTACATTTTATTCCTACTTGCTTTTATTCTGTTTTATTTTCCTATATTTTAATCATGTAAAGCACTTTGCATTGTCTCTGTACTGAATTGTGCTATATAAATAAATTTGCATTGCCTTGCCTTCTTGCAGTTTCTCCCTGTGGAAATTATGAGACTGACATGACCCTGTAGCCAACATGTCAGAGACCAACCTTTCTGCTGCACATTTGGATCAACCGGACCATATCCTCCACTCTGACACTGCGTTCCTGTCTGGGGAGGGTGGCTTGAACAATATCCCAGGTTCAACCCAAGTTCACTCCTCACCAACAGAGGATGACATTCATGATGTGCAATGGACACTAAATATTGCGCTTGCTGTTCCACAAGGTAAGCTTTACAAACAGAACTCAAGCACCCTTGAGGCTAATTACGTCATTTCAGGCCGATGTGTATTACAATAAGCTAAAATGGCAAGAAAAGCGGATAACATCACTAAATAAAATCTAAAGCACCTACAGTAGATTTGATTCCGATGTAATTTGTATGTGCCAACCAATCATGATTGTGGAAATGATTCCATTTTTGGGGAACTTCCAGGTCAAGTAGGGACACCAGATGGTGTAAATGGTGGCATCATGAGTGAAGAGATGGTGTTATTGAAGAGTTGCCAGCATGTCCTCAGTGAAGGCTGCTTCATTCATTCATTCATTCATTTGGCAGAATTGGACAGGTTGACAATGGTCCTTTTTTGAGTTGGATGGTTCATGCAGTAGGGTCTGGACACTGTAGGATGTTGAATATTTCCATATAACCTCCTTTACTTAGACACTCCTAAAGAGATCGAGTGCAAGGTTTATGTATGCTTTTTGTGAAACAATGTAAATACCGACCTCTGGTCTGCATGTGTATCACGTTAGCTACAAATTAGACCATTCTTACTGGGTGCTTTTCTTAGAGGGTAGCGATCTTTTACCTTCATCTCAGGTGTCATTATGTCTCCTCTCACAGGTAAAGATGCTGAAACCCCTGAAGCAGTTGAAAAAGCAACTATGACTAAGAGCAATTCACGGACCTCTGTGGGAAAAATTCACAAAGCCCAGAGCTGCTATCATATTGAATGGCAGTTGTTGCCGGGAGACACAGTCAAAATGGACCTCATACTATTTGGGCCGGTGGCAAAGGTTTACAAAGAAAACACAATCAAGGTGACTATGACCCACTACCTGGCAACAGATGTACAAATACAGGTAATACTGCTCAGTTATCATAACCATAACACGATCTGCCAACAATCATTCTGTTGGGGCAGATCGTGAGGACGTGGCATGAAGGAGATAAGCAGTGGGTCGGCTGGTCCCAAGACATCCGTGTCAGAGTCAGCAGGGACGTGGTGATCGGTGTTCTCCAGGAGAAGGTCAGGCTAAAGATATCCAATGGGAGCAATGAACTCTCCAGCCAAGCCTGCTACGAGAGACTCCGAGCAACGAGAGTGTCTCAGGAGCTCCTGGACAATGCTGCAGACCTGTGTGGTGAGGAGTACCAACCTTCCCCAGAATGAACAAAACATTGTTTTGTAGCAAAGCAAATGGAATTGATACCTGGTTTATTGTTGTAGGTGAGGTTGAGACCATGGTAAGAGGAATAAGACGCTTATGTGAGAAAAAGTGCTCTAAATCTACAGAACACAAAACTGATCTGAAGTTTAATTTTGAATCACAGATGAGCTGCCGAGCAGGTACCACTACCTCGTGTGTGCTATAGGCTTAAAGGTTTCCCTTCACATAAAACACTGACATTTGCTTTTTTTTAATGTTCCCATTCTGTAGACAAAAGCTTGGATCAGCATGTGCAAACCCAGGATTCTGACCCAGATGTCATCAGAAAGACAGGCTCTACTTCTGTTGAGATCAGCCCTGTTGGTTTGGTGGTGGGTAAGTCGACCTTCCTGGTTATGTTGTGGGCTGATTGATGTAACTTTCAGGGCTAAATCGCTACTTTCTGGGAAATACTCATACCCACATACGTTTTACATATTTAGTCGCATTACAACCACAGAACTAAATGTGTTTTAATGGAATTTAAGGTAAAATAGTAAAGAGTGCATCACCAAAAAGTGGAGGAATAACAAGTCAGTTTTCAAAATGTCTTGCAAATTAAAATCTGAACGGTGTGGTGTGCAGTTGTATTGATCCTTCTCTGATGCGCTGTCCACCAGAAGACAGGATTGGCTGTATCAGACAAACTTCTTGGTTGGCTAGGCGGTCCTGGCCAGACGAAGCGGCCACGAAAGTGGAAAGTTTGAAGCTGCCTCCAGCAGCAGCTTCATCTGGAAATGCCCATCTGCATAACTAAGCTACAAACTACCGTTTTTGCGCATGCGAGCCATTTTGCTCCTCTACTGCATTTGTGTGGACCGACAACAAGGCAGTTCACACAAAAGCCTCTTTTCACTCTCTTGTAATCATTGTTTTTGCCCAGCTCTTCTTCTTACTTCTTTACTTCTATGGCAGCGTTACAGTGCCACTCACTGGCTCGGTTTCATTTGTATGCTCTAACCTTATCTGTGCAGATACAGTATTGGGCCCGTGTAGATGTAGCCTGACTCAGTACTATGTAGAACTACCTTGGCCTGCGGTTTCAGGGCTGGATCTTTTGGACTATGTCTCTACTGATGGAAATTTCTGCCCCCAAAAAATAAGTAGCGTTGTTTAGCTTTTTTTTTTTTTTTTTTTTTCCAAAAATGTGCGTGTATGTTTGTGCATGAAAAATGAACGAACTATTTAGAAATGAAGGGAACAGAAAAATGATTATAGAATAGATGAAGGAATGGATTAATGTACTGACAGTCTCAAACAGCAACACTACACACATCTCTACACATACTCTCTTCAAAATACAATTCAATTCAATTTTTTCAATTCAATTTTATTTATATAGCGCCAATTCACAACACATGTCATCTCAAGGCACTTTACAAAGTCAAATTCAATCAAAAAGTTTCCTATCTGAGGAAACCCATTAGATGGCATTGCATTCACTCCTCATGAAAGAGCATAGAGCCACAGTGGACAGTCATCTGCATCGTAGATGGCTTTGCAGCAATCCCTCATACTGAGCATGCATGAAGTGACAGTGGAGAGGAAAACTCCCCTTTAATTGATGCAGCTTGATTATTAAGGGCTTTATACGTGAGGAGAATTTAAAATTCTTAAATAAGTACTAGAATGTGCTAAGAAAATGTAATATGTTTACTTTAGCCAATACATTCAAGAAAACTAATAAAAGAATAAAGGAGACGAAAGGAAAAAAACAAGAATAGAATTGAAAGCATTATTAAAATAATGCAGAGACATCACAGTTCAGTCTAAATATTTTACAGAACCAAGGTTTGTTTGCAGCATTAGAAATCAACATTTTGGACAATTGATGCTTGATGTTGTTAAGGAATTAAATAAAGTTATTTAATATTTAATAGAATGTTCCGCAGTCTTTCAGGTATTGTCCTGTAAATACAAGCCCAATTTGGCTTTGATATTAGGACAACAGGTGAAAGAGTGATTTGAGCTCTGGCATTCTCTAACAGCAAACTTTGCACACATATGGAATAATGTAAAGTATAAGAATTTATTAAGAGAATTAAATTCAACTTCAAGTCAAACATATTTCAATCAACAAACCTTTAACTGGGCTTGTGGAACTTAACTAAAACAGTTGAGCAAAATGAATATTAAAGAAGCTGATGAACTATGTGCAAACAAAAGAACAAATTAAAAATGCTTGAGAAAAAAACATTACAAAAAAATGATTCAATGATTTGAGAGTTCAGTGCGGATGTTTTAAAAGGACCTAGTCATGTATGTTAACCATAAAGAGAAAACACAAAAAACATTCTTCTTCAAATATTATTTACACCAAACTTTCATGCTGACAGTGTTTACTAGTTCCTTTTCAGCCTGGAATTAACTTTGCACGGATGCGATCAGCACACATAAACATTGTTGTGCCATCTGTTGGTAGTACTGCAGAACTATCAGAAGGAAAGATGGTGACAACTGGCACAGCTACTGTGAGAGCCAATAGACCATCCTGCAACGCCTCGCAGTGCAATGACAGCACCACGTGGTCGAAGACCGACCTGATCTGCAGGATTAGGGTTAACTAACCCCTTTCTTTTGACATCTCCGCTGGGCGTTGCTGACTCACTCAGCTCCATCGCATCTCCTTGTTCGCTCATGCGATATATCATACTTCCAGTCAGGTGGTCGTGTTATGGTAAATATACACAAAAGGGCTTCATTTACTAACAAATAGAGCAAAGAGAAAGTGTAAAACACAGAAATAAAATATAATAAGGCAATAAGATGTGATAATTTAGTAGGAAGACCTCTGTATGCAAGCAGAGTCAGGTGGTATGGTCACTTTACTTTGGATCCAAGATTCGGCTAGTGGGATTAAAGTGTTCATACCAACTGTTTCCTCCCAATGCAGCCGTTGCTACTGGAAAGAGGAAGAACACTGCTCTGCTTGTGCTTTTATACCTATATGACATCACTGGCAGTCCAACGGTGGGGCATCATGTCAATGGGTTAACTCTATGCATTCTGGGATTTCTTTTTTTACCTACGTTTTTGTTCTGTATGCAGTCCTTGTTCTGTAAATTGCTGGATCCCCACATCATGTGAAACATTTAAAACATGTTCACCAGGGGTGCTGATTAATTTGACTGGAACAGTTCTTTTTAAATAAACTCACTTGGATGAAACATTTTAATATATTTTATCTCTGCATCTACAAGAACAAGTCTCCGTACACCCTGCATGAAGACCATCATGGTTACACAGGTGTTTGCAGTTCCAGAGAAAAAAAACACCTACAAATACACAGTTTTCTTTTAATATCTGTGATCTAAACAGCATAATTAGAGCAACATCTTAACTGAGTAAACAATCTAAAATTTCATGTCAACCTTTAAAGAAAACTGTTTGCTGTGGTCTTTTTCTGGCTCAAGGTGAGACCTCACTGAATGAGTGCTTCCAAGTTGGTTCTGCTGGTGTGTTTGAGGTCCTGTGCAGCATCACTCTGGACAAACAATTACTGTCAGACCAGCTGAATGTGGAACTAAATCCACTTGTCATTACTGTTATATCAGCCACATCAATGCCTTCATCCCCAGTGCCTTTTGACATCCTGCAGGTAGGATTCCCCTCTGAACACATTTACTGTTCTGTAAATTCTGCGTTTTGAGTCTTTCTATGCTCTATTTTATCCTCAGCAACAGTGCATGCCTGTATATTGCCAGTATAAGTTTCACGATTCAAAAGTACACCGGACAAACTTCCAAAAACATGCTACTAAGATCTACTTTAGAGATGTGAATGTGATCCTGACAGGCTTAATGAGCTCTGCAGAGCTGCAAGAGTTCCTCTGTGGTCCACCTCTGGAGATAGAAGTTCATGACCGTGACATAAAGCTGGAGAAAGCCCTGGAAACAACACTTAATACCCCTCCTATTAACCCTTTTGGTGTTGCAAGCTTAGATCTTTCTGACCTGTTAACGGGGAAAAGGAGTATAAAGGTGGACTTACCAATCAAGTGCTGCTCCCAAGCACCACTGCTGGAGAGGGAGCACAATGCACAGAGGAGGAAGACGATGGACAAAACAGTGAGCAGAGAGCCCATGCCGCAAGGCCATTATTATGATGCAAACTCCCAACTAAAAGTCAAGGTGGAGATAGCGTCTCCTCTCAGTGTTAAGAAAAACAGCTGTGACCTGGATTGTTCTCATGGTCCCTTTGGGCGCATCATCTACTTATTCGGATGCAAAAATCTTCCTGTGCTGTCCAAGCTGAGGCGTGAAATCCTCCAGACCAATGTAGCGGCTTTCCGTCTCTCGACAAAAAACACAGAAACAGCCCTGTCAAATTACATCCTGGATTTTGAGCATCCAGAAAGCACAGACCTGGACTTTGTGACCGGCTTCCATGTGCTGGATGAGAGGACGCACATCGTGGTTCTTGAAGGGCTCAAACAACAAGCAATAAAGAGACTTTGGGAAACCGTTCCTATGAAGTAAGTCTTGAGGTTTTCACCTGTCCAGTCTATTTAGTGGGACAGGACTGTGATTTGGTTTGTGTGTCATTTCTTCAGGCTGAGTGGGAATGAGGACGAACAGGTGACAGTCCTCTACAATTCAAACCTGGCTTTCTTCAAACGCATCTATGGCTCACTCGATGTAAGCCTGACTCCTATCTGTCTGCATCAGCCACTGGAGACCATCGTGAAAAATCCTCTGATCTACGTTAGAGGAATGGTCTCCCAGGCCTGTCTCCAAGCTGTGTCAAGGTAAACAGAACCCTGCATGTGTCTTTTCACCACCCATAGGAAGCATTGTCAACTTTTTAATTTTATTTTTAATTACAACTACAGATCTGAAAAGTATGTGTTGGTCTTGATGCTTCTCTGAGTCAGTATTTGGTAGAAATACCTTTAAACTGGCTCATTCTTTTCCATAAAGCACCCAAAACTCACTAATTTTGGATGGTGAACATCTGTGAACATCAGTTCTATTTCATCCCTACTGATCGCCAGAGGCGGTGCTTCAAGCACTGAATGATCACTCTTGCGCTTGCGCAGGTCGAGAATTAGTATCAACAAAGTCACCTGTGATCTACCGGTGATCAGCGGAAGCCTATATAGGCACGTGACACTGGTAGTTCAGTCCCTCGATCTTCTCGTGAGCCAGCAATACCGAGGGACCGAACGCTCTGGCGGTCATCTGGGATTCATAGAACCGTAGTTACATATGTAACTCTCGTTATATTTCATCCCTACTGACCGCCAGAGGCGGTGCTTCAAGCACTGAATGACGCATGCCAACAAGGTCCCGAGGGATGCAGAAAGAAAAGGAACAACCCGCTGGAGCTTTTGCTACCTGGTGTGACGATAAGGGGCTGGACCCCATACGTTGTCCCATTTGACCATTACTGGCCTTCCTTCAGGGGTTACTTAACCGGGGGCGGTCCCCTTCCACCTTGAAGGTCTATGTGGCTGCCATTTCCCATTGGCACACTGGGTTCAATGGCTGCTCTGTTGGAAGGTGTAGGGACATAGCGCTGTTCCTGAAGGGCGCTAGACGTTTACATCCTCCAAGGCGCCGGGTGGCTCCTACCTGGGATCTTCATTTGGCGCATGAAGCCCTTCATTCCCCACCCTTTGAGCCGATTGCAGCAGTGGACCTAGAACGGCTCTCCATGAAGACTGCCTTCCTGCTGGCCATGGCTTCTGGTAGACGAGTGGGGGAGCTGCATGCCCTGTCTGTATCCGAGCCTTCTTACCGGTGGAACCCGGATGGATCCGGGGTTACCCTGTGGACTGATTCTTCCTTCGTCCCGAAGGCCCCAACAGTGGCAGGCATAGCCTTGCCGCTTCAGTTGTCTCGCCTCGAGTCCGGGACTCCTTCTGAAGCTTTGTGTCCAGTCAGAGCGCTGGAGGCCAATGTCCGCGCCCAGCGACCATTCGGCTGACTGACAGCCTCTTTGTATGTTATGCTGGCCCTCGGCGAGGTCGTGTCCTTTCCAAGCAACAGTTGTCACGTTGGGTTGTGGGGGCGATATCTGTGGCGTATTCTCTGCAGGATCAGCCCCTGCCTCAGGAAGTGCGGTGCCACTCCACAAGGAGCCTGTCAACCTCGTGGGCTGCCATGATGGGGGTGCCGCTGGAGTCCATCTGCGAGGCGGTCTCATGGTCTCTGCCGACCACTTTCATGAGGTTTTATAGGGTTAACATGGCTAAGCCTCATCCCCTTCAAGGCATCCTGCAGCAACCACCTGGTGCATCCCTCTAAGGTAGGTGCTGCTGCCGGGTTCCGGTGGGTTGTTCTTTTCTTTCTGCATCCCTCGGGACCTTGTTGGCATGCGTCATTCAGTGCTTGAAGCACCGCCTCTGGTGGTCAGTAGGGATGAAATATAACGAGAGTTACGTATGTAACTACGATTCTATGAATCCCGAATGACCGCCAGAGCGTTCGGTCCCTCGGTATTGCTGGCTCACGAGAAGATCGAGGGACTGAACTACCGGTGTCACGTGCCTATATAGGCTACCTACACCGGTAGGTCACAGGTGACTTTGTTGATACTAATTCTCGACCTGTGCAAGCGCAAGAGTGATCATTCAGTGCTGGCGGTCATCCGGGATTCATAGAACCGTAGTTAGATACGTAACTCTCGTTTTCAAGTTTTGTCAAATATTCTCCGCTGACTTTAGGTCTGGACTTTGACTGGGCCATTCTAACACACACACACACACACACATACATATATATATATATATATATATATATATATATATATGCATGCATGTTTAGGACGGTTGTCCTGCTGGGAGGTGACCCTCTGATTCCCTTCCAGGTTTGTTAAGCTACGGTGCTGCTTGGCTGGGCTGTTTGGCAGGAAAATTAGCAACTGGGCCACTTGCTTCTCGGATTGGGCCACCGGATAACATAACCTGCTTTTGGCCAAATACTGGGCAGAAACTTGGGGAAAGCCTCTGTCCAGAGGCTTGTCCAGAGTCGTGGTTGGCTGCTTCATTGTCCTCGCTTTTGGACAACCGTGGAAGGAGAAAGATGCTTCACTCAGAGTTTCTGGTTGAATCCTTCCCTGCAAAACTGAAAGAAAGATCGGTTCAGTCATTCATTTTATGGAAATCAGACTGTACTTAAGTTTTGCTCCCAGTTTGAAGAAGTGTCCAGCTGCCAGCAGGTTGGACGTTCATGCCCCCCCTCCCATTAATTGTCCTGTCAACAGATTCTCCCACCTGAGCTATCTCTGCAGCTCCTCCAGAGTTACCCTGGCCTTCGTGGCTGTTTATCTGATTGTTGTTCTCCTTTCCCAGACTGTCTGTTTAGTTAGCTCTGTAGCTGGTTCATCCTCTCTCCATGCTCAGATGAAGGACTGAACAAAGCTCTGGGAGATGTTCTGAGCTTGGGAGAATGTTTTAGAATCTAACCCTGCTATAAACTGAACCAGAACATTTTTCTTGACCTGTCTGCTTGGTTCCTTGGTTTTCACGATGCTGGTTATTGTCTAATGTTCTCTTAAGAACCTCTGAGCCCTGAAACACAACATCTGCTTATATTGACATGAAGGTGGCACTGTTCTTTGAATGATATCAAAATTAAGGGGAGCTAATACAGATGCATGGCGTGCTTTTCGTGTGTTCACTTGTAACCCATTTTGAAATCAGTACAACATATTAAACATGACTATTAAATAGCTTATGGCTATTAGCTGGCCTTTAAAAACATTACTGAAAAACAAAGCATAAACACATCATGCAAAGATTACTTTTGCACGTTTCACCTGAGTGCATGTGTATTGATGTTTAGCTCATGTTTCTGTGTTGGTCCAGCAAAAGTCTGGCAAACAGTCCTGTCTCTATCCTGTCTGATGACTTTTGGCACAGGCTAAAGCTTCCTGCAGCCCTGGATAAACTGGATACAACAGATCTGAAAGTAATAGCAGAAACAGTATGTGACAAACTAAGTCTACCTGTAATACTTCTACTTAACTGGCACACACCAGATTTGCTGAATGTCAAATTCACCTCATTTGGTGCATTCAGGTGTGTGACAGACAGCTCAACTTCAGAGAAACTGCCACTGCGACCTAAAAGACTGGAAAGGGTTAGAATTCACACAGAATAACAGGATTAATCATCTCACCATCCATCCATCCATTCTCAATGAGGCTTTTCTCAAATGACGTCACATTTGCCCGGAGACAGCTCGGGTTTCCCGGATGTTCAGACAAGCAGCGTACAAATTAGAATGGCAACAACCACAATACCAATCATTTTGGAAGATGACAATGTCATGGGAGCTTCATTTCTACATGCTTCTATCAGAAAACACAGTGTAGAACAGCTTAAACGTTCGTTGAAAGAGGCCTCAAGATAAGTGAAAAGAAAGCAGTGTTAGTAGAAAGGTAGGAATGGCTGTCCTCTCCTCTCTCACAATGGATCAAACATGAGGAGGAAATATGCTGAATCCACATAGAATTACAACCTACCGGTGACATTACCGTGGCCAGTAGTGCTTGTTGCTCAGCATGATAACTAGAAAAAAGGGTTCAGTCGAAAAAAAAACATGCCCAAATAAGCGACTTCACATTCAAGAACTGCAACTGCATGTGACTTTAGAGAAAAAACAGCCCAAAGTTGCTTATAATTAGTGACCTCTGCAACACTGAAGCTCACATGAACACCCCTCATGGATTGAACAATTCAATTCAATTTTATTTATATAGCGCCAATTCATGAAACATGTCATCTCGAGGCACTTTACAAAGTCAAAATCAATCATATTATACAGATTGGTCAAAAATTTCCTATATAAGGGAACCAGTTGATTGCTTCAAAGTCCCGACAAGCAGCATTCACTCCTGGCGAAGCGTAGAGCTACAGGGAGAGTCGTCTGCATTGTCCATGGCTTTGCAGCAATCCCTCATACTGAGCAAGCATAAAGCGACAGTGGAAAGAAAAACCACCCATTAGCGGGAAGGAAAAACCTCCAGCAGAACCGGGCTCAGTATGAACGGTCATCTGCCTCGACCGACTGGGGGTTACAGAAGACAGAGCAGAGACACAACAAGACAGACAAACAAGCACAGAAGCAAATCTGTTCTACATTAGATGGTAATAGCAGGTGAGCTGTCTTCTCTGGATGGTGTCTCAGATAACAGAACGCCAGACCAGATGTACCTACTATGAAGAAAAAAAAGAGAGAGAACAAAAAGTTATAAGCAGAAATTATGACAAGCAATGCATAATTGAAGAACAGTAGAACTCGATAGAGTGAGAAAAATAGATCCTGATGTCCTCCAGTAGTCTAAGCCTATAGAAGCACATCCCCATAGGTAGGTCAGGGCAACATAAGCCACTCTAGTTATAAGCTTTGTCGAAAAGTAAAGTTTTAAGATTAGTCTTAAAAGTAGACAGGGTGTCTGCCTCACTGACCAAAACTGGGAGTTGGTTCCACAGGAGAGGAGCCTGATAGCTAAAGGATCTGCTTCCCATTCTACTTTTAGAGACTCTAGGAACCACCAGCAGACCTGCAGTCTGAGAGCGAAGTGCTCTGTTAGGAACATACGGGGTAATCAGAGCTCTGATATATGATGGAGCTTGATTATTAAGGGCTTTATACGTTAGAAGAAGAATTTTAAATTCTATTCTTGATTTAACAGGAAGCCAATGAAGGGAAGTTAAAATTGGAGAAATATGATCCCTTTTGTTGATTTTCATCAGAACTCTTGCTGCAGCATTTTGGATCAGCTGAAGACTTTGAACTGCATTTTGTGGACTTCCTGATAGTAAAGAATTACAATAGTCCAGCCTTGAAGTAACAAATGCATGGACTAGTTTTTCAGCATCACTCCTGGACAGAATGTTTCTAATTTTGGCAATATTCCGGAGGTGAAAAAAGGAAACTCTGGAAACCTGTTAAATATGGGATTTAAATGACATGTCTTGGTCAAAAATAACACCAAGATTTTTTACTTTATTACCAGAGGCCAAGTTAATGCCATCCAGATTAAGTGATTGATTAAGAACTTTATTTTTTGAGGACTCTGGTCCAAAGATTACAACTTCTGTCTTGTCAGAATTTAAATGCAGAAAATTTAAAGTCATCCAGCTTTTGATGTCATTAAGACATGCCTGTAGTTGAAGTAATTGATTGGATTCATCAGGATTTATGGACAAATACAACTGAGTGTCATCATCATAACAGTGGAAATTAATCCCATGCTGTCTGATAATTTTGCCAATCGGAAGCATATATATAGTAAAGAGAATTGGTCCAAGGACTGAACCCTGTGGTACTCCACAAGTGACCCTAGAGTTTGAAGAAGATTTATTATTACCATGAACAAACTGGAATCTGTCCGACAGATAAGATTTAAACGAGCCTAATGCTTTCCCCTTAATCCCTACAGTATGCTCAAGTCTTTGTAGGAGAATATTGTGATCAACTGTATCAAATGCAGCACTGAGATCTAACAGGACAAGTACAGACACAAGTCCGTTATCTGAGGCCATGAGAATATCATTAATGACCTTCACCAGAGCCGTTTCAGTGCTATGATGAGCTCTGAAGCCTGACTGAAACTCCTCAAGTAGGTCATTACTTTGTAAATGTTCACATAGTTGATTAGCAACTACTTTCTCAAGAATATTAGATAGGAAAAGAAGATTAGATATAGATCTGTAATTTACTAACTCATCTTGATCAAGAGAAGGTTTCTTAAGTAAAGGTTTAATAACAGCTACTTTAAAAGCCTGTGGTACATATCCATTTACTAAGGATAGATTAACCATGTCCAAAATAGGGCCACTGATCAATGGGAATATCTCCTGAAACAACTTGGTTGGGATTGGGTCTAACATACAGGTAGAAGGTTTAGATGAAGCTAAAATTTTAGATAGCCCAGAAAGCTCTACTGCTTCTAAACAGTTCAGACACTGTGCAGGTTCTAAAGATTCCTCCAACGCTGCCTCACTTACTGAGGACGAGGTTATCATGTTTGGGAGGATGCCAATTATTTTATTTTTAATGGCATCAATTTTATTTATGAAGAATCCCATAAAGTCGTTACTGCTAAGAGCTAAGGGAATGGATGGATCAACAGAGCTGTGGCTCTGGGTAAGTTTGGCAACCGTACTAAAGAGAAATCTAGGATTATTTTTATTCTCCTCAATTAATGATGAAAAACATGCTGCTCTAACTCTGCGAAGGCTCTTATTATACAACAATAGACTGTCTTTCCAGATTAGGTAGGATTCCTCTTGGTGTGTAGAGCGCCATTTTCTCTCCAACAGTGATGCTTTCATTCCGCTGAGAAAAAGCCAAATAAACATCCTACTTGCTCAGACATTGTGGTCTCTGGTATTAGGTCTGGAGTCTGGATATTCAAGTGTTGGCTCCTTACCACCGATGAAATGTGGAGAGCACATAGGTGTCTTTGGTCAGATTTCATAGTAAAGTCCTCTTGGTTACAAGCTTGGATTCAACACTGACATTTCTCGCCAGTCCCTTGGGGTTTAGGAGAATCTATTTAAAAAACTCCAGTCACATGGTCACAATTATTATATCGCGAGTGACTCCGGCAGATAGCTGCACAGTGGTGTTTTGTTGTTGCCATAATATGTCTGTTCAGGCGATTTTCAGCACAGCTCAACATTTGTCAGAATCTAATATGGCGCATATGGGCTGTTCTAAATTTATCAATTTGGCGTCATTTGAAAAAAGCTCTATACCTGTTGGTCTTTGCAGGGTCACCTGTCTCCAACGGTCAATGGCTGAGACACTAGATCCACCCTGGACAGGTCCATTGCAGGGCAACACAAATACATACAGGACAACCAACCACGCAGCACACTCTAATAACTTGGGCAGCTTAGAGAGATCATTTAACCTAAAGGTGTTCTCACATTAGTCACATTTTGTCTGCTTTAAATGGACCAGAGTTCGCTTCCCTCCTTGAATACACTCGAGCGAACCGTGGTCCGGACCAAACAACCAAACTGAGACCAACTTTTGGAGCTGTCCCTTTCCAGACGCTCTCTGATGCGGTTCGCTTCTGGTGATAATACAAAATTGCCCCGATCCGAGCCAACTGCAGAAAACATGTGTGTGTTGGACTGAACCAGCCACCGTAGCAGTAACGTAGTACTCAAATCATAACTGCCGGCGTCTGTTTCAGCCGCCAGTGCTGTGGCGCTCCTTCAGGTTGCAGGACGCGCAGTTCCAAAATTAGAAATAATTTATACAGCTGGAGCCAGCTTTATAACAGCTTTTTCACCATTATCATTCCATATTATTAAAAAATTTCACAACTGGAAAATATTTAATACCATTATAAATCTTCTTTCAAGCTGAATTTCTATAATGCAGGCTCAGCCTGTGAACTCCTCATGCTGGAACACCTTAGACCAAGTTGAGCAGTTTCGTAAAAACAAAACAATATTTCCGCATAAGCACCAGTTGTCAAGTGGTGGGGTCCTTATGATTTGGGCTTGTTTTGCCCGGACATAGTTATCGTACCTTACACCCATGCATCAAGAAGTATCTCTTCAGGAGTCAAATGGGAGGCCATCCGAGCCATAGTCAGGAAACAACACAATGACCCGTAACTGCGCCAAATCCGCAGCAACATGGCTGAAACAGAACAGAATCAAGATGTCCTCAATGCACAAACTTCAAATTTCAGGCTGAGATTTAAAAATCGAGCCAGTGGAACAATGAAAAACATAAAATAAAGGTAGTACACATCACTAAACACATAATACAGATCCAATTACCGATATATGCTTTTGATTGTAAGAATATAATCAGTCACAACTAAAAGATTCTGAGTAAAGATTTAGTTCAGCATGTGAAACACAAAACAATACGCTTACACCCCCCAGGCTCAGTCAACTCTGTGGAGCGAAGCAGCTCAGCGACGCGATGCAATACGACCTCTTTCCCTTAGCTGCTATGGTGGTCAGTCTGAAGAGCGAATATGGCATGGACGCTGAGCCGTGGGAAGAAATGCCCAGAGCTAATCATGAGCAGGGCGTGGACACCCTGTCCCCCGGGACTAAGAGATATTCACTGCCCCAGACATATAACACAGAGTGCATCAGATGGAAACACAACAGTCAGAGTTGCAAGGACTTCATACAGGTCAGTGTTCCAAAGTTTGGAGGCAACAATGACATCAAACAGACTGCCAGAATGGCTTACGTATTTTCTCTCTTACAGATAAATATCAGAAAAGTGCAGGAGGAAAGTGAGCGGCTGAAGAACACACAGGTTACACAACCAAGGGTAGAACTAGCTGGAGCTGCACCTAGCCATA
Organism: Fundulus diaphanus; assembly: GCA_037039145.1. Lineage (NCBI taxonomy): Eukaryota > Metazoa > Chordata > Actinopteri > Cyprinodontiformes > Fundulidae > Fundulus > Fundulus diaphanus. Next base: position 54,409,754 of record CM073126.1, read on the forward strand.
GCTACAGCATCCAAACGTTCAACTCAAACGTGCTCGCCAAGGAACTGCTCTGGAAAGAGATGGCAAAGGTTTGGAGAGTTCAGCCGTTTGATTCATTCAGTGGACTTTCACCTGCTCAGGCATAACACCAAGGAACAGTTTGAGTTCTAGTTGATCTCAGTTTACCTCGGGTCCCAGACGTCTTTACAAACAAAAGCCTACTGTACCTAACCACAGGGGGTCAGTGGACTGACTGAACACAGGCATTCATACACCAACACATTGGTCGGTGGGGGCACACCAACATGTAGCAGCGGGAAGCTGGAATCAAACCCAAAACTTTCAGTTTTCAAGACGGCTAATCTTCTTATTGAGCCATAGTTGCACTCTGCAAACAGCCAGGTTGACGACTGAGATACTTTAGCTGAACGGTGAAATGTCCTCTGACTTCCAGTTCCCAGAGCGAAGGTTTACCTACAGTCAGCAGTACCACAGCGCTACTGTGGAGCCGGGAGAGGTGACCTCTAAAACAAGCACCAACTGTGCTGCCATGGCTCCTGTTTGGTCCACAAGTATGGGCGAGTCTTGGGTTCACCCCAGACAACCAGATCAAGCTCGTGTGGAGGAACTTAGGAAGGTAGTCCCTGTTTTTTCTGCGTGCTTTGTGAATTTTCCCAGTAGCAGTGATGTTCCTAGCAAAGCACATCCAGTTTATGGCTGCTATCTTTCTAGGCTTCATTAAGTCAGACACACACCGGGCCTTACGGAGGTGCTCATTTTTGTGGCTTTATGTGATGGTCCAACAGAAAGTCGTGCATCATTATGAAGTGGAGGTGATACATGGTTGTCAAAATGTTTGACCAAATGTTGTTTGAAAAGTTCTTTGAGTCAACAGAGTAAGCTTTTTTCCTATTCTTCTTTACATAATACCTCAATATCAGTTTTCAAGTCCTCCCACAGATTCTCAATTGGATTTAAGTCTGGACTTTGACTAGGCCATTCTAATATGGCTTGCTTTGATCTAAACTCCATTGTAGCTCTGGCTGTATGTTTAGGTTCAATGTCCTACTGGAAGGTCTTCCCTGTCCCTGCTGAAGAGAAGCATCCCACAGCCTGATGCTGCCACCATCATGTTTCACCATGGGGATGGTGCAGTTGTCTGCCACAGATAGCACTTTATGTGTGGTCCACACAGTTCGGTTTTGGTTTCATCAGAACAACATGCCTTCTTCAATGTTTGTATGTGTCCTTCATGGCTTGTGGCAAACTGTAAACAGCACTTTTACAACTTTCTTTCGACAATGGCTTTCGTCTTACCACTCCACTATAAAGAATCCTAAGACTAAAAGTTGCTCTTAATGACATAATTTCAAGAAAAATCTTAGAATTTCTCGAGTTATAATTTTACCTCGTTAAGATAAAAGTTATTCACTAAGCAATTTAGTCCTGAAAAGAGCTACTAAAGGGAAAATGTTAGTAGAGAGGAGGACTTTTACCTAGCCTAAACGTGTACAGTTATTAATATTCAATTCAAATTCAATTTAAAAATACTTTATTAATCCCAAAGGGAAATTAATTGCTGCTGTAACTCATGGGACGTCTTCAAAGAGTTGTAGATGCTGATGGCTGCGGGCAGGAAGGATCTCCTGTAGCGGTCTGTCTTATAGCTGATCTAGAGAAGCCTCTGACTGAAGACGAACCCTGAAGGATTAAGCTTCCTCAACTACCTCCAGTTCTTCTCCCACGATGATAGTGGTGAACCCATTCATGTTTCTCTTGAAATCTACACTCATCACCTTGGTTTTCTCCACATTCAGGATGAGATGATTGCTTCCACACCATGCCACAAAGCGATCAACCAGCTCCCCTTACTCAGCTTCCTGTCCATCTCTGATGCACCCGACGACTACATAGTCCTCTGAGTATTTCTGCAGATAACAGGAGTCTGATGTGCAACAGATAAACTTTATTATCCCCATAGGGTGAAATTAGTAAATTTCAGCAGAATGACGGGTTAAAGGTGCGGCTCTAGTAATGTAATTTTATTGAGGATTAAAAAAAAGATAATGGGAAAAATATTGAGTAATTGTAGTGTAAATCAGCTGATGTAATTATTTTTATTTTTGCCTTTCTGATAAATTCATTCTCTGTTGCTTTAAGAAATAACTTTAAATTAGATTAGCTTGTTTTTCATTACTGATCTAGTGTGCAGCTCTGTGTGTCACTTCCGAATTTCCCCATTGTGGGACAATAAAGGAATTTCTTATTTTATCTTAAAAAGTGGAAAAATTTACAAACAATATACTGTGGTACAAAAAGTTTCAATATTTTATAGAAACTGAAAATTTTCTCAATAAAAAAGATTTTAATCGAATTGGAAAAAGTTGCAGAAAACTATATACATAACATTCTAGACAAGATAAAGTCCAATAATATACACTCTTTATACATAGAAGGAAGATGTAAAAGGTGGGAAAGTATTTGTATGATATCAGTGTCCATAGGTTAAATGAGAAGTTTGCTTGTGTGATGCCATCTCCTCGTTTATTTGTAAAGAACTGTGAAAACTATTCACCCTTCGCTTCATAATGTTCCACTGTGTTTTGGTCTGCCACATAAAATCCCTGTAAAATACATTGAAGCTCGTGGATGAAGCTGACAGAAAGGAAAGGTTTAGGGAATCAAGAATTACAAATCTTTTATTGTCATGTGTTACAGTGGTGAAATGTTTTGAGTCAGACACCGGCTCAGGATGCTCAGAAATAATATGTACAGGTAGACACAACAGACAATATTACCCCCCGCCCTACCTTTTATTTTTATTATTTTTTAATTTAGATATGAAGTCAGTCAGTTGGCTGCACTGGTGAAACACTCCCTGAGAAGTTTAAGCGTGCAAAAATAGTCTCTAGGGTCTGCTAAGACTCGTACCGTGTTCCAAAAAGTCTGATATCAGTCCTTTTTGAACAATATGAATTCCTGTGTTGCATGAATTAATCCCTCAAAACTCCTTTGATGCTAAATTCATGCCTACGGTAAATTCTGTGCAGTATTCTTAAACCTTCATACACAGAACTGTGCAATCATTCCTGAGAAATTAGAGTGTGCAAATACGCATTAACGGCAGTGTTAAAGTAATGTGTAACTCAGGAATGGTGATACTGTTATTGTGTTTTATGCTGAGTTCATGTTATTTGTTTTGTCTACCAAGCCATGGAGGGAAAACATTCTACAGGCCAACTTACTGAGTTGCCATCCTTGCCGAGATAGATGGGCCTGGAGCCAGCGGTCTGAGGACTTTGAGCTTTACAGAAAACCTCCCACATTCTTCAGCAGCACTCCTGGTATGATCCGTTCCTCAGTTTAAGCTACAGCCACAGAGCCCTGGGCTACCTGGGCAGATTCCCTGTGAATCATCTCTATTTAAATCAAACCAATCTAAGGCCAAGGAGACCTAGAATCTTCCAGCTACTGTATGTGTGTTATCATTACTGACCCAATCTGCATCCACTTTAGATTTTAGAGTAGAGCCCTCTGCGAGCATGTAGGTAAATTACAAAACCATTTCTCCAACAGGTTAAATAGGGAATATAATGGAAATGGAACTGCAGTATCAGCAAAATTTCTGTTCAGTTCATCTTTGATATTAAAGTGTGAAAGCTATGGATGAAACTGCATCGCATGTGGGTCTGATACAGATGTTATAAAAATCCAAAGACTCATAATTCATTCAGATGTACAGAAGCACGCCACACTTAGCAGATTTTATACATAAAAGAAATGTGAAAACCACTAATTATGCACTACTTTGAATTGATCTACAACATAAAGTGCTAATGAGTTTGTGTTTGTAATGGGCCAAAATGGGTAAAAGTGGGAATACTCTCTGAAGGCACTGTAACTGTTTGGTTTTACAGTTTAATTGGTTTTAAAAGGCATGACATTGGTTGAAGCATTTCACAGACCATCAGTCAAAAAGCAATCCAACAAGGTTTAAGAGAGACGACAGCCACTTTACTGCAGCTTCAGATTGCCTCCTGACAGCTGGAGCAGACAAAACACTCCAGGGCTTCAGATAGCGAGCTGTGGTGGAGGCAGTAAATCTTTATTTAGACTTCGTCAATATAAAGCTGCTTGTAAAATTTGTTGTGAAGGTCTTATAAATATATCTTAGACGTTTTATAGTTTGCAACATATAGAGACATATTACGCTGAAGTTGTTCTGGTAGACACGCTGCTTCGTGTTTAAAAGCCCATTTAAAACAATCCTGCAATCCACCGCTGCCACATACACAGATTGCTGTACTTCATCGAAAGCAGCTCAACCAAGCTCATGTGGGTAAAATGAACTCGGTTCTGGTTCTTCTGCTGTGGCTTTGCTTTGTTTGGCTCAAATGCTTCTCAAAGACAGGATCAACTTGTTTGACATTTTTTTAATTTATACACCAGTAACTCACTCTGGCTGCATACGTTTTTAGGAAAGATCATCATGTCCTGCTGCCGTAGTATTTGTTATTTTTGATCTTTAAGCTTTGTTTTTGCTCAGTTTGTTAGTAAATATGGCCTTTTCTGTGTATATTTACCATTACATCATGTGACCAGGGTTACGTCACTGCACATGCGTACGATTGGTCAACAAGCCGAAGCAATGGAGGCGAGTGAGTGTGGAACTCCTAGCGTAGTTGCGGGAAAAAAGTCCGAGATCAAGTGTGAAAAAAAAGGGCAAGATGTTTCTGTCGTTTTTCCGCGAGACATTACAGCACAGTTGGCTCGGTCAGAACTTATTCAGTAGCTGTGTCAATGGTCACCATCTGGCTTTCTAAAGCCCCGTTTACACTACACCTAAAAACCGAGCCATGCCGAGACCAGTCCGAGCTTGGATCAGTTATCCAAGACAAGCCGACCCGTTTACACACAAAGCTTATCTCGGTTCCTTGGTTGCTCCTCGCCCCCTAGTGGCGATCTGTGGTACTACCGCTCTCTGGGATTGAAGGCGGTAGCAGCAAAACAAACAGCGCGGCGCCCGTAACATTCAGGAAGTTATGCTTGATATTGTGATATTTCGGTGTTTGCGGAGAGTCAGGGGAAGAAGGCAACCATTGGTGAATTTACTTGAGAAAGTTGGCTTTTTTGGGAAGTGGATGAGACAAACGAACGTCTAATAAGGATTTACAGACGCAGGAAACAACGACAGACGCTGAGGTTCATTGCGCTGCTAAGCAGATTCATCTCTGGAAACCGTGTGGCACGGTAAGGAAGCTAGTATTATTATAAATGTCTGAAATTTGTCTGAATGGAGTGTGAATCGGGACGTGCAGCCAGACTGCCGGAAAACCCGCGGACAGTCAGCTGACTGTAAGGAGATGACGCGGTCTGCTCATGCGCTCTTTATCAGAAAACTGGGCCAGAAATAAAACCAGGCCGAGACCTACTCAAGAGCTGGTCTGCAGTTAGCGCGGTCCGGTTATGTTTAGCGCGGTCTGGTTCAGTCTGCTGACCGTTTACACACAAGAGTTATCTCGGTTACCGAGCTCGGACTGGTCTCGGCTCGGTTAAAAAAGTGTAGTGTAAACGGGCCTTAATAGTTCTGCGGTACAGCGCGCCCGCTGTTGGGGTTCTATTTAGGCTCAAAAAGGACAATCAAAACACTATCTGGATGCACGTCTGGAGTATATTTCATCAATCAACTGGATTTTGGTCCTTTTGGTATAGGCATATAACATGCTTATATACCTTTAAAAGCTGCTGGGTATAAAGTTTTAGCTCCTTGCAGTAGACTGGACTCAGAAGGGTCTGTCCCATTTTCCCAGGAGCGTGTGGGCGGGGCTGGAAGCGTTCTCACGCTGCTGCTGAAGGCCCTTATTGACAGACTTTGATAGAAGCTCCAGATGGTGGAATTCAGCCTCTTTGGCCAAAATATCCCACACATCACTGGAAAAGGACTTTGCTCAGGGAGGAAATGAAGTGAAATGAGTAATTCTCTTATCACATCTGTTAGTTTCAGTCTTGCTGTGTTTGTCCCAACCTGAACCACCTCGTTCATCTTCAGCCGATCTCTGCTGTAAACAGGATGAAGCCCCTAAAGGCTCGGAGCTAAGTGAGTGCACTCTTGGTCCTCAGGTGACGCTCTGCAGCGGGAGCCGCTCCAAACAGACGGAGCTCAGTCCGCTCACCGGCTGAAGAGGCTGCTTCCTGACGGTAAGAACAACAACCCACCAGGAAGCAGTCCTGACCCACAGTTCAATTGGCACATGGGGAGAAACTCAGACAAAAGTCCAGATTCCCTCAAAGAGGACCCAAAGAAGCCCTCATGTGGTGGTAGAGACGATCAGCTCTGGGTTATCCCTTTACAGTTCTGCAGGGACATACATTAAAACAATAGAAGCTCACATTTGGATCTAAAACAGCAACTTCACATTTTGGAAAGAAGCCAAGCCAGTTGGTGGGAAACGGAAGATCTGCTTTCATTTAATCATCTGGTTTCCTTGGTAATTGTAGCATACATGTTTACCCTACATTTACGGGCAACTATTGCATGTTTATACTGCTGTTTAAAAAAAGTGAGTAAAGTTCAAAAAGCTTTTGTTCTGAAACTAGTCCAAATGCGTTGGCAACCCTGCACGCCCTAATCTGAAGGAAACCAGGAAGGATCCAATGGGTCATCCCTCCCCAGAAAGTTACTAACCTATCCGCTGATTCCTGTTTCCTGTCAATCCCTGATCAATTTACTTATAGAAGCACTGCTGCTGAGAACGGCTTCAGGTCCGTGTTACATGGTGTCGACCCGCTGATATCACCTGTGAACAGATGTTCCAGCCCAGAACCATTGGGCTCAGTTCTTCTGTTTTGCCTCAGAACAGAATGTCTGACGTGACACCATAAGGTTCCGTTTGATTTAGGTCCAGAAGCCTTACTCTGGCTGGTCCAGAACCAAGATGCTGCTCCTCACTACTGGGTTTGGGTTTCCTGTCTTGTTGAAACATGGTTAAGCATTTCCTGTTAGTGCCAATGAGGCCCAGAAAAAGTCTGATTTGTGTAGCTTGTTTAATCCTGCATTGCAGCCTTCTCCTCGACAATCCGTGATGAAGCTGCTTAAAGGAGACGCCCAGCATGCTTTGCAGCATCAGCAGCAGAAACGATACAGCTCTCAGATACAGCAAAAGCCACAGCTTGTTAACTCAAGTTAGACATTTTATTTTGAAAGGTTCAAAACCTGATAGTTGCAAAAGAAAAAAAAAATACATTAAACCGAGCTGACTGCTCAATAAAAGTGTAAATGTGCGTCACAAATCATTCCTCGAGCAGCAAACTCCTTGGCTCGGACTGATGAGGAGAGCAGCAGCTTGATTTTCTAGGATAAGTCCAGCTTGGAGGAGTACACATGGTCGGTCTTTTAAACATGTTAGTTTAGCAGATTACAAGGAAAGGAGACTTTCCCTATTAAACTGGCTCTTTTGTACCATTTTCTTCACTCTCCGTTTGTTAAAGAGCACTTGGGATAGTTTCCTCTCAGCAGCAGCCTGTTATCCACTGAGCTGCAGCATTATGTGAACAGCCACCACTGATGAAATAGACCGTGACACAGTTAGAGAGGCCGGTTTAACGACGGAGCAGGGAACTCAGTATGTTCTTTCAAGAGGGTGTGAGCAGATGTAAGATCTGTTCTCCAACACCGCCTTGGCGATCTTCTTGATGTTGGCGTCGTTGTTTTCTGGAGCATCTGGAGGAAATGCAGTAGAGAAAGAAAAACAAATTATTAGTTTAGTTTAATTATCAGATGCCTGGATTGTGTCACAGATTACAGAGCTTCACACAATTTTTTATTCCCTTTGAAGCTTTTGACATTTTGTAACTTTACTTAATTCAACAGACCGACAAAAGGAAGAGCACAACTGTAAAGTGGAAGGAAAATTATTCATGGCCTTCTGGCTTTTCTACAAATAAAAATCAGAACAGCGTGGTAATAATTTTACTCTGGAATGAAATCCAGTGCTCCGGCCTGCCTCCACCTGATCGGTCCTGTGTGTGATGTAATCTGCAGCTGTTCTGTTTCTGCTCTGGAGCCTTTTCAAATATCGTTTTTCCTAATATTACAACAATCAAACGCTTCCTCTGACAGCGCAGCTCCTTTTTGCACGTTTCCTCGTCTTTAGCTGCTCCCACAGATTCTCTATCAGAGTGAGGTCAGGCTGCCCCAAAACCTTCAATTACTACCAGTTAGAAGAAACGCGCCGGCCCCATTCAGAGCTTCCTCAGGTCAGTCTTTTGTCCCTTCTCCTCCTGCCTCCCTGGTAATCGCTCAATCATCAGACACAAAGTCCAGAGCATCCGTGCCGTTCTGTTTTCCTAGAGCCGTGGTCCAACAGATCCTGACCTTTCCATAGAAACACGCTGAGGGGAAAAACACTAACACAAGGTGCTCAAGAGCAGGGTCAGACCGAGCTGACTCGAGTGAAGTTTTGAGTGAACACGGCGTTTTTCACTGATTGGCCAAGGAGAAATGAGAAGGCTTTCTCAGAGGAAGTCCAGAAAAACTGAAGAGCGACGACATTAATATGAAGGACCACCATGAACTGAGTGGGTCAGACCGAAATAGTATTGTACTATTTCGAAACCATGAAGCACACCTGAAGGAAAAGAAAGAAAAGAAAAACAAAGAACACTCCTGCTTTCCATACACAGAGCTAATTAGTTTATTATTAGCTTAGGCTGATGTGTGATACAGATATTTATCCCGGTGGATTACTTTATCCTTAAAAAAATAAGACAATCTTGCACATAAAATGAAACATAATTATAAACATAATTTGAATTTTCTTTCTTTTATGTTTTTATTATGTAATGATTTATTTTTTATAGTTTAACCATTTCGTCGCAGATTTCTTTAAAAAGTGTCAATGCGGCAAACAGGGTTGGGAGCGGCGGGACGGGGGCTAAAGCCACCCCCAGGGGGTGTTTCCCTCTTCCTGGCATTTTTAGGCCAGTCGAAACACAAACCTCGCAAAGACAAAGCCAAGTGAAGAGGAGCTGAGCTGGGTGGGCTAAAACGAGGAGAGTCGGGGCTCTTTTTAGCCACAGTGCTGCAATTACCCCCTTCTACTTTTCTGTCACATAGAAAATACTCCTGGATCAGTGCTTCTGGGTTATTTATGTGTGTATGCTCTGTCTTCTAAAGCCAAAGTCCAGAGCTACTATGGATTGGTTTAGATCAGGCATGTGCAAAGTACGGCCCGGGGGCCATTTGTGGCCCCTGTACTGATTTTGAGTTGGCCCCCCAACTGTATTTGAAGAAAGATTTGGTCCACCAGCATAGGTGGCTGATGAAGATGGAAGCTTTTAGTTTTTAATTAGGGCAAAATTATTACGGAAAAGTTAAAATCTTACAACTGAAAATGTTACACAAAGTATTCATCTTTTAATAAACACACTTTTGACATTCTTTTTCATTTTATAGTAAATAGGACCACATCTATCCAATTACATTTAATTACTCAAACACAGACTTTGGTGCATTAAAATCTGGTTTTAATTAAATTATTAAAATTGGCTAATTACAAAGTGGTTTTCAAAGAACAACTGACCCAAATACTGTTCTTATATTGCTGGAGCAAAGTCTAGCGATATAGTGAAATTAAATAGTTCAAATTAGTTTGCAAACTGGATGACGACAAATGAACAAAACCCTTTTAACCTTTGGATCTACAGGGATTTACACATTCACTTCCTACAGAAAATCTGACTAATTCATTTAAAATTATCATATTTTTTAGAGCAGGTAAAAAAATTAAAAAATTTTAGTTACAAAAAAAAACTGTATTCATTTTTTGGCCCTCGAGTTCCTTTGAGTTGCCAATTTTGGCCCATGTACAGAAACGTTTGGACACCCCTGGTTTAGATGGAAGCATGTTCATGTGTATTAATGGTCCAATCCAAGTCAGTATTTACATCCAACTGAGTAACTGCCATAGGGTGTTCTCAGTCAATCTAACAGGAACACACCTGTGTTATTCCGCAAGGAAAAAGGACCAAAAATGTCAGTCTGTAGATGTTTGAAGCTGCTAGAGACAAAGACCTGCAGCCTAAGGTGCTTCTTCAAAGCACTGCCTCAGAGGGGCTGAATGCAAATGCACACCACACTATTCAGATGCATCATGTCCCATTTTCCTTTCACTTCTAAGTTATGTGCTACTTTGTGCTGTGTGAAAACTCGGAAGGACTGTTTCTACTTGAGCCAAGCTCAACTATAACTCTGGCTGACAGGTGGGCCATAAAGAAGGAAAACTTCTACTGTGTGGCTGTACTTGAGTGTTGGTATCTGAGGTTTGGTGGGGAAATTCCACAAGACATGCAAGTCTGTTGTTCTACCGTGCTGCACAGGACTGTTCTCAATTCTCAATTAGGTTTATGTGTTTCACTTACGTTTCTGCAGCTGGACCATCAAGTAATTGTTCTTGAAGAAGACATCGTTGCAGAATGTGTTTGCGAGCAGCACCTGGAAGGAACAACATCACAGCAGGGTTCAGGAAAAAAATGCTGAGTGGGTCGCACAGGAAAACACAGCAGACACTCAGTTCCCTGTCCTAAAAACGCCACAACTTCCATCAAATAAACACAGGTTGTTTGATCACCTTCTTCTCCTGTTTGCTTTGTGTTTGTGCTTTTAATCTATTCTACACTGTAAGTTTTAGAAGGACAGTGAATGTACTTACTGGAGTAATAGGCATGCTCCTTAAGGTTAAAGAACCAACACACAAGCTCCTCCTGCAGCTTTTAATTTGACCATGATATTAAACTTAAGCACTTTTAGAACTAAGTGGAATTACAGCGGATCTTCAAACCTCATGACCATGCTCAGAAATCCCAAAAAACACATGACAAGCTGATCTCAGGAGGCTGAGATGGTCTGATAAGTTCTCCTGGTCTGGACAGGCATGATGTGGTAATAAGTCTGGTTTGAGACGTTACCCCCGGATCTCTGAAACAGGGCTGAGGGATCTCACTATAGGGCACAACCGCGGCGCTTGTCCCCAGAAGCCCTACTACATTATGCCAGTATTGACTGGCAGACAGAAGTGCTCAAGCATTAATGCCCGACGTCACACAGGCAGTCATCAGTGTTGTAAACACACCTCTTCCTCGCCCCAGGCATTGAGTGTGATCTGGTGAGATATGTTTCACAGAACCAGGGTTCATTTCTCAGTTTCGATATCTCACTATTGGCTGCGGTGACTCCTGCCTTGGCAGATAAGCTTAGTCGAAGTCCATCAGATACAGCCGGCATTTTATACAGAAGTGGTGCTCACGCCCAGAACTGTGCGGGCACTGGAACATTCACGCTGTAGAACCCAGTGAAGGTGTGAGGGGTTGCCTAGCTGGCAGCTTTACATGCAGTATACCCACAGCTATACCATGAAACAATGTTCAGGATGAGGCCATGCCACAGGTGGAGTGAGTGCATAGGCCTGCTGGGGGTGCAAAGCCTCTGCTGTCATGAGCTATAGTACTACTCTACACTATCCAATGAAAAAGGCTTCCCTTCATGTGGTGAAGCCGATGACACGTACGGCTGCTCTGGTCTGTGAAAATCATCAGCTTTTTTCCACACACATCAAAGGGCAGAGCACCTGCAGCCGTTCATGCTCCTGAGAGGAGAATGGCGGTGGGGAGAAAGCCATTAACTCGAGGGGATGGCGTTGTTATCCTAGCAGGGGCAGGATAACAACCTTAAGCATAAAAGCAGAATTAGGTTTTAGCAAAACCCGATTGAGAAACTGCATGCAGTATGGTAATAGCAACACAAGCGAACATACTGTACGGTCGTCGACAGGTAGGTGACAACATGAGATTGCTGCAATGTACACCTTAAGGGTCGAAGGAGAGCGGCCCTTATCAAGAAGAGACTGGAGGAACCCCAGAAAAGTGGGCACCGAGCAGGTAACCGGATTCTCATCGCGGGCAGAGCACCACTGAGAAAAGAGACGCCATATGTTATCATACTGAAGCCTAGTGGAGGGCGCCCTAGCAATATGGTGTGTCTGACAGGATCTGATCACCCAGTCAGCCTCCCAGGGGCCATGCCCACAGCTGGAGACGTTGAGGGTTGGGGTGCCATATCGGTCCCCCCAACTGAGACAGCAGGTCCCTCCTTGTTGGAAGACGCCATGGAGTACCGAGACACAGACTCCAAAGCAGCGGGAACCACGGCGTGCTGGCCAGAACGGAGCTACCAGCAACACCCTGTGGCCTTCCTCGAGAACCCTCCGTAGAGTAGGCCAAATCAGCGAGAAGAGTGGAAAGGCATACAGGAGAACCCGTGGCCATGGATGAGCCAGCGCGTCCTGGCCCAGTGCGCCCGCGACCCCTGTCAGGGAATACCATAGGGGACAATGGGTCGACTCCTCTGTGGCGAACAGATCTACCTCTGCCTGGCCAAAGAGGTTCCAGATCATGCGCACTACGTCGCGGTGAAGAGACCACTCTCCCGGAGCAGGTGCCTGGCGGGATAGAGAGTCTGCAACCTGGTTCTGCCGCCCTGGTAGATAGGCTGCGCTCAGGGTGGACAGACGGGGAAACGGCCATTCCAGGAGATCCCTGGACACCTTCAGGAGGCGTGCCGACCTGGTGCCTCCCTGGTGGTTGATATGGTAAACAACAGAGGTGTTTTCCGTCTGAACCAACACATGCCTTCCCTCTAGGTGGGGCAGAAGGCACCTGAGGGCCATGTGCACAGCCCGCAGCTCCAGCACGTTTATGTGCTCGGTGCGCTCCCTTGGACCCGAGATCCCGAATCGCTCTGTGTTGCCACACGGCGCCCCAGCCCATGGGGCTGGCATCCGTGGTGACCACTTCCCTTCGACACACCACTAACCCCATTGGAACACCACTGGACAAAATGGTTCTGTCCCGCCAAGGAGCTAGGGCACGAAGGCACATCCTCGTCACCATGAGCCTGTGACACCTGTGCAGCCTGGCGTCTAGGCGAAAGCTGTTGAGCCACCGCTGCAAAGGAGCAAACCCAAGGGCACGACACGAGTGACTGATGTCCGTTTGCCCAGCATTTGCAGGAGGATGCTGTAAGGAAACTGCCTGCCCAGCCTGAATCGACTGACAAATGGTAAATGGTAAATGGACTGAACTTATATAGCGCTTTTACAGTCATGCTGACCACCCAAAGCGCTGTACACTATAGCCACATTTACCCAGTCGCTCTCACTAACACGCACACATTTATACACCGAGATGCAGCTCGGTAGGCAACTTGGGGTTAAGTGCCTTGCCCAGGGGCACATCGACATGTGGCAAGGGGAAGCTGGAATCAAACCCACAACCTTCTGATTGCAAGACGACTACTCAACCCATCAAGCCACAGTCGCCACAGTCGCCCGACAAGAGTATGTCGTCCACCCTGTGAACAGATGGACGGGCCTTCATGGTAGTGGAGTCCAGATGCACCCCAAGAAAGGTGGTTGTCTGAGATGGAACCAGACAACTCTTTGCAAGGTTGACTTTGAGGCCCAACCGTGACACCTGAAGAAGAAGCCGGGACGTATCCCGAGAGGCATCTACCAGAGTGGGAGCAAAAAGAAGCCAGTCGTCCAGGTATGGCAGAATCCTGACTCCATAGGCCTGCAGAGGAGAGAGGGCCGCTTTCACGCATCGAGTAAACACCCTCGGGGAAAGGGAGAGCCCGAATGGGAGCACCCGGAATTGCCAATGGCGACCCCGATAAGCAAACCTGAGAAAGCGGCGATGTTCTGCCGCAATAGGCACATGAAAGTAGGTGTCCGTCAGATCTATTGACGTAAACCAATCCCCTGCCACAACAGTCTGAAGGACCTCTGCTGTGGTGTGCATGTGGAAGGGAAGGACTTTCAGGTACTGATTGAGTCCCCTTAGATCTAAAATGGGGCGAACACCGCCAGTCTTTTTTGCCACAAGGAAGTATGTTGAATAGAAGCCTCTGGGTTACCGCAGAGGTTTCAAAGCCTCGATTGCTCCCTTGGCCAGGAGGGCGGAAAGCTCCTGGTCTAGTGCTAGGTATTTCACCGGGTCGGTGATAATAGTCATTTTGACCCGGTGTGAGAGAGGGGGCCGCCGTCAGAACTGGAGGCTGTAGCCATGGGTTAAGGTGGCAACCACCCATAGATCCACAGTGTGAGCAGCCCAGAAATTCAGCTGCTGATGGGAAAAATGTCCGATTGCTGGCCCGGTGGCATCGCCTTCTATCCCCTCGGCCCCTGGGAGCCGTGGGGGGAGGGCGTCCAGGATCTGAGGCCCGGGTTTGTCTAACTGGGTGGCCGACTGGCTCACGAAAGACCCTGCTGGGTCTCTGCCGCACATCACGGGGATAGGAACAACCGGGTCTATCACCAGTCCGGGGCCGTGGCCGAACACTGGGGGTAGCAGCAGGGCACCCCGAACGCTGAGGAAAAGGGGGGTACGCTCCTGCAAAGGCCAGAAAGCTGCTGGCTGGTCTGGCGTGCCTGAACAGTCCGCTCCAGTGCTTCCAGGGCAGCTGATCCAAACAAATCCCCTGGAACAACCGGGACGCCCCTGAAGGTCCTACGGCATGCCTGGGTGAGAGGAGACTGTGCAAGCCAGACCTGTCTACGAGCTTGGACAAGGAATGACATGACACGGCCAAGCTCTCTGGTCATCAGCGCAAAGGCCTGCAACGCTGCGTCGCTAAAACCAACCGCTGCAGCTGCCCCACCAGCGTCCTGAACCGATGCAGAGAGGGCGAACATGAGGTGCGCCAGGGAGTTGCCAAGGCGGCCAGCACGCGCTCCTGCATTGTATGCCTTGCACAGGAGGTCATCTGTAACCCAGCATTGAGTCCGCAGGCATCTGACGTCAGGACGCAGGGCTTCATCTGGCGACACAATCAGTGAGGCGACAGCGGGTTCAACTGCTGGCATACGGTCCAGGCCGGCCTTCACCGACTCATGCATGGCAGCTAACACCCAACCGTCTGAGGAGAGCCGTTATAACGCTCCCGGGTCCCGCCAACAAGCGTGCAACTCCTTAAGGTACTACTCTGATGGAGGTACAGAAAAGGGAGTAGGAGCCCGTCCGCGCCTGAAACAGGCACTCCCGGAGTCAGAGACATCTCCTTGTGGGAGTTCCAGCTGCAGCTGCTTCAGGGCCATGGACATGACATCCCACATAGAACTGTCACCGGCCCCCCCAACTGCACTCTGGGGTGAAAATGACCCGGGGGGGGTGGCGAGACCGCGGTCCCACCACGGCGCTTAGAACGCCTGTGGGGATCCACCTGTCCAGAGGGCGGAAGGTCAGAGCCCTCCTGGGGGCACACCTGGGCCAACCGAGCCACCCTCACTGCATGTGGCATAAAACTACAATTCATGCAGGGGTATTGGGAGAGGGGGCGAACACGCTACCGTCACAAGATATAAAACCAATAAACCAAAGGAGCTAACAACGTTAGCCGTACTCAAACTTCAGTAAATGAAGTTTGTCACACTGGGAGAGGGGGCGGAAAAGCTTCCGTCACCAGGTATAAAACTAATAAGCCAAAAGGAGCTAACGACGTTAGCCGTACTCAAGCTTCAGTAAATAAAGCTGGTACCACTGAGAGAGGGGGAGAACACGCTGCCGTCACCAGGTATAAAACTAATAAACAAAAGGAGCTAACAACGTTAGTCGTTTTCAAACTTCAGTAGATTAAGTGTGTCACACTGGGAGAGGGGGCGAACACGCTGCCGTCACCAGGTATAAAACTAATAAACAAAAGGAGCTAACAACGTTAGTCGTTTTCAAACTTCAGTAGATTAAGTGTGTCACACTGGGAGAGGGGGCGAACACGCTACCGTCACCAGGTATAAAACTAATAAACAAAAGGAGCTAACAACGTTAGTCGTTTTCAAACTTCAGTAGATTAAGTGTGTCACACTGGGAGAGGGGGCGAACACGCTGCCGTCACCAGGTATAAAACTAATAAACCAAAAGGAGCTAACAACGTTAGCCGTTCTCAAACTTCAGTAAATAAAGTTGGTCACACTGGGAGTAGAGGCGAAAAACGCCGCCATCACCAGCACTCAATCAAAACAGCCCAAGCTGTAGGTAACACGGTAACAAGAAGCTGTGAGCTGGGAGAGGGGGCGCGCGCACTACTGTCACCAACAAACAGCTTACTTACCTTCCGAAAACTTCCAAAAAACTTCCAACAGATCAACCCTCTGGGAGGGCGGTTTTCCTCCGCCCTCCCAGGGCTGCAATAGCCCTGGGAGGGCGGAGGAAAACCGCAACTCCACGAGAGATGGGGCGTCAAACAACAGGGAAGATGGCGAACCCCTTGCGAGAAGAAAAAAGGTACAGAGCCAAGGATGACACCAGGCTATATAGCCTCTGAGTGGTCATCCGGCGTCACAGGTGGGACTCTGTTGGTATAATTACTCGAACTGCGCATGCCCGAAGGGAACATTCAGTGCTTTCAGCACCGCCCTCTGGCAGTCAGGAGGGATGAAATAGAACAAGGAAGGTAGTTTTAGGTAGCTGTTTTTCTTTAATAAATGAAATCAGCTTCAGGTACTCATTTTATCTCTGATATTTCAATCTGTTTGACGACCTGAAACTTTTACTGTAGGGTGGACAAGACGAAATACTTTTCACAGTTCTGTGTTTAGACTAAAGAAAAACATGATTACTTTGACCTATAAGTATCCCCAAAGCTCAATTTGGGTTGAGCTATTGACGACTGGACCTGAGCTGAATGAGGCATCTGCTCTCAAATAAAATGCTGCTAGTTGAGGAAATACACTTTAAATGTTAGAGGTATGGATAGCTGGCCGTCCTTAAGAGAAAGCAGTCTACTGTGTCCCACTGTAAAAAAAAATTAATATTCCGTAAAGCTGTCATTTACCCGGTCTCTTGTGTAACACACACCTCATGGTCATGATTCCGGAGGCCGATGCTGATGGAGCGGCTGGCTCTTGACAGGACGGCCGTCATGGCGTACAGGTTGATTAATATGTCTGCTACCCTCTTCAGGACGAGCTGTTCATCCACTATACTCTGACATGGAAAGTGGAAAGGGTAAGAAACAACATCACTGACAAGCACTGTTGTATTGAACCTCGTTATTGTACACCTCAGAATAGAAAATGGAAGACCCACCCCGCCGCTGGGACTGCTGTTGAACCGGTTTTAGGAGCAACATTATTCAGCGCCATCTTTGAATGACTAAGAAAACAGTGAAACTGCGTTGGTTGAAGAAGGTGTTGAACTGGACAAGAGCTGGATTTGTTAGCCTTACTAATCTGCATCTGCATCAAAACTCATCAGTAAAGACTGCCAAGAGACGGAGGAACTTCTAATCATGTATGGTTTGCACCGTGCGTGGACACAGAACAATTTGTCTAACTCTATTGAGAAACATCCAATGACTTCAGAGAGGTTCATAGTGCACATAGATAGAGAAGGCTCTATCTTCTACTTTCTTCTTGTTGCCTTTGATTCACTTTTTGCCATTTTCTGAAATATTATTTGGGATATTAAAAATCAAGGAGCTGGATGCTGCTTTGTTTGTTAAGCATAAAGGATTTTTGTAACCCCACAGAGAGATAACTCCATCTATGAGGACGCTGCGTGAAATTGGACCTCCCAGCAAATGCAGGGCACAGAAACATGAAGAAGCGCGATTCAGCAGCTACACTGAAATCCTGGATAACAATCTCACACAACTCAGAGACGCGAATCCATCCTTTCACGTCAAAAGAGCACAAAAAGTTGTTGTTTGTGTCACTTCTTGACCCCAAAACGTTTCCAACATATACAGACACGATTCTTTCTGTCTGATTTTAAAAGTCCTCAGGAGAGCAGGGGATTTCTCATCAATCTCCATCAGCCTACTAGTGAGCTTACAATCATGTCCATGTCCAAAAGGAGCTGACAGAGCAGCCAGCAACTTCAGCTTCTTAGCTGTTTAATTGTGACCAGCACCGTGTCCACATCACCTGTTGAGCGCCGTTTCTCTGCTCTGAAGCCCCCCCAAGATGCATACATGGAACAGCTGGACAGCATCAACGTGGAGCACTGGTACTGATGCCAGCGGGCGTAGATTCTCAGTCATCCAGGAAATGGCCATGTTAAGTCCTTCAGTAGAAGACAACCGGGCTTCTTTGGTGGTTTCTTGAGGATGTTTCACCTCTCCATCAGTTCAGCTACATTTCTGATCTTGTTATAAAATGGAGGAGTAGTATCTCCACCGGCTCCATTGAGCAGGTGCCTATGGCTGTACTGCAGTTAAACCCTCACAAGTAATACGCACAGTTACGTGTTTAGGTAAATAAGTAGAGCTATTCTTGTGAGGTAAGGATGTGGAAAGCTGACAGTTTCTTTTGAAAAGACTGGAGCAGTTGTCCAGCAGGCCTGACTTATACAGTCATCCATTTAAAAATCTGTTGAAAAGCAGAGGAATCCTGAGGAGAGCAGCTTTGCTGGAATCTGCCATGTTACCTTTCCATATCTGTACAGAAGGCTCTCCACTGTCGACCCAAAAAGGCTCACGTTCTGCTCAAGCTGCTTCGCACTTTCCTTTAAACACAAACGGAGCATTACTGAGGTTCTGGAACCCAACTCAACAGAGTCTGAAGACAAGAAATCCCGCAGAAATCCGGCTTCTTACCTCCAAGCTGCGGTGCACCACCCCGTCTTTTCCTGTCAGGCCAAGGTCCACTGATGCTCCCAGGGAGGTCCTCAGCTTCTTGCCAGCCATGTTCACAGCCAGGAATATATTGCCTTTCTTCATCTCCCTGCAAGGCACGGAAAAAAAAGCCTCTCATAAATCCTGATGATCTACTCCACAACCTCGTGGACCCTTACAACACACATCTGGAGACATGGGAATATGCAGGTACATCTTAAAAATTTGAACATTGGGGGGGAGGGGGAAATCACTCATTTAAGAAAGTGAAACCAATTTATTATAGATTCATTACACATAGAGGGAAACCTTTACTCTGTATAGTTTTGGTGATTATGGCTAACAGAAAATAACCCAAAGATCAGTGTCTCAGAATATTACAATATTGTGAAAATGTTAAATCTTGTAAACTCGTGGTGTGTCCCACCCTAGTCAGCTAATATACTCCAGAGACCTGCAAAGGTTCCCTGAGCCTCTAAACTGCCTCTCTTTCTGGGTCAGTAGGCGACACCATCATGGGGAAGACGGTGAGTGATTCCCTTCACAAGGACTGGAAGCCATACAAGGGTTAGGTTAGGTTTCATAGATAAAGAAAAATCATGAATTGTCAAATATACCAGTTGAAATACCCAAAGAACTGTTGATCCTGTTGATTTAGACACCCTGACAATGAATGTTTAGCCCCTCGATTTTAAAATGGACAGTGATTTTAAACTTGACAGTCAAAAAGGGACCTTAGTTAAGTCATTTTTATCATTTAAGGAACAAAGCAAAGGTAAAACCTATTCTTTCAAGGTAAAAATATGGAAACACTACTCTAAGCCTTCATTTCATCATGGCTGGATTAGTGTAATTCTCTATCTCTGAATATGCTGCACACCTTTTAATGGAAAAACATTAAAGCACATTACCCGATTCTGGCCTCCCTTCACTGGTTGCCTGTTTATCTTAGAGTTCATTTTAAAGAACTTCTGTTTGTTTTTAAGGATTTAAACAGCTTATTATTATTGTTGTTGTTTTAAACTGTTGAGTCTTTACTCAAGTCATTTTATTAGATGTTATTTTGTTTTACCTTGTGTTAAAGTGCTCTTTAAATAATGATGACAATGATGATGATTATGATCACAAGAAACTTTTGCAAAAGATTTTTCACACCTCACTTATTAATTCAAGGAATTATTTTAAACTAAATATTTTAGGCTAAAATATTAAACTGTTCATTGGTTGTTGTTTTTTCTTTAATCCCACCGTTATGGTTAGTAATTTCTGACAAAAACTGCAGCATTTTCATTTAATCCAGGGGTTTTAAAATTCATTGAATGTGAGCCTCCCCTTGGAATAGGTAAAGATAACAACCCCCCCCCCCAAAAAAAACCACAAACCTACCCCACACAGTTCCCTGCAGCAAATGCATCTTTCTTTTGTGTTCCTGGAATCCTGTGTTTCACAAACATCTGATAGCCCAATACATTTTTTTATTGTATTTATTTTAACAAAGTA
This sequence comes from Fundulus diaphanus, assembly GCA_037039145.1. NCBI lineage: Eukaryota > Metazoa > Chordata > Actinopteri > Cyprinodontiformes > Fundulidae > Fundulus > Fundulus diaphanus. The sequence continues at coordinate 54,429,897 of CM073126.1, forward strand.
CATCCATAAAAAAATGCCTATTCATAAAATCCATCCATCCAAATATTTCCATTTTACATGCTACTTTTACATCACGGACAGAGGGCCTATTTTTAAAGTTGAACTGTCATTACAGCAAATTCATAAACTGACAAACTGAACTAAACAGATGCCAATGTCAAACTGAACTTACGTCAACAGGAGACGTCAGCTGAAATAATAATAAAAAAGAAAACTTGAATTTAACAGACGTCAACACATCCATATTCCGATTTACTTTTTAGGCTAATTATACACAATTTAAACCTATTGGTATTTTAACAACCAAGCATTTCATTATTATCTCTTATCTGATGTATTTCTGATGTTTGGCAGTTTGTTTTACCTCGTGTTAAAGTGCTCTTTAAATAATGATAACAATGATTATGATTATGATCAAACTTTTGCATCACCTCCCAGTTAATCTGTGGGACACGTCACCCTGGTGATCATCGGGGAGAGGAATGTGATGGTAGAAAACCCAGATGAAATGTGCTGACTTGAATTTCTGATTTAAGTTGGCTTATGGGTGATGCCATCCCCAGTTTCCTCGGTCTCCAAAGCGAGGTATGCCTGGCTCAGAGTTGCTGTGTGGACCGCACATTCTGGCGTCAACTTTTTCTTCATAGATCACTGCCTTTGCGTGGAAATGGACGTATGCAAGATTTAGTCTCCGTTTTGTCCATATGCACACTTTAGAAGTGAGACCCCTGGACTGTTGTTCAATAGTCCAAAGTCCTGTTTTCAGATAAATATAAATTCTCCATTTCATTTGGAAATCCAGCAGAACTTGGTACAGTCCCCCACTGCCAAAGGTAGTGTGGTTGGTTGGCCAGCAAACTGGGCTGACCAGAACCCCACAGAGAAACTATGGCGTGTTATCAGGAGGAAGATGAGAAGGACCAGAACCAACAACGCAGATGACCTGAAGGCTCCTATCAAAGCAACATGGGCTTCCTGAGCACCTCAGCAGAACCGCAGGATGATCACCTCTATGCCACATTGATGCAGGAATTCATGCAGACGGCCCGACCAGGTATAGAGAAACTAGAAACTTTTCAGGGTTTCATGATCCGTCAGCCATAATCATCATAGTGACAAGAAATCAAGGCTCGAAATATTTCACTATGTCATGAATCTATATAGGATATGATTTTCACTTTCACAAAAAAGTGACAAATACTGAACTTTTTCACAATGTTATAATTTTTTGAGCCGTACCTTGAGGAGCAGAATAATAAACGCAGATGGAGTCACCCCTAATGCATATGGAAGATGCAGAGAAATCCTGGGAGTCACTGATCCTGGGGAATATTTATCTGCTCCATGATGTAAAGAATAAAACGAAAGTTACATAAGTAACTACGGTTCTATGAATCCCGGATGACCGCTAGAGGGCGGTGCTGAAAGCACTAAATGTTCCCTTCGGGCATGCGCAGTTCGAGTAATTATACCAACCGTCATGTGGTCATCCACATGACGGTTGAGTGGTCATCCGGTGTCACACCTGTGACACCGGATGACCACTCAGAGGCTATATAGCCTGGTGTCATCCTTGGCTCTGTTCCTACAGAATCTTCTCGCAGAAGCAAGGATTCTTCTCGCAGAAGCAGAAGGACCTGACCCAGTGGATGAGGGGCAGTCACATTGACATTGTAGAACCTCGTGAAGGTGGTCAGGGAAGCTCATGATGCAGCAGCACATATTGCTTCCAGCGGGACCCCTCTCAAAGCCGCCCAGGAAGCAGAGACGCTCCTGGTGGAATGTGCCCTCACACTGGCTGGCAGGGAGCAGCGACCTGCAGCCTAGGCGTGGCAGATGACACTCACAATCCAATGGGACAGACGCTGCTTGGAAAGAGGGCAGCCTAACCCCGGACCCCCATAGCATAGGAAAAGCTGGTCTGAGCGTCTTAGATTTGCGGTGGCCGCAATGTATGCCTCCAATACCCTTACTGGGCACAATAACTCAGATGCATCCTCAGTTGCACCTGACTGAGGCTGAAACCGAGCCAACCGCAATGGCTGGTTACGGTGAAAAGGAGACAACACCTTAGGCACAAAGGCAGTATTAGGCCACAGGGTAACACCGGAACCATCTGGAGCCCACCTGATACAGATAGGGCTGACAGAGAGAGCATGCAGTTCACTGACCCTCTTAGCTGAGACGATAGCCAACAGAAAAGCAGTCTTGCAGGAAAGCCCCTTGAGGTCCGCTTGTGCCAAAGGCTCAAATGGAAGGTGGCACAGAGCCGCCAGAACCAATGGTAGATCCCAATCGGGCACTCGTGGAGCCGGCAGCGGGCGTAACCTACGAGCACCGCGCAGAAAAAGAGAGACCAGATCATGGCGCCCCACTGTACGGTCGTCGACAGGTAGGTGACAACATGAGATTGCTGCAATGTACACCTTAAGGGTCGAAGGAGAGCGGCCCTTATCAAGAAGAGACTGGAGGAACTCCAGAAAAGTGGGCACCGAGCAGGTAACTGGATTCTCATCGCGGGCACAGCACCACTGAGAAAAGAGACGCCATATGTTATCATACTGAAGCCTAGTGGAGGGCGCCCTAGCAATATGGTCTGTCTGACAGGATCTGATCACCCAGTCAGCCTCCCATGGGCCATGCACACAGCTGGAGACATTGATTGTTGGGGTGCCATATCGGTCCCCCCAACTGAGACAGCAGATCCCTCCTTGTTGGAAGACGCCATGGAGTACTGCGACACAGACTCCAAAGTAGTCTGCCAAGGACACAGGTTTTCACATGCGCCGACGCATCGGTGTTGCCGGACCCATCACTACTATATAGCCTCTGAGTGGTCATCCGGTGTCACAGGTGTGACTCTGTTGGTATCGTAATCGCGGACCCAGGCACGCCGTCACAAAGCGCCGCTCTCTCAAACCACAACACAGAGCACGTGAATATGATCGCAGCAAGTAGCGGCGGAGGAAACGGTCCCAAAACGGGGTTTTACTAGTTCGCCAGTCTGACAGAAATAAACCAGTGATTTGTAAAACTAGCAAGGAACCGGTAAAAACTAAGTCTGGTAACGCAACCAACTTGTTTCATCATGTAAGCCGCTGCACAGCGCGAGCTGCGTCAGCCCCGCGCGGCTCCGCGTCTTCTTAGGAATCTTCTGGAAGTTCTTCCACAACAAAGCAGGTATAGCAGCTAAACTGGGCTCCCTTCTTTGTGATGAAATGAAAAAGCGTCCAAGCGGCATAAGGATATCACGCATGCACTAATATGCTTCATAGTGATGGATATGCTGTTGTTGTCTGCAGTTGAAAAACCTGGCTTCAAACAATTACTCGCCACTCTTGATCCGCGATATTAAGCTCCGGGACGCAAGTTTTTCTCTAACAGCGCTCCCTAAATTGTGCGTCTAGTGCCGGGAATCAGTGCAAAATGAGCTGCAATCTGTGTCCTTACACGCCACAACCTCGGACCTCAGCCCTGCGTCAGCCTCTCAATTATGAAACCTGAGAAGTAACTAGTGTACTATTCCCACCTAAATAGGCTATTTTATTTATTTATTTGTTATATTTATTTTGGTCATTTTACTGGTCACTTTAGTTTATTCTTTGTCATTATTTGATAACATAACTTAGGTCTCTTAAGTTCTTTTTCTTTAAAAAAATTCTGTTATGGTTAAAAAAGTTGGTTAAATAAAGATTTAATTGGAATTCTGTGTTTGTGTTCTTTATTAAAATTAAATCATTTAGCAATATCATAAAATTTCCAGGCAGAGCTGCACATAAAATATGGTTTTAAATATTTTCAATAATTATCGATATCGATCAATATGCATTTTTTTTTTATCGATAAGCTTTTTTTCTATATCGTCCAGCCCTAGTAGACGTCAGGGCAAAGTGAATCATACCACAGTAGAATTAGATGGAAGTTTATGTTTATTCAACCAAAAGTTTGTTTCTGACAACAAATGAGGCAGATATCTAACAGCAGGATTCAGGTTGAGACAGTGGCTGGGCCACTCCGAAACGGTATTATGACCAAAGATGACTTTAAAGCTAAACCTGCCAATAGTCTTGACCCTAACTGTGACGTCGTATACGTACCTTATTTTTCCTGTGAGCACCTTGCCGGCGTACTGCATCCCGGTGAGAGCCACATACATCCTCAGGATTTCATTGGTCCCCTGGACACAAACAGCAGTTCCACTCTCATGACTCTGGGCTCATCCATTAAAACTCAGACATAGTTAAGACAGCAGTGTGTGGCAGCTGGGCACTGGGACAGAGAATAATTGTTTTGTTTTCTTACATTTAGTCTACAGATCATATTCATTGATTAAAATAAATGGTATGGTAAATTAGAGATGTCCCACATTCCAAACATTTCATTTAATGTTAACATAGAAACATCCATCTAAAAGCTTCATGTTACCAAGTCAGCTGCGCCACCTGCTGGTTACTCACAGCAACAACAACCTGACGTTCCGACACACTTGGCTTTGTCTTTCAGTGGTTAAGATTGTTTCTCTCCCAGACATCGCTGTTGGCTGAACTGTTACTGGGTGCGCTGGGTCACCCTCAGGACCTGAAAACAGGCTCAGGGCTGATCTGCTCATCTGGATTTCGCTCCTCAATGACGCCACTAAAAGAGCCACTACATTTTTACTTCTCTTTATCATAGAAAGTACACCTGGAAAAGTGTTTCTGTGCTCTTTTGTGTCTCTGCTCTGTCTTCACTAAACCCCAAACAGTTGAGGCAGATGACCGTTCACACTGAGCCTGGTTCTGCTGGAGGTTTTCTTCCCTGCTAAAAGGGAGTTTTCCTCTCCACCCTCGCTGCATGCGTGCTCAGTATGAGGGATTGCTGCAAAGTCAGCGACCCAATGCCAGCATCTACTGCGGCTCTACGCTGATCCAAGACCAGTGAATGGTGCAAGTCAATGACTTGAACCAATCTGCTGGGTTTCCTTAGAGAGAAAACCTTTGACTTATTTTAATAATAAACTGAACTTGGTTAGGTTGTTTCATAACTGAGATCATATTAGAAGAATGTACAATGAGTTGGAATCTGTCTGGGTGACTGACCAGTTTTATTGTAAAGGCCCTTGAGACCACATCTGTCGTGAATTGGCGCTACATAAATAAACTGAATTGAACAGAAAAGGCCGAGTTAACCATCCGTTTAGTGCAAAATTAATTTCTAGATCATTTCAGCATAGTATAAAAGAGCCAGCATGTACATAATGGCTGCCAGATGGAGGGAGTCATCCCAAACAGAACTAGCAGACGTTCAACAAGGACGAGAGGAGGGAAAAAGTAGTTTTTTTTATTTTTTTTATGAAATCCTCCAGGTTGAATACATGGTTTAGACGTAAGGAGAACATTGTCTGTAGAAATTATGTTAGCTACTTTAAAAGTACCAGACACGGCTCCCTCTATCACTACCATGAAGCCTGCTGTTGGGAAATGAAGCGTCTAAGCCCAGCAGTGTGATTCCTCAGAAGGCGATCCTGAAGAACTCCTCCATGGTCCAGTTTTCCTACCAAACCGGAGCTGCTGTTCATCAATGCAGGAAGTCCTCGTGCTCTAACTGGCTCATCAGGCAGGAATAACATTTCTTTGGCCTTCTTTGTTTTTTCATGGTAATGTTTACAGTCATTGAGAGAAAAAAGGTTCTATACTCAAATTATTGTTTGTTTCTGTGATCAGGTGGTCCGTCTACACAGAGTTCTAGCTAGGAACCGCACCAAGGATGCTTTTAGTCCCACCTGCCTACATGGACCGACACAGTTTAACATTTTAGCGTCCTGACACTGAAAGTTGCCTTAGAACCGGAGAGAGCTTGTGAGTCCAGCAGCTCTCTTTCCAGTTCAGGCTCCCTCCATCCATCCGTTTTTATACTTTAAAAATGGATAAATACGTAGAGCATATGCAGACATGAGTAGGCCTGTCACAATAACCAATAAATCAATTAATCGCTTGATACATTTTAATTACATGATTAACATAAGCACAATGATTTGTATATGCATACTCCCCCTGTGTTTCTCTCTCTCGATAACAAAGGCGGCACACCACTTAATTTATCTGAGCTGGTATGTCGAGAGGTTATTATGACATTATCATATTGGTTGAAATTGTCTCCAATAGGCAATATTATGATTTATCATGATGTTTAGGAAAATTTATCATTGTGACCTCCTAGACACGAGGAACATTTGGAACCCTGAGTGAGGTGTGTATTCATTCACCCCCTCTAACCCAGGCGCCATAAATTCCAGAAGCAACCAACCTTCTCTTTGGGGTTAGGAGGCTGGCTGATACTGTCAGACAACAGAGCCATCAGTCATTTAAATACAGAAAGGAACATCCTGTTAGCCAATGTACCTCAAAGATGGGCAGGATGCGAGAGTCGCGGACGTAGCGCTCAAACGGGTAGTTCTTTGTGTAACCCAGACCTCCAAGGACCTGCAGAGCCTCACTGCAGCAAATCCAGCCGCCCTCTGAGCTGAACACCTGCACACAGTTTCAGGCAGCATACCCTGTGATGCCTTTGACCGTGATTGGTTTTCACATGAACCCTTTCTGGCTGTCCCACCTTGACCATGGCAGCCTCTAAGGAACAATCTGGAACTCCTGGTCGATCCATCATCCCCGCCGTCAGGTACGCCATGCTCTCCATCACGAAGGCGTTGATGGCCATCAGCGCAAACTTCTCCTGCAGAAACAGGTCAAAGCATGCCGTTCACATCTCACCTAATGGCAGCACCAGGAGTCACTATGGTACAACTCAGCTGTACCTGGATCATCCCAAATTCACTCAGGCTTCTATTAAACTGCTTCCTGGTTGCGGCGTACTCAGACGTCAACTCTGCGGGAAGACAGGAGAGAGAAAAGTCTTACAAAAAACAAATCAGACAGCATTTCTGGGGTTGAAAAAACAGACCCGCTTTTACCCATCAGCTTTTTGATCATTCCAGCACAAGAACTGCCCATACTGAACCTCCCAGAGTTCAGGATGTTCATGGCAACCTGTCCAACAGAGGCAGAACGTCATCAAAACCATCGACTAGGAACTAAAACTGACCCGACATCATAGCAGACGATACCTTGAATCCACCTCCTACTTCTCCAATCACGTTTTCCACCGGAACGGGGACGTTGTCGAAGGAAACTTCACAGGCTGAAAGACAGGTTCAACAGTCAGGTTAACTTCCGCTCCACTGCAGACTTTAGGAAGTGGAGGAATGAAATCGACAGACAGACCCGATTCATACTCAGTTAGCAAACATCAAAACACCATTATCTTTTTATCCATTTCTGACCTAATTTGGAGGAAAGTGAAACTGGAACTCTGAAGCGTGTGGGTGTGGCACATTTTCAGGTGAACATGGACGCCACGTCCTGCCGCCTCGGCATCAAAGCGAAGATAAATGACTTGGACAAGTGTTACCACATGCTAACTGGGCGTAAGCCACTGATCTCTATTTATTCACTGGATTGCTGATTTGCCCGAAAAACTGAAGTCACTGGCCGCCATCTTGCTACTCCCTACTCTCACAGAATCCCATAGGATTTGGCTGCAAAAAAAAGCAGTTTTCTGGCTGTGTGAAAACGTTTCACAAGTCATTTTACAGTCAGTGGATGTACTAACACTATCAAGTACTAGGAAATTATGTGCTGAAATATTTTGCATGTTATTTATTTATATATTTATATATATACACACTACCGTTCAAAAGTTTGGGGTCACCCAAACAATTTTGTTTTCCATGAAAAGTCACACTTATTCACCACCATACGTTGTGAAATGAATAGAAAATAGAGTCAAGACATTGACAAGGTTAGAAATAATGATTTGTATTTGAAATAAGATGTTTTTTACATCAAACTTTGCTTTCGTCAAAGAATCCTCCATTTGCAGCAATTACAGCATTGCAGACCTTTGGCATTCTAGCTGTTAATTTGTTGAGGTAATCTGGAGAAATTGCACCCCACGCTTCCAGAAGCAGCTCCCACAAGTTGGATTGGTTGGATGGGCACTTCTTGCGTACCATATGGTCAAGCTGCTCCCACAACAGCTCAATGGGGTTCAGATCTGGTGACTGCGCTGGCCACTCCATTACCGATAGAATACCAGCTGCCTGCTTCTGCTCTAAATAGTTCTTGCACAATATGGAGGTGTGTTTAGGGTCATTGTCCTGTTGTAGGACGAAATTGGCTCCAATCAAGCGCTGTCCACTGGGTATGGCATGGCGTTGCAAAATGGAGTGATAGCCTTCCTTATTCAGAATCCCTTTTACCCTGTACAAATCTCCCACCTTACCAGCACCAAAGCAACCCCAGACCATCACATTACCTCCACCATGCTTAACAGATGGCGTCAGGCATTCTTCTAGCATCTTTTCATTTGTTCTGCGTCTTACAAGCGTTCTTTGTGATCCAAACACCTCAAACTTGGATTCATCCGTCCACAACACTTTTTTCCAGTCTTCCTCTGTCCAATGTCTGTGTTCTTTTGCCCATCTTAATCTTTTTCTTTTATTGGCCAGTCTCAGATATGGCTTTTTCTTTGCCACTCTGCCGTGAAGCCCAGAATCCCCCAGCCGCCTCTTCACTGTAGGTGTTGACACTGGTGTTTTGCGGGTACTATTTAATGAAGATGCCAGTTGGGGACCTGTGAGGCGTCTGTTTCTCAAACTAGAGACTCTAATGTACTTATCTTCTTGCTCAGTTGTGCAATGCGGCCTCCCACTTCTTTTTCTACTCTGGTTAGAGCCTGTTTGTGCTGTCCTCTGAAGGGAGTAGTACACACCGTTGTAGGAAATCTTCAATTTCTTAGCAGTTTCTCACATGGAATAGCCTTCATTTCTAACAACAGGAATAGACTGTCAAGTTTCAGATGAAAGTTCTCTTTTTCTGGCCATTTTGAGCGTTTAATTGACCCCACAAATGTGATGCTCCAGAAACTCAATCTGCTCAAAGGAAGGTCAGTTTTGTAGCTTCTGTAACGAGCTAAACTGTTTCCAGATGTGTGAACATGATTGCACAAGGGTTTTCTAATCATCAATTAGCCTTCTGAGCCAATGAGCAAACACATTGTACCATTAGAACACTGGAGTGATAGTTGCTGGAAATGGGCCTCTATACACCTATGTAGATATTGCACCAAAAACCAGACATTTGCAGCTAGAATAGTCATTTACCACATTACCAATGTATAGACTGTATTTCTTTAAAGTTAAGACTAGTTTAAAGTTATCTTCATTGAAAAGTACAGTGCTTTTCCTTTAAAAATAAGGACATTTCAATGTGACCCCAAACTTTTGAACGGTAGTGTATATATATAACGCATTCATTAGACTATTAACGGCGATATTTATTTTATCGCGCATTAACGTATGTTGCTCACATGCTTTCAGTCAGTGTCAGTCAGCACGCGCGCTGACTGCAGCGCGCTATGTCACGGCAGCACTCTGCTGCTCCCCCTCCCCTCTCGTACATGGCTCAGCGGCGCCAGCCAATCAGCACGCAGGCTCAGCCTGGCCCGCCCACTCAGCTCTCACACAAACTCAACACACAAACAATCGCGTTGCTGAGAGAGACCGCAGCAGCGGAAAAACATGAACAGGGGAAGTAGCACCGTTTGGCTTTATTTTAATACCGTAAATGAAATCAAGCTGTATGTTTTGTAAAAAGCCGGTTAATTTCAGTGGAAACACAACAAATTTATCTAAGCACGTGAAAAAACATGAGCAAGAAAACGTCGAGCCACAGAAACGGAGAGAGGAGACAAAACTTCTGTCATTGCCCCGACAGACCCACAGACTGAAGTCTCTGACTGAGGCGTTTCAGTCCTCCATGGAACATCCAGGTAGATCAGTGGTCATCTTCAGCAGCAGTTCATGTTAACTTTCAAAGTAGATATTATCTATCATATGTTACTGGAGCCCACACAGAAAATGTAATTAAGACCTTGAAAGAACCCAGTACATATATTAAAAAGTGTTATTTAAGATAAGATAAAATTAGCTAATCCTTTTTTTATCCCACGACGGGGAAATTTATAGGATTAAAGCAACAGGCAGGTGCACACAACACAGACAAAATTACATAAGGATTGAAAGATATAAGAGGTGGATTAGCGAAAAAACACTGAACATAACATTATTGTTATTATTATTATTATTATTATTATTATTATTATTATTATTTAATTGTAATAATAAAATAAAAACCACAAAACCAACAGTTTCATGATACATCAAGCTTAGGGACTGGCTAATATACAGCAGGTCAAAAAAGGCCATATTTTGGCTGCAGTGCTGCTGTTCTCTTATCAAGAAAAGATCAACTAGTGCACTAAATTCAATAGATGGGTTGAAAATATCCAGTATAAAATACAGAGATTCCCAGGGCATGAAGTATACAGATAAGTTGACTTTTTTTGGTGTGTGTGTGTGTGCGTGTGCGTGTGCGTGTGTGTGTGTGTGTGTGTGTGTTGGCGGCAGGTGTAGAGGGGGGGCCCAAAAAGACTGCGTTGTCCCGGGCCCTAGCAAAGCTGTCAGCTGGCCTGGTTGTAACCACTGCCAAGTTAAACTTTCTTATCACCGGAGCACCTTGAGCTTAACATATCACTTAAATGCCAAACACACTGTAGACATCACCAAACAATTCAATGACTCAGAGAAGCTAACCAATGTAATGGCGTAGTGGATAGCTACTGTATACCTTTTTTGTGCTTCACACTTTGGTATTGAACATAAAATGGTAATGCTGCTCCCTGCTGTTACCTCAGAAATTGCCTGTTTTTGGTAGATTTTTTTCCCCATAAAGAGAATTTCCTGTCAGTGGCAATAAGCTTTAATTTATTATTATTGCTATTTTTTGTTTTACATGTTTAAGTTGAGCTTTACATTAAATATGTGTTACTGATAAGTGCTACAAATGTTACAACACTTTTGTTCATATGGCAGCAGAACATTAAAATAAAAGTGCTCTTTACACTACTTTTGAATTCATTCTTGGAGTTTGCGCATACAATGCGATTAATCATGATTAATCGGGCAAATTATGCGATTAATCGCGATTAAAGATTTTAATCGTTGCCCAGCCCTAATATTTCAGCACACGACTTTCTCAGTACTTGATAGTTTTAGTACATAACATAAAAGTATATGGCATTTGACATTTTAAAAGTCTTAAGCCCCCCCCCGAACATGAGAAAATCATTATTGTTCGATGCTGTAGCACACGTATTCCCTAGTTACTGGAGGAAAATAGGGAGTACCAATATGGCAGCTGGTGGCTTCACAGCGACGTGTATTATATACGGCCAATGCGTAATCCAGTGAATAAATTGAGATCAGTGGTGTAAACCAACAGGAAACCCAGCATTAGAGGAAACGTACTACATAGTTCCACCTGGAGGCGGAGCGAAGGACCACTGAGCTGCCGGTGATGTCAAAAGTTCCTACCTCAGAGAAGGCGCGTCTAATTCCAGACTTCATTGCAACCGTTGGTGGGAGGGACTTGCCCCCATCCAGCATCTTTGGGAATGAGGATGTTGGCGCTGGCACCTCGGAGACACGTCACCGACGCCCCGACCCACATACACTAATCTACACAGGTTTTAACATTGTTGCTAAGCAACAAAACGATGCATGTTTCCCCCTGCCCCCACCAAAGAAAGCTCAGTCAGATATGATGGAAAACATCCGTGAACATTGATTTTTAAGTCTTCTAGCAAATTCTCAATTGGGTTTAGTTTAGGACTTTGACTAGGCCATTGTAACACCATTCCATTGATGGATTTAGCTCCATCCATCTTTCCATTTTTTGCACATAGGCCAAAAGCTTTCACTTTGGTCTCACCCTGGCTAGCAGCAGCCTGGGGTAAATATTTGCATTGCTCAGAATCTGCAATAAAGCCAAATCTAAAGATAACAAGAGTCGGTCTGTTCTGACCGAGGGTAGCCAGGGTCCTCGCCAGGATTTCTTTTTAGCGTTCAACGGTGGACAGCTGGTAGGGGCGTGTGTCAGGAAGCTGGTGCGTGAGGTGGTGTGTGGTTCCATTTCCTAGATGCATTCCCAAAGCGGAGCGTTGCGTAGTGCAGGTCGAAGGAGGCTGTTCGTCAAGCTAATAAAAGCTTGCGTTAGCTAATGTGGTTCGGGATGTTTATAGCTGCGCTGATGCGCGTTCAAGAGCTTTACTGACTTTTCTATGTTGCTCTCAAACATCCGTGTCCTACTGACCGTTCTGCTCATATAAAATTAGCATGACAGTCTAATTTCAGCGTAAAACTGAAATGCGCTGCCGAGAACCCTGGTAGCATGTCTTCCACATGGAAGCCCCAAACGCCACATAAACCCCAGGCAGGTGTGCATGACAGGCTTACTGTAGGAACCCCTGATGCCCAGTTTGTCCTCAGGTGGGCCACTGGTAATGCCCCCAAAAGCCTTCTCCACGATAAAAGCAGTGATCTTGTCTTTCTTCACACCGTCTACCTCCACCTGAGTCCGAGCAAACACTGTCATGATGTCTGCAAAGCCTCCGTTGGAGATCCAGATCTGAAAACGCAAAAGAGTCAGAAGGAGGAACTCAGTCCGGCCGTGGGTATAACAACGTGCGGAGGGGAGGGGTTGGTGTTACCTTGGAGCCGTTGATCAGGTAATGTTTCCCATCCTCGGACAGGGTGGCCCGAGTCTGAATGGAGGCTGCGTCACTTCCACTGAAGGGAAAAGAAAGTTAGTGATTCATCAAAACGTCTCAGTAAGCTGGATGAGCAGGAGACAGATGAAGCAGGCACAGAAACGTTCAGCCAGGCGTGAGACAGCAGCCTTAAAATCTTAAAAGGTATCAAACACAAAAGTGTTATCCTTCACCCGGTATATGGCAGAGTTGGATTCATTTTTATTAAAAAATGTTGAAAAGGATTTCAATCCTTCTTTATAATTAGTGTAAAAACTTTAGTTAATGTTACCGCTCTAATTCGTTACTGTTCAACTTTTAGATGATTTATCTTTGGTGATGAACTCTGATGGTCTCCTGACCATCACCCTAATCTCCATCTCCCTCCACAGATCCTCTGTCAGATGCAGGCCGGGCCTCTGGCTGGGTTGCTCCAAAACATTAAGAAGAAACATGCTGGTAACATCGAAAGAAGACTTTAAAGCTAAATCTGCCAGGGCTGGGAATGATTTTGGACTCAACTGGAGATAACTCCTGACTCTGCCTAATCTGAAGTAATCTAAACGCTCACTTTCCAGACAATACCGGGACATTAAGGTGACCTACTGCTGGAAAATGAACACTTTAGCCATGTATGCATAAGGACATGCTGAGAGACGCCATCTATTGTTGTAAATGGAATACTAACAGCATTCTTGATGAAAAAATACTTTTCTAAAGTAATATACTAAGATTTCACAATATATTGCAAATATATCATTATTAGAATATCACAAAGTAATATGCAGGTCGCAGAGAACTGCCTGGACTAGACTAAATGTTAACCATTGAAGGATTATTATCATAGCAACATTTAATTTCCCTTTGGGATAAATGAAGAATTTTTCAACTGAATTGAATGTATTAGGTTGTTTAATCCAGCAGAGGAAGAAACTAAACCCAAAGTTATTTTTATCCCCCTAAAAGTTTTCACACTGCTGAATGAAACAAGGACAGGGCCGTTCTCCAAGTTCCTGGGTGGTGTCATCACCAGCCATGCTGGCATTGCTCCGGTGTGGAGTGCTTAGTTAGGTTAATACTTTTAAAAGCAGGTCTGGATGGGCCTGTTCTGGATGAAGTGTCGAGGAACTTTAATGCAAAGACGTGGCACACAAACTCTAGCCTGCCCAGGGTGGGGGGCGGGACTTTACGATGCGTCAGTCTCAGCTGCAGAATTACCCATAATGCAGCAACGTTTTTCTGTAACCATAACAGTCAAGATCCACGTTGACATTTTTGTTGCTTGGTGCCTCGGAAGATTAAGAAAGTGCATGTGAGTACAACATGTGCATGTGAGTACAGCATGTGCATGTGAGTACAGCATGTGGCAAAAACTGTTTACTGGAGAGTTTGCTCGACGGCATGACATGTTTCATTGAATACAAATTGAAAAAAACCAGAGTGCGTCGCATCCGTAGTTATCCGATTGGCTCTAACCTGATGACGCTGACCCTGTTAGTTCCGCCTTTAAAACCTAGCTCTACCAGCTCCTTACCAGACGCTGTACATACAGCCAAAGTCTGGCTGGCCAGGCTACAGAAACACCCCCAGAAGTTAAATACACTGTTGTTACACAGTAGTTACACTCTTTAACAAGCATCTTCATGTATGCACGACTGTTTTCCATCGCCAGGGTCAAACTACACTTTCTTCCTTTTTGAAAAGCCAGTTTGGGTTCTGAAGGTTAAAGTGATATGAAGGAAGAGCTGGAACCTAAATCCTCAGCATATAGAGAACACTGAGTGATAAACAGTTGTTGATATTGGTCCACAATGATAAAAAGGCATAAAACATAAACAAGTTCTCTGCTTGGAGAAGCCATCTAAGGAGTGAATATGACTAAGAGCAGTACCACGGAACAAAGAATATTCTCTTTCACACACAAACCTATCTCAAGTATGAAACCAAAAGCACTTCAGAGAAAACACTGAAGCGGGTCATGAGTGAGTTGCCAGGATCCGTACCTGCCGGGCTCAGTAAGACAGAAAGCAGCAACGTGTTCACCCGAAGCCAGTTTGGGCAGATACTTCTTCTTCTGGGCTTCGTTCCCGGCAATCAGAATGCCCTGAAATCACAGCGCTCTTAGCACGTCGCATCCAAACTGCTCTACAAAAATCACAGGCTGCGGCTCCAGCCAGCGTTGGTACAGTGCTGCGGTACAACCCGCCCCAGGATTTAACAGCTACCTTCAGCCCGATGGCTTGATGCGCGGCCAGAGTGACGGCAATAGAGCCATCCAGCACGATGATCTCGTTCAGCCGGGCGTACATGGTGTTGGACAGCCCGAGACCACCT
This sequence comes from Fundulus diaphanus, assembly GCA_037039145.1. Classification (NCBI taxonomy): domain Eukaryota; kingdom Metazoa; phylum Chordata; class Actinopteri; order Cyprinodontiformes; family Fundulidae; genus Fundulus; species Fundulus diaphanus. The sequence goes on from CM073126.1 coordinate 54,444,915, forward strand.
GGGAGCGAGAGGAAAAGCAGCTCAGAGATGTTTGTGCCTGCACAGAGACACGTCCGGCACCGGGATGAGCCCAGGCTGCCTGGGTTACAGAGAGCCGCTGTCAGAGAGGGACTGAGGCGCCCAGTGGGCCCCATGTGGTGGCATGGGAGCTTTTAGAAGTGGGGGAACAGCTCGGGAAATCTGTTGGCTTTTCTTACAATGTGGTGCTGCTAAACGTCTCCATGTTGTTCTCTTGCATCTAAAGGATGTTGCAGCGCTTCTTTGTTCTTCTAAAGCAAAATTAGTTGAGAAAATGTTGGATTTATTGTTTACGATGCGAGCATCTCACCATACTCTTCAGGGATCATGATTCCAAACAAGCCCAGCTCCTTGAGGCCATTCAGCGTCTCTGCTGGGATTTTGGCTTCTTTATCTATTTTTGCCGAATCAACTGGAGGGAAGAGAAGCCAAACACTCAGCTGAGAAAACGGTTCGAGTCCAGCACTGCTTTCCCTCCTCCCTCTCACCTTCCTCGCTGAAGAACTTCTCCACTGGTGCAACAAACTGCTTGATCTCCTCCAGCTCCTCGTTTCCAATCTCCGGGTAAGGGAAGACCTCAGCCTGGAGGAGAACAACAGGATATTTTCAATGACTCCAGATGTCGTGGGATAGCAAAGGATTGTGATGTCACACTAAAATAAAGGGTTCTGTGAAAAAAACGGTTTACCGCAGAGAATAAAACCTAAGTAAATGGAATACAGATAAATGTTTGTAGATGTTTATAGTCTTGTACGTGTTCATGTTATCCTCAAACGCATCCATCGAGAAAATGATCTGGGTGAAGCTTTACAGGAACTTAGAAGACGACGCATGGGTTTGACAGCAGGGGAGGTGGCCGGTGAAGCAGCGTGGAGAGACGCTCACCTTACCTTTACGTAATATAAACATGTTTTTAATGCATTATCATACAAAATCTATGTAAATACAAGTATGATTAAAAAGGAAGAGCAACTAAATGAAATAACATTTTAGATGCAGCTCACTGGAGGGTTGTGCTAATTTTTAACAAGCTTGAGGGCACCACATGTGGTCCTTGAAGGCTACCTGATGCCCACAGGCACCATGTTGGTGACCCCTGAACTCAACTATTGCCCCACGGGGTAAGAATTGGGTCCGCTTTGGCGGCGTGCGCTCCAGGCTTGGAGAAGGAATCCCCCCCAGGGAATCGAAACGCCGACCCAGTGAGACCTTTCCTGATCTTGTACTTTTGCTCTGAAGGCTAAGACTGATGCATCACTTGGGCCCCAACGTTCTTGTCTTTGGGATCTTACATTTCTGAGCGCATTACTGCGGACTTTTCATTGGACAATTTCTATTTTTTTTTCCTAATATGAAATTGATGTAGTTCAGAGAAACTTTTTTTGCAACGTAGAAACACATCTGTGAAGTGTTTCAGTTTTTGTTTGGTGAGGAGGAGTGCATAGAGGTTGATTATTTTGAAACTGCTCTCGGAACAGCTGATTTCTTTCTAGCGTGCCCCTCCCTCCTACGCGCCTGTATTGCCGGACATACACTTGTCTGATCGGCGTTTGTCTTCTCTTTCAATTTCTTCTTTCCGGGGTTAACTAGAATGGCTGGTGTTATACTCATATTTCTAGTCTTTAAAAAATAATTCCGATATTCACATGAAATACTGAAAACTGTGTGAGTAGCTGCGACCAACCTTCAGCCTCACAGAGACAAAGCTTTGCAGGTGGCTTCTGAGGTAAGGTGACAGAGGGGGTGATTAGAAGACTTTTCAGTTTTCTATTTGTAAAACACATAAATAAGCTGCATGTGTCCCTGCTTTGTGTTGGTGCATCACATAGTAAAACCGGCGGAGGTCTAACTGGTGAACTGCTGCGGGTGTGAGTACTGCTACTGTTCCTTGCGAGCTGCCACTACAAAGCCCCTCCGTTACCTTGTTGATCTGACCCAGGAACAGATCCTTGGCATAGGCCAGACTCCTGGAATGGGTTCTGATAGTCCTCCGCTGCTGAACGCGTAGAGCCTGTCTCCCCAGGTCCCACGCGTGACAGCTGAGCGTGCTCTTCCCACGCGGAAGCCGCCTGGCCACGGCGAGGAAACCGTTCACGTTCATCATGCCTGGCAGGACATAAACCTTTATCTAACCTCTGAGTGCTTAGCTTTACCCAACACTAGCGGAACACCTTTCACCCGTCTCCGGCGCCTGTTGATGACGTAGGTGTTTATGCTGTTGATGCTTTCAGGGCCCCTCGTAAAGCATAGATGTAACATGAAACAAAAAAAAGCCTTCCCCATTATTATTTTTTACAATTTTATCATGGATAAAAATGACTAATGAGACCTTTTAGGTTTTAGGTAGTTAGATTTATATCATTTCACTTTCAATATGAATTTCAACACTGGAACAGAACGGCAGTATTGCGATGTGGCCACTAGATGGTTCAATTTTCAATGTTGAAAGTTATAAGCTTGTTATAAGCATAATGCTAGTTATAAGCATTTAAAGAAATAATGAAATCGAGCATAATTTATTAGTATAAAACGGGGTTGAAAAACAGTTTTTCACCTGCAGTACAGATGTTTATTAAAATAAGTTAATAAATAAAAAAAATCAGAACCACAATCTATATTTTATGCAGCTGTTGTCTGGGCATTCTCTAGCTACGCTTTGAATGTATGTCATGCTTAGCTGTCTGAAGAGATGAAGCCTATCCCCTCCCAGCTGGATGATGACGTCACTGACCCTGGATTTGACCATGAAAAGCTGGGATCTATTTTTAGCTTTAGCCATAAGGGCCAGACAGACTGACTGACGGCCAGGGAGAACAGTCAGACCACCTGACACAGCCAGTCAGTGAGGGAAGCAGGCTGGCTGTCTGGCTGCTCACTGCTGCAATGACCTCATCAGCAGTTACAAATTCCAGAAAACTCTGTTCCCTCTTAGGGTTAGGGTTAGCCCAGGATCGAGGGTGTGGAGTGAGACACAAACACGTCAGTATTTTATAAGGACACACGCGGTCTGTCAGGTCATCAATAATGTGTCAGGGAGAGTTGGGATGTAGAAGGAGAATCCCATGCATCATGAAGGTCAGCTCAGTCATCGTTTTGTAGGACCCAAAACTACAAAATCGTACAGCAGCTATCCAGGCAAAAGAAAAATAGAGCTGTATTACGTTTTAACGTGAAAACTTTATTGTCCTAACAATACTTTTTCTTGTTTGAACAATAACACATTTTACACTAAATATTTACATAATATAAAAGTCCTTTTCATGTTCCTACTATATATTGCAGTAACCACATCATCTATTGCACAAACATGAAATGGATTTTGTTTTGTTTGTTCAGTAAAGCTTTCACATAACATTGTGCTTCTTAACATTAGAACAGGATAAATGGGATGTAATTTATACCATTATGGCACGGATGACAGTGCAGATAAATGAAGAAATGTCTTGTCTACCTGACAAGCCATTTCATGCACTATGAACATTATATTCTAAAAAATACATTGTATGCAAAAGTTTTCACATTATGTGATAGCTGTATTATTCGTTTGCCTAGGCAGTAGTTCTACCCAAAATAGTAAGGGCCTAAATATATAAAGTGTATAAAGGATTTGGCCTTAAGGCTTCAGCTGGTATTCATATAACAAAGGCAACTCTAGGCCCCTGGTTCTAGCACACAGCTCCTCTTGAGGCTCAAACAACACAAACCGGTTGTGGGAGCTTTTACCTGAAGCTCCTTCTATAGGACAACCCACCATTACGTGGAACGTGATCACCAAAGCAAAATTACAAACCACCAAAACACACAGAATATTTAGCAGTACTAATTTACTTGTAACTTTTCATCAAGATATGAGCTTTATAATAATAATAATAATAATAATAATTCTTTAGTATTGTTGAAAAAGTAGTAGTTACATTGGTATATTAATGTAACTTATAACTGAACATCTTTCCATTGCTATAAGTGAAATAATCTGCCAATGTAATAAATTCTTCTTCGTCAATATTAAGGAAAAAAATGACTTAAAACAAGCTCATATCTTGATGACAAGTTACTTATATCTTGTGTCTTATTTGAAATGTAGAAAGATTTTTGCTCTGGAAATTCTTTGGTAAGGTTTTTTTTTTTTTGCTCTGTAAAAGAGTAGTTTACTCTTTTGTAATGATCGTTCTAGTTCATGTAATGAATACTGCTCATTTGGATTAAAAACAAAATCAAATTCTAAAGAAGCTCAAAGGGTCCAAAAGATGCATTTGAAAAGGGGGTTGGGAGATATTATTTATTTCTACATGAACATTTTCAAAAGTAGAATTTTTATTGTTCTTTCCCTCTCCAGAATGTATATTTAATTTGTCATGTCTTTAAAAAACCTTAACATTTTATAATTACATTTGTAAGGTTACCTACTCAAGTCAATTCCGAGTTTTAGTTGTAGTAATTGTATCTTTAGAACAATGCATTTGATCAAATGTTCTTGATGTTTGTCACTCCCCAAACATAGTGACATGTACTTAAATCAATAAAGCATTTGCAATTTCTGCACAACAGGCCTGGTATTTCTCCTTCAGATCTGAAATATGATTGACTGCAAGATTAACTGATTGAAGTTGCTGCTGACTGAGCCTGGCTTTCGGTGGTTCTACAACTACACTAGGAACCTCTTCAGCATCAGTGGTTGGTAGTGGCCTAAAGCCATGCTGTTGCAGAAGTTCTTCAAGAGTCTCTGGTGTGTTGGAATTTAAACCAAACACGTTGTTAGTTGCTGTGCTGTTGGCACCCATGTTTGCCAACATCCGTTCAGTCCAGATTTGTGTTGGTGTTTTATTGTTTTCTGTACGCAAGGAATGGTGGTTCCATGCCTTTCTGAATTGTTCTAGTCGGCTTTGAATCTCAGGAAGAAACACTGTGTGAAGAGAAAGTTTGTGCACATCTTTACTAGGATCCAAGAGAGCTGAATCTTCAAGATTATAAAACGTGCTATAAAATGGTTCCAGAACATGTAAAAACCCATCCCTCCAAAGACGCTCAATTCTCTGATTATGGATGGATTCCCCAGTTAGATGACTCCGACGTTCAATGCCCTGAAGGAGGTTCATCACCAGTGCCACTTGCACATTCTCGCCACCATGATCTGACCTCACTCTAGAAGGTACGCCATAGAGGCCTGTTGCCTTGAGAAAATGAAACAGCACTGTTAAGGCGCGATTGTCTGTGCTACAGTTCAAGTAAGTAATTAAGCGAGAACATCCATCGATGCCCCCATGGACCACAAAGCCCCACCTAAATGGAAATACAAAAAATGTATAAGGAATAATGTATGCAAATGTGTATAGTGAATTTTGTTCTAGGACATCTACTCTGAAATACATCCTTGATATTTTCAGATACCTTATGAGACGCATGTTGCCATCAATATGCCATAAACTGTTGGGATACGGCACATGATACACACATCGAGACACTGCACTGCTCCACCTCCTTGCAGTTGCCATTGGGTTGATTCGAGCCATCATGTCACGGACCTTACGCCGTGGAACCACTAGTCCTTGTGCATGCAACAAGCCTCTCATCATCTGGTTCAAGGAAGGACATTACTATTTCCAACCACCACAAAATTTAACATTTTGAAAGTAATCTTTTACAAATTATAGGTTTCAGATTTCACATCTGGTCATAAAACAAATGATTTTTTACCATCATCATTTGTAACACTTAACATTTAATAATAAAATAATTAGTATCCTGCACCACCACTGTTGAACATATTACTTGTTCAGAAACTAAATTTAGATTCCATACCTCAGTCCCAGAATTTGGATACAGGGATTGAAGTTGTCTGATGTTAGTTTCAAGGTCTTCATCAGTCACTGCAGCCAACCTTCCCCTGATTGGTACACCAAGTGCCTTGGACTTCTTATAAAGAAATGATGTTGAGCATCCAAAGATGTTTGCCATCCTCTTGACTGTGTGTCCTTGGGCCAAAAGAAAGTCGATCTGCTCTCTTGTAATATGAATAGCTGGTCTACCTCGACCACCTAAAATAGAATCATATTCAAATGCCTCAGCATAATGTTTACTTTATGCATCTGTTTTTCTCTGTCTGTCTATATCTGTCTAGAGGTGTCCCTGTGTCTCCTAAGGCCGGGTGAAACTATGCATTTTACACGATGTATACATTTATTTTGATATACATATTTTTCTGTTGCAAATGCATAAACACAAAGCTTTAAACTTTTATAGACGCTGGAAAGCAACTTAAAGTGTGAATCAGACATGAACCGGGGGTGCGCTTTTATTTTCAGAGGAGCCAAAGGAGGGTGCTGTAATGCCTTTTGCCGTCTAGCATGTCAAAATCAAGAGCTAGCTGGCTTTACTATAATTTCCAAAGAGGCAGATCGCTTTACCACAGTATAAAAACTACATCTGGTTATTACCTGAACTGGCCCGGGCTGCGGAATATTCATTATTTCCAGCTTGGACATGGGTCGATAGTAGCGCTTTCAGCTCCTCTAAACTCTTTTTCAGTGCGTTGTATGTGTTGGCCGAAAGTAAATCAGAAATTCTTTGCAAATTTCTTAGGCATTCTTCAAGAACACGTTTTTCGCGCTCTCCGCATATCCCATAATGAAAAGCTCTTTCAATATTGTGGCATTTTCTCACAATTTTGTCCAAAACTGCCAGCGCCATTGAATCTTTAAGCAATTGTTTGGACAGCTTACAACCAATAAGGGGCTTAAACGCAATCTCTTATTTCAGATATCTCGAACATAATTCTGACTAGTCATAATTACGTTCGAGATATCTTAAATTATAATTACGGATGTGTGACGCGTTCAATGACGAATCCGGTGATGTAATTTGAGATATCTTGAAAGGAATTTTGACTAGTCAAAATGTAATTGAAGACATCTTGAATTATTATTCTTCCTAGTCAGAATGTAAATAAAGATATCTTAAATTACCATTCCGGATAGTCTAAATGTAGTTTTGTCTAGTCAAAATGCATTTTAAGATATCTGGAATGTAATTACGGATAGTCAGACGAAACCGAATTTATGTTAAAACGGCTTGCCATACCAGTGCCATATAGAGACAGAGTTACCCGGTCATGTGGTTGATGTAGCCTTCAATAATCCCAAACATCTCAGCGCTGTCAGTTAATTTGAGCGGCTGCTGGCGGGACAGACGGCTAAAAACAACTCATTTTCTCTTTTCCCTCGTAAATATTGACCAGTAATGTTCTTGATTACTTCACTCACTGCAATTTAGGAACTGCTGGAACATTTATCTTTTATATTCTAAATATTAGAGTAGAAAAGTTATTCCCCACACAGTGTAGAATACGTACATTGGGGCTACAGCTCATATTTGATAAAATAGGTCTTTATGCAATACACTGATCAAAATAAATTGTCTACAATGGTTTATAATAAAGTTGTGCATGTAAAGCAAACCAAACAGTGTAACGTTTCTGGCACTGGAGCTGCTAATTGCAATCAGCACACCTGTGTTGTCTCCGCCCTACATGCTTATAAGCTCTGCGCCTCGCAGTCTCCAGTGCCAGAACGTCTCGAGCCTCACGGTGAGAACTTCCAGCCATTAATCTGAGTATCTGTCTGCCTGTCTGCCTGTCGACCTGTTTTTGCCCCTGTTTTTTGAGCCAGTCTGACCCCTTTCTGGATTTGTCTGCCCGCCTGAGTCCTGTTCGTCAGCCTCAGAGATTTGGACTGCCTTCCTGCGTTTCGGACCCTGCCTGCCTGTAAGTTACGGAGATTGCTTGCCCCTTTGACTGTTGTGCTTTTTGGATTTGGACTTGGACTTGGACCTGGACCTGGACCCGTCTGTGGATTCTCCCTTGGATACCTCTGTTGGATTAAACGGATCTCCCCCTTCCCAAGACCCGGACTGGACCTGGACTAAGAATTTTGGATTATCCCTTCACGGACCCCGCTGCTTCCTGAAACCTGGACGCTGCCAAACCAAGTCGTCCTCGTGCCCCAGGTTAGTGACTCAGCTTCAACTTCATATTCCCTCCTGTCTCCACTGGTCACTAACCCACCACTCTGCCTTCAGGAATCGCCAGTAGCTGTGTGCAGCCGCACAAACCGGGGGTCCGCGCCGCCATCATCTAAATAAACTGTTAAAGTTTTACTTACTTGTTTTCAGGTAGTTCTTGGGTCCATCCAAATACATTACAGTACATTCTGGCCCAAAAGAAACATGGACCCTGTACCCGAAATCCAGTGGCGCGCGGGAGTAGAAAAATCCATTTCGGAATTAGAAGTCGGCGTTTCGGAGATCCTGAATCATCTCCGAGGCCAAACTAGCCCGCAACCTTCACTTCCGCAAGCAGCTTCCCCGAACCCTCCGTCACTTCCGGTGACGTCGCCCTTGTCAGAACCCCGTCTCACTCCACCGGGGATGTTTTCTGGTGATCCAGAGCATTTTAGGGCTTTTCTCACACAATGTGAGATACATTTCGAGCTGCAACCTTCCTCATTCCCTACTGACCGGTCTAAGGTCGCCTACGTGATCTCCTTGTTGGCCGGTAAAGTCAGGTTATGGGGAACTTCCGAGTGGCAGAATGACTCACGCATCTGCCACTCATATAATGACTTCTCCAAGGAGATCGTGAGAGTGTTCAGTCCCGTGTTGCCCTGTCGGGAATCCTCTAGGGGGCTTCTATCCCTGAGACAGGGGGACAGGTCTGTGGCTGATTATATTATTGATTTTCATTTATTATCTGCAGAGAGCTTATGGAACGAGTTTGCTCTTATGGATGTTTTTATTCATGGGCTCAACGACAAGATTAAGGATGAGCTTGCCACCCGAGAGTATCCTAAGTCCCTGAAACAGCTTGAGGGGCTGGCTACTAGAGTGGATCTCCGTCTCATGGAGCGGCGAAGGGAACGGCGCTCTAACCCCTCAACCCATTCTCGAGTTTCGGCTCCTCCTCCCGTCACCTTGCCGGTCTCTCAGAAACCATCTGAGCCAGAGCCTATGCAGTTGGGCAAGCTAGGTCTGTCAAAGGATGAGTACCAGCGCAGACAGCAACAGGGACTCTGCCTCTATTGCGGGAGGTCAGGTCATCAGGTCTGGAATTGCCCAGTAAAAGGCCAAGCTCAGTAGGGGGTGGGGCATCCTTACTGAGCTACACCAAGCTTACTGTCCCCTCCGATCGTTTACTTCCTGCTACTCTAACCTTTTCCTCACAATCCCACAGTGTGTCTGTTTTTATCAATTCAGGGGCCGACACAGAGTTTTTGGATGAGGGCCTGGCCAGGAGGTTAAACATCCCACTCCACAATGGCTCTGCTGCCCGTAGTGTTCTCGCCCTGGATGGGCATGAACTCAACCAGTCACGTCTCCGAGCCGGTGGAATTAACCATGGGAGGTAATCATAAGGAGAAACTGACCTTTATGATCATTGATTCCCCGCAGGTTCCAGTCATCTTGGGCGCTACCTGGCTCCGCAAACACGACCCCCAGATTGACTGGCGGCGGGTCGAGGTTACAGGTTGGGCTTCGTCCTGTTCTGAGTTTTGTTTGTTCTCCGCCCAGCCACCTCACTCATCTAAGGGTAAGTTTTACCCGGATCTGTCCAAAGTCCCGTCCGTTTACCATGATTTAAAGGAGGTTTTTAACAAGGCCAAGGCTACGAGTTTACCTCCTCATCGCCCTTATGATTGTGCAATTGATCTGTTGCCGGGCACCACCCCACCCAGAGGTCGTCTCTATTACTTATCCCCTCCAGAGTCCCAGGCCATGCAGGACTACATAAACGAGAGTCTAAGAGCAGGCATTATTCGCCCCTCTTCCTCACCAGCAGGGGCAGGATTTTTCTTTGTGGGGAAAAAGGATGGCTCCCTCCGCCCATGCATTGATTATAGGGGGCTCAATAATATTTCGGTTAAGAACCGGTATCCTCTTCCCCTAATGAACACTGCGTTCGACCAGGTCCAAGGAGCTCAGGTTTTCACCAAGTTGGACCTTTGCAACGCTTACCATTTGGTCCGTATTAAGAAAGGAGGATGAATGGAAGACCGCGTTCAACACCCCCACCGGCCATTATGAATACCTGGTCATGCCTTTTGGTCTTACAAACGCCCCAGCTATATTTCAAAACCTGGTCAACGAGGTTCTTAGGGACATGATTGGCCGCTTTGTGTTTGTTTATCTGGACGACATCCTCATCTATTCCAAGAATCTCTTCCTTCACAAGCAGCACGTTCGTTCCGTCCTTCTCCGCCTCTTACAGAACCAGTTGTATGTTAAGGCAGAGAAATGCGAGTTCCACACCACTTCAACCTCCTTCCTCGGTTTTGTTTTGTCCCCTGGTCAGACTGCTATGGTTCCAGCCAAGGTTCGTGCTGTTACTGAATGGCCCGCCCCAGTGGACCGTAAGCAACTCCAGAGGTTTCTGGGGTTCGCTAATTTTTACAGGAAGTTCATAAACAACTACAGTCAGGTCGCATCCCCACTCCACGTTCTCACCTCATGCAAGACCAAGTTTGTTTGGACTGAACAGGCAGACAAGGCCTTCAAGCACCTTAAAGAACTCTTCACCTCAGCACTGATCCTGATTTCCCCCGATCCAGAGAGACAGTTCATAGTGGAGGTGGATGCCTCTAGTCCTGGGGTCGGGGCTGTCCTCAGCCAGGAGTCTGTTGATGGCCGCATTCATCCCTGTGCTTTCTTTTCCAGGAAGTTGTCTAAGTCCGAGCAAAATTACGATGTTGGCAACCGGGAGCTCCTGGCCGTTAAATTGGCCCTCGAAGAGTGGAGGCATTGGCTCGAGGGTTCCAAGACACCTTTTTTGGTCTGGACTGACCACCGCAACTTGGAGTATCTAAAGACGGCCAAGAGGCTCAACCCCAGCCAGGCCAGGTAGGCTTTATTTTTTAGCCGGTTCAATTTTACCCTTTCCTACAGGCCTGGGTCAAAGAACGTCAAAACCGACGCCTTATCCAGGGTTTTCGAAGCCAAGGAGGAGGATCCGGATCAAGAAAAGGGGTTCATTCTGCCAGACACAGTCAGATGTGCTGTCTCCCACCTTGGACTCGAAAGGGAGGTAAGGGAGTCCCTTGGTTCCATCCAGATACCCGATACTTGTCCTAAGGACAGACTCTTCGTCCCTCCTCAACTCAGATCCAGAGTTATTGAATTTTGTCACAGTTCCCGCCTTTATGGCCATCCCGGCATTAATAAAACCCTTCGGCTCATCAAGTCTCAGTTTTGGTGGCCTACTCTGGCCCAGGACGTCGGGGAGTTTGTTGCCACCTGTTCCCCTTGCAATCAGGCTAAGGCTTCCCGTCGCCCCCCTTCAGGTTTGTTCCGTCCTCTGCCTGTCCCCTCTCGGCCTTGGTCCAGCCTTTCAATGGACTTCATTACTGGTCTCCCCTCCTCAGATGGATTCACGGTTATCCTCTCTATTGTGGACCGTTTCTCTAAGATGGTTCATCTGGTCCCCTTACTCAAGCTCCCCTCAGCCAAGGAAATGGGGTTAATCCTGGCTAAAGAAGTTTTTAGGTTGCACGGTCTGCCTTCTGACATAGTGTCAGATCGGGGTCCCCAGTTATTGGCCCGTTATTGGCAGGAGTTTTGCGCCATGCTCGGCATCTCCGTCAACCTTTCCTCCGGCTTCCACCCTCAAACCGATGGCCAGTCTGAGAGGATGAATCAGGAGGTTGAGACGAAGATCCGCCTGTTCTGCCAGTCTGATCCCTCCAAAAGGGCCCAGAATTTACCCTGGGTTGAGCACGCTATCAATGCGACACCTTCTAGCTCAACTGGGCTCTCTCCCTTCTACGTGGTCTACGGGTTCCAACCGCCAGTCTTCACCACTGAGGAGGTAGAGTCCAGAGTCCCGTCTGCCCGCCTTTCAGCCTTGAGATATCAGCGGGCCTGGAGGAGAGCCAAGAGGGCCATACTCACAGTCTCTCAAAATCAGGCCCGCGCAGCTAATCGCCGGCGTATTCCTGCTCCTCCTTACCAGGTAGGAGACAGGGTCTGGCTGTCCACCAGGGAGCTTCCCTTGAAGACCGATAGCAAGAAGTTGGCACCACGGTTCATCGGGCCCTTTACTATCGCCAAGGTGGTCAACCCGGTGGCGGTTTGCCTTCTGCCATGAAGGTCCACCCCGTCTTTCACGTTTCCCGTATCAAGCCTGTTAAGACCTCCAGTCTGGCTCCCACCGTCACACCCCCACCTCCCACCCGTCTGGTTGATGGTTCCCCGGTTTACACTGTCAAGAGGATCCTGAAGTCCCGTAAGTGGGGTCGAGGCACCCAGTACCTCATTGACTGGGAGGGTTATGGGCCTGAAGAACGGCAGTGGGTCCTGTCCCGCCACATTCCGGACAAATCCCTCATTAGGGATTTCCACAGAGCCCACCCGGACCAGCCTAGGGCGTCTGGAATCCGCCCTTGAGGGGGGGGGGGGATCTGTAACGTTTCTGGCACTGGAGCTGCTAATTGCAATCAGCACACCTGTGTTGTCTCTGCCCTACATGCTTATAAGCTCTGTGCCTCGCAGTCTCCAGTGCCAGAACGTCTCGAGCCTCACGGTGAGAACTTCCAGCCATTAATCTGAGTATCTGTCTGCCTGTCTGCCTGTCGACCTGTTTTTGCCCCTGTTTTTTGAGCCAGTCTGACCCCTTTCTGGATTTGTCTGCCCGTCTGAGTCCTGTTCGTCAGCCTCAGAGATTTGGACTGCCTTCCTGTGTTTCGGACCCCGCCTGCCTGTAAATTACGGAGATTGCTTGCCCCTTTGACTGTTGTGCTTTTTGGATTTGGACTTGGACCTGGACCTGGACCCGTCTCTGGATTCTCCCTTGGATACCTCTGTTGGATTAAACGGATCTCCCCCTCCCCAAGACCCGGACTGGACCTGGACTAAGAACTCTGGATTATCCCTTCACGGACCCTGCTGCTTCCTGAAACCTGGACGCTGCCAAACCAAGTCGTCCTCGTGCCCCAGGTTAGTGACTCAGCTTCAACCTCATATTCCCTCCTGTCTCCGCAGGTCACTAACCCACCACTCTGCCTTCAGGAATCGCCAGTAGCTGTGTGCAGCCGCACAAACCGGGGGTCCGCGCCGCCATCATCTAAATAAACTGTTAAAGTTTTACTTACTTGTTTTCGGGTAGTTCTTGGGTCCATCCAAATACATTACAAACAGGAGTAATATTAATAGTTTAAAAGCTCTTTCAGTCGTTCTCTGCATGCTAATGTGGAAATGCTAGACCTATTCCTCCAGCTTTGTCCTGCTCCAGCTCATCTTCAGTTCTACATCCTTTAACTAAGCATGAATATCATTGTTTTCAGGACTTACTCCTATATTTCCAAAACCCATGTTTAGCAGATGTCAGTCTGCTTTATCTGGTATCCTATGGAAGATGAGCTCAATTATAGAGATAATCTAAATTTTAAAGAAGTTTTAAATGAATTGGAGGAAAATACGGGGCTGTAGATGTTTTGACTGATGACCCGGGATAAATTATTTTCTGTGGAAGACATAATTATTGTACATTTAATTTTTCGATGTGAACTGAGTATTACATACATATATAGCCCAGTTGATTGTGCATTTAACCTTACAATTACTGTATATTAGTAATTCATTAAAATGTTATTTTAAATAAAACAGTTTCTGGTTATCACCACACTAGGTGATAAAATAGGGTTGTGTCAATTGTGCAAAAACAAATAACCAAACATTTTATTATACAAGGTATTTTATTATACAAAGCAGGGGCCTGAGGGAGGAATTAGACAGCCAAAAACATCACATTAAAAAGCATAGGAGAACTTGACATGTGCAGTCCAAATCTAGCCATGTGGCAGATTATATATATATATATTGTATATATATATATATATATATATATATATATATATATATATATATATATATATATATATATATATACAGACAGACAGATAGATAGATAGATAGATAGATAGATAGATAGATAGATAGATAGATAGATAGATAGATAGATAGATAGATGGACCAAATAAAAGGCCGGAAAAATGTTGAAAAAATGTTGCACGTCACATCACATGAAGCCTTCAGTCTGGTCCAGAAAACTGAGAAGTTTTTTCAAACAAAGTCGGGTGCATCCTTCAGTGAGCTCTCAAACAGCACGGATACTCTGGAGCAGGGGTCACCAACATGGTGCCTGTGGGCTTTAAAAATGACAATATCTAAATAAAAATTAAAATAAAAAAAACATTGCAAATATGTTGGTGAGCGCTGATTCTTCTAGTTCAAAGGTCAGTACTGGTAGCCCTTCGTGTGACACAGTAAAAGGTTGATCTAGAGAAAGAAGCAAGTGTGTTAGATAGCATGCTCCCTGAAGGGAGCATGTGCAAGGAACAATAACCAGCTTTATAAAAATGATAAAAATAAAACCAATGCGTTTCCTGTCATGCAGTAAATACCAACTTTGTGAAGGTTATAGTGTTAAAGTGTTGTTCAAACATCTTGATTCAGCTCTTAATTTGGAGGACAGAAAATGGCATCTTGTTACCTTGGCGATCCTGTGTAACATGCTTCAGCAGTTCATTGAAGTCAGCCTCTTGTGTTTAACTGAAAAATATTTATAATTACTAATCTTCCCAATCACAGTTTTCTGTACTGTTAATATCCCAATTTATGCTGCCATGTCTGATGGATCGTCTGTAAAAGAATCCATAAATCAAACTAAATTAACCATTTCAATCTCACATAACACAATCTGAACATGTGTTTTAGTTGAGATCGTTATTAACTTGAATTGAAAAAATTTTAATTTTTGTGGACACAGCAACAAGTAGAAATGTTCCTTCTGAAGAATCATTTTATCCTCTGCCTCTCTGTCAGATTGAGCTCCAATCTACACATTCAGTCTCAACGGAATTTATTTTAAGCTCAGACATCTAAAAAAAATAGAAAAATTATAAACTTTGATGATATTTAAAACTGCAACGAATATTTTAAAAAGGATTAGACTGACTGAAATAAACCCATTTATACCCATACAGACCCGTCCTGCATACAGTTAGCTTGCAGCAGTTTAACAACAACCAGCTGGTTAACGTGATTAATTCACAAAAATTGGCTACATGAAATGTCACCGCTGACCTATTTTAGTATGGAGCAGTCAGCTAAAACGTTACAACGGAGAAAATGTTGTAATTTCATCCATTTACCAGAGAAAATCACTCTGAAACACCGGGAATGAACTGCAGTCTATGCTGGAACTATCGCTTTCTGGAACCATTTGCGGCTGCATGACCCACGTGACTTCCATTCTTTCTATAGAAGTCTACGGGAGTGTCGCCACTCTCTCTCAGTTATATCACTCTGGTCTGCCCCAGGGAAGCTGTGGCTACTATCACAGCTCACCACCGTCAGGGTGTGAATATGTGTGGATGAATGGGTGAATGACTGACTGTAGTGTAAAGCGCTTTGGGGTCGTCGGACTAATTAAAGTGCTATGCAAGTGCAAGCCATTTACCATTTCTCTGTTCTTTATTATGTTTTTTGAATAATTATGACAGTATTTGCTGCAGAGCTGCTAAACAAGGTCATGGACTTTCAGTTTACCAGTCTCACAAATCCGCCGTTTTTATTTATTGGAGCGATTTTGTAGTGGATAAGCTTCCGGTGTTCATCATGCCATCCTCTGGTAAACTACAAAAATGGCTGAACAGGTTGAAGCGGAATGGTCTGCAACCTGGAGGGGGTTTACCTCAGAAAGGGGTAAACAGGGGGAACGTGGGGGTAAGCTAAACAAGGAATTCAGATCAAAGCCTTGTAGTTCCACTTTATTTAGACCTAACTGAATGATTTCAATGTGAAAAGGAAGATCTGAGAAGCACAATATTTCTAACCTGACCCTAGCCAGATAGATTTTTCTCCGCCTAGCTCCACTCATCCATCTGGGACAGATCCATAGGAATGGCGTTTCAGAAGGCTGGGCCTTATCAAAAATCCTTGCGTATGATTGTCTGTGATCTTTATCGACGTGCTATTTCAACCACTCACACCGAAGCCAACCCGTGACGCTGATGAGAGCGACGCAGGAAAAAACAAAACCTTTTTTTTTTAAATGTGTTTGCGGCTCTAGTGGCACGCGTTTTATTGACAGTGAGCTGACAGGAAGAGGGTGGAAGACAGGCGGCAAAGCGCCACGGGTCGGTGTCGATCCCGGGCCGACCGCCTCGAGGACTAAAGGCCTCCTAACATGGTTCGCGCTAACCGCTCGACCACGGGCACGCCCCGGAAAACAAAACTTGCCAAATCCGGTCGGGAGAAGGGCAAAAACATCGTTTCCACCAACAAAAGCCTTCAGAGCCGTTCTCTGATGTTCTTTTAATGAAACAATATTAGGTAGATTGGACAACACGGAAGAAATAGCAGCATCAATGTTAACGCTTGCTTCCTCGATGCGAGCCGCCATTGTCTGAATCAAAACAGTCTCACGGTCGCTTCTCCACTACGTCACATCTATGAAACTCCAGCCCTGTGTCCTGATTGGCTGGACAATAAAATTGGTTGGAGAAATCACTCTCTATGGGAGATGTCCCAGATGGATGTGAGTGAAGCTAGGCGGAGCGAAATACATCTGGCTAGGGTCAGGTTACAATATTTCCCCTTTAAGATTAAAATATTTCACCAGACCACTCATAATAATACAGAAATGTGGGCTTAATGAAAAGTATTATTGATATCTGCTAAAAAGATATTTTCAAAAGGTATGTTTGATCTGACAAACGAGCCTCAATGGAACGCAGAATCTAATTGAATACGACAATAAATGTGAGTTTGGACAGTAGATAGTAGCTAATGCCAGACTAAAGGATGAAAAGCTCCGACTATGTACAGGTTTAGAATTTGATCATGTACTCCTCCTCCTCAGCGGAGGAGGGCCAAGGCGCCTCCTCCACTGCGCTGGCAGGCGCCTTGGCCCTCTGGCGCATTGACGGTCCTCGGGTTTGGGGCGGGTTCCCGGGTGGGTGCTGGCCCAGGCCCCGCGAAGCCGCCACCGGGAATGGGCCAGCACCCACCCGGGAATAAGCCACCCCCCGGGGGCCACGGCCGTGGCCCCCGCGGGGGCGGGGCGCCCCTGGGGCCTCTGGCCCTCAGGGCCCATGGCCGGGACCACTTCAGCGCGGCTGGCTGCCGGCAGAGCCCACGGGCTCGTCCCCACGGTTCTTTGGGGCATCGGCATTGCGGTGGCTGGGGGATTTCCTCGGGGTCGTCTCTCCTCTTTCCTGGGGGGGGGGGGTTGCAGATTTCCTGTGATGGCCCCTCTTGGGCGCACTGCTTTGGGGGCCCCTTTGGGAGTCCGGGGTTATGGGTCCCCTGACCCCTGCCTCTGTGCTCGGGGAAGGCCGGTCTTTGGTTCTCCCTGCTGAAGTATAAAAACGGACTGTGTACCACACTCGACTAGCTCATTTGCACATTTGCACATTTGTTTCGTATCCTGCAAAATCGCTGCTGCACCTTACCCGGAAACGTACTGCAAAACTGTTTACAATGCAACTGCCTACTTTTAAATCACTGCTGCACCTCGCTGCACAACTGTCTACTGGTAAATCACTGATGCACCTTACTGCATATTGTTTATATTTGTTTTACATTGGTTATATTTCAACTGCCTACTGTTCACTGCTGCACTTTATCCGGAAATCTATTGAAACTTATCCTGTAAGTGACTGCGATTTATCACTGCACTTTTTATCCTGTACTGTAATTCACTGCAAGGTATCCTGTAGAGTTACTGCAATCTTTCTGAGCTGTGTGAAAACGAAATGTCGTTCTGTATGCACTCTGTGTATACAAAATGACAATAAAGAAAGTCTAAGTCTAAGTCTCCACAACCACTATCGAGCTATTTCCTTTTGGATAATTTTCACCTAAACTAGTGCACTCTCACAAACTCCCACAGGTGCAGGGTTCCAGGTATTAAGTGTTCACTTATATACAGAAAGCCTGTAATTTATTTATTTATTTTCTTTCACTTTCTTTTTTCAGGTATCACATTACACATGTCAGCTTAAATAATAATACATATGATTTAGCAATGGCATCAAGGTGTTACACGATTGTATCTGTTGCTTTATGTCTGTTGGTTGTGCTGTTCTTTTTGCGTCTCTTTCCAGGTGATGGAGCAGACAGAGGACGTTTTATCATTCTCTCCCTTTTATCTCTTCTTTCTTTCACCTCTTCTCTTTCTTTCTTTTTTTCTCTTCTTGTTCTTCCTTTACTCTCCTACTTTCCCATTGTAGTGTCCATATAATTTGAAATTCTCCCTGCAGGAATCACAATAAAGCTATTTACATGCATAAATCAAGCGGAGCACAATGGCGAAAGCTGTTCGCTCCACTTGTGAAAGCAAAATCTGTCGAGCTCTATTTGGCATTAAGACATCAATTCTTATTGCCACATTGCTAGACAGGACACTGGGAAAAAAAAAAAAAAGAATTTGATCATGTACAAATACCCTGTGGACTAAAACACTTTCTTTGTTACACAGGAATTATTTATCACATTTATAATGATCCAGATAGAGCTTATGTACCAAATTCATACTTTGTTCACGGGGAACCAAGAAAACCCAACTTCTGACTTTGTTTGATTGCCAGGTTCCATCTACATTGTCAAACCTTCAGATTTTTCTCTATGCAGGCTGGTAGGTACAGGACTGCTGAATAATGTTGGTTACATATTTTGTTTGCAGACTAAACTCAAATTGGCTTTAATGTTACAGGCTTACTGAAACCAGAGTGGTGTTGTACCAGACATATATATGATAACCTTCTACATTAAATAGTTTAGATTTATATAGTCTTTTCTTTGGATCGTGTTTTAACCGAGGACAATAGTGTGTGCACTCTATTAGATTTATACTTCAGTGCCCCCAAAGGGAAATTTGCCTTCACGGCTGTTCCAACATTCATAAAAACACACATAATAGTTAAAGTAGAGGACATATCTGGTATTTTAACAAAACGTTGATACATTGATAGTTACTGTGCTAAGTTCCAAGACATTGTTACATCGGCAGAGGGCACTGAGAGCTGTGATGATGGAGGGGACAAAGCTTTCCAAGGCAAGATGTTTTAAAGGATACCTGCCTGTGTCTAACACTGGAGAGTAGGAGTGATGTATGAGTGTAGAGGATGATGATGACGGTTGTGATTGTTTAACAGGCCTTTGAGGGTGATGGCGGTGTTAATGAGGACTGGCAAACTGGCAGTTAGAAGACTGATTAGTTTGGAACATGTATGAGTGAATTTCAAGGTTTTGTTCTTTATTGCTGAGAGGGAGCATGGTAAACTAGCAGGTAGCAGAATAGAGCAGCATGGACTCTATGATCCTACGATACTGGAGAAGCAGGAAGGGTGGCTTGATGGAGAGGGATCCAATATCAAACCAACTTCACCGCGGTCTGCACTACAGCCACCAACTACGCACCTAGAAGGCATTTTATCTTGTAATTAGTTCGGCGATTTTTTTTAAAAGCGCTTGCTTATTGCTTCTACTTCTAACATCAACTCTAAGAACAAATGTTCACTTGCAGACAGATTTATCTCACCCACTAACAGGTGACAGGATGAAGAGCTAATCAGTATTGTTGTGGTCATAACGTCTGTTGATCTTTAGGACCGTTTTTAGTATATGTCGAGTTTGTCACTCCCTGCATTCAGTTGTGTGTTGAATTATGGCAACAAATGTGTTTTTAAACAAGTCAGTCTGCTGACATCTGTTTCCAGTGTTATTATCCTCTCCAGTGAAATCAAAGGGTGTGTATTTCAGCTTTAATGTCAGTTTAACGCTGGCCACGGAAGGCTTCTAAATATAATGATAACAGTTGTTCTGAGCATGACATGTAAAGTAAAATACCACAATTTTACAGTGTCACTGTATTCACAGTGATGCTGTGTACACAAACATTCCAATCTAAAATTTAGATCTTAAAAAATACCATACTGATTATCATGTGTAAATTCTCTTTAATATTTATTTTTTTATTATTTAGACTATTACAGAGTTACACAACTATAAGCTTATCCAGCTGCTTGATTAGTTGGGCTGTCTGTTCAAGAAGCCAGCCTGTTTCACAGACAGTCACCTTAAAAACAACATCTCTTAAGATCCCACACTGTGACTGTGTTTTTTGTGACCCAAATATCTCCAAGCCAAGCCAAATGTGTTCTTCTTTTTAATGAAAGAAAAGTGTGCTAGCCTTATTTCAGCCAGCTGACAGCAGTATGTCAGTTAAGAGCAGCTCTTTGTTGCTCTATGCAATCAAATATTTCTAGCAATAAAAGGTCTTCCGACCATTTAAACAGTTTGATGGAAAATCTTGGTGAGTTGAAACAGTGACTTTGGGAAACCTTGGTAACCTTGATTCTGGTAACAGGCCCATTTCTAGCTGCAAATGGCCTAAAGAAAGAGCAGTACCAATATTCATACACATCAGTCATAAGTAGAATCAGAGTCACTTCTGCTTTTACAGTGTCTCATTTTATTCTGTGTTCTTAACAGTGTCACAGTACTAGTTTTACATCAATAGGGATTTTGTCTACTTAAAAACAGAATGCCTAATAAAATAAGAGCACTCCTGCCTACCCTTTGACCTCAGAAGTGGACTGTAAGAGTCAGAGAATGGGAGCACATGTCAAAAGCACGAAGACCAGGTAATGGTTCTGGATCCTATAATGGGTCAGTACTATCCGAGGCCGAGAGAAGCAGCTTAAGATCGTGAAAATCAGAGGGAGCAGGAATGTACCTTCAATGTACCTGTAGACATTGATAACAGTTATACCTAAATATAATAATAATAATTTACAGCATATGTACAAATATTTATCATTCTGTACTACCCACCATAAAAATATGTCATCCATTTCCAAATTGTTCGACTTCATGAACTCACATTAAATTAATATTATTATTTTTTACACAGTGTACTGCAATATGCACGGCATGTAAAGTGGAAACAGGAACACGTTGGAGCAAAAAACAGGTGAACAGAAGAAATCGTCTACATGTAAACAAGCGATAGAGAGATAAATCACCAAAGTGATGTCATCAGATGGTTCAGTCAGACATGCTGCTGGACAGAAAACAGTAAAAAAAAAAAGGACAGATCAAAGAAACGGTAGGCATCAACGGCACGCAACAAAGCACCTCAGCTGGAATCTGGATGGGCTGCTGAGACTGGGTCTGAAATGCTTTGATTTGCTTAGCTAGGAGCAGCATGCATGACGCTGAACAAAGCTCCTTCCAGCCTGCACTGCTGCTCCAGAACTGCTCTGTGGTTCTAAAACGGTTTCATTAGTTTCATACTGAGGGCAACGATCTTCAGTAATGACATGTTCCCGATTCCACAGAACATGGACATGAAGATTTTATTTCAAGGTGTTTTCTGGGAACATAGACAGGTAGTGTTTTTCACCAGGGTTTATGAATTGTATGATTTTTGCTGCGGGACAGCACCTTCGTCTCCTTCCAGTAATAAAGCTTTATTGCATAGAAGCATATATGTGCTGTCAGTGGAGGGTGCTGTCAGATTCACTATAAAAACCCAGCAAGGAACTCTACTGGGCCCGGTGCTTGAAGCTGCTTGTTTTCACCAGAGGGACACATATGATATCATGATGTCAACACACCTTCAGAAGGGCCTTTATTATATTTTTGCAGACCACTGAGTGTAAATTACTGGACCAGTGTGGAAAACATGAATACTTGGTGTGTTTTACTTGAACTGAAACAAGGAATAGGAAAAAAACTCTTTTGAATAGTACTTTCAGACAATGTGCTTTAAACAAGGATGGCTGTCTCCTGGTCCAAATTGTGTTTAATGGAAGCGTTTCAGCTCTTTTGTCGGTGGAATGCTGCAGACCTGGTGCAGCTGCTGTCACACCGACTCTCATCTTGCCAGGCTGGTTGCTTATAGGGGTGGAAATGACTATTTTTACCAGCCACTCACGCTGTGCTCTATTGCAAAAATACAATCCAGTAATATTTGTTTTATTTGAAAATCTTCCGATTGCTTATTGTTAATGATGTAAATGGAACTGCACTGTAAAGCCAACAGAACAGTATACCATAGATTTGTTCTATGGAGATTCATGAAACATGCTCTATTTCCTCCAAATTTTGTTTGTCATGTGAATTTTTTTATTATTTCATGTTTGTCACAACACATTGAATATAATCGTTAAAAAACAAACTTTTGAACAACTTTGTTAATAATAATTAATTAATTAATAATAATTGAACTTTATTGATCTCACAATGGAGAAATTCACTTCTGCATCTTAACCCATCCCCTTGGGGAGCAGTGGGCTGCCTGGGGAGCAATCGGGGGTTAAGGGTCTTGCTCAGGGACCCAGAGTGCAGGCTGTGGGGATCGAACTGGGTACTTGCAACCTTCTCAGAGTGCAAGCGCGCTGATCTAACCACTAGGCCACCACTCCCCCACCACTGCTCTGTTTAGGATTGAAACCCGCCACTGTGGCTCATGGACGATCATATTTACCCACATTCATCCTGTAGCGGGTGCAAACTCATATTCTGCAAACAAGAATATTAGCTTCACTACCAGTAAACCAATGAGAAATAAGGACATGTTCACACTCTTTGAACCCTGTAGTTCATGGAGGCAGCTGAATGGTGACAGTTTAGTGTTTTTAGGCTTATTCTCTTTTCACATTTGGAGAAATTTCTCAGTCCAGCTTTTGTTTTGTGAGTTGAAGCATTCCTGTTAGACAAATTTAAATCATTTTTTTTATTTGCTGTAGGACATCATCTAACCTGTCCAATGTGTAGCTCAAGCTGGATGAGCATTTTTCAAATGTGTTTAACTTTAAAGTGTGGTTTCATGCAGTTTTCTGTGAAAACAAACCCTAGCACATCAACGTGTCACTCTGGTTTTCTGTTCCCAGAGTACCGACCCATGACCCCAAAACCAAGGCCCGCACTGAGGTGTGACCATTACATCCATCGTCTCACTCTGAGTCAACATGTTTTGTAAAGTACTTTTTTGTTTACAGTCGATTACCTTTACGTTTTATTAATCTTTGTTACAAATGTTTGAACCCTGAACAGAGGGAGTGTGACTTACTGAGAATGCTGAAGAAACGTGAAAAAAATAAACCCACAGAACAATCTAACAGTGCTACATGCTGTTTGATTCTGTTGCCTTCTGTTTCAGTGTGGAGGGGTCCACCACATCCAAATCCATGTGGATACGAACTTCACAAAAACACTGAGGAGGGTAAAAGACAGAGGACATCGGAGGACGGAAAGACCAAACTAAACAGTAGAAATCCAATAAACAAAGATCCTTGGACAAAAGAAGTCAAATAAGAAAATAAATGTAATTTTGCACATAAAAATGACTAACTTCATCTACTGATATTAATCCCTTTGAACAGAAAGTGCCACTGCTTCAGCCCTGCACACGCCACCCACACTGTAGATGCAACCCGCTTTCCCATAATATGTCAGATGGATCGTTGATATAAAACTGCTGTCTGTGTTGAGAAAAGCATGTGGGTGCCGCCACAATTGCACCATGATAGTGACTCAGTGGGTCAGACAGGGAGGGCTTGACTGAACCCGAACAGGCTTTTCACTACGGAACTGTGCTGCTTTCCTGCTGTCAGCTCCACCCCCCCTCTCCCCGCCCCCTCCCCCACCCCTCAAGCTGCACGTCCAAGGAGCATCTTCCTGTGGATGCAAAGCTAACTTGGAGCACCACCCCAGGCTTGCAGAACAACAAAGAGCTCTGATTTGTTTAGTTTGCTTGACTTGAGAAAATAAAAGCAGAGCAGTTTACAGCCGGTGGTGAGTGACTGAGTGGAACACACACGACACCTGCTGTGGCTCCACCTCCCGGAGCAGGAGGGCCACCTCTGAACCCAAGGAATGCCTGGTGGTTGAGCGTAGACCTTAGAACTGAGTCCTAACTCCATGGCAACCATTATCATCCATGCTCCAGCTTCTATTGGCCTAACTAATACAAGCTTCATATCTGCTCCTAACTATGGCCCCTCGTGTGCAGCTATACTGAGAGCTTAACTGATGCCACTTGTTTGGCAATAATTCGAATAATAACAGCTGATATTTGTACTTTACAAAATATTATGCACAATAGACATTAAGCATTTCTTTAGTGACTACCTCAATAAATGCTGTCAGTAAATGGCACATTTATAACTGCTACCAGAGATACGTATCACAGTGCACTGTGAGCTACTGCTACATTAAATAATCAGCTACAGCTGCGGCTGTCTTTGCGACACAACCCGGTTGCTTCACTGGTTCTTAAATACATGGAGGATATTTGAGCTCATTCCTGTTCATTAACTCCAGACAAACAGAACTCATGGTTTCCGTGCATGAGCGTGAGTCCGTGTCTGTTGCTCTTGAAGCTGGCAGACAGGGCCTGAAATGAAATGGGGAAAGTGAGCAGAAACTCAACGGTGAACAAAGTCCAGGCTGGAATCTGGCTTCATATCTGCAGACCAGAGATACACAGTGTGCCGATCTCGTTGGGTAGGAGTCTCTAAGGGAACAGTTCACTTTGATCTCCTCACACCACTGTGCTGATGGCGCTGTGCTTGGGCTTGGTGCTGCTGGGAACCTGAGACGGCGGGGGTGGCGGGGCGTGGAGGTGGGGGCCGTGTGCTGAGTGGCTCCCGTGGCTGTGCTGCGGGTGAGGCGGGTAGGGCGGCTGCTGGCTGTGAGATGGAGGTGGGTGGTACTGCTGCTGCTGGTGCTGCAGATGGGGCGGCGGGTGGTAGTGATGGTGGTGATGGTAAGGCGGCGGGTTCTGGGTCATGTGGCAGAACTGGGCGTGGTGTGGATGCAAGGGAACTGCCGTGTCCGTCTCCGCCCGGGCCGTGTGGTGCAGGTTAGCTGGGTGTGGGGTGTGGGAGATGAGGGTGGGATGTGGGGTCTGAGGGGTGGGACTGGGTGACTTCACCCGCCTGGTGCCAAACAGCGATCCGAGCAGGGAGGAGGAGCTGGGCAGGGAATGTCCACTGTGCCGGGACGGGCAGTCTCGACTGGAGGGGGCTCTGCGCCGCATGTGAGGACTGCTAATGATGGAGCCCTGCAAGAGAGAAAACCATCATCAGAACACAGAAACATGAAGGAAACACAGAACACACCTAACAGCAAAAACAGCCTCATAACCACACAGACACAGTTGGTGAAGCAAACCACCGATAAAAAGTAGGAAAATCATGCAACATGTTTATTCAGTCAGTTTATTCGTCATAAACAAAAACAACTTTGACACAAAACGTTTCTGTAGAGGATGCACATTCTGGGCCGGGGCCAAACAGTTTAATAATGGCATTTTTTAATATTGGCATCATCTTGCAATTTGCAGTTCTCAAACAAACATGTACATCTATATGTATAGAAATATGTCATGCAGAATTAAAAAGAGTTATTCGACAAGGTGACGTAGCCTAAATGTAAATCTGAAAGTAGAGAATTTATTCATTCATTTCTTTACTATTCTGTTTAACTCTCCCCTGGGCAGGTTGGGTTTACTATTAACAGGAAAGTTATTAAAATGAATATTGTGTTGACTAGTAAAGGTATTTTGAGCAGATTACATATGGGGTTGTGTTGTGTTCTAATGAATACTAAAACAGCAGAAAGAATGAAGTCCCTTGTGTTAGGCTCGTTGGTGCTGCCATTCAGCTGTCTAAACTGTTGCCTGCGGTTTTATGAAGTCAGAATGATAATTAAAGATATCTGACTTAAGATAGAAGTTCAAGATATCTCTAAGTTAGTTTTGCCTAGTCATTATTTGCTTTTAAGAAACACTTAATTGCATTTGCACTAGCTGAATCTTAGTTTCAGATATCTAAAAATACATTTGATGTCTTTGTTAACGGTGTGACTTCGTCATTGCGTTCTGCATTAGACAATATAGCTCCCTTGAAAAAGAAGGTGATTATTCACAGGAAGCTGGCTCCCTGGTTTAATTCAGAGCTGCGTTCCTTGAAGCACAATGTTAGGAAATTGGAGAGAAAATGGCGCTCTACACACCAAGATGAATCCTACCTAATCTGGAGGGACAGTCTATTGTTGTATAGAAAGACCCTTTGCAGAGTTAGAGCAGTTTATTTTTCATCATTAATTGAGGAGAATAAAAATAATCCTAGATTTCTCTTCAGTACAGTTGCCAAACTTACTCAGAGTCACAGCTCCGTTGATCCATCCATTCCCTTAGCTCTTAGTAGTAATGACTTTATGGGATTTTTCATAAATAAAATTGATTCCATTAAAAATAAAATAATTGGCATCCTCCCAAACATGATTACCTCGTCCTCAGTAAGTGAGGCAGCGTTGGAGGAATCTTTAGAACCTGTGCAGTGTCTGAACTGTTTAGAAGCAGTAGAGCTTTCTGAACTATCTAACATTTTAGCTTCATCTAAACCTTCTACCTGTATGTTAGACCCAATCCCAACCAAGTTGTTTAAAGAGATATTCCCTTTGATCAGTGGCACTATTTTATACATGATTAATCTATCCTTAGTAAATGGATATGTACCACAGGCTTTTAAAGTAGCTGTTATTAAACCTTTACTTAAGAAACCATCTCTTGATCAAGATGAGTTAGTAAATTACAGACCTATATCTAATCTTCTTTTCTTATATAAAATTCTTGAGAAAGTAGTTGCTAATCAACTTTGTGAACATTTACAAAGTAATGACCTACTTGAGGAGTTTCAGTCAGGCTTCAGAGCTCATCATAGCACTGAAACAGCTCTGGTGAAGGTCACCAATGATATTCTCATGGCCTCAGATAATGGACTTGTATCTGTACTTGTCCTGTTAGATCTCAGTGCTGCATTTGATCACACTATTCTCCTACAAAGACTTGAGCATACTGTAGGGATTAAGGGGAAAGCATTAGGCTGGTTTAAAACTTATCTATCGGACAGATTCCAGTTTGTTCATGTTAATAATAAATCTTCTTCAAACTCTAGGGTCACTTGTGGAGTACCACAGGGTTCATTCCTTGGACCAATTCTCTTTACTATATATATGCTTCCGATTGGCAAAATTATCAGACAGCATGGGATTAATTTCCACTGTTATGCTGATGACACTCAGCTATATTTATCCATAAATCCTGATGAATCCAATCAATTACTTCGACTGCAGTCATGTCTTGATGACATCAAAAACTGGATGACTTTAAATTTCCTGCACTTAAATTCTGACAAGACAGAAGTTGTAATCTTTGGACCAGAGTCCTCAAAAAATAAACTTCTTAATCAATCTGTCAGGGTTCTCTGTGTTTCCGTGCTCTAACTCTGCTTCACAGGTGGTTGTAGTTGACTGGTGGGCGTGGCCCACACCTGCTGCTCGTCAGGAGCTTTCACCGCGGGCTCCTTAAGGAGTGCTCAGATTTTGCTCT
The DNA here is from genome assembly GCA_037039145.1 of Fundulus diaphanus. Lineage (NCBI taxonomy): Eukaryota > Metazoa > Chordata > Actinopteri > Cyprinodontiformes > Fundulidae > Fundulus > Fundulus diaphanus. The sequence goes on from CM073126.1 coordinate 54,472,384, forward strand.
GGCATCTCCCCTCATACTCCATTGGTGGTACCAAGCCGGGCATGAGAACCCCCTTCCTGGATTCACCTGGTTCACCAACAACACTCCGGTTCTTCCATCTGCTCCTCCCGTCAGCCGTTTTCTGTGGTGCTCTCCGGACCCCTCGCCAGCATTACATCTGTCAGCCCTCCAGTCACTCAGCCACCTGTTTCCATCATTGAGTTACGGTCACAGAGTTCCCTCGTCACTTACTCTCCCCGTATGGGTCTCCCCGACTAAACGGTAAGCGGCACAGCTTCTGGTATTTTCCCCTGGTTCGATCCTCAGTAACATTATTCCCCTTTCTTCCCGCAGTCGATCCAGTTCTGACGTTCAGACCTCGCCTGTCTCACACACTGTGTGCCTTCCCTTTATTTTGAGCCTTTAATAAACATCTTAAAATTGTTTCTGCCTCCGTCTGTATCTGCATGTGGGCCAAACACTTAAATACCATGACACAATCACTTAATCTGGATGGCATTAACTTGGTCTCTGGTAATAAAGTAAAAAATGTTGGTGTTAATTTTGACCAAGACATGTCATTTAAATCCCATATTAAACAGGTTTCCAGAGTTTCTTTTTTTCACCTCAGGAATATTGCCAAAATTAGAAATATTCTGTCCAGGAGGGATGCTAGTCCATGCATTTGTTACTTCAAGGCTGGGCTATTGTAATTCTTTACTATCAGGAAGTCCACAAAATGCAGTTCAATGTCTTCAGCTGATCCAAAATGCTGCAGCAAGAGTTCTGATGAAAATCAACAAGAGGGATCATATTTCTCCAATTTTAGCTTCCCTTCATTGGCTTCCTGTTAAATCAAGAATAGATTTTAAAATTCTTCTAACGTATAAAGCCCTTAATAATTAAGCTCCATCATATATCAGAGCTCTGATTACCCCGCATGTTCCTAACAGAGCACTTCGCTCTCAGACTGCTGGTCTGCTGGTGGTTCCTAGAGTCTCTAAAAGTAGAATGGGAGGCAGATCATTTAGCTATCAGGCTCCTCTCCTGTGGAACCAACTCCCAGTTTTGGTCCGTGAGGCAGACACCCTGTCTACTTTTAAGACTAATCTTAAAACTTTCCTTTTTGACAAAGATTATAGTTAGAGTGGCTCATGTTACCCTGAGCTACCTCTATAGTTATGCTGCTATAGGCTTAGGCTACTGGAGGACATCAGGGCCTATTTTTCTCACTCTACTGATTTCTGCTGTTCTCCAGTTTTGCATTGCATTGCATTGAAATGACTGTCATTTCAGCTTTTAACTTTTTGTTCTCTCTTTTTTCTTCATAGTAGGTACACCTGGTCTGGTGTAGGTGTGACATCATCCAGGGAAGACAGATCACCCGCTATTACCATCTAATGGAGAACAGATTACTGGATCAATGTGTGCTTCTGTGCTTTTTTGTCTCTCTTGTTGTGTCTCTGCTCTGTCTTCTGTAACCCCCAGTCGGTCGAGGCAGATGACCGTTCATACTGAGCCCGGTTCTGCTGGAGGTTTTTCCTTCCCATTAATGGGGAGTTTTTCTTTCTGCTGTCGCTTCATGCTTGCTCAGTATGAGGGATTGCTGCAAAGCCATGTACAATGTAGACGACTCTCCCTGTGGCTCTACGCTTCTCCAGGAGGGAATGCTGCTTGTCGGGACTTTGATGCAATCAACTGGTTCTCTTATATAGGAAATGTTTGACCAATCTGTATAATCTGACCCAATCTGTATAATCTGATTCAATTTGACTTTGTAAAGTGCCTTGAGATGACATGTTTCATGAATTGGCGCTATATAAATAAAATTGAATTGAATTGAATTGAGTTATGTTTGAATAATGAGGTAATTTGAGATATCTTTAATTATGACTAGTCAAAACAAAAAAGCAAGCTATCTCAAATTTAGGCAATATAGGCAATATTCCAACTACCCTCAAAACTGCTCTCATTAAACCTCTCCTCAAAAAACCCACCCCAATTGTCTGTGCACTACACTGGCTCCCCGTTCACCTCTGTACTGAATGCAAAATCCTCCTGCACACCCATCACTGCCTACCCAACTGAATTGCTCAAACTACACACATCAGCCAGGACCTGGTCCGTCCAACAGTGCTGTCTGCTCCCAACCAGGACACGCCTCAAAACGCCAATGGAACACTCTTCCATACCATCTCAAGGCCCAACAGACATTGGACACTTTCAAGAAAGGACTAACAACCCTCCTTTTTAGAAAGGAAAATATAGACTAATGTTGTTTTAACTTGTTCTATCTATCTATCTATCTATCTATCTATCTATCTATCTATCTATCTATCTATCTATCTATATATGTGTGTGTGTGTGTGTGTTATTTGTTTTGTCTGCTCCTGTAGCCCTTTGCGATTTACTGTCAAATGTAAAGTATCTAGATGTATTATTATTTATACTTGTATAAATGTGTTTAAAAAATACATTTATACAAGCATTACCTACTGCACCTTTAAGGATATTTTACTGGTCTTTAAGGGCCTTAGCCCACTGTACAGGTAAAAGCCAGTAAATTAGAATATTTTGAAAAACTTGATTTATTTCAGTAATTGCATTCAAAAGGTGTAACTTGTACATTATATTTATTCATTGCACACAGACTGATGCATTCAAATGTTTATTTCATTTAATTTTGATGATTTGAAGTGGCAACAAATTAAAATCCAAAATTCCGTGTGTCACAAAATTAGAATATTACTTAAGGCTAATACAAAAAAGGGATTTTTTAGAAATGTTGGCCAACTGAAAAGTATGAAAATGAAAAATATGAGCATGTACAATACTCAATACTTGGTTGGAGCTCCTTTTGCCTCAATTACTGCATTAATGCGGCGTGGCATGGAGTCGATGAGTTTCTGGCACTGCTCAGGTGTTATGAGAGCCCAGGTTGCTCTGATAGTGGCCTTCAACTCTTCTGCGTTGTTGGGTCTGGCATTCTGCATCTTCCTTTTCACAATACCCCACAGATTTTCTATGGGGCTAAGGTCAGGGGAGTTGGCTGGCCAATGTAGAACAGAAATACCATGGTCCGTAAACCAGGCACGGGTAGATTTTGCGCTGTGTGCAGGCGCCAAGTCCTGTTGGAACCTTAAATCTCCATCTTCATAGAGCAGGTCAGCAGCAGGAAGCATGAAGTGCTCTAAAACTTGCTGGTAGACGGCTGCGTTGACCCTGGATCTCAGGAAACAGAGTGGACCGACACCAGCAGATGACATGGCACTCCAAACCATCACTGATGGTGGAAACTTTACACTAGACTTCAGGCAACGTGGATCCTGTGCCTCTCCTGTCTTCCTCCAGACTCTGGGACCTCGATTTCCAAAGGAAATGGAAAATTTGCTTTCGTCAGAAAACATGACTTTGGACCATTCAGCAGCAGTCCAGCTCTTTTTTTCTTTAGCCCAGGTGAGACGCTTTTCGCGCTGTTTCTTGGTCAACAGTGGCTTGACACGAGGTATGCGGCAGTTGAAACCCATGTCTTTCAAGCGTCTCTTGGTGGTGGATCTTGAAGCACTGACTCCAGCAGCTGTCCACTCCTTGTGAATCTCCCCCACATTTTTGAATGGTTTTTTTTTCACAATCTTGACTAGGGCGCGGTGATCCCTATCGCTTGTACACTTTTTCTGACCACAGTTTTTCCTTCCCTTTGCCTCTCTATTAATGTGTTTGGACACAGAGCTCTGAGAACAGCCAGCCTCTTCAGCAATAACCTTTTGTGTCTTTCCCTCCTTGTGCAATGTGTCGATGGTCGCCTTTTGGACAGCTGTCAAATCTGAAGTCTTCCCCATGTTTGTGTAGGCTTCAGAACTGGACTGAGAGACCATTTAAAGCCCTTTGCAGGTGTTTTGAGTTAATCAGCTGATTAGTTTGTGGCACCAGGTGTCTTCAAAATTTAACCCTTACACAATATTCTAATTTTGTGACACACAGAATTTTGGATTTTCATTTGTTGCCACTTCAAATCATCAAAATTAAATGAAATAAACATTTGAATGCATCAGTCTGTGTGCAATGAATAAATATAATGTACAAGTTACACCTTTTGAATGCAATTACTGAAATAAATCAAGTTTTTCAAAATATTCTAATTTACTGGCTTTTACCTGTATTTATCCTTGATGTGGTCCTATAGGCTCTCCAGGCCCCTTAGTTCTTCTGGAAAGGGTCTTCTGCTGGCACCTAGAGTGAGACCTAACAGGAAGACCTGAGGGTAACTGAGAGTTTAGACGGTTTTAGAAACAAGCCAAAGACACATCCATTAAGTCTGGCTCAACTATGTATTCTCTTACACTTTATTATTGTATTGCTTTTTAACTTATAATCATTGCACAACTGTTTGTCATGGTCCGAGGGTGTTTGGGTTTTGGTTTTCATTTGTGTTTGTTTTCTAATCCTTCCTGAGTTGTCTATAGCTTTCCTTTAAGGTTTTTCCTCATGAGTTAATTCGTCTGTGTTCTTTATTGTGGCCAGGTTATGTTCTTTAAGCGCATTCTTTTGTATTTAGCCTCTTAGGCATGTGTTGTTATTGTGCACTTTAGTTTATTTTCTTGTGTAAGACTGTTTCTCCAATTTCTGCAATTAGGCTGTTGAATATGAACAGTGCTTAAAGGTATTTTGTTGTTGTTTATTGTGTTCGACTTTTGTTGTAACTTCACAATGTTTTAGTTTAATGAGTTTAATTAGTGGATGCATGTTCTGAGTGTGTGTGTGTGTGTGTGTGTGTGTGTGTGTGTGCGTGTGTGTGTGTGTGTGTGTGTGTACTGGTAGGCTACAAAGGAATTGCCCGTTGGGATTAATAAAATTGTCTGAATCTGAATATTTAGTCTCCCTGCTCTCATTCTGTTACAGCAGTTCTATGATCCCTCTAATGAAGCTCACCTGGCTCCAGTGTAATTCTCCACCCTCACCTCAGTGTTTAAGCTTCTTGTTTTCCTTTGTTGATAGCTCCTCTTGTCTTTGTGCCATTATGGTAAGTCTGTAGTTTTCATTAAACTATCATCAAAACACCTCTGTGTCTTAGCATGTTACATTGGGTTTTCTGTTTGAAGGGAAACAAAGTATGGATTGACTAAACTCTAGCATATGTTATATTGGCCAACACTGTGATGTTTGAGCACTGTGATGCCCATATCTCATAAAACATGCAGCATCAAAGAACACATACTAGGAGGGTCACCGCCTTCTGCATTTAACACAAACTGGATGTGTCACGCTGAAGTGCAATGAGATACAAAAAAGAAAAAAGATCACGAAGCCCAACCAAGCCATGGAGCATCAATCAACAACCAGAAGCTGCTGGTGTGGGTTGGTCAACAGAAAATAGTGTGTGCTGCTTATCTTCTGGTTTTTTGTTTTGTTTTGTCAATGTTAATGTCATTGAGTTGTGTAAATGACAAGTTAAATTTGTGAACAGGTTTGCACAATTGATATAACATTAGCTTTTTACCTGCTAATGGGTAATTGCAGTTCTGCTTGACATGCAATCAGCATGACAGAATATGTTTTACAGTGTTACATACTGGGGATAAATTTAAGTATTCAAATTCAGTAGTCCGCTGGAGATAGGCACCAGCAACCCCCGCGACCCCATGAGGGATTAAGCGGATCAGAAAATGGATGGATGGATGGATGGAAATTCAGTAGTCCTCAGTAATAGTCTAATTAGACATTAAAATTAAGGCACTCGGCACATCATCCAGCAAACCAGGTCTATCCCCCTGAAGGATGTCAAACTTGCAAAAGAAGAAAAGGCTGGTGTTCACTGGTTGTCAGCTTGGGGTGCAAACTTCCTGGAGACTAACGTTTTAACATCATCTGTGAGTTCATCAGTCAGACTCAACAGCCCAATCAATTATGGGCAGCCTGAAAAAGGCATACAAAACTCAGTGGAAGCACAGAAAACTCATGCCACAAATTGGAGAGAGGGTGGAGCTTACCTTTGTGTTCAATATTTATACTCCACACAACCATTAACAGAAGAACATATAAAATAAATAAAATAAAATAAGACATATACTGCTCCAGGACCCTGTGTGGATAAGCAGGTATAGACAATGGATGGATGGATGAAATATACTACAGAACATGGCACAAGCATCATAGTTAGACTCATATGGTTAGTCTTTAGCCAGAGATCTGGAAGAACTCAAAAAGGAAAGAAATGAGAAACCTCTGGCATTATATAACTCTTTCTGAATACTGGAGAGGAAAATACAAACTAGGAGGCTTGAAGATCAGTAAAACTCTTTTGGCTAGAGGGCAAAGATTTCTTATTAAAAATGGGAACTGACCCTAGACTAATGCTCAATACTGCTCAACATCAAAAAAACAAAATCTGGGACAGACAAATTGAGCACATAAATCAGGAAATGTGAAGAACTGCTGCTAAAGGTCAACCTAGATAATTTTGACTCCTTCACAGAAGACAATTCTGAATCAATTCAAACAGACATTCAAGCTTATAAAATAAAAAAAACTACACAGAGGGTGATGTCTATGACTGGCATGGCCACAAAAGAGTTGTATAACAAACATCTTCTGGGTTCTTCCCAAGCTAGACAACTTGCCACGCCCATCACAAGTGAGAGAGTAATGTCTGAATGGAGAGAATTGGAGGAGCTAACACAACCATCTCTGCATTTTTTCCCAAGAAACATAACAAGATGCAAAGGAGCATAAGAGGAGAGCCTCAATCCCAATCTCATCCACAGGACAGCCATAGGAAGATATAGTAACCCTGTTTCCATAAATGTTGCAAATTGTGTTTATGCACAATTCCAATCATGGCATTGGAAAAGGTAAATGGAAAGTGCAAAAAATTAAATAACTTCCTCAGTTTCACAAAAGAAAACAAAAACATTTTATGCTTGCTTGAGGTGGTTTTTGGGTTTTTCGATAAAGAGTTAAAAAATGGCTGATGACATATTGCTTCCTTGGGTGAAGGGCAGGCAGTGATCCATGGCCTCCTTCTTCTGAGTGGATGAATGGTAATGTCCCAAGTTCTGATAATTAGGAACTTGCTGGGTCCAAATCAATGAGATTCAGACCTAGCAACGGACCCAGAAATGGGACAATACGTTTCAGACAGCTGCTTAAACGGATTGTCCAGGAATCCTGAGACCATAGAGCTGTGAACAACTTGGCCTTAAGGGTCCACTGGCCAAGTCCTTTGGTCATCTGGGTAATGGTAGCTGCTGGTAAGGGATGCCACATTAGAGACCACAGATCTTTAGGCTCATGGGTTGAACCCATTTACAATGCAGAGTCTTCAGTCTGTCCATCCAGGCCCCAAGTCCTTTCCACCGTCAGCGATGCTTCTTTTCCCTGGGTCTTGGTCTTCTGCGGGGAACTAACAACTTAGGTCTTCTATTTTCCTCATGAAATAGGCTATATTCTCCCTGTGACGGTCCATTAGTTAATTTTGTAAACCTGTTTTTTTCACTCCATATTTAACATTTCTATCTTTTATCCACTTACAGCAACTATTATATCTATCATTTCTGCATGGAAATATGGAAAGATCATATCTCAAAACCGATACAAAACATGTTCATTATGTTTTGTATGGGCTTGTTTTGTATCCAGAGAGGGGGCTACATTCTTTAAGTAAAACTAATAAGTTGGGTATACTTGTTACCCAACAAGTCAGGGTTAGTGAAAATATAGCAGGATGTCATCAGCATGGAGGCCAGTTTTATATTACATGTCCCCTATTATGACACTTACATAAACTCAAATTAATTTTAATCCTGGCCATGGGGACAATATAAAGACTTCAGAGACTCAACCAGTGTGTTGTCAAATCCAAAATGCCTTAAAATTGAGGCATATAATCTGTAATCAGTTTTAAACACTGAAATGGATCTGAAGGAGCTGCATTCCAGCTAGTCTTTTCCTGGTTCAGGAATTATAAATATCACTTCTTCCCACTATGAGCATGTTATTTCACCTCCTTTTAGAACATGATGAAAACAATCTTTCACTAATGGTATTGTTTCTCTCTAGAGGTTTTGTACCATTCTGAGGGGTACCTATCCAAGCCTGGCATTTTGTTCTCCTTCAATCTTCATACAGATCTGTCTGTCTGTTTCCTTTCCATAATTTCACATAGTATTGCCTTATTTTGAGCGGTTCTTATTGAAGGTAGGTCTAATGGTGACTCCACAGCAAAAGGTTCAGCTACTTGGGGCTGGTTGTGGAGTCTGGTGTAAGCCTTTTCAAAGGCAGTCTGAATGTTTGTCAATTGGTGGCGCATATTTTGAGCTGAGGGATCATTTATTTTGTCTTTAGATCTTACTCTATCCCGTTTCTGTATTCTCCGTGCCAAACCTTTTCTTTTTATTATTATTTAGGACTGCTCTCATAATAGTTCTGTTTTGTTGGCTTACCTCTCCTCTCAATCTTTTTCTTCATACAGATGGTGTAATTTTTGCTTTGTACTTGAAATTTGCTTTAGAAAATCGGAGTCTTTAGTTTTCATGTGTGCATTCCAAAACATGTCCTTGTTCTGCCCAATCATTCATCTGTGTCTCTTTTTCTGAGATGACCATTTTACTAGTTTACCTCTAAGCACAGCCTCAACAACGCTTCAGAATATACTTGGAGATACAGAGCCGTCATTGTTAAAGGAGAAGTCCGGTCAAAATCAGAATTCAAACTGCTGAAAGTACTTTAAATATAAAACTACTACATACTGTGCAAAAAATTATACGTTTTTTTAATTAATAATAATTCTCATTTAATCATGTTTATGTGGAGGAATCCATCTTGGTCAAGAATAGTACTGTCACCTCCCATTTTTTGACGTCACTCGGCGGACCCGCTGTTGAGCAAGTTTCAACGCTCTGTTTGTCACGGCGCACTATTTTCCAAGATCAAACTCAGTCGGGTCCTACAGTATATATCTATACACGCGTGTGTGTGTGTGTGTGTGTGTGTGTGTGTGTGTGTGTGTGTGTGCGCGCTCCGCGCAGCACGGCTTTGCACCGGCGCTGCAGCAGAGCGCGCGCACACACACACACACACACACACACACACACACACACACACACACACACACACACACACACACAGCGGAGGAGAGATCGCTGAAGTGACTGTGTTGAAATAAGCAATGTTTTTTCCTCTTTTACCAGTTGTGTTGGAACATCCGATGGCCATGCACGTGGGCATTGTTGCTTCAGCAATAGCTCTTGGGAATGTCAGCGGTGAAGTCCTCTGGAAATCCGAAATAATTATTGATGATCGCAGCTGTGTAGAACGGCTCCTATTGACTTTGCATGGAAAGCGGAGAGAAATACTGTCGCCGCTTCCGCTCTTCCACGTCGCAGGATGTGATGTCAAACGCCCCTTACTGCCCATATTTGGCCAGTCATGTCAGCCCCCATACACAGTGATTCAAACGACAATTTATGTTTTTATTTTCTTATTGATTAAAGATAAGTTCATTAAATAACCACAAATGTATTAGTTTTAGTTATAGCTAATGATACCCTGATTTTTCCTTGTTGACCGGACTTCCCCTTTAAGAGTCATGCAGTCTTTAAGATCATCTCTTACACATTACTGACAGAATGGGTCATTGAGCAAACTAGTATTCTGTTTCTGGCGTGTCACTAATATCAATGCAGTGTTAAATATACTGCGGCATGATCAGAAACGTCCGTAACTCCAGTGTCACAGTTTACATTCCTGGATCTCGTGTGGTTAAACATAAAGAAGTAACTGATCTGAGAGTTTATGGAATGTGGGTGTGAAATGAAAGTAAAACACTTGTACTTTGGATGTAATTCCCTCCAAATCTCTATCATCCTTATCTCTCTAATTAGGTTTTTAATACACTGTGCTTCACCAGCAGTATCCAGGGGGGCATGCAAGCGACTGTTATAATCTCCTCTGCATTTTAACACTCATAATGCTTCAGCTAAAATAAGGTTTCATCTCTTAACAAGTTGGATATAATTCCCTGGTGGTTGATAGACATTCAATAAGGTGACTTCGTTGTGATCTATAAAACATTTTACCATCACATAAGATCCTTCTGTATATGCAATTTGAAGTAAACTGAAAACGTTTGAAATTAGTATTGCAACTCCTTTACTATCGTTCTTGTTGTAGGATGAATAATATGTGTTAACAAAGCCCATGTTTTGAAGTTCCTCATGTTCTGTTTTTCTATTAAGCACCTGCAAATAAGTACCCATACATTCCCAGGTAATTCAAAAAGAATAAAGTTGACTTCTGCATCAGACGTATATATTTCACGTTAAAGGTGGGAGTGGAGGTCCTTGAACACAAAGGGAGCCCTCCCAGGGGAAAGTTATTTATCTTACTGAGCAGTATGATCAGATCAGTGCACAGATATAAGCAGCAAAGTTCCAGTAAGGTAAATATAATTAAAACACAGAATTAGGGAAAGCGCCACATAATCTGTTTGTTTCGCCCACCACCAGTTGGAAGAGACATTAGGATTTCTCTATATGCTGAAATCTTTTCAGGATCCCCTGTGTTTGCTCCTGGCATCTCTTGATGTGTCTACAGGGCAACTCAAACACTATTTCCCACGGGAGTTGTCTCTCCACAGCCCCTTGATGTGTGTTTGTTAGGAAGCATTCACAATTCCCCACCTTGTCAGGCCTTCTATTGGTGAGCTGTAGCAAATGACTGGTCCAGTACCAAGGAAATCTTTCAGCTTTGTTGGGTAGAGCACATGGATGTGGACAAATTTTCCTTTGGGTGTCTGTTATAAGAATTATTATTGTGAAGTCACTAAGGCCTCACACAACTCGGACAGAGGAGGCCTGGAGACAAGATGTCTGTGTATGTAATCCACTGTTGCTGAGTGCAAGGCTGAATGCTGCGTGGATACTGTGCAGCATGGAGATTGTCTAGGATAGACTGTCTTTGTTTTGTCTCAAGCCAAGACCACGGTGCAGTATTAGGGGAAGCCGAAAAAGCGAGACAGGCAAAGACAGGGCAGACGCAGACTGCAGCGGGACCGTGGGGTGCGATTTACTTTCCATCTATGTGATCTCTGCTCTGTTTCTCAATAAAAGTGCTGGAACGTCATCACCGCCGTCTCTTCATTTAGTAAAGATGGGAATTCAGTTATTATGGTTTAGAATTCCATCCACAGTGTCTTTCTGATGTAGGACTACATCTTACATTTGTTCATTTTTTGATGGAGTAGTCTCACTCAACAAATGCTCTATTGTTGTTATAAAAGACCTCTTCAGAATAGAGAAAAAATAGAATAATCCTATATTATCCCACAATATCGAAATTCAGGTGTATCAGCAGCAAATAAGGGAAAAGTCCACAAGAGAAGATAAAATAAGAAAACATAGTTTTTGTTACTGGGAGCATTGCGATGGACATATTCTTTAGGTTTAGATTCTTGGAAACAAAGGCCCGGTGAGCCATGTGGAGCATGGCAGAGGTTTGGGGGTAAGGGAGTGTTGGCACTGCTGTGTCCTGAGGGTAGCCTTATGTCAGCGAAAGGTTGGGAGGGAAAGCTCAGTTCTGATATTCTTCAACAATTCCATAGTATTTTCTCCAATGGATGCAAATCTTGTTTCTACAACAGCTTCAAGGTCAGTTATGCAGGTCTGAAACCTTTCTTGTGTTCCCAGGCAAGACAAAATCATCTCATTTAGCACTAGCATTAGGTTTCTAATCTTTGCCCCACTCTGTTTGGTCTCGCCCATTCATTCTTTTAAGTTGACGGCAATATTCTGGAGTTCTTGGCCAACTTCCTCTTTAAAAGCTATCTGTTCTTCTTTAAGCATCCCCGAGACTCTTTCTTAATTTCTGCAGGAATTTTCTTTATCTCAGCGATGAAGCTAACTTGAATAGCTTCCATGGGTTTGGACTGCCCCTTCTCCTGGGACATCTCAGGTCTCCACTAAGTGTGGAGCCCATCCCCCCGTCCTGCTCCCCTCCATTGGCTGGCGACTTGACCCACTGGTGCGTCGGTGCTCCTCGGTGTCTGGGGCTGGGTGCTTGGGCGGTCGCTGGCTTGCTCCTGGCAGCTGCTTCATGGAGCCCTTGGCCCAGTGGCTCTGTCGGGGTCCCTTCAGGGGGCGCCCCTGGACCTTGGGTATCTGGGCCCATGGCTGGATCTGCTCCAGCGTAGCTGGCTGCCAGCAGAGCCTGCAGGCTTGTCACCACAGCTCCCGGGGGCTTCAGTGTTGTGGCTGTTGGGGGGTTTACTGGGGCCCCTCTCTGCTCTTCCATGGGATGGGGGAAGCAGCGTTTCCTGTGTTGGTCCCTCTTGGGTACCTTTGCTCTGGGGGTCCCCTTCAGTTATCTGGGATTCTGGTTCCCCTGGCGTTTGCCTCTGTGCTCTGGGGGGTGGGTCTTTGGCTCCTCACAACCACTATTGAGCATTTTTGCTTATATAAAAACCTTACATACACAAGCTCACTCTCACAAACACCTACAGGTGCTTAGATTCAGGCACTTACAGATTCACTTCTATAACGAAAACCCCTATTATTATATTCAGCTGTCACTTTATACATTTTGTATTAAATAATACTTTATATTCTTCAGTGATGGTATCAAGGTGTTGGATGTTTGTTCCTGTAATACTTTATCGGCTGGTTCAGCTGTTCTTTTTATATCTCTCTTTGCAGATGTAGAAGTAGACTCAGAGGATGTTATATTGCTCTCTCCCTTTCCTCTCTTTTTCCCACCTTTTCTCCCTTTTAGCATTTTATCTCATCTGTTTCTCTTCTTTTTTTCCCTCTTGTACCTTCCCATTTCTGTGTCATAAAATAAAATAATCATCATAAATCATCATAAAATATGATAAAGCTTTTTGCATATATGAATCAAGCGGAGCACTATGGCGAAAGCAGCAATGCTCCACTTGTGAAAGCAAAATCTGTTGGGCTCTCTTTGGCATTAAGACAACAATTCTTATCGCTACATTGCCAGACAAGACACACACACACACACACACACACACACACACACACACACACACACACACACACACACACACACACACACACACACACACACACACACAAAGAATAGCTTCCATGGCCTCGCGGTTGAACAATCTGCTAGCATCGTTGCTAATATTCAGGTTTTGTTGGGTTTTCCTTTAAGAACTATTTTTATTTTTCCTTTTCATGTTACAAAATTCCACTTTTACTGTTCAAACTAGTTCTTATTGGAGGAGTATAAGACCGTTTCTATGTATGCAACTTTCTGCTTTGCTGACATGTCAGTTTTGAATATAACACATCCAGATGTTTGTTAAAAAGGTGAGATCTTTCAGCAGGGACGTGCAGGGGGGGGGGGGGGGGTGAGCACCTGCCCCTTTGCCCCTTGATGTCCAAAGTGCCCTTTTGTCAGTGTTTTTTTTTTTTTTTTTTTTTTATGTGTGCGTGTTTGTTTGTGTGTGTGCAGGTCCAAAAGCAATAATAATTTAGATCTACCGTGCCACGGTATTATTATTGCTTTTGGACCTGCAGGACAGACCGCCTAGCGGCTACTGCCGCTCTGCCCGGTCTGTCCTGCCCCTTTAAATCTGCAGCACACGTGACTGTGCTCTGTGCTGTTTAACTCCACTGTCATTGGTTATACTGCTTTAAACCCCGCCTCCCCTCTTTCTGATTGGCTGTTTTCTAGTGCGTGCGTGTGCGTGCTTGCTAGGAGCGCGAGATTTAAGTTTCCATTCATAGTGGGATACTGCGGTTACCACAATTAATACTAGAATACGAAACTAGTCCCAGCTAAGAAACTAAATATTATCAGCACTAAAATAGGTGAAAGCCGTTGAGTGCAGTTCTTTAAAGAAGCAGGAGAGAGAGTTTTGATTTGTGGAACTTGAGAAATGTAAGTAACCAACGTTAGCATCTCAAAATAGCATCTAATTCTGAAGTATAATACATTTATCAACAGAAACCTAATCTGTTTTATAAAACTAAATATTCTGTGTCAGGCAGGAGTTCTGAAGACTGCTGGAAAGATGGAAAAACAAAGACTGTAGGATATTAAAAATTCAGATTCTTAGCCACAGCTGCCTGAAAAAAGAAAAGGTAAGGGTTTCCCTTTTACCAATATTTCGTTGCTATTATTGCTTAATTTTTTGTTGACCCTTTGATGCAGTTCAGGTATAAATAGCAGGTGATATTTCTTTTACATGATATACAACACAACAACACTAGATGCTGCCTAAACAACTGCTATATTTTGTTTAGACTTTTGCTTATTTATAATAGCGTAATTAGGATTCCACAAAATGATAGTGCTATTTATTTCACTATTTCTACTTCTAGAATTAGAATTACGACAAATACAACCGAGGAACACCGTTTACATTGTTTTTATTGTACAAAGGTTTTCAAACTGTCCATTAGTAAATTAGTGTAAACCAGGGGCGGAGTTAGACATTATCATTATCAGGGACTTAGCCCATAAAATATTACTTCATTACGAGGGTAATTTGGTAAACTAAAAAAGTAAAAATTATTTAGTCTGTTGATGTGGTCGTAAAATTAATTTAATATAGGCCTTTACATATCTTAAAGTTTAATCTGCTGTTCTTTAATAGTCGTACTAGTATACCAATAGTATATTAATATGTTCTCATTTCAATGATGAAATGGACAACCACTCATGTAACAATTCAGTCTTGGTGTCACCCATCTTACTCAAAGTACAGTATTGGGTCCTTCATGCTCCTTATGTATTAAGATTTACTGCACATTTAAACATTGACAACTCACTATTGTTAGGGAAATAATTAGTTGTCTGAGAGGATGTAGGTAAGGAGAAGCTGTTATCTACACTTTAGATGTATGATATAAGAAATGTGTTTGGAATGTTAAGATAAATTACATGAAATGGGCTACACAGCCCAGTAGTACATTTGTTGAAGTTTGAATTTAATATTTGTAATGCTGTCAGTGTCCGTGACACTTCTACTTCCAGGGCAGAGTAAATACGAGAAAGTTATTTGCAGTCCCTTGAATGTACAATTTTGCTGTGTTTTATGATGCAGACAGAGTATCTTAGATAAAAAAAATAAGGGTGGGGTTAATCTCTGCACATTTCTATATCTTCTAAAGAAAATACAGTATATAATATATCTAGACAACAGACATGTTTTGAATATATTTGGTTTAATTGGCACGGTTTTACCATCTGGCTCTGTTGCTAGTAAGTTCAAATGCAAACTTTTTCAAAGTGGGAAAAAAGTCCCAATTCAACATTCATCAGATCGGGCGCTGCTTTCTAATTTATAATAATAATTTAACTTTATTAATCTCACAATGGAGAAATTCACTTCTGCATCTTTACCCATCCCCTCAGGGAGCAGTGGGCTGCCACTGTGCGGCGCCAGGGGAGCAATCGGGGGTTAAAGGTCTTGCTCAGGGACCCAGAGTGGTAGTCTGTGGGAGTTGAATTCAGAACCTCTGGGACCCAAGCTCAATGCTCTAACCACTAGACCACCAGATTAACAAAAAGCATCTAGTGTGTCTCGTGCTTATAAAATTTGTATAAATGTAGCAAGAAATACTGCTTTTCTCTTTAGACAGAAGAAACGCGTCCTGAGCCTCAAGTCAAGCATAAAGAAATAGGAGCATGCATATTGCGTAGGACCAATGAAGCTTTGGGCCAATAGTGTCCCTAGGGTTAAAGTTCAAATCAAACCTACGCCCTTGTTTCCACGTTACATTCTTTATAGTATGGGTTGGTACAGTTCAGCCGGTTGTATAGCAAGGTATGTTTCTGTATCATGTTTTAAATCCGTGCCCCATGTGCCCTCTTTTAACTTTGAGCACCTGCCCCTCCAATGTTCATCCCCATAATCACTGGGGATGAATTTCTATCTGCAGTTGACCAGGAACAGATCCCATATGTAGTCAAAGATGCATATGTGATGTGAGAGATGACATCAGATGTGTAAGTGGAGCAGTCAGAGTTGCTAAGAATTAAAGGTTTATAGAAGATTCCATAGGAAATGCTTGGGGTCATTTTTGACCCCACTTGTGGATGAGTGGGGTAGTGATACAAAAACTCCAATTTCTTAGAATTAATGAAAAAATAAATAAAAATGCAAGTGGTCTAATGTCACAAACATGTTTTATGAGGAATACCTGGAATATGAATATATTACAAATTTTCATTTTAAAGATTTTGAAGAACAACCACCAGTGAGGTGATTTTTGACCCCACATCTAAGGGTTAAAGTAATTTGGCTTCTAATGATTTGACTGGATTTGCAGAGGAACTGTACAGACTAAATGCCACATTAAAAGTGGAAAAAGCCAACAATAATTATGAACAAACCCGATCATGTCTCGGCAAGGGAATTCTCCGCTCATACGGTCGGCGCTTTTATGCTCCTTCGCAGAAAATGAATAGATATGCAAATTCATTCATTCCCTCAGCTATAAGGTGGCTGAAAGCTGAAGGCAGTTGTAGCCTGTAGCACATTGACATTGATGATGGATTATTGTCTGAATCTGTTTTTAACCATCATATAAGGGATTTAGTCCTTGTAAGGAACCAGCCTGACTGCAAATTGCCCTCAGGAATAAATCAAGTTTTCTGATTGCCAGTTCAGAAATGATTCATGACGGTCTCTTCTTAGCATCATAAAGTCTTGGCATTTGACCAGGGGTGTGCAAACGTTTTGTTTCTCTATGTATTACTGAACATATTTTGTCATATTAATCTGAAGCTATGAAGTATGTTCAAACTAAACTGATGATCAAACATTACAATATTTACACTCAAATGATGTAAAGAAAAGAAGAAAAGAGAGGGAATATGTTGACAAGGACACAATTTTTGCAGCGACACTCTTACAATGTTCCAGACTTGATAAGTGTAAGAGTAAGAGTCTCGGCTCGAGGGTCAGTGAGAAGATGCAGTATGTTGGTCACTTTGCCCTGTCAGCACACCGCAGCTCCAGCTGACAGGGCACAGTCAGCTTCTACAGGTGGCTTTAAAGGTGTGAGTCTAAGGTCAACAGAGCAGCACATGAACACCAGTCTAAACTACAGTTAGTCTAGTCATGCAGTGTACGACCAAGCTTAATGCAACAGCCACAGCATAATTTCCAGTCAGCAGAATGCATGCAGTGTTCTGGGTGCTGCAAGCAAGAAGAGCAGCGCAACAGAAAAGCACAGCGCACAGAAAAAAAAAGTCAATCTAAAAAAAGCTGCATGTTCAGAGAGAACAACACAAAGGCAGGCGGATGACAGCTCGGCAGCAGCTGCTTCCTACTTACTTCCAGATTGCTGTCTAGTGATCCTGCACTGCTGCGTCTCCCACGCTTTCCTGCCCGGAACATGTGACATGACAGATTAGACATGCCTGGTTAAAACATGGAGGCGCACACATCCCTTCTGCCTACAAAGGGACGATGCGAACACTTTGGAGCCGCAGCACTAGCTAAGCAGCCGACTGTTGTCCTGCTAGTGGGAAGCTAAAGGTCAGGGACAAAACTTCACCAAACTAACACCAGTATTTGGAGTCTGTGTGAGGAAATTGAGGATTTGGTAGGGGGTCTACATTGTGAATACTGCTGGCAGGAGACTCTTAACAACAAATAAGCCCGACTCTGAGAGCACTGAAGAGAAATAAGTTTAACATCTCATTCTCTTTAGAGTGAAGGACTCCCAACTGAAAAAAAGAAAAATGAAAACACCCCAGGTTAAGATAGTGTTAACTGTAACCCTCAGTGAGATAAATAGTCCAGTCCTACCATTTTACATTGCACACAATGCAACTAACGCCATGTATTTAATTCTTGATCTTTATCCAACAAGTAAGTGGCTAAAACCTGGAAGAGTGGTGTGCATTTGCCTTCAGCTCCCTGACTCAGTACTCTAGAAGCACATTTGGCAGCAGTTCAAGCTGCAGCTCTTTTAGCGTGTCTCTACCAGCTTTGAACATCTATAGACAGATGTTTTTACCAGTTCTTTCCTTGTAAAACAGCTCAGGCTCAGTCCAGTTGGACGGAGAACATCAGCCAACATCAATTTAAATTGTTTCTCGGAGTTAAGTGGGATTTAGGTCAGGAATTTCACCAGGCCAGGCTGAGATGAGAACCTTCCCAGTGTACCTCTGGCCTTAGGTTTTAAAGATTGCTTTCCTGCTGGAAGGCGAATCTCAAGCCCAGTCTCAGGTCTTCTGTTTCCCCTAACAGGTTCTCTTCCGGGATTGTCCTGTTTTCAACTCCATCCATCTTCCCATCAACTCTGGCTTGTCATTTTGGGTGTGACAGCCATATTGTGGTAAGTTTGCAATTCTAAATTACACACAAGGGGAGCTTATTTAATAAAAAGGTGACCTCTATGGCCTGTTGGTTGTCCTGAATTTACAAGCATCAGAGCAACCATGAAAATAAATCAATTTCCTTCCAATAGTTATGTATTACTTTATGTTTCTCTGTCACAATGATATCCACTGAAGTTTGTGGTTGTGATGGGCCAAAATAAGGGAAAGTCTAAGATACGTTAATGGTTTAGCTAACTCTGTATAGGGAACATTCAGCAGATTATTCATTAAAGTCAAAAGCAGGTAACAAAAAGCTCAACCTGTTTTTTTCTGTACAGAAAAGGGCTTTTCGGCAGTGTAACGTCCTGCCGTACTCTGCATGAATAAACTTGAGAACCTTAATCCCTTTTCTGTGAGGACATTTGGATTGATCACAGTGACATACAAAGCATTGTGCCTCCCTCCTGCTAGTGACACAGGACTATTAGTGGGTCGCCTCAAATGAAGTACACCTGGGTGTTTCAGCAATCCCATCATTCTCAATGCCTGCTCCACTGGCCCCCAGTCTCTGCTCTGGCAGTCCGATTCTTGTTGGTGCTATTCAAATCTTCGTTTTCCCACATGTCCAAAGAACTGGAGTGAAAAGTGTCATGCCAGCATCCAGCTTGACTATTTGCTCTTTTCCAACTAAAAAGCAGAACAAGACAAGAGACAGGGCACTACTAGAACAAACAGACTTTACCTGCATCTGAGAGGTCCCGCAGGGAGCTGCTGAGTGCGCTCCTCTTCAGACCCTCACCGATGGCATAGCTGTCATCTAGGCTGGCTCGGCTCAGGTTGCCGTTTCCAGTGTCCTTCTTTAACCCTGAACACTGGGACATGCTGGGCCTCACCACACCCTTCTGTTTCTCCAGCTCAGCTGTGCATCAAAAAGAAAACGTAGAGCTTCTGTTGTTTGGCACCGCGTGTTTAAAATGAACAAGAACATAAAGATAGATAATAGTAAAACTCTGCTTACATTCTATCCGGTACTTCTCCATCTCTTGGACCTCGGCAATAGATTCTCGCAAATCGTCAGTAAACTTTTTGCGATCCTGAGGATTGGGGGCGTTAAAATTGATGAGGACCTTGATGTCTGCTCCAGGAATAGCTGAGGTCAGGCGCACACCATTGGGATAATCTAAACAGAAAAAAAACATAAGCTTTAGCACATGTCATGACAAAAGACTGCTAAAGACAACCAATGAAGTAATAGGTGATCCATTTAAACTTGGGTCAAACATCTTCATATCTGAAGTCTGTCATGATTTGGGTTTTTTTCTGGTTTATGTTTAAGGTATTTTGCCCTCCTTCCTTAGGTTCTCTGGTTGCTTTGAGTTTTGTCTTGTCTAGGTTCTTGTTTACTGTTAGTTTATCCTGTTTTGTCATCAGTTTTAGTCTTAGCTTTATTTTCTGTTTTAGGTTTGTACTTCAGGGTTGTTTTGTTCTTTATTAGATCGTGTGTAGTTTGTTTCTGTCCACTTGTCTTGTCAGCTTTTTAGATTTGTCTGATCTGTTCTTGTTTTGAGCCTCAGCACTGATGTCTGGTCTAATTACTTATTCTGCACACCTGCCTAACTCCACCCCTGCTGCAATCACCTCTCACCGGTTTCACCTGCTTCCACCTCCATATAAACTGTTGAGACCAGACATCAGTGCCAGGTCGTCTTGTTGAGTGTAGGTGAGTTCTCATCTTGCAAGTTCTGTTATGTTTTGCTTTTTGGATTTTGAACCACCTTGTCTCCAGAAATCTGTGCCATACTGTTTTTGTCTGTTCCTGCCCTGCCTGCCCAACTGGACTGTTTGTTTCTCTGCCCTTTTTGGTTTTTGGATTTTGTTAATAAATATTCTTTTACCGAACCTCTGCTGGTCTAGTTGAATTCTGGATCCCCTGCTCTGATTCATGACAAAGTCACACTATCCATTTAGAATGAGAAGGTATCTGCTCTGTGTTAGATGTTGTCATCCAATCCATCTATCTGTTTATTCACACAAACTCACCATCCACTATTTTAGGTACACTCATTAAAATGATTGCTAATATAAGTAGTTAATCGACCAATCACATGGCAGCACCTCAATGCATTTAGGTATCTGGACGTGGATAAAATGACTTTAAGTTCACACTGAGCATCAGACTGAGGAAGAAAGGGGATTCAAGTAACACTGACTGCAACATGGTTGTTGGGGCCTTATCAGATGGTCTGAGTCAAAGAGATTCGACAGAAAAAGAGAAAATATATATTTAACGGCAGCTGTATGGAAGAAAATGTCTTGTTAATGTCAGGGGTCGGCGAAGAACAGGTGGATTGGTTTATAAAGACAGGCAATAGCAGCTCACCAGTTGCAACCAGCATATGCTGAACGCTATCTTTAAATGTACAACATGTGGAACCCTGAAACAGGTGGGCAGCAGAACCCACTGACTCTGGCAGGGGAAGTGGGATGCATAGAGTATGGGTTCTGGATGAGCATCAGCTTGGATCGCTGAAAGTTTTGACTAGCACTATCTGCTTAAGCAGCAAAACACAGACAGGATCATGCGTTGAGCATACCAGAGTTTTAATGATAAAAAGATAAAAACAACACAAGAACAGAATTTGGAGGGGTAAGGGCAAAGGAACAGGAGCAGAAAAACAGACGGGAAATAACGGGCAGTGTAACGTGGGATCCAGCAAGAACCAGTGAGCATTTACACTGAGGCATGGCTGGAGGAGTGACAAGCAAACCAGAAGAGTGATCAGGGGAGACGTGGAGCAGCAGTGTCAGGCAGACCAGCTGAGGGAGGGAGATTAATTAACCAGAACAGAGCCGAACAGAAATACAAATAAATCCAAAAGATTGTAATAGATCTAACATGAATAATCTAGAACGCACAGGGAAGGGCAAACAACGAAAAAGTAGGAAACTAAGTCTAAAAGAATGAACTAAAGCAACCGAGGGAAGATAAACAGAAGGGAATAATGAAAAAGGAGGCACAAAAGAAGCCCAAAAACTCAAACAGCCAACGATCACAGCAGGTCTAGAACATTACAGTTGCACTAGGGAGTTTTGAGGAAACAGTAGACTTAGCTTGAAAATTTGAACAAGCAAAAACTTCTAGGTCCCGCCCCCTTGCTCTCTGCTGCACTGCAGCCCTCCCGCCAAAGTGGAGCCTGCCATGCTGCTCCAATGTTTACCTGTCTTTATTTTCTGAGCAGGTGCCATTTCAGAAATCGGCAGTTTCCTGTAAAGCAGGTTGTTTCTATGCCATTTCTCCTCACAGCTGCAGCTCACCGGCAATCTGGAGCTTGAATGACGGTAGCGCTGTGCGGGGGAGGGGGTGTGACCAGTGCATACACGAGAGTACATATTCTGTAAAACACAGCTGGTCATCTGTGAAGCCTTTAATCTATTTGTGAAAACAAAAAATGGGTTTCTTGTTAACACCTGATCTTGCCATCTTGTACATCTTTTTGCAGGGTTAACAGGACAGATGGTTTTATTGCGTTGACCATCTGTCTCCTTTAAAAAAAGTCCAACTAAAACGGGAAAGGTCAAATATTTACTGGTAGTGACATTATTAGTGATGCAATGTGGGCGACTGTGGATCAGTGGGTAGAGTAGTCATATTGCAATCAGAAAGTTCTAGGTTTGATTCCAGCTTCACCCATCACGATTTGATTAGCGATGTGCCCCTGGGCAAGTCACTTAACCCCAAGTTGCTTACTGATCAGCGTATGAATGTGTACGTGTTTGGGGGTGTGATTGGGTGAATGTGGCTCTAGTGCAAACTGCTTTGAGTGGTCAGTATGACTAGAAAAGCGGCATATAAATTCAGTCCATTTATCAATGATGCACCATTGAGATGGCTCTCTGGCTGTGCAAAATATTATCTTATTTTTAATGTGGCAATAGCGAAATTGGTACCAATTCTGAAATATTCGAAAACTTCAAGAACAAAGATAAAAAAAAATCTAAAATGAAATGATACTTACACTGATTCTCAAATAGCAGCACTTGCATGCCGTAGAGTGAGAAGGACTGTCGAAAGCTGTATGTTACAGAGTTCTTTTTCTTCTGAAAAATTTTGGTAACCTTAGAAAAAAAACAAACAAATCAGATAAACCCTGCTGAGACTCGTTCCTCCTTCAGTCTCAGTGGACTAGTGCTATGTGTCTTACCACGAGCAGGTCATTAAAGAGGAAGATCTCTCTTTGGTGCAGGCCCAGCTTCTGCGGTTTGTTGGGATCAGGTACTTCAAACAGCCTGCAGTAACACACCAGCCTGCGGTGGGGTAGTGATAGCACCTACACATACAGCACAATCATCTCAGGGTGAACTTTCACATTTTTCCAACCAATACCACGCGGAGCATTCCAAAACATTCATACTACGTAAACTTTTTTACATATTTTCTTGTCACAACCACAAACTTGAGAGAGTGTTATTGGGATTTTGTCTGACAAACCAATTTACGGTATTGCAGAATTGTAAAACGAGAGGAAATTATATATGGTTTGCCCATTTTTTGAAAAATGTTAGTATAACATATAGTATATGTTAGTATTTAGTCAGTAAATCTTTAAGCAAAGCTGTTTCAGTTGAATGCTTTTCAGAAAACAGAGCAGTATTTATTCACAAGTTTTGCGTTGATCCAGAAAAGAAATCAAGTATTTATGTCGCAATTTTTTTCAAGCAGTTTTTAACTAAAAGGTCCTTCAGAAAGGAGCCTGTTGATATGGCTGAGAAGAGTTCATAATGGTTTTCTTGGGGTCGATACTAGCCTATTTAAAAGGGACGGGAACAGAGCAGGTCTTTCATTTTTCATTTCATTTTGCTTCCACCTCACAATGATAAATTTTGTTTATCATTTTTCTTTTGCTCTATTTGATACAATCTCAGTAAAAAAATCTAAGAGTTGTGGTTGGGATCGGAAAGGATGTTCCAAAGTTCAAGGGGCATCAATACTAACCAGTCCAGAACCAAGAGAATGCTGCTTAAAGTACCAACACAAGAAGAAGAGTGATACTTACGCAGCCAAGACCTTGGTGTAAAGAGCCGATCTGCAGTGTCAAAGATATGATAAAGAGTCATTTTAAGATTAATGAGCTCATATGGGAACTCTTGTGATACTGTAGATTCAAAACAACAACACAAGTTGATGTTCTAAAGGAAGAATGGATCAAATTCGCAAATCACAGCAAACATCCTGCTATCTTTTCTTTTTTTGTTTTCAATAATGATAACATAGGCATGGACTTCCAGCAGTTCTCTGTCTTTAAGAAAACTGTTAGTCTTAGTAGGAGCAATTAGACATTGTACGAGCAGTTAGGTGTTAGATTTGAGTTAAAGTAGCCCACATCAACGATTTCTGTGACTTTCCCCCTCATTTGTCACTGCGGGGAATGTCAGCTGTCCCTGTATACGGCTTAAGGTCACATTATAATTTATATTCAATATTTCAGCATGAAGGGCCCTGAAGGGCTCTGCAGAACTGATATGTCACATGACGGAGAAAAATGCTTTTTCATATCAGATAATTTTTAGAGAATGTGGCCATGAATAGGCCAGGAACACTCTGTGGCTGCTCTGGAAGATTTGGTTTTAAACACCGTGGCTCCATTCAGCTCTTGAATGGAATACCAGATAAAAGTGGTCACACACTTCATGCACAAGCCCAAGGGCAAAGGCAAACTTACAGGCTTTTTCCCAACAATCAGTTTTTCCACTTTCTGAACCTGGGACACATGATCTTCATTAGTCCTGAGTTCTCGCTTTCGAATCCGCTCATATATCCCCACCAGCATCTCTCGGGGGATGTCTTCCCCATCATCAACCCCTGCCAAAGGGGAGAAAGAGGCGGAGGGTTAATGATTCTTCCCCAGATTTAACAATGCAAATCAACCCCTGAATTTACATGAATCCTGCTGTTCTGTTCAACCTCAGAGTGCAAACCTGCCCTTCAGGCTTCAGCAAGGAAAAGCACGTCCCTGAAACGTCACATTGTCCTTTATTTCACAGCCTATTCAACAGGAAAAGGACTTAGTCATGCTGTACAGGCATACTGCTAAGACCTGCAAAATCCCTTGACTCCGTTCACTGCGAATGAAAAGTGCTTTGCTGGAATAGACAGGCCACGAAAAATGAACTAGCTTATTGACACCAGGGTAAAACTGATCAAGGTGAAACTCAGACCTGCACTGCTTTGAAAAAGTGTCAGTACTTCCTGAACTGTTTCATGTTACATCCACTAACTTCACCAATTTCACTGCTTAAACGGGATTTTATGGGCTAAACCAACACAAAGTAGTGCATGACAGTAAAGTGGGAGGATAAAATAAACTCCTAATAAGGTTAGCTATGATTTGGCTTTAATATGACAAAAGGCATGAGACAAGAGTTCGATTTATGGAGCGTTTCCTGTCGAAGAAGCACAGTTGATTCCTGTTAAGTAGGACAGTGGTTTATTGTCAGTGAGCTGGAAGCTGTGAGTGGAGGGAAAGCAAAGCACCTCGAAGGTTTTTCACAAAGTCCTCTAGTTTCATCTTCCTCTCAGGCTTCACGTTGGGGCTGTACATGTCAGTGTTGAGGAGGATGATGGCGAACGCGAGGATGAAGATGGTGTCCGGGTTCCTAAATTGTCGCACAACACCAGGGTTGCAGATGCAGTAGCGCTGGCTAGATATCATGCACAGAAATACAAACAGAAAGGCAAAATGTATTAAAATGCCACGTTTGTCCCTCTGTTACCAGAAAATCCCAGTTCCGTCACACCCCAGCTTATGTAGCATAAATCATAAATGGCCATATATTCAGTTTGACAGAGTGGGGCTAAGTCAGACTTGATATCCCAAGAAGTCAAATTATTTCTGCAAAGAATAATACTAAATCTGACATAATCCAAGTTGAACAGCTTTTAAGTTGCTTAACTAAGGCTCCCATTTGACTTTAAGCCCCCTCCTACAATGCTACATGGTAAAACAGAGAAATACATCCATCCAAACAGATTTTCTGCAAAAGACAGTTTAGACTCCTTAACGCCGACATCCTGCGGTACCTGTCACTCCACGAATTTAGAAGGTAGAGTTCGTTACCCCTTCAGTAAAGTGTGAGGCCTCCACAGACTTAAATGTTTATGGCTTCATGTTCAAATGTTGCACTTTGGCTAAGATTCTACCATCTGAAATAAGGCCTCATTGGAAGCAATACATTGGTAAAAATTAACCTATGACGATGTAAAGGTAATTACATTAAATCACATATATTTAAATAGAGACCATTAGTTTTTAACTTTGCAAGAATGTATCTACTTTTGAATTAAGTCTGGGTTGTTCAAATAACAAGATACTGTGCATTCATCTCTCTGATACATTCATTCAAGTAAAGCCAGATAGCCCTTGGGCACAAGTACACAGCAAGCAAAGACCTGGCTTCCGTTACTCTGCTCAGTTTTTTTGCATTGTGGGAGGAGTCACAATTGTTCTTGTGGAGAACACCACGATATTGGCAGCGGAAGAAGACGGAACGTGTTGCTAATGCTGCGATCAGACCAAACGCGTTTTGAGCGTCAGGGCCACCTGGTTTACATGCAAAGTCTACAATGGAAGCGCCTCTAGGAGCGTCGAGAGGTCCTGTGGCGCGTTTCAACTGTCGGGAGCGCCCGTTTTGGCCTTCAGCGTCCGAAGTGGCAGACACTAGAGATGGAAGATTGGAACTTTTGCAGCTGGACGCAGAGCATAAACCAATTAAAGCCTATCCTATTATTATGATCAGTCGAGCTATCACTACTTTCCATTCAGTGCCCCTAAAGGGACACTGAATGGAAATAAAAAAGATAAACTTTCTGGTGCGCACTAGAAATTATCTGATGTGCACGAGAAAGTACGAGGTGCTCACCAGAATGTTACATTTCTTAAATTTCCCTTCAATGTCCCTTTAGAGACTCTGTAAAGTTGGGAGGTAATTAATCAAAACTTTTAAAAGGTAAATATTTCCCCGCATTTGAGGAAAACAGGGTAGTTCTTCCCAACGTGAGCCAGACCAGTCTGTCCACATTTTGCTCAGGGCGTCCAAGTTGAGGTGTTTTTGACTCTCAAATCATGTACGCAGGATGAGAAGTCAGCTTAATTATTTTGATTTTATACTGTAGTTTACAAGTGGTAGAAACATAAACACAGAAGGCCAGGTTTTCTGTAGTTATAGTATAAGTGGGAATGAGTGGTGCAATACTACAATCACAAGGAATGTGTAACTAGCAGATATGTCTGAATTTGTAAACATTTGGTTGGAATGAATTATTATTGTCTTGAAACAAAAAGCCTTCCATCGTTCTGTAATCAAAGAATTATTTTATTTTAATCACTTTCAATTAACATCCCGAGTATTTCAAGGTGATGTGTATTTTCTGTCTTCATCTCATGCTGTTTTTCACTCCCACTTGTTCGCCTGTATTTCAAACTGTAAATGAGTTCACTGAACTCAATTCAGTCCACATTCCTACCCCACTGAGTCAGTGGTCCCAAGACCAGAAATAAACAACAATAATGATAATCATCTTTATTTGTTATTGCATATAAAGATGATTATCATTTGTACATTCCAGTGAAATTTGTCCTCTGCATTTAATCCATCCCTCAGGGAGCAGCAGGCTGCCACTGTGCAGCACCCAGGGAGCATTCAGGGAATAGTGATCATTGCTCAGGGGCCGAGTGGCAGTCTGTGTGGTTTGAACCGGGGAATTGGCAACCTTTCCAGGACATAAAAACCCTGTTAACCACTAGGCAACCACTCCCCCTCACAAGGTGGGGAGGCATTTAGTTTCTGCTCTCAGCTCTGGATCAAACTCCCTGAAATCCAGAGATGTGCAGATGTTGTTGGTCCGTTTAACTCAGGACTGAAAACATTTTTGTTTACTGTAGCTTTTGATCAAAGAACCTGACTAATTAACTGCTTTAAACATTTGATTTGTTTAAGTCAGATGAGTCAAATTCAAGGACCGTGGCCTGAATCTGGCCCGTCAAGGCAATTTATCCAGCCCTCAAGAGCCAAAAGTGCCATATCATGTCATACAATAGAGGCATTAATCCTTTTAAAGTGTATAAAGAGGCTAAAACAGTGCCTCTTGTAGTGAATGTTGATTTTTTTTTCCTGTGTAGTTACAGCTTCCTGTCACTAGATGTTAGTTTTTCCACAATACACTAAAACAACCAGAAATGTCAAAAACGAGAAAAAGTAATGCAGAATGACAAGTTTAAAGTGTAACTCACCCCAATAACAACTCTTTTTTTTTGCAGATAAACTGTATCAACTGTGCCTGAAGGTGCTACTTTTATGTTACTGGGATTTTTTTAAAACATTTTTAGGTGCAACGGCCATGATGGCAAAGTGGCCCAATGTAGAAATGAGTTTGACCCCACTGGTTTAAGCCTCTTAGCACTTTGGATTGTCTTTTGTGTGTGAGTGGTGCTATAGAAATAAACCTGACTTGCCAATGGAGTAACTTCGGCAGGTCAGCCAAAGTGTTCAGTCTAGGCCAATTCCATTTGGTCAAATTATCTGACAGCATGGGATTAATTTCCGCTGTTATGCTGATGATACTCAGCTATATTTATACATCATGTCATGATGACATCAAAACCAGCAAGACCTTTTCTGTTTTTAATTTCAAACAAGACAGCAGGTATTGTCTTTGTACCAGAGTCTTTGAAAAAGAAACTGCATTGCAAGTCAATTCATCTGGCTGGCTAAAAAATTGTGTTGTCCTTGGTGCTATTTTTGACAACAATGTGTCATTTCAATCCTATATTTAACAGGCTGCTAGGGTATCCTTGTTTGTGCACTTGATAGTTGCATCATCCCCTTTCACAGAACACTTCAAAGCATGATGAAAGTGCCTTTATAGTCTTCTCTATGTGTCATGTAAAATGATCGGTGCAGTGGGGGTCTGGGGTGGTGGTGTTATTATTTATAGTGTATGGAGAGACATAAGATGCAGATTTTATTCATAGTGCTGATGTCGATGCTGCACTATCGGCGTCGTTTTCTGTAAACTCACAGCTGCGAGGGATGCCACTGCTTATTGATGTTCAGAGGGAGCCCAGGGGTGGCTTGTCTTTAGTGATTTATGATGGAAATGTTAGTAAATTATGCTACTTTTTTAAAATATGTTAAATATCTACTATACCAGCAGCTTCTACAGTCTTTTTTTGTTGTTCATTAGGGAATAGTCTCCACTCCCAGGCTTAGAAAAAAGTTAATCTGATGGAGCGCCATAAACATTGGATCATTCCTTTTTTCTTTCTAATAACTGCTTTTCAATTGCCAGTAGGAATAATTCTGTATCCATCTAATCTGTCAATCCACCCTGCAGCCATTAGAGCTGCCATTTCTGAGTCACAGCAGTGGTGTTCTGTTATCAGGACCGGGCTGTGGGTAGATAGTCTCCCTGAGCTGCAGTGTTTAGTGAGGCACAAATGTCCTTTCTCAGACCTCAGCGTAGATAATTCTCTCGGGGTTAGGGAACGTAAATGAGGTGTGAACAACACCCAAAAGCAGATCTGGGGGACATTTTCCTCAACTTTGAAATTCTTTCCCCCCGAAAAATTACTTCCCACAATTGATCCTATTGAACACAGTCTGGGCCTTACAGTTTTTGTCAGGGCCAGCCCGGGTATTTGCAGCCCTGCTGAGGAGTAAGGCCAAAGCGAGCTGACTCGAGAGGAGTTTTGAGTGAATGCCCCTCTTTTCAGTGATTGGGCGCAGGGTGAGGAGAAATTAGAAGGTTTTCTCAGGGAATCCAGAAAAACTGAATAGCAACAACATTAACCACCATGAACAGAGTGGATCAAAATGAGAAACAATTGTATAATTTTCAAACCAAGAACTACACTTGAAAGGAGAAAAAAAAGAAAAAGGACAGGGGCTAAAGCA
This sequence comes from Fundulus diaphanus, assembly GCA_037039145.1. NCBI lineage: Eukaryota > Metazoa > Chordata > Actinopteri > Cyprinodontiformes > Fundulidae > Fundulus > Fundulus diaphanus. Next base: position 54,501,610 of record CM073126.1, read on the forward strand.
ACGCCCAGAAGGCGTCTCCTTCTTTTCCGGGCGTTCATACATCGGTGGAATCGTTAAAACAATTGAAAGTAATCCGTGCGGGGTGGAGCTGAGTAGGGTGGGAGTGCCTTTCGGTGCCTTAGCATTACTTTGTGAGGATTTGTGTTAGAATACTAAACTAAGCAGTGGTATTTAAGAGTGTTTTCTGTGCTTCAGAACAATTGTAGTTTGAAATGGGACTAAAAACTAGTTTCTTATATTCATAAATCAGAATTACTATACTGGAATAAGACTTCAAGCTTTTACTCATTGTATTATTTATTACCACAGGCTTTCCTGAGCATGTCACAGAAATTAATCCACAATGTGCTTTTCGTTCCTTTCAGATATTTCTCACCTGTATGCCTCTATCAGCCGCTCAACCTTCTGGGCCTCTCCCTGCACTCTGATATGTGCCTGGAATTTCCGAAGCCCTTCATCCAGCTCCATCCCGGAGAAGTCCATTTCATCCACCACACAACTGGAAAGAAAACAAAAAACAAAACAAAGATGAAAGGATCACTGATACCTGTCTGTAAAACCGTATGTTTAAGCTTTTCTTCTAGAAATGCGCCAAAAAATTGGCAGGTGACCGTATTAAGGTGATTTTAAATTTGACTGGTAATGATTGCCTGGTCACATTCTAAATGTTCAATATTTTTCCAATCACACTTAAGGACTTTCAGGCATCCTTACGGCAACACAGTTCAGTGTGAAATAAATCACTGAAAGAAGACTGAATGCTCTGTTTTCTTCAGGATCAGTGAGCCGTTTGAAAATGAATGGAAAGCCCAGAAGCATCTCCAAAGAAAATTCTGTTTTCTCAATGCATGCCAGCTGTTTGTTATGGCCGCTTTGCAGGAAGTGAGTCAGCAAATCACGGGAAGCTGAATTGAACTTTTAAGCCACCAATGAAAACACTACGTTGGGCACAACCCCAACACATCCCCTCACCCCAAGAACACCATCCCCACAGTAAAACATGACGGTGACAGCATCATGCTGTGGGGATGTTTTTCAGCAGCAGGGACTGTGAAACTGATCAGTCGAGAGATATATGGATGGTGCTAAATACAGGGATGTTCTTGAGCAGAACCTGTGTCAGTCTGCATGTGATTTGAGACTGGGACAGAGGTTCACCTTCAAGCAGGACAAAGACCTGAAGCAGACTGCTAAAGCAACACTCAAGTGGTTTAAGGGTAACAACTTAAATGTGTTGAGATGGCCTAGTCCAAGTCCAGAACTCAATTCAATAAAGAATCTGTGGTTAGGCTTGAAGATCGCTGTTCACAAGCAGAATACGGTGGTAATAAATGGTTTAGCCTTGAGGAATGGGCAAAACTCCCAATGGCATGTTGTGGTGAGCTCATAGAGACCTTTCCATTAGCTGAACCAATCTCTCATATATTTTAATCTCTCTTTGCAAACTAACTTCATACCAGATATGTGGAAGGCTACTTTTGCTCTCCCTCTACTGAAAGGTGGTGATCCCAGCATGTTAAGCAATTATCATCCCATTCTGAAACCTTGTACTTTAGTCAAGGTTTTTGAAAAACTGCTTAATGATCAGCTTAAAGAATATTTGAGTGTAGGCAACATCTTGTCATGTCTTACATCTGGTTTCAGGTAACAGCACAGTACATTTACAACTGTAAAAGTTGTAAATTACACCATTCTGTCATCAAAGACAATGTGTGCAACTAAAGGGTCCGTTGTCAGAATACTTAAACATCACAAATGGTGTGCCTCAGGGTTCCATTATAGGTCCAACTCTGAGTTGAATTTATGTAAACAATGTCAATGAAACTGTTACTGATGTTTGTACATATTTTATGCTGATGACACTGTGGTTTACTGCCATTAAAAAAAGTTACTCCTTTGTCTGAGACTAGTCTTAAGTGCTAAGAAGACAAAGGTCAAGCTGTGTGCTAACAAACAGAAAGTTCCACCTTACCCTATACAAACTCTCCGTTCTGTAAAACAATGAAAGATAGACCAAATAGTTTGTTGAGACTTAATTAAAAATATGTGTTCATTTGAGTCCCAAATTTTGCAAATTATAAAGAAGTTGAAGATTAAACTAGAGTTTTCTTCAGATCTCACTTTTCTTTCACTGCAAGGATGCCTTTTGTCTCAATGACCTTCCTGCCTCTGTTCAATTACCGTTGTGTATATGTATATTGTGTATATGAATGCACCTCTCATCTTTCTACCTATGTGGGATGCTGCATATCATTGAGCATTATGTTTCATAACAAGGTGTGAATCTCATCACCGTACCTTATATTCTCAGGTCTACTGGCCATCATTATTAATCCATAGACTAATGCATTGGTATATTTTCATCTATAAAGCTGTCCTTGGATCGTTCCTCCCTTAGCTGTCCTACATGTCACTTGGACTATGTTCACTCTGCAGGTCTTGATGTTTAATTCCAATTTCTTGTTAAAATTGGATTTTTTTGAGGTGGCCATTCATACTACTATTAAATGCGACTGCCATCATATTTCTGTCTGAACGTTCAAGACCGCAAAGCGACCCACATTTGCAGAAAACAGAAGGAGACATCACACAGCAGCGCACTGTTTATGGAAGTAATTGTGAATCTAATTGTTTCTAGAAGTGTTTAATAAAGTTTTGTTAAAAGAAAAAAACTCAAAAAAATGAAAAAGGGGATACCATCCAGGGTCTCTCCTTGTTATTATTAAAAAGCGGTTGCGCAATGGTAGCCGACAATATTAAGACCACATAATAGCAAGATGAAGTAAGGTAAGAAGAAAGCAGCACAGCTATTAACAACGGTCTTTTGTGGAGCGCTAACTGCTGCTACTGTGTGTGGATGTGTAGTGAGAGACAGGAGAGTAATGTGAAAGACGGATAAAATGTGATATGACCGTTCAGACTGCGGACGCTTTGAAAAAAATCTGATACGTATCCGAATTAGTACCACATATGGAAGTGGCACAAATAAAAATTTTTGGGGGGTGAAAAGATCGGAATTGGGCCGTTCACACTGCCACGAACAAGACAGATATGCAAACCCGCTATGCAAACGGGCGACGATAATGTCAGGTGAGCGACAGCAAGCAAAAGTCACAAAAGTCCAGCCACAGACTCTGTTCCCAAGACTTGGAACACAACTTGGAACACTCTGCAGCAAGATCTGAAAGTGTCCACATTGATTCCTGTGGGACATTAAAGAAAATTAGAGCAATCTTGTTTTATTTTAGACAAATGTTTCAATTGTATTGTTACTATCTTTGTAACTTTTTTGTTGTTTTGTCGAAACAAGTCTCTCCTGTAAATGAGATCTTGGATCACAATGCGAAAACCTCTATAAATATAGGATAAATAAAAAAAGAAAGAAAGCATGCTACCTTGTACTAAATATTTCACATTCAGTTGCTTATCCTATTCTACTGCTCATCGTTCATATGGGGTACCACAGGTTCCACTTTAAGCTCTCTACTTTTTTTTCTTTATTTATGTTGCTATTTGGATCCATCATAACTCAGTACAATGTCAAATTTCATTGCTGTCCAGAAAGTTTCCATGTTCATCAAAGGGGGATATATAATGCAAAATCCACATTACTAGCCATTACAGGCCTTCTGTTGTGTACTTGAAGTCTCTAAGAGTGCAGAAAATTTGAATGTAGTCTGTCCAGATACTGCGTGGCTATCTTCATATTCTGTTTGGGTCATATTTTTCAAGCCGTTTAGTTTTGTCTCTTCTCTTTTACTTTTTTTTGAACAATTAGGCCACAGTATTTGCTTTGGAACTGGTGAACAGCATCATGAACTTCTGGTATTATCTATGTTGTTTCATCTGCCTTATTTTGAACCTGATTGTTATGTTTTCTTTTATCTCCCTGTGTGTTTTTGTTGTTAGATATTGATTTTGTTAAGCACTTTGGTCACCATTATTGTGGCTAGAGAAAGGGGTGATAAATGATGACTGATTGATTGATGAACAATTAATGGTACTATAAAATGTAAGAGTCCTGAAAACTGGGAACAATAGCAACTCAGCCACAGATTGATAGGCCATGTAAAATCAAAGAGCTCAGTCAGAGTGGATGGAGCTCAGAGGTCACCAACTTGTTGTCAAGTCATTCTATGCAGACCTTTAAACTACATATGGCCTTCAGATTAGCTCAGGATCAGTGTCTAGAGGGCTTCAATGAATGGCTTGCCCTGGCTGAGCAACAGCATCCAGACTCTAGAGCAGCAGAGGCATGTTTTCTGATGAATCACATCTCTCTGTCTGGCAAACCAATGGACCAGTCTGGCTTCAGAAGCTGCCAGGATAACAGGTGTTATGTTCAGGATAAAGTTTGGTGGAGGGAGTATTGTGGTCTGGGGCTGTTTTTGAGGAGTCATGCCCAGTAGTTTAGTTCCACTGAGGAACTCTCAATCTGTTTCAAGATGGTCTCTTCCTATTCCAACATGATTGAGAAGCAGTCCAACAAAGTAAGGTCCATAAAGACATGGATGAGAGGGTTTTGTGTGGAATAACTTTGGAATAACTTGACTGGACTAAATATAGTCCTGACTTCAACCTTTTAGAATGTCTTTGGGATCAATTAGACCAGAGACTTTGAACCAGACCTTCTTGTCCAGTCAGTTGGATGTCTCCACAGACACACTCCTAAACCTCGTGGAACGCCTTCTCAGAAAAGCTAAAGCTGTTATGCTTAAAATTACTGGACGTCATTATTAAAGTCTATGGATTGATCACTGAAGATCATCTGTGTTAAGGCAAACAGGAAACAAATGAATGGAAGATTTAACAGTTTGGCACCAATCAGCAAGTCGGATCTTTCCCCGTTAAATATTACGTTGGACACAGCTTTTATTTATTTTGAAACATTGTAGGAAAAAGGATCTAGTGAGACAGCACACATTACATTTGGAGGTATGCAAAATAGATCATCACTGATCATTGTTTCATTTTGCAATAAACATCTTATGAAACTCTTTCATTTTGAATTTGTATGGAGAATATTAAAAAAGCTTTTATTTATCAAATCAGCCTCAAAGCTTCGCTATATCTGTGATCGCAGATCAGCAACAAATTCTGATTGGTGCATCTCCACTGCTTTTCCTGCTGAATTAGTGATTGTGACTCTCCAACTCAGGCTTTCATACTTTAATATCTCACATATGAAGAAGGTTTATGAATTATTTTTTAGATTTTTCTGTTAAACAGTAAGCATCCTTAAAGATCCTGGTCCTGTCCACTGATTCAGCCTGTGATGGGGCTGCTGTGTATACACAGTGATTCATACAGGAAGTCTACATTCTGAAGCGTCCTGTAACGGTACCACTCTAATGATTCATAAAATCCCCTATGTGTACACATGCCTGGCAAATAAAGCTGAGAAAAAACACACAGCTCTGGGCGGGGGAAGTGTTACAAGTCAAATTATAAGCCAAGAGACTTCTAAGGCATCAGAAGTGGGCCAAAATGAATCACTTACTCAAGAACATCTCTGTTGAATTGTTTCTGTCGGTTACCAAGGAACTCGCCAATCATCTGCCTACTCAAGCCTTTCCTCTGGAGAAGGAAGTGGGCAACACCCACTGGAGTGTCCGGGACAAAGTTGCGTTCTATCAGATACTGGATCCCTTTTTCTGGTTTCCTAGAGACACCGGAAAGAGAAGAAAGAGCAAGAAAGAGAAATAAAAGAAGGGGTGAGAACACAATCCAAATCTGTGATAATCCCAGTGCACTTCTGCCCTGAGCCAAAAAGTGTGTCAAATGAGGGAGAGGGTTTAAGGGTAGCAGGCAGCTAGGGAGAGAGCTACGGAATGGGATGAGGACTAAGAAAGGAAGAAGGAGCTACTTTTCTCTGTGATGCTCACACATGATTAAAATAAACTTAACGGCTTGCTTAAAAGACACCACATCCACAATCATCTGTGATTAGACAGGATCACCCAGGTCCAGATGAACCACTCGCTGTCAAGTGGAGCAGAATGAGATCTGGGCTGAAATCACTGCAAACAGAGCACGCAGGGAGCTGTGTTTCATTCAACCTCACTGCATGTTTAGCAGACATAAAGGTTTCCTGTTGTGCTTTTTCACAACAAAATGTAACAGGCAGAGCACCAGCCAAATTAGAGCTTTTTCAATATCAGACCAGAACAAACCATCCCCAGACATCATTCTGCATTAAGTCTTGATATTAGCTGAACACTAGCTCAGATGAACAGTAACGCATGACCCTGCAGCATCAATATTTATTTCACAGAAGTTGCTAAATAAATGAATAAACACCACACATTCAAAGCTTGAAGCTAAATCTTGATTACTTTCATTTTATATCACTTCTCACTGTTGTATTTGGGATTATTGTCCTGTTAGATAACCCAGCTTTCCTAAACTCGTCTGTCCTATCCACGTAAGCCCTCTGAGTTCTCGTTAGCAATCATGTCTCAGCTCCTCTATTGAGTCTCATATTTTTGAGTTATGTGTTGTTTAATGGTTTTAGCGAGGTGAACATACTTGTTGAAGAGATTTAGGCCAATGCGGTAGTGTCTCTTGCGAATGATGTCATTGCTGAATGCCGGTGAGTCCCAGCTGTTGCGAGTTTCCTTGTGGTACGTCTGTTTGCTGAGTGTCTGCTCCCTCAGGCTGTCTCGGGATGAGGACTCGGAGCTGCAGTTGATGGTATCGTTAGAGTTCGATGTGCTGTTGATGCTGTCATTGTCGCCGTCAGAGAAATCTGACTCTGACTTGCTCTGACGGTTGGCTGTACCGTTGATAGCCAGATGGGCTTCCAGCTGTCGGGGACGGTGACGGGAGGCGTCGTCTTCCCTGGAGGGTCCCGGTGGTGGCAGGCTGTGGGTGATGTGTTTGGGGCTGCTCTGCTGGTTGCCGTGGCTCCTTTCATAAGCATTCTGTCTCTTTAATGAGCTGCGGTCGGATCGATCACTCAGCTCCACTGAGCTGTCGCTGGGAGGCTCTATAGTCAGTAAGGGTAGGTGGTCCACTCGCAGACGCTGTTCCTGGCACTCTAAGGAAGGTGTGCTGCGACAGCTCGTATCTGTATCCCCTTTTTCATCCTTATGAGCAAGCGACCAGTAGTCCTGGGAAGAGTTGAGGGAATGCTGGCGCAGGTCAGACTCTGTACTGGAGGGGCGGTCTACAGACCGAGACATAGGCAGAGGGGGTGATAGCTCTTCTTCATCAATGTAAAGGGTTACATCGCTATAAGATGCCGTCATCTCATCTAATTTGCGGTGTTCTGAAGCACTGTGGGAGGATGTCACTTGGCAGCTGAGCTCTCTGTTCATGTCCGGATGTCCTCTTCCTTGCTCCAAGGGACTGTCTTCCCCATGTAGACTGCGACAGTTCAACGCATCATCGATAGATTCAGCTAAAGATTTGACCTGCCTGGAGAAGGCGTCTTCCAGTTCTGTGATGGCATCTGTGAAGTCACTCTGCGTACTCGGTGTCTTCAGTTGTACACCTCTCTCCGCGCCATGTTCTGACTGAACCAGCGCACCTATTTTGGTGCCTTCATCTGATAAAGAGAGCTGCTTTCCTTCAAAGTAGGAGCTGTGGACTTTTTCAGGTCCTTCAAAGGAAAGCTGCATTCTCATATTGGACAGAACAATCCGTCTGGACATACGGTTTTCAGACATAGAACTTCTAAGACGCTCAAAGTTCTTATTCATTTGGTACTGGCGGAAGGCTGTTTGAATGGTACGTGCAGCATGCCGGGTTATGAAACGCCCGCCATATTTGCGCTCTAGCATCTCCACCTGCAAAGAGAAAAGGGAGAGTGGTCAGTCAACTCTACTCTCATTCTACTGTCACGATTAGTAGACTGAATTTCAGTTTAGACTGAATAAGCAGCAGAGGTGGGATCAAGTCACTGTATTGCAAGTCAACGGTAAGTCTCAAGTCTTTTCACCAGGCCTTGAGTCACGCCTTTAGTAAAGGAATTAAAGTCCTAAGTCGAATCCAAAGTCAAGGCATGCAAGTCTTTAGTCAAGTCAAAGTCTAAACCTTTAATTATGAGTCTTGATCAAGTCATTTTAATCATAGTAATAAAATAATTAAGATTTAAAAATGTTCTTAAAAGGTGTACTTATTTCCTAGATGGACAAGCAAGAGAAAGTAAACTTCCAAATCATCTGGAAATTAATGCCATTACATTTAGAAAATAATGAGTAGATTGAACTATTATAAAATAAATGGCCATATTTCTATACAATATGGGTGCAGATAAAGTACAAATTGTCTGTGGAAACTTTAATGTAGGCATAGTACACTTTGCCATAAAGTACCCCTGAGTTGATCAATACAATGTACTGCAATAATTGATGTCCAATCATTGATAAGCCAAGCAGAATCACAAAAGAAAATGCAACATTGATAGATAAACAGAATTGAAGAAATGATTGTTCCGGGTTTATTAATTTGTGATATAAGCGATCAGTTGCCAGTATTTGCTGTCTTCACAAACTTTTTTTCTGAAAGAAGGCATGACATATAGACCATATTTAAGTCGATAAAATGTCATTCTGTTAAAAATATTGAGGGATTTAAGAAGGATCTCATCAAAAAAAAAAAAAAAAAAAAAAAAGAAGGATCTCAGCAATAAAAACTGGTTTGCTGTTTATGCATCTACTGATGTAAATTTGACATATGAGTCTTCTTTTTACCAAACCTATAGAGCTATTTGACTTAAATTGTCCAATAATGAAAATTAAAATACAAGATAAGTCATTGAAAAAGCCATGGATAAATAGGGGCATTGAAAATGCATGTAAAAAGAAAAATATACTTTACAGAAGATTCGTAAAACATAGAACCAATTTTTTAGAAAAATATAAAAAATATATTAGTGTTTTTATAAGCAGAACCTTCACAGAGTGGATCAAACTGTTTAACGGTGACAATCAAAAATTACCTCCAACTCCTCAGACTGAACAAGTCTGAGACGAAACGTTTTAACAAAGAGGAGCCCATCCAGAGGACCTACTCGACATTTCTTTCTTTTCCTACCTGGGTTTTTGAGATCTGGACATCCCATAGAATTGGTCACTGAAAGTATGAACTAAATAAAATCTCGCTCAGAGGACACCATCTTAAGAAAATATACATCAGGACGACCAGGTTCTGCAAAAGCTTTTTCCCTGCTGCCATCAGACTGTTGAACTGCTGAAGTATAAAATGGACTGTGTACCACACTCGCTGATTTGCACATTGTATCGTATCCTTATCCAGCATTATAAATGCTGCTCAACTCTTAGTCTCCAATATCACTACTGCACTTTATCCAGAAACTTACTGCATAATTGTTTACACTGCAACTGTCTACTGTTAAATCACTGCTGCACTTTACAGGAAGCTACTGCATATTTGTTACATTTGTTTACATTTCAACTGCCTACTGTTCACTGCTGCACTTTATCCGGAAGTCAACTGAAACTTATCCTGTAACTGACTGCAACTTATTATTACTGCATTTGTATCCTGTACGGAATTCACTACAAGGTATCCTGTAGAGTTACTGCAATTTTTCTGAGCTGTATGGAAACGAAATTTCGTTCTGTATGCACTCTGTGCATACAAAATGACAATAAAGAAAGTCTAAGTCTAAGTCTAAGTCTATCTAATCATTACAGGCTTTGTAATTAATTAATCGTAAACAAATCAGATATTTGTATAATACCAAAGTTTGAACAACTAATCAAAGTTTTTCCATTCAAATAAATGTTTGTTAATAAGTGAATCATTGAGTAGATATATCACATTTGTATTCTGATTCTGTACAGCAGCTTTTAAAAGTGCTTGGTGGAAATTGGAATATTGGGGTTTTGGTTTGATGCTGGGATTCAGTTTCAGATGCAGTTACATTCTAAACGTCTATAGCAAGAAACCTTCAGCTTTAAACTTTTATGTACCCTACATTATTAGACCTATCCTTTGAATTCACGTAACTGTGCTGGGAAAAAAGTTAATATATTTATTACAGTCACTGGATTTTAGTGAATGTATATCTCCACATGAAATGTTGTTTCGTTGGCATTCCTCAGATTCTCGCGACCGGCCCATAGGTAGAACACTGGCTTGGACACGGGTTCTGTGTATGTTTGGGAAGAGTAAGAGAGGAAGTAAATCTAATGAGTTGCCCTTTTGGGTTAGTTGACTAATACTAATACTAATACTTCTTGACAAGCCGGCTGAAAACAGTCAGTTACAGGCAAAGGTTCTTTAAACCACTGAAAACCCATTTTAAATTCAGCCTCCACCTTATAAAGAACATTTCATTATTAAAGCAGCCTCAAACCCTTTGAAAACACTTGGTTACAAGCAAAGCTTCCTGAAACTGTTATAAAACAAACTTCTACCTTATTGAAACCAGTCGGTTTTAGATGCTGTCTCCAGCTCTGTGAAAGCACTAAGAACTGGGGTTCCTTAAAAACAGAGTTCTTTTATGAAGCCATTCTATTTGTGAAAGGACCAAAATTGAACATTTGACACGCTTTTCCCCACATTTAGGCTGTCTTAAAATAGACAAGCATAAAAGCCACATCATACGGACACGTCCAGCTTGGACTGGCTTATCCTCTGCTGCTTAAACATTCTTTAATACACACTTTGGGGTTTGGGAAGTAAAATTTCTTAGTTTTCCCCAAGATAAAGGACGAGTCTTCTGTTGTGAATCTGAGGTCATGTATCAGTTGGTCTTGCGTGCAGAGCGTATTGGCGCACCCCTAGAAACTAGTGCACTGAGTTAACAACAGATTTTAGTGAGAGAGCTAAAGCGGAAATAGACGTCGCAGCGTGGATATTACAGCATTACAAGCGTTTTTCTTGGCTAGAAAACAACATGGTGGCATTTAAAAAGATTTAGAGTTTCAGGTTCATTACACTCCAGCAGATACAGGCAGCAGAAATTTCTGCAAGTGACCTTGTCTGACAGTTTGAGTATTATAAAAATGGCCCAAACAGCTGAAGAAGCAGCTTAATGGAAACAGACGGGTGTAAATTACACCCTCCACACTGCTTCACAATGACACGTGAGATACAGACATCATTAAGATGGCATGTATTTTGGCCCCTCTGTCAGAGCTTGTCTTGTAACCTGCTGTTCCTTGTCTCTCACCTATAGATTCATGGAGCAAAATCACAGCAAGACCTGTTACTCTGCTTGCTGCGACGAGGCAGCTGGACGCCCTTGTCCAGAGGAACATGACAGCAACAAGCTACCACTGTCGCTGCTTCCTGTGAACTCCCAGCATGCATTCCTCACAAATGCAGCTGTACAACGGGGCAAGACGAGACTAATTTTATCTGACTGGAAGGTGGAGCTTCAGCCTGTCAGCAGCTGCTAGAGAGACGTGGATAAATGACCTTCTGATAATAACTGTGTAATGAGGGTGTCGTGAGTACTATCTAAATATTGATGTCGCAGTTAGTAAATGACCCAGAGAGCAGTTGGTTGAATTAGATCAGGTGACAATGATTGCACAGAGGATCCCACTGTTTTCTCTCAGATATGTGGATGTAAGTTAGGACTGTTTGTGTGGGTAACCAGTCATTACCAGTACCAGATGTGTTCCTGGCCACTGGACCATTCATGTGGGCCACATTCATTAAGCAACCGGAACCTTCCAAGTTTTATTTACATGGGCTTAGCATACTAGGAGTGTGGTCCTTAGTCACGTTTTGTCTCATTACCACAACAGACTTTCCGGGGTTTATTGGGCTTTTGTGTGACAGACCAACACATAGCAGCAGAGAAGGAACTCATCCTTCTCTGAGAAGAAGAACCGCCTTTGGCTGCAGATCCAGCTGCAGCTCAGCTGGGGTTGTCTCTAGCTAGCTCCAGCTATGAACATCTGCAGACTGAAACTGTCACCAGGTGTTCTTTGTAGAACAACTCAAAATCAGTCAGCTTTTAAGCATTTGTCAACATCGTTTTTTAGGTCTTGCTAATGATTCTCAGTCTGATTTGATTCTGGACTAGGCCAATCTAACATAAATATGCATTATCTAAACTGGTCTGTTGTATCTCTGCTTGTATGTTTAGGGTGGGTATCCTGCTTGAAGATGGTCCTCCACCCAACTAGGCAAGTCGTCTGCAGGTTTTCTCACGGCTTGCTGGCAACAATGTCTTTTTTCTCACCACCCTTGTTTCCATGTGGTGATGCTGGATTGCACAGATCTCTGTGGGATTTTTAAAACCTGGGATATTGTTTTAGGTGAATTCCTATGGCAGGTGGTCACACTGGAATTTAGTTAGAGGGGTTACAGTAAGGGATGCTGAATCTGTGTGTTATTTTGCTTCCACTTCAAAATGATATGCTACTTTGTGTTTGTCTATCACGTATAATCTGAGAAGAATAGTCTGAGGGTTGTGGTTGTAACAGGACAACACGGGGAAACGTTCAGGGGAAGTGAATAACTTCTTCTGGCAGTTTAACAATGCCAGGAATGAGAAAATCTTTGACCTATTTCCCTGTTCAACAGAAATAAAAAAGCAGTTAGCAGGTATGGACAGGAGAGGCCACTCTCACTGACAATGGGAAATCATTATTTGGCCGCATGTATAATACATTTATACATATTTAACATTGTTACGTGGCTGTGCCTCCAAGGGCGTTGGTTTTTCTCCTTTACGAGCCAGTGTCCAACTCACATGATCAATGAACCATCAGAGAAGGAATAATTTGCTGGGACAACAGCACCCTTTGATTGTTTCGTTACAACTTGTTACTTTGACGTTGACTAAAAATGCTAAGCATTTAAATCGGGACATTTGAGGGTCAGCACAACGAAGAAAATATGGACCTCTGAATGAGAGAGGAAGTAGAAAATTAAGCGACTGTAGTAACAATGCGTCAGAACAAATCTGCATTCATGGATCTGCATCTTTCCCACTTTAAATCATTGATGACAAGCCAATGCGTGATGAGTCAACAGGGTCCACAGCCTGGTGAACAGAGAGATGTAAGGCTAAAATGAAATACGTGCCTGATGGATGTCAAAAGTAGATTGAGTCAGTAATGTGGCAACAGCTGAGGGTCTTTATCTCCACACAACAAGAGAAAACAATATCTAAGCAAACATGTCCACATCTAGACCAAGTTCTGGACCTCTGTCAGTGCTCGTATCTACTCAGAGCCGGTCATGAGCAGGTTGTTCCCTCCCTCTCACCTTTTTGTCCTGGAGGTCCGATGAGAGTTCATAGCTCTCTGACAGCGAGCGGGAACGCTTGATGGCCTCTTCCTCGGCCTGCTTGCGGAGGATGGACTGGGAGTGCTGGAGCTTGGGTCGGCGGGGTCGCAGGTGGGTCGGCAAAAAGATGTGGCCGTAGAGCTGGCTGTCCAGGTGATCCAGGCCAAACCCGCCGCTGTGGGTCACTGGCTTGCAACCATAGCTGCCACTGGGGTCCACAGAGGCGCCCACCTCACTGCCAGGGGCATCACCTTCCACACTGTGACACACAAACACACAAAACTAATCAGAACAAATTCAGTGCTTTTTGAATAAGCCATAGGTTCTACTCTTGAGTGCCACAGAATGCCCCACAAACACCCAAAAAACACACAGCCATTGTCATCAGCAAGCAAAAACAAAGTGCAAAAAGATCCACTTCCACACAGAACACTAACTTCAGCATAGCAGCAGCAATCTAAAGCAGACTGCAAACAGCTAAATATTAAACCTTTGACCTTCCTCCACACGCAGTACTTACACTGCTGTGATCTGCTGAGGCAACAGCATCCTTTGGTAGGTTCTGGGATATTTTACCCACCCTGCTTAGCTTCATTCACAACAAGCTGACCCTTACAGGGTCTGTACTCTACATGTAACAGGATACAAAGGAACAGTAGCCTCGATAAGCTGATAACAAGCAGAGTATAAGTTTTATTTCACCGATTTCATGTATAAGTCAGACAGCAGCAGAAGACAATTAGAGATGAAGGAGCAATAATGCGATTAGAAAGCGCTGAATTGTATCACTCTGCTTAAGAAGCAGATTTTACTCCGAGGATACAAAACTTTCTGAAAGTGTTCACACCTCTTCAACCTGTTCCCATTTTGTCACTTTCCCAGCCCAGTTTTCAGTGGGTTTTACTGGGATTTTATGAGACAGAAGTGGAAGGAAAATTATTTCTTGTTTAAAAAGTTTCAAATCTGAAAAGTCTGGATTGCATGTATATTCAGTCTCTTTTTACTCTAATGGCCTTAAATAAAATCTGGTGCCATTCATTGTATTCGGAAATTACCTAATTAGCTAACAGAGTGCAGTTGTGTGGTGTATCTGAGTATAACTGTTCTGTTTATGTTCTCAGAAAACCTTACAGCAACATTACAGCAACACCAAGAGTATGTGGCACGGTGCTAAATCTCTGGCCCGATACAAGGACAGTTTAAGTGTTAACAGCACCATAGACAGGACCCTCCCAGACACTTTGAACCATGTCTTCTCAGCAGAGTGACCCACTCTCAACCAGCAGAAACAGAACAGGAGGAGCTGTTACAGCTGCAGATGTATGCTGCAGAGAGTCGACGCAAGGAGTGGTGCAGGTCCCGATGGCATCAGCATAAGGATCCTCAGAAACTGCACATCCCACCACCATTTTCAACCTACTTTACTCCACTGCCTTCCCTCACAGCTGCACCCAGTTCTAGGATGCTCTTTGTGTACTTCATTTCCGCCTTTTGACACATTTATTCCACATAAACTGGCTAATGAGCTGAGTGAGCTGAGCCTGGGGCCTCATTTGTAAAGCTTGTGTACGCACAAAAGGGGGGCCTGAAACTTTTGTATCTCACTTTTTACAAATTGGAATTTTTTTCTTGCCGTACGTACACTTTTAGTATGGATTCTATGTAATGAGACCCCTGGGAAGTTCCCTCTGCAGGTGGATTCTGGATTTCTTCAGGAACAGACCATTCGGATGGATAAGCACACATCATCAACCCTCATCCTGAACACAGGGAAACCCCAGGGGTGTGTCCTCAGCCCCATTCTATACTCAGCATTCACTAATGACTGTTCCTCCATTCTCTCCACCACCACCATAGTCAAGTTTGATGACCACTGATGTACATCTGATGTTAATGAGTTGACCTACAGAGAGGAGGTCCAGCAGTTGACATCATGGTACCAAAAATTAACCTGGGCCTCAACATCTCCAAGTTGAAAAAACTGTTGACCTTATGAAATCTAAGCACACGACACACACTACACTCATGACGCAAGGTAAGGAGGATGACAGGGTTGAGAACGAAAGGTTCCTGAATGTCCACATCTCTGCAGACCTTAACTGGAACATCTCACATCAGGTGGAGAAAAGCCCTACAAAGAGTTTATTTCCTTAGAAAGTTAAAACATGTTTTTCTACCTCACCAGCTGCTCACAAACTCCTGGAGGTTAGTGAAAGAGAG
Source organism: Fundulus diaphanus (assembly GCA_037039145.1). NCBI lineage: Eukaryota > Metazoa > Chordata > Actinopteri > Cyprinodontiformes > Fundulidae > Fundulus > Fundulus diaphanus. Next base: position 54,517,051 of record CM073126.1, read on the forward strand.
CCTCCTGGTATGTTGCCACACTGCATGGTTCTCCAGGTGCTCTCAGGAGAACAGGAAGAACCTCCACCAGGTGGGGAGGTCAGTGGAATGTGTTACTGGATTACAGCTTCCCTCTCTGATGGAAATTTACTCCAGCGCCATTGCAACAGGCTCCCCTCACCTCAGAGTTTTTATGCAAGAGCAGTCCATTCAATCGCCCACCCAGAGCAGGCAGGTCAGAGGGAAAGCTGTAGAGACGTCTAAAGCAGGGTTAGGTTCTAAAACAATCTCCCACGCTATCAACGTCTCACAGAGATCTGTTCAATCCACCATCTGGATATAGAGAGAGGACGGAGCAGCCTCAGACCTACCAAGATATGGACGTCCACCTGAACTGACAGGCTGGAAAAGGAGAGAATTAATTAGAGAAGCAGCAAAGAGGCCCATGGCAACTTTGGTAGAGCTGCAGAGATCCTCCATCTTTCCACAGGGCAACTATTAATAAACCACTCCATAAGTCCAGCCTTTATGGAAGACCGGCCGAAGGAAAAACAACATTGAATGAAAGCCAGAAAATGTCTGGTTAGCTACAGGCCATTTAGTAGACAAAGCAAACACGTAGATGCAAAACCTACATGCAAAACGCTGTGCGGAGGAAACTAACACTCCCCACCGCCGTGAGCAAACCATCAACATGGTGGAACATGGTGGTGGCAGCATCATACTGGGAAGCTGGTCAGTATTGATGGGGACAGTGGATGGAGCTGAAAGAAGACAATCCTTAAAGGAGACCTGTTAGAGGCTGCAGAGGACCAGAGACTGGGCCGGGTCAACCGCCCTAAACGTACACTTGAAGAGGCAGAATCACTCCAGTCCCTTCTATTCAATACTTTTTCTCTTGTGTCATTTGTTGAATATTCCCATAATTTATACGAACATAATCTGACCTAAACGTTTAAACTTTGTTTAAGCCTTAATGCAACTGGAAACCAAAAGTCAGCAACTTATCCGTTACTTGAATAAAAAAAGAAAGAATGCTAGTATTGACAAAGTTGCACATAATGATATGCAGTATATGACGAGCTTACTGGAGGGTTTCTTCTGACTCCTTCCACTGGGCAGAAAACCAGCACATACTGGGCCTGTTCAAACCCATATCAACCATACTGCAGGGTGTGGTGTATCGCTGAGCATATGCCATCTGACCTTGGAGGGTGAGTTTGACTGACTCACCCTCCAAGGTAAATCTGACTGGCATTCTTGGAAGATAAGCGTTCCCAGAATGCAACTGCTATGTGCATTATGTTATGGATTCAACCAAAAATGATCAATGAAAAACAGCTGTGGTAGAAAACCCCACCCTCCACCACTATAAGAGGAAAAAGTAACTTCATATGCAACTGGTATGCTCCAGCCCCTTGCATATAGGGACAGTTATGTGCTGGACTTCCACTGGAACAAGGCTCATAGCTGGCGACAGGAGCGCCCACAACTCCAAACTGTGCATATCATCTAAAAACTGGGAGAAGCTGTGAACTTGAAATGCAAAATGTATTTATGAAATTTTTCAAAGAAAAGTTTCCACAGCAAGGCTGAAACTGATGGTGGAGAGAGGAGGGCGTCCAATTTATCGAAAAACTTCCAGAGGGTCCCTTCATGAAGGGGCCAGGCTTTAAACATTTCCTTTGTCTGCAAAAGTCCACAGTGAGAATATGAACCTTTCTACCTTACAGCAAAATTTGAAACAAAATCTCATCAATAGTAACCAACTGAGTTTATATCGATGTAATGGATGAAGCAGAAGGACTCTGGGAGGACGTCTGTCTGGAGGCCATCCATCATTGCTCATAACCTTGTTAGAGCTCCGTGGGGGAATGTGTCAGGGTTAGAAATTAAAGTTCAAATAAAACCTTTAGCAGGATGAAATGAAGCCTGGAGGAAGTTTCTGGCAGAAAACGTCTGTCATTGGCCCAAAACAAAGGGTTTCTTTTTGGTCTCGACACCCAGCGTGTTCCAGAGAACAGAGACACAACTAACATTGACATGAACACAGCCCCGTATCACATTTTAATGAGAAACAGGATTTAATCATAACCTGTGCTTCACAATTAGGCCTTAGTAGCAAAGTAAGGTGACATGATGAGGTAATTAGGCTGGCATAGCGGTGCATGTGTAGGCCTAATCAGAAAGATCAGACAGTTTATATGGAGGAAAAGCTTTGCAAAGCTGAAACAGAACCCACAAAAATCAGCATGGAAAGCATGATAGCACTGAAAGCCTGGTCCTGTCATTGGTCAACTGGCTGTTTCCTGGCTAGTCCACGTATTATTGTCAAGCTAATTCACTCTAAAGCTAAGTGTTGTTGACAACATGCCATTGAATATTTAAAAGGTATTTTACAATAAAAATAATGAACCTAATCTGCTGTGACAGGAGCTAATCGTCTTCGCAACAGTCAGCAAATTACTGATCCAATTTCTTCAGACTGCACAGAGGGAAGAGGGAGCGAAGGTCTGACCATCTCAGAGACTTACATCTGGCCTTGATACAATGAAACCCCAACCCCTCACCAGGCCAGCTCGTCTACACCACCAACAGGAGGAGCAGAAGCAGTGAAAGTCCAACATATATTGGAATGTGACAAACCACCCAATGTGAGAACCATCCTATAATGTTGAACTCTGAACTGGACTCTGCATCACACTTGCATCTTTATTTGGCACTACAGATGCTGCTGAACTTTCATTATCCATTTGCCTTTTTGCACCATTATGTTTTTGCACATAAACAATGGCTGTACATTCTTCTGTATACTGTTCTTGCACACTGTTTTTCTCCTGTAGTGTTACATCCCGATCACTGCTGCACTTTATATTGTAATGCTGCCTTATTCCACCTGCAATCCCATTACAGTGTCGTAAGATGTATGCAACGAAATTTCGTTCTGTATGCACTCTGTACTTATAAAGTCTAAGTCTAAGTCTAATATCAGGGCAAAAAAGGGGTTACTGTATGTCCACTGCTGTAACGTTCCTGTAATATCAAAGAAAAGGTTTCATCGCTATAACACTAAGGACCAGGACATCTTTTTTGCAAATTTTTTAAGCAAAACAATTTATTTCCACCTGCCTGCCATCCTCCAGCCTCCTTCCTTACTCTACACCAGATCATGACAGCTCTGTCCAAAGCTTAGCCTAACGCACCACGATCACAGCCTCCCAGGTTATTTGAATAAAAGAGCTTTATATCTTCCTAGTTTGGGAATTAGCTTGGTTGCCATGTTCGTACACCTTTGTTTTTAGTATAAAGTTACTTCACATCAGCGATGCTTTAGACAGACTGTGCTCTGGTGTGCGAAACCACCAGAGGGTCAGAAGAAACCTTTGTTCACGTCCACACAGCTTCTGCTGAGGGACTAATGGGTTTAACATCATAACAACATAAAAATTCTCAGCAAGAAAAATGATTAACCACCCAAAAGGGATTTTCTGACCTGGGGTCCGTTCTTCGTACGTCGCTAACTCAGTTAGCAGGATTTCATTGTCGACGATTTGGCATGATCTTGGATCGTTTGGTTCTTCGAAAGACATCCTGCACTTGTTGTCATAGCAACATGTGCGCCAGCTTAAGCCTGCTCGAGAGCAGGCTTATTTCGTGTAAACAAGATTAGATCACGGCTGTATAAGCGGAGGAGATAGGGAAGTCTGCCGTAGCCATGTCCATTTTTACGACTGCAACCTGTTGCGGAAGGTGCAAGAATAATTTGCAGTTTTTCGAATTAATCGCGTATTGCGCAATAGACAGGATCCTTTAGCGCAGCGCAACAGTATAATTGTAGAGAGATTTTCTTGGTGGTTATAAACAGACAAACACATCATTTAACAGTGGCTTTTAAAGAGGAAAAAGTGGTGTTGGAGCCATAAATCTAAAATATTTAAGTTATTTGTATGATGGTTTGCTTTTTATTTTTATCCTATTCAGTAAGAAGATTTGTTCGGGCCATTTTATTGTGAAGTTTAGTTTACTTTGAAAGGCTTGCTTCCTGTCGAGCCGTATATTGTATTAGAAAAAACTATGGATGGATTATCTAGCCACGGAGCAATACAGTTTTACCGTGTAAACTGTGGATGACTTGGAAAAGGAAGAACTTCATTTTTTTATAGATAAATAATTTTTTGTTAAAAATCCCAGTTTGCATGCGTCCTTTACTTCCCGTGTCTAAGGAATGACACTGAAATTTGGATCTCTTGACATAACAAGTGCCTTTTTAAAATACAGTATAATAATTAAAGGCTACCATTTTGTAGAATATTCTTGTATTTCACTTTTACTTGTCCCCATGTTCTAGTCCCGTGGAGGCTCTGACATAAAAGAACAAAGTAAATATGAGATTATTAAAATGCTAAAATTCATACTGTGGAAAGTGATAGAAACATCTACCATGGACAGTATTTACGCATTAATTTGTCTGCTGCTTTTTGCCAGCCCTCTCTCCTGGCTTTAGTAGACTTTGAGGTGTTTTAATTAATGACTCAAATTCGGCATATCTTTCCATTAAAAGCTCGTGTTCTGCTTGGGAGAAAAACTGTGGGCGTTCTTTGGCCATGCTGAACAGCCAATAGCAGCGTTGCTGATCAATGTTTCTACTATCGATACATTTCCCCTTTTAAACAAACGCATGAACGCGCAGTTGTCTCAGGTAACTCAATCCAGTGATACTAATCGTAAACAACAGGTGTGTTCGAAGAACCCAATTAGCCGAATGATGATTAGCCGGATGAAATCATCTTGGATGTGTCATTTGATCTCGGATGTTTTAAGCAGCGTACGAAGAACGGACCCCTGGTTTTCTTTTGGTAGACATTCAGATGAGACCAGACTGGTCAACATTCAGTCCAAACACTGGCTGAAGTTCCCCAGGCACCACAAGTAGGAGGTGATATCAAAACGTCCTGATATTTTCCCGCTACTTAAAACTAATCTTGTATGGCTCTCTATCTGGTGTCCCTGAGAACTATCTAGCACACTTTGTTGTCATAAAGGACTAAACCAAGATCAAGCTCAGATGCTTGGAGTTAATAAGAGCACACCAAGATTCGCAGAGAACAGAACAGGAAGAGCTTTTATTTTGAAGAGTCTTTGAGAGACACAACGGTAGCATAACAGTAAGAAAAAAAGGATGTTAGAGCAGGTTATTTGGTTCTGAAATGAACCACAGTCATTTAGTGGAGAGCCGAGTTTTATGAAGCTTCAGCCATGAGCCCATGTGGCCCCTGACCCTTCCAGGACAATCCTTCACATCCTGCCAGTTACAGTCTGGTGCTTCCATTCCTCTGACTACAAGAACAAGGATGCGCATCTGCCTCGAGTCGTTAGAGTGCTACGCATCTAGGTCAAGTTCAAAGTCTTTTTTAGGGACTCCAGTGCAACTTGAGTCCAAGCCTGAGATTCCAGTCGTCACCTCTGCCTCACTTCCTCTGCCTTGCATGGCAGCACGCCTTTTAATGCACAGCCTGACGGTGTTCAGCTGTCCAGTGATGGTGCTCAAAGTGCAACCAGCTAAATTTTAATGCTGTGTTTTTTGACAGAGCTGTGGCCGCAGGGTTAGAGGAGGCGGGCGGCTGGTGTTGCTGTGTGAAGGATCCTGGGTCACAGCGTGGTGACCACTCACACACTGCCCTCCTCCTCTGGTTCTGTCGTGACAGTCAGGTGTGAGGAACTTGTCAAAGCTGTGATTCAGTGATTATTATATGACTCTGAAAACTCAGCTGAACATAGCTGCTTAGCATTAGGATGGAAAAATCAAACAATAACTTAATGTAAAGAGCTGCTTGTCCCTAATTATTCCCCGTGATGAAACCCTACTTCATCAAAGACACTTAGTCCAATATGCAGCACCAGCACTTTCGTTGGACTCCCTCAACCAGACCTGACTGCCCTCCACACGCACAGATATGAAGACGAGTGAAGGGGAAAACCTGCTTCACCAGATGACAGCAGAGCCAAATCTCAGAGCAAGAGCACAGCCACTCACCAGCTGTCTGCGTCCAGCTCCACAAAGGACTGGGTCCTGTCTGAGGTACACAGCAGACACCACATCCTCCCCTCTGAGCTCCTAGAAAGCCTCCATGGACCCCACACGTTAGTTACTCTGTCATTAGGCTAACTGGACCATTTGTTGCACTGATCCTGCTGTGTCCTAACAAGGAACGGCTGCCCCTCTTTCCACGGTTCCCCAGTCTTCTGGCCTCCCTTCACAGACTCTTGAGGAGGGGCGTTCACAGGAAGAGGGAGGGAATTTCCTCTGGAGGAAACTGGGTTGTGTGGCTACTGGAGATCTGGTGTCCCATGGATTTGAAGGGACTCAAATAGGATGGAGGCCTTAAGTATGAAGAAAAATACTAAGGAGAGAGGGAGAGAGACAGCAAGCCATTCTGCTGCTGGTATTTATTAATAGTAGGGTGACCAGACGTCCCCGATTTCCGGGGACTGTCCCCGTTTTGGACCACCTGTCCCCGGCTAAAGCTGTCCCCGGAAATGTACCCGATTTTATCGAGGGGGAAAATGTTGCGTGTAGACTGTTATTACGGTAGAGCTGTTGCACGCAGAAACAGGTGTTACGGTAGCTGGTTGCGCTGCTGATAATATAAAGATGAGGAACAGAGCACACCACTAGATGAGCGGTAATGATCCTTTTGGATGGGGTCAGCACCCATTAAAACACGAAGAAGAAGAAGAATGCACCACTTTTAAAACAGAAGAAGAAGAAGTGGAAGTTCGTTGTCATAAACGGTGGAAACTGATGGGGAGTTTCCCTGAGTTATGGTAAGTGTGTTAAACGATTCATTTTATTTGGATCGGGCTGATCCTGTGATAAATGTTTGGTTTGTGTCCAGGTTAAAAAATAATCAATAAAAAGTAAGACAAGACCACGAGTTGCACTCGCCTGAGTAAAATTATGGAAATTGTGGATCTCGTCAGCTGGTCTCTTTTTTGCGGGATACATCTTGGACCCGTGGGAGAAACAGTCCACGGTGTGCCTCTCAATTATTTCTGTTGAGGACGTCGAAGATGTCTACTTATTCAGATTTACGATACTTGGATTCCTCTTTTTTGGTCTCGGAGAATTTTTAATGTATCAACACCTTCAGAAGCTGCTGGCGGTCAACATGGCCTTGACGAGACTACCAGCGGCAGTCGACGCGATCACTAAGACGTTGAATGAACAAAACGGACGGCTTGAGAAGCTGACCGCGATGGTGGTACACAGAGGTGAGATTGGATAAAACCTGGAAGTGTGAACGTTAACTAGCCCATCGATTGGAATATTGGAATTTAATCCAAGAGACAGCGACGAAAAGACTCTAAAGCTGAAAGGAAAAGTTGGTTTCAGCTTGTTCTCATAACAAATTCTGTTTGTTCAAATCAGACTTTCCACTATCAAATTCTCCCTAAATTGTTATGCCGACATCGCATAAATCCCCTGCACCAGCTTCACCTTCCTCGCTATCATCTGTGGATGTTTTTCTCTGAACTGTTGGCTGCCGGATAAGACCAAGGACAAATGGCCTCTGGAGAGCCCCACGGAAATATAAACTTCCACGCAGACACACATACTGATGCTCACAAATACAGATGAACTGCACCCGACCAGCATTCAAATGTTTACCTTTCTGCATATATGTATCTCGAAATTATTTGTGCTTCTCGTGCAATGAGGTTTTTTGTCGGATGCTTCACATTATATGTGGAAACATAAATTGTGAAGCACCTGTCTTTTTTATCTCCCTCCACTTCCCCAATGTAAATCTTTCTTCAACAGATTTTCAAGGGCATCGCCTGTGGACTCCGTGTAAGGCAGGGTCTGAGGCAGTTTGGAGGAATGCACCTAACGGCTGCGCTGAAATAGCAGCGGCCGACTGGCTGCGTTCCTTGGCAACGCAAGGCCTCAGTCAATCGTTCCCCCAAAATGTTTGTTAAGTGTATGTGATGGACGGTTGTACTGGAACTGAATTTTTGATTGCAATGCAAATTGTAGTTGACAATAAAATTAATTGATTGATTGATTGATTGACGCTAATCTGGTACGCTGGTTCTCCAGGGATCAACAAGGGTTCGTCTAAAGATGTTTTAGAACTGATTTGTGACCTTAAGTTTATATTTCAGTTAGTTAGTTATAAGTAGAGTTATTACAAGTTGTTTTGCTGATTTATGGTTGTGATTTATGAGCATAGACTTCCAGGCTTAGGTGTACTTTTCTACTACTCAGTTTGGATATATGAAAGTTCCTCATGAAAAAATAGGAGTCAGTAACAGGAGAACTGAATCAGACAAGATCTGCATGATCTGAGAATGATGGAGGAAGAGATAACCGCCTGTTTAATGTTCATTTATTATGTTGTTTATGCTTGTAGCTCCTAATATTGTGGTAATTAGCATTTTTAGTATTTAATCAGATGAGATAATAATAATAATAATAATAATAATAATAATAATAATAATAATAATAATAATAATAATAATAATAATAGGACGTTTTCATCTTGTATATTCTAATGTTTGTGTAAGTGATTTTAATTATTATAATGTCTCTGTTTTAGAATAATCTAAGATTGATACAAGAGGAGAGAGGAAGAAGATAGGAAGACAGAAAGGAGATTAAATGACCTCAGTAACCAGCCAGACACACCTGGATTAATCAGCTTGTCCAGTAATGAAAGACAAGAAACAAAGGAGCTGCTGAAGTTCAGGAAGTAGTGGAGCTGTGCTTATAGCCCATTAGGAGAAATTAATCTGCTTCTTTGAGATGCACAGGCCCCTGATGCGGTCAGGTGACAGTAAGAAACATTTATCATGTACCTTTACATGCAGGCTTGACTGCTACTTCTTTTTGATGTTAACGCAGAAAAAAACTATTTCTCATAGGTATGTAGATGTGAACAGAATAAGTATTTGTTACACTTTTTTAAAAAGGTGGGGGAACTCTGTCTCCACAGACAGCCACAGGCTAAATGTTTGTATTTACTGCTTTTTGTTTTCCTCATGTCACTCTCCCCTTAGGAGGCGGCAGATCTCTTTGGGCCCCACAAAATTGGAAAGCCCTGCTAACCACCCTTGACCCCTCCGCTCCCACCCCCACCACTTTTCCCCAACCCAGAGACACAGTTCTAGTTTTCTATTAATAGCACTTTTGATGTATTCATTTTATTAATCTTATGATATACTAAAAATGTGGAGAGGCACATTCCTGCTTTTACACTTGATTTTTGTTGTTTAAATATTAATAAATATGTAAAAATAAATGAAACCATTACTGTCCCCGTTTCCTAATTTCATCTTGATGAGATGTATTGATTTTTATCCACGAGCAAGAAATGTCCCCAGATTTGATTTCAGAAATCTGGTCACCTTAATTAATAGCCTGCAGAATGGCTTCTGGGAAACAGCTGGATACAGTTTGATTCAACAATGGGGGCACAGCTGCAATAATGTGAGCTTCAGCTCAGCACAACAGTCCTCAAATGTCAACAACTTCATGAACACCGATCAAAGGATCATTAAAATGATGTATCACGACAACGGTGCTCCATAGTAGGAAAGCTGACCTGCCGGTACCTTCCTCAAACAAACATCCATGTTCAAATGAAACTCTCCCATCAGTATTTTCTTTCTTCCCTTTCTGATAACTTTGTTTTCTTTTGTTTTAAATTAGCTTGTTATTCATACTGCTAATCTAGTTTGTAACTCTGTCTATGTGTTTCCCAAATTGCTCCACCATGGAACAATAAAGGGATTTCTTATCTTAGGTCTAATATTTAGAATGACCCCTCCCTGAGCCCTTATTCCCAGCGCTGTGTCATCCCACAGAGCCAAGCAGTGAAAGGCCACCTCATTCTGAATGCTGACATCACCAGCCAAAAACAGGCCTCGATCAGCAGGACTAAACATTTTATCAACCAACTAAATCCCTGTGAAAACACATCTACCCGGAGATGCATCATGACAATAGGGCTCCGTTTAGTACAGCATCCAGACGACCAAAGATAATAACTGTTCATATTTGCCTGAAGAAAGCTAATTCATCCATAATCCTGATTCCAGAGATAAATTTCAGCGCAATTCTTATTTTAATCTAAAGGATTATTATTTTAAACTAAAGGATTATTTTTTTTTAAACTAAAGGATTATTATTTTAAACTAAAGGGGGAATCCTCCTTGTTAGACTCTGTGCTAACAAAAACAAAGAGGAAACTCGGGGGTGTGATGAGATCTGTTGACATCAACAATTATTTATTTATGTTTTGTCAAAGTGAGTTTTCAGTTCCTACTAGTCTTTCACTTCAGATGATGAAGTGTAATCTATTATTGTATTACACTTACGTCATCATTTTACCTTCATGGTGTCTGATCAGACTGGTCAGAGCTAAAGTATCATCTGGTGAAATCTTGCTTTGGGCCGTTCTGTGAAATTTGCATGGGTTTCAGTCGGTACTTTGGTTTCCTTTCTGGCTTTTTATCTTGTTCATGTGTGTTTTTACCCCGTGCTGGACTAATCCACCCCACATCACCTGCCGACTGCTGGATATGCACCAGCCCAGCTGCCACGCTGACCTAGATAAGACTGGCATAAACAATGACAGACTGCTAGATTATGTTTGCCCCCTTTGTTCACCCAGCTGCAAATACAGCTGACAGTAAAGAACCAAAGTTGTACATTTGCATAATGAAAGGTAGAGTCTTTAACTCATTCTTCATCCCTTGCCTTAGAGAAGATACTGCAGGTGTTTCCATCCAACACCGTTCTGCGTTGATTTTCCCCTCCTGACCTTTTAGATGCTGAATTACGCCAGCTGAACGTGACAGCCTCGTCTGGATGTGGTCAGATAGGCTGAGAGATTTTGCAAAATGCTTGAGTTCCATGTCTTGGCTTTAACTTATTTTGTGCATGCCACTGTGCTCATTGGCCTATACTCTCCACATTAGCAGCAATGAATAGAATTTAAAGCTGCTGTAGATTTGAAATAACAGCTGCTTATTCCTCAGTGGAAAGGAATGAGACCAGAATGGATTTGGGAGATTTTTTTCATGCCATCCCCCTGAAGAGCAAGGTAAGGATTTTCCATGCCCAACATGAACACAGCGTTGCACGCACAAGAGCGTGATGACGTCAGTAGCCGCTGGTCCAGTCCACAAAGCATGGCTGATAGAAAGCGCTGTCTCCGCTTTTCAAAATGTGCAGCAGATTGCGCTCGCTGCAAGATGTGAGGTGAAGTACAAGGCCAGTGTCGGGCATACTTCTAATCTGAAGAAACACCTGGTCACTGCTGCCAATCTTGTGAATTTATTGCTATATTTAGCGACTTCTCAGACCTATCCAGTCACCTTTTTTCAAAACAGCGACTAGAGAAAAATCTAGCAACTTTCTTCGGTTATTGGTGAATTCCAATGAAAGTAACAATCATCAGGAGTTATTGTCTTTGGAGAGCCAAGCACTTCCTTCTGCCTCGTCCTGAAACTCTCCTGCAGTCAGAGCAAAGAGAGCAGAGAAGAAAGCCTCTTCCCTCATTGTAAATGTATCCTGCCCTGATTTACAAAGCGGGATAATATATATATATATGAAGAGTTAATTAACAAAAACAGATAACTCTTATTATTTAGTTAAGGTGATACCAATCAAACTAACCTACCTGATGAATTTGATCAAGTAAGATTGACATAACAAAATAATGGCATCTCAAAAATATACCTTTATTAAAAGGACCCCCCCCCCACACACACACACACACACACACACACACACACACACACACACACACACACACACACACACACACTTACATTTTAGATTTTTTGGCTAAAAACAGAGTTATCTGTTTTTGCAAATGAACTCTCTTCATATATATATATATATATATATATATATATATATATATATATATTGTTTTTCTGGCAATGTATTAAAATTAATAAATCATTTATTTGTAGATCCTAACAAGTTTATATATTGAGAGATAAATATGTTAAATTGAAAATTTTTGAAGTTTTATTAATAAACTGGCATTTATTACCACAGAAACACACAAAAGTACAGAAAATAGGTACCGTTAAGTACTGGTATCGATTCCCAAGTGCCGAGTATTGGTACCGTATCGATTCAAGTGGCCAAAGGCCAATTCATTTTACAGCAAGTCTCAATAAAAATATCTAAAAAACAAACCTTTAACTAGAGGGCATGGCATTGGATTCAACTGCTGCAACCAAAGGGGGGCGTCTAAACCAAAAATGGTCCACTGAAACTACATAAAGAGCTGATAAGCCTAAAAGGTGAACAATGAACTAATTAATAATCAAGACAAAATAGCTGTTTAAACAAAAGTTAAAGCTATACATAAATGTTTCCTATGAATCTCTGAAGACTTGAAGTAAACACTGCAGCTTGTTTTTACAAGGACGTTTCTACTTTTCTGCTGAGTCAGCGGCGTATACCGTTTACAGCCAGTTCAGAGTAAGAGCATCTGAACAAACTGCCCTTTCTGCATTTTCTGAGCTCCCCGTGCGTCACCATCAGCTGAGCGTGGTGCAGGCCAGGCCCAGAAGAAAGGCTTGCTCTCTGACTGTCCGCTCTAAAGCTGTTTGGCTCCTGTTCAACCGTGTAATCCCGTGCTCAGAACCCACTCACGTGTGGCCCGGCACTCGCAGCCTCAGGCCTCCACACCAGAAAGAGTGGAAAAACAGAGAGGGAGGATAGCAAACTCACCGGTAGCTATTATGAAGCTCTCGACAGCAGGAAGAACACACAGAGCAAATCCCTCCCTTCGAGAACAGCAGTCGATCAATGCACAACCATCTACATATTTGGGCGTCCAAAAATTAAAATCATATATCTGCATGAGATGAAGGCAGCAAGCAACAGACTGACAAGCTATATAAACAGCATTGATGGCCATATGCCACAAATTCTGTCGCTGATTATGGAGCTGTGGCAGCTCCTCTGACCACACTGCAGTCATTTAGTCCAGCTCTGCTAATCCTCCAGCTGGAGCTCCTCTTCCATCCTGCTGCCGACTTGCCCAGAAGCACAAGAGCCAGAGCTACTCCATTAGTCCAAATTACTGCACTCATTCACTTCAAACACAGTTACAGTCCTTTTTGAAAGTGTTCATGCCCCTTTTGCACATTTTGTCCCATTCCAACCACAAATTTAATTGTGCTTTATTAGGATTTAATGTGGCAGATCAACACAATGTAGAGCAGGACTGTGGAGTGGAAAGAAAGTCCTTCATGGGTTTCAGTTTTTTTAGAATCAAACTCGGAAAAGGCATGAATTTGTAAGGCCTGGAGTGTTTGTAAGGGTTTCTGTATAAGTGTATTAAACACAAATTGGTAAGCAACTTGGGGTTAAGTGCCTTTGTCCAGGGGCAAATCGACATGTGACAAGAGTAGCTGGAATCAAACCCACAACCTTCTGATTGTAAGACTGCCCACTGAGCCACTGTCACCATAATACAAACCACTACTACTGGTCCTCCTGACCAGTAGGTGGAACACTCGCACTCATCTGCTCTCGTTCCAACTCTCAGTTGTACTGTTTGCTAGCCGGTTGCCAGGTCAGCATTAGGAAAGCAGCAACCTCTGCATGGCTTCTCAGCCCCTTTGCTTCTTTAAGTTCACCCTCGTTTTGCTTATTTTTTGGTCCTCCTGAATCTGAGAAATGTAACGCTGAGAAGAAGCTATTTCTCAGCGCTATCACGGAGCTACTACGATCTTGCAATGCTTGAGCTTCGCCTCATGTGACTTTAAACTACTATTCTTATTGGTGCAGAATCCTTTCATCGCAATATTGGCATCATAACCAGAAGTAAATATTTACATATTTCGGACCTGTCAACATTTATAAAACAATTATTTATTCACTATATATTTATTTTTAAGTAAATTCAATACTTTTATTCTGCACCACTCAAGATGTTCAGTGTACATATTATTATTATTTTTTTAAATTAATCATTTTGATGAAAAACCTTGTGTGTGTGAGCCCTAGCAGCGTGCTACAGTCGATCGCGGTGCAAACAGAACTGATGCTACCATCTTAGCAATGGCAGAGCCTTAGCTTTAGCATCAGCAGCTGAGATAACAGAGACACAATTTAACACGTTTGTAAGGACTTTGCTGACTTATTTCTTATATGTGTATTAATGATATGAGGGGAAGGGAAAACACAGAATAAATGGAGCAAGCTCACACTACCGGATCATCAGTGTTTAAAACCACTCAAGAAAATAAAGTCTGAATCACTGATAGCCTCTAACCTAGCCAGCCAGATTGATAATGTGTAGCACTCTGTGTTCTGCACATTATCAATGAGGGACTGCTCCTATGGAATCCATTTGAGTAAAGGAGGGACCTTCAGCAGAACTCTGTGAACTGATTGGGCAAAATGACACTTACTGACAAAGGTTGGTTTTAGCCAATCATGGTATCAAATTAAAACAGCTTCTTGCTGTTGTTCTTTCAAGATTAAATTGCAGATTCTTACAAAACAAACGTGCTATCCATGCATCATCTTGTGCTACCATGTTTTTGTTTGTTCACCTGTGGGCACCAGTGTTTCCCGCCTTAAACCACAATTCTGCAATGTGATTGGCCCAAACTGTTTTTTGGTTCTGACACAAAACGGTTGAAGCCGGAGTGGTAGAAGATGGATTCTCTGACTTGGGGTAGGCCAGCACAGACCTGCTAGAGCTATTTGCTACACTCCTACTCAGTCTTAATCCCATAAAGATTCTAGACAGATGGAAAATAGGCTGTAAAACAAAAGAAACAGGAGATATGGAGACATTTACAGTGAATCCATAGTGTACATAGCTATAGATTCTGTATATATATCTATTTTGTCTGCACCATCAACACCAAGTCAAATTCCTTGTAAGTGCAAACCTACTTGGCAATAAACTTGATTCTGATTCTGATTCTGATTTTTAGGTTCAAAAGATCAGTGGGGATGTAACAGTTGAATACCTATATTGTATCTCTTGGTGGGGTGTGTCTGTTTATGTTAGCATAAAACATTTGATTCACTGTGTCCTGCTGTGTTTTTCAGTGTCTTTCAAACCATGGTGCGCATTTATCTGACAGGAAAAAAAAAGAATGTGACGATACACTTTGTTCCCTCATCACTTCCTTTTACTGTGCCTGACTTTTCAGGCTGTCATGCTCCCTTTCTGCCATTTCACACCAGCTCAGCTGTGCTGGGTTCCAACAACTTCACTGTCATTTACACCAACATAAGGTCGCACAGGAAGAGGAGAGGCATGTTTCATTTCTTCCCATTTCAGGCATTGTAAAACTTAAATTTCTATCTCATTTTGAATAAAAAGGCAAGGAAAGTTTATCTATATAGCACTTTTCAGTAACAAGACGATTCAAAGTGCTGAAAAATGACAATTTCAAAAGATGGAACTGTTATGTGGGACCTAACTATACTTTCATGGTACAACAACAACAATTGCAGATTTTTACACACCTAATACCTAAGCAGGGTGGGAAACGATTATGCTGTGAGGATATTTCACTGCCAGTGATGCTGTAAATATATGATGGCCAGATGGTTGAAACTTGGACTCAACAATGAGACCAGACAGAAGTTTAAGAAGGGTAACATTACGCTTCACAAACAGCTCTAACCTTAAAATCATTGACGATGTCTATACAAGGCTTTCCACTGTTCACTCTTAGCAGAACAATTAAGGTAAAATGATGTAGTATGAGATTCTTCATGCCTGGGTACAACAGTTTACTCAACCCCTGCTGCTTTCAGAGCGTTTTAGCCAGACATGGGAAGGAGATTCAAGACCTCAGAGAGTGAGCAGCTGCACCAAAGAATAGCCTCAGAAATGTAAGAGGAAGTATGCAAGTCTTTACATGTCATTCTATGTCCACGATAACAACAGTGTGACACATTTACTGGCACTCCATTTAAGTGAAGGACACCCAAGATGCTACACGCAATATATGAAAATCCAGCCACTGAAAGCTGACAGTTGGACAGATATGATGTGACTTACCTGCATTGTTCTGCAAGTCATGTGAACAGTCTAACTCTGTCAGAAGCTATATTTACCTCAGGCTTGTTGCTCCAAATCTCAGACATATGTCCACACAGCAACTGATCACAGGACTCTTGTCCTTCACAATCATAGACTTCCAGAGAAGCCTGGGTCTAGGTTGGCGAGCCTAGTGGACGCCACCTCGCCAACTGCAGCCCCACCCCTTTCTGTGATGGAAAACACACGCATACACTGACTCTTTGTGTGTAAGCCCGGGGCACTGTTTATGTTGGCATCTGCAGTAAAGGCTGCCTTTCACTTTTCTGTGTGATGCCGTGCCTTCCTGACAGATTTTTCACCTCTGTCAAGGCGAGCAGGAAAGCTGGAATAGAGGAAATGCTGTGTGGCGGTGTTGTGCTGGCTGTGTGCGTCTGTCAGGAGAACCGAGTAGCAGCCTGGCGTAACAGGCTTGATCATCCAAGCTGATTTGGGATTAGGTTTCCCTTGCACTGGCTCTCTAATAAAACTAAAGTGTAGCCTTTTCTGCTATATTTAACTGTTGCAGTTGTCACATCGGCATGGCTATCATTCATCTGACACCAGAAAGGCCTCTGCTTCAGAAAATGACAAACATGCTGTTATATAACCTGTTTTAAAAGGAGCACCCAGTTGATCCCCCGGATTCTCTTTCTGTTACCCAACACCCATGGATGATCCCAAAGATAGTCAGGTGTAGGACACTACTACTGAGATACAGCTGCCGCGTGAATGGAACAAATTTGAATGAGAAATGCTAGATGATTAACGTAAAGCTCCACTTTTATTCTGCTTCTGAAACTGGGTTATATTATGGTGTGTTTTGGTCATCGCAGGACAAGTAAGAAAAATCAAAAAACTATTGCTTTGCTATGATTGTATTGCTTTTCTGAAATTTTAGGTGTGTTTAACTTTTTTGGATTGCTGTTTTACAAAAATGCATTTTCTATGGGCCCTGTCCCTGGAAGAAGAAAACCAGCTGTTAAAGACTATCAGGTGCTCAGATGTGCACTTTGGGAAAATCTACTCTATAGCTGTTGGTTACATACAGTACTCATGCCTGTTAGACCCATGGCCTGACATTTGGACTCAGCCACTTAAAGGAGTAAGTAAGATATTTACTGTAAAATCAACCTAAATAATTCTCATTTGTCACCCAGGATGGAATTAAGATTCCCTATAAACAATCGGTCCTTTACATCAACAGGATGTCACTTTTTAGTCACTTTTTTCTCCTTTCAAACCTAGAGATACGGTCTAGAACTACTTCGGTTCAGAGTGTAGCCCGTGTTTACTTCCTGGTTAGGAGATTTCCCAGGGTTCTCAAAACAGAACGCAGCATTTGGTATTTTATCTTGCCAAAAGAGCAGCAGCTTGCAAACATGGAAGTCAGTAAGAGAAGAGGACCAGAAATAGAACAGAATACAACAGCATATACCTATGCTGTGTAAGTAAAAATTGACAACAGCAGCAACACCGTTTAAAAATCGTATATTTAATTGTTTAATTGTTGTTAATTGTTGTACTGCTTTGAGCCACAAGGTGTCAGTATTACTTATAGCTTCTTTAAGAGAAATTTGTGGCTACCCCCACAAACAAACCAAATTTCTTTTCGAGAAACATTTCTTGGTTAGGCAAGACTGAGCTCCTTGGCTACAATGAAAAAAGATGGTATGCTTGAAGGACAAGCATGGTGGTAGTAACATTACAACCTGGGGTTGTTTTGCTGCTATTGGTATGGTGCAGAGTACATACGGTAGTCAAGAAGGAGGACTACCTCCAAATTCTTCAACTTCACTCAACATTAGCATTTACACAGTTCATACTTGGACAAAACTGCGTAAATATGGGAGCCAGAGTAATCAGTGGAGGCTTTTAGACAGAGGGAAAAAATACCATCAGGTCCTGGTGCTTGCCTGATTTCGTTTGTGCTGAAAGAGCCAATTCACTTCTTCTTTACTGATCCTTAGTGCAGGTAGGTGTCAGAGGGGAGAGGGTTATAGAGTTGTCGTGGTGGATGAATGTAGTCCTTGAAGGGTGAAAGTGAGGTGTGAATGGTGACTGGTTTGCAAACCTACAGAAGCTGTCTAGGGGATCAGCCAGTTTGAGGTTCATCAAACCAGCTGTTTTGGTTAGCAATGGTTTTCTAGCTCCTCCAAATCTGGTTAGTGTTTGGAGATGCAAGCAGCATGTTCCAGGCCCAGTAGGTATTTATTTGCTCCATCCATAATGAACCAAGGATCCTTGGGAAGAGTTTTGTCTGGGTGGCTCCTAACTTCTTTCATAAGGCTACAGTTTATTATAGCCAACTAAACAGAGCCTACTATTTGTTTAAATGAGGCCCCTGTAACAAAACACTTTCAAGACGCTAACAGTTGTGGTCAAAATACCAGCAGTCCAATCCAATAGCAGCGGTGTGTATTTGAGTCAGTGATGTTGTTCATTCTGCAAGCAAACAGGAGTCAAACAGGTGCTCCTTATTTGGGAATAAAGGCCTTAAATTCCTCTCTGAAAATTTGAGTACAATGGGTGTTTCCAGGTGTTCTCCAGAAGAACAGCACTGTTTGATTGCAAAGCTGGCTGGGAACAGATAAAAATACAAATAGGTACAGCAAATAATTCTCAGTTAGAAGAATTTCAGATGCTTTAAAAAAATGAAATAAAGTAAAAATCAGAAAGTTCTAAAACTACCATTCTAATGGATCCAAGCAGAGACTCAGTCAAGTTCAAATGACTCCTTATCACCGTTTCCACTGAGAGAGCTACAGAAAGGGTAATCTACAATATCCAAAGTCCAACTGCATACATTATTTTACATAAATGTGCTGGGACAAGCCTAGAATATACTCTTTCATAGCATGCTCTGGGACCGTAAACTGTCATAACTACATTCACTTCCCAGATTTATCATATGAAACACACTCCGCCCGGTTGGACCGGTAGCATTTGTGATTAGACTAATAGAGAGCTGCATCTGGCAAAGCACTCAGAATTAGTCCATGGGCCCAAAGTCCAACTCATTAAGACTAAAATGAATGGGGCTCCTGAGAGAGTGGCAAGTAACTTTCTAAATCCACTCAAGACAGTAATACTAATTATGATAAAATGGGAAGAATCAGGTCTAAGGCTTATATTAGGGAAAGAAGAACCTTTCCCCAAATCGCTCTGCCACCTGATACCCATTATTCTCTGTTAGCACTTGCCTTTCAGATTTGACCTCTGCTAAGCTTTTCCACCTCCACTTTCTTAATTTCCCCCCAAAATAAAGCACACTCCTCTGCGATGGTACCAGACTGCCGTGCAAGGGTGTAGAACAAAAACGCTTCTCCAGCGTCTTTAAAATGTGACAAATCTGAACAGACATCCAGGGAAATATTCAAGCATGCAAGCCATGCCAGTGTAGCACAGCATTCATTTCTGGGGAAGAACAGTGAATACACTCATCTGCCAGGGTGTGAGAAGTAGAGACAGTGACTGCTAACGACAGTAATGGTCATGGTGACTGAACTGGTGACAAGATGTTCTGTATGTAATTTATCTCTTTAATTGAGAAGGTTTTAACCCCCCCCCCCCCCCCCCATCCATGTTTCAGGGTGCCAAATAACCTCAAAGGGCATCTAATGTAAGGACTCAGAATGGTTGAAAGGATTAGCTGTATCCCTGGGATGAAGGCTAATGTTTGTGCAACCTTCCATTCCAGTTAAAATCATTCCGAGAGTGTGCAGAAATGATCTCACTGTGCTTAAGACTTATGCGGATGTTGTGAAGAGGAAAAATTCCTCTTTTTAAGGATAAGGAGGTGAGCAAGGGTTAGATAAAAAAAGAAATAACAGGATGAAATTGGGTAATTTTCCTCCATAAAAAAAGAAAAAACTGAAGCCATTCTCTTGGAAGACCACAGGTTCTCTGCAAGTATTCAGTGTGAAATGATGGAAGCACTGAGGACTGTAGTAACACTCGCTGTTTTCCTTTTCTCAACGGAGAACAACTGGTGTGTCAGACTGTGTCAGACAGCAGGGATCTTCCTACACAGCTATGTCTCCTGAGGTGATGGGCGCAGTAAGCCAGCTGAATGGCTTGAAAGAACCTGCTGATATCAACTTAATCGTCAGGTTGGAACGCCACCTCCCACTGTCTCTCCCATCCCTTCCCTCAGGCTACCTGTGCACATAAACAACAGTTCCACCAAGAATCCTTATATAACAAGGTGAGATAGAATAGATAGCGAGAGTCCTCTGACTGGTGACTGGATGGCCAGAGCGAACAAAAAACAACCTTTTCCTGATCACTAAATGCATCACTCTAAGCTCTAAAAGGTCACACTGACAATAACAGTCTATGGAGTGTGCCCTTTTCAGCATCAGTACGGTGTGTTTAAAACAAAGCCAGAAGATGCACAGTGTTGTGCCAGTTCAAGACGTGACGACTGCATTAATTCGGGACATGACGGACTGCATTTCCCATGATGCAAGGTGGTCAAAATGGCCACCAACTCCCATCATGCAACGCGGCCCAAAATGGCCGGCGCCATAGCAACCGATAACGTTGCTAGGGTAAAGTTGATAAAACTCGGTTGCACCTCGCAATCGGCCTTCTTTCTCTGGCTCACCGCCACTCTGAGAAGACATACAGCTGTACTCCGTGGATTAATTACCCACACGCCACGTGCTCGAGTTTCTCGCTGGACCGAGATTTTTGTTCCCTGCTTTGCATAGTAGGAGGTCGACTCAAAAAGGTACCTTTAATTCCCTCTGATCAAATACTGGAAGCCGCCTTATCTCCCAGTGATCGAAAGAGGACCACGCTTTGCTGGGCTGAGCAAAAGCGACTGTGAACCCGGAGGAAGAGACGAAAGAGCCTCCTCGCCTGCAGCCTGCGGACACCTGCGTTCGTCAAGACGCGTTCAGGACGCCGCGTGATCCGGAGCGCTCCGGATCGAAGCCGGGACTTTCATTCGGGACCACCTCAAAGTAACGGGGTTCTCCCCTTTTATTTCTTTTTCATCCATAGGATGTTTAGAAGTGCCTGGGCAGACGTTAGAACTTTGTAGGTGCAGGTCAATGCTTTTATTCCACGACGAAGTTGGAATTATTTTGCTGAATGTTTTATTTGTATGTGCATGCATTTTACAATTGATTTTGCTGTGTTGATTGTGATTCATCAATAACCCCGCCGTGGGTCATTGCTTCAGTTATTTTACATCTTCTTCCATGCTTTTCCCCCCTCTCTTTTCGCTTCCCCTTATCAGCAAATTTAATCTTTTTGTCCGAGCTCATTCCGCGGTCTTTTCTTTAAACTCCCAGTTAGCCGCGCCCTCTCGAAGCGAGGCCTTACCCCATCAGCGTAAGCGTGGTTACGTCATTAGGACCTCCCCTCACGCAAATTGGTAGACCACACGTCATCGTAGCAGCCATCTTGGGAGGGTGTCGGATGACTGAACTGTAGGTAGCTTAGCGGATGGCTCTATAAGACATCAAAGCGTCCGGTGGGACTCTCAGAGCTGTTCTGTCTGTCAATGCTGCTACGTCAAATGCCGATGTTCTGAGTGTGGTGTTAAACCACTGTGAGTTGAGTTAAGATCTGCTAACCGCTCATTTTAATCCATTGTTTATTTTTGTTTTGTTCTTTTATTTCCACATATATATTTTGCATGTTTTAGTTCTAGTAGTGAGTAAGAATTCCAAAGTTGTTGAATCAGAGAATTACTGTAACAGGGAATTGCTTTTGGTTCAATAAAACCAACGACTGCGGAATAGACATTGTTTTGTGTTCAATCCAATTCACAGTTGCCTGGTTATTCAGAAATCAGAGCTAACCTCCTTTGGAGTTAACATCTGACATTAATACAGAGACAATATCATTGGATGGTGATAAGGAATAAGGATTTAAACTCTAATTGCAGTTACATTGGGGTTCTCACAGCCTGCCGGATAAACCTCGTCGGTCACAAGTCCGACCAGATCATTTATCCCAGCATAAATGAGTTCAGAACAGCAAATTAACTAATGCATTAGTGGTATAAATACTTACAAGCTTATAGCTAACATCACCACCATTTGAACTATATTTTGTTATAGCGGAATTTTGAGTTGAATGATTTATTATTTAAATTATAATACCAAATTATAACTAGAATCGTTCAACTTCTGAAGAAGTTGAAGAAGGCGCCCGCCTGGTGGTGCGCGTAACCGTCAAAGGCAAAGCTTCCGAGTTCCTTGGTCGTAGGCTTTTATCACTTGGGGATTTTAAATCAAATCTTCTGAGTGTGAAAAGGATTTGTCTTCGTCAAAACCAGCCGACAGGAGAAGGTCTGCATCCAAGCAGCATGGAAAATTGGTGTTATTAAAACATGATTAAATACTTCAATGTAGCATGAAAAAATGAAATATGTGAATAAAAATCTTAATGGCATTACAAACTACTAAAGGAAGTACAAACTGTGAAGCAGAAGTTGGTGAGACCTTCCTAGAGCTACTTCCGGTTAGCAACATGCTAAGCGTTAGCCGCTAACATGGTTGTGTCCAGTATCACCAGGTGATTGTACTGTTAGTTTGGTCCAAATCCTGTACTGGGAAGTTCCTCAAAAAGAGTGCCAATACTTAATGTCACCAAAGCTCACCAAAGGCCATGTGTCAGGTCGGCCTCCTTTAGCAACTAAGCCTCACCACATCTGGGCCCAGAACTCAATATTTGACAAAAATAGTGTGTAGTGCCATTTCCAACAGGTGAGTGGTGCTGTATTGGCCGGGGGGTAGTTCTTGCTGTTGCAATTTTTTCATTATTCATTCATTTACATCAGTTGTTCAAATTATTTGTTTGTTACTTGTAAAAAAGAAAAAAAATATTGGGTATCCCCAGCGGGTTGCGAACCTGCGACCTTTGGTGCACCAGCCCAACACCTAAACCACTGTACCAAAAAAAAGTGCCATGCTGAGCTCTGCATTATGGAAAGGTCAACTGTGTCTAGGAAGTGGTTTTGAGAAGTGTTTTTTTTGTTAATTTTGTCACCACGGTAACTTTAAATGGCGTCAAGTACAAATAGCACACTTCGCGGCGTCGAGACGCACGTTTTGATATATAGTTTGTGGGGGTACAGCCTACGGTTCGGGCTGTATTAACGGTGACGGAAGAATAAAAAGCAATAAAAATAATATTAAAGAAACCCTTATTAGGTGCATAACATAAGGCCTCCGCCATGCATTTTCAATGCATAGGCGGGGCCTAATTAATAATAATAATAATAAGCATATTCAACCAGCTTCTGGCATAACAACAGGGACGTGAGATGTCTTCTTAAGTAAACTGAATGCAATAGATTTTATTGAGGGCTTTCTGGGTAAGTGTGGCTGTATATAATCCAGATATTTCTTCTTCATTAGTTGAAAAGTATATATAATTTGTCTTCCACTTTGTCATTATTAACTACATTGTGCTGGTCTATCACATACTTATGATCCTAGTGAAATCTATTAAAATTTAGCATTAGAACAGGACAAAATGTAGAGAGTTCAATGAGTGTCAATGCTTCTACGGCACTGTACCCCTCAGTCAGAGATATAAAATCTTCTTTCCCTACAGATATATGAGTTGTTCTTTACAAAGGCAACGATCTTTTGAGAGGTTTGCACAGCTAAAATCCCAAACAATAACCAGTCTGGGTATTTTTTCTCCACGCCTCTTATCAGCTCAGCTAGCTGTTTTTTCTGCCTCTGATGTGGAAGCTGTCATGATCCTTGAGTGTTTGTTTATTTTTACCTTGTGAATTTAGTTAGTAGATTCTGTTAGTTCCTTTTTGTAGAATTTTTAGCATTATTGTCCGTTGGATATCTTCCTGTATTCCTTTCGTGTTCCGCCCCTGTCAATCATTTGCCATTTCTCTCAGTTCCCTGCCTTCATTGCTCTCACATGTTACCCATATTCTCTGATTACAAAAAACATAAAGTATGAGCGACAGTGATATTGAGGCAGCCATCTGCAACACCATCTTTAATATTGTCTCATCCCAGAGACCTGATCTCAGATAAGATAAAGCAGCATATGGAACTGAAGTGGTTTCCATTTCTCTTCCTATCTCCCTCATTTACTGTAAAGCCCGCTTTCATTCTGAGATAAAGCGGCAGCCTGTTAAAACTGTCTGCTCTAGCCACACCTGTAACAACACGTAGAGGATTTTCATCTGCAGCGTCCCTGCAGACCTGCAGCTGCCTAAATATGAATCATTTCTACTGTGGAGTAAAAGTCAAACTAAAGCACTGAGACTCTTGTATCTCATGTTCTGCCTGTTGGGTGATGTATGGTACTGATGGGAACCATCCCTCGGGGATTTTTGCCGGCACGCGTTATGGAAGCCTTGGGAGCGCTTTCTGACACCAGTCCCAGGGATCCAGTGAACCAAGGGTGGGCACACACAAACCGTCTGCAATCTGCATGGCATACAGACACACGCCTGATCTGAGAAACAGCTCATTACAGAGCAGTGGCATGTATAGGGAAGTCGGTCTGAGATACAAAACCTACAGGGCGATCAAGAGAACATCCAGTTTGTTGTATGGACACATGCTGCAAGGTGTTTTCATTTGGAAGCTAGGAACCCACCACTGATTACTCCTCTAACAGGCCTCTGGGATGTTGGGTTTTCCAGTCAAGATGACCTAGTTGATTGAATTAACTCCAGTTTGAATTGTTTTATGTTCTGTTTAAAAAGAAACGACAGACATTAGGAGTAGAGGGCTGAAATGTATTATTCTGTTTGTCAATGCACCAAGGTGCAGACATGGATACTTCTGAACCGTGTAACAAATGTCAAAACTGGATCACCTTAATGTTGGATTATCACACAATCTTGAGGTGTGGAGGTGGAACTTGGAAGCAGGTAAATGAGGCACCAGGACACTTTTTAGTGATAACTGGACCACATCCTGCAACCTCTGCACCCAAGGGAAAATGATTTAGAAGACAGCCACGCCATGTGCAGGCTGTTTAAAACTAATAGGACACATTTTGAAACAAGAACGTTTATGAGGGAGCAGCTGAGCTTACCTGGCGCCCTAACCGGAAGAGCATTGAGCTAGCAATATCAAAGCTCCCCCACACCACAACAACGCCACAACAAAGGGCCAGGATCACAAACATCAACAGTTGATTTATAACCGCATAATAGCCTTCTGAACCATAGTCCAAGGTAATGCTAAAGTGATTGGTAAAGGCATGAGGCGACACAAATAAGGTTGGAGTAAAAAGTTAAACATGCAAAAAACAAAACCATACAAAAAAAAACTGAATTGGGACAAGATCCCCATTACGGCTCCGACATTCAGCGGTTTGTTCCATCAGGCTCAGAACTCAGATATAGGGTTGAGGTGATGGCTGTATCCCGTTTACAATCCGGAGGGTTTACTCGTTCTGCTCAGTGAACAAGCTAATAATACCAGCCAAAAATAGCTATTTCTTTTTTTTTCAGTGCAAGCCACCATTTCATTGAGACACAAACACATTTTAATGCAGCAGT
The DNA here is from genome assembly GCA_037039145.1 of Fundulus diaphanus. NCBI lineage: Eukaryota > Metazoa > Chordata > Actinopteri > Cyprinodontiformes > Fundulidae > Fundulus > Fundulus diaphanus. Next base: position 54,542,620 of record CM073126.1, read on the forward strand.
TAGATTTTCTATTTCTTGTAGCTTTATTGGATCATGTAGTCGTTGATAAAAAAAAAATCTTCCATCTTATTAAGTTGGAACTTTGACTTCAGGAGCTGCAGAAATTGAATGTTTTTATTAGAACTTGGAAATTGAAACTTCTGAAAGGAGATGAGTGACAGACCGAACATACTGACAACAAATCCTGATCTGGACATCTCCATAAAGACTCTCAGGTACCCCATGGTGTTTTTAATGTACTGCTGGTAGCCCAAAGTTTCCCATAGAAATATCTTGAGGAAACCTTGAGAAAATTAAAGTAAAATTAGTGCAGCAGCACAGCTGACTCGGGATGTTCTGGACCACAGTCATTGTCCTGGAGTCTCATTGGGTCCGTAATTAGTGCCAGATCAGCAGTGAGCCTCGCTCCAGCCCGTACCTTTGAACTAGAGGATGAGTTATCAGAAGCTGGTCCCAGCTTCCTGCTAAGACCTCCTCTGATGAAGCCATGCTCGTGTATTTCACGTTGAAACAACTTAATGCTCCTGTTTCATTTCTCTGATGAGAAATACCTCCTGTAGTGACTTGGCTGTGTGAGGAAGAGTTTGGCTCTGCAGCAGAACGACACGTTCAAAGCTGGCAGAGTGAAGCATGTTCCGAACGGTTGGCCGGGGTAAACAAATTCCCCCATGACGGCTCAGATAAACTGAATCTAAACAGCTTAAAAAGCAAAAGTCCCGTGGACCCGGGAGAGTTAAACGTCGGCCTTCGGCCTTTTTCTTTCTTTTTTAATTCATGACTGCAGAGGATTTTTAGATTTGTCGAATTATCGGATACTGTGCAGCTTAATGCTGCATAATCTACCCCTAAAAATCCTGCCCTAGACGATAAAAACAGAAAAGGGAAAAAACAGCTCTGGCCCGGAGATGGCATTATATCCTCCAGGACCACATAAGTCCCCTGTAATCCTGGGCCATGGGCAGAGCCCCAAACTCGTTATTGATGAATTAACCTGAGCTCTGCTAATAAACGACACTAAGACCTGTGGGGAGACGTGTGATTCTGTTTCGTTTGTAGTAATGGGGACTATGGCACAGGATCTGCAACCCACCAATCTCCAATGCAGAAGCTGCGTGGGTCAGCAAAGAGGAGCCTGAACTATCCCTGCGCCTGTTTAAGGGATCAATAGAGATTTATCACACAGCTGTACTGAGATCAGCAAAAGACGAGTCAGGATGCAGCAGCAACAACAACAACAAAACTACATCAGCAGACGGTCGGCCCCCAGCTGGCAAAGCAGCTTGGATGCAACAGCTTCTGCGTGTGGGGTGGGAGGGGCAACAAGAACACAACAATCCGCTTTTATCTCTTCAGCCAGATCCCAGGACACAAACGTCAGCTGCCATGACATCAGCCTGCAGGTCTGGGGGTGGGGGTGGGGGTGGGGTTGGGGGGGGGGCAAAGCCAAAGCAGCTGTTGTGGTGATCCCGGCTAGACACCTGCCTGCCCGGGCAGCAAGAAACAAGGAACACTCACAGCACCAATGCCCGCTCTCACGTCACACACGCTCAAGTGGAAAGTTCTGCCGAGACGTGCAGGGATGACGCAGCAAAAACAGGATGAAAGTAACAGAAGAATGAAGAGTGGAAGAGGCAGCCCTACCGCTGGAGGAGCACGGTAAGTGGAGCAGATTCCTGGACGGACCAACGACGTGGAAGTAGCTTCAGAGAGGGAGGCAGCCTGGGCCCTCTCCTCCTCTACACCCCATCAGCACCTCTCTGGAACTCTGTCCACACAGCTCTCTGGGCCCTTCCCTCTCCCTCTCTCTCTCTCTCTCTCTCTCTCTCTCTCTCTCTCTCTCTCTCTCTCTCTCTCTCTCTCTCTCTCTCTCTCTCTCTCTCTCTCTCTCTCTCTCTCTCTCTCTCTCTCTCTCTCTGTTTTACACCCACCCTTCCCTCCCGGAGGACTTGTGTGTCCAGCCGGATGCAGAGCAGAGAGTCCTTGCCGCTCGCTGGCAGCGCTGCAAGGTCAAGACTCGTCTCTGCACCCAGAGAGTGACACAGCACTGAAACGGCCCTGCGTGCCAGGTTTATAATTCAGTCCTCTCTCTCTCATCCCAGTGTTTTTGTTCACACGGGTGAAGGTGCCGTAATTAATGAGATGAGCTGCTTGGAATGTGATTGCAGAGAAAGTGTGCCCATCTCCCTGGCCCTGAGGTGAAAAATAATTGGGAGGACGTGTTATGGCTGCTACACACGAAAATCAGACACCTTTTTTTCCCCACGTTGTCCGCAAAACACGTAGAACAACCACATTCTGTCAGAAGTGGGATATTTGATTTATTTGTTGAAGATAAAATCTTTTTCTCTCTTATAAACCTCATAGCCAGGCATATAGTTCAGGAAAGGGTCGGTGCATGAGGGTGAGCAAAGGCTAGAGCGCTGAAAAGCTAAACCTGAAAAGCTTCGCAAGCTTTCCAGGCACCAGCTGTATAAGGCAGTTAATGGAATATTTATCACCAGGAACTATTCATCCAAATCCTCCAAATCTAGTTATTACACAGTCCAGGTCTTGAAAGCCAAAGGTTGCAAAGTATCACTCCATGACATCATGAGTGAGGAGTGTTAGAAATAATGATTAGTGTGTGTTGTTTTAGCCTTTGAGATGTAAGAGAGGACACCCTCATGCTTCACAACGCATCCGTTCTGCAACCTTTTCAAACAGGACTTTGTAGGCGGAGGATCACGGTGATCAAGCAGCTAGAGATTAATATAATTTACCAAAATATAGCTTCCAAAGAAATGATAGTTTCAAAGTAGCCATTACGCATTATGTGGTAACAATAAGGTGACCAGATTTCTGAAATCAAATCTGGGGACATTTCTTGCTCGTGGATAAAAATCAATACATCTCATCAAGATGAAATTAGGAAAGGGGGACAGTAATGGTTTCATTTATTTTTACATATTTATTAATATTTAAAGAACAAAATCAAGTGTAAAAACAGGAATGTGCCTCTCCACACTTTTAGTATATCATAAGATTAATAAAATGAATACATCAATAGTGCTATTAATAGAAAACTAGAACTGTGTCTCTGGGTTGGGGAAAAGTGGTGGGGGTGGGAGTGGAGGGGTCAAGGGTGGTTAGCAGGGCTTTCCAATTTTGTGGGGCCCAAAGAGATCTGCCGCCTCCTAAGGGGAGAGTGACATGAGGAAAACAAAAAGCAGTAAATACAAACATTTAGCCTGTGGCTGTCTGTGGACACAGAGTTCCCCCACCTTTTTAAAAAAGTGCAACAAATACTTATTCTGTTCATGTTTACATACCTATGAGAAATAGTTTTTTTCTGCGTTAACATCAAAAAGAAGTAGAGGTCAAGCCTGCAGGTAAAGGATGATATATGTTTCTTACTGTCACCTGACCGCATCAGGGGCCTGTGCATCTCAAAGAAGCAGATTAATTTCTCCTAATGGGCTATAAGCACAGAAGTGGAGCCGTGCATAGAGCCCGTTTGGGACAAGAAAATAAGTTGTGGTGATGTGAGGTGAAAAATAGGCAGAGATTTGGAGACCCCTTGACATGAATGAAAGTGATTGTGTGTGTAGTGCAGCATGAGCATGTATAAACTTACATAAAGTGTGTATAACTACATTATGTGTATGTGTATGGTAGTAGTTGCTGTGCAAGTATATATATATATATATATATATATATATATATATATATATATATATATATATATATATATGGCGGCTGGCCCATAGGGGGTGCTCGGGCGCTGCCCTCCCTAGATGTGGAGGGGAAAAGTCAAAATATATATAGATTTTAAAAGTATTATTAATGTCAGTTTTTACTTAATAGTACGTGGCTACATGTAATAAGAATTATTAAAACACTTCTACTAATTGACTCTACCAATTGACTCTCATTTAACAGTGCATTTCCACCAACAGAACGTATCATTTCTCTTCTTCTACGCTTGTGGGGCTGCCGCTCTAGGAGCCCTACAAGTGTAGCGAAATAACCAATCGTATACTGTTGCTAGGGAAGATTTATAAATATTTGGCCAATCAGCATCGCCAAAATGAATGGGTTTGGGGCTCCTGGCGTCGTAGCCCTAGCTGCACAGTGATAGGTGCACTTCACGCGTGACGTCACGAGCTACATCCGCGCTACATCCGGGTCACGGTGGTCGGCAAAAACAGTACTGTTTTCGCTTACCAGCGTGACAAAACGGGTGATTTAGAGCGTACTTTTAGTTTATTTTTGGAATCTAAACAATGCCTAAGACTTGTTGTGCTCCCGGTTGCACACAGAGGCATTCCAAATCATCAGATGTACGTTTCTTTCGTTTACCGAAGGATGAAGAAAGAAGAAAGAAATGGATAATTTCAATGAAAAGGATGCAGGCAGACAATCCCAATCGCCATCATACCATGACAGAATTTGCAGTCTACACTTCATCTCCGGTAAATACAACTTAATTTTGCACTAGTCGTTGTTCTACTTAAATCATTATATAAATAAAAAATTAGGATATATATTTAAGTCAAGACGTAAACGTTCGTTTCTTAATAATATACGTACATGTACAATGTATGCAAACCCTCTGGCATGAGTCTGTGAAAAGGATTAATAAGACAAAACCACCAAAATAATCCTTTGTGAACAATGTTTTTTTATTAATTAAATGCTTATTGTGGAATCGTAGTAATTTTCCGACTTTTAATTTAAATGCATGTACTGGGTTAGGCCGGGAAATCTATTGGCCAGCCCCACCAAGATTTTTTTTCACCAGCCGCCACTGATATATATATATATATATATATATATATATATATATATATATATACGTTCCAAAAAGAACCCGTGATAGGCAAAATCCGTGAGGTAGTAAACTTTATTTGTTTTTTACAATTTGTTTAACAAATAAAATGCTTTTTTTTTTTTTTTTTTTTTACAAATACTACTGTGCTGTAAAATTATTTTAATCATCAATACGAACTGAAGGCTTCAAATTGCGGAGATCAGCACCGCCCCACCGCGACCCGTGTCATTGGATTAGAACGGGAGAAAATTAAAAATGATTATGAAGAAAAATACAAAGTACAGTAGGACAAATAGTGACTCACGTGTATTTCACTGCTCTTTTGAATGAGCCGCTGCATCTGTGACTCCGCTCTGTAGCGTTTTTTCTTCTAAAAAACCCGCGGTGCAGGTGGGCAAAAATATTCTTATAAACCGACATGCCACCATCGATTATGTTTGAGAAATGAACGGCTCATCAATGCAAATCCGCGAAGCAGCGAGACCGTGAAAGGTGAATCGCGATGGTTCACTGTATATATATATATATATATATATATATATATATATATATATGCTGTTTATTCACTAATGTCTAACAACGCTCTGATGCCTTCACGGAGCAGATGCAATTTTGGAGAGACTAAGTCACAAAGACTTGGACATGTAGACCTGTATCTCTCTACCTAATATTAGAAAAAACACATTATAATCAAAAGTATTAACAATATTTTTTCATCTTACTTGTGAAAAGTTATCCCCCGAGCCCTGACTTAGATAGTCCCTCGATTTAAACAAAAATAAGCCGCACAGTGCTGAGGCATCATTAGTGTGTTCAGCTTGAATCAGCAGGATTTGGTAGCAGGTCGACCGCCCCAAGATGGCTGCCGTAATTCCTGCGCAGCGACAGTCAATGTGGGGTCTACTCTTATATTATGTCTATGCTGATCACATCCAAAAGGATCATTACCGCTCATCTACACGCAACTTTTTTCCCCCTCGGTAAAATCGGGGACATTTCCGGGGACAGCTTTAGCCGGGGACAGGTGGTCCAAAAAGGGGACAGTCCCCAGAAATCGGGGACGTCTGGTCACCCTAGGTAACAAGCTTTAAACTAAACCAGGTGAAGCCGGATAGTGAGAAGTTTCCCACCAGTCCCAACCTGAAAATCCAACATGGCAGCCAGCCCCACATTAAAAACACAGAGATGGTTCCACCGATTAGCTGCTATCAGCTAACAGTAGCTGTTAGCCTGTAGCGCAGAGCACAGCGGCAGGTGAATCCCGCTGGTTTTCTGACTTCTGGCTGGAACAGGGTCCAGTCCGGTGTGATGATGATCTCAGATCAGACTTCACACTTAGCAACATAAACACAATGGTGCACATAAGCTTCAGTTAAGATTCCCTCTGCCCTTAACGGCAGTCATCATTAGGTCTGCAAATGTAAAACCTACCCGCGTATATGGTGAAACCTGTGTTATGAACACACCCGGAATAATTATTGAGGATATACTAATAATGTTTAATTTAATCTAGGGTGACCATATTTTGATTTGCAAAAAAAAAGAAAAAGGAAAACTTGACCCTGTCGTGAAACACTTTGAAATGTTCTGTTTACTTTAAAAGAAGGTTTATAATTAAAATATGTTTAAATCATGCCTTCCCTGTGTGATTAGAAAGAATAGTTAAATAATAAACTTCAAAAAAGCTTTCACAAATCTACCACTATAAAAAAACATTTAAATGACAGAAATATTTACTCCTCTGTATTAGAAGATTTATCTCTAACAATAATAGCTTGAGTCATATTGAACAAATAAATACACATAAATCTGAAATAATATTCTGAAATAGCAAAGTACTCTTTGGTTTGTTTTTCTATGTGATAAAAATAAAAAGCTGTAGTCTCACAAAGACCCTTATTTAACAAATAAAATGTGTATACTCCAGTCTTTAGTTTTCTTCTTCATAGTATTCTTTTCCTCCATCCTCCTCATTTCTCTATCAGTATTCTGCTGTAGAGCTGATTTTCTAAACAGTCTGTTACTGTTTTTAAGTATAAATATACATAGATGTTTTCTACATTTCCTGAGGTCTCCCAGCTCAGGCGCACATTTCGTTGGCTTTTGATTATGCCCTTTTTAATTACTGATAACTGTATAATGTTCTTTTTCTTAAATTCTAAATTTGCACCTTACACCAGTCTCCTATCCTTATTTTTTGTTTTCATATTTGAATTTATCTGCAGGCTTCCATTACATGTAACGTTGCTGCTGGGACAAGTGAATTTCTCCTCTGAGGGACAATTGAGATTATTTCTATTCTATTCTATTCTGCATTCCCCAAGCAGAATCCCAATCAGTGATCCGACAGACAGCTGGTTCCTCTTCTTGAACCACTGGTTCTGCATCAGTGTCTCATCGTTTGCACTGTGTGAAGGAAGTGCAAAGACAAACCATGCAATCTTCAGTGATTCTGCCCATGTTCTGGTTATGAACTTCTCAAAATATTTGATCCACTTCTGGGGTATCCAAACCCTTTTCCTGGTGTAAAAGCAGACTCAGTCAGTATGCACAGCCTTTGTAACTTTTTCTGTGGCCATGTGATCTACGAGATCTATGGTACCTTTACTATACACTGAAACATATGTGATAGATTTGCACACCGTGCACTCTAACACCCTATTATCCTGACCAGGACAGCAATGAGAGATGTTTCCTTTGCGGTTCGTCTGTAAAGCTACACCTTCACTTCGACATTTGGTAAGCAGCAGCAGCAACAGCAGCAACAACGGTCTGTGCAATTAGAACCACTCTCATAGCAGCATGTCAGGGATGATGTCACATGAAAGAGAAGCGGTCGTAATTCATCCATTGCTCCAGTCAATTGAAGGACAGGCCTATTGTTCCTGTATAAAAAAAAAAATGAAAATCAGACCTCTTCATTCATCTGTGAATCCCCCTGGATACCGTGGACAGTGTGTGAAAACTGTAGCCTGACATGGTCATACTCAATGCTTGTCAGAATTTGAGTCTGATACTGCTCCATAGAGCTGTGATTATGGGGCGTGTTCGAACGAACCAGGAAAAAAAATTCCTCTGCACTCAATTGGATAGACCTACAACCAATAAGAGCAACGGAGTGTGTGATGTATGTTAAGCGACGCATAGTTGTTGTCAACAGAACTCAACTGTTAGCCTAGAATAAGAAGATGAACGATTTTTGCCGGTGTTGCAAAAAGAATGTAAGGATCCAAGGAGTCATTCAACACACGAACCTCATTTTTCAGAAAAACAATAAAGGCGAATGCACATACGAACAAGTTCTCCGTTTAGGATTCCAACTGTACAAAACGCCATATAAATCGCATCGCATTTGTCGGTCATGTCAGAACGTTATAACACGGTTGGAACGCGACATGCTTGTGTTAAAATGTGTTAGATTGTTTTAGCAGAATCTACACACCTCAACTCTCCAGCGGCAGCCATCCTTGTTGTAAACGAATTCAACCCAAGTGCGCTTTGGTGACGTGGTTGATTACGCTACTGTTGATCATCTGTCCATCATCGTATAAAGCCCGCCCTGACAATTTGATAGGCCCGCCAGATATTGGGCGAGCATACTCGCGCTACTATTGAGCAATGCCAGACCGAACTTCCCGACCTAAAACGTTGTGGGCGGGAATAAGTTCGGAATGGCACCCAGGCTATGAAAACTGGGCATGCCTGGGTAAATCAGGACGTTTGGTCACCCTAATTTAATCTGGAGGGCTGTAAGAAGATCTCCTGCTAAGGGAGATACTGTTTCTGATCAAAGTGAAATTGGTATAAAGTAAGTGTAGGACGTTGACCTGTTGTGCTAATAAAGACAGAACTGGGGTTAAAAAAGAAAGGGTGAATGTGACAGACATGATCAAAAACGCTTTGTTAGCTGCTAATGATGCTAAAGTTAGAGTCTGCTTCAGGGCTCCCCGTCACCAATAAACCAAAGGGCTCTTTCACTGTTTGTTAACGACTTCAAGTTACATTTCATGCTCTCTAGCTCTCAATCTAAATCTGATCATACCTGAATTGAATAATTCTTCACTGTGTAGAGATTCTTTAAAACACAGGCTGAGCATATTTTTTGTGAAAACAGAGAGAAATACAGTACAATGCTTTTTTGCCTTTAGCCAAGCTGAAACATTTCCCGCTGATCACAGGTTCTATAAAACACAGATTGTGATTCCTGAAAACCTTAGTTTTCCCCAAACTATATCTCATCTGGCCTTGTTAATCATCTCAGGATCAACGTGCATCTCTGCCAGTCTGTCCTCCAACCCGACTGTAACAACCGCGGAACGGTACCACGCCGTTCCCACGCAGGTCTCCGGTATGCAGAGAGTCTGAAAGCCTAAACAAAGCAAGCTGAAAAGCCAGTGATGATGGGACTCGGAGAACAGATTGAAACCCAGAGCAGGACGGACATCAGACGGATGAGACTTACTGTAAACCGCGGCCGGCATATAGCAGCATTAAAATCCTGAGTGAGCCTCTCTATCCGACTGGGAGAAAGTCCGCCAGGGGTCGTGTCCCCTCTAACACTGGTACTAACAGGTTTGTCGCCACAACAAGTGTAACAGCAGCAGGTCTGTCGGCAGTGCTAGGACAGATAAACTGACTGGGCAGGGAGTGGATCCCACTCGCTGGACTCCTACCACTGAGCCTGTAGGATTACGACTAATGGGATTTCCCTCTAATGGCTCCCTCTGACAGGTGGCGTCTCTGTTTAACTCAACTTGCGTTTGGCTTTAAGAGACACAGCTGAGCTTAAGGGAGCTTTCGCTCTGCTTGTTGTGGAACACGCACACCTTCACTGTGTTCTCCTGGTCAACTTGATTGTCTCGGGTGCTTCTGCAAACGATGAGAATGCCCCGAAGTAAAAAGCATGCTGCTTTGTTTATTACGAAGATTTAATAAAAAGGTTTAGGATGAAATACTCATGTTTTATAGATCAAATCAACAATCATCTTAATTTCCTTAGACATATTATCTTATTAGAATTCATTTCGGAGATAAACACATGCTTTTTTTGGCCTGTTACTGATGCATGGTTTTGTTAGCCCATCCTCACACTGAGATTCCCTTCAGTCTGGGTTCTAAGCTTTCTGGGAAATGCAGACATGCTGCAGCACATGATTAGGAAACAATCTGCCAGGGTTACAGCAGAGAGGATGTTACAGAGACATGTGTGCTGGTCTGACAGCTTTATGTTGTAGAAATCTGCGGAGAACTAACTATGGAGCGAAAACATCTTAGACCTGCATGAAAACAGCAATGAAGATTGAGATTAAAGAGATAGTGTGTAACTAATTTGGCTTTTAATTAGCAAGAAACAAGTACAGCTTTCAGAAATACATATTCTGGCAAAGTCTAATAACATCACATCAAAAATTAAAATGTTCTCATAACTTAGAATTAGTAGTTTATAAATACATAGGTGTCGGTGCATCCACTGGGAGGCGCCATGTCGTTTTGCTATTTCTGATTTCAGTAGCCGAAAGGGGACAAACTGTTAGCCTTACGCGTTTTCCCTATCTGTCTTCTATATGAAGACGCGCTGTCGGTGGAGGAGGAGCATAAAACAAGTAAAGATGGCCATAGTTCATTCTATTTGTCGAAATGGAGGACCATCCGTACTCTTTGCTCAGCAAGAGGGAAGAAAAATTAACCAAGAAAAGAAAAATAAGTAATAACCGGGGGAAAACAAGAGTCTATATCAGTGCAGCTATTATCACCAGGTGGAGTGGAGACAATTCATGAGGGAGCGGGGATTCATTATGGATGCAGAGGTTGCAGGCTTTCTGCTGCACAGGTATGTTAATTTAATATAACAGTGAAGTTTATTTTGCCGTTATGTTAGAAACAGGGCTGTGTAGTCCAGTAACTACTCTGTCCTTCAGAGACGGCTCATTTGTTCGTCTTCTCACCCTCTCATTTAATTATGTTAGTGTGTACGCGGAGGGACGGTGTGATATCAGCTGGTTTAATGCGTCTGTAGCGTAGCAGCACAAGCGGGTCTCTTTATACCTGATGTTTACTGTTGCTTATTTTAGAGCCCAAATAAGCGACTCCACATTCAGAAATAAGAAAAAAAAAAATCGCAAAATTTACAAGCGAATTTGGATAAAAAAAAAAGGCCAAAGTCCCTTATAATAACTTGACAACAGTGCTGAAAACCAATTCACACAATGACTGTAGCTATTAGCAGTAGCTTGGTAACAAAAACATGGAGGACATGTTGACAGTCTCACATTTATGATACTCTGGCCTCTGTAGTAGTTAATATGCGCTTGACGGTGAGGTCATTTGTAATTTAGTGCACAGCTAGATGGTGCACCAGTGTGTAAATCTTGCACACTGGGGCTTTAAATGTGCAATAAGCAAGATTTCACCACTAGGTGGTGCTTGAATGAGCACTGTCTGTAGACCAAAACAAGATGTGTGGCAAGCCGCGCCTCTCTACCTCCACTGAAACAGCAATCCAGCCCCTCCTTTCCCTTGTCACCCATCACCTCCTATGTGCATGTTTGCAAAGGATAAATCCGCAGCAAAACAGCATCACCTTTCAGCGGAACATTTTTAGTGAAGAAGTAACTCATAACGTTTTAATGCTGTTAGCAAGAGAACATTTTGACCTGCTGGGGGCGCTCTCCACCATGTTGCTCCAACGCTGCGCTGTTCTGACGGTGGTATTTCGGGGCAGGGAGGGGCTAAGCCCTGAGTGGCAGCTGTTCATGTGGACGTACATCCACACGCTGCCGGCCTGGCTATGTAAACAAGAGACTGGAGAACAACATAGAGAGATGGTGTGTGACGTCATACCATAGTCCATCTGAAATATTACATTTAATTCTTCACGTCACTATTTTTAGTTCTTTCTTTCTAGAATGATGAGATTTCCCTTATTGCTCGTTTAAGGAAGTCAGAAAACAACACCTGAAGGCTGGGGGTCTTTGAGCTGGCCTGTGTAAAGCTGTAAGAGCTCTAAAATATATTAAACCTTTGTGTGCTGATGATTTAATCATCAGCACACATCAACACACCCCTTCAGAGTTTAGGAATAGTGTTCTCTATACTGTGGTCTGAGTTTGATTTTATTACTGCATTATTGTGTTATTGTTTAAGTCAGCACATCATGAGCATTGTACAATCCAGAGTCAAATTCCTTGTATGTACACATACCTAGCAAATAAAACTGATTCTGGTTCTGAAAAAACAATCTAAATTCTGTAATAAATGCCCACAGAGACGGGTGATTTAGTCACGCAAGCTATGTAGCTCTACGCTTACCTCCTGTTGTTTTCTAGGTCCTAAAGAAGAATAGGAGTTGGCCAAAACTGGTATCTCCTTATCAAAGCTCAAACAACAGATGTCAGAAATTAGCCAAGGAATTCTGGCTGTTGCTGATCTCTGTCCCAAAACTGTGAAATTATAAAGGCACCAGTGATGTTTTATCAACCTGGGAAAGTACCGAAAACGACACTGCAAGCTATAAGCAGCTCACTGCTACTCAAACGCTAGAGGGACCAACAGGGCGCCCTCATAGGGGTCTGGGGTCACATGCTATCACGTTCTATGAGGAAACTGTACGGTTCCTGTTAGCCTCACTGCACTGTTTGTGGCCATGGTTTGTGTTCAGTAGCACTGGTCCCCAGGTGTTTGATTCTGCTGGTGCTGACCCAGGAGAAGTGAAAACACAGAGGAAGGGATTGATGGACGCAGAGAAAGACAACACTAGCTGAGGGCCACGTCACAACCTAATGATGCTAATGAGGATAAAGCAGCTTGTTACCTTTCTCTGTAAGCCTCTGAAAGCAGGGCAGCTTGTGACATCACTGTGCAGGATCAGCAGCGTTGCCTCAGCTGCTGCACCTTTCTCAAAACGTTTTGACACCTATCCAGGAGTCTTTATCAGTTCTGCATTCACCAACCATATCAACTCAGTGGACAGCAACATGTGTTTTACCAGAGAGGATGCCAAGAACAACATGTTGCCTTTTCTGGACTGTGTGGTACTCATTGAGGAAAAACTGAGGTTTACCGGAAGCCCACACACACAGACCGATATCTGCATTTTGATTCACATCATCCACTGGAGAACAAAGTCTCTGTTATCAGAACTCTGAGTTACCGGACTGACAACATTCCCTCTGCCACAGAGGAGAAACAAAAAGAAAACAAGCACGTCAGGAAGTCACTGCACGCTTGTGGTTACCCAAAATGGGCCAAATCAGCCAACAAAGCTGGCAGAAAAAACAACAGAGGAGAGAAGAGAGAGATGCAAAAACATTGTCCTTCCATATGTGCCAGACTTTTCTGAGAAACTCAGGCAAATTTTCTCCAAACACAACATACCAGTAAATTTCAAACCTAATAACACTCTCAGACAAAAACAGTGGGGCCTCTAGAAATATTTCGGAAGGGTGGCCAGATGGAGCCACTTAAACTCTTGGGGTGGCACTGAAACTAAAAGCCATAATTTCAGGATTTTATTCTACTGTTGTAGTAAAGCTGCATGTAGAAAACTATCTTAAAGACTTAAGTAAACGCCAACTAATATCTTTTGGTTTATTGTTTGATTTTTAATGTTACTGATGATCTAATGTGCATAGACCAATAACAGTACAGTTAACATTTTGAGTTGAACAACCATTCCTCTTTATTCTGTAATTATATTTAGAATAAGATGTACATTTATATTTTTTTTGGAAAACAAAACAGTTACTAGGGGAAAGTAGATTCTCACAGATACAAATAAAAGAGCGATAGAAGGTCAGGAAGAGCGGCTGCCTTGGTGGCTGTGCATAATGGGATGAAATGCTAAACTGATGCTAGTACAATTTACACTGGCGAGTAGGGTGGCCAGGACATGGCACGGGGGGAGACAGAACACCCAAACCACAGCTGAGTGTCGTTGTGTATGCGGTCCAATGCAGCGAGGACTGCTCAGACTCCTACATTGGAGAAATGAATGTGAAGATATGTGTTGGTCAGTTTGGCCTGCACATCTCCCCTCACTTTAACCTTGACTATGCCACCTTCTGCTTCACTTTCTATGTCAGGAAATTAACTGAAGGCTCAATATCCAACCCTTAAAACTACCAGGTCACACTGGTTGCAAAAAGCAACAATTTAATTCAGATGATTTAATATTATGTTGGCTAATGTGCTTAAACAGAATCAAGACTCTGTTCGGAAAGACCCTTAATAACCCAAATTATGTTCAGGCAATTTGGATATATGTGACTTGATGGTTGCAGAATTATCCAAAGATTTTGCCATGAGTGGCTGCTTTGGTCCAAAACAACTTCAAGTTTCCGTATTGGTCAATTATTCAGTAGTACTGTCGGTTTTCAACTCTGCACAAAGACTTTAAAAGGAGATGAAATTTCCTGCTGATAAATAACATCTGTGCTGACTTGATAGTGATGAGAGGGGATGGAGGTAACTGTGGTTCCAAAGAGAATAAAACGGATTGTGGGCAATAGGATGATCCGTATGCTAATTTATGTATGATAGCAAGAACGTTATATCTATTTTTTACTTTATTCCAGACAAATCATGATAAATGAACAGGAGCAAGTTAATCTCAGCTTTGTTAAAAAGCATTTTTGGAGCCAGTTCTTGTAAAGGAGGAACTAGTAGAATGAGTAGAGTGAACGGTTCCACTCGGTGTCTGACTGATGGACCACCAGCACTCGGCGGAGTGGGATGTGGTCCTGCTGGTAGTTTGCATGAAGGCGCTGGTTGTGCTGTCCACCTTGCAGACGGTGCTGGATTCTGGTATCAACGTATCAACCAGGGACTGAAACACTTCCTGCAGTTTAAAGTCCTTGTAAAGAGATTCCAAAGAAAGTGTCCCAAGTTTTCTATATATAGGCAGATTGGTCATCATTATGTGTAAACACTCAGCAAAAAGGGATGTGGATGAGGTAGTAAAGTCTGATCAAGCAAATTTCCATAGTAATTAGAGAACGTGGACTGAGCTGTATATTTGCTCTAAATTAAATCCCACAGTCCATTAAAGCAGTCATTTCCTTTGCAATTGTTTTCGTTGTTCTGGGCGTGTTGCTAGTTGACCAGTAGAGGGCGCTCTTGTTCCAGTGAACAGACCCAAAGGACCTTGAGCTGCCTGACAAAAACAGTGAAAAGCAGCAGACGTTCTGCACGCCTCCATCTTCCTAATGCAACACACCTCTCCTTCCACATGTTCCACATGTTCCATATGTTCCATATGTTCCACATGCTCAGCCCCAGGACCTCCAGGCACACTGCTGCTGCTCCCAGCCTGCAATAGTGATAACAGAGCTGAGGGAGGTGGCTTTCAGCTGACGGAGCGAGAGTTTTCTTTTCTTCTTGGTCACTTTTGACCGGAGAAATGTGTTCTGTAATTTTGCCTTTCTTTTTCCTCCCACAAATTAAAGTTGGGCACTTTTGGGGGAGGGGGGGGGGGGGGTTGTATTTCCATCAGCCACTCAGGGGAGCTCATTAGAGCCGCCTGCAGCCCAAAGGCTCGGTGTTGAGCTGGCACTACTTCTGACACCACATCAGTACCATCAGCTATAACGCCAGTGAAAGACCTGCAAAGAGAGAGAGAGAGAGAGAGAGAGAGCACGTCTCCTGACAGCCTGTCACAACAACAACAAGGTGTCCAGATGAAAAATGTTATTACTCCTCTGTAGCAGACATTCTCAGAATGGCAGCATGGAGTCACTCAGTGCATCCAGGCTTTTGGATTCACAGAACAAAGAACCAGAGGATGATAGTGACTACACACCAGTTCATATCATCAGTCATAGAAGTCACCCAGTTCTACTGAGGAACCTATGGACGATGCTCCAGCTGTAAACTCCCCCTCTTCTAAAGCAGGAGGTATGAACCTGACAAGCCTTCCCTGGGAGAAGGCAAGCTTGTGTTCAGGTGCTTGTGCTGCATCCCATCAGCACACAAGGAGCTCTGCTTGCTGCTCGTACGGCAAGCAGAGCGGTGAAGCAGGGTGTGCAAAGAGCTATTGCGTGGAAGGGTGCACGTCGCGTAGTACGGGATGTTCAGAGCGTCACCACGGCAACACATAGCAGATGTTTGTGTACAGAAGCAAAGTAAGGTTTAATGAATGTTTACTGTCCTGTGCAGAGAAATGTTGGCTCCCTCCTGCTGTCAGGCTGCTGGGAGCAGGCAGCCTGCACCACTGGAAGGATGAAAGAGGCTGCAGGCAGGAACAATCTGAACTCTGCCGGTTTTAATAATGTCTCATCACATGCAAGGGTTCAAAAAGACAGCACATTCCCTTTATGGATGGTGAGGTGGCTGCTGTGCCTCATTCATGTCCTTTGAACGTTTCCACATTTTGTCAAGTTACCAAAAACAAACTTTTAGGATTTTAATTAGGATTTTTTTTTTGTGATAGGTAAAACAACATGGAGGGTAACTGTGAAGAAGGAAAGCACAATGAGCAATATTCATCTCGCTGTGAGTTGGTACTCTGGAGAAGCACCTCTGGGTGCAGTTCTAGCTGGAGGTGTGTCTCTATCAGCTTTGAACATCTGCAGACTGACAAAGATTTCAAACTCCACAAGCAAATGGACTCTGTCATAAACTCAAGTTTTATACGCCTCTGACAAAGTGAAACCTTTTCTAAACGGTCCTGACCCGGACAAGGCCATTCATGTCTTTATCAACTCCAGAACTAATTATTGCATTTCCTTTTATTTGGGTCTTTGTCAGTCATCTCTGAATCATCTTTAGGGTGTTTAGGGTGCTGTATATAGCTACCTTTCTTTCACACAAACTATTTTGCGTGTAACCAAAACTGTCTTTTTGATCAGAGCAGCTTGCTCTACATATCTGCGTGTCTCCTACATGGCTTGTGGCAAACTGCAGCATGGCTTCTTTTGGTCTTCTGTCAACAGGTGACTCTTCCAACAACACCATATCAGCAGCACAAGACTGATAATTGTCCTGGTAAATGGATCCTCCCAGCCTGATTTAAACTTCTCCACAGCGTTCTCCCTGATCTGTCTGCTGGGTTCCTTGGTCTCCATGATGCTGTCTCTAATGTTCTCAGACCAGAAACAGAATGACTGCATTTAGACTCAGATCACTTCACGCAGAGATGGACTTTATTTAAAAGGTAGGCATGGTGAGAGATATCAGGATAACCAACACAGCGACAAGTAGAGTCACATGTCACGCACTTTCATTGCAGAAAGACAATTCAATCAAGCTGACTTTAAACACCTAGTTAAGAATAGAGTTAAGGTGTTCTTGACTAAAAAAGCTGAGTTTAAAAAAAAGCTCTGACAGTCTTTAAAAGGAAAGAGTGAGAAACTGCTGGGCTAAATTTAAACTGTTTGGATACAGAGAGCTTTCCTTCAAAGGAACCACAGATTGAAACAACATGAGCTCATTCCTCCAAAGATGCCCGTGTCGCTGTGACTCTGCAGGGATGAAATTTGCTGGCACAAAGTAGAAACCTAACGCTGAAAAATGTATTTTTTCAGTCTGGAGCACAAGGAAAACACATCACAGGAGTGGCTGCAACGCACCATCAACAGCCATTATGTGCGGGGTTATGATCCAAGTTGTGCAGATAATCTTCTACAAATTTTTAAGAGGTCTGGTGTCTCCAGCGTCATTATCCTTCAGTAGCACAATCCATCAGACAAACACCTTTACAAGCTATAAAAGAGAGCGATCAACTTAAAGGCACACTATGCAACATTTTTCAGTTAATTAATGTGTTTCATACCGTTTTGGATGATTAAATGAGTCATTTCAGGTTGAACAAAGGTTTTCTTGGCCGCCCTGGTGGTCTGTGGGGGAAATACCGCACTTGCAACTGCAGGAGCCCTCGGCCCGCGCCCACAGGCTCAGAATCTCATGCAAGATCGCGAGAGTCGGTCTTGCTTTACGGCGAGAACTGCTACACGCCCCAGTGAAAGGCATGTTCGGTGCTAGCGCAGTGGCGATATCTGTGCAGTTATCATGGCGGAACCGGCGATAAAACAGCGAAAGCCCATGTTGGAGCAGGCAAGAAAGAGGAAAAGGGCTGTGGAAAGAGAGAAGAGTCCTACACGGGTGAACATCGGGAAAGCTTTTTCCGAATGGCGAGAGCTAAAAGAAAAATAAGGCTGCAAGGCTGACGCGGACCTCGCGTTTCTGCTGATGCGATTGTAAGTAACATTGGAATGGTTACTCTCTCTCTCTGTGCATGTTCATACTTTCACTGTGTTAAAGCCGGGCATACACTGTACGAGTTTTTCAGTCGTGGTACTTATATACATCTCAAACTGCGACGGAACCGCGGAGTTTAAACGGCCACCGCTCATCTGTTTGCTGATCTGTGTTTCCAAACTGTGCAACGGAACCGCGGGGTTTAAACGGCCACCGCTCATCTGTTTGCTGATCTGTGTTTCCAAACTGTGCAACGGAACCGCGGGGTTTAAACGGCCACCGCTCATCTGTTTGCTGATCTGTGTTTCCAAACTGTGCAACGGAACCGCGGAGTTTAAACGGCCACCGCTCATCTGTTTGCTGATCTGTGTTTCCAAACTGTGCAACGGAACCGCGGGGTTTAAACGGCCACCGCTCATCTGTTTGCTGATCTGTGTTTCCAAACTGTGCAACGGAACCGCGGGGTTTAAACGGCCACCGCTCATCTGTTTGCTGATCTGTGTTTCCAAACTGTGCAACGGAACCGCGGAGTTTAAACGGCCACCGCTCATCTGTTTGCTGATCTGTGTTTCCAAACTGTGCAACGGAACCGCGGGGTTTAAACGGCCACCGCTCATCTGTTTGCTGATCTGTGTTTCCAAACTGTGCAACGGAACCGCGGAGTTTAAACGGCCACCGCTCATCTGTGTTCTCAAACTGTACCGCGCGACGCTCGGACGCGGCTCGGGAGGCACCGGGCGTCGGGGGGAACGGAGGGGAGAGAGGAAAGACGAGACACCCCGGCGGCCGCGCGGCATACGGAAACAGACGGCCAGCGCGTCGCGCGGACCGGGACCCTCGCCCTACCCAACCCCCCGCGAGCCGATGTCCGGGCCGAGCGGGTCCCGGGCCAGGCGGAGGTCGTTTCGGGACGCCCGCTCCCCTCACTCCACTGGCGGGGACAGAGAGGAGGGGAGGGCGCTCCCTCGTAGCTCTGCTTGAACAGCAGGATGGTGATTCATTGCGTTCGCCTGTCTGCTAAGCTCAAAACAACCACGCCTGGCTTGCCGGAGAAACCAGGAGAACAGCTGAGCATATTTACGACAGTGCACTTTTACTTTCGCCCTCTGGGGGGCGCCTCGCTGGAAAATCAACCCCGGTTGCATAGTATACCTTTAACACAGGAAAACATGCCGCCCATATGATTAACTGCCATCATCTCCACCTTCATCGCTCCGTCGTTTAATCACAACCAGTCACACGTTGACCGACAGCCTGCTGTTTTCCTGGACTCATATAACCATGCCCACACAGGGCCTTTAGAAGATAATCAGACATTAAAAGGCTTTTCATTAGAGGAGGAAAGCTCAGAGTGGTCTGTGGAGACCACTGACTGAGCAGCAGCACTGCCCACTAATTAAGCGGTGGTCCACCACCTGCCCCTCAGTACCAACCCTATCCAAGCCATCAGCTCAGAAAACATGCTTTCCACACAGCTGCCGCTGGTTCTTTTATGGTTGGTTCTGCATGAGTTCATCTGGGACCAGGAGAACATTTACTCAGATTATTGTATCTTTAAGCGTGTTGTAATTGGTATCAGAGAATTTTAATTTCAACAAAAACTATTCTGTCCTTGCATCTACTATGGCTTTCAAAATCCTTCTTCTGTGCCCTTGCTGTGAAGGTGGGTGTGTTAACTC
The DNA here is from genome assembly GCA_037039145.1 of Fundulus diaphanus. NCBI lineage: Eukaryota > Metazoa > Chordata > Actinopteri > Cyprinodontiformes > Fundulidae > Fundulus > Fundulus diaphanus. Next base: position 54,562,300 of record CM073126.1, read on the forward strand.
TGAAGGTTTTAGAAGGAAAGTCGTTCTTACAGGAACGACGAGAGTACTATCTCCTATCTGTACCAAACTAATGGCATAATTCACAGTTTTTGAGTCTGGACCGCATTTTTCACCGGACTCATTTAGACAGAACAACCTCGACTGGATAATTCAACACTGAACATTCTTTTAAACAAGACTTATAAGACATTTATTCTATTTGTTGAAACACAAAAAGTGTTTTTTTATGCATCAGGATAAATCATCCCGATAGGCAAAATCTTTTCTACATCTAGGCTCGACACCGATGACACTCTTTAAAACACTTGGGGGTTTGCATGAGGACAAAAACGTAGGATTGTTAGTTTTCCACCAACTATTTCCCTCTTTGGTCTAATCTTCAGAAGCCCGTGTGGTGTTTGGTCATGAGCTGAAGTTGTGTGAAGTGCTCGGAAAGGATCTAGGATTCTGGTCATGGCTTGATGCAAAGAACATACAGTCTCCAGGTATTATAAACAAGAATCTCATGATTACATCAGTTTTTCCTGCATACTCTGTACATAATGTTTCACCCTGACTGTTGTTAATGGCTACCGCCCCCTGTTGGCGGTTAGACGCCTCTGCGCCCGTCCCAGTCCTTTTACCCCAGAGAAGCGGTCTTGATTGAATACATAAATAACCTCTATAGTAGGTGTCATGATGCAGCCTGAAGGCTGCATTCTGAACATTTTCTGGCTCCTTCCCCAGTGCAGCCCTGATTGGGAACACCTGGCAGGCTGCAATCATCTTGGACCCATTCCACCTGCTCATCCTACTATATATACTCACCTTAGTCTCTCCCTGATCACCGGTTCGTCTGCAGTATTCTGACCATCATGCCTGTCTTGTTCCCGTTCGTCTCCTGGTCCCGTTCCTGTCTGCTCCGGTCTGTTCCTGTCTGCCAGTTCCTGCACCTCTACAACTCCGTCTGGTAAAATGACTGGCTTCATCATCCACAACCTGCTGTTCTCAATAAACTCTGGAAACCAGCTCTGTGTGTGTGTGTGCTGTATCCGGGTTCATCCAAGACAAATCATGACAGTAGGAAATGACTCTCAAAACAGAAACTATACTTTAACACAGTGGTCCCCAATCCTGGTCCTCGAGGGCCGGTGTCCCTGCAGGTTTTACATGTGTCCCTGATCCAACACACCTGATTTACTTCCCCAGTGTGCTGTCAAGTTCTCCAGAGTCCTCCTAATGACCTCATTATTTGACTCAGGTGTGTTGAAGCAGAGTAACAAATAAAAGTTGCAGGACACCGGCCCTCGAGGACCAGGATTGGGGACCACTGCTTTAACATATTTATTCTAAATAAGCCAGAGGAATTGTACAGATCAGTACTGCGGCTCGAAACAAATTCGACACGGGGAAAAATGAATGAGGAAGAGCGAGCCCAGAATAAATGTTACATCAGCATTTTATGGAATCTAGAATCTAGGTACACTCCCATGCAAGGGGCCCGGACACTTCCTCACATGACATCAGTGGAAAATGTGTCACCACTTGGGTGTTCTCTGATAGTTTGTTTAATAGCACGATGTCCCAGACTAAGTGAGCATGCCACCCCCGGGATAACATTCCCTGTTTTCCTTCATCAGTTCCCTTTGTCCATATCTATGTATATCATTTCTCCGACATCCATAATGCCTATGAATCATCTGTTATTTTCCCAAGAACTACTTTCAACAGCTCCAGCAACCTGTAGTCTCATATAATATCTACCAGCATCAATCACGTGCCTTCCCTGTGGCAGTAAGACTCCTGCATTTTATCCACGGTCTGTGTCCCCCTTACTGGCTCATGCCATCCAACAAAGCCAGAGTCGCAGTGTCTCATATTAGAACCCTGATTATAGTGACATTAACTCAAAGATTCCTCAGCTTAAAACTGGATCCAAGAAGCTATAATATTCATAAGTATTCTAATTTCATTCTTTTCAGCCAATGAAAAGAAAATATTGTTCTAAAATCTGGAAAACCAACAGCAGTCTGTTCCATATTTTAATGACAGACATTTTGCTTTTTGAATATAAGAGGCAGGAAGGATCATTGTTGACTATAGAACCAATGTATGTTCCACTGTGAGATCATAATAAAACACACAGGCTGGGGTATGGGATATACATGTGTATACCAGACAGTTACAATCGTAAGACAGACTGCTGCTGTTTAGTGAAACTTCTTAACGTTCATTGAGTTTACAAAGATGGAGACCAAATGCTTACTAGATATTCCATGGTGAAAATGGCCTGAAGCTTTGGCCCTAAGGGGAGTGACCCATTAAGACATCATCCGGCCTGTAATCCATCAGAGCATCATTGGGTGGCACACTGCTGAGATCAGAGTTAGGGCAGGGCAGACCCGTCATGGCACATCGACGGCCCTGTGTCAGAACCTGGGTTACTACAAGTGATCAAGGCTCAGGATGCTGCGGCCATTAAAGATGGATGAGCTTTACCTCATTGAGATGTATAAAAGAGGACCCCAGGTTGCAGGATCTTTCCCTGTCCACACCCCAGCCACTCTCAGGTCATCACTTACGGGTCACCCCTGACGACTCATCATAATGATTAATAAGAGCTGAGGGTGAAGCTGGAGCTTTAGCTGTTCATCAAAGAAATCTAAGCAAGTCATAAAACACACCACTTGATGTCAATATGATGTCTTAGAGAATCAGGGAGATAAGATGGAATCATATCAGTGTCCCTACCTACTCCCACTGTTACTACTTCTTTAGAGCTAAAAAAAAGATTGATAACATTCCTCCGACTTTAAAGTGATTATAATTATGTATCATTTCAATTTAGTTTATTTATAGTGCTCTAATTCACAACAAATTTTGTTTATTGAACATAAGAAGCTCTGTCTTCAAACACTTTGGTAATCATTGACTTGGTTTGTAATGATCAGATTGTCTCATAGAAACCTGGCTGCAGAATGAGGATTATGTCAGTATAAATAAGGCAACTCCTTCTTATATTTGAATTTTCTGGGGTGGGGGGTAGGGGGTGCTGCCACAGCCACACGCTGACTGCTCCTCTGTGCAACCTACTGTGGGCATTAGTAGCCTTCATAGAAGGGAATGTTGGTCCTGCTTCTCGATGGGACATACCCACTGGTCAACCAAAACCCACACACGTTCTTATTTGCAATTAAACGCCAACTGGCTGCTATGAGTCCAATTGGAGCCCACAAACAAAGGAATATGTTATAGTGGTTTGGGTTGCAACTTAATTATCTAGATCCGGTTTTCCAGCTTCTTCTATTTCATTAGCCAGCTACTTCAGGGAAGCTATGTGCATGTGAAGCTGCACTCTGCCAAGAGCTCAGATCGACCCTGAACCTGTCTCTGGCGTTTTAAAAAGAATTTATTAGCTCCAGCAAAGCATGTTAAGAGTTCCCTGCAGACAGTGAGTAGTATCTGTGCATTTGGATACAGAAGGGTGTGGTACACACACACACACACACACACACACACACACACACACACACACACACACACACACACACACACACACACACACACACACACACACACACACACACACACACACACTTGCTTAAAATACAAAATGAGGGCTTCCATAGACTTGCATTAATTTTCAAGCCTTTCAATGGCCTAACTCTGACCCTAACCCCACAATTCCACATCCTCCGCTCCTGTACATCTCTGTTTCAGACCACCTCCATGAGTCCATGCAAAGCAAAGCCTAGCACATCTGTAGTTACTCTGTCTAGCTCTGCTCCAAAGTTTCTTGGAGCCTGAGGAGAGCATGTACGATCATTTTCAATACAACCAAAATGCAAATCTATCTGGAGAGGATTGCCAGGTTTCAAATTAAATTTTGAAAAGACAAATCGGCTTCCATATGGTGCAAAAAGAGTGGTCTGGATCCAATATTTAAATAAAACAGTTTTTTACTGTGAATAACAAAAAAAGTATTTCATTTGGGGTTAATGATCTATTTACACCATTTAAATTTGACAAACTGGAAGTTGTTGACGTTCCTTTTCCTGTTTTCTACGATTCCAATTGGGGAGCTTGACCCGGCAGGAGCTGGACAGAGCATAACATTGGACCTGTTCCGTATTTTGACAGTGAATGACGGAGAGCGGGTCCGCTCACGGTGACGTTCAGAGAAGTCAAGTGGAATTGTTCTCACTAATTAAAATAACAACGCACTTGCTCCGTCGGTCGGACATGCATGTTCGTGAACGGAAAGGAGCAGTCGCAGAGGATGTGGAATCTGGAGGTGACCCTAACCCTAACCTTTACCAATATAGACCTAACTCTGACCTAAACCTAACTGAAACTTTCGTGCTAAACTGAACCCCTAGCCCAGAAAAAAAGTGACGACCAACAAAAGGTCCTCACTTTACATCAAAGTCCTCACTTTACTAGTGAAATGAGCAAAAAAATGTCTCGCTTAGCTGCAAGTACAAGAACACACACACATACACACAAGGTGGAGTTGGAATGTACATGTGAGCAGAGGTGCTGAGGTATGACTCGTGTCTTCAGGAATGTTTTGAAGGCAAAAAGCACCACTGTCTTCTCTCACAGCTACCAGAGGCTACGTCTGCTGTACTTAACAATAACACAGAGAAAGTGCTGCAGTGCCTCGAACAAGGTTTACAAATGCAGCCGTTGCTGTATGAGTGAAGGAGTTGTGCATGAAAGTTATTTTGCTTATTGAAATGATAATAGTAAAAACGCTCATGGTATTTACTCACCTCCTCAGAACTCTGTGAGAGTTCTCCCTTTTCTTTCTGTTGTAGCTTTCGTTTTTGGTTTTGTTAAGTTGCTGGTGTTAGCAGGTACACTCAGAAAAATTGTCCGATGGCTGTAAACAGCCAATTTTTTCCTCAATAGGCCTTGATCAATGCAAGAAACTCAAAATCCTGTCCGTTCTGATCAGTGAACCCGCAATACTTAGGCAGTACTTAGACTAAGAGTCAAAGTGGTTATTTTCAGTATCAGTGAGTTGTTTAAAATACAGACAGACGACATAAAGAGGTGTATTGTAAACTGTGCAAATGATTCAGGACAGTGAGACTGAGTGAGACACCATAAAAGCTAAATTTATAACATCAAAGTTGTTCTGTTTTATACTGTGGCACTTTCAACAAGATAAACTCAACTGTTCCACACCATGGAACTTGGTGGAAATCTCATAGTTAAAGGAGTTATATGTAATACTGACACTTAGTGGTTAAAAGGCAAACAACACATACACAATGCCTTTCACGGAGACCCCCATTTACTCAACGGTGCGTTGCTGTGAAATGCCAATGAATTTTTACTTTCACAGGATAGATACATTGTGTTGTATTCTGTTCTATTTCTGGTCTGCTTCTCTCCTTGTCCTCCAGAAAGCTTCCATGTTTGCAGGCTGCTGTTCTTTTGCCAAAATAAAATACCAAATGCTCTGCTCTGTTTTGGGAACTCTGGGAACGTTCATAAGCTTGACTCAGGAACCAGGAAGTAAACACGGGCTACACTCTGAACCAAAGTAGTTCTGCAACGTACACTACCGTTCAAAAGTTTGGGGTCACATTGAAATGTCCTTATTTTTTAAGGAAAATCACTGTACTTTTCAATGAAGATAACTTTAAACTAGTCTTAACTTTAAAGAAATACACTCTATACATTGCTAATGTGGTAAATGACTATTCTAGCTGCAAATGTCTGGTTTTTGGTGCAATATCTACATAGGTGTATAGAGGCCCATTTCCAGCAACTATCACTCCAGTGTTCTAATGGTACAATGTGTTTGCTCATTGGCTCAGAAGGCTAATTGATGATTAGAAAACCCTTGTGCAATCATGTTCACACATCTGAAAACAGTTTAGCTCGTTACAGAAGCTACAAAACTGACCTTCCTTTGAGCAGATTGAGTGTCTGGAGCATCGCATTTGTGGGGTCAATTAAACGCTCAAAATGGCCAGAAAAAGAGAACTTTCATCTGAAACTCGACAGTCTATTCTTGTTCTTAGAAATGAAGGCTATTCCATGTGAGAAATTGCTAAGAAATTGAAGATTTCCTACAACGGTGTGTACTACTCCCTTCAGAGGACAGCACAAACAGGCTCTAACCAGAGTAGGAAAAGAAGTGGGAGGCTGCGTTGCACAACTGAGCAAGAAGATAAGTACATTAGAGTCTCTAGTTTGAGAAACAGACGCCTCACAGGTCCCCAACTGGCATCTTCATTAAATAGTACCCGCAAAACACCAGTGTCAACACCTACAGTGAAGAGGCGGCTAGGGGATTCTGGGCTTCACGGCAGAGTGGCAAAGAAAAAGAATCTGAGACTGGCCAATAAAAGAAAAAGATTAAGATGGGCAATTTCTCCAGATTACCTCAACAAATTAACAGCTAGAATGCCAAAGGTCTGCAATGCTGTAATTGCTGCAAATGGAGGACTCTTTGACGAAAGCAAAGTTTGATGTAAAAAAAAATCTTATTTCAAATACAAATCATTATTTCTAACCTTGTCAATGTCTTGACTCTATTTTCTATTCATTTTACAATGTATGGTGGTGAATAAGTGTGACTTTTCATGGAAAACACAAAATTGTTTGGGTGACCCCAAACTTTTGAACGGTAGTGTATCTCTAGGTTTGAAAGGAGAAACATGTGACAAAGACATTGTTGACGGAGAGGACCAATTGTTTAAAGGGAATGTTACTTCCATCCCAGGTGAGAAATGAGAATGATTTAGGTTGATTCCGGGTACTCCGGCTTTCTCCCGCAGTCCAGAAAAACATGACTGTTAGGTTAATTGGTCTCTCTAAATTCTCCTTAGTTGTGAGAGTGTGCGAGAATGGTTATCCTTTTGTCTCTGTGTTGCCCTGCGACAGACTGGCAACTATTCCAGGGTGTACCCTGCCTCTCGCCCATTGACAGCTGGAGATATGCACCAGCACCCCTCGTGACCCCACAAGGGATATCTTACTTATTGCTTTGTTAAGGTAAAAAGAAATCTGTTTCACCAGGCCAAAGCTCCACCAACATGGCAGCACACGAGGACACATGGTTAGCGGCTGCTATCAAATCTGTTTTGTAAGAATTCACAATTTCTTTGAAAGACGAACAGCAAAAAATGTCTGTAACTTGTGCTTTCTCACTGATACCGTGATTGGCTAAAATCAACCTTTGGTAGGCAGGCACTAGGTGTCGCTTTGTCCATTTAGCTTGGCGAGTTCTGCTGCATGTCCCTCCAAACGGATTTGAAGGGAGCAATCTCAGATTTATAATGTGCGGAATGGAGAGTGCTACATATTATCAATCTGGCTGGCCAGGGTAACTCTCACCATTAATGTCCCAAAAAAGCATACATTTACTCAGACATCACCATGTGGGGTTCCTTGTCTTGCTCAAAGACACTCTGAAACGTACGGTAGCTGGAACTGAACTCCCAACCTTTGCTAGATCACTACTCTTCACCACTAGGCCACAGCTGGCCAGCTAAGGTCAGGTATAACATGGTTTTATGTCATGATTTGGGTTTTTTATTATTTGCTTATGTTCTGTTTGGTCTTTATGGTGATTTTGGTTCTGGATTAGTTTAAGTTCTGTTTTGGTTTAGTGATTCTTTTATGTAATCAATTCTGTCTTAGGTTTTGGTTAATGGAATAGTTTGGGTTTTAATGTGGTTTGATTTTGTACTTTTCTTCTGGCCTGCTCTGATCACTTGTCACCAGCCTTTATTCAGTTCACCTGCCAGCATTCTTTTGTCTTGGTCTCACTCCCCTTCACCAGTTACCATCCAATCAGCTTCAGTTTAGTTGCAGCCAATTTGTCTTCTCTGATCAGCTCCACCCATTCTTGTAATTAGTTTCACTCTGTTCACCTGCTCACTCCCCTACTTATATCTACCTCTGTCTCCTGCACTCTGCCAGATCATTGTCTTTACAAGCCTTTGGTGAGTTTTGTCCAGCATCCATAATGTCTGTTGATATTACCCAATTGCCTTTTTGACGTCTGAGCCATCCTGAACCTGTTTTTCCCTGCCCTGTCTGTCTGCCTACCCGTTTTTCTGACCTGGACCTGCCTGGTGATATTCTGAGTTTGCCTTACCCCGATCTGTACTTCTGCTTGTTTTTGGATTGCTTCTTGTGTACTGGATTTTTGACTGTTATTCTGACCACCGAGCCTGCTTGTCCCTGCATTGTGAAGAACACCTCCATTAAACCTTCTTTAATCATACCTACTTTTTGTCTGGCTGAATACTGGGTCCCCTGTCTCTGAATTCTTGACATTTTAATGCTAGAGGAAATCAGTCCTAAAGCTGATAGGCAAGTCTGCTCTGGTGTTTGGCATGTTCTCACTTTTTAAATATCTTGCATAACCCCTTCATAGAAATGATGTTAAAAATCGAATTAAAATAAGTACCTATGCATTTTTAAATACGATGCATTAAGTTTAATTTGCCGCTTCTTTCTTGCATGTCTGTGTAATTTACAGATTTTGTAATCCCAGATACTTCTTACTTTTGTGTCAATGACGGCAATTCTGAAGAAAAAAAAACATTTCTTCTGACCAACATGGTTCTCTCCAAAAAAACATTGTTATTACTATGTACCACATGTGGAGAATTGTTATCAAATGACATTGTCTTCCCCTGTCACAAGATATGTGTGCCAACAGTGACAGCTCAGTTCAGATACCTGTCTGTTCAATATGCTTTCTCCAGAAAATTGCAGTTTCAGGAAACACGGAGAAGACATATTTTAGGCAGAAACAGCAAAACTCTAACTTCAGTTGGATTATGTGTGAGCAACATCGCTCAGTCTAAACTGTGGCATTTATGAGGTACCAGAAGAAATGGAAAATGTATGAGGTTACATTAGACAGTGTGCGCGCACAGTTCCAGACAGGGATCAAAAATCCAATAAGATGCCTGGACTGACAGACAGTCCAAGGAGGGAAATTGGTGCATAAAGCTCAAACTGAACACTGTGTCTGGCAGGCCCATGGAGACTGAAATCACAGATCCCAGTGGTTTCTGGACGGTGGTTGGCTACTGCTGACTCAGACTGCTCTAACCATGGAGCCAACTAATTTCATCCTTGCTGTGGTGGAATCACTGAATGGAGCCATTAATGCTTTAATTCATCCCTTGCTGTGTCCTGTGGTTGGTTACACTTTCCACAAAAACAAACTAGAAGACACTGCATGAAGGAAAGACACCAGCAGCTCAACACACTACTGCTTTTCTCACGTTATTTAATGACTAATGAGATAATCAGTAGAACTCCAATGAAACAGGAGCCTTATTAACAAACACAGAGGCCAAACAGATACGAGCAAAACATAGAAAATACCAACAGAACCAATGAAATTAAAAATTTATAAAGTAAAAAAATTGATTGGCATAAAACTGACATAAAACAACATAATTCAGCATAAAACCAACACCCTGCTAACTATTAAAAGCCAGAGAGAAAATATGTTATTTAAAACTGGCCAGGGAGGACTCCTGCGTCAGATCATTCCACAGTCTAGGACCGGCTACAGAGAAGGCCCATTCTGGATCATGTTCTGGTACCCTTGGGTGTTCATCTTTTAGGAGACAGTGTTACTATACAGCTGATTGTATGCCAATTGTCTGCTAGGACAGAATAAGTAGTTTGTCTTGATTGGCTAATCATATTTTTTGCGTTTATTTTTTTTAAAGAAAATATTAAAGGCTTTCCTCTTTGAAAGATTTTACAGTGTTTGAATGTATTACTGCTTTTAATTTTGGCTCTCTTTTCTAGCTTTTACATTGTAGCACTGTGAGACAGAAAGATGCGACGTGCAGTACAGTTTCAATAAACAACCATCACTATTTTTAGTAAAATAAGAGTCTGGTTTCAATAATCACACCCTTGCTGAATTGTCCCTGCATAGCTCTGGTACCTTTTGCAATGTTGTAAGGGTCGCCAATAACTGGACAGAGCTTATCTTGTAGCGAAAAGATAAGCTCTGCCCAGTTATTGGCAGTTATTAAAGAGAAAATGGATTAACACTGATTGCTTACAATGACAATAAAGGAATTTTGATTGTGATTGTGATTCTATATTTTCCATTGGGAACCAACAGACAAATCAAGGTGAATATGGCTGAAGAATCTAAATCTGAAGCAACCATTGAGAAGATTGACTGAGCACCTGAGAAGAAACCTGTGCTTCTGAAGGGAAGAAATGGCACAACTGAAAGTGTATGAAATGAAGAAACTCCTTTTTGATGTAATGCACTTAATGTAATGTAATTACATCATTTTATGATAGGTTCATCAGTACATGACATCCAAGCCTTTCTATTCCTGACTGCGTTCTCCAACTATAACAGAAAATTGCCACAATACAGTTTACAGAAAACACAAACTAGTTAAATGTACTAGAAATGAAGTCCTATTACCATACTTGTTGGACTATAAGTCACACATTTTTTCATAATTTGGCTGATCCTGCAACTTATAGTCTGGTCGACTTATATATCAATGTTAAATGGTAATTCATACTGACCAACATGAACAAAGAAGTAAACATTACCGTCTATAGCTGTAAGAGGGCCCTCTAGGCTTGTGAAAACTATCCTGCTCCCGTACCATTTAAAAAATAATTGAAACATTAACTTATACAAAACAAAGACTGAACACATGTTTGTATGTTGTTTCACTTTTTGTAGCTCGAAGGGCCTAGGCCATGACAGAACCCCGTTATTGAGCTGTCTGTGAAGTTAATAACAGCTAGCACTAGCTTACATGTTTGTTGTCCGGGCGGTATACAACTTCACTGATGCACGTGAGCTTTATGTTGCTGTCAAACATCCATGTCATACTGTTAGCTTAGCACGTATCACCGCTACAGACACAGTCTAACTTCAGCATCATTTTGACAATTTTCAGCATAACGGGCCATTACACTGAAATACGCTGACAAGAACCTTCCCTTTTGGAGTTGCTGGCTTGTAATGTTAATTTACCCCAATCATCCTCCCAGGTATGTTCCATATTATTCAGCCAATTTTGGATGCAGCTGTGCAATTTAAAAAATTGGCTTGCCAGATCAAATGTCAGTTCTTAATTTTGGATTGTGTGAAATAAATTTCTAAATAAACACGTATAGTGTGGTGTGACTTATAGTCCGGTGCCACTTATATATGTTTTTTTTCCTCTTTATGACGCATTTTCTGACTGATGTGACTTACATTCCATAGTGACTTATAGCCCGAAAAATAGGATATATCAAGTTATTATGGAATTCCATCCATTTCATTCAAAAATTATCTAATCATATAAAGACCTGTTTCGTGTTTTCTTTTCACAACATAACGATGTTTGGACCTTCCAAATATTTTTTTCTGTATCCAAATGACAGAAAAAAAGATCATTTAAAAAACCTTCAATGTCACTGCATGCAGTAAGAAAAATACAAACAGAGCCATAACAATAAGCCTAACAAAAACAACCAAACAATATACAATAAAACTATAAACCTTTATTTATTGACAATTTCTTGGTAAAACAGCTATTAATGGACAGTTTGAAATGCAATCTACAAACTAAGAACCAAAAATAATCACAGACAGTGAAGACATATGTAATATTAGCTGTGATCAACACACGTTTGGAAAATGATTCACAAATTGTTCTCAAATGTGAATCATTTTGCAAACTTGATTCAAGTACTGGGCCATGTTGATGGTTTTATGTAAATCATCAACATGAGTGATGGTTTTATGTAAACCATCACTCATGTTGATGATTTACATCATGTTCTTCATGAGCGATGGCTTTATGTAAAGAAATTATAATACAGTAATTATTTGACTGTAAAAATGAGAGTCTGATATACTATTTTTGACACATCACCCCACCTTGTAGCTGTGACGGTTGGTGCTGTCTAACCAAACTCCTGCTCTCTGAATTTGATTTGGTCATCGTTTTATGATTTGTGTTTTGCCACTGGGAGGGAGTAACCCCATAAATTAGCAAGTACAGCCCAGGTTACAAAGTACATTAAAATGTTTTCATCCCATGCAGCAACCACTGCTAACCAGGTGGATTTCTTAAAGGCAGAATAAATGGATCCTCCTACCTTATGGTCCGAACTGAGATGCAGTACTTCCACATCAGATTCCACATGCCCCAAATATTGCCGGGCTCAAACTTAAGATCTGGCCTGCTGAAGTTCTCTGATGGTTTCAGCCAAACGGAAGCTGAATGACAGGCTGTATGAGAAGAGATTGCCTTTTCTTACCAACATCCACCCATGCCACTCCTTGCTCTTCTCAATTGACCATGAAACATGTGCTAGTCTTATCTTGCTCCTCCGGAAAAATGACTAATTCTTCCTATGGTGGATGGATTCCTTCAGTCACTGCTGCAGAGTTCCTGATTTCTTCTTTTTTTTACTCAGCCTTTGGAATATTTAAGCCAGCAAGCTGCTGGTGTCTAAAAAGAGCGTAACAAAGATTTATCCAGCATTACCAAGTAAGGACAACTGCTAAGTGGACCAGACCGAGTAAGATCCCTCCTTGCTTCAGTGTGCAACATGCGTGTGTGTTCACATCCTAACAGGCTGCAACCCCATTCCTCAGAAGCCAGTTCCTTACTGTTGCCATATAATTCCTCCTTAAATCATGCCTCTAAATCTGGTATGAGCACTGTTTGCTCTGAGGGTTCCCCTCCTGGAGTGTCAGGTATCAGGGATTTTTTTTTCTAGTTCTAAACAAGGAATCCAGTTCACACCTAGGGGATGTAAACCCCACTCCTCCTGAGGGGTGCAAAAGATTTTTTACACTCATTTATCAGCCATCGCTACAGCACAGCGGAGCAAAGTTAAATACCCACACCAAGGACTAAAGTCTAAATGTTGAGTCAGCAGAAAGGAATGTAAAATGAAGACTGTCTGTGTTATATTTGGGCTGCGTGATATTGTGATGCAAACCCGGGAACTCTGCTTACTGGTAAAACCTTGAAATTTACTTATACAATGAAACTAGAAATTTACATGAGCCTTATAAAAACACACAGCTATTCATTCCCTCACTTTCTGACATGAAATCTCAATGTTCCTGCTTTAGTATAGTTCAAATTTCCAAAGATATTTCTATCTGCTGAATATCAGAATAATAAGAGAGGATTTTTATTACTTTCCTCCAGGGCTTTAAACCGATTTTTTTTCCCAATCGGTTCGTTCCGAACAGAAACGGAATTATAACGATTCCGATTATGAGTTCCACCAATAAATTGACGTTCCCAAATCGGTTAGAACAAAAAAATACTGTTCCCGGAACGGTTAATTTCGTTCCTGTCAGCTGTTTGGAATGAGCGTTTTACTTAACGATTGATCGTAATCAGTGAGGGACTGGGATTAAAAAACGGCCCTGGCATTTTCACCAACCAGCGGCCCACATCGGGACGCGCATGCACGCGCGTGCACGTGCCTGCAACACACAAATATAACTTCACATGCACGGAAATAGCACGCATGTTTGTAGCCCCATTGGTGTTGAACTCTAACTTTAATATGCATAAAACTGAACCAAGAGGCATTTCAGTGTTTCCCGCAGGAATTTGGGGGGGGGGGAGGGACGACAAATTTTGCGCGGACGGGGGGGCGTATCCATGTGTTTTTTCCCTGCCATTCAGTATATGCACGCGCGAAAGCAGCAACAAAAAACCGCGTGTTAACGTCAAATAAACATGCAAACATATCGAGTTCGTTTTTTTTTTTTGGAATGTTGGCGAGGCGATAGCGTGAGTTTTACGAGGCGGCCGCCTCGCCAAGACAGCGCTGCGGGAAACCCTACATTTGGCTTATTAGTGGGCCGAGAGATAATGTAGGCCTACAATGAACAGGGTGAAAGGGGCCGCGCACACCCGACCATCATGCCGAATGCCAGACCGTGCAGTCCGTCACTGATCATAATTTACCTCTTATTTAAGATGTGTAGCTCTAGTGGAGACACCGCTCTCACTCCATTCAGTCAGCGAATGTGTGATGTGATGTCACACAGGAAGTGAACCTCAGCCGTCATGGTAACGTGCGCAGGAAAATAATAATTTTTTTTTTTTTAGTTAATTAGGCAACAAAAACTTTGAAGAACGAAATAAAACCGGTATTAACCGGTTACCATTATTTTTAAATAAGTGTTCCAGTTCCAGAACATAAAAAATAATAACGTTTCCGGTTTCGTTTCTGTTCCCTGTAAAATACAAAAAGTTCCCGGTTTTCGTTTTCGTTCCTTGAACCGGTTCAAAGCCCTGCTTTCCTCAAAGTCATAAATTTTCATGCTCAAAGATCAATGACTAATAATAAAAAGTTTAGGAAAGCCTAGCTGATGATGTCATGGTTAATTTACAACATCTCATAAAAATTTCACAGCAACACCTCTCACTCTGCTTGTTTCTGTGACATCAAAGGGAAATCAGAAGAATTCAACCAAGATATCAGGAAGAGAACTGTGGACCTCACCAAGTGTGGTTCACCCTTGGGTCCAAATTCTAAATGTCTGAAGGCTTCACCTGTTTAATCAATTATATGCAAGTGTAAACAGCTTGGGAATGTCTAGCCATCATACTGTTGAGGAAAGAGACAGGTTCTGTGTCCCAGAGATGAACAGGTTCTGGAGTGAAATGTGTGAATCAACCCCAGAACAAAAGCTAAACATCTTGTGAATATGCTGCTGAAGTGGACAGCATCTTCTGAAAGTGTCATTATCCTAGGTAAAAAGTCCTGAACCAACATTGACTGAAAGGCCACTCAGAGAGGAAGAAACCATCAGTCCAAAAGCAACATAAACCATCAGTCCAAAAGCAACATAAGAAGCCAGATTACAGTTTGTCAATGAACTCAGGGACAAACACTTTTATTTGTGGAGACATCCATACCACCAAAGTTATCACAACTGTACCTAAGGACATCAAAGTCAGTGTTTTGGAATGGACATCACAAAGTCCTGATCACATAGAAAATCAGTGGGCACAGCTGTGTGTGAGCAAGGAGGCCTAACAACTTTACCCAGTTCCACTGGTTCTGTCAGAAGGAAGGGGTCAGAATTCCAGAAAACTATTGTGAGGACCTTGTAGAAGAAAACTCAAAAGTTTTGACTCAAGTCAGAAGTTTACATGTGGGCATCAAATAAAATACACAGAGAATCAGAGTTGTAAAAACCCTGAATCACAAAAGTCACAACATTTGTGAAACTTTGCTCCTATTCTATTACTCTGTAATGCTAACAACAGAGCAACCATGGCACTTAACAGCTTATTTCTCATTCATGAAACATTGAAATCTGAGACATTCATGTGGTAAGCCTTTGCCGAGGACAGGTCATCCTAAATGGGGACTGTCCCCAGAAATCCGGGATACCTGGTCACCCTGCAGTACTGGGCAACTGCCCAATCCAGCTGCTAGACCAAGAGCAGCTGCCACAAAACTCACTTGCCCAGCTGATGTGCTGAACCCTCCACTGCTTATCAGAATAGGCTCAGTAAGAGATTGTGTCTGCCCAGCATCACAGAGGCATCTGAATTATCCTGACTGAGACACGGTTAATCATGCTAACTCCAGGCACGCACGTAAAGATGGACGGTTTTCATTTATCTGGGCCAGAAGAACCAAGGCGAGCAGTAACAAGACAGGAGGGTGTCTGGCTGTTTTAGTGAATGATAAATGATGCAACTCTGGACGTTTAGCTATCAAAAAAGACACTCTGCAGTAAGGACACTACATTGCTAACTGTTAGCATACATACAGTGTTATATACCCAATAACAGTGTATGTTCCATTGTTTGGCATGCTCTGCAGTAGCCTGTGATGTCATCCACACCATTACCAGCAGGCTCCACACACAGCATCTACATGTCAATGTTTTGATCTCTGGGGAATTTAAACATGTTTCCCTGTCCCCCACCATCCAAACCTTTACCTAGTATGGTACCTGTCATGCCTGAGCGACTAAAACTCTGGATGATTATATGCCAACACAAAGGAAGCATTGAACATATCACATCTCGCTCCCCTGGGGTGCTCAGATCACAACCTGCTTCATCTCCAGCCTACGTATAAACTCCTTGTAACACAGAGTCAATCGCTCCATTCATTCAGTCACTGTAATGGCTAGTTAACGCAACATTAGGAATCAATTGTCCAAAATGTTACTTATGTCTAATTTAGCAAATAATGAAATTTTGAAACATTATTTTATTTTCCCTTCTGCCTCGCATTGTGGACTGGCTGTTTGAACAGCAACTGTTGTCCTTCATTAGCTTTTTAGGCTAATTTGGCCTCATTTCCAATTCTTCATAATAAACCATGGTTCATACAACTGTAATTTCAGTGCATTGTTTTCTTGGTTATTGGTTTCAGTTTTACACGTGTCCTTCTTATCTTTTAATTATCTGTTTATGTTGCATGTTCTGCATTACTACAAAACAATGTTTTTTGTATGTAAAAATATATTGTCAGTAAACCCAATTCTGATTCTTTGTTCCCTTTTATAGTTTTTTTGTCCATAGCTTATTACGTAATTTGCCCCATTCTTCTCATTTTGACTGTGTAGTTGAGTTACACATCATTAGCCTAGTTTAAGAGTTTATTGACTGGAGTATTTCAACTGGAAGTTGAGCTACTTTGTTAATACTTTCATGCATTTAAAAAAAAATCTTTTTGTGTTTATTCTGTATATGCGTGCAGGTCCTGCTTTTTGAGAACCCTTCTTCACTCTTTCAGTAAGTTACTCATGAAACAATAACTGACACAGACTGAGCTTTTTGGCTATTCATTTCTGGTAATCAGGTGGTTCCCTTACTTATTAATTTTGACCAAAATTAATAAGTTTGTTACCTTGGCCCTGATTAATAACTAGTCATAGCCAAACCAAACCTATTGTTGCACAACCAGCAGAATGAAATCTATTTGTTAATCCCAATTTTGCTAAAAGTTAGTTTCAGAATAAAAAGTTTCTGTGTTGTTTGACATATCTAGTTTCAGCTGTGTGTGAAAAATATAATTTAGCTTGGTTACATTGCCATATGCAGTACTAGCAGTCTTTAAGAGCAAATTGTGGACTAGAACCATGGTCTCTAAACTGTGATCAGGGGCGGATCCAGGATTTTTCAAATGGGGGTGCGCACCTAAGGGTCATGGGGTCAAGGGTCATGGGGTCGAGACAATGTGAGGCTAAATGACCAAAGAATG
This sequence comes from Fundulus diaphanus, assembly GCA_037039145.1. Taxonomy (NCBI): domain Eukaryota; kingdom Metazoa; phylum Chordata; class Actinopteri; order Cyprinodontiformes; family Fundulidae; genus Fundulus; species Fundulus diaphanus. The sequence continues at coordinate 54,579,517 of CM073126.1, forward strand.
CCATCTTTACTCTTTCACACTAGCCTAATTATTCATCTAAGGGTTTTTTAAAAGGGCTGCACAGTGGCACAGTGAGTAGCGCTGTTGCCTTGCAGCAAGAAGGTCCTGGGTACACCCCTAGGTCTTTCTGCATGGAGTTTGCATGTTCTCCCTGTGCATGCGTGGGTTCTCTCCGGGTACTCCGGCTTCCTCCCACAGTCCAAAAACATGACTGTTAGGTTAATTGGCTTCTCCAAATTGTTGCTGCTCATAGGTGTGAGTCTGTGTGTGAATGGTTGTTTGTCCTGTTTGTCTCTCTGTGTTGCCCTGCGACAGACTGGCGACCTGTCCAGGGTGTACCCCGCCTCCCGCCCAGTGAACGCTGGATATAGGCACCAGCAACCCCCGCAACCCCATGAGGGATAAAGCAGTTTGGAAAATGGATGGATGGGTTTTTTAATTGATAATAATTTTAATGGATGAACATAAGTGGAATTAGCATGATTATCTTATTGTAATTTAAAATGGGTTTTTAAGTCAAAATTTCGTGCTTTTTACAGCATGCACAAGGTTAAAAAGTAGTTTGAAGAAAAAATTATCCTTATCAACAATTAATCAAACAAATATTTTCTTTATTTCCAGAAATTATATTTATACAGAAAATGAAATAAAAAGATAAAGGAGTTTTAAAAATATACATGTATTTTAACAATATATTTTAACCATATATACTATATTAAGAAAAAAAAATACTTAGAAAGACCCAAGGACTTAAGAACAGTGTGGTATAGTTCAAGTGATAAAAGATTTTTTAACATATTTTAACAAGACAAACCATGTCGAGGAAAAAAAATCTTTAAAGTAAGTTAAACCATGAACATGTATGGTGAAGTTAACCCATAAGCCTATAATAGAACAGTAAGACTTAACAAAGAATATTGTTCTTGTCATGTTAGCCTTAAGGTGTCGGGCCCACATGCAGAAACACACTCGGTTACACAGGTAGATGTTAAGAGATTTATTGACTCAGGCGGATAACAGACGGCAGAACTAATCTGCGGAACGAGGAGACGGCTCGGACGGGCTCGGGACCAGGGAACCGGATCTGGAATTTGGAATATATAGAAGACTTTCTTGACAGCAACCTGATTTTTGACGAAATCCTTCCCAGTTTGAGGCAAGGAGACCAAAAAGGAACGATGTGAATTGAATCTGTCTGCTGCGGCAGCCATCTCCTTATTTTTGTGATGTTTTTCCACTCTTAACCGATGTATTGCAACATCAAACTGCCATGCATGTGGGCATTGTTGCTTCAACAATAGCTCTCGAAAATTTCAATGGTGAAGTCCTCTGGAAATCCGAAATAATTGTTGTTTATCGCAGCTGTAGGAGTGCAATGCCTCTGCTAAGAAACAACACAGGATGTGTCGTCAGGCCGCCATTACTGCCCATATTTGGGCACTAAATGCCGCCCGCAGTATCGGTGATTGCGACGACAATTTATGCCGCACCGGCGTCACAGTGCGTTCTAAATGAAAGGTACTGGCTCTTAATCGTAATTCTATGAAGGATGTTTAAAATTTCGGGCTCTTTAAAAAAATACTTTTGGTCTCCAAAAGGGGGGTGCGTGCGCCCCCTGCGCCCCCGCCTGAATCCGCGCCTGGTGATAGAAGTAGCTCTGGTGGTGCGTGGGCTGATTTTTAGTCCTACGCTGGAGAACTGTTGGTAGTCAGTATTTGCAAGTTGCAAAAGCTATTGAAAAGAGGTCAGCTGAGACAATTTCAAGAGCAAGTAGTAAAGCACTATAAAAACTTTAACTTTAACTTCACGCCTGTCCAGTTCCTGACCGTCTCCTGATCCTGCTCTGTCTGCTCCGGTCTGTTCCCGCCTGCCAGCTCCTGCATCCTACAACCTCGTCTGGTAAACTGACTGGCTTTCATCATCCACGTCCCGCTGTTGCAATAAACTCTTGAAACCAGCTCTGTGTGTGTGCTATGTCCAGGTTCATCCAAGACAAAATCATGACAGTATAAAGTATAAAAAAATTAACAAATGCTGGTGGTTAATAGCCCATTTAATCCTGAAGTCAGAATTCTGATCTGGGAATAACATCAAACCAGACCCAACTGGGCTCCTGTTCATAATGTGGAGTGCAAATTGATAATCTCATTTAGCACTGTTAGAACCCCTAGTCACGCCCGCCGACAAGGGGGGACAAACGGGTCAGTTGTCCCGGGCCCAGGACAGAGGGGGGGCCCAAAACTGACACTCTGACTGACCATTAAAATGGTCAGTCAGAGTGTCAGTCAGCGTGCAGCTTCATCCAAAGTCTCCGCGTCTGTGTCACGGCACGTTGCTGCTCCCCCTCCCCTCTCGTACATGGCTCAGCGGCTCCAGCCAATCAGCACGCAGGCTCAGCCTGGCCCGCCCACTCAGCTCTCTGGTGTCTCTCACAAACAACCGCGCTGCGCTGCTCAAAGTCGGAGAGAGAGAGAAAACAGGAGCAGTAAAACATGAAGTGTGAAAGAAGCGCCGTTTGGCTCTATTTTAATACCGTAAATACCGTAAATTCAGTGGAAACACAACAAATGTATCTAAGCACGTGAAAAACCATGGGCAAGAAACGTTGGGCGACAAACGGAGAGAGGAGACGAAACTTCTGTCATTGCCCCGACAGACCAGACCCACAGACTGACGTTACTGACTGAGTGAAAGATCAACAGTTTCATGATACATCAAGCTTAGGGACTGGCTAATATACAGCAGGTCAAAAAAGGCATATTTTGGCTGCAGTGCTTGCTGTTCTCTTATGAAGAAAAGATCAACTAGTGCACTAAATTCAATAGATGGGTTGAAAATATCCAGTATAAAATACAGAGATTTCCAGGGCATGAAGTATACAGTTAAGTTGACTTTTTTGGTGTGTGTGTGTGTGTGTGTGTGTGTGTGCGTGCGTGTGTGTGTGTGTGTGTGTGTGGTGGCGGCAGGTGTAGAGAGGGGCCCAAAAAGACTACGTTGTCCCGGGCCCTAGCAAAGCTGTCAGCTGGCCTGCCCCTAGTCAGAACCCCCTCAAAACATAATTTAACTAAATAAATGTAATTTATTTTCTAAAGCATTTTTCATGAAAAAAAAGATCTCAAAGTGCAACAGGATAAAACAATAAAGTTACAATAAACTAAAAACACCATAGATCAGTAGGAAATGCTTGTTTCTGTAGAGGTCAGCTGGTCGGGGAGGGAGTTCCGAAAGCAAGGGGGCGTAGAGTAGAAGACCTAGTCAGCCACTGTCTATAAAGAAGTGCGAGGTAGATGGAGGAAGTTGGGTTATGTGAATAGAGGGAGCAGATGGATGAGTGGGGTGTGAGGAGGTTCTTTAGGTATTCTGCAGCATTGAAATGAATACACTGGTGGGTGATGAGGGCAATTTTGTCATGAATTCTATAGATAAAGGGGAGCCAGTGAAATTTGTGGAGAATTGGAGTGATAACTTCCCGTTTGCGAGTTTCATGATGAGTCTTGCAGCACAGTTCTGGATGTATTGAAGCTTCTAAACACTCTTTGTTGGAACCCCACTGAATAAAGCGATACAGCAGCTGATTTTTTTTTTTCAATTTGCTCTTTGCTGCTGATACACCTACATCTCCCCACTGTGGGACAGTAAAGGATTTTCTATTCTATTCTATTCTATTCTATTCTATTCTATCAAACACTGCCGAAAGTGAGAAAATAGTAGAAATTCCTCTCCAACATGTTCAGGCATTTTGTTGTATGCTAGGGGATTGACGGCATCCTTCAGCTTGAACTACAAAATCGCTCAGAGAAAAAAATGTCTGGAAGTCCATTTTGAGTAGACTTTTAAAATGCAAACCCATCGTGTTTCCATCTGCTGGTTTGTTGGGAATTAACCAGGTGACAGAAAGCGTATGTCATCATATGTTGACGTTTTGCTGTAATAAACAGGAAGTAGCTTAATAAACAGAACATAAAGATATCTACGCAGCAACTGGACATACTAGATTAACATTTTCTGTACTCTTTGAAACTTCAAGTACACAACAAAATGTATTTAAGGGCTGAAAAAGTGGATTTTATATTATGTGTCTGTTATGAACTAGAATCAGGCAAACCCAGTATTCAAACCAAACAAGTGAGGTGAAGGCAAAAAAACAGTATTTAATAATAAAACAGGGACAGGCAAGGCTCAATGGTCAAAATGGCAGTCCAAAATCCGGTACACAAAAGGCAGTCCAAAATAGGCAGAGGTACAGACAGGGCAAAGCAAGCTCGGATAACCATGGGACAGACTCAGGTCGGTAAGCCGGTAAATCAGTCAGACAGGGCAGGAAAAACAGATCAGGGAACAGGCTGGCTCAGAATCAAAAAGGCTCTCAGGTTAGCATCAACAGGTCAATCAAGAAAGGAACGCTGGAAACAAAACTCACCGTGGGCTCGTTAGATCTGGCAGAGAACTGAAGACCGAGGCAGAACTATATAGTGGAGTACACAGGTGAAATGGAGTGAAAACTAATTACAAGTGACAGGTGGAAACTGAACTGAACTGATTGGCTAGTGACTGGAGGTTGACAGGTGAGCAGATCTGATTGGCTGGTAACTGGTGTTTGGGGAGTGACAGATAAACAGATTGAGTGAGCTGGCAGATTGCTGGGAAGAGACAGAACTGAACTGGAAACATAAATAAAATCAAACTACAATAAAATCTAACCTATTCCATAAACCAAAACTAATACAGAACCTAAACCAAAGACTAAACACAACACACACAAGCTATAATAGAAACCAAACAAGAAAGAGCCCAAAACCAAAACTAATTTTAAAGACCGGAGAGTTAACTAATACATCAAAATTAACAAACAGCTGAAACAAAAACCCAAATCCTGACAGTGTCCCCTTTCATCTATTACTGACTTTAGTTAATCAATGGAAACATCTAAGTAAAATTCAAATCAATATGGAGAAAATCATACAGTAATATTTCAGAGGCATTGAGAGAGAATCCTATGTGACTACACCCATGTTGTGGTTGTTCCCACATTATTCAAATACAGAACAGCTAAGGCGAACATAATGACCCTAAACCACAACACAAACCAATCAATGAAAGGGAGGGGCAGCTACAGGCCTCTGGATCCCATTGATGGCAGTTCCTGGGTTGCATGGTCACGCTTGTACACTGTCACACAGCAGATTGGTTTGACGGCAGCTTCAGACTTTGATGTTTCCATTTCACGCCACGTAGACAGATCACAGACAGAGTCACTGGAATGAAACTGACTGCTAAACGCTATATCTGCTGCAGGGTAGATCAGCATGACCGAACAAGCTGCTGCTGATCCATCAGCTGCAAAAAACAGAAAACCCAGATATACAAACAAATCAACATCACATGTGCTTTACTTTTAAGAGTTCTAAATAATAGACTGTTTCCCAGACTTGTTTACAAGCCTTTGATATTCCACTTTGCAAAAGCAATAAAAATACCAATTTAAGTTGGATTTTAATTTATTTTAGGAGATGAAAAACAAAGGGTAGGTAAGGAAAATTTAAGTAATAATAAGCTTATAAGCCTGAGTTTACCTGAAACTCCCCAGACTGAGTTTTGTCTCTTCTTGGAGAAGAGACGAAACGTTTCAACAAAGAGGAACCCGTCCAGAGGACCTATTCAACATTTTTTTCTAACTTAATTACTGAGATACATTAGGACAATAGCCTGTATATAAATTCTAACTTAATTGTATCTATATAGTAAATAAAACATATAAATTATAAGTTTATAAACCACCCTTCACAGGCACAAAGTCACAGAGTGCAGCAAAACAAAAGTTATATAGAAAATATATATATGGTATAAAAACAAGGATAAAAAAGCACAATAAAATCATGACATAGAAGCCTGATAAAACAAGACAGCTTGTTTTGAAAAGTGTCCACAGAATCAGCAAAGCCACGTTGCAGGAACAAACCGTTTTACAGTTTGGGAGCTACAAAGTAGAAACCCTGTCCCTCTCAGGTTTTAGTCTAGTACGGAGAACAGCCAGAATATTCTGGGCTTGGGATCGAAGGCCACTGGTAGTAATAGAGTGTTTGAATAAAAGCTGACACAAATAATCCGGAGCCTGGCCATTCAGAGCCCTGTAGATAAGAACAAGTATTTTAAACCAGACTCTAAAATCCGCAACTGTAGAGAGTATAGGACTGGGGTTATATGAGAGCATTTACTAGATTTAGTAAGACACCTGGATCATGTGTCTGAATAGCTTGTAGCGGTGAAATTAATGATTCGTTCAAGCCGGTAAAAGACCATTACAGTAGTCTAACCACCTGGCGGCCCACCAGGCTTAGTTATAATAAAAATAACACATTTTATTTCAAGCGCCTTTCAAAACACTCAAGGACACTGTACAGGTAAAAACAATAAGTGGTAAAAGCAACATCGTCATAATTAAAGAAACAACACAAACTACACATAGGAAAATAACAGAAAATCATAATGAAAAGGCAATCTTGAACATGTGGGTTTTGAGTTTTGATTTGAACAAGGGTAAAGACTCAGTCAGTGTCAGGGGGGAGTGAATTCCAGAGTGTGGGCATAGACCGAGAAAAAGCTCTGCTCCCCATGGTACTAAGACGGGCGGAAGGAACAACGAGGTGAGTGGTAGAAGAGGATCTAAGTATTTGAAGTAAATCAGAGAGATATGGAGGGGAGAGATTGTGAATAATTTTATAAGTAAGTAGGAGGATTTTGAACTGAATTCTGAACTTGACAGGTAGCCAATGGAGCTGCTGCAGGACTAGGGTGATGTGATGGAAAGAGGGGGTTCTGGAAATGTGCTGCTGAATTTTGCACTGCCTGAAGCTTGTGAATGGCTTATAATACATTGGGGGAAATCCTGCATTAGAATAGGGTTGACAGCCTATTCAGTGTGGTTTAAAAGATGCATATGTGATAGGTGATATCAGAAAAAGACAGAATAATGCTGGCTAATGGAATAATATTACAAGAAAATAATAAAGGGCCCAGGACTGGTTCTTGTTGAACTCCACAGGTTGGAGGAGCAGATTCTGAGGAAAAACTGTCTGTCTTCATGATCAGTGCTGGACAGTCTTGGTGATTGCCTCCTGGGAGTGACTTTAGGCCCACCTCCAGCCAGACACACATTAACACTAGAAGTCCCAGAGAATTTCAGTTTTCCTGCAAGCCCTCCTCCCCTCTTCAAGTTTGTATATTCACTCTACCTTGCTAACTGTCCCTATTGTAATGTAAATTAACCTGTGATATCACCAGCCCTTCTACATGAGACTGGTTAAGGACCACCTTGAGACATCATTTTTGTTTAGCAAAACTGCCCTGGCTCGTGTAAGCAACCAGCTTCTCTATGTCACCCAGAAATTTACCACATTCTGACTGGCTCCTTGACTTTCTTATATGTAGACCCCAGACTGTCAGGATTGGTGTTAGGACTTCAGCCATTATCATCACAAACATCCTGCTGTCCTCATCCTCTACACCAGGGGTCACCAACAGGGTGTCCACGGGCACCAAGTAGCCCCCAAGGACCACATATGGTGCCCATGAGCCTGTTCTAAAAATAGCACAACCCACCACAAACCCATTTTATTTTATTCCGTTGCTCTTCCCTTTTAAGCACACTTACATTTATATAACATGGATAATTATAATGTCTAAAAACCATGAAATATGCTTATTTTACATAAAGTTAAGGGGAACTTTGACTTTTATACTATAAAGGTCAGTACAGGCAGCCCTTCGTATGAGACAGTCCCAATAAAGTAGCTCTCAGTTTCAAAATGGTTGGTGACCCCTGCTCTACACCCTGCTCATACATAACTTTATTGCCTCCTTCAAGATGATAGGGTCAAAATCATCTTGAAGTTTGTAGATGACATTGCAGTTATGTCATTAGCAGGGATGAAGAGGCCTACATGTGCCTAGCATGTAAAATGAGGGAAAGTCTTGCTAAATCTGTGGATCTGAATTAAATTCAGCGAGCCCGTCTGCATCTAAAAAGCTGGAGTGTCTTTTATCTTTTTTTCCCCTTCAGACATGTTTCATGGTTTGTAAACAGTAAAAGAGTTCACAATCCACCAAATTAGGTTTACGAAATGTCAGTCTCAGGAAAATGTGTTTTCTGTGTACAAGGAAAATTAAATTAATTAATTTGATCATTAGCACTAAAACATCAGTCCAATTGCAGAACTGTGGTGAAAAAGTTTATAATTTACTTAAAATGGCAAAATATTCGCCAAAGATTTTCACATTTGATATCTGGTACTTGTAGATAATCCCCACAAACTTATTAAATGCGGTATTTTAAATTTTCAGCCAAAAGGAACACATTCAGTCTACGGGAAATCCCAGACGGTTTGTCTGACTAAACGCTTCACCAGCGGGGTATCCCACTGCCGCCTCCATGCATGACCAGCCTGTCAGCAGAGCTCTGCCACTCCTGACCAATCTGAAAACACATTCAAAAGTGGCTCATTACTTCGATGAAGTGACAGCACAGACAAAGTTTGGAGGTGTGCTTTCTCACCTGAAAACTTTTTAAAACTACTTTTTTGATAAAGTAAGGGTATTAAATCGATAGATTTTTAAACTGCTCATTTCCTTACTGGTCCTTACTCCCCCTTGTGGCGGACGGTTTTTCTGGCTGCACACAAAACCGCCCATTAACCAAACAGCCAGGTTTCTTTGAAAGCTCTACCCTCAGACCAGGATTTTTCCTTTGTTAGTTGTTGTGATATTACCGCCATGATCATCAAAATGAATCAGATTGTAATTCTGATCACACAGCCACAAGTGAGAGAGAGACAGCAGGAAAGCCTGTCTCTCACTCCCTTTCAGCAGGAGGTCAGCTGTGACCACTCCCTACAGATAAAAGTCACAGCACATCTCTTCAGACCCTCTCTTCAGCTCTTCTCTTCTGCGACCCCTGACACCAAGCAGCTAAGACCATCTCGTCCTGGAGCAGACCAGGAAACTACTTCGGGCCATGGGCCCTGCACGGGCCTGAAAGAACACACAGGCTGCATCTGGAGAGGTCTCTCGTCGCCCGGGGAACATGTCCGGGCAAATACAGAGCTAAGTTTGTTGTCTTAACCTCATCACCGGTAGCAGGAGGAAAGATCCTGCCTGCCAATACAGCTCTGTTGTATTTCTCCTCAGCCTTTACCACAAAGCAAACCCCAGATGGAGCTGAAAGCTGTATGCTGAGGAAAACCCCTGCTCAATCGAGACTGCAACGGGGTCAGAGGCTGTCTGGAGGACCTACAGGGCTCCGACCGCGACCATGCTGTGGGTTAGCTCATGGCTGCAGAACTAAACGCTAGGCTGCCAAGAAGAAACCAACGATTCTCCCTGCTTTTACGTCCTTCCTGGAATGGCCAAAGTGGACAGAACTGACACGAGGCGAGAGACAGGTTTGGACAGGGAGCTGAGGGAGAAGTTAAAAGGTTTATTGGGAGATGTTTGTAACTCGTTTGGACATATGGTGCTTTAGAACAAAGGGCTAACAGGTAGCTCACACTAGCCTTAATGCTATTAGCCTCGCTAACATCTATTAAAGCACAAAGCTTAATCGTTTGGCTCCGCCATCCTTCGATGGTGCTATGAGCCTTATTCCTGCATTAGTATTGAATATTAATGTTGGTGTAAAGGCAATTTTGATAACTTTATGCTGTAACCTTTTAGCCACTGATTTGCTACAGCGACCCCAGATGCCCGGAGGGAGAATTGCATTAAGAAACTCGGTCATAAGGGTTTAAATGATTTTACTGGGCAAATCAGTAACCAGGATGTTATTTTCTCAAAATAATGTTCTGGTTAACTTGTGCTTTGCATTGTGAATGGATTGAAACACATGCCAAATGTTTTTAACTCCATTCCATGTTTTTTAATCAGATCTGCAGTGAACAAGGATTCGCCAAATTATTCTGATTATGACCAACCACTTTTGTTTTGTCTTTTGTTTGTTTTTTTGCATGTAAATAGTTCCTTAGCTTAGCTTCTTTTTATCTCCATTTTGCTTAGTAGTTTAGTTATGTTTCACTAGCCTAGTAGAGAGGATTTGTTAATCGAAATATTGTGTTAATTCAGATAAACAGCATTACATAGTGATGTTCTCTGGATGTTCATTTTATTTCTGTTATTAAATTCTTGGACTTGAAAAGAAGTTGTCACTCCTTTATTCTATGTGTGTGCAGGTTTTGCTGTTAAAAGATCGCTAGTGCTCAAATCATCCCTTTCAACCATTGTCTTGATATCAGCTTAAGAACTGATCATCACCAAACAATACTTAACAGACAGAGAGTTATTTAATAAACATTAAAGGTTAGAGGTCTAATGGAAAATGGCCTAAAGTTTGCTGGCCCTATATCAATGGATATGTTTCTACCATGCTCCACTCAACACTAGTGCAATGGTGCGGTTCTATGCATTTTTAGAATTTACATGGCCAAGGACGAGATCATGAATTTCAAGCGCAGAATAGTTGGGAGACGGAAAAAATAACAAGAAGTTGGCGCACCATTACTTTCTTCCTGGGTGTTCTCCCTGAAAGTTGATGAACCCCTCTGCCTTTTCACCTTTCATTCTCTTTTCTGGCTCTTCCTCCACTTTCAATCTCCAGAAAGCTCTGATCGTGTTTCTTCTGCATCACTTCTGGGTAAAATGCTTTCTGCTTCACTAAGTTTTCAACTTCTTTAAAAACAGAAAAACTGAGAATTGTTAAGCCTTTTTAGAAGACCCTATGTCAAATTTCTGTATGACTGGAAAAGTAAACTTTAAATTTTCATTTTAAAAAGTGAGTGAGTATTCATAAAAGAAACGTTATGTACTTCAGAAATAAATGCCACACTAGTCTATGGTAGTTGAAAATCTTGCAGAAATGTAAGGTTTATATAAAAAATTTACTACATTGAAAGTGAGAATTGATACGATCTGTCGAAATCCCATCTGTGAATGGCAGAAACATGCTGCTGTATGGGGTGCCCCATACAGCACTACTGAAAAGCTTTTATATACACTACTGAAAAGCTTTCATACACACTACTAAAAAAGCTTTTATATAAACTACTGAAAAGCTTTCACACTATTGAAAAGCTTTTATATAAACTACTGAAAAGCTTTCATACACACTATTGAAAAGCTTTCATATACACTACTGAAAAGCTTTCATACACACTACTAAAAAAGCTTTTATATAAACTACTGAAAAGCTTTCATACACACTATTGAAAAGCTTTTATATAAACTACTGAAAAGCTTTCATACACACTATTGAAAAGCTTTTATATACACTACTGAAAAGCTTTCATACACACTACTAAAAAAGCTTTTATATACACTACTGAAAAGCTTTCATACACGCTATTGAAAAGCTTTTATATACACTACTGAAAAGCTTTCATACACACTACTAAAAAAGCTTTTATATACACTACTGAAAAGCTTTCATATACACTACTGAAAAGCTTTTATATACACTACTGAAAAGCTTTCATACATACTACTGAAAAGCTACGGATTTCAGTTGAAACGGAAGGCATTTCAGTGAAACAGGAAGGAATGTCATTAAACCAGAAGTTGTTTTAAACAGAGGTCATTCCGGTTAGCTCCATACATTTTGTGCAATCTCCGGCCGATATTTTATCAAATAAAATTATTGATTACTGATCAGTAGTGATGGGTCCGGCAACACCGATGCGTTGGCGCATGCGTCGAGCTCATAGAGCAAAACCCGTGTCGATGCGCGTATCGCTATAGGAAAGTTACGTGATCGATACAGGAACTGTTTCGAACTGACTGACGCGCCAAACTATGTTTATAAGTAGTGTTCTGTTCCCACTAAGCTGCGCGCGTGTGCATTCGCGCACAGCATCTGGATTCAGCACGCACAGCAAAGCTATGCTGCGCAGTAAATAAAATCCAAGCTGAACTGTAAACAAAATAATAATAAACCAAGTTTTTTTTTTAACCATTTTACAACTCTGGTGAGATGGTGTTCCACAGTCTCGCTCTGTGAGCGTCAGGTGCTGATCGGAGCGCACCACTGATGGGTTGGGCAGACGCCTTTATGGTTGGGCAGGTTGCGCTGTGTGTCTTTGTTCTGAGCCTTGTGTCAGAAAAAAAACGGCTGATCTACCCTGAGTAGAAAGCTGCTGATCTGAGTAGTTCTACATCACTCTGTCATACTCAGCGTTTCTGATTTCAGAACAGATGATATCAGTCAGGTAACTAAACACAGTGTCCGATCAACAATGAGTTGAACGTCAGCACGAGCATGAAAAAGAAGTCCGATCAATGGAACGCAAATAACGCGATTCACCATGGCAATGACAGGAAATAAGCTTGGAAGTGCGCATGTCCTGCGAGTAGAATTAGAAATCTTTAAAGAAGGCATATGGACAATAGTAAACCATAAGAAACAACGCCGTTGCTGTTGAAAAGCGCAAGAGAGAATTGTTGAAAAAGTCAATGCATGCGCGATATGAAAGTTATGTGATGGAGAATTAAAGCTGTTTTCTCACACGTCACTCGTTCAACACAAAAGGGGGAGTATGTGTGTGTGTGTGCGTGTGGGGGGGTGCATTGATTACTAAAAGCATTGAAAGGACATGGCAGCAAATCATGATGAAGTACAGTTTAACCAGGTAAGGTTAAGTTAGAAGTTTTATGTTTAACAGTACTCAACTAAAGCATTAATTGGCTATATTCAACATATGCAATTAATGATGGGATGGTGTGTGTTATTGAAATAACTGATATGCTCATCTTTTTGCCATTGTTCACCAATCCTTCTAAAAATGAGTTGACACTGATTGTCTTGTAGATGTTTAATGTGCCAACCTCACTTTATATTAACTACATAGGCTATATGGAATGGAAAATTAGAGCTGGAAGTACCAAAATTTGATACAGAATAAATTATTGCTTTCATTCTGCGTAGTTATTTTATTAATCTTGTGGGTCTCTGACTATCGCGTGACATACAGTTGCCTCTGAGAGATTTTATGTGTCTCCTACGTTATTAAAAAGCTGCCGTTGACATAAAAACAAAGAGCAGCACAAAGAAATTGTTCAGAACTGAGCGCGTCCCCTCGTTATTTTAGAAAAGCGATGTGCGTGGGTTACTGACCTGGTAGCTGTGCTGCAGCTGGGTGGGTCCGGGGTGGGTCTGGGTGCCCGGGGTCCCTGGGGCGCGCCGCCCTCGGGCGGGGGCCCCGGTGGGGCCTCGGGGGTTCCGGTTCCGGGGGGTGTGCCGCTTGGGGTCTGGGCTGGCGCGCGCCCGGGTGTCTGCCCCTGCACGGGGCCTCTGGTGCGCTGGGGGGCCTCGGGGCCTGTTGAGCTGGTAGGGGGGCATGGACATTAACATCTCAGGGCAGATGCTCTTCCCCTTCATTGGATCGGCACTCTGCTAGTGGGGGGAGGGGAAGGAGGGGGAGTAGGGACTAACCCAGCCTGGATGTCTACTGTGGAATGTATGGTGAGTTGTTTGAATGTTAGTGTTGGCCTCCCCCTGGCCCCTGGGCTATGGTGGTGCCGCTGGCGGGGCCCCCTTCTCTGGGTGGGGCTTTCGGGGAGCGGGGGTGCCTATTGGAGTCAGTAGGGGAGCTGGCTCCCTGGGATGGCTCCCCAGTCCTTTGCTCCCCATCCCCGGACTCCTCCCTCTGCCTGCTCCATCACGCCGCCACACATGTAGGTCCTTGGGGAGGGGGGCATTACTGGAGGTTGCCACTTTCTGATGACGTCCCTCTCCCCAATTTTATCATGCATTTTAGACACTTTCACTCCAAACATTTTCACAACGCACATTCATGTAGGCCATGGTGTGGGGGGGTGGGGGTGAAGACGTCTGGGGGGGGCTTATGTTGTGTGAGCCTCGCCTCGGACGGCTCCCTTCACCCTCTCTCGCATTTAGACATTGAGGGTTCAGGGCAGTTGTTTGGAGGGGGGGCGCTGGCACCAGCTTCCTTCCGGAGGGGGGGGGGGGGTGGGCTGTACCGTGCACCCTCTTCGGCGCTCCCAGTTTTAAACACACTTGAGAACAACATGCAACAACACAACATCTGAGCGGGCGTAGGGAGGACCGGGGTCTTTTGCACACCCCGATCTCCGATCGCGGCACGGAGTCTGGGGCCTGGAGGAGGAGCGGGCCACTGGGTCCGGGGTCTTGGCGGGGGGCTGCTGTGGGTAGCCAGCGGCTTGCCGGGTCTGGGGCTGACGCCTCTGCTCTCCCCAGAAATGGGTGGGGGGCAGGGGTGGCTAGGGTAAGGTGGGGGAGGGAAGGGGTTTATTAGGTATTTAGGGGGTGAGGGGGGTTCTGGTTGGGTGGCCCGTACGGGTCGTGTTGGCCCCAGGGGGCGGCTGGTCCGGGGGCGGGGGCCGGGGGTCGGGCACAGGCAGTCGTATAGTTGAATTGTGGGGACCCCCCCCCCCCCCCCACTTGGGATTGTTGGTTGTGAGTGCTGTGTGGGAATGTGTGTACAGCATCCTTTTTTTTTGTAAGTCTGTGTGTGGTGAGTGGGGCACTAGGGAGGGACGGTTCCGCTCCCTCTCCCAAGAACATCTCATGTCTCCGCTAGGTGCGGAGCCCATCCCCCCACGTCCTGCCCCCCTCCGCTGCGCTGGCAGGCACCTTGGCCCTCTGGCGCATTGACGGTCCTCGGGTTTGGGGCGGGTTCCCGGGTGGGTGCCGGCCCATTCCCGGTGGCTGCTTCGCGGGGCCTGGCCCCCCCGGGGGGGGGGGGGGGTGCCCCTGGGGCCTCTGGCCCTCAGGGCCCATGGCCGGGACCACTTCAGCGCGGCTGGCTGCCGGCGGAGCCCACTGGTTCGTCCCCGCGGCTCCTGGGGGCGTCGGCATTGCGGTGGATGGGGGATTTCCTCGGGGTCGTCTCTCCACTTTCCTTGAGGGGGGGCTGCAGATTTCCCGTGTTGGCCCCGCTGGGGCACCCTGCTTAGGGGGCCCCTTTAGGAGTCCGGGTTTACCTTCTGCATACATGTTGTATTGTGTTACATGTTGTATTGTGTTATTTGTGCTTTCTTGCTATGAGTTTTTTTTTTGTGTCCGTTGTTTGTCTCTTTATCGGTGAGAGCATAAATAGGCAAACATCTGTCTCTTTTTTTCTCCCCCCCCTCTTCCCGCCATGTTGTTGCTTTTCCTTCAGTTTCCTGATGGCGCCGCGAACGGCTGCCACGGTGTGTTGGTGCGCTGTCTGCACCATCATCACCAAGTCAAATTCCTTGTATGTGCAAACCTACTTGGCGATTAAACTTGATTCTGATTCTGATTCTGGGTCCCCTGACCCCTGCCTCTGTGCTCGAGGAAGGCGGGCCTTAGGTTCTCCACAACCACTATCGAGCTATTTCCTTCTGGATAATTTTCACCTAAACTAGTGCACTCTCACAAACTCCCATAGGTGCAGGGTTCCAGGTATTAAGTGTTCACTTATATACAGAAAGCCCGTAATTTATTTATTTTCTGTCACTTTCTTTTTTCAGGTATCACTTTACACATGTCAGCTTAAATAATAATACATATGATTTAGCAATGGCATCAAGGTGTTACTCGATTGTATCTGTTACTTTATGTCTGTTGGTTGTGCTGTTCTTTTTGCATCTCTCTTTCCAGGTGATGGAGCAGACCGAGGACGTTTTATTATTCTCTCCCTTTTATCTCTTCTTCCTTTCACCCCTTCTCTTTCTTTTTTTCTCTTCTTCATTTACTCTCCTACTTTCCCATTGTAGTGTCCATATAATTTGAAATTCTACCTTCAGGAATCACAATAAAGTTATTTACATGCATAAATCAAGCGGAGCACTATGGCGAAAGCTGTTTGCTCCACTTGTGAAAGCAAAATCTGTCGAGCTCTATTTGGCATTAAGACGTCAATTCTTATTGTCACATTGCTAGACAGGACACTGGAAAAAAAAAAAAAGGCTGAGAATATTGAAATAAATCATCGACCCCAAATGAGCCCCAGCCAGGACCATCTTCACAAAAGCTGTCTGCCCCTACTTCAGGCATGTTATTGGGCAGTTTGTTGTTCAAATCATGTACTAAAATGCCAATTTGTTCTTTTTACATAACATTTGGCAACATTTGACATCGAAGTGGGCAGGCAGACCCAAAGTGCCACAGCTAATGCCATCCAGGAGGTGCACAGATACTTGGCAGAGGGTCCCAGGATCCTATGATATACTGGAAAAACCAAAGGACAGTCTGTCCAAACCTCTTCTGCCTTTCATTACAATTCTCAGCACTCCAGCATCATCTGTGCTGTGTGAGCGGGTGTTTTCTACAGCTGGAGAAGTGATATCAAAAAAGCGTAACAGATTCAATATCAAAACGTTGAAACAACTTATTTTCTTGAATAAAAATTTGTAAAAAAAAAAATGCCAGTCCACAAGCATCCTCATTCACAACATGTTTACTTAGAGGTTATTACATTATGATACAGGTTCACATTATTTATTGACTGTATCTAAAAAAAAATCAAAGAAATTTTAAATTCAAACGAAAATATTAAATAATACAATGCAACATACAATGACTTAAATTGTATTATTGTGTATACTAGGTCATCAAATCAGTGTCAGTTAACACTGTCAACTAGGTTGCCTGTAGGGATTTTTAACGTCCAGCAGGTGTCAGTATTCAGTCACACAGTATCGGCACAGTATCAATACAGTTTGGCAACGTGTCGAAACACTTCATGATGCCTCATCGACCCATCACTACTGCTCAGCTACCCGCTGAACACCTCACAGAAGCAGGGGCATTACTCAACTTTATTTTGGCTTCAACGGAGACCCTGTTCCGGATCCTGTCAAATGCTACAACGCTAAACCGCTATTTCAGTAGTGTGTATGAAAGCTTTTCAGTAGTGTATCTGAAAGCTTTTTTAGTAGTGTGTATGAAAGCTTTTTTAGTAGTGTGTATGAAAGCTTTTTAGTAGTGTATATGAAAGCTTTTTTAGTAGTGTGTATGAAAGCTTTTCAGTAGTGTATATAAAAGCTTTTTTAGTAGTGTGTATGAAAGCTTTTCAGTAGTGTATATAAAAGCTTTTCAATAGTGTGTATGAAAGCCTTTCAGTAGTGTATATAAAAGCTTTTCAATAGTGTGTATGAAAGCTTTTCAGTAGTGTATATAAAAGCATTTTTAGTAGTGTGTATGAAAGCTTTTCAGTAGTGTATATAAAAGCTTTTCAATAGTGTGTATGAAAGGTAAAACTTTTCACCAGTTTATATGAACAGTTCTCACTACTTTGTATGAGAACTTTTGAGTAGGTTATATAAGAGGTAAATGTTTTCACTAGTGTATGTGAGAGCTTTTCACTAGTGTTTATGCACGTTTTTCAGTATATTATATGGAAGAGTTTAATTTAACATGTGTTTATGGAAGTTAATTTTGATTTATGTCCCTGGGGGCACCCCATACTGCTGCGTGTGCATGAAGGATGTGATGAGTTTTCAATATTATAAAGTAACTGTGCACAACACTGCATGTTATGTACCCCAAAATGGATACATAACATGCAATGTTGTGCACAATTCCTTTCTGTATCACATTTGATTTCTACAAATCTAAACCTGGATGTGTTTAAATCATAATATTAAAACATTAACATTCCATGACATTTCAAAACACCGCAGTCTTTGAGTATGTCTCTTTATAAAGCCTAATGAAATCATTCTCATCCATCCAAGATATAGTGCAGCAGTACAGAAGAACTGATATTTAAGTGAAGAACAGTGAAGTATAATGGTTTGCCATGGTGTAAGTAATCCTTCCTGACACATGAGAACAAGTGTGGTGGGGGATGGGTGGGTTTTACAGACTATGTCCTTTCAGATGCTCCAGTCATCATTTGCATAATCCCATATTACCCTTGTTTGATTTTAAATGTCTGAAAATAACATAGGGGTCTGCTTTCTTTATCTGACTTCATGAGTAGTCTTCCTGGTCACAAAACGCAGCGAGAGAGTAGCACACACTCTTGAAAACCAATTAACTGTCATTTGTATTTATTCCTCTGCCTCAAATTGTTTATACAGAATAAATTTACAGCAAATATCATGTCAGAAAACTAAAAATACTGAACGGGTGCAATCTAAATGGGTTCATTTGAAACCCAATTTCATTCAGTTCTTTCCAGTCCAACTTTTAGCAATGTTTTTTGGTGGAGCATGTTAAACATGCATGTTTTTTTTGATGGTAAAGGATTCTTATTGGCTTGCTGACAATGGTTTTATTCTCGGAGAAACTAGCTGTAGCCTAAACTCACCTAGAACCAGCACCTGACCATTTCTCGCTCCTAAAACAGATTGTTCTTCAACAGCTTTGCATTGTTACTGTACAGGTGCATGAATTGTCATGGACTCTTGTTGGTGCAGCAGATTACTGCATGTTTCATAGGAATCGTTCCAATGGGTATACAGGCGTAAAATTTGGTAAATGTACCCGATAAGTCCACGGTTTTCAGAAATACGACTGGCCATGTCAAAATCCAAGATGTTGGTCATTCTTCAAGATGGCTGACATGCCTGCCCACATATTACTTAAATTATTTATTTTCTTACTTTTGCTTTTGAACATTTTAAAGTTAAAACTGTTAATTATTGTTATTGTCATGTTTGACTATTGTCATAGTCTATAAGAGGAATTTCCAGATGGCATCCAAGCTGGATTGATTGATTGATTTCAATTGTTCATGTTTAAGGATCTACTTAACACATATACATTATTTCCTGGTGTGCACATACATTCTTTGGGTCAGAGAATCAAATTCAGCCATTTTCATATTCGTTAGTACAGAACTGAGGCAGTGATGAGATCTTACAATTGAAATAGAGAGTTGTCAGCAGCACACAACCAGGACACACTGATAACTCAGTTATCAGCTTCTGCTGTGCAACGTACAGACTCAAAGAAAGATGATCATTGGACACCACACTTTTCAGATTATTTTGACAAAACATTGTTACTTTGTGTTGCTTGGTGCTGGTAAAATAATAAAAACATTGAAGTTTTTGGTTGGAATGTGACAAAACCTGATAGAAGCTAAGTGGTGTGAATTCTTTCGCAAAGCATAAATGTTCTATTCACAAATACATGTATTAATCTGTTGAAAGATGCATGAGAGAGGAAAATGCTATTGATTGAACTTGTAAACCTGAAGAGCCTGATCAGACATCCAGTTGTAAACGGGACATCAGTGCCTGGGAGCACACGTCGTCTTGTTTCTGAGCCATTAACTGAGAGCAGCATCCCAGCAACCATAGACTGGATGCATCAACTGGACCTGTAGGGCAAACCACAACAATAGCTGTCCCGTTCAGAGCTGCTGACCTCCCTGACACATGGACCTTTGTCCCCAGTTTAGCCCCTCTCAGGATGACAAAAGGCACCGGGGGCTGAACCTGGGTTACTGTCTGTCATTCTAATGTGAGTCTTTATGTTCATGTTTACATGGAACAAACTGATTTAACACAAAAGCAGGAGTTAAAATGGTGGGATTTTATGATAAAAAACAACTTTATATTGCATCTTACCTTTTATAGAAAGCATGCAGAGGATGCAGACAAAGAAACTCCCAGTAATCCAAGCAAAAAGCTTTGAGCTTCCACATTTTCTCAGCCAGCTGCACAGACTAATATTAAGAAATGTGGATTTTCCAAAGGTCCATATTCCTTCTAAAAATACAGCAGAATCACAAAAGGAATCCCAGGTCAGACTGTTTGGAAACAACACTGACAGTCCACATGGTGCAGCCCCTCCTCTGCATCATCCGTTGTATCTGGGCCGCATGGAGGGGGTTGAACCAGCATCTCTCTGCTGCCTTTGGTAATGCCGGGGAGTTTTCAGAGTCCGTTCAATGCCAGGTTTTCCCTTTGTGCTGCCGGGGAACGTTTGCCCCAACACACCTTTGAGGCAGGAACAGAGGAGGTGGTTGTCTCCATCAGTGTTCAGTTACAGCTGCACCCATTGTCTAAGCAGCCACACTGACAAGGTCTGACTGTGCTGCTCCTAGCGAGGCCGACAAAGCACACAAAGGCCTCCCCCCGGTGGTCGTATCAATTAGGCTTTATCAGATGTTGTGCACCCTCTGCCAGGCCGACCCGCTCAGAGCCAGGCTAATCAGCCGCAGCACATGGTGCTGCGCGCCACCCAGGGGAGGGCCTTCCTCACACACAAAGCCTCGGCTGGCTGCCAGAACAACATAAAAACATAACACGAAAAATTGCGAGAGGCATTGACCCCTTGTGCCACTTTTGCTGACTGGTTTGAGAAAGGTGAGAACTCCTCTCATCCCTCCTTTCAAATGCTTCTTCGTGTTTCTGCCTTTAATGAAGGCAATGTATTAATCAGACACCTGAACTCCATCAAACATGTTCCAGGGAGTCATCAGCTGCCTGTAAACCTCGTAATAGCAATGTTACTCAGGGTGGAAACAGACGCTTCAGATGCATTACTAAATTAATCACGAACATTAAGCCACACATCATCAATAAATGATGAAAACACATTTCACCAAGCACAAATCTACCAATTATAGGGTCTTTTACAAGGAAATGCATGTTTTCTAGGCTGAACGGTTTACACCAAATGCATTTATTTCTATTTATTCAGCTGAACCATGTGAATGGAATCCCCAGCCATGCCATGGTCACTCAATGTCTGACACTGTGACTGTGCTGAATGGGAGCTGTTGCCTCTGCCGTAATGACTGAAAGTGGCTTTCAGCTCTGACTCCATGGGCTCAGAGAAAACACGCTGCTGTGGGGTGTGGGGGAAGGGAGGGAGGGGCGAACAAAAAGATACAGCAATTATTCAGCTCAGCACGCAGCTTTGAAGTGAGAACAGACAGCATATTGTAAAAGATTGTGAATCATGAAAACTGCAAAGAAAACTTACTGTACTGGGCTGATGGCAAGGGCCAGAGCTCAATAAAACATGCCTCATTTTATGGCTGAGAGCTGAGATTATTCAATCAGGCTTCTGGTAATTAAAGTTCACATAATGTAATGTAGGGATCCACTGTAGCTGGGAGGCAAAGAGCTCTCTGAAGATTAGGCACCCTACATCACCAACATTGAGGAAATTACTGAAGACAGCTCGCAAGGAAAACAACATTTTTAACTAGTTCTGTTTAGAGGTAATCACCAGTAACATCTGTCCTGCAACGACTATCTCTCTCAACATCTTCATTAGAGATGCATCAAAAAATACATTTTTTGATCTGCCCACACTAGTGACCTGCTGACTGGAAGCTCCATTCTGGTTGAGGAACACACCATTCTCAACATCGAGCTGATAACACTCTTCAGTTTCGTGACTGCTACTGAGCGAAGAAAACTCAGGGTTTTTTTTTAGATTGAGTGAGGCGTTTAAATGAATTCAGAACATCTAAGGAGCTATTAGGAGCTTGGCATATTCCATGACATCTTGGGACATGTCTGTAACTTACCCAGGCTTTGAGAATTACTAAGGCCACCTTCCCACTGCAGGCAAATGTGGCCCAAATCAGATTTTTTAGGGGTCAAGTGACCAGGTCAGACATTTTAAAGCAGTGGGAAAGCTCAGATCCGGAACAAATCTCATCTTTTCAAGTCACATTTTAGCCACTTCCATATGTGGTTCTGAATCTAATTTGTATCTGATCTTTTTCAATGTGACTCCAGGCGGATTTGATGTCCCACTAGTCCTGGTTGCTTCCGCAAATCCAAACAGACTGTGAAGCCAAAGTTTTGTAAAATGTCAGATTTCTGTCTTTTTATTCATGTGCTTCCCCCATCAGCTGACACAATAAATGCCGTCTGTTGGACAGTTAAAACCACAAAATCTATTTCTTCCATGTTTCCAGGACCGAAGCAAGCTGCCCGTGACGTCATTGTCACTGTTCTTTTGCGCATGTGGGTCAGTTTCGAGCCGCAATAAGTTCACACTGGAGTCAGATATAGGCAGCATTTTAAAAGCAATGAGAATGACTTAGCGGAAAAAAAAAGATTTTAGAAAAAAATCAGAATTGAGCATTAGGACCTGCAGTGGGAATGTAGCCTCCGTGTTTTCAGTAGATTACTGAAAAGGTATGTTTAATGGTTTTCCAACAAAAAGGTTCTGTTTTATCCTCGAGCTTTCAAACACTAACTGTCACATTTGGAAATGTTGGCAGTCTTTTGGAGATCTTCCAGGATCTACAGAACACACACAGAGATGGCTGTTTGTTGTCCTGTATTTGTTTTAAAATCAAAGATAAACCCTTTTTATTACACTTGAAACGTTGCTATTGATGTGCTTTTTAATGAATGAGTGCTCATGTTTTAAATACCAATTTTACTAATTTATTTGTGTAGCTTTTACCTTTGTGATGTTAAGGAAGCGTGTAATGTTTGTGGCAGTAACTCTGTCCGAGGCAAATTTCTCCCAAGGGAGACTTCACTTTACAGCCACTGCTCTCTTACACATACAGCATGATCTTGGTTTTATTCCTACTGTAAAAATATTCACACAGAAAAAAAATCTGATGTTAGTATTTCTGAATGAACTAAACTGGGCTTCAAGTCAAATTTATTGTATAGCACATTTCAGCAGCAAGGCAATTCAAAGTGCTTTACATCATGAAAACATAAAAACGGTCACTGGTTGTGAGAAGAGTGACCATTTCTATGGCTCGTTTCAACAAAACCAGACCTTCAGTAGGTCAAGTTTTGTTGGATGTTTTTTTTTTTTTTTTTGACTGGCTTGTTGTTGTATGATTAATTAGTTGGCTAGTAATTTTTTGGTCATTTGATTGGCTGGCTATATGGTTTAACAGTAGTGAAGGGTAGGCAGAAATAAAGGGAAGCAAACCATGAGAAACACATCATGATAAAATGCAATAAAATGATCAAACAGGAGTCCAACATAATCTGGATGAGTCATAAGGTTGTCACGGCTCGTCTGCTGACCTAGTACAGCTCTAAAGAAACTGTGCCAGTGAAATTGCAGCTATCCCTTACAACATCACTGTTGTAATGATGGAAACGTATTCTTCAAAAGGCTTGTTTAAAAGGATGTAGGAATTACCATCATAGCAGCCGGCTACATGCTATTTCCTTTTTCTTTTCTAAACATCTTCCATTGTGTCAGTGACAGTCTGTGGATGGGATGGGGGTGGGGTGGGGGGGGGCGTCTGTCTGCCTCTTGCGTGGACAAAGCAATCTAATGGGAGAAGATGTAGTTCTTTAAGCTTTGAAAAGCACATGTCTGAAGACAAAGGGGTTTGTGTCAGATTCCCAAAGCATCTTCAGTGACGCAGCGTTGGTTCCTTGGGGACAGTTACCCAGCTAAACTTTGAAGCATTATTAACTCATCATGAATGCAAAAGGGTTGATGCAATCCCAGTTTTGTATAGGGATGCAAGCTTCTGACTCCACCGACTGATATCTCCTAGAATCCATAACTGTACAGGAAGCTCCGGCAGCACATTGTTCCTGGTTTGTGCTCTTCCAGCCCCCAGCTGTGCAGTGAATGGAATGAGCTGGAGGAAAACATTATGCTAATGACAGCAGGCTCCATTTGGCACCTGCGGGAGGACGAGCAGCTCACCCCAGCTGAGCTTTGCTTTAATTCAAAGGCTTTCTAACTGGCTTGTGTCTAAGCAGCATTCCCACTTCCACAACATGTGGCACCTTTAGCTGGTGCTGGTCATTTTGTCCTTTCACCATCCTACACCTTTGTAGATTTGCTTTTGTACAGAACTAATTTGGATCTGAAATGGAGGCATCTTCCATGGGACATGGAGCAATTCATCCCTGCTGGCAGGATGTTTCATATCGACTGAAAATCTGTGATTAGGAATAATTTTCTATTATCTACTCATACTCCACTGGAAGGAGATGTGTTTATAAGACCAGAGTCAATTGGTCCAAACTGCTTAAACCCAATTCAATGAAAATGGGGTGTAGAAAAAAAGTCTTTCTAGGATCGTTTCTGAGACCGTAAGTGCCGTTTTTTGAGCGTTACACCTGCTGTTTGCTTCTGGAGCGATGGTGCTCCGCTGGTGTTCTCAGCTGCAGTTGGAGTCCTTTCCAGTGCACGACTTCTGCCAAGTTTTACCTCCGTTTTTGAAAAGCAGCTCTGTTGATATGTTTCTTATTTTATGAGCGCATGCCTGAGGACTACAGGAAAATATGTAAATGACATGTACTTGTATAGTGCTTTATCAAGTCCAACTACCCCAAAGCGCTTTACACTGGTCAGTCAGTCATCCATTCACACCCTGATGGTGGTGAGTTACATTATAGCCACAGCTGCCCTGGAAGCCAGGTTGCTAAATCTTATTGCACAAAAGGTTTAATTGCGGAAATCCCTATGCATTGCATTAAGTATTAATACATTTATTAATACAGATTTATTTGCAGCAAAATTTGAACCCTGAAATGTGTACATGTTTCTCAGTTCTACCTTAGCATGACCCCTACTCTGACATAAAACATACTATATAACTCATAAAAAATCCAAAATTGTTGTCTTTTTCATGTAATCAGGTTAAACCAGTTGTATCTAAATAAGTAATATAAAATAAATTATTGCTGTAATTCTGATTCTTTTAGTAAGACATATAATTTGTTATAATCTCAGGTTTTGGACAGGCATTCCAAATGTTGCTCACAGAGGTCCAGTGAATGCTCAGACACATGAAATATTAGGGGGAACATTGGTCATGACAACCCCAGTGATGCACAGAAAGACTAAAGTCACTGCTTTCTTAAAAGGGAACTTCTGGTATTTGGTTGGAACACTCTGAGAACTATAGGCTGTCTTCTAAAACACAAATTAGCATGTTTTCTATTATTTATATTATATTGACGTTTGAATTTAATCGGGTTTAAATTTTATTGTATTCTGTTTCTGTGCATCTGAAGCACTGAGCTTTTTGAAAGGAGCAATAGAAATAAAACCCACTAACATTCACCCTGTTGCTAGAACAGAAATTCAGACGAGCCAAGTAAGTCACACATCAACATCGGCTTTTGCTGTTGAACTGCTTTTATTTTCTTCAAAATTGGGCTTTTTGCTTCTCTGCACAGTCAGAAGTAATAAAATCACATACTTTTCTCAGTATGTCTTCCACAGAAGGTATTCTGCTCACCTTTTCTGACAACGAGCTTTAGATCCCTGCCCATAGCTGTGGCTGGTTGGAACAGGCTGGTCAAGGGTGGAATAGAAATCCGGCAAAGGTTCCAACGAAGGAACGATTTAAAGGCGTGTCTCATTGTGCATAGGCTTAAGGGAAACACACTGGATCCATTTTCCAAGCAGGGTACCTCAACCTTGACCCACGCTCCCTGGAGTTCATTAAAGACCTCGCGCTTCTACATAAAGCTGTGTCAAATACATGCTTTGTTTCTAGCTCCTGAAAACTAAGGCTTTTTTCCTTAATTTCCTCTGAATTTATAAACAGCCAGCGCTGGTGTTACTGACACCTCCACTTGCAGAGGTCAGTAAACCAATCAAACTGGCCCCTGATGGGCCAGCTTGGGTCTAAAAGCCCCCATGAGCCTGCCACCACCCAAGGGACCCCTGCCCATATAATTGTAGCAGAGCCAGCTGAGCCCAGAGCGGTAGCATGAGCTCAAAGAGAAGAAACTGTACTTTACATTTTCATGTGCTTACCATGAACCTCTGCCAGATAACTGAACTCAAGACTCACCATAATCCTAAAAATTATTGTTTTAAAATGGAGCCGTTGGAAATACTGAAATTGGGAGCATTCGTTCGAACAAATGGAAAATCCTAGGTAAAACTAGAGCTGTTTGGAAAGAAACAGCTCATGGAAATAGCTAAGGCTATGAATGTCAGTTTGTTTAAACGTACACAAGTCAGTATGCATGCTAGACAGAGTGAAAGAGGGTTCTACCTTTTAAGTGACAGTCAGGTTTAGCTTGGATTTTCAGAAGTGAGGTTTGGTGAAGGTATTGTCAGTAACGGTTCCCTTAGCTTTAGTAGAAAGATGCCATCTGACTGTAAGCTTGTTGGAAAAGTAAGTTCCTTCTCAGAGAGGTGGAAGCTGAGCTAGTCAGATGTAGTCACCCCCTCAGCTGATCATGAGTCTGTCAGGAGAAAATTCAAATAACTACAAGACCTGGAAGGTACAGGAACAAGCGCAAGCAAAATCCAAGCCAACCTAACTTCACAAGTTTAAGGCTAAGAAACTTTGCACCTTCAGGCTACAGGAATGATAAAATGTGGATTTGGGAAAAAGCCCTGCTCCAACTTCTCATAGCTAAAATATAGCAGAGACCAAAAGTTCACATGAATGTCATTATAATTTGAAATATTATTTTATTGATTTATTTCAACTATTCTCATCCCAGGGAGGAACAAGAACCCCGCTAACATTGGGTTAAATATCTCACAGCAACTTATACTGACAACACATTTGGAGTCATCAAAAAAACTTGAAGGATAGTACTAGCCTGATATTATACCAGGGATTGAGCTGCGGGGGTGCACGAGATAAAAAATGTAATGGCAGTCTGACAGTGCTTTTTTTTCCCCCACACAATAAAGACGTGTAAATAAACATTTCCTCTGTAAAAATTTTAATCAAAAACTGTAAATTTATTTAATAAATAAAAATGTATTCACACAAAAATCTATTTATTTAGAAAAAGTCTTCTTCTACGCTTCATTTTAAGATGAAATATAGAGGAAGTTATCTTCTTCTATGCATTGTCCTGTATACGCACGCTTAGCTTGTGGCTTCTACTTCATTCATTCTCGCAAATATGCTCAATTGGCTGAAATCGGTGAAACTGTCAGGCAGGTAAGGCAAGGCAAGGCAAATTTATTTGTATAGCACAATTCAGTACAGAGACAATGCAAAGTGCTTTACATGATTAAAATACAGGAAAATAAAACAGAATATAAGCAAGTAGGAATAAAATGTAGAAACAAAATAGAACATCAATAAACAGTTGGACTAAAAAAAAGTTGAACTAATGCTGTTTCAGTAGAAGAGTTTAACTAGAACAGTCAAAAACAGTCCTAAGCAAATGTGTTTTTAATCTTGATTTAAAAGAACTCAGGTTTTCCGCACTTTTACAGTTTTCTAGAAGTTTGTTCCAGATAAGTGGAGCGTAGGAAATAAATGCTGCTTCTCCTTGTTTAATTCTGGTTCTAGGTACGCAGAGAAGGCTGGAGCCAGAAGACCTTAGTGCTCTGGATGGTTGATACACTGATAAGTCTGTGATGTATTTAGGTGCTAAGCCATTCAGGGATTTATAGACTAACAGAAGTATTTTAAAGTCTATTCTCTGAGATACAGGGAGCCAGTGTAAGGACTTTAGAACTGGGGTTATGTGTTCTACTTTCTTAGTCTTAGTGAGGACTCGGGCAGCAGCGTTCTGGATCAGCTGCAGCTGTCTGATCCACTTTTTAGGCAGACCTGTGAAAACACCATTGCAGTAATCAATTCGACTAAAAATAAACGCAGGGATTAGTCTTTCCAGATCCTGCTGAGACATCAGTCCTGGAAATGTTCTTCAGGTGATAGAAAGCCGATCTTGTAATTGTCTTTAGATGCTTTTGGAGGTTCAGGTCTGAGTCCATCACTACACCCAGGTTTCGGGCCTGATTAGTGGTTTTTAGCTGAAGCGACTGAAGCTGTGTGCTAACCTTTGATCTCTCCTCTATTGGTCCAAATATTATTACTTCTGTTTTGTTTTTATTCAATTGAAGAAAATTGTGGCACATCCAGGCATTGATTTCTTCAAGGCATTTACTCAGTGCCTGAACTGGTTCGTAGTCACCTGGTGACATGGTGATGTAAAGCTGTGTGTCGTCTGCATAGTTACGCTAATGTTGTTGTTTTTTTATTATCTGAGCTAGGGGGAGCATTTAGATATTGAAGAGGAGGGAACCCAGGATGGACCCTTGGGGAACCCCACATGTGATTTTTGTCATTTCTGATGTAAAGTCACCTACTGATACAAAAAAGTCCCTGTCCTTTAAGTAGGATTTAAACCAGTTAAGAGCTGTACTAGAGAGGCCGACCCAGTTCTCCAGGCGCTCTAACAGAATGGAGTGATCGACAGTATCGAATGCTGCACTGAGGTCCAATAGAACCAGCACAGTGGTTCTTCCACAGTCAGTATTTATATGGATGTCATTAAACACCTTTATAAGGGCGGTCTCTGTACTGTGGTGAGCACGGAAGCCAGACTGGAAAACGTCAAAGCGGCTGGTCGTTGTTAAGAAGGTGTTTAATTGTTGAAACACAGCTTTTTCAATAATCTTACTGATAAAGGGGAGGTTTGAGATGGGCCTGTAGTTCTGGAGCATTAGTTTGTCTAAATTGTTCTTTTTCAGCAGTGGTTTGATAATTGCTGTTTTTAGGGACTGGGGGAAAACACCTGACAGAAGGGACTTGTTTATTATCTGAGTCAACTCAGACGCTATGACAGGCAAAACTTTCTTAAAGAAAGCAGTGGGGAGAACATCAAGGAACTTAGCTGCTGAATGATCTGCTCTAAGCTTTTGTGGTTTATTTGGCTGAATTGGGACATTTTGTCAGGTTCCTGCTGGATACAGCTTTGGTTCTGGAGTTGGTATGGATGTACAAACTAATCCTCTAATCTTTAGGATTTTCTCAGTAAAGAAGTTTGCAAATTCATTGCAGGCCCTGGTGGAGTGGAGTTCGGAAGTCACGGACACAGGAGGATTTGTTAACCTGTCGACTGTGGCAAATAAGACACGAGCATTATTAATGTTTTTCTTAATGATCTCAGAGAAGAAAGATTCTCTTGCATTTTCAATTGTAAGTTATATCTGTAAAGTCTCTCTTTCTAGATTTCATAGTGAACCTGGAGTCTCGTCTTTCTCCACCTGCGTTCAGCTTTTCGACACTCCCTTTTTTCACCTCTAACTGCTGGAGCATTTCTCCAAGGATATATTTTTTTCTTCCCGGAAAGAACTTTCACTTTAACTGGAGCAATGCAGTCAATGATGTCTGAGACTTTAGAATGAAAGTTATCTACTAGCTTATCTACTGAGTTGTAGCCCAAGGTTGAAGTATCAGAGTAAGCTTGAATAAAAGTTTCCATGGCATTGTCCTTAATGGTGCGTTTTCTTACGATGTCCCTTTGGCTAAATGAGTCACTTGAAATTATTCTTTCAAAGGTAACAGAAAAGTGATCAGATAAGGCAACATCAGTTACATTGACCTTAGAAATCTTTAGACCTTTAGTGATGATCAAGTCTAAAATATGTCCCTGTTTGTGTGTTGGCTGTTTGACATGCTGAGTTAAACTAAGGTTTCTAAGTGTGTCACACAGTTTTTTTGCACTTCTGTCTTCAGGGTTGTCAACGTGAAAGTTGAAGTCTCCCACAATAATTAAACAGTCATAATCAACACATATCACAGACAGGAGGTCACTAAAATCATTAAAAAAGTTTGATGTGGACTTAGGAGGCCTGTAAACATTCAGAAACATAGTTCGTACCGGGCTCTTTACCTGGAGAGCCAAATGTTCAAAAGAGTCGAATTTTCCCAAAAGCACCTTTTTACACTTTAGTGAATCATTAAACAATGTTGCTACTCCTCCACCTTTCCTTTTCTGTCTGCTCTCACAAAGACAATTGTAGTTTGGAGGAGTCGTCTCTAATAGAATAGCTGATTCATTAGATTCATGTAACCATGTTTCTGTTAAAAACATTACATCAAGATTATTGTCAATAATGAAGTCATTAATTAAAAGGGATTTTCCTGACAGAGATCTAATGTTTAATAAACCCAGTTTATATGACCTAGTGGTTGATGATGTCTCTGTGACAGGTTTCATCTGACAGTTTATGACTTTTAAGTATTTGTTCCTGTTTATCCTTATGTTTTTCTTTTTTCTGCCACGTATCATCACAGATATTCCATAATCTCCGGCAAAAGGCCCAAGCTTATGCTGGAAACTGTCATGTCTGATAAACGTGCGGCCAGGGCCCGATCTGTATCACAGCGAAGTAATCTGGAGGTCCTGAGCACCAGAATGTTCTGTGATACGTAGAGGAGGAGGATCTGAGGCCTTTGGAAAATGCTGGTTTAGTCACAGCAGAATGGCTATGTGGAGAGGATGTCATCTGTAGGCCAATCTTAAATATTTTGGTCATGTTCTGAGAAAATTCCAGAAATAGACATTCGGGGCTTTGTGGAGAAGAAGGGGAGGCAGGTGCAGTCTGGACCGGTGTTCGTGACGATGGAGGTTTTTGGTCCTCTCTTTGTCCTTCTGAGATCTGGGATGAATCCTCCTGTAGTTCTGACGAAGCCTCTTTCTGTGTCATCTTTCTGGCCATCTTTATCTTGGCTTGTTCGGGCTGTACTGGGCTTATCATTTGTTTTGGCACTGGTTGAGCTTTGTTTTGGGACAAAGCTGATGGTGCATGGTTCACAGAATAGAAGATGTTTGAAATCAGCCATTTTGCACCTGACCTATTTAGAGAGAAACCATCTCTGTTGAACAGATGTCTCCTCTTCCAAAAGATGTTAAAGTTGTCTATGAAGGTTACAGTTGTTTGTTTGCATGTTTTTTCCAGCCATTTGTTTAGCATCAGAACTCTGGAAAAAATCTCGTCTCCACAATTAACAGGCGCACGAGGGCCGCTGAGAAACACCTTGACATTAAGGCCATCAACTAGATTTAGCAGACAAATGTAATCCTCTTTCAATACTTCTGATTTTCTTATCCGGTTGACGTCACCCAGGGCTACAGCTTGTATTTGTCATGATTTGGGTTTTTGTTATGGTTTATGTTGGTCTTTTTATTTAGTTCACTCTCCTGTCTTAGTATTAGCTCTGGTTTTTATTATTTGCTAATGCTCTGTTTGGTCTTTATGTTGATTTTGGTTCTGAATTAGTCTAGTTTAATTTCTGTTTTGGTTTAGTAATTCTCTTCATGTAATCAATTCTGTCTTAGGTTTAGGTTCTGTATTAGTTTTGGTTAATGGAATAGTTTGAGTTTTAATGTGGTTTGATTTTGTACTTTGTTTTATATTATCAGTTTCTTCTGGCCTGCTCTGATCAGTTCTGTCACCAGCCTTTATTCAGTTCACCTGCCAGCATTCTTTTGTCCTTCTGTCACTCCCCTTCACCAGTCACCATCCAATCGGCTTCAGTTTACTTCCAGCCATTTTGTTCCCCCTGATCAGCTCCACCCATTCTGGTAATTAGTTTCACTCTGTTCACCTGCTCACTCCCCTACTTATATCTGCCTCTGTCTCCTGCACTCTGCCAGATCATTGTCTAACTGTCTTTTGGTGAGTCTAGTCCAGCATTCCCTGTTCTGTTTGTTTGCCTGTTGACCTGACCCAATTTGCGTTTTTGACCTCTGTGCCAGCCTGATCCTGATCCTGTTGTCCTTGCCTGTTTTTTCCTGCCCGCCTGTGTACCGACTTGGAACTATTATTTGACCACCGAGCCTGCATATTCCCTGACTGAACGTTTTGAGCTTTATTAAAGCCTTTTTGTTTTTGACATACCTCTGAATGTTGTCATGATTCTCCTGGGTCACATTTTGGAGCGGAGCAAATCTGTTTCGTAACGGAATTCCAACATTTCCAGCAGGCTTACTCCTATCATTTGTTGTGGGAACAGCCCGCTGTTGTTTCACTTATCCTGGGACAGTTCTCTGTAGTATCGGCCAGTTTCCTTTGTCTAGGAGTGGGGTTTGTTGCTTTGGTCTTGCACCCAAAGTGTTCCAGGGATTCTCATTTTCCTCAGGGAGCTGTTTGTTCAATGAGTTTCTGGGCTGGTGGTCACCGTTCGGAGTCACAGGCAGTGTTGTTTCATTTCCATACGCGCCGTTTACATCATAATTCAGTTCGAGTCGGCAGATCTTCTGTTCCATAACAGCTATCTTCTGTAGAAGCGTGTCAAAGTCCACTGTGGTGAGGGTAGGCATCTTTCCAAAATCAAAATCAAAAATAAACAAAAGAAAATAACTAAATCCAACTTTCTGTGGTTTTGGCTAAGAGATAAAAAGGAGATAAAAAGTAAAAAAGTAAAAGGCAGGAAAATGCAAGCAAGTAGGGAGCAGAGAAAAAAGCGTCCGACTCCTATCAGAGCGCAGCAAAGAGTCCTTAGATGTCTCACCTAAGGTGAGACATCTAAGGTCAAAGTTAGTGACGAAGAAGGAGAGGAACCAAGAGAGAGTGAGGAACCGGAGGCAACAGAGAAGAGAATTGCAACGGATCTGGGAGAAGAGAATGAGCAGCTGTCAGAAAATGTCTCTCTACCTTCCGTTCTCCTTGAATGTTGTCCCAGACAAAAGATGGCAGCCAGCAGTCAGAGCGCTTTTAGTAATTATCAAAACATTTGTATTTAAAATTTTATATTTTTGATTTCCTTCCTTGGGTTTCTTAGTCTATTAACAAACTAAACTGTACTGGGTTTTCTTTTAGTTAGCGGATGTATTTTGTTTAGTTACCCCATTGTGTTTTAATAGTTTGATCAGCCATTCTATACTCTTTTTATTTCTTTATAAAAGCGTGTTCCCACCAAACGTGATTTGGTGATAAAGTCACAACCTTTGCATGCTGTCGTGCAACTGACGTATCGCCAGCAATTCGTATGGCGGGCAACAAGCCAGAAATACAGTAGTACAATGGCGCTATCTAGTGACACTTTCACTTTAAAGTTTTACCTGTCACTCCAGTCTCCTCACTCCCTCTTCTCCAGGCTTGCTCATTTCTGGACTATTTTCGGTAGTAATAACTGGTTGAGTCATACAACTCAGACTGACCGCAGACCGCCACTATCAAGCTTGTCTTCCATGTTGAATGAAAACAGCTTTGTCTTCGCTGCAGTCCTTCACCCCACGTCACATCCACATCCAGTTCTTGATTGGTTGTTGTGACGCGACAAGACACAAAAGTTCTGATTTTTCAACTCCAGCTTTTCATTCATCGCAGGAGTTGTGTCGCTCTGGCTGTAATCGCCACAATCGCAGAAATGGGTCTGTTGCTTCACATCTATTGCTTCACATCACACCTGTGTTGCACCTGGACATAGGGATAACGTGAATCAGCCACTCAGGACGCACATTCACGTTCGTTGTCAACGAAGGCCAGGTATGTTTTGTTTGTGCAATCAGGTAGTTTGTTGAGTTAATATCTTTTTGCTGGAGTTAAATTTTGTTTCTTTGACCTCAGTATTCCACAAAAAATTTACTGATCTCTCCACATTCCCTACTCCACTCTCCACAATCAGTGTCATCTACTGTCGCCAATTATCACTATGCCGTTGCACCTGGGACTCTGTCTACAATACCTGCCTCACTCAGCCTCCCCCTACTAGAACGTTTCTATTCACTGCCTGCATGTCTACTCCTCGGTCTTTGCGTGCTCTGATGGTAAATCCTACTGTTCCTGCGCTCCCCTTGCCCTCACTAGTTCTATGTTTTAGTGCCTGTGTGTACCATTAGCTTTTGGTGTTTCCTGTGTGGATAAGTGCCCGCTCTGCCCTCTATAAGGAGTCGTCGGCTGTGTAGTCTGGACATCTGCCTGTTTCTGCCGGTATCACCTGTTCAACCTGTCTCAATCAATTCCTGCCATCTCCAGCCAGTCCTGCCTTCCTGTATTTACATTATCACCAATAAATCTTTTAAAAGCACAACTCCAGGTCCGTCTGGAATGTCGGGTTCCCAGTTCCCATTTTGTCATTACAAAAATGTTTTGGGTTAAAATTAAAACCATGTTTTTCTAATAATTCTGCTGCTTTTCAACTCGATCCATCACAGGGCTTATTGTCTCTGTGTCACGTTCTGTTCTGGTTTATGTTTATTATTTGGTTAAGTACCTCTTTCCGCCTTTGGGTTTATTTCCGTTTTGGATTCTAGTTTAGCCCCTTTATTGTGTTAGTTATCTGGTCCCTGTTTTTGCTCTGTTTTTAGTTCTGTGCTTGGTTTGTTCGGTTTTGTCTTAGGT
This sequence comes from Fundulus diaphanus, assembly GCA_037039145.1. Taxonomy (NCBI): domain Eukaryota; kingdom Metazoa; phylum Chordata; class Actinopteri; order Cyprinodontiformes; family Fundulidae; genus Fundulus; species Fundulus diaphanus. Next base: position 54,613,490 of record CM073126.1, read on the forward strand.
TTATTTTCTAGTGTCCTGTCTGCTCCCTTAATCACTCCCACCTGTCCTTAATTAGTTTCCCTCGGCTCACCTGTCTATCCGCCTATTTAAACCTGCCTTAGCTCTCTGCTCCCCGTTGGTTCATCACACTTACATGCTCACGCGTCTGTTCCTCCTCGTCTTTTTCGGTAAGAGCCCCAGCACCTTGATCCTGTTTTGGTTAACCTGCTTCTGTTTATTCTGCCCAGTTCTGTTCCTGTCAAGTGTTTTGGATGTCTGCCTTACCCTTTTTTTTGGATCCGGTTTTTGTTCATTTGCCCTTCAATAAAATCCAGCAAAAGGAAAAACATTGTTTTGGCTGAATTCCGGGTTCTGCTCCACACCATTCATGACAGATGAACCGACCAAGAAATAAGAACCCGTCGCCAATTCATTTTTCTTTCTCTGGAAGAGCAGCGCTCTGCGAAGCCGGCACTTTGCCCAGCTCGCCGGCTCGCATTGTTCGCTCACCGGATCTCTTCCTGGGGGCGGATGAAGGATCGATAATGGGATCTTCTTTCAAGGGAACCAGATTAGCGTTCTGTCCTCCCGGTGTCGGTCCCAGACGTCTCCCCCGCAGCAGCAGCAGCAACGCTAACCAGCTTCCTGCTCGGAGCTTACGCTCGGGAAGGCTCATATTGGGTGATATTGTGTCCGCTCAGAACAAGGGGGAGAACTCACCAGAGTCCTCCGAAGATGAGTCCACTTGGAGGTTTTTCCCTGATCCGTATTTGTTTGAGGAGGTTGAGGCAGACGTAATCGCTGACCTCCGTCCGGATCTTTTCCTCAACCCAGGTCTTTTTCCTGATTGTGTGGAGGAGGCGTGCCCGCCAGCGCGAGCCCGTGCTCTTCCTGTCCCTCCGGCAGATGCAGATCCGCAGCGTCGCAGGACGACGGCGTAGGCGCCGACACGGATCTGACCCGGTAATCCAAACTACTGTTCCCTCACCGCCACCCGCTTCCGACGTCCTCCTAACCGAGAGATCCCCCGCTTCATCCATGATCGCGTGTCCGCCTTCCAGTGCGGCGGAAACAATCACTGGCCCAGCCCACGGTGGGATCTCGGTGGCTCCGCCCACGGAGTCTCTCACGAACTTCACCTGCAGAAATCTGGAGAGGTTAAGGGCTTTCCCTCCTATGATAAGACGGTTGAGAGAGGCTCTTTCAGTTAGTTATTCTTTGACCTTGGACTTTAAGTTAAAGGAGTTAGAGGAGGGTTACAGGTCAGCCCTCCTCTCGCTACATTTCAATCTGCCTTCACCCATCCCTAGTTTTATGCAGGCATCCACTTCTTCCTCTAAGGATGAGACGCGGGTTCAAGATGCGTGCAACGTGGAGGCCCAGGTGGGTCCGTCGCCAGCGGGCGCCGAGGAGACCCTGGAGGACCCGCCCTCAATCTCAGCTCCAGTGCCGCCTCCTCACAGCTTTAAGGCCCAGTCTCCTGTGCCGGCTCCTCGCAGCTTTAAGGCCCAGTCTCCAGTGCCTGCTCCCCGCAGCTCAAAGACTCATTGTCCAGTGCCTGCTCCACGCAGCTTAAAGGCTCAGTCTCCAGTACCTGCTCCACGCAGCTTAAACGCTCAGTTTCCAGTGCCTGCTCCATGCAGCTTAAAGACTCAGTCTCCAGTGCCTGCTCCACGCAGCTTAAAGGCTCAGTCTCCAGTGCCTGCTCCATGCAGCTTAAAGGCTCAGTCTCCAGTGCCTGCTCCACGCAGCTTAAAGGCTCAGTCTCCAGTGCCTGCTCCACGCAGCTTAAAGACTCAGTCTCCAGTGCCTGCTCCACGCGGCTTAAAGGCTCAGTCTCCAGTGCCTGCTCCACGCAGCTTAAAGGCTCAGTCTCCAGTGCCTGCTCCACACAGCTTAAAAGCTCAGTCTCCAGTGCCTGCTCCACGCAGCTTAAAGACTCAGTCTCCAGTGCCTGCTCCACGCGGCTTAAAGGCTCAGTCTCCAGTGCCTGCTCCTCACAGCTTAAAGGCTCAGTCTCCAGTGCCTGCTCCCCGCAGTTTTAAAGCACTGTCATCCATAGCCTTTAGCCCAGGGCCTCCTGTAGCCTGTAGCCCAGGGCCTCCTGTAGCTTGTAGCCCAGGCCCTCCTGTAGCCTGTAGCCCAGGCCCTCCTGTAGCCTGTAGCCCAGGCCCTCCTGTAGCCTGTAGCCCAGGGCCTCCTGTAGCCTGTAGCCCAGGGCCTCCTGTAGCCTGTAGCCCAGGGCCTCCTGTAGCCTGTAGCCCAGGGTCTCTTGTAGTTGGTAGCCAGGCGGCACTGGTTTTCTGTACCCAGGCACCTCCCGTAGCATGTAGCCCGGCGCCTCCTGTAGCATGTAGCCCGGCACCTCCCGTAGCATGTAGCCCGGCGCCTCCCGTAGCCAGAAGCCAGGTACCTCCGCCTGTAGCCAGTAGCCCGGCGCCTCCTGTAGCCTGTAGTCCGGCGCTGTCCCCAGCTTTTAGTACAGCGCTGTCCTTAGCCTTTAGTCCGGCGCCAGGGTCTGTTTTCTCCCTCTCCAGGCGTAGGCCTCCGAGGGCTCTGCTCCGCCGAAGGCCTCCGAGGGCTCTGCTCCGCCGAAGGCCTCCGAGGGCTCTGCTCCGCCGAAGGCCTCGGAAAGCCCTGCTCCGCCGAAGGGCTCCGAAAGCCCTGCTCCGCCGCCGGAGAACCTGACACGCCGGAGCCGTGCTCCGGGACGTCCGCCGGAGAACCTGACACGCCGGGGCCGTCCTCCGGGACGTCCGCCGGAGAACCTGACACGCCGGGGCCGTCCTCCGGGACGTCCGCCAGACTTTTTGTTCTATAACTCTGTTTTTTGAGACTTTTCTGTTAGTTGTTAGTTCACCCTGTCTGGGTTGTTTTTGGTTCAGGTTTTGATTGGTCATCTGTTCGCCGTGTCGGGTTGTTTTGTATGGACTGTGTCCCTCCGTCCTGTAACCCCCCCCACCCACCCGGTCTAATCTGTTTTATTTTCGGTTCGAAGGACGTCTGGAATCCGTCCTTGAGGGAGGGGCTCTGTCACGTTCTGTTCTGGTTTATGTTTATTATTTGGTTAAGTAGCTCGTTCTGCCTTTGGGTTTATTTCCGTTTTGGATTCTAGTTTAGCCCCTTTATTGTGTTAGTTATCTGGTCCCTGTTTTTGCTCTGTTTTTAGTTCTGTGCTTGGTTTGTTCGGTTTTGTCTTAGGTTTATTTTCTAGTGTCCTGTCTACTCCCTTAATCACTCCCACCTGTCCTTGATTAGTTTCCCTCGGCTCACCTGTCTATCCGCCTATTTAAACCTGCCTTAGTTCTCTGCTCCCCGTCGGTTCATCACACTTACATGCTCACGCGTCTGTTCCTCCTCGTCTTTTTCGGTAAGAGCCCCAGCACCTTGATCCTGTTTTGGTTAACCTGCTTCTGTTTATTCTGCCCAGTTCTGTTCCTGTCAAGTGTTTTGGATGTCTGCCTTACCCTTTTTTTTGGATCCGGTTTTTGTTCATTTGCCCTTCAATAAAATCCAGCAAAAGGAAAAACATTGTTTTGGCTGAATTCCAGGTTCTGCTCCACACCCTTCATGACACTCTGATGTATTGAAACACACAGCTATACCCAGGTTTCAACCATCTAACTGTTGTTTGAGGTAATGCTTCAGAACTTAGAGGCAGACCTCCCTCAATCCTTCATCTGCTTTGTGCAGTACATCAGTAGCAGTGGTAGCAAAACAGCCCCATGAGACGATGTCACCAACACCATACTGGACAGTTAGTCCATTAGTATTTATTAGTTGGCAGCCTTACCTTGACTTGACCTTGACCAAACATACTAGTTACCATTGTGGGAAATGCTGAATATTTATCTGTCTGACCAGATAAAGGTGTTTGGCTTGTCTGTAGGAGAAGCTGTAAAATTATATTCAAGGCTGAAAGAGCGTATTTTGACAGAAGAAAGTCCCTATAATCTCACAGAAAAGGCCAGAAGCCTGATGTAAATACTTCAAATGTGAAAATTAAATCAGTTCAGAGATCATCTAAGCAGCTCAGTTATGACCCTATGTACTGTAATACTCAGAATATACATACATATACATACACTACCGTTCAAAAGTTTGGGGTCACATTGAAATTTCCTTATTTTTGAAGGAAAAGCACTGTACTTTTCAATGAAGATAACTTTAAACTAGTCTTAACTTTAAAGAACTCTATACATTGCTAATGTGGTGACATCAAGATGGCGCCAGTGTATTCGGCACGCCGTCTGACTCGCTCTCTCTACATTGTTATTTTTGCTCTATTTATGCATTTGTGCTATTACGGTTCTGGTGGCTTAATTGTTTACGACCGTCAAGCACTTTTGGACATTAAAACTTCGGTGGATCTACAATTTGGATATGGTCTGGGTCCGAGAGGCCGAGGGTTCCAGTTCCTCTCTGACATCCCTACTGAGCTGCTGAGTTATCCACATCTGATTCCGGAAAGGCGATTCCGTCGAAGACGTGGTAAACGTGGAGGACTGGCAGTGAAGATTAAAGCTTATTTGGCATTTCTTCGCCGTCGTGGCGGCTCTCCTCGACTGGGATGGTGTCCTCGTTTCCTGAGTGTAGGACGCCGCTGGACTCGCCCCGTCATTCCTGGGATGTGCAACTCTCGGATGGACGCGGTGGAGGGTTTCTATCATCGACGGCTTCGGGACCGAGAGAGGAATGTGGATTATGGAAACCTCATGCGGCTGAAGTATGCTAAGTCTTCAACTTGTGCTTCTGCTCCATCAACCATCCACTTGGCTTTGGTTAATGCTAGGTCTTTAGCTAATAAGACCTTCGTGCTACATGACCTGTTTACTTCTCGGGATTTGGATTTTTTATTCATCACAGAAACTTGGCTACAAAAAGGTCAGTTGTTCCCGTTCTCTGAACTTCTACCTCAGAACTGTGCATTTATAAACTCTCCCCGGCTGACTGGCAAAGGTGGAGGTCTGGCTACAATTTTTAAATCCAGTTTCCACTGTCAACAATCATCTATAAATTCATTTTCCAGTTTTGAGCATCAAGTCTTTGAAGTGAAATTAACTGAACCAATTGTGTGTGTGGTGGTCTACCGTCCGCCAAAGTTCAACAAGGACTTTATTCATGAATTTTCAGAACTTATGGCATGGATTACATTAGAGTATGATCATATTTTAATTACATGTGATTTTAATATACACGTATGTTGCCCAGATAAACCTCTGGTGAAGGACTTTTTGGACTTGATTAATTCATTCCATTTCTCACAATCTGTGGTTGGGCCAACGCATTTAAAGGGACATACTCTGGATTTGGTATTATCATATGGGCTTTGTTTGGATGTCATTGAAATCCTCCAGACATGTATTTCTGATCATTTGCCTGTTTTATTTTCTGTTAATATTTCATCTTCTGTGGATACAAACAACACAAAACCTCTACCTTCTCGTACTATAAACTCTGAAACTGTTCTTCAACTAAATGCAATCCTTGCTAACACTACATTCCCCACTGATAGCAATCTTGATATTGAAACTCTTATCCTAAATTTTAACAATGCATGTTCAAATGCTCTAAACACAGTAGCACCCTTGAAAACCATAAAAATTACAAAAAAGAAACTTTTGGAACCGTGGCTTAATGAAACCACTCGTGCACTTAGACGGAATTGTAGGCGAGCTGAGAGGAGATGGAAAAAAGATAAATTGAAAGTTTCATATGAAATATTGAAAGACAGTTTATTTAATTATCAGAATAATGTCAAATTAGCAAAATCTAAATATTTCATTAATGTTGTAGCCACAAATAAGCATAGGCCTCAAGTCCTTTTTAATGTCCTAGATAGGATTGTTAATCCCTCGACTACATCTGGCCCTTTAGCCTCTGCTGAACTTTGTGAGGCCTTTTCTAAGTTTTTTATAGAAAAAATTGTAGCTCTTAGAAGCTCGAATACCCTATTAGTTTTAGATTTCCAAGAAATGCCACAATGCACAGCTGTTCTGGAGCATTTTCAGCCAGTTTCTTTAGATGAACTCACCTCAGTAATTAAGTACCTGCGGCCATCAAATTATCCTTTGGACTGTCTACCTACTCGTCTGATAAAAGACATTTTTCTTACTTCTGGCCTATATATCTTAATGGTGATAAATGCCTCATTGCAGTCAGGTTGTGTCTCATCAATACTTAAACATGCTGTCGTTAAACCCCATCTTAAAAAACCCAATCTAGACTCAAGTGTACTAGCAAATTTTAGGCCCATTTGAAAACTCCCTTTTTTATCTAAGGTCCTTGAAAAATTAGTTTTTATTCAGCTTGAAATGTTTTTAAAAGACAATGATATAACTGAGACATTTCAGTCTGGGTTTAAAGCTGCTCATAGCACTGAAACAGCTTTGCTTCGAGTGTATAATGATCTTCTTTTAACAGTTGATTCAGGCAATGTCGCAGTTTTATTACTTTTAGATCTGAGCGCAGCATTTGACACTGTAGACCATCAGATTCTCTTACATAGATTAAAATATTGTTTTGGCCTGAGAGGCCCGGTACTTGGATGGTTTAAGTCTTATTTAGAAAACAGAACTTTCTCAGTTCATTTAGACCAATGTTGTTCTGGGGCTAAACCTTTAAAGTACGGTGTCCCCCAAGGCTCAATTTTAGGTCACATTTTGTTTATTTTGTATCTATTACCTCTTGGTCAGATTTTCCATAGGTTTAACGTTTCATTTCATTGCTTTGCAGATGATGTCCAAATTTATATGCCCCTCAAACTACAAAATGGCAAAAGTGAATCTCTTCAACTATTGAACAATTGTTTAACAGAAGTCAAATCTTGGATGGAACAAAACTTTCTTCACCTCAATCAAAGTAAAACGCAAGTTATACTATTTGGTCAGAGTCTTCACACAACAGATCCAGATCTGATTCTTGGTTCTTTAGCTCGGTTTTGTCAGACCTCTGCTAGGAATCTTGGTTTTACTTTTGATAGTTGTTTAAAGCTAGATAATCAAGTTAGCTCTGTCGTTAGATCAAGTTTTTATCACCTACGTATTTTAGCTAAAGTTAAATCTTATTTTTGTTTAAAAGACTTTGAAGGACTTATCCATGCCTTCATCACATCTCGTTTGGACTATTGCAATTCATTATATAGAGGCCTGGATAAATCACAGATGCAGCGACTTCAAATGATTCAGAACGCAGCGGCTCGGCTTCTTACAGGTACCAGGAAGCGTGACCATATAAGGCCCATACTGGCCTCTTTACATTGGCTGCCTGTTTTTTATCGAATAGATTTTAAGATTCTCTTATTAACTTATAAAGCTTTAAATGGATTAGCTCCCCCTTATCTTTTGGAACTTTTAAAATTTCAGTCCGTATCCAGAACCCTACGTTCTAATAATCAGCTTTTACTATCAGTTCCTCGGACCCGACTTAAGAGGAAAGGAGATTGGGCTTTTTCTGCTGTTGCTCCTTCTCTATGGAACAATCTACCGTTCCAAATTAGATCTGCCCACAGCCTGGATCATTTTAAATTGCTTCTTAAAACTCATTTTTATTCTTTGGCATTTAATTAAACTAGTGTTTGATACTTTGTTTTATTCATTTGTGTTGTTGTCACTCTTGTACAGCACTTTGGTGCAGTTCTATGCCTGTTTTAAAGTGCTATATAAATAAATTTGACATTGACAATGACTATTCTAGCTGCAAATGTCTGGTTTTTGGTGCAATATCTACATAGGTGTATAGAGGCCAATTTCCAGCAACTATCACTCCAGTGTTCTAATGGTACAATGTGTTTGCTCATTGGCTCAGAAGGCTAATTGATGATTAGAAAACCCTTGTGCAATCATGTTCACACATCTGAAAACAGTTTAGCTCGTTACAGAAGCTACAAAACTGACCTTCCTTTGAGCAGATTGAATGTCTGGAGCATCACATTTGTGGGGTCAATTAAACGCTCAGAATGGCCAGAAAAAGAGAACTTTCATCTGAAACTCGACAGTCCATTCTTGTTCTTAGAAATGAAGGCTATTCCATGTGAGAAATTGCTAAGAAATTGAAGATTTCCTACAACGGTGTGTACTACTCCCTTCAGAGGACAGCACAAACAGGCTCTAACCAGAGTAGAAAAAGAAGTGGGAGGCCGCGTTGTACAACTGAGCAAGAAGATAAGTACATTAGAGTCTCTAGTTTGAGAAACAGACGCCTCACAGGTCCCCAACTGGCATCTTCATTAAATAGTACCCGCAATACACCAGTGTCAACATCTACAGTGAAGAGGCGGCTGTGGGATTCAGGGCTTCACGGCAGAGTGGCAAAGAAAAAGCCATGTCTGAGACTGGCCAAAAAAAGAAAAAGATTAAGATGGGCAAAAGAACACAGACATTGGACAGAGGAAGACTGGAAAAAAGTGTTGTGGACGGATGAATCCAAGTTTGAGGTGTTTGGATCACAAAGAAGAACGCTTGTGAGACGCAGAACAAATGAAAAGATGCTGGAAGAATGCCTGACGCCATCTGTTAAGCATGGTGGAGGTAATGTGATGGTCTGGGGTTGCTTTGGTGCTGGTAAGGTGGGAGATTTGTACAGGGTAAAAGGGATTCTGAATAAGGAAGGCTATCACTCCATTTTGCAACGCCATGCCATGCCCAGGGGACAGCGCTTGATTGGAGCCAATTTTATCCTACAACAGGACAATGACCCTAAACACACCTCCAAATTGTGCAAGAACTATTTAGAGCAGAAGCAGGCAGCTGGTATTCTATCGGTAATGGAGTGGCCAGCGCAGTCACCAGATCTGAACCCCATTGAGCTGTTGTGGGAGCAGCTTGACCGTATGGTACGCAAGAAGTGCCCATCCAACCAATCCAACTTGTGGGAGTTGCTTCTGGAAGCGTGGGGTGCAATTTCTCCAGATTACCTCAACAAATTAACAGCTAGAATGCCAAAGGTCTGCAATGCTGTAATTGCTGCAAATGGAGGATTCTTTGACAAAAGCAAAGTTTGATGTAAAAAAAATCTTATCGTTATTTCTAACCTTGTCAATGTCTTGACTCTATTTTCTATTCATTTCACAACGTATGGTGGTGAATAAGTGTGACTTTTCATGGAAAACACAAAATTGTTTGGGTGACCCGAAACTTTTGAACGGTAGTGTACATACACACACACATATATATATATATATATATATATATATATATATATATATATATATATATATATATATATATATATATATATATATTAGGGCTGGGCAACGATTAAAATCTTTAATCGCGATTAATCGCATAATTTGCCTGATTAATCATGATTAATCGCATTGTATGCGCAAACTCCAAGAATGAATTCAAAAGTAGTGTAAAGAGCACTTTATTTTAATGTTCTGCTGCCATATGAACAAAAGTGTTGTAACATTTGTAGCACTTATCAGTAACACATATTTAGTGTAAAGCTCAACTTAAACATGTAAAACAAAAAATAGCAATAATAATAAATTAAAGCTTATTGCCACTGACAGGAAATTCTCTTTATGGGGAAAAAAATCTACCAAAAACAGGCAATTTCTGAGGTAACAGCAGGGAGCAGCATTACCATTTTATGTTCAATGCCAAAGTGTGAAGCACAAAAAAAGGTCTACAGTAGCTATTCACTTCGCCATTACATTGGTTAGCTTCTCTGAGTCATTGAATTGTTTGGTGATGTCTACAGTGTTTTTGGCATTTAAGTGATATGTTAAGCTCAAGGTGCTCCGGTGATAAGAAAGTTTAACTTGGCAGTGGGTACAACTAACTTGTTTCTGTCATATTCGTTGCTGGAAGAACTTTAAACTGAAATGCTTGCTAACTCGATATGCTTGCATGTTTATTTGACGTTAACACGCAGGTTTTTGTTGTGGCTTTCTCGTGTGCATATAGTGAAAGGCAGGGAAAAAAACAGGCAAAAATACATGGATACTTTGAAGCGAGAAGCGACTTCACCGACGGCGGCAATACAGACGCACCCCCCCCCCCCCCCCCGCTAGTCAACTCACCGCCTCGCCTAAGCAAATTCCTGCAGGGAAACACTGCCTTCCGCATGTCAGCTTTCTTTTTTTCCGCGTTTTCCTTTTTCCAGCCAGTACCTTTCTTCCTGTTTGAATCCGAGGCTGGGCTGACAGCGAGGTTATTGGCGCATTAGCGCCACCTACTGTTCTGATTCAAACCCCTACACCGCAGCAACAGACCTTCACAAAATAAAAGCATGTGAGCAACATGCGTTAATGTGCGATAAAGTAAATATCGCCGTTAATAGTCTAATGAATTAACGCGTTAACTTGCCCAGCCCTAATATATATATATATATATATATATATATATATATATATATATATATATATATATATATATATATAGAAGTAACTTTTAGTAACTTTTATTTGTCCCAATATGGGCAATTTTTGTGCAGTAGTAATAATAAACATTCACACTTCACACATAAAAACACAAGAAACACATAAAATATAAAAGTAAGGTAATAAATATATATAAATATGTGCAGCGCAGAGAATGAATAAAGCAAAGGCCTATATGTATGCAACGTGTGACTATCTGCTTTTCCTGGTAGTGTTTAGCAGCTGGACAGCAGAGGGAAGAAAAGAATGTTTGTATCTGTTTGTCCGGGCTGGTGGATATTTAAAACGGGAACCAGAGGGTAGAAACTGAAATTGGTTGTGTAAGGGATGGGTGTAATTATCCAAGATGGACTCAGCCTTCCTAATTACCTGCTCTTTGTATATTTCAGTCATGTTTTTCTGTTGGACGCCTGTGATTTTACTACATACCTTAATAATCTTGGATATGGCATTTTTATTCTTTACGTTAAGAAGAGCAAACCAGCACATGGCAGAGAAAGTGAGTATGGACTCTATAAAGGATCTGTAGAACATGGTCATCAGAGTCTTGTCAACCTGAAACCTGGCTAGCTTTCTGAGGCAGTATAAGCGCTGCTGCCCTTTCTTACACAGCATGTCTGTGTTACTGTTAAAAGTTAATTTGTCGTCTATAATAGACCCAAGATATTTATACTGGTGAACAATTTCAATGTCTTGCCCATTTATGATGGTTATAGAGGGGTTGAAGGTCTTGTGCCTGAAGTCAATACACATGTCCTTTGTTTTGGTGACATTCAGTTCCAGCATGGCTTCCTGGCACCAGTTTGTGAAATAGTCCATGATGGGGCCATGTGCAGTTTCACTGTCCTCCAGCAGGCTCACAATGACAGTGTCGTCCGCAAACTTGACAATGTGACGATTGTCAGTTTCAGAACAACAGTCATCAGTGTAGAGGATGTAGAGAAGTGGAGATAAAACGCACCCCTGAGGAGAGCCTGTAGATGTGAAAGACAGTCCAGAATAATGGTCGTTTACTCTCACTCGCTGGGAACGGTTGGTGAGGAAATCCAGTATCCAGCCGGAGATGCTGGAATCCAGTTGGAAGCGTTGTAGGAGCTTTTGCACCAGTAGGTGGGGCTGGATGGTATTGAAAGCTGATGAGAAGTCCACAAACATTGTCCTGACATGGGTTTTGGGGCCCTCAAATTGTTTGAGGATGAGATTCAACAGGGTTATAGTTGCATCCTGGACCCCTATGTTGGTTCTATATGCAAATTGCATGGGGTCTAGCAGGTGATTGGTTCTCAAGATAATGTTCTTTTTGGCCAGCTTTTCAAAAGACTTCATTACAAGAGAAGTGAGGGCTATGGGCCTGAAGTCATTCGGGGTCTTTGGGTGGTTTTTTTTCGCTATGGGAACTATTGTGGATTGTTTCCATAGATCAGGAACCGTCTGAAGGGCCATAGACAAATTGAAAATGTGTTTAAAAATTGGGCCAAGCTGCTCTGCACAGCAGGACAGCAGACGACCGGATATGTTGTCTGGTCCAGGGCTAGTTTTAACTTTGCAGTATTTAAAGATCTTTACCACATTTGGAAGGGAAAAACAAGTGGCTGGCTTGGAAGTGGTTTGCAGTTCCTGTTTAAAATCTGAGATTTCCTTTTTGAAATCATATTTTCTATCGAACCGTGTGTAAAAAGTGTTTAACTCCTGAGCAAGAATGGAGTCAGTTGGGTAACCGTCCAATGCCAATTTCTTTGAATTTTTATCGTTTAACCCAACCATTGTTTTGACTGAGTCCCATGCTGAACCCAGGCTATTGGTACTCAGTTTCAACTCAACTTTGTGCTTATATTCCAACTTAGCCCTTCTTATTTCATGCTTGATGTCTTTTTGAATGTCGTGCAGTCCAGTGGAGTTATTTTGCTTAAATGCTCTCTTTTTCTGATTCAGCAAGGTTTTCAGGTGTTTACTGACCCAGGGCTTGTTATTAGGGTATATTTTGACTACTTTGGTGGAGATGACAGTGTCTTCACAGTAAGTCACCCACGAGCTCACTACATTAGTGAGCTCGTTAATGTTTTGGGATGTCTGGATAAACTCCTCCCACACAGTGCAGTCTAGACACCCCTGCAGGGTCAGTTTTGCCTCCACAGTCCACACTTTAACAGTTTTGGTGATCACCTTCCCCCTCTGAAGGCGTGTGCGATAGGCTGGTATAAGATGCATGGCGTTGTGATCGGCGGAGCCCAGAGGAGGGAGAGGGGTGGAGTCATAGGCGTTTTTAATTGAGCCATAGCACTGGTCCAAAATCTTGCTTTTTCTAGTGGGGCAGAGTACATATTTATGAAAACACTTGAGCACCTTCTCCAGCGAGCAGTGGTTAAAATCACCCATAATCAGGTTGGGGGCGTCGGGAGATAGTGCCTGCAATCTGTTCACTGTCTGTTGAATTAAATCCAGTGCGCAGCTTTCGTTGGCCTTCGGGTTGATGTAAACAACAGTCACGAAAATCTGCGGAAATTCCCGAGGCAGGTAGAAGGGGCGCACAGACACGGAGAGAAGTTCGATGTCCTTTGTACATAGTTGCTCTCATACTAGTGTTGTCCTACACCAGCGGTCATTTATGTACAAGCAGACACCTCCTCCGCGCGTCTTCCCGGTGGTAGTGACATCCCGAAGGCAGGGGGATACGTGCCAGGGGCCGTCTTGATCGCTGTCGCACCCCGCCTCTCCTGCCTCGCTTCCTGATTTTGAGGCGTGATGAGCTGGAAAAGTTTCCATCTACACTATCCGCATAAAGTTCAGTTGAGTCCGAAGGCAGCAGATCTGGAGGAGGCGGCGCAATGTCCGCGGTCACTTTAAAACTTAAAAGAAAGTCTCTGGAGTATATATATATATATATATATATATATATATATATATATATATATATATATATATATATATATATATATATATATATATATATATATATGCAAACTCTATATTTGTCAGCAATTAAAACCCTAACAAGCTGAGTAAAATCAAAAACTAGATGCAGTTCAATGACTTTGAATATAAAAGCCAAAAATAAACATAGCTAAGGGTTAGAAGTTAGAAGCCAAGAAACATTAACAGTTTTGCTTTTCAGATACAAAACTTTATATTTTCCGGTATGTTAATGATAATTCAATAACAGAGATAAATGTTTTTCAATTATCCATTTAATTTTCTTTACTTTTCATCCTAAAAAGCGTCATACCGTCTAACCCTGTTAATGACCAAATCCCAACAATAGTTTAAGTATCACTTTAAACTCTAATTAAATGAGAGATGCCAAATTTGTCTCATGGATTTTATGTGTTTTAAATGTATTTAAATAATTTTTTTTGTTTGTTGGTTTGTTTTTTAACATGAACTGACTTTTCACTAACTCCCTTTCAATCATTAACTGGAGAAGACACAGCATGTTGTCCATGTGTGGTTGCCAGTGTCAGCCAGGTCATGTACAGCCCTCTCCATGTTGATAGAGTTTCTAAAACAGTTGGGATCTCAGTACAGCAGCAGCAAAGCCTTAGAACTGTGCTCCCCCTGGTGGCTTTATACCCTAAAGGCCCAACACTGCCTAAACATACCAGTAGAGACGGAAACGCACTTAACCTCAGCCTCCTGAAACAGTGCTGCAAGCTATCAGACGTCCCTTGTCATTCCTGATAGAAATTTGCTATGCAACATAGAATGATAGCAAAAAATACTATCAAGTAACATTAAAAGTCTGTTGTTAGAACATTAAAATAAAATACCTTTGTGACGATTTTATATTGGTTTATATGCACCTGTATACTCTGATGATGATTTAAAGTACGTTCTGGTTCTCTACTCTGTTGACATGAACGCACTGTTACTACATTTTTATTTTAAAAGAGAAGAAGTGATCACAAATAAACTGCTGCAACGTTTTGGCCTGCCTCCCTATTCTCAGCCTAAAGCAGCTAGAACCTGGAGCCTCGGTGCTGTCATCCTGTCTTTGAAGTACCACTGAGTGACAGGGACAGATGATGCTACAAACAAGATGAAAGGTGAAGCAAAATGTCAGCCAAGCCACTTTTCAGCCTCTCATCTCATAACTGCCGTACTGTCCTTGGTGATCTTATTAAGGATCAGCTAAAACATCGATAGGAGACAGGAACTAGGTCAGTGTCTTTACAGCAGCTGTTGAGAGAGATGGGTTTGGACATAATACAAAACCATTGCACCTATGTAGGTTAAAATGTCCATTGGCTAAATTGTTTCTTTAGGTGTTTAGATTCCTGTTTGAAAAAGGTGTGGCCAAGACATCTGCACATGCTTATATGGGAACATATTATATTTAATCCTTCTTTGCACTGAAAAAGAAATACTTTAGGAGCAACAGGAAGTGTGAAAAAGTTTGGTGGTTTCTTACTAAAAAAAATCAAAAATGATGAAACAAACAAGGTGAAGAAAAGATACAATAAAGATACCACAAAACTATACAATATGGCAATACAAACAATACCACCTCTAAGATATATTACAGTAAGTTTGATCCAATGCAGCATGTAAACCAGATTAAAATAACCCTAATTTAACTAATAATGAACGAACAACACAACCACATAAAGTTATTAATATGTTTTGAATGATACTGTAGAACTGCATTAAATTGTATAATTCGATCCAACACTTATTAAAATTAGTACTTTCCCTTTAAAGGGGCTAGACAACAAATTTCCTTTTTCTGTAATTTTGGGGGTATAATATGATCTGTTGTGTGCTGATGAGGCCGTGTGAATGTCAAAAGCAGGTGCAAATGACCTGCTCATGGGCAGTCACCTTTTTACTTTACTTAAAAACGGTCAGATCAGAAAATGGTTTATCGTTCTACATAGGTTGTCTTTCTACGTAATTCATATTCTGAGATCAGAGCACACCATCAAGCAATACACCGGCTGATACACCAGCCAGCTAATTTAATGGTGAGTCCCGCTAGCATGTCTGACTACTCCACTCAAGCAGAGGATGGCCACTAAACAGGGGATTTGTTATGTCTTGATGGTGCTCAGAAACAGATGAAAGTTTCCACTTACTCCTGAAGGATAAGAATTGCTTTATTGTCCCGTAATGGGGAAATTCGGATGAGAGAATCAGAGTGGCTGAAGTTCATTTATGGGGAGATACCACACAATTATAACCCAGATTATTACCACAGTGAAGTTAGTATTAGGTTGCATATTCGCGCTATGCAGCTTCGGCGGTGTTTGTCTCGTGTTTGAGCTAATACAAGGAGGCTGATCTGGGGATGCCTGCGAGAACTTTTACTGAACGTTTTCAAAGAAACTGATTTAGAAAAAAACTTCTGTACCAACACTGGTGGTTGTGACCACAGCTCTGTCACTACTCGTAAATTTATTTCATTTGGCTGTGCAAATTCTCAGTTATCCGGGTCATTGCAACAGCAAACAGGCTTAAATCAGAGGCAACTGTACTTTCGTTCAGTTCTTTTTGAAAGCGTTTCAACGAATATCCAGGACTCCAGGATAGGTGTCGAAACATTTTCAGAAAAAACTGAACGAAAGTCTGGTTTATTTCATTTCTAAATCCTGTCTCGCCTGTAAACATATGAGCACTGTCTGAAGCAAGAGTGCAGCAAGCTCTTCATCTCGGTCCGGTATTTGGACCGAGGTGGAGAGCTTGCTGTACAGCTGCCGTGGACAGCTGCCGTGGATGTTGGACAGGCCTCGCCTGTCCAACATACTGCAACACAAACATGTCCACTAACCATAAAAACATATTGATTTGTAATATTGATTGATAATTGATTTGTGGGGGTTAGTTTGACCAATTTCCCAAATATGGTTGTAGCCAATCAGAGTGAAGTCAACTAGGTAGAGCTGTATATCATTACGGCACCAAACCCTTTTACTGAGGAGGGAAATCTGGCCTGCCAAAACAACCCATTACAAAAAGGTGATATTATTTTTTTTTTATGAAATCCTTAGAGAATTTACATATGCAGCAATATCAATTACATGAAATACTTTATATAGTGTTGTCATGGCCATTTTAAATAAAAGCAGTAGCAAGGGCCAATCAGAATACAGATACATTTTCCACTGTACAAAAAGAAGACTGGACAAGAAAGACTGAGAAGAAAAAATATGCATGTGTAAGATGCCAAGCCCGTGAGCCAAGAAAGAAAATTTAAATAATTGAAAGCTAAGTTTGAAGAATGTTTGATTTGAAAATTTTTTTAGTTAACTAGGTTGTTTCTAATGGGATTGTGGCATTAATCTCGACTTTAACCGTCTCAGTTGTTGTGGCCAAAACACTTCACCTGCTTTGCCTGCTGGCGGTGGTCAGACGGTCTGCTGGCGCCGATGTGTGGCAGTCTCACTTCTGTCAGTCTGCCCCAGGGCAATTGTTGCAACAAACATAACTCACCACCGTTAGAGTATGAATGACTGAATATAGTGTAAAGCGCTTTGTGATTGTCAAACTTGATAAAGCGCAATACAAGTACAAGCCATTTACCATTTACCTTTTGTGCAGTTGCTGCGAGTGTGTCAAGCATGAGGCAGCCCCGGCGGGGCCTCGGGGGTTCCGGTTCCGGAGGGTGTGCCGCTTTTGGTGTGGGCCGGCGCGCGCCCGGGTGTCCGCCCCTGCACGGGGCCTCGGGTGTGCTGGGGGGCCTCGGGGCCCGTTGGGCTGGTAGGGGGGCATGGTCATTAACATCTCTGGGCAGATGCTCTTCTCCTTCATTGGATAGGCACTCTACCAGTGGGGGGAGGGGGAAGGAGAGGGAGTAGGGACCTACCCAGCCTGGATGTCTACTGTCGAATGTATGGTGAGTTGTTTGAACGTTAGTGTTGGGGAGGGATTAAATCTACGGGTGGGGGGGGGGGGGGGGTGGACGTTCTGCTGGGCTTGTGTCCGGCCCCCTGTCCCAGTCCTGGTCCGTGTCGTCTTCCGGTGCGGGTTTCGCTTGGGGGGTGGGGTTTGGGGTGGCTCGTGCGGGCCGTCTGGCCAGGGTCCCCCCCTCTTATTTATTTATTATTATTATTATTATCATTGTTATTATTATTATTATTATTATTTATTTAGGTTTTTTTGGGGGGGGGGAAAGCCAGTAGGCTTGGTGGGTGGGCTGGGGGGGGTTGAGGTGTTGGTTCCTGGTGGGTGGTTGGCTGGCGGGCCCTGCGGCCTCTCCCTGGCCCCGGGCTACGGTGGTGCTGCTGGCGAGGCCCCCTTCTCTGGGTGGGGCGTTCGGGGAGCGGGGGTGCCAATTGGAGTCAGTAGGGGAGCTGGCTCCCTGGGATAGCTTCCCAGTCATTTGCTCCCCATCCCCGGACTCCTCCCTCTGCCTGCTCCATCACGCCTCCACACATGTAGGTCCTGGGGGAGGGGGAGTTACTGGAGGTTGCCACTTTCTGGTGACGCCCCTCTCCCCAATTTTATCATGCATCTTAGACACCTTCACTTCAAACATTTTCACATGGCACACTCATGTAGGCCATGGTAGGGGGGGGGTGGGGGGAAGACGTCTGGGGGGGGGCTTATGTTGTGTGAGCCTCACCTCGGACGGCTCCCTTCACCTCCTCTCCCACTTAGACATTGAGGGTTCTGGGCAGTCGCCCGGAGGGGGTGCGCTGGCAACAGCTTCCTTCCGGAAGGGGGGTGGGCTGTGCCGTGCATCCCCTTCGGCGCTCCCAGTTTTTAAACGCACTTGAGAACAACATGCAACAACACAACATCTGAGCGGGCGTAGGGAGGATCGGGGTCTTCTGCACACCCCCGTTCTCCGATGGCGGCAAGGAGTCTGGGGCCTGGAGGAGGTGCGGGCCACTGTGTCCGGGGTCTTGGCGGGGGGCTGCGGTGCGTAGTCAGCGGCTTGCCAGGTCTGGGGCTGATGCCTCCGCTCCCCCCAGGAGGGGCGGGGGGCAGGGATGGCAAGGGTAAGGTGGGGGAGGGAGGGGGTTTATTAGGTATTTAGGGGGTGAGGGGGGCTCTGGCTGGGTGGCTCGTGCGGGTCGTGTTGGCCCGCCCTATTTGGGGGGCCCGGTCCGGGGGGCGTCTGGTCCGGGGCCGGGGCCGGGGGTCGGGCACAAGCAGTCGTATAGTCGATTTGGGGTGACCCGCCCCCCTTTGGTCAGTGTTGGATGCGAGTGCTATGTGGGAATGTGTGTACAGCGTCTTTTTTTTTTTTTATCTGTGTGTGTTGAGTGGGGCACAAGGGAGGGATGGGGTGAATGAGTTTTCCATTTTTTTTTTTTTTTTTTTTTCCCCAGGTATGGGTGTGGTCCGCTCCCTCTCCCAAAAACATCTCAGGTCTCCGCTAGGTGCGGAGCCCATCCCCCCACGTCCTGCCCTCCTCCACTTCGTTGGCGGGCGCCTTGGCCCTCTGGCGCATTGGTTGGCTTCGGGTTTGGGGCGGGATCCCGGGCGTGCGCCGGCCCACTCCCGGCGGCCTCTTCGCGGGGCCTGGCCCCCCGGGGGCCCCAGGGGGCGGGGCGCCCAGGGCCCATGGCCGGGACCACTCCAGCGGGGCTGGCTGCCGGCGGGGCCCACGGGCTCGTCCCCGCGGCTCTTGAGGGCGTCGACATTGCTGTGGCTGGGGGATTTCCTCGGGGTCGTCTCTGCTCCTTCCTTGGGCGGGGGGTTGCGGATATCCTGTGTCGGCCCCTCCTGGGCGACCTGCTTTATGGGCCCCTTTGGGAGTCCGGGGTTATGGGTCCCCTGACTCCTGCCTCTGTGCTCGGGGAAGGCGGGCCTTTGGTTCTCCACAACCACTATCAAGCTATTTCCTTTTGGAAAATTTTCACCTAAACTAGTGCACTCTCACAAACTCCCACAGGTGCTGGGTCCCAGGTATTAAGTGTTCACTTATATACAGTAATCTTATAATTTATTTATTTATTTATTTATTTATTTATTTATTTATTTATTTATTTATTTATTTATTTATTTATTTATGTTCTTTCACTTTCTTTTTTCAAGTATCACATTACACATGTCAGCTTACATAATAATATATATGATTTAGCAATGGCATCTAGGTGTTATTCGATTGTATTTGTTGCTTTATGTCTGTTGGTTGTGCTGTTCTTTTTGCATCTCTCTTTGCAGGTGACGGAGCAGACGGAGAAGGTTTTATAATTCTCTCCCTTTTATCTCCTCTTTCTTTCACCTCTACTCTTTTTTTTTTCTCTTCTTTCTCTTTCACTTCTTGCTCTTCCTTTACTCTCCCATTGTCATGTCCATATAATTTGAAATTCTCCTTGCAGGAATCACAATAAAGCTATTTACAAGCATAAATCAAGTGGAGCACTATGGCGAAAGCTGTTCGCTCCACTTGTAAAAGCAAAATCTGTCGAGCTCTATCTGGCATTGAGACATCAATTCCTATTGCCACATTGCTAGACAGGACACTGGAAAAAAAAAAAAAAAAAAAAAAAAAAAAAAAAAAAAAAAGCATGAGGCAGCTTTACAGACTTCAAAGAAAGTACTGGCATACATGTGAAATGTCCTCAACAATATACTGATCCAATGCTCATTGTGCATTAAATCTAACACTATCAAAGTTCCAAGATATGTTCTTGCTCTGGCCATTTTATTAATGATGCATCCTTCTGCATATTGGGTATCCCACAATGCATTATTATTATTATTATTATTATTATTATTATTATTATTATTATTATTATTATTATTAATACTACCACTACTACTACTACTAATAATAATAATACATTCTAATTAAAAGAGATTTTATGAATACTCAGACACTTTTTCAAAAACAGTACATCAAATCAACAAAACAATATGAAATAATACACTAAACACATTAAAACACAAAACAAATCACACTGAGCTAAACTTTAACAGCAAGTTTAAAAATGTTTGCTTTTACCAGAGATTTGAAGGTATGCAAGTCAATGCAGTCTCGGATGTGTTTGGGGAAGGAGTTCCAAAGGGAGGGGCAGCTACAGAAAAGGGTCTGTCGCCCCAAGTTCGGTACTTGGTCTTAACTGGTGGAGGTTAGCCTCAGATGAACGGAGCCTGTGGGATGGATTGTGACGATGGAGCAGATCAGTGAGGTAGGAATGGGGTCTGCTTATGGAGGGCTTTCTGTGTGAGGAGGAGGATTTTGAACTAATACGCTGTGGAACCGGGAGCCAGTGGAGTTTTGGATGTACTATAGTTTTTTTGAATGTTTTGGATGATGTTCTGTAGAGGATGCTGTTGCTATAGTAAATTCTGGAGGTGATGAAGGCGTGGATGAGGGTTTCTGCAGAGAAGAGTGATGGACGGAGACCTAGTTCTAGTGGTTTGGTTTATGTGATGTTCAAAGGAGAGGTTATTATCAAAGATGACTCCGAGGTTGCGACTGTGGGGGGATGGAGACAAGGTGGCGTTGTTGATGGTGAGGCAGAAACTGTCCGTGATCAGGTCTGATTTGTCACAGTTAAGTTTGAGGAAGTTGGTCTGTATCCAAGATTTGATGTCAGCCAGGCATTTTGAGAGAGAAGAGTGAGTGGCAGGGGTGATGGAGTTGGTGGAGATATAAAGCTAGACGTCATCGGCATAACATTGGAAGTGGAGACCATTGTGGGGGATGATGTTTCCAAGAGGGAGCAGGTAAAGTATGAAGAGGAGAGGACCAAGCACCGAACCCTGGGGGATCCCAGGGGACAGAGGAACAGTGGAGGAGGTGCAGTTGTTGATGTGAATGAATTGTTGTTGGTCTGTGACATATGATTTGAGCCAGAAGAGTGTGGTGCCAGTGATGTAGAGAGGACTAAAGGCGGGAAAAGAGAATGGTGTGGTTGATGGTATTGAAAGCTGCGTTGAGGAGGATGGGGACGGTAAAGTGGCCAGTGTCCGCAGAGAAGGATATAATTGGCAACTTTCAGGAGAGCTGTTTCAGTGCTGTGTTGGGAATGGAAACCAGACTGAAATGGTTCAAACAAGTCATTTGAGCAGAAGTGGGCTTTGACTTGTGTGGCGACAATATGTTCCAGTATTTTGAACAGAAAGGGGAGATTGAAGATGGGTTTACATAAAATATGTAGATATCAGTTTGTAGCGGTGAAAATACAGATATAATGAATGTTAGTATATGTTGTGGAAAACTGCAAGTGTGATAAACTTGCTCGTTTATTCTAAAATAATGAGTTCCTTGTTGTTGTTTCAACTCCCGGCTTTTATTTAACAGATGCTCTCTTAACACAGGTCCCAACAAAACAATGGCTGTCATAAAAACAACTTCCCGCACTGACCCCAGTGCTGCTGTGCGGTGAGGATCTATAGATCATAAGAGCCAGTAGTGGATCTTTTTGTTGCAGTATTCTTTTTGCCGTTTGCACTGCACGTTCAGCATGTCCGTTGCCCTGTGGATTGTGGGGGCTGGAGGTCACATGCTTGAAGTCCATCTCATGGGCAAAGTCTTTGAAGACTTCACTGCTGAATTGTGGCCCATTGTCACTGACAACCTCTTCTGGTAATTCATACCGGGCAAAAGTAGCTTTCAGCTTTAGAGACACTTGAGCGCTTGTGGTGACTGGCATGTGGAGAATCTCCAGGTATCTGGAATAATAGTCTGATATGACAAGAAAGTTCTCTTTTCCATGCTCACAAAGATCTATGCCGATTTTTTTCCATGGCCTGTCTGGGAGGGGTGTTGACAGGAGAGGTTCTTTGTTTTGTGCCCTCCTGTGCTCCCGACAGTACATGCAGTTCTCCACTCTGTGTGTGATTTGTGAAGCTAAGCCAGACCACCACACCGAAGTGTTTGCTCTCATTCTGCATTTGTTAAGTCCTTGATGACCATCATGTATGTGTTCTAACATTTCTGTTCTCATTGACCCAGGTATCACTATCCTGCCCCCCCTGAGTATCAACCCATCATTCACAGACAGTTCATTTCTCACAGGAAAGTATTCTCTTGCACTGCTCTGTGTGTGTTGTATATGTTCAGGCCACCCATTTTTATGTACCTGATTACAACTTGGAGATGCTCATCAGCGGCTGTCTCTGCTCTGATGCCATCCATCTTTGTCTGTGATTCTGGGATGCTGCTCATCACAGCAGCTACATAACACTCAACATCCGTATGGCTGTCTCTGCTGTGCACCGTTCCCTGTTGTGGGCTCCGGGACAGCATGTCTGCCACAACCAGTGTTTTCCCAGGTGCATATTCAGCCTCCAAGTTAAATCTCACAAATCGCATGAGGAGTCTTTGACATCGTACTGGTGTGTTGTCAAGGTCTCTGGAGTTCATCAGTGGAATGAGAGGTTTGTGATCTGTAATCAGTTTGAATGCAGACAGGCCATAGAGATATTTCTCAAATCTTTCACACGCCCACACAGATACAAGGCACTCTTTTTCAATATGAGCGTACCTCTTTTCAGCATTGCTTAATCGTCTTGAACAGAATGCCACTGGTCTCCAGTCTTCACCATGGAGCTGTAACAGGACACCGCCCACTCCATAGCTGCTAGCATCAGCTGAGACTACAGTGCTCCTGTTAGCATTATAAGGTAGGTGATGTTGAGAGAAGCTCTTTGATTCTGTCGAAGGCTGCCTGCTGCCCAGGACCCCAAATCCAGACTGATGTTGACTTTAGCAGTTCATACAGTGGTTGACTCACTGTGGCGAGGTCAGGAATATATTTCCCTAAATAGTTTATCATGCCAAGGGCTCTCTGGTGGGGTGAGCTTATTGATAGCTGACACTTTCTCTGGGTCAGGTCGCACACCATCTTTGTTGATCACCTGGCCCAAGAACTGTAACTCAGTCTTTCTCAGTGTGCATTTCTCTGTGTTTAACTTCAGGCCTGCTGACTCCAGACGCGCCATTACTTTCTGCAGGCGCTCATTGTGCTCACTCATGTCCCTCCCGAAGACGATGATGTCATCCATATAGACTGCAACTCCCTGCAGCCCTTCAAGAGTCTCTCCCATTTTCCTTTGGAAGATTTCTGGGGCGCTTGTGATCCCAAAAGGGAGACGCTTGAAGCAATACCTTCCATAAGGTGTTATGAAAGTGGTTAGTCTCTGGCTGTCTCTGTCCAGAGGGATCTGCCAAAAACCAGAAGCTGCGTCCAAAGAAGAGAAAACTGTGGACCCACTCAACTGGGCTATCATCTCTTCCGCTGAGGGCAGAATGAACCTCTCTCTTTTGACAGCTTTATTTAGTCTCTTTAGGTCGACACAGATGCGTGCCTTTCCATTCTTTTTCGGGACCGGCACCATCGGTGCACACCACTCCGTTGGTTCTGTTACAGCCTCGATGATGTCATTTGTCTCCATTCGGTCCAGCTCCTCCTTCACTGCTTTTAATAAGGGTATGGGGACCCGGCGTGCTGTGGCTACTGCATAGGGCTGAGCATTATCTTGCAGTGCAATTTTCACAGGCTGTGTTTTCAGTAGGCCAAACTCCTGTTCACTGGTACTGACCGCATACACTCGCTTTATTAGCCCCATTGCTAAAGATGTTTGCCTGCTGAGCAGGTTGTTCACACTCTCACCTCGAATAACATAAAGCCTGAACATGTATGTTTTTCCCTTGTACACAGTCTGCGTGATAAACTGCCCCAAACAGTTCAAACCACCCCGGGACCACTCAGTAGTTTCTTTGTCTTGTGTAGGACTCTCTTTGGCTCAAGTGTTTTATACACAGTCTCACTCATAACACTGCAGTCAGCTCCCGACTCAATTTTAAACTTCACTGGCATATTTTCAATATCCAGTGTTACTGTCCATTCATCATCATTTTCTGATGTACCATTAACTGAGCCCAGGTAATAATGTTTATTTTGTTCATCATCCATATCTGCCATAAAGTGTATGTTGCAAAACACATTCTCTGACAGCAAGGACCAGAACTTATAATATTAGGGGTGTCCCGATACCAGTTTTTTCCAGACCAAGTACAAATGTGAGTACTTCAGTTTAGATACCTGCCGATTCCAAGTACCGATGCTAAGTATCAGTACCTGGTGCCGACCCCATCAACTTCAACAACCTCCGTCCTATCTCCAATTTACCCTTCATTTCCAAAATTCTCGAAAAAACAGTTGCCTCCCAGCTCCATTCTCACCTATCTGCCAATAGCCTGTATGAAGAGTTCCAGTCTGGTTTCCGGCCACTCCATAGCACTGAAACAGCACTTATCAAAATGACCAATGACCTCCTCATGGCATCTGATTCTGGACTACTCACCATCATCATCCTCCTCCACCTTTGACACCATCTGTCACACCACCCTCCTCAGTCGGCTTTCTTCCATTGGCATCACTAACACTCTGTTGGACTGGTTTATTTCCTACTTTTCTGGCCGCACTCAGTTCATTCAACTGAAGACCCTCAAATCCACCCCCTCCCCCGTCACCTCAGGTGTGCCCCAGGGCTCTGTCCTGGGGCCCCTCCTTTTCATCATCTACCTCCTTCCCCTTGGCAATATCTTCCGCAAATTTAACATCCACTTCCACTGCTATGCCGATGACACCCAGCTCTACCTCACCACGCAACCATCGTCCTCTCTTCCTCCCACCTCCCTCACAGATTGCATCTCTGAAATAAAAGCCTGGTTCACCAAAAACTTCCTTCAATTAAACAGTAGTAAAACTGAGGTTCTCCTCGTTGGAACTAAATCAACTCTTTCCAAAACCAACAGTTTCCCCCTTATTATGACAGCTCCTCCATCTCCCCCTCCCCCAGGTTAAGAGTCTGGGTGTCATCCTCAATAGCACCCTATCTTTTCAATCCCATATCAATAACATTACCCGGTCTGCCTACTTCCACTTAAGAAACATCAACCGCCTCCGTCCCTCCCTTACCCCACACACTGCTGCCATACTTGTGCACAGCCTTGTCACCTCCCGACTGGATTACTGCAACTCTCTCCTCTTTGGCCTTCCTCAAAAATCACTCCATAAACTACAACTGGTCCAGAACTCAGCTGCTCGCATTATAACAAGAACTCCCTCTATCCACCACATCACCCCGGTCCTCCGACAGCTCCACTGGCTCCCCGTGCAGTTCCGCATTCAATACAAAATTCTCATGATGCCATTCAAGGCCCCGTCACCACCTTGCCCCCCCATATCTGTCAGGCCTCCTGCATATTCCCACCCCCTCCCGTGCTCTTAGATCCTCATCTGCTTTACACCTGTCTGTCCCTTCCGCCCGTCTCACCACCATGGGGAGCAGAGCATTCAGCCGCTCTGCCCCCCGCCTCTGGAACTCTCTACCACCCCTACAGAGAAACACGGACTCACTTCTCCATTTCAAATCACTACTCAAAACTCATCTATTTAAGATAGCCTATTCTCTTTAAATATCAATTTCCCTGTCCCAACCTCTGTATTTTTTAAATGTTTTTTGTTTTGACTTTGTTTTTGACATTGTGTTTTTTTATCATTATGTACGGTGACCTTGAGTGCCCAGAAAGGCGCCTTTTAAATAAAATGTATTATTATTATTATTATTATTATTATTATTATTATTATTATTATTATTATTATTATTATTAAGTACTTAATAAATAAGTACTTATAGATCCCAAATAGATTCAGTTATCTTCTCTCCTTCTTCTTCTTTGATCAAACAACTCCTTGGTGTATAGCAGCACTACCTGGTATAGAGTGGTATTTAGCCTTTGAGTTGCAGCGTAGCCCAGCCCAGGAGGAAAACTGGTATTAGTTTAGAGTATCGGATTGCTTTTACAAGTACTTGGCACTGATAGTGGGCCCGGTTCCGATACCAGTATTGGTATCGGGACACCACTATATATAGTATTTTTGTCTTTTAGAATATTTTTTACATTTTAAGTTAATGTAGCTATCTTATAAACTGAATTGGCACAATTTTTCCTTACAATACCAATTCATTTCTTTGTCTTCCAAGCAATTTTTTGGCATGTAAATTCCTAGTTATTATATAATTATAGTATATTGGTTATAATATTTCAAAACAGTAACGACTGTACGTCTTATGACCAAATAGACGACTTCCACTTTTCCTTGTAGATAATAATATACAGTTCCCTAAGATTGGCTTTTTATGTAAACCTAATTTAGTATAGTGTGAACCGACAACAATAATAACAATAATTAGATTATTATTATTATTATTATTATTATTATTATTATTATTATTATTATTATTATTATTATACTGATATTAGACTAATATGTGTAATTGTGTATTTTTAGTGAAAAAGTTATCCAGAACGGCTGAACGAGTCCTTTTGTTCAGATACCAAGATTAATACTTGAGTTGATTACCTGAATAATAATTAAAATAAGTCTAAACACACAAAAACTAAGATTTTAAGGTTTTCTAAGAGATATAACTGAAATCAAGTTGACTCAAATAAAATAGAAATAAAATACAACTCATTTTAAATTGTACTTTAACAAAGGAATAAGAGGGTTCTTGCAAATAAATTGTGTTCAGCAGAACAATATTTCCTCTCATATTTCTGCCGTGCAATTTGGTGGACTGATACATTTTCTTTACCCATTTCCTTTAAAGGAGAGTTTTGATGATTGCATCAGCATCCCTCAGGCTGCACACGCATTATCTCATTCCCGTCCCCTGAACAGTATGGATGCAAAAAATCATGGGACTTTAACCAAACCAATGTCACTCCAATAAAATGCTTCTGACTCAGGGTTTTCACAGCTGGGTGGATGGTGTATTTTAAACAACATAACTGAATCAATCTGAGCTGTATGGGATTTAATGCTGCACAGAACATTAAATGGTACAAAATCTCAACAGCCAGATGGTTCAGATATAAACATTCTGGGCTGATAATTCAAGGATTCAAGGATAATTGAAAGCAGTGGTTATGTTCAGATGTGTTGGATTAGACAGTTAAAGGTACCTATTTATAGAAGAACTATGACAGTCATCACATCCCCTACCAGGCTCTGTTAAAGGACCTCTGTGCACTCCCAGCCAAGAGAGGTTTTTCTGGATCAAACAGATTTTTCTTTTTCTTTTTTCTTTTTTTGGCCAGATGAGGGGGTTGTAGGTCTGTTTAATCTCCCAAAGCTATGACTGTACAGATATGTCCCACACTGGGGTTTTTAGCTAGCAGGACCTTTCAGCAGGAGATCAGGGATGTGCATATCTGACCATACTTCACTGTGGGGTGCTACATTGAGAGAACTGAAGGGAAGATGGGTCTGTCCGGGATCAGCAGAAAGAAAGCCTGAAAATGTGCAACATCATTCTTGTCTGTGCAGTTCTGCAGGATGTTGAGCTGGAGAGTCAGGCTTAATTTGATGCTCTGCAGCCAGATGAACTGTAACATGACTGAGAGCTGTCCGAGGGAGACAGCTCCTCATCCAGTACTTCTGTAATGAACCTGTTAAATACTTCTGCTTGACTAGCATGCTAATGAAATGTCATGACATCATATAACTATTGAAAATACTTTATTTCTGGCAGGAAGTACATTTTAGCTTTTAATTTATGTCTTTCACTTCCACATTAAATCTCTGCTCAAATGTTCTCAATTTCCATTCCAGGTAGACTTCAGTTTTTTTATTGTCTGTTGTTCATCCTGTGACTGCTGCCACCAAATTTATGAAGAACTAGGGGCTTTTCATGCAAATGGCTCCTGTCTGTAAGCAGCAGATTTGTCATTTATAGACTGTTAAATAGTGTGGGACTGACCAGGATACACTGTTTCAAATGACCTATGAAGAATGTGTGCCAGTTGTTAACAGCGATGCCCAATATGATTTCTATAACAGACCCTTGTTAAATAACTCTATTTCTTTAAATTGCTTTCTCAGAAATAGATGTGTATTTAAGATAATGCCAGGATATGCAGGGTGTTGTTGGATGTCAAATCATTAACGTCATTACCAATAAGATTTCTTGCAAAGATTTAGATTCACAGCAATCCTTTTAATTGCTACAAACATGCACAGCTGGAGTCAAAGTGGGCAGCCACACTGGAAATCCCAAATGTCACATTTGAAATGACCAAGAATCACAAAAAGCATTGCAATCTTTTCGCATCTGCTCATTTTTCTCGGATGAAAAACTAAGGACCAGATTATTTAAAACATCTAATCTATCAGAGATCTAAAATTCTGCCAAAGTTTGGATAAATCTTCCAATGAGGTTTGGAACTTAAAGAGGGAAAATAGAGAACATCAACACAGGAACAAGAAAAGTTGGAGGTTTTGGACTCTTTCCCAAAGCTACATATATGTGTACCCTCAACTGAGGATATCTTTCTGATACATCGGCGTTAAAATATTAAGAAATAGGAAAGATATTAAAAAAAAGTACTCTGCAGAACTCTACCACAGGTTACTTATGTTCATGCAGTATTCAGATATTTGTCCACAAATTTAAGACAAACAGCTGTTTTTTTCACAACCTATAGTATTTTAGTTTGATATCATATTCTGGGTTATTTTACTCTTGAAGTTTCAGCTCACACTCAAAACATGTACACTGAAATAACACAATATCCAAAGTAATCTAATACATTGTATATCAACAAAAGTTTCAATCATATTAAAATATGTTGTTTTTTAGCAGTCTGTTGGTAGACTTTGACACAAAGTAGGAATATTTACAATCTGTAATGCTAGGCTCTGAAGAGATTGGCATCCTATGTGTGTCTATTAATAAATTATTATAAACTATTTTGTATACAGACATAATCAACAACCCATTTACTGGCTAGATCTCAGTCTTGCAGAAACACCCACCAGCTGTCCTCACAACCAACCTCATACAGTCGGAGCTTTCCAAGCCTCAGAGGAGTCAAAGACAGTGGACCTGATAACATTGCCTCCTGGTTACTAAACTTTGCTCTCTTGAATCTCTCTCTGAGACTCAAGAAGCTCCCTGTCCTTTGGAAGACATTCTGGATTGTACCTGTGCCATAGAATAGCCTGTAAGAATGGACTGAAAACTAGAACTAGAACAGAAGAAACCCAACCCAGTTGGATTTTTGAAGATTGTGCATGCCTGTAAATGATATTAAGGCCATTTCAAATGTGCCCCTCTTCTGTAGCATTCCTGTGCTGTGTTTTTAATTTTCTAGAGGATATTGTCCATCCATCCATCCATTATCTGTAACCACTTGTGCTCGTTGGTCATTGACCAAGAGGCATGTTACACCCTGGACAAGTGTCCAGTCAATGACAGAGCAACTTAGCGTGTCTGCATGCACACACTCATACCTATGTACAATTTTGAGCGAGTATGTTAATCTAAAAATCTGAACTGTGGAGAGAACACACGCATGCACAGAGGGAACATCCAAATTCCACGCAAAATGACCCCAGGCTGGGATTTAATCCCGGACCTTCTTGCTGCAAGGCAATGGTGTAACCAACTGTATTGGTTCTGACTGATGACACCAACGTCTTCTGCAAAAGGAGCTTCACCAAGTGGGGAGAGAACACATCCCTGGGAGGCACCAGTGCTGATAGCTCTTGAGTGGGTAGCTTTACCTGTTGCTGCCAGTCAGTCAGAATGCTGATAATCCATTGACAGATGGAAGCTAATACTGTAAACTGGACACACACATCCTCAGAAAAACTGATGTTTGATGTCACAGTGTCAGTTAATGGATTCAGGTAAGTGGATGACACTTCAAAAGAGGGGAGTGGTGGAGTGGTGGCCTGGTTGGTTAGAGCATTGCGCTTGGGTCCCGGGGGTTCTGAGTTCAAGTCCCACAGACTGCCACTCTGGCCTCACTGTGCAGTGCCCTGGGGACTGCTCCCTGGGCACTGCACAGTGGCAGCTCACTACTCCCCAAGGGGATGGGTTAAAATGCAGAAATGAATTTCTCCATTGTGAGATCAATAAAGTTCAATTAAAAAAAAACACTCCAATCTATGTTGTCAAAGTAGACAACACAGATTCATCGACTCATCAGTGTACTCCATCAGCTCCATTCTCGATTGTAAAGCTCCACTCACAACCCGGAGTGTTATCCACTCCGTTCCATGAAGAGGTCTGGTCATGTCCTGGAACATGCTTTTTAAACCTCTGACATGATGGTGCACAAGTTGGCTTACAACCGGTAAGCCCGGGAACATCCATAACATCTCCACACTGCACCCTTCCCTTTCCCTTCCAACAGCAGAGAAGCTCGTCCATACCTTTGTCTCCTCCAGGTTGGACTATTGTAATGCACTTCTCAGCAGGATACCTGGCAGGAGTCTTCAAAAGCTCCAGTACGTCCAGAACAGCGCTGCCAGGATCCTGGCGAGGATGCAGAAACGTGAGCACATCACCCCCATCCTACGCAAAATGCACTGGCTCTCCATTCACCTCCAGATAGAATAGAAGATTCTTTTGCACACCCATCACTGTCTGCACGGTGTGGCCCCCACTTACCTCACTGAACTGCTCACACCCCAAATATCCACCCGGACCCAGTCAGGCCAACAGCACCGTCTGCTCCTGCCAAGGACGAGGCTTAGAACGATGGCCGACAGAGCCTTTGCGGCTGCAGCTACTCATCTCTGGAACGCCCTTCCGGACCCACTTAGATCACAAACGGTTGAGGCTTTTAAGAAATTATTTAAAACTTCCCTTTTCAGGAAAGTTTATGCTGACTAAAGCTTCATTCTCTATATATATTTTTATTCTTTTCAAGTTTTTAATGTCTGTTTTATTGATGTTTGTTGTTTAATCTGTCTCCCTCTGTAGCACTTTGAGGTTTGGTATGGAACATAAAGTGCATTACAAATAAAATGTATCATTATTATTATTATCATCATTATTATTACTTCCTAACAGTCCAAACTTGATAAGCATCTTTTAAAGCTCTCTAACAGTGGTCCAGAGAGTTTTCATCTGTGGTGGAACATTTTACATGCTGTCTGTACTGCTGATATTCATTGAAGAGGTTTGCTCTATTAAAATCCCCAAGAACAATGATGAGAGAGTCTGGGCGTTTTTTTCCCCATGTATGTTGTCAGGTACGCAAGTTTTTTACCACATTTTAAGTACAGTTTTGTGGTGGGATGTAAACAGTTGCCAAAATAAACGAGAACCCTCTCTGTGAATAAAAGGGTTTGAAGTTATAAATAAATAAATGGTGAAGACTACATGTCTTCTGCAAAACATTGATGTCAGAACATCATAGGCATTGGTTGCTTGTAATTGTGATAATTTTTCTGTTAGTTTTTTGTTTTAATTTTTCTGTTAGTTTTTTGTTCTTTCTATATCTCTTTCTGCAGGTGTAGAAGACTACGAGGACCTACCTTGTTCTCTCTTTTTCCTCTACACTAATTTTTGTCACCTTTTCTCCCTTTTAACATTTTGTCTCATCTTTTTCTCTTTCTTTCTTTTTAACCTTTCTCTTTCTCTGTCCATTGAACTTAAAATAATCCCAAAATAATATCCAATAATGTATGTGCATACATATTAAGCGGAGCACTATAGCGAAAGCAGTAATGCTCCTCTTGTAAAAGTAAATCTGCTGGGCTCTCTTTGGCATTAAGAAAGGCAAGGCAAGGCAAGGCAAGACAAATTTATTTGTATAGCATAATTCAGTACAGAGACAATGCAAAGTGCTTTGCAATTATTAGTGCTACACTGCCAGCCAGGACAAGTAAAAATAAAAAAGATATCAGGGCCCCAACTTTTGTTTATATAAAAGCAGATTCCATCCATCCATCCATCCATTTTCCTACACGCTTATTCCTGCTGGGGTCGTGAGGGGTGCTGGTGCTGTAGAAGTTTGATAAACTTCTACAGCACCAGGCGGGGTACACCCTGGACAGGTCGCCAGTCTATCGCAGGGCAAGACAGAGACAGACAGGACAAACAACCATTCACACACACAAAAGCAGATTCCATGCTCTCTATTTTTCCGTGGGAGCTCTGCGCTTTGGTGTGCTCCAAACAGCTGAAAGCCCAGCATCTGTAGTGCACAATCTGGGATGTGTTCTCAAAGCCAAGTTTTGATAAAGCAGAGGGCAGGTCCACGGTAGTCTGCCAAGTGGATCGATGGGAGCAGAGTGCTTATTCTGCTTCAAGAAAACAAAGCACGAGCAAGCATTGTACCAAGGTAGCCATCCACATTGCAATATCATTGGAAAAAATAAAAACATGTTTCCTGTTAACAGTAACAGTTTCAGCAGTGTGCTGCTAATGATGTAAGGCTTTTAGCATCAACCTTTTGATGTGCTAACGTCAGAGTTAGGATGGTGCTTTAAGAAATACAAAGTCAGTTGCAGGATAGGACCCCCCCATTCACATCCGTTAAACTTATTAGTTTACCGGATTTACCCAAACCTGTTTTGTGTGGGCGGGGCCTCAGTGAGCCAGGCCAACAATAGCACTAATGGTGTGCCATCGTTAGGGCAGGCCAATCTGCAAGTGAATCTGCAGAAGGGCACGCCCCTACAGCTTAAAAAACTTTGAATTTCTCCTTTGCTTGCTTTGAACTGTATTTATTTTCTGTTAGTTTTCAGCTCCTCCTTCCCCTCACTTAGCTTTCCCTTCACTCCCTCTGCAGTTAGTCACACCTGTTAGTCATTAATCAGTCAGACTCATTTCACCTGCCAGCCTCCTTACTTAAGCCTCCCTCTGCTTTCACTCCTCTGCCGGTTCGTCATCAGATAACACTTACTCCAGTCCTGTCTGCCTGGTTTGCTTCTGCTAGCCGTGTGTTTCCTGCCTCAGTGTTACTTTGTTGGTCTCTACCTACTACTGGATTTAACCCGTCTCACCTCTGGACTTCAGGTGGAGCTGCTATCCTGTTATTATTCTGGCCTGCAAGTATTCACCCTGCCTGGCTGCTAATCCTGTTGTGGTTCTGGCCTACAAGTACTCGCCCTGCCTGGCTGCTAATCCTGCTGTGACTCTGACCCGCTGGTATTCACCCACCCAAGCTACAAACCCCGTTGTGACTCTTACCTGCTAGAATGCCTTCTGCCGTACTGGTGGTCCCGCCTGCATGTCCCAGTCTCCACTCTGCTCTAGCCAGAACTCTCTCCGTGCCGTCAGCTCCTGCCTTCATCTACACCCCTGTTCCAGTTTAGTTCTGCCTTTCTGGTTTCATCATCCACTACTCCATCTACCTTTCAATAAACTTTCCATTTTAGCTCCGTGTGTGTGGTTCTGAGTTCATTGAAGACAAATCCTGACAGAACTGAAGAAGCTTCTCGGTTGAAGAGAGAATCATCTTCAACTACAGGAACTCCAGTTCTTTTTGTTTTTCAACCTTTTTTTTGGATTTGCCATGTCCTGGAGAATCTCCACCAGCATTGTGCTTTCAGCTACTACTGTGCGTTACTCTGTTTAGACAGAACAGAGACATCTGTGGTTGTGTAACTAGGTGTATGTCACATGACTGCAGTTGTTTATCTTTATTATTATTCAGATCGTGTTAGTTCATGTCCTAACACCACAGCTGTATATGAACACTGCATTTTTAACACAAACATATGAGCAATGAAACAAGTAAACTGTTCTTCTGTCTATAGTGAAAGTCACTGGTGTTTACCAGTGGAGTCTGGAGTTTGTTTTTCCTGGAGGCCTTCACTAACTGCTGGAATGGAGCTGATCAATTGTTCCACTGAGGTTCTGACAGGTTTCCCGGGTACTGTTATGCTGATTGTTTGTTTTTTTTAATCAAATGTTTTAGCTTCAGAAAAGGCAGTACACAAATGAAGCTGACATCATATCTCTCCATATTTTGTGTTTGCATTATTAATCTTTGTGTCATTGCGTTTGAGGAGAAGCGTTTTGCAGAGAAGGTTGCAGACCTTAACCAGCTTGTCTGCCAGCCAACTATGTAATCTTTGCCTGAAAATGTCTAGAAAAAGCTATACAGTGTCCTGTCAAGATAAGTATGAAAACATCAAGAAAACATCAAGCGCGTGCATGTACATCCACGTGAACAGCTGCAACTCAGGGCTTAGCCCCTGCCTGCCCATGAAGTGCCACCAACAGAACAGTGTATAGTAGGAG
Source organism: Fundulus diaphanus (assembly GCA_037039145.1). Taxonomy (NCBI): domain Eukaryota; kingdom Metazoa; phylum Chordata; class Actinopteri; order Cyprinodontiformes; family Fundulidae; genus Fundulus; species Fundulus diaphanus. The sequence continues at coordinate 54,647,811 of CM073126.1, forward strand.
CAAAATGAACACACCCAGCGGATCAAAATGTTCTCTTGCTAACAATAGATACTATTAAACTTTATAATGATATAAAGTTTAATTACTTGCTTCTTCACTAGACATGTTCCTCCAAAATATGATGTTGTTTTCTGTGTATCTATTCTTTGCAAATATGCATATAGGAGGCAACGGATGAGAAGGGGATGGGAAGGAGGGGTTGGGCTGGTGCTGGAGTAGAGGTAGAAAGAGGCGCGGCTAGATATACATCTTGTTTTGGTCTACAGACGGTGCTCAACCATCCACCTAGTGGTGAAATTTTGCTTATTGTTCCTTTAACTATAGCCGCTCATACATGGAGTCCCCAGGCCGGGACTCAAACCCAGGACCTATTTGCTGTAAGGTAACAGTGCTATCAACTGCCTCACTGTGCAGCCTCATCATGAAAGCCTCATGTTAAAGGAAATCAAAATGCTGCAGCTTTTGGCAGAAATTACTAAACACAATGGTGGGATTGAAGAAAAAAAAAGTTATAAACTGTTGAATATTTTAGCCTAAAATATTTTAGGCTAAAATGTTAGAGCTGAGCAACAGGAGCTGTTGTTTAGTATCTCTAGCTTCACTTTTACTCATCCTGCTGTCATGTCATCTGAGAAACCTTATCTTGATTCAACCCTGAAATCTCTGAATTCAATGACTGAACCTCAATAAAGAAGATCTGTATTTCAGCCATATCTCAGAACATTAACAGTTGTGTAACTCAGTCCTTTAACAATGTCTTTTGTCAAAAAGGACATTTTCAAAATATTTTGGTCTCACAGCTTCCAATAACTGCTAAGGTAGGGTACACCAAACCCATCCAGAGCTTTTAAAAGTAAATTGGCTTTCATAGTAAATAGAAATGTTCAAACTAAAATTAGAGATTTGGATAAACAGGTAAAAACTTGTATTGTTCCTAATGAAATATAAATATGGGTTTTATTCGTTATTTATTCCAACCTACAGCTGCCAGCACAGATGAAGAGGAAGCCGGTAATTTATGCCCAGAAAACACTGAATTTGACAGTCTTTTGTGCAACTCCCATTATCAAAACAAAGCCTCATTAGCAGCCATATGTACAGGACATGGGTTATTACTCTATATTTATTCAGTAATAACCCATGGAACCCATGTCCTGTACATATGAAACCATTGTTTATCCTGCACTTGCTGCTATTGCACTTCTGGTTAGACCTAAACTGCATTTCGTTGCCTTGTACCTGTACCTGTGTAATGACAATAAAGTTGAATCTAATCTAAATCTAATCTAATCTCAAACTATGTGTTCAGGATCTTTTCAGAGCACATTCTCACCCATTACCATTGTTTCCTGCAAATGTAGCCATTAACTGACAGCCACAATCTAAAAGTAGTACCAGAACCTGATCACTGTGTGCATGAGGTGTGAGTGTGTAGGTACAGCTCTTGTATTTAACTAAATTCGCCTCAATGCAGATATAAGGGAATGTGGGGCTACTTTGATCTCTCATCCATCGAGCTGTGCTGCACAGAGCTGCCATGAAAGAGACTCTGCTATTAGATCAATTCAGCACAAACATGAGCGCGCAATGTAGCAACTAAAAAGCCTGATCCATATTGACATGATAATGTTTAGATGATGCTATATTAGTTTGTCAGAGATTCTTATTGCTATGTACTATCTGAAATTTTCTGTTTGTAATGACTGAAAATGAAAAGGAGCGGTGTCCCGTCGGGCTGTGGTTAATGCAGATCTGCTAAAGACTGAAGCTTAAACCCAGAAGGTAACCTGAAGTGTTTACACTGCCTCAAACACAGAAGCCAGTGTGGGACCTGGTGAGCAGCAGGGTTTAAGAGCACATTAACATTTGGCTCATTATTTAGTCATTTTCCCAGACAGTTTAAAGCATTGCACAAAGGCTGTCTGACACAAGCTCAGCCATTTTTCACCCTGAGCCAGGCATTAAACTTTAACCAGGAAGACTCACTAAATATTTCAGCAACCTGTTCATTACAGGCATAAGGGCTGAGCTTGGTGATAACACTTGATGGAAAACTATGTTGAAGCTGAGGGTCCATAGCTGTGTTTGTGTGAGTTTGTAGCTGAGTGAGAACCCTTTTTTTGTATTTTACCCACAAAGTGAGGACATTCATGGAAAGTGAGGACCTTTCCTGGTTCTTACTTTTTTGGGACCAAGGCATGAATTAGGTTTGGGTTAGTGTTTGCTATGCACTGGTAATGGTTAGGTCAGGCCATAGAAAGGGTTAAAAATAAATGAAAGTCAATGGAAGTCCAATTTATTTTTCTTTATTAATCTTTTTTATACGTGTCCTGTCTGGCAAAACAAACCGATAAAGTATTACAGGTACAAACAACCAACGCCTTGATACCATCACTGAAAAATACACAGTATTTTTTATTACGGGGTGTATAAAGTGACAGCTAAAGCTGTTGATAGGTTTTTTTTTATAGAAATGTATCTGTAAGCACTTGAATCCAAGCACCTGTAGGTATGTAAGGTTTATCCATAAGAATAATGCTCAATAGTGGTTGTGAAGAGCCAAAGACTCATCCCTCAGAGCGCTGAGGTAGACACCAAGGAAACCAGAATCCCAGATGCCTGAAAGGACCCCCAGAGCAAAGGCGCCCAAGAGGGACCAACACAGGGAAAGCTGTCTCCCTCATCTCAGGGGAGAGCAGAGAGGATCCCCAGGAAACCCCCCAACAGTCAAAGTGCCGAAGCCCCTGGGAGCGGCGATGAGCCTGCGAGCTCCGCCGGCAGCCAGCTATGCCAGAGCGGATCCAGCCATGGGCCCAGAGACCTTAGGACCAGGGGTGGCCCACCCTCGGCAGGGCCCCAACTTAGCCAATTTGGAGCCCAGTGGTGCACGCTACGCTGCTGGGCCGCTTTCAGGAAGAGTGATTTGTTTCCTTTCTAAGCTACTTTACATGGATGTACATGGATGCTCTTCCAAAACATTTATTGTCTGTCATTATTTCTCACTATTTTACAGCCATTTGAATCTAACTCGTGAGCTCTTCACTTAATTGGCCCTAAATACTATTCACCTCAACTGGTTGTTTTTTAATATGTTGAATTGTACTGTACTATATGAACTTGAGTCACTTCCCATTCTTAATATTTTGGGTTTAATTTGATGGTGGCCCATCTGAAGTTGCTGCTGCAACAAATTCAACTCTTCTGTGAAGGCTTTCCTTAAGCTTTAGGAGTGTTTATGGAAATGTTTTATGTTGGACGAGAAGGCCTGGGTCAAAAGCCCCATTTACACTACCCTTGTTAAACCGATCCATGCCGAGCTCGGTCCGAGCTTGGATTAGTTAACCAAGCCGAGCTTGGTTCTGACGATCGTTTACACACCACGCTATCTCGGTTCCTTGGTTTCCTCGCCTCCTAGTGACGATCTGCGGTACTACTGCTCTCTGGGATTGAAGGAGGGACCAAGCGAATCAAAATGGCGGCGCCCGTAACATTCAGGCAGTTAAGCTTGGTGATACGTCGTTGTTTGCGGAGGGTCAGGCGAAGACGGCAACTTTTGGTGGATTTACTTGACAGAGTCGGCTTTTGGGAAGTGGATAAGACAAACGAACGTCTAATAAGGATTTAGAGATGCAGGAAACAACGACAGACGCTGAGGTTCATCACACTGTTAAGCAGAATCATCACTGGAAATCGTGTGTCACGGTAGGGAAGCTAATATTTTTATGGATGGATGAAATGTCAGCTGACCGCACGGAGATGACACGGTCTGCACATGCGCTCTTCATTATCAGATAACCGGGCCAGAAAAAACCAGGCCAAGCTCACACCTGGAACTGGGCTGCATTTAGCGCGGTTATCTCGATTACCGAGCTCGGACTGGTCTCGGCTCAGTTAAAAAAGTCTTTACTCTTACCCAGTGAGAGTAAACAACTTTTAGATGTGTCCTTTGCCCTATACACCTGCATCAAATGTTAAACTACCTGACTAACATGCAAAAAAGCTTTGCAGAGATCTGCTAATGGACTCATATTAGAGTCAGGTGTGTTGAAGCAGAGACACATCTTAAAGGATACTGAAGCTTGAGACCACTGCAAATCCTCCCAAAGATGTTTTAACAGGTTGAGGTTAGGAGTCTTTGCAGGCCAGTCATGTTATTCCACACCAAACACTGTCATCCATGCCTTTATGGACCTTGCTTTGCGGTCCATCCCCAGACTGTTTCCACAAAGTCGGGAGTATGAAAGTGTTCAAAATATTTTGGTATGAGAAAAGGCTAGATTTTGGTTACAGCCTTTGAGCAGCATTTTAGGGATGGGAGGAAAAAAGCACAAAGGGAGCCTGTGACAGTCATGCCCAGCTCTAAAAATAGTTTTGTTGGTGTGACATCACCAGCCCTACGCAAACAACGTCCATCCTCATTTCTGTGGGTGCAACAGAAAAGTCTCTGGTTAGTGTGTTTTAGCCAGTGGAAGCATCGTATGCACAGAAAATCACTCACATGGATCCACACTAAAAGCTGCGCTGTGTGTGACCTTCCTCTGACAACCTGTAGATGATAGCACATCCAAGAAGCCTAAAACTGCCTGTCATTGCATGCTTGAAAATACACAACTTCATTTCCCAAGTTCTCGGTCTCAGATTTTATACCTGCCTCTTCACAAAGTCAACCCAAATCTGTCAGAGTGCAAGCTTTGAACAAGTACTCACGAGTGGTGGTGGCGTCTATGAGACACGGCTGAGCTGGGGTCCTCAGTGTTTGGCCTGGGAAAACAGGAGAGCAGAAAGATTAGACACATTCTGACCAGGTAGATCTAAGCGGGCTTACTGCTCAGCGAAACTGGGTAAGGAATGATGACTTATGTAGCAGTCTCATGACAAACCACCTTTTGCATTTTACCCACTCACTCAGCTTTATACATTTGTACACATAAACTCCAACTGCATTTCCATCAGTTCGTCTTGATGCTTTTTCATTCCAAAAAAGCTTTCTCAATTCAAAAAGTCTGGAGTAATGTGGGGTACCAAGCTTTATACTACTGTCCAAACAAAGGCCTTACAGTAGTATAAAGCTTGGTACTCCACATTACTCCAGACTTTTTGAATTGAGAAAGCTTCCTGGAAAGGAAGCAAAACGTCTTCAACTACGGAAAACAAGTCCAGTTGCTTTGTTTTTTTACTTTTTTTGGAATGACCATGACCTGGATGACTGAGAATCTTCACCAGTCTTGATGCTTTGCACTGCAAATATCCCCACATCTTCAATCATCTTCAGTGTATGATGTTAGAATTTGATGTGACAGACCAACTCAATGTAGTGCAGAATTATGAAGTGAATGTAAAATCATAAGTGGTCCTTCAAAATCAATTACTTATTCAATTCTAAACAATGTGGTGTGTATTTGTATTTATCCTTCTCTGAGTCGGTACTTTGAAGAACCATCTTTGGCTTCTGTTCCAGCAGCAGGTCTTTTGGCTTTGTCTCTACCAGCTTTAACATTCAAAGATGGAAGTTCTCATCCACTGTTTTTTGTAGAACAGCTCAAGCTTAGTCAGGTTGGATTGACAGCATCTGCGAACATTGATTTTGAGGTGTAGATTTTAGAGTGGCTGTATGTTTAGAGTGGTTTTCCTGCTGGAAGGTTAACCTCCACCCCAATCTCAGGTCTTCTGTTTTCTTCTCGGATTATCCTGGATTTAGCTTCATCCATCTTCATGTGTCATGTTAGAGTTACAAGGTCTAAGGTGTGAATGAGGGCCAGGTGTGTTAAATTTGGTCTTATCATTCTCACACAATCATATTGGTGATTAGAAGTTCAACATGTCGCCTCCTGGCATATAACACGCTGAAGATGTGAAAAAATTGCTGCTTTACATAATTGTCCTTCGCAATAAGGAAGATTACCAACAACCTGGAACTGAGCTGCAGCACAGGGGTCAAGACCATACAGAGGTTCAAGAGGACAGGTTTCAGAAAAAGGCTTCACCATTGTGGACCAAAGAAGTTGAGTGCACATGCTCAGTGTCATATCCAGGGGTTGTCTTTTGAAAATAGACTTGCATTGCAAAATACGTTGAAGGGGTGGGGGTCAGTCTGTCAGTGTTTAGACTATATGCTTCACACTGCATTAAATTGGTCTACATGGCTATTGTCCTGGAGGGAAGTCCCTACATTGAGGAAGGACTCTTTAGCCAAAGCGGAAGTGCTGTCCGAATTATGAAGTCAGTAAGGACGGAGTTAGTAAAATGAGCCGTAGTGCTTCCTCTCTTGGCTGGTTTAGCCTAGGAACCTCGCAACATCCCTCACCAGCGCTAAGGACCCTTAAGGTATGCCTCAGTCCTTTGCATGACATGACGTATAAGCACAGCCCACCTCACGCAAATTAACAAAAATGTCCAAAGAGAACATGTCACATACTTTGTAGTTCATTTTCAAAGGCTGTAGGCCCGGATTCGACTCGCATCATTCATGTGCATTTCCGTCACATAATGACTGTCCAAAATCGGCACAGCAGTCCGAAGCTCATTTCCCCCCCACGATAGAGTTCTTACTATTGACCCCGTGAAAGGTTATGGAACAGGAGCTAGGAGCTATTATTAAAGGTATTCGGATGGAACCAAGGATTTCTTGCCTTCCGTCAAGCATGGTGGTGGGAGTGTCATGGTTTGGAGCTGCATGAGTGCTGCCAGCTGTGGGGGAGCTACAGTTTGATGAAGGAACCATGAATGCAAATGTAACAAAAGTTAAAATGGTTCAGGTTAAATCCTGCTAAAATGTTGGTCAAAAGTTGAATCTCATCCACCTTTAGAAAGCATGGTATTAAGAGTAATCCTCAAACTTTTTGAGAATTGCTGCCGCAGTAAATTGTCTCTGCAATTTCTGACAAAGAAAGGAGGTTATTGTACTTAGAAAGCATGTTAATAGTTTTCACATATGCATATTATTGAACAATGTCACAAGAGCTCACGATAGTTTTTACCTTTCTTCCATCGTCGTGCTTTCTAAGTATTTTACTGATGTGAGGAAGTGGTGGGAAATTTTTCTTAGTAACACTATGGCTCCTCTTTGCAGAAGGAGCATGTTTTTCTACCAGAGATGGGTGTTAACGCTCTGCTTTCTGTGTAAATACAGGTATGTCTTACTAGATGGCACTTTACTATTGTAGCAGAAGGTTAGCACTATATAATAGAGTTATATACATTTTTATATAAAAACAGACTTCAATAATTTTGTTTTTATTATTTAGGAATGCAAGTTTATAAAATCTAAAACAAAAATGGCACCCATTAAATAAAATGTCAGAATTCCATTTTCTTTTCAGAACGTTTTAGTTAATTGCTTAATCTTTTTGAAAGCGAAGGATACTCACTGTTAGCTTCTTTGAACTGATTATAAAAGAAATGTCCACTATTTACTGTTACTCCCAATACTTTTACTGTGATTATTATTGTTTTGTGGGTAATCCTCAAAGCTATGAAGATTACTGCTGAGGAGCCCATGTTTTTCCACCAGAGACTGATATTACCTCTGTGCTCATTCTGTGTAAATGCAGATGGAGAATTGACTGGCGCCATAGCTTGAGTAGCTCCTGGTGTTTTATTTCCTCACCAGGAGAAGCCACTAGACACATTAGGCTACACCAGCAAGTTTTGTTACACACTGAATCAGATCATGATCCCCTTGTCACAGTCCTGGACTTTCTGAGCTATTAGCTCAGTCCACTCCTCAGTCACCAGACATCAGCCCAGACCAGTTCCACCTGCTGTCACTAATCTGTTTCCACTCTGCTCACCTGTTCCCCAGCCTTCATATGCCTGCCTCACTCACCCACTCACTGCCAGATCGTCTCGTCACCTCACTTGTGCTCTGCTGCCTTGACACTCTCAGTTCTTGTGTGCTCAGGCTGCATCTGGTCAAGTCTGGTTCTGCCTCCTGGTGTGTCAGTATTGACTGTTTCAATAAACCTTTTTAAACGTACTCTGTGTAGGCTAATTTCAGCTTCACAAAAACAAAGACAGGTAAACATTGGAGCAGCACGGCGGGCTCCACTGTGGGGATGGAGCTGTGAATGGAGGGCTGCAGAAGCAGAGAGCATGGCGGAGGGACCTGAAAGGTGTGCTTGTTCAAATTTCTAATTTTTTTCAGAACTCGCTACTGCAGCTTCAAGGCAGTGCTGAAAAGTAATGGTGGCTACACAAAATAGTGAGTTTTGGCACAACAAGGACATTTTCACTTGTGGGTGCACTCACTTTATTGCCAGTGGTTTAGACATTAAAGAACGTGTGTTGAGCTATTTTAAGATGTACACTGTCTACATTATATCTGATATAATAATTTTTACTATTTTCTACATATTTTATGTTATTTACTATGTTCATTGCATTGGTCATATATATTTACTCTTTACTACTAAGAAGTTTTAAGGTTTTAGATATTAAAGTGTATTTCATGTGACTGGTCTTTCTCTCTTATCGTTGCAGAAGGCCTGCAAAAAGCAGAGAAATATGTTGTGACGATAATAAGTGTTTTTCTAAATATGTTTGAAACTGTTATGAACTCTATTCAGCCATCTGGACTGCCTACGCATAACTGTACTGTGTGAACTGCTTGGTTTTATCTCGAAGGTCACATAGTTGTTTTGCTTATCCCTACCCCTTAGCTTTACAATGGAACCAGGGATAACCTAATAAAAAGAAAGGAGGGGACGGAGTGCTTCAGAGCGAATTTGGAGATCTGTATTAAGCATCTCCGTTTAGCTCTCCTTGCAAGTTTTAAAAACTAACTACACTGTTGTCTCTCCTCCTTGTGTTGTTAATGAATGTTTTAGGTGTTTGAACCTGACAATATCAAAGTGTCCTATCCTCAGGGTTGTCCCATGAAAACATATAATACATATTTTAAAAAGATGTGACGGGTGTACTCTTGTGAGATAATTTAATTGCCATAAAATGTGAAAAATTTCAAGAACAGTCAATACTATTGCAAGGCAGTTAGGGTTGGGAATTGATAAGATTTTCACGATTCCGATTCCCTTATCGATTCTGTGAAACGATTCGATTCCTTATCGATTCTCTTATCGATTCCAATTTGGGGAAATATTTTTAACCTCTTAAACAAAGATAGACATGGTATTAAGCATTTAAATTTAAAGTAATACTAATTTAACATTTTAGAGACATAAAAAGACAACAAATAAACATTAAAGTACGGTTTATAGGTTGGGTTCTGTAATGTTATAAGATGAGTATAAACTCATCTTTAGAACCAATCTCTGCTCAAAATGGTGATCTGCACCGCCTAATCTACTTTCAGCAGTTATCATCAGTTATTGCAACCGTAAACTGCAGAAAATACGGTCAGAGCGGCTCCTTCTGCCTTTACTCTGCTCCTGTCAGGATGAGCTGCAGTGTGTTATGAGGCGGAGGGATATTTCAGCGTCACTTAGTTTAGAGCCCAAACAAGCGACTTCACTTTCAGAAACAAGCCCAAAAAACTGCAACCCACAACTCATAAAATTTACAAGCGACTTTAGAAAAAAGAAGACCAAAGTCGCATAAAATAAGTGGGCTTCGCAACAGTGAGCATTCTATCAAAGTGTGTCGTATCCCTCCGCCGCTCTGGTCGGGTAAACAAATGTCCCGGCAAATTCGACATTATAAAAAGGAAAAACCTACCAAAAAGTCTCGCTCTCATGTCATCTTGAAGACATTCTTCTTCGAAATGTTTGCTACAGACGACGTTTTTTCTCTCTGGCCAGAAGCACGATGGCAAGTAGGCAATCCAACAAAAGAGCCCATGGTGGATCATTAATTGGAAAGGTGAAAAAACGAATGTTTTTTTCACTTTTACCCGATGTATTGGAACATCCACCTGCCATGCACGTGGACATTGTTGCTTTAACAATAGCTCTCGCAAATTTCAATGGTGAAGTCCTCTGGAAATCCGACGACAATTTATGCTTTTATTTTCTTATTGATTAACGCTAAATTCATTAAATCACCATGAACGTATTAGTTTTAGGTATAGCTAATGATCCACTGATTTTTCCTTGTTGACCGGACTTCTCCTTTAAAATGAAGCCAAACTTTCGATCACTTTACCCGATGGGGTGCCATTTTTTTTGTTTTGCTTTTCTAGACTTACGGCTGGTCACTTCCGACTTGCTTACTGAATGCCGTGTGCGTAACTTGCGTAAAAAATGTGACGTAAGTCGTGCTGCCCAGCTCTGGTGCTGCCTGGAATCGATAAGAGAATCGTTAAGCGAGCTGCCAAACGGTGCCATGGAAGTGGAACACACGGAACCGGTTCTGAACAGGAACCGGTTTTCGATTCCCATTCCTAAAGGCACTATATTTATTCAATATCCAACACAGCTGCCTTGATGTAAAACTGTGCAGCAAATTAACCAGAAATGAAATCTGAGACAGGGCCATTATTTGGAGAACCAGAATACCCCTGAATTTAAATGCACTTCTAAATATGTCATAATGTTAATATACTGTTTTCAAAACTCTCACTGTACAACGCTTTAAACATCAGCCAATATTTATTTGCACCCAAAGTGTGCCAAAAATGATCTCCCTGTAAAGAATCGGGCATGACATGCTCAACAACTGTAATACTGTAGTGAGAGAGGAAGAGGGGATTGGCTCACTGGTCTCCATGGAAACCATTGGCTGTGTTGAGGGCAGGTCCACAGAGGAAAATGCTTCAGAGAATTGAGTCGTTCTCTGTTTTTCATTCAGAGTTGATGAGTCCTTCACAGTGAAATGACTGGAGATGTACAGCAGCTATTCATAGTGATGTTGCTCCACACCTGATATTGTGGCAATCACACAAAGATTTCCTGAGACAGAGGATTGGACCAAGCATCTATAGTATGTAATAGCAACGTTTTCTGCCCACCTTGACAGGACTTGAAATTGTTCTGCAGTATCTGCTGTGGAGTCATAATACATAACTTCAGTCATTTTTGGGCAGGAGTATGCTCAAGATTGAATTTATCATGAATTTTCTCTAATCCACTCAAATCCATACATAAAGGCTCAAATACAGCATACTGTAAAAAGCAGTCGATCTGACAGCCTTGCCTGGCCCCAGGGTAAGATGATCTAAGCCCCCCCCCCCCCAAGAAAACAACAACAAAAAAAACATGACATGCTGTAATTGTAAAATTAGCAAACTGTTCTCACTGCTCTAGAGTCCAGAGGTAGCATGCGTTGCACCACAGCATCTGAACCTGTGGATTGCTTTTGGTACTATGAGGCCTGGATGCTGCTGCTTCGCCCAGGAAACTCATCCCTTGAAAGAATCTTGGTACTGTGCTTGAGCTAATCTGAAGGTCCCGTGTAGTTTGGAGGTCTCTATGGACCACGGGCTCCTCTATGCTCCGTGTGGGTCAGCCTCCTCTACCTGAGCTCTGTGGTTTTCCATAGCGTACCACTCTGTGGCTGTGGCTGAGTCACTTTCACTTTGTCATCCTACCATCCACAGTTGAACGCAGAATATTTAGTAGAGAAGAAATTTAACCACCGGACTTTCACAGCTTACATCTTCTCATGGTACCAAACTAGACTTCACTGAGCTCCTGAGAGCGACCTGTTCTTTCACGGATGTTAGTAGCAGCAGTCTGCCTGCCAAGGGGCTGGATCTGATACAGGGCTCTAATACCTGAATTTAATGAGCTGGAATACATTATAGCTGTATTCAGAAAGCTTTTGTATACTACAAAGACTTACTTGTTGAATCCATGCTGGATAACAAAAAAATGTTTTATAAAATATTTTGGGAATTTTATGCTAAGCTATAGAATTTGTAGGATTTTTTTTAAATGAGATTAAGTTATTTTAAAGTAAATGGTTAACATTTTGTAGTCAGAAAAATATTTAAGTCAGAGCCATTGAAGAAAGTGCATAGGTTTTCTCTTGTAGACATGGTAACGTAAGGATATTTTGATAATTTTATGATGAACCACAGATTATTTGTGAATTTTATAATTAGTCTAGGTCAGGGGTGTCAAACTCATTTTGGTTTAGGGGCCGCATTCAGCTTAATCTGATCTCAAGAGGGCCACACGAGTAAACTCATTGCAAGATTAAATAGAACTAATAAAAGTGGACTTGTTGTTGATTTTTATATTAAATTAATTTCACTTTTACACAATATATTATGAATAACCTCAGCGTTTTTAAGAAAAGTATGTGCAATTTCAACAATACTTTTACTCAGTTAAACATTTACTTAAGTGCATTATGCATAAGAACTGATCACAGTGATTGTACAATATTGAAAAATTTATTCACATTTTTTGGATCTTAAAAACACTGTCCTGCATGACAAAATACATCAAACAGATAAATATTAAGAAATGATTTAAAATCAATTTTCCACATCTGAAGCTCAGTGCTACCATCTGCTGATTAAAACACAGCTCCCCTCGTGGACAATATAGGAACTGCAGATTTTTAATTAAAGGAGAAGTCCGGTCAAAATCAGAATTCAAACTGCTGAAAGTACTTTAAATATAAAACTACTACATACTGTGCAAAAAATTATAAGTTTTTTTAATTAATAATAATTCTCATTTAATCATGTTTATGTGGAGGAATCCATCTTGGTCAAGAATAGTACTGTCACCTCCCATTTTTTGACGTCACTCGGCGGACCCGCTGTTGAGCAAGTTTCAACACTCTGTTTGTCACAGCGCACTATTTTCCAAGATCAAACTCAGTCGGGTCCTACAGTATATATCTATACACGTGTGTGTGTGTGTGTGTGTGTGTGTGTGTGTGCGCGCGCACCGCGCAGCACGGCTTTGCATCTAACAGACGGGGTTTCAGTTTCAGTTTGCAGCAGAGCGCGCACACACACACACAGACACACAGCGGAGGAGAGATCGCTGAAGTGACTTAAGTTAGCTGATTATTATAGTATAAGTATTAAAATATAAGAGCATTCCAGCACATGCTGGGCTGAGCACGGCTTTGCACCGGCGCTGCAGCTGAGCGCGCACACACACACACACACACACAAACACACACACACACACACACAGCGGAGGAGAGATCGCTGAAGTGACTGTGTTGAAATAAGCAATGTTTTTTCCTCTTTTACCAGTTGTGTTGGAACATCCGATGGCCATGCACGTGGGCATTGTTGCTTCAGCAATAGCTCTTGGGAATGTCAGCGGTGAAGTCCTCTGGAAATCCGAAATAATTATTGATGATCGCAGCTGTGTAGAACGGCTCCTATTGACTTTGCATGGAAAGCGGAGAGAAATACTGTCGCCGCTTCCGCTCTTCCACGTCGCAGGATCTGATGTCAAACGCCCCTTACTGCCCATATTTGGGCAGTCATGTCAGCCCCCATACACAGTGATTCAGACGACAATTTATGTTTTTATTTTCTTATTGATTAAAGATAAGTTCATTAAATAACCACAAATGTATTAGTTTTAGTTGTAGCTAATGATACCCTGATTTTTCCTTGTTGACCGGACTTCCCCTTTAAACGAAGTACATCTTTTTTTCAATAATTGTTTTATCATTCTCTTCCTTTTATCTCCTCTTTCTTACATTTTTTCTTTTTTTCTTACTTTCATCTCCTACTTTCCCATTGTAGTGTCCATATCATTTGAGCTATTCCCTGCATGAATCATAATAAAACTATTCACATTCATAAATCAAGCGGAGCACTATGGCAAAAGCAGTACTGCTCCACTTGTGAAAGTCAAATCTGATGAGCTCTTTTTGGCATTAAGACAACAATTCTTATTGCCACATTGCCAGACAGGACACTGGGAAAAAAAAAACAAAAAAAAAAAAAACAAAAAAAAAAAAAAAAAAACATTTTTTTTTTTAAATAATGATGATGCATTTAGCCACCGGGCCGGACTAAACTGTTCGGCGGGCCGGAACCGGCCCGCGGGCCGTATGTTTGACACCCCTGGTCTAGGTACTATGGAAATAACAGTTAAAAATAGTTTTTTCAAAAAATGATTTAGTCCAGGGACTTGAATAAATACTAATATTGTTCCATCTACAATCATGGTGTGCTGAAGATCTTTTAGAATTTTTTTATGAAGAAGTATGTAGTTTTAATAAATTTCTTAATTCAGATCATGTTTGGCTTATATTGTAAAACCAATCCTTTATTTGTTTGAAAGTTGACTAGCTTTAGGGACAAAATAAACAATGTAAAATATTCCTTATATACATATGGTACATTGTAAATATTTGGTAATTTTATGGTAAGCCACAGAATAAATTATTTTTTTAATTCAGCCAAGTACTGTGGAAATAACATTTAGTCATTTTTTATTTGAAGGTGTCCTTAATTTAGGGACTTGAATAAACACTAATCTTCTTCCTTCTACGGTCATGACCCTCTCCGTAAATGTTGGGGATTTTGCAACGTAATATGGATCTTTCATAAATGACTTTTTGAAAAACTAATATTTATGATGCCAAAAAGGTCTGCATCCAATTATATCTGGCATAAAACAATACAACCTTTGAGAAAACAACATCCTCCCTACAAATGCTACCTTTGGAGGATATCAGAAGACAAACAGAATCAAATTACCTGTATAGAATGTGGTATGTTAACATTTTATCACTGACAGGAATGAGTTTTAACTCTGTTTCTCATTGCTTTGTTGGATGAATGGGTAAGAGTTTAGCCTATACCATGCAAGAGGTTGTTGGTTAGAGCCCCAGTAGTGACATTGGTCCTTAATGATTTTCACACACAACTGTAAGGTTATAAGACTCTATACTGTGCATTATTTAGATATTGTTTCAGCATTAACCACGCCCTGCTGCTGAGGCTGCTGTTCCATCTTTCTCCTGTAACTAGCTGTTTCCTCCCTGATCGTCCTCTTCAGCTCTTTCTGCACCATCTTCAGATCCACCTTATTTCTTGAGCTGAAGGCTCTCTTCTGTAATCCATAGCTTGTTGTTGGACAAGCACTGGACCTCCCTCGAGAGAACACTTTTCTTAAAGCAGAAGTTTAGGTAGTCTATCATGAATTCTGTGACGGTGCTGATAGCGCTCTCATGTGGGTCACAGAGCTCTGGCAATGCAGTGTTGTTGAAGCAGTCTTTGAGAGCTTTGTTCCACTAAACAACCACGTGCTCATGTCGAATGTTATATATAGGTATATTAATGATTTTTTAGAAATGCATTACAATACCACCCATAGGCAAAATGCATTCTAATAGCCAAGCCTTTCAGGAATGAGCGGCATGCGATGCAGGGAGGCGAGAGATGCAGGAGGGGCGGACCAGGTTTGTGATTGCTGGGTTGGGTTTGGCAACCATTGAAAACTGCTCACAATTCTAGTAATTATTGTGTTAATTTTTGTCCAGTAATCTGAATAACATGTGGAAGCCAAACTTATCACGTTATTTTTATGTTTCTAAAAAGTATTATTTGTAAATAAATGAGCATGTTTGTAGCATTTTCTTGAAAGTCACTTTTTTGTACAACTTAATATCATTTAATATTTTAACATAACTTTAAACAAACTCAAGTTCAAATTAAAGTGTTTAATGTACCAATCATGTCAGCAACCTTTCATCTTTTCTAGTGATGTCTGGTAAAATTACCAATCAAGCATCTACTCCTTGAGCCGGGAAGCATCTTCAAATTTGATTTGGATGAACTCTTTGATTTCACAAAAGAAAATTCACAGAAAAAATTTCATAAGAAAAAAATCACCATCATAATTAGAGACTAACTGTTAAGCAACCAGATTTCTGGCAGAGCAGGAACCAACTCCCTCTGCACTAAAAGGATGGCTAGGACAAGAGGCACACTGTATGCAAGCTGTGTAAAAGCTAGACTGAAATATTTAGAAAAGTGACAAACATGAGGAACGATCTTATACATGGAGGCAGAAGAAAAACTGCTGATCGTATCTTGCTGCTATCAGTCACACGTCTTTGCAGCCTGCCTAAGGTAAGACTTGAAATGCAAGATGTACAGCAAACCAAAGTCAAATTCAGGTTCTGATATTCCTTGCAGGGATAGATAATGTGCAAATATATTCAACATAACAATGGGTAAAGGAAGAGAGAAGCAACGAGATATCAGTCACAAATGAGCCCATTGCAGCAGTTGTCATGACAATAGCAAAGAGTGAAAGTAAAAGATCATGTTTCCCATCTCTAGAGTCTAACTGACATTTAACCTAAATCTATTCATGTATGTACACACCACAGGGCTCTAGCCATGGTTCCAAGTTCAGCAGACTCTCATTGATTGCTGAAGTTGGTGGTGCAAATGTAGAATTTTTTTTGACATCTCAGAAATCCAAAGAATAGGTGTTGTTCCATGAATCATGCCAGATCCCTAACTGCATGTACTTACAGTCAGGGTTCTGCTGTGTGCCTGCTTTGATTGCCTCCACAGGTGGTGGCTGAGGGGGCGTGCCCCACACCTGCAGCTCGTCAGAGGCAGCTTCCTCTGGCTTCTTAAGCGGAACATGGACAGACAGAAGATGCCAGAGCCTTAACCAGTCGTGGTGCGACGTGGCCCTGTCCAAGCCTTAGTTCCTGCTCGTAAGTCTTCGTTTTCGCTTTGGACTAACTTTGGTTCTCCTGTTTTTTGTCACAGTTTTTTGTGTGCATGGATGCACTCACCCACCTTGAAGCTCCGAAGAGATTTTTGAACCTGTGGAATCATCAGCTCAGATTTTGCTCTGGCGCTCCCCCTCATACTCCCTTGGCGTTACCAAGACGGGCTCGAGGTTCCCCCCTCCCGGATTCCACAGGCTTCTCCAGGACTCCTGAACTCTGGTTAATCCGTCTGTCGTCCCGTCAGTTGAGGTTTGCTTCGGATTCCTCGCCAGCTCCATCTGCCGCCCTCCAGTCACCACCTCATCATCTAGAGTAGGCACACAAGGTTCCCGAGGCGCTACTCTTCCCCAGTTAGGTCTCTCCTGCTACATGGTAAGCAGCGTATGATTCGGCACGTTCCTGGTTCTTGCCTCCTATTCATTCTCTCCCCTTCTCTTACAGTCAACCCCGCTCTGACGTTCAGGCCTCGTCCAGGTGATTATTTTCTTGCTTCATTTATTGCCTTCTTCTTAATAAATATCTTAAAAACTGTGCTCTGGTCACACGTTCTTATCTGCATGTGGGCTAAGCATCTCAAAAACATGACAGAAGAAGGCTCTGGCCATCAAAGCCCAGCAGATACGTTCGGGCGACAGCTTGCTGCACAGCAGGAGCAATTACAGTCCCTCGGGTTAGCTGTTAGCTCCACTCACGAGCAACTCCAGTCAGTAGCTGCACAGCTTAGCCACCTCACCGCTACTTTCACTTCCGTATTTTCTCAACCTGTCACTCAAGCACCCGACGCCCCGCCTCCGGTCGAACAGAGCGCTTCAGTTAACAATCAGCCTCCTAACCCCGAATGCTCTTCACCGTGTCCAGATAAATTCTCCGGAGAAAGCGGAGATTGTGGCGGTTTTCTGTTTCAGTGCAATTTGGTGTTTAATCGTGGATTTGGTGTTCCTCAGGTTTATCCTTCTGATCAGATCAAGATCTCCTATGTTCTCCGGCTTCTTTCAGGTAGGGCCCTTAGGTGGGCAGAATCCCGATTTTCGGATTGTCAATCTTTTGGGTGTACGTTTTCTGAATTCGTTAGAGAATTCAAGATCGTTTTTTCTGCCGAGGTGGACACAGTCCAGCAGTCTCGTAATTTATTAGCCTTAAGACAATGGGGTCGCCGTGTCTCTGATTTTGCTGTTGATTTTCATACTTTAGCCGCGGCCGCAGATTGGACAGATAAGCCTATATAGGCTGTTTTCTTTTCCACCCTTGATGACCCTTTAAGGGATGAATTAGCACGGGTGGAGGAACCCAAGACTTTTGAAGAAATGGTGGCCTTGGCCGTTCGTTTAGATACCCAGATTCGGAGCCGCAACCGGGTGCGGTCAGACAGGACCGTGAGATCCACAGGATCGGTTTTGGTTTTTAAAGGGGCACCACGACAGGCTGAGACACCACCGTCTCCCCCTGAACCCATGCAGTTGGGAAGGGTTTGTCTCACCAGCGAGGAACGGCAACAGCGTTACTCTGGCGATCTATGTTTATATTGCGGTGGTAAGGGACATTTTGTTAAAGAGTGTCCCACTCGGCCAAAAGATCGAGTCCGTCGTCTGTGATGGGGAAGACGGCGGACAGAGTCAGAACTGCTCCCCACAAACATGTTTCGGGGCTGGTTGGTTCTCAGTTCTGTTTACCTATCTCTCTGGGGTTTAATCAGGACAGTATTGACGTCTCAGCTCTTTTTGATTCAGGATCCGAATTTAACCTCATCGATCAGTCCCTAGTTGCCCAGCTCAGAGTTCCCACTGAGGCGCTAGCCGAACCTCTACAGGTTTCGTCTTTGGACGGTCAGAAATTAACCCGGATTACTCATCGCACGAGCTCCCTTGAAGTAATAGTTTCTGGTAACCACCGAGAGCAGCTATCGTTTTTTGTATTCCCTGTTAGACGTTCACCGGTGGTACTCGGGTTTGCTTGGTTGACTGTCCACAACCCCCAGATTAATTGGACGGAGTCTCGGCTCGAATCATGGTCCCTTGCCTGTCACTCTCAGTGTTTACTATCAGCGCGTCCGGTTTCTCGTTCCCTCCCTTCTACTCCTCCCCAAGATGATCTTATCGATCTATCTCAGGTTCCCCAGGAGTTTCATGATCTTAAGATAGTGTTTAGTAAGAGTCAGGCTAGCTCACTTCCGCCTCATCGCCCTTATGATTGCGCCATTGACTTGTTACCCGGAGCACCCCCGCCGACGAGTCGCCTCTATAGCATCTCGAGGTCTGAACGTCTACATCTCAAAAACATGACACTTACAACTTGATGTACACTTCGTTTGCTAAACCTTTGTCTCAACATAGGTTTAGTCAACCCCTTCCGAGGAGTCATCCGTCTTCAGCAGTTCAAACATTATGCATCTTCAGAGCTTTGCACCCTAGAAAAACTCACACAGCCACATCTGTTGTGATGTAGAATGCCCTTGGCTACTCCAAGATGTTACGTGTACAATTATGGGTATATTTCCCACCTCATTAGCCCCTGTTTAATTGCACGTCCCAGCATTTAAAGCCCCAGGCTTTGGTTTCCCAGGGTAAACCAAGGCCTGGGGCTTTGAAAGTCAACGTGTTTCCATTTGCTAGGGGCCGTTTAAGTAAAACAGCCCAATCACATGTTAGGAGGTTGTGAGGAAAACTGCAGTACCACTCTGGTCCAATGGGTGGCAGAAAGAAGACAGCATAGGTCAAACAGACAAAGGTAGAGAAGCTGTATCCATATCCTCCTACTCATCTGGACTCTGGAGAAACAGGATGGAGAACGCAGAACTGATGTTGCTTATGACATTACATCTCATTAGGCCCTTTTACACCGGCCCTACCCTATTTCGTACCATTGGGCCCCACTCTATTCTATGCCCGTTGGTATAAATAAATACAAATAAAGTGCAGCTTCTCTCTGCCTCGGTAGGGACCAGAGTGGTGTGGCACAGGGTGGAGGACTGAAGTGCAAAGGAGAGTCAAGACCGTAATAAGAATCTGGTGCAGGTTTCAGTGTATGTAAAATGAGAAAATGCCTCGCTAAATCCGTGGATCTGAATTAAATTCAGCAATACCGTGTGTGTCTACAAAAGCTGGAGTGTCTTTTATCTTTTCTTTTTTTCACAATCCACCGATTTTGGTTTACATGAAAAGTAAGTCTTAGTGAAGTGTGTTTTTTATGTACAAGGAAATGGCTTCCATTGGATCATTAGTACTAAAATATCAGTATAACTAAAAAACTGTGGTGAAAAAGGTTATAAATAACTTAAAATGCCAAAAACATCCAGTGATTCACATTTGATATCTGGTACTTGCAGATATTACACACAAATTTAGTAAACGCTTAGTAAACGCTCCAGATGAAGTTTGGAGGTGTACTTTCTCATCTAAAAACATCTTGAACCACATGTTCTGATCAATTAAGGGTTTATAATCCATAGCTTTGTAAACGAGTCTTTTGATTGCTCCTTACTCCCCCTTGTGGCAGACTGTTCAGTCTTGCAGCACATAGCCCCGCCCTTTAAGCAAAGCTCAGGCTTGTTGAAAAGTCCTACCCTCAGGCCAGGACCTTTTTCCTAATGAAATCCCCGAAGTGGAAACTTTAGATTGGGCTTTTGAAGTCTAATAGAAAAAGGCCTAATGTATAAATCGACTGCTGTTTATCCCGTTTAACTTGAATATTTCATTTTTACCGGAATATGCTATATTATCAATAATTGTGCAATATTTGTTTTATTTTTACTTTTATTTTGGCTATCCTGATAAGTTCATTCTCTTTTGCTGTAGAACTAACTTTAGATTAAATTAGGTGGTTGTTTCATTACTGATTTAGTGTATAACTCGGTTTTTCTGCCACTGTCACACCCAAATTTCTCCATTGTGGGACAATAAAGGTATTTCTTATTTTTCAGACTTGTGCTCGTAAGCACTTAATGTATTTAACAACCTTTTATTATTTTCATCTAAATTGCAATAACAAGGATTGTAAATAGAAGTTATTTTTTATATAGGCCAAATTCCAGATCAAGCTTGCTTTTAACATCTGCCCAACAAGCTCCAATGAACTCTGGTAATACATAAAGACAGACCATTATCCAAAGTTATACAAATTTGTCATTTCTAGCATACATATCTGGACTGACTACATCTGTGGCAATGAGGACCTCGTTAGTTGCCAGAAACTCATTAGACTGCAGGAAACTATTCATCTTTTAATACACATGGGGCCTTAACAGGTTGACCTAACAAAAACACAGCCGCTGTCTAAACAAATTCAGAGCCTGGCCAAAAAACTTTCCCTTTTTGTTACAAGTCCAAACTATTATTTATGTTATTGTGTTGGACACACACAAAGTGGTAAATAATAGTGAAGTGGAGAAAAAAAATGACAGTTTTGAAAACTCGCACCAAAAGTAACACAGTCCCTCTGTATGTTATTTAGTCTGAGTATAAATTTGGCTATGCTGTTAAAGCTCATCAGAGAACATTAGTGAACAAATATCGTCATGGAGACCAAGAAACACAGCAAACAGGTCAGGGAGAAAGTTGTGGAGAGTAAAGGACCAAGGCATGGTCGTCCACCTAATCTGACAGGCCGGACAGGGAGATCATGAATTAGAGAAGCAGCCAGGAGGAGCTGCAGAGGCCCACAGCTCAGGGGGGAGTATCTTTTAATTTAGTGCACTCCTTAAATATGTTGGGGAACCCCCACATTTATTCTCATTAAATGGCTAAAATCAGGAATCAGGAATATCACATCAGGTGACAATATTGTTATTCATAATTTTGTAAGAGCTTTGTCCTGTTTAAATCTAAGACTTTTAGTTTGTTGAGCTCCAAATATCTGTCTGAGACCTTCAGAGAGAAGATTTAGCAGCTGATGAGTCCAATGAAGTATTGTAAAGAGGTCTCAAAGGAATTTGAAATCAGTGGTTCTAAGCAGGTTCGTCCTGAGAGCAGAAATCTCATCATGGACTTACAGCGGCTTCTGAATACTGCTAATATAAAAATAAATGTCAGTACAATTAAAAATAGACTGCAGGGGGTGCTTCGGTGGCACAGTGGTTGAAAATTATTATTCATTTTCTGCTACCACAGGTGGTGTTGTAATTGACACTCTGGACAGTTTTTTTCATGGTGTCCTACACCTGATTTGGGTTACCGGTTTTAAATACTAGTTTTTTTCTCTTTCTGTGAAATAGTCTTTTGGTTTTATACGCTGGTATCATATGTAAAATGGCCAGAATTTAGATACAATTTCATCCATCCATCCATCCATCCATCCATCCATCCATCCATCCATCGTCTTCCGCTTATCCGGGGTCGGGTCGCGGGGGTAGCAGCTTCAGTAGGAAGACTTGAAAACTGAAATCCCCCGGACTGGAGCCATACTTTCAAGCACTTTCTATCAGCCATGCGTGCTTCGCTGACTGGACCAGCGGCTACTGACGTCATTATGCTGGGTTCATGTCTGGCATGGAAAGTCGTCCGCTTCCACTCCCTCAGTGTCACAATGATGTGTTTAGGTACAGAAACATGGTACCATTTGATTTTTTGTGAATCAGTAAAGAGTAGTACCGACGAGATTTGGTCGGTACCTATAAAAGTACCCAATTTGGTACCCATCCTTACTGAGCATGCCAACAGATTAGTTACAAAGAGGCTTAAAGAAAACAAGGTCAGTCCTTAGTCCCAATCTTAGTCCTAGAGAACATGGGTGGGCAGAAGTGACGAGGTTTGCGTAAGCAAGGAGGCCTTTAACCCTGAGCCAGTTCTGTCAACAGGAAAAAGCTTATGGAAGAAAGACCAAAATATTTGGCCCAAGTCAAATTCCAAGATGTTGGACTTTGAATAAAATTAAAATAAATCCCCCCCCCACCCCAACAGTTTTTCTCATTATTCTGCCATAAAGCAAATAGAACAAATGTTGGCTGTCCTAGCAGACCAAAAACAGCAAAGGTTGAGTCGAATTTAATGTCAAACACAAAAATAACTGCTACTGTTTTTTAAAGGGTATATAAACTTTATTTTTCACTGCAATTCACATTTTCAGATGGACTTTTAAAAGCACACGACGCCAATGAACCTTGCTTCTGGAGAAAGTCCTCACAGCCAGCGTTCAGTGTGACAGATCTTATGTGGCGAGCATGAGGTTTACATGTGATACAGAATGGAGGAACATTTATCTACAAAAAACACATAACGAAAGCCTACCGCATTTCAGATTATATGGGAAATGTAACGACCCAAGAGCGATTTGAAAATAATCTGAGGGCCGTGATTAGACCTTCTATCAAGAGCAGGAAACTGTTCTCGGTGCTGGCAGTGACTATGCCTGTGCTGTCGTCACACGCTACTGATGCTATGTCACAGCCAGAACACAATGTAATGATGGGTTAAATTATACCAACAGCAAATTGAATCCATTATCATTAAACTTAAATTATCTAGCTCTTTGCTGTATGCTGAGTTTGACAGGGAGCTGTCTCAGCAAACTGAACAAAGAGCAGAGCAATCACCTGGGTCACAGGAAATGCTGCTGCTCAGCAGGGGGTAGCCTCCTTTATTTCTTCTCGCCCTTATTTTAGGGCGACAGATTTGTTTAGGAATTTCTTAGCATGTTGATGCCAACAGACACAATTGGAATTGGATATTTAAGATGCTTCTAGATTCCACTCACGCGTTCTCGCGTGAGTGGACGCTGGCGTGATTTCTGGCGCCGCTACTCTCCGACAGCTGTGCTCTACAATTTTTTGTGAATAATTTCATGGACTAAATTAACAATCCTCCACAACCCAACGCTTGGAGCTACTCTGAAACTTTGTTACGGATACTCTTCATGCTTCGTCAAGTTTCGGCAAAAGTGTAATCTTACCTGCCTCTCTATCCAGCCCTTCGACCCTCCGGACCAGCTGCTGCTACAAATGATGTGGCCTCCACAGATTTTCACCTGGACCGTAATAATCCTGATCTTCATGCTGCCTCTTCTCCGTCCTGGATTTGGTCTAATCCAGTACACCGCAACAGAGCTCCTCCGCATCCGCTCACTTCTGACTGAACCTCCGCCGGCATCTTTAAACCTCTACCCTGATATTGCTCTCCTACCCCGCCGGAAATACACACACCGCGGATCTCGCCGACTCTTCCATCCCAGCGACTCCAAACCTGTTAAATCCTACTGGTCCACAACTCGCCGCTCTCAACGTAAATCCCATCGGACTGTGAACCACAGCGTGCTAGCCAGCCCAGCTAGGTCGGCTAAGCCTCCAGTCAAACTCCAAAACATCACCCTCAACTTCGGTCTCCTCAATATCCGCTCGCTTACAAACAAGGGTCATCTCGTCCAAGATATCCTTGTTGACCGTGAACTGGACTTTCTCATTCTAACGGAAACTTGGCAACAGCCTAATAACTACTCACAACTAAATGACTCCACTCCACCTGGGTTTGTTTACCTTTGCCAGCCCCGCGTGACGCGCCGAGGAGGCGGTCTCGCGGTACTCTACAACGAGAAATGGAAAGTGGTTCCCGTCACTGTGCCTTCCTACAGCTCATTTGAATGCCTGTCCTGTACACTTTCTGGCCCTACACCTACCATTGTTGCGGCCGTCTATCGCCCCCCCAAGCCACACAGTGACTTTTTAAATGAACTAACAGATCTTCTAACCCTCCTCTCCTCTCTCTCACCCAATGTAATATTGGTGGGGGATTTTAATATTCACATGGACAATTTTAACCTTCCCCTCACCAGAGATTTTCTATCTTGTCTGGATAATTTTGGTTTTGATCAGTTTTCAAATTTTCCAACACACTCTAAAGGTCATATTCTTGACCTAATTTGTTGCTCTGGTCTCACCCCCTCTAACTGTTCAGCTGAGGATCTTCACATATCTGATCATTTCCTCCTTTTATTCAGCATTTCCCCTCGTCTCTTCACAGCAAAGACCCCACGGCTCCTTTCATACCGGAACATTAAGAACATTAACTTGAACACTCTATCTTCACACATCCTAAGAACTTTAATCCTGGATCCTTCTTCCTCACCGGATGAACTGACATCTCAATACAATAACTGCTTAAATGATATTTTGAACCTCCTTGCCCCAACAAAATCCCGGACTGTCACCTTTTCCCACTCCGCCCCCTGGTTTACCCCCGAACTCCGGACCATGAAGGCTAAGTGCCGTCAACTTGAAAGACTTAAAAAGAAAACCGGTTTAACAATTCACAGCGAAATGTATATAACTCAGATAACTCAATACAAAGAACTAATCACCAAAACTAAATCCACTTACTACTCCAACCTGATCTGCTCACACGAAAGTAATTCTCGGACTCTGTTTTTGGTGTTTAACAATATTTTCAAATCCCCAGCTTCTCTTCCTCCCCACCTATGTTCAACTGACGCCTGCAATTCGATTATGCAGTTTTTCAATGATAAAATCAAAATAATTCACCAGTGCCTGCCTCCTATCCTGTCACCCCCTTCCCCTATAACCCCTTCACCCTGCCAGCCTTTTTGCAGCTTTCATCTACCAACCCTCTCCGATATTTCTGATTTTATCAACAAATCTAAATCTCCCACCTGCCCACTTGATCCTATCCCGTCTGCCCTGGTCAAATCCTGCCTCCACGCTCTTCTCCCCTTCATAACTGCCATCATTCACTCCTCTCTTGGTTCTGGAATTGTTCCATCTCTTTTCAAAACTGCTGTTATCACTCCTATTGTGAAGAAACCTGGACTAGATCCCAACAATTACAATAATCTCAGGCCAATTTCAAATTTACCTTTTATTTCAAAAATATTGGAAAAAACAGTCGCTTCTCAACTTCATTCTCACTTAACTCACAACAACCTTTACGAACAGTTCCAGTCTGGCTTCCGTCCCCGTCATAGCACTGAAACCGCCCTCTTAAAAATAATCAATGATCTTTTAATAGCAGCTGACTCTGGTCTAATTTCCATCCTCATTCTTCTTGATCTAAGTGCAGCCTTCGACACAGTTTCACACTCTACCCTACTCCATCGACTTTATACAATTGGCATCACTCACACTCCCCTAGCCTGGTTTCAATCCTATCTTTCTGGCCGCACTCAATTTGTTCAGATTAAGTCATATCGTTCCAACTCCTCTCCAGTTACCACCGGTGTTCCCCAAGGCTCTGTTCTAGGACCCCTACTCTTTATCATCTACATTCTCCCCCTTGGCAATATCTTTAGGAAATTCAACATCAATTTTCACTGTTATGCGGATGACACCCAGCTCTATCTTTCTTGTAAACCAAACTCTTCACTCCCACCTCCTTCATTAATCTCCTGCTTAACCGAAATAAAATCCTGGTTTACCTCCAACTTTCTTAAATTGAATAATGACAAGACTGAAATCCTCTTAGTGGGAACAAAATCTACTTTATCCAAAGCTGACAGTTTCTCCCTTTCATTTGACAACTCCATAATTTCCCCCTCACCTCAGGTCAAGAGTCTGGGTGTCATCCTTGATAGTACCTTGTCCTTCTCCTCTCACATTAACAACCTAACCCGCTCCGCTTACTTTCACTTACGCAATATCAATCGCCTTCGCCCCTCTCTCTCCACTAGCTCCACCTGCACTCTTGTTCATAGTCTGGTCACTTCCCGCATCGATTACTGTAATTCTCTTCTTTTCGGTCTTCCTCAAAAATCCATTCACAAGCTTCAGTCAGTACAAAACTCAGCAGCTCGCATCATTTCTAGAACCCCCTCTTTTCATCACATCACCCCAGTCCTGCAGCAGCTCCACTGGCTACCTGTGAAGTATAGAATTCAGTTCAAAATCCTCCTACTTACTTTTAAAGCTATTCACAATCTCTCCCCTCCATACCTTTCTGATTTACTTCAAATTTCTATTCCCTCCCGCATTCTTAGATCTTCTTCTACCACTCACTTAGTTGTTCCTTCAGCCCGTCTTAAAACTATGGGGAGCAGAGCTTTTTCACGCTCTGCGCCCATACTCTGGAATTCTCTCCCCCCTGACATCTGCAATACCGAGTCTTTACCCGTGTTCAAATCCAAACTCAAAACCCACATGTTCAAGATTGCCTTTTCATTATGATTTTATATTACTTTCCTCTGTGTAATTTGTGTTGTTTCTTTTAATTATGACGACTGCTTTTACCATTTATTGTTTTTACATGTACAGTGACCTTGAGTGTTTTGAAAGGCGCTTGAAATAAAATGTATTATTATTATTATTATTATTATTATTAAAATTATTTAATCAAACTGTGAGATTAACAGAAAAGTGATGTAGCTGAACACCAGGTTGTGTGAGATGTATCATTTTGCTGACAAGAGGAGACAAGGTATGTGTTTGTAGCCATATTTTAAGTGATCAGTCAAGATAGTGAATGGGCAACAAGTTGAATGGGAACTGATTCATCTGCACAGTCAGGGGGAAAACAAGGCCATCAGCAGGGGATTTAATCAGATCTGGCCTTAACTTGATGAAAGATGAGGACCATTTTCTTCCTTCTGCTGACTGAGTGAGCAGCAGGAAGCAAGGATTTCTGTGAGATACAGAACGGAACACAAAGAAGGGTGAAAAGAAAAATAATCTTTGTTTTTATTGTATCATCTAGGAATGAATATGGCTTCATACCATTAAACCTTTGTTTACCTAGTAAATATGGTAACTACAAAATAAACCTGAATTCAGATGTTTTGTTTCTGGCCTTTCTTGTTTTTTTTAGAGAACAATCAGCAAAATGAAGACCAAGGAGCAGAACACACAGGTCATGGAGAAAGTTCTTGTCCAGTTTAAAGCAACAACATCCCAAGCTGTGAACATCTCCCAGAGCTCTGTTCAATCCATCAAGTGGAGATGGAGAGAGGGTGGACCAGCTCCAGACCTACCAAGACATGGACATCCACCTGAACTGACAGGCTGGAAAAGGAAAGCAATAATCAGAAAAGCCACCAAGAGGCCCGTTGTAACTCTGGAGGAGCTACAGAGTTCTACAGCTCAGGAGAGAGTCCATTAGAAAGCTGTGTATTTCACATCTATGGTCTTTAAGGAAGTAGTAGTTTCATGTTGTGGGGATTCTTTTCTTCTGCTGGTGGACAGAACAATATAATCAGCAAATTGCTTTAGCCTGGGGTGGAGGTTCACTGTCCAACAGGACAACCACTATAAACATACAGCCAGGGAAGCAATGTAACTATATAGTTTGAAGCATGTTCACATGTAAGAATAACCTGGTAGAAGTCCAGTGTCAAAGTCCATTAGGAATCTGTGGCAAGATTTGAAAACTGATGATCATCCAATTAGACTGAGCTGAAGAATGGACAAAGATGTCACTCTTTTGTTCAAACTCCAAATGTCTCCTAAAATACTAAAGGATCATATAAAGTCTACAAACTAAGTCAATATGCCCTCAGACGGGCAAAAAAACCCCAAGTTTTATCATTGGTCATTCAGCAAAAAAATGTGACATCACTGTAGTGCAATATTGGCTCACTTTTCTTTTCAACATTGATAACCGTTGCTCCCATTGGACTGCTGTTGAGGAAGCTCACTTTGCTTGGTCCAGGAATACATCAGTATCTCTTCGCAACCTGGGAAATCCCAAGAAAATAGCTTCATTCTCACACCACCAGCTGAGAGAGTTTTCGGAAAGAGCGTACGTTGGAGCTCTGCAGTACTTGGTCCCTTCCACCTTTGCTCTTGCAAAAGTAGACATTTGCTGCTTCTGGACTCCAGCAGACTCTTTAGCAGCGAAAAGGACCTCCTTTCGAAAGCAGGACTTTGATGATGCTCCTCCTCAGTAATTGCCATGTCTTCTTCCTTCAGTGTGATGTGCTCCAGGTTTGCATTCTTCACTGCATTCACCTTTAACTGTATGTGAAAAAAATGGAAAGAATATGTTAACATAGAATACGTATTTAATCCCAAAGTATGTAGCTTCAGTTCATCAGTTAATATCTATGTTGTGTATTTTTATTTGGCCAGCCTGGCCATTTAAAAGACTGTGAAAAATAGAATGTTTTTCTTTCTGTAAAACATAATTGCAGACTCACCTCTAACGATGCAGGCTCAGCTGTCACTCCCCTCCACTCTCCCCTCTTCACAAAGGAAATGGCAGGCTCTTAAATCGTGGGTCCAGAGCAGTGGTTGTGTTAGGACAGATTCTCTACTCCTCACTGGTGTATCTTTTGCTAAAGTCCCCATTAACGGCTTGTTTTATCTCTCTGACTACTGAAGAACCACTATGGTCCTTAGTGGTCTGGATAGGTTGAGTTTGAGTTTTCAGATTCTCTTCTCCTTGTCTCCTCACCTGAGGAGTACAGCACAGATTGCAGGCTGTTTTCCCAAAAAGCTGTCAAGCATCTTATATGCACTATCCAACCGGGTCCTTCCATCTGTTTTCAGTTTAATTTTTGACAGACCAAGCAGTTTCTCTTTTCCCACAATCCTCGTATGAATATATTAATTTTCACTTATTATATCCCCATGGGAAACCCTTCCCCTGAAACATGGTGTCCTAACCTCTACCTTGATTGTTTTGAAGTGAGACAGAAAAATGCACATAATAAGATGCCCTGAATTAGCACTAAAATATTTAAAGCAGTTTGACGATCTGAATGAGAATGACAGATTTTGCATATTTGAATCTTACATTTTGAAACTAGGAGAGCCCTCCAGGATCCTGAGAAATTTGATACAGCAGCTACTGTTACTACTGGATACTATTGTGTCAGTCACAATAAAAACACCGTCAAACATAACAATGCATTGTAAGCAGATATCATACGTGAGCAGTTTTAATATTCTGCCTTATGGATATACATAGCTGTCGTTTAGAGTTTATCACCTTCATAGGTCTGCTTCTTTCCTATATGGATGATTCCTGCATGAAACGAGGCCTGTGGCACTCAAATGAACAACTTTTGAGAAACCAGTTAAATAACCTTAGAGTGTGTTTTTCTTTTCCAGGCCTTGCACATTTAACTCCTGCATTTCAACATTGGCATCGCTGCAGTTCTTTATGCCTTACATTCATAAAGACAAGGTAGAATTACACATGTTAATGAATTAGACTGACATGGTAATCCAGTCTTTGGTCCTGGTGATGAACGCATCTACTTGATGATCTCAGTGCTTTAACGAGTCAGTGTAAAATATACAAATTTATTTATTCAAAGTGTGTAAGAGCTTAGCTGTTTGAAAGAGGAAGAAGACAGATAAAGAGAGCATACAGCAGTATCAAACTAGAACAGATCACGTTCCTTCATCAAGTTCAACAGTGGAAACCAGCTGTTAAACCGCCAACAGGGTTCTTTGGTTCAAGCTTAGAATCTGTCTACCGGTACTGGTAATTTATATATGAGACAGGGCAAGAGACAGTTAATAAGTCAGTTGTGCATTAAAGTGCTCAAGAATGCAGACTTTGTTCCACTTGTCAGAAGTGGGCAATCAGAACTGAGTACAGACTTTTTGCTCTTAGATTTTGAGAAAAGAATCTGTTCAAAAAAGACAACTTTTCTATCCTCCTTATTTAGCTAGAAAATAAATATGTCTAGCCATGTGATCAGGCTAATGTAGTTGCAGCTGTTTTTTGGGATTCATAACAGGTATTTGAAGGATGCAGAGTTTCTGTAAAAGGTCTGTCAAAAAAGACATCCAGTGACTTTTACTTAAAAGTAGACTCTGGTGCATGCACTCATTAACATTTGTTAGAGGAGCAATAAGCAAAATTGTATTATTTTAGATAGAAAGAACTAAAAAATTGTTTTGTGAAGAACTAAAGGTATCTTTTTAGATGGAATATGGTATGACGTCACACACCATCTCTCTGTGTTGTTCCCAAGTCTCTTGTTTACAAAGCCGGCCAAGCCCCATGTGCATGTACGTCCATGTGAACAGCTGCCACTCAGGGCTTAGCCCCTGCCTCCCCATAAAAAAGCCACCACCACGTTCACCTGCAGACGATCAGGACCCATTCTTACCGCAAAAAAACAACGGTCTTTGGCAAAGAAGTTTTCAAATAAAGAAAGAAACAAAATGAGAACTAGAACTGCAAGCAGTTATTAACGGGTTCCAAGCCCACCCATGCCCCGCCCCCTTGAGCATGTTCCTGGACTTCAGTTCAGCGTTCAACACCATCATCCAACAGCATCTCGTGGAAAAACTGGAACATCTGGGCTTCAGCACGCCCCTTCGCAACTGGCTGCTAGACTTCCTCACCTCCTGACCTCTGTCGGTCTGGGTCGGACAGAACACCTCTGATGTCATCACCCTCAGCACGGGCTCCCCTCAGGGCTGTGTCCTGAGCCCCCTGCTGTTCACCCTGATGACACACGACTGCGTCCCCAGGTTCACCACCAATCACATTGTGAGGTTTGCAGACAACACGACGGTGGTGAGCCTGATCAGAGACGACAACGACCGGGACTACAAAGAGGAGGTGGAGCAGCTGGTGGGCTGGTGCAGAGACAACAGCCTGATCCTGAACATGGACAAGACGAAGGAGATCATCGTCGACTTCAGGAAGAACCGGCCTCGCCGAGCTCCACTTCTCATCAACAGCTCAGCTGTGGAGGTGGTCAGCAGCACCAAATTACTCACTGTGCACATCACAGAACCTCACCGGGTCTGTGAACACCACGTCACTGGTGAAGAGGGCACAGAAGCGCTTGTACTTCCACCTGTCCCACCTGTCCCCGCCCATCCTCACGACCTTCTACAGAAGTACCATAGAGAGCATTGTGACCAGTTGTCTCTGTGTGGTGTGGAGGCTGCAGCGCTTCCGACCGGAGGAACATGAGGAGAGTGGTGAGGACAGCAGAAGGGATCATCGGGGCTCCTCTTCCCTCCATTAAGGACATTTCATCCCAGCGCTGCATGTCCCGAGCCCATAACATCATCAGAGACCCCTTACACCCCCACCATGGACTGTTCTCCCTGCTGCCCACTGGGAAGAGGTTCTGCAACAGCTTTTCCCCATTACCATCAGACTGTTGAACTTTAAACTGGACTCTGCACCACATTTGCACATTTGCATCACTGCATCACTATCTTGCATTACCAACGCTACCGAACTTTTATGATCCTTTTAAAAAATACACAACTCAACGTTTATGCATTTTGCTCAAATGCATACATATATATATATATATATATATATATATATATATATATATATATATATATATATATAGCACTGTAAACCTAATCCTCTTAACATGTACATACTATGTGCAAAAATTTGCAAAAAATGTGCAAAAATTGCAAAAATTGCAATACATTGAACTGTTTTTTCCTATGTTTTATTAAATACTCAGTGTGTCATAAAGGGTTTCTTTTCTATAAACAAAAAAATATAAATTATTACCAAGGAATAGTGGATAGTGATATTTTACTTCATTTCTAAGACATCTTCAGATATCTCAAGACATCTTCATATTTCCAAGACATCTTGAGACATCTCAAGTCATCTCAAGACATCTTAAGACCCATGTCTATAGACACGTCTTAT
This sequence comes from Fundulus diaphanus, assembly GCA_037039145.1. NCBI lineage: Eukaryota > Metazoa > Chordata > Actinopteri > Cyprinodontiformes > Fundulidae > Fundulus > Fundulus diaphanus. The sequence goes on from CM073126.1 coordinate 54,679,907, forward strand.
AGACACGTCTTGACTTACCAAGACATCTCAAAATATCTCAACAAATGTGTCTTGAGACACATCTTAAGGCGTCTTTAGATGCGGTGATGGCTGGGTATGAAGAGAGGAGTAGAGACAAAAAACGTGATCTCAGTCACCACAGATGGAGCTCCTGCTATGATAGGGAAAGAAAAGGGAGCTGTAACAAGACTGAAGAATGATAATCCTGATCTCCTAACTTACCACTGCATCATTCAGCAGTCAGTTCTCTGTTCCTCCCTGTCAGATGAACATGCTGAGGTGATGAATACAATGATGAAAATGATCAACTTCCTTAGGTCAACCTCTTCCTACCAGCATCGCATGCTTAGGGAATTCCTCAGAGAAGTCGATGCCAATGCTGATGATCTGCTGCACACCAATGTGAGATGGCTCAGCAAAGGCATGGTTTTAGCACGCTTCTGGGCCATTAGGAGGGAAATAGCATCTTTTTTGACAGAGCTAAAAAGTGAGAAGGCAACACAGTTTTCTCAATTTCTAGAAAACGAGAAACAGCAAGACAATCTGGCCTTTTTGGTCGACATTACTTCACATCTAAATGAACTGAACTTGAAGCTACAGTTAGCGGAGAATAATAATAAGGAATAAATAATGAAAAAACGGACGAAAGTCGTTCGTCTGCTCTGTGAGCAGACGAACGGCTATGCCTTGCATAGCCCGTTCTTTCTGCACTGCGGGCTTGGAACCCTAATAATTCAAAAACAGACGAAAAACAATAGAGTTCTCTGCACTGCAGTGCAGACGAACGGCTATGCGTTGCATAGCCCGTTCTTTCTGCACTGCTGGCTTGGAACCCTAATGAAAAACCACACGAAAAACAATAGGGTTCTCTGCACTGCAGTGCATATGCTCGGATTTGCCTCCTTAATTGCGCCACTTCCTTCCTCTTCGGCCTGCTGGTAAAACTGACCAACAAGCAAAGCAACAGCAATATTGCTCGTATTGCTCATTTTGCTTCTACAAAGTGCTGATTTTTTAAAACGATTTAATCACCTCTACAACTACGACCAGTACAATTCCCTACAAAGAAATTCCCACTATTGCTGGTTTTATACCCACAGTTCTGTAAATTTTTAGATATTTTTTAGGCTTTTTAGAAATTAAAAATATTAAAAAAAAATGTTTTCAATAAGATATGATGGTGTAGTGTATAAATAGTTTTGATGTTAAAGAAATGCTAAAGAACTGTGGGTGTGATGACGTCACGAGTACACGAGTACACGAGTACACGAGTACACGAGTACGCTTCTGTTCCAATACACAGAGATGCGTGCTGCGTGCTCGCGTTCTCGTCAAGTCCGATCTTCAGCTGCGTGTAGCTGACACCCCACCCACAGAAAAAACTCAGTTAAATAGACGGAATTGTTAGTGCCTTGTTTGTGCAGGTTTGTGCCGTTAAAATTAGCGTTTGTGCTGTTTTGGTTTTGAAGATATTAAAGAATATTTGTAAAGGTCATCCAGAGTTCACCATCCCCCCATTTTGCTTCGAATCCGACCAAACTGGGCTACTTTTTTTAGTGCTTCGTTTGTGCAGGTTTGTGCTGTTAAAATTAGCGTTTGTGCTGCTTTGGTTTCGCAGATATTATAAGTTTTAATTTCGGCCGGTGACGTAACCATAGGCCGCGGCTGCAAAATAAAGCGCTACCTTGTTATTTCTTTGCTGGTGCTGAGCTGGAGCCAAAGCAAACCAGAGTGGTCTACTTCTTTAGTGCTTCGTTTGTGCAGGTTTATGCTGTTAAAATTAGCATTTGTGCTGCTTTGGTTTCGCAGATATTATGAATTTTAATTTCAGCCGATGACGTCGTCATACCCAGCTGCTTCAAAATAAAGCGCTACGTTTTTCTTTCTTTGCTGGTGCTGAGCTGGATCCAAAACAAACCACAGTAGGCTACTTTTTCAGTGCTTCTTTGTGCAGGTTTGTGCCGTTAAAATTAGCGTTTGTGCTGCTTAGCGTTTGTGTGGAACTATCTCGGGGAGGAAATGGATGTTATCCCTATCCCCGTTGGCTGCAGCGAGTGACCTGCTCTCCTCACAAATGTTTGATAGCCAGTCTCGTAGGTCAGTCTGGATCTCATCAAAAGGATCCCTTTGATGCACTTCCTTTGTGTCTTCAGCTGGAATGATGATGGAGTCTTCTGTGATCTGTGTTTTTAGGTATTTTTTACACCTTTCTGATTCCAGAGGGACTCCAGAACTATCATCACCGTCTGCCTTACTGAGGGCCACAACAGTGATGGCATGTATTAGCTGTTTTGCATGATCCAAGCAATGTGACTGAAGCAGCTTTGCCATTGCCCTGACAAAGAAGTTTTTGACATGGTGTGACTTGTTTTTAAGGCAGTCCCACTGGCAGATCATCCTTATGCAGTGTATGCAATTACAAATTAAAGCTTGATGCATTTAAAATTTTATTTAAACAAAAGTAAATTACTTGGTTCAATGAAATTTCACCCAATTGCTTACGTGCTGTGCACTTCCGGTTTCGTCCTTCGAGCTCATCTTTTTAATGGCTTTTTTTTACCCGTTTGCTGCCGAATCTGCGGAAAATAACTGTCAACGATGCAAATAGGATTATCAAAACCACCTTCAAAAAAAGCCCAGTTATTTTAAAATACAATAAAAGTAACAGGTAAAATAGTTATAGAAGTTATAAGCATATCATAACGGTTGCAGATCGTAAGGTTTTGAGCAAGGCATGTGTATAGGCTCCAGTGGTGCTTTTTTTCCCCTTCATTTGTGAGAGGTTTATATGGAGAAAGGTAAATGTATTGGTGGCTTACTTGACATTGCTATCTAAAGTAAAGTTCTTTAAATGAAACAAAAAAAATCTTAATGTTTATTAAGGAATAAAGTACAAAACAATATAACACACATTTTACAATAGCGGCTAAAACAATTTGCATGATAAAAGAAAAATATGAAATTAATAACTGCTTTCTTGAGAAAAGTGTTGAGACCAAACGGTATATCTGGCCACATCTTCTTACACAAATAAAGAACATCATTAAGGATGCCAGCCATCCTGCACAGAGACTGTTCCAGCCTCTCCCCTCAGTCAGGAAGCTGAGATACATGAGAGGGGACTCGTGGTGAAACTGCCTTCATGTGTCGACTTCATGGCTTGCTGTTGTTGAATAATCACTTTTCTTTCCATGTGGCAACCAAGCCACTGTATAAAATAAGCATACTTGTAACAGTGGAAACTAAAAAAAACAAACAAAAACATGTTTCCCAAGAGATCTTTGCCAATAAGCAGGAATATATATATAATTTAATAAGAACGCTGTGGGGGAGGGACAATTTCGGTAAATGACAACTTCATAGTAATGTTACTGATTTATCAGTAGAAGTATATTAAAAAGACTTACGTTTTTTCCAGTGTTGGCAATAACATATGATTTACCGTAGCGCTTTATTTTGAAGCGGCGGGCTGGGATGACGTCATCGGCTGAAATTAAAATTCATAATATTTCAGAAACCAAAGTAGCACAAACGCTATTTTTAACATCATAACTCTGCACAAACGACGCACTAAAAAAAGTAGCCCAGTTTGGTCGGATTCGAAGCAAAATGGGGGGATGGTGAACTCTGGATGACCTTAACAAATATTCTTTAATATCTTCAAAACCAAAACAGCACAAACGCTAATTTTAACGGCACACACCTGCACAAACGAGGCACTAACCATTTAATTTCTATTTAATTGAGTTTTTTCTGTGGGTGGGGTGTCAGCTTCACGCAGCTCCGATCTTCCTGTGTTCTTGCCAAGACCGGACTCGCGTTCTCGTGAATAGCGTTCCGCGCACGTGACGTCACCATCTCATGAGCAACGCCCCTTGCCGCTAAGGTAGGACAAACTGTTATGGTTGAGTTTTGGTTTGGCTTTGTTTTTCTGTTATTTTCATTTTTTTCATCTCTTTTGGGTTAGGTTTGACTTTATTTATTGTTAGTTTTCAGTCATCAGTTATTTTCTGTCAATTTTCACTTCACCTCCTCAGCAGTCAGTCACACCTGATAATCATTTACCAGTCAATTAGCCAGACCCTTGTTCCACCTGTGAAGTGCTCTATTTAAACCTCCCTCTGCCTTCAGTTCGGCACTGGGCCGTCATCATTCCACACCTCTCCATGCCAGTCCCTGTTTTTGCCTTGGAAGATTTGTTTTTCTTGTTTAAGGTTAGTCCTGCCAGTTTTCTATAGACTCTTACTTTGCTGTTTGTCCCTGGAGAAGTTCTGCTCTGTGTCCTGGTGTCTCCAGAGAACTGCTAACTGGACTAGCCATCCTGGAAAGGCTCTGCTCTGTGCTCTGGTGTCTCCTAAGTTCTGCTAACCTGACTAGCCGCCCTGGAGAAGCTCAGCTCTGTGCCCTGGTGTCTCTCAAGTTCTGCTAACCTGACTAGCCGCCCTGGAGAAGCTCAGCTCTGTGCCCTGGTGTCTCCAACGAACTGCTAACCTGTTGTGGCTACGGGGCCTGCTAGCCGAGCAGTACTAAGCTTTCCCTGCTGCCTGGATAGTTGTGACTCTCTCTCACTCCGGGCCGTCAGCTCCTGCCATCACATTCATCCCTGACCTTCTGCAGTCCTGAACCTCCGGTCTTCATCACTCACCACCCAGCATACTTCCTTCAATAAAGACTCAAACTTTTAGTCCCGTGTGTGCGTCCTGAGTTCATCGGTAAACAAAACCTTGACACAAACAGGTTGAGAGCGCATGTAGCAACCAGCCATTACACGTGCAACAGATACAACGATATGACTGACTTTTCAACTATCGCAAGAGGATGTCCCAGGCGCCCAGTTTACTGGTAGAACTGCCGAAGAACATACCAACGTTCAGCTCAAACGATGGCTTGAGTGTCGAGGGCTTAGAAAGACTGGAAAACGGACCGAGTTGATAGAACGGTAAGTCGATGTTTTTTGGTGGACTGGTGAAAAGTCGTTGTTTGGGGGCCTTTCTTTTGCATCGAGAGTACCTATCCAGCTGAAATGATGAGAAAACAATCACAATCATGGTCAACTTAGGGACCTAAGCCAATATCGCGAGACAGGATAGACATGAAAAAAGTGTAACAAAGGATAGCTCGTTTCGTCGTGAGCTGTTCGACGTATGATCAGATTTAAGCTTCAATAAAACAGCAAAAAAATCTTACCTGTTCACTACTTGATGTCGCTGGAATTGGGTCAGGATGTTCTTCGGTTGGGCCCTTTCCTCCAACAAAATGCTTGCTACATATGTACGTGAATTTGGTAACTTTTTCTGGGTTGAACTGTTGTGTAGGTCGACCGCACAAGTGTACCCAGCGCACACATTTCTCCTTGGCAGTCTTGAATTTCGGGAAATTAATGAAGAAAACATCCTTCAAATGCGGCCTATCAGCGTACCTCGAGTCGCTGTTGCACGTTCCATAACAACAATGTTTAAAAACCATGGTTAGGAGACGTCTTAGACTTGGAAAAAGCAGTCGTTTTACCGAGTAAAACCAAGGGTAACGTACAGCTCTTTTACAGCGAAAGAGCGGAGGACAACACAAGTTTGCCCTACCGCGTACCACGTGATATGACGTCACGTTCTAAAAATAGCTCGCTCGCGGAACGCCTTTGAGAAACGGCCCACATGTGCTCTTTCTCCTCTCCCGTTTCCACTGTGCTAATGCTTTAACAAATCATGAGCAGCAACAAAATCATATTTTCTACAAAACATCATATCCTGACTGGTTTTAGATCTAAAAAAAGTATTCCGTTCACGGATTCACAAGACTCACAGGGATTATTCTTCAACAAAAAAGACTTTGTTGTCTTGCTTAACAGGTTACAGGACTGAACTCCCACAACATCTTGTGCCTATACAATACATATATAACAATCAAAATCAAGTTTCAACAAGGTATTTAATGCATTCGACCTAGGGTGCATGTTTTATAAGTTACCTCGCTCCGTGCAGACAGATGCGGTGAAAGAAAGCAAGCTAGCTCTGAGCAGGGAGGAGCTGTGAGCAACACTACTGTTCAGGTGTGGTGCATTCACAGTGCATGGGAAAATTCAGTACTCAACAAAAAAACGTGTTTTTCTTCAAGCGATTTGAAAAAAAAAATCCATCCATCCATCCATCCATCCATCCATCTTCTTCCACTTATCCGGGGTCGGGTCGCGGGGGTAGCAGCTTCAGTAGGGAGGCCCAGACGTCCCTCTCCCCAGCCACTTGGGCCAGCTCCTCCGGGGGAATCCCAAGGCGTTCCCAGGCCAGCCGGGAGACATAGTTCCTCCAGCGTGTCCTGGGTCTTCCCCTGGGCCTCCTCCCGGTGGGATGTGCCCGGAACACCTCACCAGGGAGGCGTCCAGGAGGCATCCTAACCAGATGCCCGAGCCACCTCAACTGGCTCCTCTTGACGTGGAGGAGCAGCGGCTCTACTCTGAGTCCTCCCCAGATGACTGAGCTCCTCACCCTATCTCTAAGGGAGAGCCCAGACACACTACGGAGAAAACTCATTTCGACCGCTTGTATCCGGGATCTCGTTTTTTCGGTCACGACCTAAAGCTCGTGACCATAGATGAGCGTAGGAACGTAGATCAACCGGTAAATCGAGAGCTTCGCCTTTTGGCTCAGCTCTCTCTTCACCCTATTGTCGGTACAGCGCCCGCTTCACAGCAGACGCCGCACCAATCCGCCTGTCGATCTCCCGCTCCATCTTCCCCTCATTCGTGAACAAGACCCCAAGATACTTGAACTCCTCCACTAGGGGCAGCACATCCTCCCCAACCCGGAGAAGGCACTCTACCCTTTTCCGGTTCAAGACCATGGTCTCGGATTTGGAGGCACTGATTTTCATCCCGGCCGCTTTGCACTCGGCTGCGAACCGCTCTACTGAGAGCTGTAGATCATGCCCTGATGAAGCCAATAGGACCACGTCATCCGCAAATAGCAGAGACGCAATCCTAAGGCCACCAAAACGGATCCCCTCAACACCTTGGCTGTGCCTAGAAATTCTGTCCATAAAAGTTATGAACAGAATCGGTGACAAAAAGCAACCTTGGCGGAGTCCAACTCTCACCGGAAACGAGTTCGACTTACTGCCGGCAATGCGGACCAGACTCTGACACCGGTCGTACAGAGACCTGACAGCCCTTATTAAAGGGCCCGGTACTCCATACTCCCGGAGTACCCCCCACAGGATCCCTCGAGGGACATGGTCGAATGCCTTCTCCAGATCCACAAAACACATGTAGACTGGTTGGGCAAACTCCCATGTCCCCTCCAGAATCCTGCTGAGGGTGTAGAGCTGATCCAGTGTTCCACGGCCAGGACGAAAACCACACTGCTCTTCCTGAATCTGAGATTCAACTATCCGACGGACCCTCCTTTCCAGAACCCCTGAATAGACCTTACCAGGGAGGCTTAAGAGTGTGATTCCTCTGTAGTTGGAACACACCCTCCGGTCTCCCTTTTTAAATAAGGGGACCACCACCCCAGTCTGCCAATCCAGGGGAACTGCCCCCGATGTCCACGCGATGCTGCAGAGCCGCGTTAACCAACGCAGCCCCACAACATCCAGAGCCTTAAGGTACTAAGGGCGAATCTCATCTACCCCCGGGGCCTTGCCACCGAGGAACTTTTTAACCACCTCGGCGACGTCAGCACCAGAGATGGGAGAACCCGACCCAGAGTCCCCAGGCTCTGCTTCCACAATGGAAGACGTGTTGGTGGGATTAAGGAGGTCTTCGAAGTATTCCGCCCACCGATGCACGACGTCCCGTGTCGAGGTCAGCAGCACACCACCCCCACTGTAAACAGTGTTGGTACTGCACTGCATCCCCCTCCCGAGACGCCGGATGGTGGACCAGAATCGCTTCGAAGCCATACGGAAGTCTTTCTCCATGGCCTCTCCGAACTCTTCCCACGCCCGCCGCTTCGACTGCCGGTACACATCAGCTGCTTCCGGAGTCCCACAGGCCAATAAAGCCCGGTAGGACTCCTTCTTCAGCTTGACGGCTTCCCTTACCGCCGGTGTCCACCAGCGTATTCGAGGGTTGCCGCCGCGACATGCACCGACAATCTTGCGGCCACAGCTCAGACCAGCCGCCTCAACAATAGAGGCGTGGAACATGGTCCACTCGGACTCAATGTCCCCCGCCTCCCTCGGGACGTGTTCAAAGCTCTTCCGGAGGTGGGAGTTAAAGCTCCGTCTAGTGGGGGAGTCCGCCAGACGTTCCCAGCAAACCGTCACAGTTACCTCGCTCCGTGCAGACAGATGCGGTGAAAGAAAGCAAGCTAGCTCTGAGCAGGGAGGAGCTGTGAGCAACGCTACTGTTCAGGTGTGGTGCATTCACAGTGCATGGGAAAATTCAGTACTCAACAAAAAACTTGTTTTTCTTCAAGCAATTAAAAAAAAAATTATATATATATATATATATATATATATATATATATATATATATAAATATATACTGACAGCAAAATAACCATGGGTTACAATGACGATAGTTAGACTAGCTATATTGATAAAACCTTTGCCTTCTTTCTTACTTCACATCCTCCATACGTAACTCTATGTTGCCCTCCACAATTACAACATTTTTCTTGTACTTGTGAACTTCCCCACATTTTGGACATCTCTGCTTTCCTTTACAAACTGCTGCTATGTGTCCGTACCTTTGACACTTGAAACAACGAAGTGGTGGAGGTATATAAGGTCTGACCTGAAAACTGAGATAACCTATTTTGATGTTTTGTGGCAACTCTTTTTCTTCATACTCAATAAGGATTGATAAACTTCCTACCTTTTCTCCATTTATTGTTTTTGACAATCTCTTCAAGTTATTCACTTTTGCACTCAGAATACTTCTCTTAAGTTTATCAAGATCTTCATCTAGAGGGATCCCATAAATCACTCCTCTAATCTTTTTATTTTCTCCCATGACTTTTTTCTCCAACACAGTTTTTTTACAGATATTATCCATATTTAAAGCCTTATTCATTTGTTATTAATTTTTACAAACTACCAATAGGTTTCAATCTCGCAAAATCTTTGCCATTTCAACATCTCCAATTTTCTTTTTCATTTCTCTTGACACCACAATGGGGCTGATGTTATCCTGTTCCTGCTCATTCTTAAGTTTTAATAATATTTTAAATTCCTCCCTCACAAGTTTCCTCCTAACTATCCTTTCTTCATCTGAACTACTGGTTGTCTGGCAACCAGTTGTATAATATTTGTTTCACCAGCAGATGTCAGCATACATCATTTTCTGAAAATTCTCTTTGATATAAGTTTTTCCCTAATACATAATAAATTCATTAAAAATCAACGGTTTGCTCTAAAATTCTGAAAATATTCATGGATCTCAAAGAGTGCTTTCTCTAACCACTAGAATTTTTAAATGGCCATTGAAAAAAGCGTTTTAGAGAAAAAAAAGATTCAACTTTATAGTCTTGTACATGTAAATTTCAGTGTCTTGTAAATAGGTCAGAATCACCTGGATTTTTACCAAACTGAAATCCATGTTTAGTCTGCATGTGCTTTACAAATAGAGGCCATTTTTATTGCCATTAAACAATATTTGTGGAAAATACATTGATTTCTCCATTTTGCAAACTTTTAAAAAATCAGAGTGAGCGACTTTCAAAAACTTCAATACATGCAGTGAGAGAATTGTTACACCTTATTCAAGGAATACATCCTGAAAATCTGAGCTAATTACACCAAAACATTCATTTTAGGTGAATTTTTGTAGTTTTCAAGGTTTTTTTCACACTTTTGGAAATAGGCCCCGTCCACTTGTTTCAATCATTACCATATTTAATACTTTAGTTCAGGGATATAACTAGAAGGGAATAAATAAGGTTTTGTAAAAATCCGAGCAGCCATTTTTAGAGTAATCAGCAATTACATTTAGAGCTAGCTAGCTAACAATTACTTATTTTAGCATTACTTTTTGAAAAAGTCAAAATTAAAAAATCCGCCACGCTAACTTTTTTTATTTGTCCAATATTTGTCCATATTATATATGGAGTTGGAGGAGTTTAACAAGAAAGGATTAACTTTTGTAGCCATGTAGCACGAAAAGTAGCTAGTAAACGAGGGTGTGCAAATTCCCTTAATGATGCAGAATCATCCAATAAACAAAGTGAAGTTTTTGAGTGTGGGACCAGTAGTTTGGTCGTTACAGGCCGAAACGCATTGTCCTTCGTTATAGCGCCCCCTAGTTGTTGAGGGGTCTGAATTTCTGGGTCTGAGTAGTGGTGCACATTCTGTACTTAGATACCTGATTCAATCGATTCGTTACAAATCCACATGGGCTGCACAATGCGTTTCAGCTGAGAATTTGGAAGAATAAATAATGAAAAAACACGGGAAAAACAATAGGGTTCTCTGCACTGCAGTGCAGACGAACGGCTATGCGTTGCATAGCCCGTTCTTTCTGCACTGCGGGCAACCAGGGGAACTGGTTGCCAATCCAGTTCCCCTGGATTGGCAACCCTAATTAACATTGGCCTTGTGTTTCCAAGCTGGAGAGCGCTTCGAGAGCAGAAGCAGCTCCAATTTGACTCAGCGCTAGCTTTTCCCCTCCGGAGAAGTGAGGAACAGCATTTCAATTTATTGCTACAATCGTGGCATGTGGGTTATTTGTTGGGGTTTGACCAGCAATGGGCTAGGCTTTACTGTTATAAGGCGAGCTGATAGCCCAACTAGCACAGCATTGTTTAATGCAGCTCGGCGGGCTTGTGAGCTACTCACCATGAATCTCACATATATTCAGGGCATTCTTTTGTTTTGACAAAAACTGTAAAATTGAAATTGATAACTTGGATTTTAGAGGTAGAGAGAGAGGCATGGTTTGTGACACATCTTGTTTTGATCTACAGACATTGCTCAACAGTGCACAACGTGGTGAAATTTTGCTTAATGCTCCTTTAAATACTGCAAACACTGACAAAGGAAACCGTCCTTTGACAATCAGACCACTGAGAACACACAAATAAATACTGCTAGACCAAAGAAATAAAAACAATTGAGCCAAACGCTTGAGGAAGTTTTAAACCTTTCTTTAAAGGTATACTATGCAACCGGGGTTGATTTTCCAGCGAGGCTCCCCCCAGAGGGCGAAAGTAAAAGTGCACTGTCGTAAATCTGCTCAGCTGTTCTACTGGTTTCTCCGTCAAGCCAGGCGCGGTTGTTTTGAGCTTAGCAGACAGGCAAACGCAACGAATACAAAAGTCGAAAAAACGGCAGTACAAACAATGACTAACACAGTGAAAGTATGAACATGCACAGAGAGAGAGAGAAACCATTCCAATGCAGTGTTTCCCCTAGGAATTTGCTTACCGGACGACCGGCGGGGGGTGGGGGGGAGACAAGCTTTACGCCGATAACCAGCGGAGCGGGGGGGAGACAAGCTTCGGCGACGGAGCGGTTACGCGACAAGCGGAGCGGGGGGAGACAAGCTTTGCGCGACAAGCTAAGCGGGTGAGCGAGCGGGCGGGCGGGCGGGCGAGCGAGCGGGCGGGCGAGCGAGCGGGCGGGGGGGGAAGACAACCTTTGCGCGACCAGCGGAGCGGGGGGAGACAAGCTTTGCGCGCATATCGAGTTAGTTTTTTTTTTTTTTTGGAATGTTGGGAGGCAGTAGCGTGACGGAAACCCTACAATGTTACTTACAATCTCATCAGCTACAATGTTACTTACAATCTCATCAGCTACAATCTTACTTACAATCTCATCAGCTACAATCTTACTTACAATCTCATCAGCAGAAACGCGAGGTCCGCGTCAGCCTTGCAGCCTTCTCTTTCTTTTAGCTCTCGCCATTCGGAAAAAGCTTGCCCGATGTTCACCCGTGTACGACTCCTCTTTCTGTCCAAAGCCCTTTTCCTCTTTCTTGCCTGCTCCGACATGGGCTTTCGCTGTTTTATCGCCGGTTCCGCCATGATAACTGCACAGATACCGCCACTGCGCTAGCAACAAACATGCGTTTCACTGGGGGCGTGTAGCAGTTCTCGCCGTAAAGCAAGACCGACTCTCGTGATCTTGCACGAGATTCTGAGCCTGTGGGCGCGGGCCGAGGGTTCCTGCAATTGCAAGTGCGGTATTTCCCCCACAGACCACCAGGGCGGCCGAGAAAACTTTTGTTCAACCTGAAATGACTCATTTAATCATCCAAAACGGTATGGAACACATTAATTAACTGAAAAATGTTGCATAGTATTCCTTTAATAAGGCAAATATGCAAGATCCAATTTACGACACAGATTTACAATGATTTACAAATCCTTTAAAAAACGAAAAACAAAATCAGGCAACTATTTTCAGTAATATATTGTGTTTAATTTATGGTTAAGCAGTTGAAAAAAAATCCCCATAAAAGAACATTTCTACATCTTTAATCGGAAAGGATCTGTTTGGAGTGATTAATTAAGTGGTTAGTTAATACAGGTGTCCTCCAAGGCTTAGTTCTTTATCCACTTTACTTTAGTCAATACATAAATAATTTTCCATTTACATGTCCTGCTGCAGCTTTCCAAACGCATGTGGGGTAAGCTAAAACTCCTTGGCAGAAATTTTTAGGCTAAGATAGGAGCTCTCTGGGAGGATTCTGGGAATCATCTTGAATGTGGGAACTGGTCTTTTTGTACTGATGCTTCATCTCTAGGACTTTTTGCATCCAAGATGCAAAAAGAAGCTTGGAGTCGTGGTTATGAATGTAAGGGCTTTAGGCTTAGCATCCTTAAGTATTTATGTTAGTAGTAGTAGTAGTTGTTGTGCTTGAGATGTTCTGTTATGTTGAAAGATTGACTAATATTGTTGGATTTCTCATCATCCTACCATATGGTGGACTGGCAATCTGTCTATTCTGGAGACCAGGCCATCCAGGCCAAGCTCATTGGCCTGGATGGTTTTTACCCAAATGTCACACTAAGAACCTCTAACAGCCAACTGCAGTAAGGAACACTGAGAATGTGTTTGTGTCAGTGGTAGCTTATTTATAGGGGCTCTAGGACACCATCTAAGCCAACATTGCAGGTTAGACGTTTAATCTTTCAGCTTTCCTATTTCATGTTTGGTTTATTTTTGTTGTTGCTAATCTAAACTATACATTACAATGGCGAGGAGAGCTAGACAGGCGTATTTTTTAACATTTGGCTTCCATGTGACCTCATGCTGCCCTGTATTTGCTTTCTTAAAGACTCTCCTTGGAACAGCTCTGGGTGCTGATGGCCAGTCATTGAATTTTATGTCATTCTTCATTCAGTTAGATTAATTCATGACACCTGTCAATAAAAGTCACATCCCTGGCAGCTTGGTCGCATAGGCACCAATGTCACTCACACGTGATGCAAATGAAAGAGTCAGACCACAACGACAAGACAGATTTCTAAATCTGTCTTAGATGATTAGTGGCTAAAAGGATTTTGACCGGACCAACCAGACTTAAAAATCTAGTAGCAATCAAGTGACCATGGATCGATTTAACTTCAAGTAGGGTTTGTTGTTGTTGTCCCCCCAAACCTTTTTATCATGATCAATCACTGGTTTGTGTATCTAGGTGAAAGAACATAAGTTTGCATACTACCGTTTGCATACTACTCATGTGCAAAGTCCTTGAAAAACAAAATAGTAAATGATGTCATGGGCTGTAGGTGAAAAATAGCCTTCTGACTAACCTTGGCACATTGATAGAAATGTTATCATTGCCCTGTAATAAATAAATAAATAAATAATAAAAAATATATATATAAATATATTGAAACTGATACATCAATATTACCTAAACAATGGCATAGTTCCCATACATTATTTTTACCTGAACTCGATAAAATTAAAGAAAAAACAGAGTTCATAGATAAAGACAATGATTAAAGAATACAGGAAGTAAGCTGATTGCATGAAAACAAAAATGCTTATTTTTATGAGAGCTGCAGGAAGAAAAAAAACCCTACTATGAATTAGTGTTGAGCATTATTTTCTTCCCTGAGGACAAAAATGTGAAAAATAAAGAACTCCTCAGTGTTTACCAGCCCTCACCTGGCCTCTGGCTGAAAGTGAGATGATCCCCAGCAACAGAATTATTTCCTGGGGTTCAGAAAGAAGTGATTTCCTCAAACTGAACAATCTGACTCACAGCACTTCTTTTCAGTTTCACATAGTTTCATCTTCTCCTGTGTTACTGAGGAACATTCATAATTATCTCACTGCTTTAACTTTTTTCTCTGTCTGCCCTAAACTGCCTTAAACACTTCTCTTCTGTAACCATAGAGACTGCTAAATAAGCATCTCAAACAGGTGCTGATAAGGGTTTGAATCATTCTCTGTCGGCCTTGAGGCAACTGGTGATGCTGTTTCATCAAAAGGTAACAGAGATGCACCTGTTACACATTAGCACATCACATTTACATTTTTCCTCCTCAGTAAAAGTTTTTATTTGCCCTTCACAGCTTGGATGTGGTGTTTACACAGCCAGCCGACTCCAGTTATAAACATCTACTGCAAACAGAGTATCAGAGGCTGACATTTCAACCGACACATGACAAACAGAGAGAAGCTCAGTTAAAACAGCCAGTGGGATGACCTGAACTGGGCTTTCTTCCCAGTTAGAATTCCTCTCTGAAATCCATTGTTTTAAAAAAAGATACTTCAAAGGGAACATTAAGAAAAAGGATTTTCAGACCTCCCTGCTCTTTAATACACTCCACTCCGAACCTCGAAATCCTTACCAGACCAAATGTAATAGAGTAATATCAAAAACCTAGAAATACTTTATAACACTGAAAATATTCAGCACATTGTCAATGAAATCAAAACAACAATAGAACTGATGAGAAGCTACCAAATAAATGGGATGCACCAAGAGGTCATCAAAGTAAAGTTTGATTCTTAAAGAATGGTCCCGTTGGTGTCAGCATGTGACTTAGTCTGGTCAAGATAGTGTAAATGTCTGTAAAAACTCCACAAGAACAGAGAACGCTGTTATTTTTCCTGAGGTGGCAAGAATAAGAACAAAATTCTTTCTGATCTGGAAATGTCATTGATTACAAGAGTGCAAGTGCAGAAATCCTGGAAAGTCCTTATAAGTCCCTCCTAGTGCAACATGTCAGTGTAGTATCCACGCATCTATTCCATTTCTGACCAATCAGACCATATTTGTCAAACGCACACACAAAAAAAGTTTTGCATCAAGGATATGCTGCAAAAGCTCCAAACCAGAGCTGCAAGTAAAGAGTGTTGCTGCTCTGGGAGAGAGAACAATTTCAATGTTCTATTCTTTGCGGCTTGGAGCAGTGTTTATGAAGGAGTGCTTTAGGTTTGACATCCTGTAGTATCTATGTTGCAGGATCTTATTTTGAAGTAAGAAATGAGGTAATTCTTGAGATTGTGTTGACGGAGTTGACCAATGTTGTTGGACTAGCAATCTGCCTGTTCTGGAGAAGTCCAGAACAGACGTCCAGTTCAGGAACATTGACCTGTCTAGTTTATTCACCAAAAGGTTCAACTGAGAGCATCTAAAAGCCAACAGCAGTACAGAGCTCTGCACCGTTAAGACCACATGAGATTGTGTTTCTGTGTCATAGCAGAGCACGAGTCTACTGTATGTTAATGCAGTAACAGATGGAAACAGAGCGACATAAGTAAGACTGAAATCTGGACCCCAGTCTGAGAATGAAGGTGTTGATTGTAGGTTATGAAAAAAAAACTGCACGTATTTAGTTGGTATTTATACACAGTATTAATTTTACTACTCTTTACTAAAGAAGGGGGAGGGGGGTTGAGCCCTGCTCTCTTGGTGCACGGCGAGATAACCATAAAAAGGGGTTCTGTCTGAAAAAGGTGAAGCCCAAAAAAGCGACTTCATGTTCAGAAACAACCCCAAGAAACCGTAACCGCCGACTCACAAAAATTACAAGTGACTTTATAGAAAAACAAGCCCAAAGTCGCTTAGAATAAGCGGACTCTGCAACACTGAAGCTCACATGAACAGCCCTCTGACATTTCTCTGCAATCCTTCGGGGTTTTGGAAAATCAATGGAAAAAAATACTCCCTTGAAATTATCACGATCATATATATATATATATATATATATATATATATATATATATATATATATATATATATATATATATATATATATTAGGGCTGGGCAACGATTAAAATCTTTAATCGCGATTAATCGCATAATTTGCCGGATTAATCATGATTAATCGCATTGTATGCGCAAACTCCAAGAATGAATTCAAAAGTAGTGTAAAGAGCACTTTTGCCATATGAACAAAAGTGTTGTAACATTTGAAGCACTTATCAGTAACACATATTTAGTGTAAAGCTCAACTTAAACATGTAAAACAAAAAATAGCAATAATAATAAATTAAAGCTTATTGCCACTGACAGGAAATTTTCTTTATGGGGAAAAAATCTACCAAAAACAGGCAATTTCTAAGGTAACAGCAGAAAGCAGCATTACCATTTTATGTTCAATACCATAGTGTGAAGCACAAAAAAAGGTCTACAGTAGCTATCCACTTCGCCATTACATTGGTTAGCTTCTCTGAGTCATTGAATTGTTTGGTGATGTCTACAGTGTGTTTGGCATTTAAGTGATATGTTAAGCTCAATGTGCTCCGGTGATAAGAAAGTTTAACTTGGCAGTGGTTACAACTAACTTGTTTCTGTCATATTCGTTGCTGGAAGAACTTTAAACTGAAAATGTCAATTTAAAAGTTCTGTGACTTTACCCTTCCTTTTTCCTTTCTTGGTTCCACGACAGCCAGCACCTTCCTTCCTGTTTGAATCCGAGGCTGGGCTGACAGCGAGGTTATTGGCGCATTATCGCCACCTACTGTTCTGATTCAAACCCCTACACCGCAGCAACAGACCTTCACAAAATAAAAGCATGTGAGCAACATGCTTTAATGCGCGATAAAGTAAATATCGCCGTTAATAGTCTAATGAATTAACGCGAAATTAACGCGTTAACTTGCCCAGCCCTAATATATATATATAGAGAGAGAGAGAGAGAGAGAGAGAGAGAGAGAGAGCGAGAGAGAGAGAGAGAGAGAGAGAGAGAGAGAGAGATAGATAGATAGATAGATAGATAGATAGATAGATAGATAGATAGATAGATAGATAGATAGATAGATAGATAGATAGAAAAAAAATGGCCATGTCCAAAAAGGCCAGGACCAGCGCTGCATGCAATTCAGACCAAGCATTGTAGTGCCACTTTATGTGGACCACAACTGTATTAATTTGACGTTAAATGGAAGAACCAGGAAGCATGATATGTCCTCTTTAAAATATGTTTTCTACAGCATACCAAAACATAAGGTTGGTTCAGGCAGTAAGACACTGGAGTCATGTGTGCTTCTTCTGACTTAATTTTTAAACACCCCACTGATCCTGAAGGTAGCTAACTTTGAGTGTTCTTCACAAGGTAGCGACATCCACACCTAACAGTGTTCTCAGAGCACCTTAGCACTTACAATTGGCATCTTTACAGATTCGAAAAGGATCACATTTCTCAAGCTACCAGTCAGGACCGATCAATCTGAAAATTGATTTGGTCCGGTCACCAGCAAATTTCTTGATACATCTCTATGTAGATGTATCGAGTTGAGTAGACTGGGTGTGTAATCTGAAATGTTTCTTGGTAGTTTCATAAACTAGCATAAGAGTATCTTTATAAATCAGTAACACAGTATTTTGCCATGTTATGCCTTATTAATTATCCAAAGAATGTACTAAGTTTACAGAACCAGAAAACTAGATGAAGCTTAGAGGTTCTATAATGGAATTGGAAGTCTCAGCCATATGGATAAGGTTTACTATTGAAAAGCTATGATGTGTTGTTCATTCATACAGAACATGACATTTAAATTGTTGATACTAATCAAAGTGAAATCAGTTTATATCTCAGTTTTTTCTATCACCTTTCATGTTTTTTGTATATTAATTTCTGATCCCAACAGACAGAATTAGGCAAGCATGACAGAGTGCTGTGGAGCGTGAGCGTAGCAAACATGTGATGCTGCATGGTGGGGACCAATGATTAGCTGATTACAGCTGCACCAGATAATCTGACTGATGCCATGCCCGTCCTCCACACCCTTTGGCATGAACTAACCTCCACAGTGGTGGCACAGCATCAGATCAATATGCACATGCTCTCACAATCCAGCTAGTCGCAAAGAAATGTTAAAAGAACTTTAGAATACGTGACAATGTGAGTCAACCCCAGCAGACATGGTCATGGTTTGGTACTGCCGGCAACTTGCTGTGTATGCACTACTCTCAGCATACTGATAGTTTGTGTAAAAAGGGGGCAGGGTGTTGTTTCCTCTTAGGCACTAAACGGGTGAACCAAGAATCTGTCAATTAAAGTTTGATATAGCCCCAATTAATCCTCCAAAAGGGTACAGAAAGGCACAATTTATTGATGTGAGAGCCTTTCTCTCAGAAACCTGAAGTGGAGGCACCGCACAGTGCTGCCTTGTAATGCATCCTGCAAACAGGAAGGCGTGTGAATATCAGCGTGGAACTGCTGTCTAACAACTACTGTGCAGATATTAGCCCTGTAGGTAAAATATTTACAACTGAAACCAGCTATTTACATACACTGTCTAAAAAGATGGACAACTCGTTTTCTCAGTGTCTGGATATAAGCCAGGCCAAACTTTTTTTTCTGTTTCAGGTCTCTTAATATAGAGATTGTTTTGTTAGTCTCTTTAGATTCAGAAGATTCCATCGATTTCCTCAGTATTTGGTACAACTGCTTTTAAACAGTCTGACTTTGGTAAAATATTTTGGGGTTTCCTTCAACAAGCTTCTCACAACTGATTGCTGGAAGTTTGGCCCATTCTTCCAGACGGAACTGATGGAACTCAGTCTGGTTAGTTGCCCTCCTTGTTTACAATTTTCAATTTTAACTAACAATTCTAACTATCCAACTAAGTGACATGACACTGCCTGTCAATCAATCTTGAAGATGCATCAGAAACTGACCAATCAGTAATCACAATTTGTCCCAAAGTAAAACACCTATTGCTTGCAGGATTTGCTCACCCTTTAGCTCCAACAACAGTGCAGTGATTTTACATCATGAACACATTACAATCAGAAGGATTTTGTTAAAAAACATTGGTAAAAGTTACTGGACGTTGTGGGGAATGTACAATTCAGACACCCATTAGCTTCATTGTTTAGAGGATGGAATACAGTTTGTTCCTTTCCAAAAACCTAAAAGGAGAAAAATGTAAAAGATGGGAATGGAGCCAGCCGACATGCAGCCGGCCGACCTCATGAACAGCCGAACACAACAGCGATCAACGGGTAACTACCGCATGTTCGTCTGTATGAAGGAAACTCAATTTTTGTTCACAATTACATTGTATGCTTAGTGGTTAATTCAAAGGGTAATGTTTGACATTAGCTCTGCTGTGTATTTTGGATATGTCCATGTTGCCACCTGTGTTTATATAAGCTGACTATTTCACTCTAAAAAGAGAATGCCGCTTCAACTTAAATTAATTGCTCCAATTGGTGAATAATTGAAGTAATTGAATTAAGTTTACCCAACTTAATTTATTTACGATGGTTTAGCCTGGCAACTTATGAGCTAAATACATTTAGTTGGATCGATTTTATTCAATTACTTGTTACCAATTGAAGCAATTAATTTAAATTGGAGCTGCATTCTATTTTTAAGAATCTTCCCAATCAAATCCAACTTTATTTATAAAGCACTTTAAACACACAGAGACCAAAGTGCTCTACAAAAAACACAAATATAAACAGCATAAAATCAGTAATATTTATAAAAAAAATAGTATAGGAAAATAAACATAGAAAAAACTGGCATAAAATCAACAAAAACCAACATCCTCTTGAGTAATAAAAACCAAGGTAAGCCTGCCTGATATGCAGCAGCAAATCATTCCAAAGTTTGAGACTGGCTACAGAGAAAGCAAGTTCCCTCTGAATTTACGCCTGGTTTTTGGCACAGACAACAGTAAAAGGCGACATATACAGCTACCTTATAAACACGGCAGGCCAGTATAGACGAGAGAGCATGAAAGCCATGAAACCACTGGACGGCTACAATTATTTTATATCGGGACATAGGTACCAGCAATCCCCGCGACCCCATGAGGGATTAAGCGGGTCAGAAAATGGATGGATGGATGGTCAGACATGTTTGTGTAACATCCGAAAGCGGAGTCGGACACAGACAGCGCCTCAGCAGAGAGGACGACTCGCCACCGGTAGGTTAAAAAAAACATTGTTCACTAAGGATTTTGGTGTTTTTGTCTTATTAATCCTTTTCACAGATTTACGCCAGAGGGTTTGCATACATTGTACATGGACGTATATTATTACGAAACAAACGTTTACGTCTTGACTTAAGTATATATCCTAATTTTTTATTTATATAATTATTTAAGTAGAACAATGACCAGTGCAAAATTAAGTTGTATTTACCGGAGATGAAGTGTAGACTGCAAATTCTGTCGTGGTATGATGGCTCCCACAGTCGATTGGGATTGTCTGCCTGCATCCTTTTCATTGAAATTATCCATTTCTTTCGTCTTTCTTCGTCCTTCGGTAAACAAAAGAAACATACATCCGACGATTTGGAATGCCTCTGTGTGCAACCGGGAGCACAACAAGTCGTAGGCATTGTTTAGATTCCAAAAATAAACGAACTAAAAGCACGCTCTAATTCACCCGTTTTGTCATAGTAGTAGACGATAATAGTACTGTTTTTGCCTACCCGCGGGACCCGGATGTAGCGCGGACGTCACGCGTGAACTGGTCTATAGATAGGGTGGGCCAAGACCATTTTTAAAGACTTAAAAACAAATAAAAGAATTTTAAAATTAATCCTAAAATTAACCGGCAACCAGTGTTTGAAACGTATGTTTGAAAGTCGTAAAAAGGTGTCTGTAGGTAAACCTGCGGAAGGATCATTTGTGCATTTTAGTTTAGAGTCTTATTTTTATTGTTAGTTGTTTTCAGTAAGTTTGTCGTTCATTTTGTGTTTTGGTCCTGCACCCTGTGTTCATTCTGTGTTTTACTGTTACTTTCCCTCAGTTCCCTGCTCAATACTCTCCCTCAGCAGTTCTGCATTCCCCTGGTTATTCACACTCAACCGTGGCTCAGTAGGTAGAATAGTTGTCCTGCAATCAAAAGGTTGTGGCTTTGATTCCAGTTTTCCCCTGTCAAATATTAATGTGCTCCTGAGCCAGGCACTTAAATTCAAGTTGCCAAAATGTGTATACATGTTACCCTGGGGTTCCACTGAATGTGGAAGTGGTGCAGGAATGCTGTGGTGCGGTTGTGCCCTCCTTTCTGCTAGACACCCTTGTTGTGCAATTATACACTGTTTAAAGTTATTTAATGTTTCATAAATAACTCTCTGTCTGTTAAGTATTGTCTGGTGATGATCAGCTCTTAAGCTGATATCAGGACAATGGTTGAAAGGGATGAATTCGAGCACTAGCGATCTTTTAACAGCAAAACCTGCACACACATAGAATAAAAGGAGTGACAACTTCTTTTCAAGTTCAAGAATTTAATAACAGAAATAAAATGAACATCCAGAGAACATCACTATGTAATGCTGTTTACCTGAATTAACACAATATTTCGATTAAGAAATCCTCTCTACTAGGCTAGTGAAACTTAACTAAACTACCAAGCAAAATTAAGATAAAAAGAAGCTAAGCTAAGGAACTATTTACATGCAAAAACAAACAAAAGACAAACAAAAGTGGTTGATCATAATCAGATTAATTCAGTGAATCCCTGTTCACTACAGATCTGATTTCAAAAGCATGGAGTGGAGTTAAAACATCTGCCATGTATTTCAATCCATTCACAATGCAAAGCCCAAGTTAAACAAAATATTATTTGTTGAAATAATATTCTAAGGACTGTTTGTCCTGTAAAATCATTTAAACCCTTACGACCGAGTTTGTTAAAGCGATTCTCCCTCCGGGCGTCTGGGGTCGCTGTGGAAACTCAGTGGCTAAGAGGTTACAACATAAAGTTCCCAAAATTGCCTTCAAAACCAGCATTAATATACCATATTGATGCGGGAATAAGGCAGATAACACCATCGTAGGATGGCGGAGCAGAACAGTTACGCTTTATGCTTTAAAACGAACTACTTTGAAATACCCGAGACCGGATGTTAGCAAGGCTAATATCCTGTTAGCTAGCGTGACCTACCGGTTAGCCCTTTGTTCTAAACACCACGGTTTACAAACATTTCCCAATAAACCTTTTTCTTCACCCTCAGACCGCTGCCCAACCTGTTGATGCCTCATGTGTGAGTTCTGTCCACTTTGGCCGTTCCAGGAAGAAGCGTTAAAGGAGGAAGTGGATGGCTAACGTTAGCGGGCTAGCGTTAGCCTTGCAGCAGCATGTGGCTAACGGCGTGGTCTGGATAGCTCTGAGGCCACGTTCTTTGACCGGGATGCAGTCCGATGAGCAGGGGTTTTCCTCAGCATCCAGCCTTCAGCTCCATGGGTGTTCACTTCCCTGTACAGGCTGAAGAAAAATACACAGAGCTGTTTCGCATGCAGGGATTTTTGCTCCTGCATCTGATTGTGGGTTAAGACAGCAACTTAGCTCTGTAATTGCCCGGACATGTTCGTCCGGATTCAGTCAGGTCCTCTGCTGAAGCAGGCAGTCGGGTCTAGCAGACCCTGGATCAATGTGGCTGGTCCTGGGAATCTTTCAGCTGCTGGCTTGTGTGTCGGTGAGGGCCGACCAGGCCCTCATGGTCTGGCCTCCTTTGTCTGCTCCCAGAGAGCTGTAGTGGAGCTGAACAGGTCTGCAGAAGAATGCTGAAGTGAAGAAGTGGGGACCCTTTGTCTGTGCTGTGTCTTATCTGTTAGGAGGCCAGTACTACCCTCATCATGAGCACCTGCTCTTTTTTAAAGGTAGAGTCAGCTATTTTTCCAGAAGGTTTCCCTAGTCCCTTTTCGAAAAACTTCACATGCGCAAGACCATCTTACCTGCCCCCTTCCGCTCCTCAGGTGGATCTTGTGAAAATTACTCCCAAATCCACTCTGGTCTTATTTCTTTCTTCTGAGGCCTTCCTCTTCTTCTCATAAACTTGAACGTGGTTTGCTTCTTGTGACTCTCAGCCATGTTCAAGGTATACGTGAGAACAGCGGAGGTGCAATACACGGCTAACACCGAAGCTAACCGCTAAGCTAACCAGATACATGACCACTAGAAGCGCACACGCGCAGTCAGCAAGTGGAAACTAACAAGGAACAATAATGACAAACCCTGGTTCACAGCCAAACTCAGAAGGCTAAGGCTGGACAAAGAAGATACCTTCAGAAGTGGGGACAAAGGCAGATTCAAAGATGCAAAATACATGTTTAGCAAGGCGGTGAAAGAGGCTAAACGACTGTACTCTGAGAAGCTGCAAAACCAGTTTTCAGCCAATGACACTGCTTCTGTCTGGAAAGGGCTTAGCAGATAACAAATTACAAGCCTAAAGCCCCCCACTCCATGAATGACCGATAGTTAGCAAATGACCTGAACAACTTCTACTGTCGATTCGCCAGACAAAGGGACAGTCCTGCAACCACCCCCCACGACACCACCCAACAGATCACCTCCACCTCAGTGACAACTCTTTCCATACATGAGAGAGATGTTAACAAACTCTTCAGAAGACAGAACCCCCGGAAAGCTGCTGGACCAGACTCTGTCTCTCCTTCCACCTTGAAGCACTGTGCTGATCAGCTGTCTCCAGTGTTCACAGACATTTTTAACACCTCACTGGCGACATGTCACATGCCAGCCTGCTTCAAATCCTCCACCATCATCCCTGTTCCCAAGAAGCCAAGGACCACAGGACTTAATGACTTTATACCCGTCGCTCTGACCTCTGTGGTTATGAAGTCCTTTGAGCGCCTTGTGCTTTCACACCTAAAAGAAATCACCGACCCCCTCCTGGACCCCCTACAGTGTGCCTACAGAGCCAACAGATCTGCAGATGACGCTGTCAACCTGGCCCTTCACCACATCCTCCAGCACCTGGACTCTGCAGGAACCTACGCCAGGATCCTGTTTGTGAATTTCAGCTCAGCCTTCAACACAATCATCCCAGCTCTGCTTCAGGAGAAGCTCTCCCAGCTGAACGTGCCCGACTCCACCTGCAGGTGGATTACAGACTTCCTGTCTGACAGGAAGCAGCACGTGAAGCTGGGAAAACATGACTCTGACTCACAGCTAATCAGCACTGGTTCCCCCCAGGGCTATGTTCTTTCTCCTCTGCTCTTCTCCCTGTACACCAACAGCTGCACCTCCAGTCACCAGTCTGTCAAGCTCCTGAAGTTCGCGGACGACACCACTCTCATCGGACTTATCTCTGATGGTGACGAGTCCGCCTACAGGTGGGAGGCTGACCATCTGGCGACTTGGTGCAGGGAGAACAACCTGGAGCTCAACGCTGTAAAAACAGTGGAGATGGTTGTGGACTTCAGGAAGAACTCAGCTCCAGCTACCTCCATCACCCTCTGTGACTCCACAATAGACACTGTGGAGTCTTTCCGCTTCCTGGGAACTATCATCTCCCAGGACCTAAAGTGGGAGCTGAACATCAACTCCCTCACCAAGAAAGCCCAGCAGAGGATGTACTTCCTACGGCAGCTGAAGAAATTCAACATGCCAAGGACAATGATGGTGCAGTTTTACTCCTCCATCATTGAGTCCATCCTCACCTCCTCCATCACCATCTGGTACGCTGGTGGTGTACCATATGGTGCAGACTGCAGCGTGTCATCCGGTCTGCAGAGAAGGTGATTGGCTGCAATCTTCCATCCCTCCAGGACCTGTACGCCTCCAGGACTCTGAGGCGTGCAGGGAAGATTGTGGCTGATCCCTCACACCCCAGTCATAGACTATTTCAGTCACTTCCCTCTGGCAGGAGGACCGCAGTCCATCAGGACCAGAACCTCACGCCACAAGTTTTTTCCCATCTGCTACCGGCCTTATGAACAAGGCCAAGAGCCGCCCGTGAAACTGGACACTGCCTCTCTCCCCCGTTCAGGACTTACAAGCTTCTGCGTTACATTAACGCACAGTTTACTGAGTGTATATAGCTTCTGTATATATATCCATTTATTTTATTTTTTGTCTGCACCATCAACACAAAGTCAAATTCCTTGTAAGTGCAAACCTACTTGGCAATAAACTTGATTGTGATTCTGATTCTGAAGTGCCGCCGCATCTGGGACACTTTAGAAATGCACCGAGGTGCACCGGGTGGAACCACTCTGACTGTCTAGAGCAGGGGTGGCCAACTCCGGTCCTCGAGAGCCGGTGTCCTGAAACTTTTAGAGGTTTCCCTGGCCCCACACACCTGAATCAAATAGCACAATTAGCTCCTCAGTATGCAGTCAGGTCCTGCTAATTAACTGATTATTTGACTCAGGCGTGTCAGACCAGGGACACATCTAAAGGTTGCAGGACACCGGCTCTCGAGGACCGGAGTTGGCCACCCCTGGTCTAGAGTTTCTGGGATCAGCAGGGAAGGTGCATCGCAGCACAGCCACCACTACACTACACTACACTTCCACGTTCATTGGAACCCTGGGGTTCAAATGGGTACAAATGGGTGGATAGCTCTAGTGTAAAGCACTTTGACTGGTCAATATGACTAGAAAAGTGCTATATAAATTTGGTCTATTTCCATTCAGTTAATCATGCCTTCTCTGTATCCTGTATCTGCCTCCTGGTTTTCATTGTTCACTGCGGATTTTTTCCTGTTTCCATGCTTAACCTGGTTCCCTGTGCTGTTCTCCGTGTGCCGTACCTATCGGTTTTTATTTGTTTAATATTAAATTCCTCTCACCACCATACTCCTCCTAAAAGCTGGCCAGCATTTGAGTGCACAGCGACCGCAAATTTTGACAGATATAATTAGACAGAAAATCAGTTGCTAAAATCAGTGAGCCACCATTTATGACGCTCATCAGTTCTCTATACATCGATGCTACCCACATATTATATACAAGATGCATGGGTACCATCACTACCCTCAGAATCTAATGATGGTTATTACGGTAAAATACTTCAATTTTCCTTTCATCAGCCTTCAGGAGATGTCTCCAGAAAGTAGGCTCCTTGTCCCCAAGTGTAACTTGTTTTCCGGGCGTGTATGTTGCTTTTAGAGTGATAGCTTCTTCGTCTCTGAGTGGCCTTATAGCCCATGTCAGTCAAGGACTTAAGTACTCTCTTACCAGCTTCAGCCATATATACACGGGCTTTTTTCTTGGGGTTGATTTGCACATCTCACACCAAAACCTGTTTATCCCCAGGACACAGAACCTATTTTCTTCCTGAACAGTATGATGGCTGGACATTCCCATAATGTCTGTACTTGCATATAACCTATTTGATTTCAGAAGGCAGGTGTGGCGCCATCTTAACTAAATTACCTTAAATGTTGTGAATATATAATAGATTAGAAGCTTACAAAGCCATGAAGTACTCCTACCAATAATAATAACCTTTGTTTGTCAGTGCAGCTTTGTACAATCCACTGACATTTGTTCTCGGCATTTAACCCGTCCCTTAGGGAGCAGCGGGCTGCCACTGTGGGGTGCCTGGGGAGCATTCTGGGGATCAGAGTCTTGCTCAGAGACCCAGAGTGGCAGTCTGTGAGGTTCGAACCCGGTAACATACATCCGTCCCAGGACACAAGTACCCTCATCTAACCACTAGGCCACCACCCACTCACACACCCGAATCATCTGGGCTTTCCCAAATTGTTTAATGACATATAGTTCTTTTGGAGATACCGTAGTAAAAAAATATCTAAAATAGTCCCATAAATTGAAATGATTTTGATAATCCTAAGTGACTAATGGTTCCATTGCAGTTTTAAAGAGTGTATGTGAATATATGGGTTACCTGTAACTGAATAAAGG
This sequence comes from Fundulus diaphanus, assembly GCA_037039145.1. Classification (NCBI taxonomy): domain Eukaryota; kingdom Metazoa; phylum Chordata; class Actinopteri; order Cyprinodontiformes; family Fundulidae; genus Fundulus; species Fundulus diaphanus. The sequence goes on from CM073126.1 coordinate 54,706,884, forward strand.
CTCTTTTGAATAAATACAGTTTCTGTTTCTGATCATAGTGTTTATTTTATTCATTAATCTAAAAAAACAATTAGTTCAAGTATTGTTTTCAAATAACAACAAAAAATCTGAATTTTTGAAATTTAGAAGGAATATTGCTCTCAGATGCCAAAGCCTCTGCCCCCTTGAGGCCCTTGGGCATGGTGTTCTATATGAGAGACCCTTTCTGCCTCCCAGTCACACGCCAGCTGTCTTGCATCTCTTATCAACCATTAAACTTACTGTACATGGCTGAAGGAAGACACAATGTTCCTGCTGCAGCTGGATCTCCAGAGGGGAAAAGAAGCAGTGGGCTGTTTGAGGAGTCAGGAAGCTTTATGAGGGAGCATGGGTAAAAATGCAGCCATCAAGCTGTAAATAGATGGACGGTTTTATTAATTCCAGAAAAGAAATAGTAGTTTTATGAAGAGTAAACATGAGAGTGGTAAATAAAGCTCAAAAGGAATTCCTACGGGGCAAAAATCGGCGCATCAGGAAGGAGCGTCTCTGTTTCTGCAGGACAAGTTCCTCTTTCAGCATAAAGGGGAACTGTCTTCACGGTGAAATGACGTGATACTGGAAGGATGAGAAGGCTTTAACAGGCTGAGAAAAGTGTCCAAATGTATGAACCATTCCCAAGCCTTAGGCTGGAGGTATAAAACCATTTTTTTTAACTGCAGACATGAACAATTTTGAATAATTTTACAACTGTAGAACACAAACTACATTGAGGTTGTCCAGTTGTTCACCGTTTTTCCTTCCCGAGTCTGTGAGCTGCAAAGGACCTCACTTTAGCACAGCTACTCATGAGGGACAGACCTGGTCCAAGTTAAGGAAACAGCCATGAACGAACCAAGACAGAAAAAGAGTCTGAAAGCACTTTGAAGTTAGAAATAACACCCAACGAAACATTCTGACCATGTAGGAAAGGTTATTTTGGCCCGGCCTCGGAATAATGTCACATTTCATATTCAGAATCCTGTTCGTAGCGAGAAAACAGATTTTACTTTAATTCAGATTTTGCTGGGATGTGTTAAATTGCTCCTGTGTCAGGAAATAACCGCCCTTTACAGTACAACAGTCGCCTGTATCATTAGGGGCAGGCAGCAGGGGGAAGGAGCTGTATTGAAGGTGGGAGCAGTTGTTTTAGAAACACCCGTCACCATCTTTTCAAAAACCTATCTGATTGCTTTAGACAAAGAGCAGAAAACATCGACAAGACTCGCCTGAGCACAAACATTAAAGACCAAACAGGTGTGTGCAGGTTGTCTGTAAGCATATGGACTCAGTTCAGTGAAGCCTGTACAACCCAACCCTGCAGCCAGTCAAATAGAACCTGACTGGTTTTTAATGGCTTGCCCTGACCTTTTTTCCTCAAAGGGCAGACAGCATTAACTAATTAACACATCCCCACTGATTTTATATCACGCCCTCTATTTACTTCATGCTGCTCCAAGGGCACCAATCAGGGAGTTTTCTACAAATAAAAGCACCCTCTGCAGCCTTAAGTACTAGATGAACAGACGGAGCACACTTTCTGTAGTTTCCTTTCTTAAAAAGTCTTATAGTTGTGATTAGGGGTGAAACTATTTAGCAACCCAATAATCCTGTAAATTCCTGTTTAGAATAGTTTTTTTTAGGGATATGCAATACACAAATTCTTCCACAAACTTCAACAGCACCCCGAAATATGTATATCACTAAATGTCTTGATACACTGACCAAACAAACATATAACACTATGACTACTGGCCTAATAGTTTATTGGCCTAATAGTTTAATCAGCCCTGACCTTTCAAACAATGGACTATACACCTCTGAAGGTGGGCTGTGGTATCTGGCACCAAAACCTTAGCTGGGATCCTTTAAGCCCTACAGTTTGCAAGGTTTGGCTTCCATGAGTCTACTTTTGTTTGTGCAGCCAATCTCACCGTTGATCCATTGGACAAACATCAAGGAATCTGGAGATTAATCAATGCCTCAAACTGGTTGTTCTGTTTTTAAATTGAAGGATGATTCATCAGACCAGACTACATTCAATATTCCATTGCTACATGGAGCCAGTTATGATGCTCACCTATCCATTTTTGCATATGAAAAAAAACAGACAGCAAAGTAGTGTTGTTAGGGAAAACAGAAATGCAAGAAGTAATATTTTACGTCCAGGGTGGTGCCACAGAGCACTATCTACTAAAACCAGCCACCTCAGTGACATTTTCTTCTCCCAGGCTGTCTCTCTCATGACACTCAATTGTCAGAGTGCCCAGCTCAAAATCATGCTTATTTACACCAATCCGACCATGTCTTCTCTTTTGTTGAAAATGTATATATTCATATTTCCAAGAAACATATTTCTATTTAAATTTTTTTTATATATTGTACTTAAAATTTCATCACTGAGAGCAAAGTGGAACTGAAGGTAAACTGCTTGTTGTATGAAGCAACTTGGCCAACACACCTGATTTTGATTATGGGGGAGTGATGTTCTGACAGGAAAACATACGCCGTTTCTCAATATGCGTTCTTGAGCGTTCTCGTGTGCTCGTGACACGTCATCAGCCTCAGCCTGAGCACTGTTCCAATACCGAGAACGCCAAATCGAGAACGCGCCGAATTCCCAGGATGTTGTTCTCGCCCGCCCTCTTTATCGAGCATGCATCAGAGCAGACTTGTGCGTTCTTCAGACTGACCGCTTGCCCACAATGCACCGCGGCAAGATAATTTTTAGGCTTTTTAGAAATTAAAAATGTTGTTTTAAAAAAAATTTCAATCAGATTTATTGTGGTGTAGTATATAAATAGTTTTGAATGTTAAAGAAATGCTAAAGAACTGTGCGTCTCATGACGTCACAAGTACGCTTCTGTTTCAATACACCATACGTGCTGCGTGCTCGCGTTCTTGTCAAGTCCGATCTTTCTGTGTTCTCGCCAAGACCGGACTTGACGAGAACGCGAGTCCGTACTCGCGTTCTCGTGAATTGAGAAACGGCCAGACTCTCACTATCATCATGTGGGCATGGAACCAAAGAGGCCCAATCAGAATTGCACAATTTAGGAAGAAGAAAAGATAGACCAGGAATTCAGCTGTGGATGGAATCAGACATTTTTGAGCTAGATGGCCTTGACTGATTACTGGCCAGCTGAAAACAAAAAAATCAAGTCTTCTTTCAATCACTGAATGCACCATACAAAAGGTTTCCCCAACACCCATTTCTTCTGCTTAAAAGGACAGTGTGTAACGAATTTGGCTTTTAATTAGCAAAGATCATGTATTGCTTTTATAAATACACATTCTGCCAAAGGATATTAACATCGCATCAAAAAAGGAATTGTTCTCATAACTTAGAATTAGTAGTTTATACATACATAGGTGCCGGTGCATCCACTGGGAGGCGCCATGTTGTGTCGTTATTTCTGATTTCAAAAGCCACAAGGGGACAAACTTGTCAGCCATGTGTTTTACCTATCTGTCTTTAATATGAAGACGTTCTGTTGGTGGTGGAGGAGTATAAACAAGCAAAGATTACCTTAGATCATTCTATTTGCTGTTTTCTGTTGAAATGGTGGACCATCCATATTCTTTGCCAAACGAGACGGAAGAGAAAGTAACCAAGAAAAGAAAAAGAAGTAATAACCGGGAGGAAGCAAGAGTCTAAATTGGCGCAGCAATTATTACCGGGTGGAGTCAATTCATGAGGGAGCAAAGACTCTAAACTGATACGGAGGTTGCAGGCTTTCTGCTGAACAGGTTTGTTAATTCAATATAACAGTGAAGCTTATTTTTGCTGTAATGTTGGAAACAGGGCAGTGTGGTCCAGAAACTCTGTCCTCCCGGCAGGGATGGCTCAGTTGTTCATCTCACTCTCCCTCTGGTATGTGTGTACATGGAGGGATATCAGCCGGCCTGTTCACTATCTGTAGTGCAGCAGCAAAACAGGATCTGCTTAGAGACGCTTTTTTAAAGCCCAAATAAGCGGCTGCACATTCAGAAACGAGCCCAAAAAACCACGACTCATCAAATTTACAAGCAACTTTAGAAAAAAACTAATGGACTTGACAACAGTGCCAAAAACCATTTTGCACAATGACCGTAGTTATTAACGGCAGCTTGGTACCAAATACATGGTGGACATGTTTACATTGTCACATTTATGATACTTCACGGCTTCCGTAGAAGTTATTACGCACGTAACGGCAAGGTCATTTGTAATTTATTTAGCACACCACTAGATGGTGCGCCAGTGTGAAAATCTTACACACTGGAGCTTGAAATGGTTACTATAGGAAGAATAGTGATGCCTTTTTAGTATCATTGATCAGTTGGACTGTAAAGCCAAGGGAAACACTAAAGTTTAAAAAAATATTTTTTATGGAGTCACATGGGCTGTTCACTCAGACTAATGCAACAGTGAACTAGACTTTGACAGGTGCTGGTGATTTGTTCCTTTATCATTTGTTCCTTTAGCAAAATTGGGCATTATTAGTAATTAGCAAAAATAGGAATTAATTCAGAAACAATATAATAGGCATAGTTGTCATTTATTAAAATAAGAGCACATCTTAAATGAGTTCTTAACAGACTAACTGCTCAACTTAAAAACAAGTTTTATAAGTTTTCATCAAAATACGTTTAGTGGATTTTACCAAATACAGTTTCAATATTTTGAGCTCCACACTTAAATTTCTTTGATTAGTGTTTTGACTTTACACAGATGCAATCCAATTCATTTCAATTCAATTACATTTTATTTCTATAGCGCCAATTCACAACACATTCCCTCTCAAGGCACTTTACAAAGTCAAATTGAATCAAATCATTCAGACTGATAGGTCAAAAAGTTTCCTATGTAAAGGTCGGTTCACATGGGCAAATTTTAAAATAGTTGGCCGATTTTCAAAGCCTGAGAGACACCACACGTAATGATAAAAAAAATCCTAGATAAAACAGGTTTGCTTGTACAGTGTGTGGTGTCCGGTCAGACCGCAAGCTCAACACACCACACACAAACAGATTTCACTTAAGATCATTCAGATGTCAGATGGGGAATCTTGTGAATCCTCTCAAGATCAAACATGTGTTCAGAGTAAATAATCAGGGACAACCAGGAAGAATAATGGTGATGGTTTGTGGACTGTTTTTAACAGAGAAAAACATAACAAAAAGAAAAGCTGTTGGTCAAAAAAGCAGAGACAACAAGACCGGGGCGCTACGCTTGCTGCACTGTGAAAAGGAGGCGAGTTGGATTTTTTTCTCTGTCAGGGAATCCCTCCCCTCGCTTTCTGATTGGCTAACATCACATTCAACATGGCTGCCTGCTCGTTTGTCTTCGGAGGACACCACACACGGTAGAATATCGGGCAAGACAATCCAACATGTTGACTATACCCGATTTGCGGTTGGAGCAGTCCCGACATTCCATCGAGTGGACCCGATCACTCTTAACACACCACACACGGCAGGGTATTCTTTTAAGATTATTTTAAGAGACACACCAATAAGAGGCGCCTCTTGGAAGGGGGAGATTGGGGCAAAAATCGGGCTAAAAATCCTGTTGTGTGAACCAACCTTAAGGAAACCCAACAAGCAGCATTCACTCCTCCTGAAAGAGCCTGTAGCCATGGTGGACAGTCATCTGCATTGTCTGTGCAGACAACTGTCACAGATCTGTGACTCTGATCCAGATTATCATTTAAAATGACCAAAATGTAAATCCCTTGGGTGAATTGTCACCGTACTGTGGTGGAAGAGTTTTAATGCTATTACCCTGAGAGCTATGTTGTCCAGGGGGTTTAGCTGACAGGGTCCAATGTGCCCATGCGGCCAATGATAAAGCTACCGGGTTAGTGTGATTGGGAGGAACTGCCCCCCTGATCATGAATCTAAGCAGTATTTTGTTCTCAGACTTCAGTGCTTTACACGGGCCAACCAACCAGAGCCCACCCCACAAACCCTGAGGTGCTATCTTCCCCACACCCTGCCCTCCATACCTAAGCACGCCCTCCTCCCCTCCCCGCCCTCCCTTGTTCCAGGGGAGAGCAAAAAATCACCAACCCCAGCCCCAGCCGACCCCCGGGACCCAATGCCCACGCCCAGCCAAAACCCTATGCACCCTACCCAGAACCCTCAATGTCTTAATGCGAATGGTGGCAGAGGAAGCCACCAGGGGTGAGACCTACAAAATCCCCCCCAAATATGCCTTAACCCCCCCCCCCACCCCATTGATGCCCTACATATAAGTGTGTTGTCAGAATGTTATAAATTAAAGTGTTTAAGATGTACGTATAATAAAATTGGGATCAAGGACATTACCAGACAGTGGGGGACTTTAATGTCTTTTTTCATTTTGAGCAATTCAGATATGGACTTCCAAAACTGAAAAAAATTGGTTACGATACATACACTTCAAAGACTGTTTTTAAATATGCAGTGTCAGTAGATTAAAAAAATCCAATACTCCTCCACTTCCTTACTGCTGGAATTATTATTTCAGAGAAGTTTCTGTAAGATCTGTAAAATGTCCAGAACTGTAGGCATTACTAAGGTGTAGAAAATTACATTTTGCTCCATTCTCCCCTGCTACGCTCTATTTTGGCCTTTATTCGAGTAATCTTTGAATGCCATACACTGTGGATATGCACTGTGGAGGTCACACATTTAGTTGTATTTCGCTGGACATAAGCCTCTGAGCCTGGCAGTAATTTAAGGCATAATATACTCCTCTAGCTATAACAGCTGCTATTTCCAGTGGGAATGAAGGCCTCCATCCAAACCAAAGGATTAGCAAAGTAAACTACTGTGCTCTTTGATAATTGCTGTTGCTGCTGGCGGTCAGAAAGTTTGCATCACAAAAAAATGGAACTGTTCAGGAAATGAAAAAAAGCGTCCTGCTTCTAAATGTAAAATCATACTATTTGATCAAAGTTACATGATATTATTTATACTTTTCACTTTAACTGTATCAATACTGTATCACACCTCATACCTCCACTTATCTACAACCCCTCCCCCAACTAATCTGACTGTGTAGAGCGGATCCTCTCTAGTATCTTCGCAATGTATTATTTTCTTTGTACTTTGCAATTATGTGCTACTTTGTGCTGGTCTATCAGTTAACAGCAACTACAATGACAGGAATGATCAGGTGTTTGTGGATGTAATGTGATTAAATTCAATAAAATTTTATTTATATAGCGGCAATTCACAACACATGTCATCTGAAGGCACTTTGCAAAGTGAAGAAAAATAGATCTTGATGTCCTCCAGCAATCTAAGCCTATAGCAGCATAACTACAAAGATAGCTCAGCAATACCTAAGCCACTCTAACTATAAGCTTTTTCAAAAAGGAAAGTTTTAAGCCTAGTCTTAGAACTAGACAGGGTGTCTGCCTCACGGACCAAAATTGGGAGTGGGTTCCACAGGAGAGGAGCCTGATAACTAAAGGATCTGCATCCATTTCTACTTTTAGAGACTCTAGGAACCACCAGCAGACCTGCAGTCTGAGAGCGAAGTGCTCTGTTAGGAACATACGGGGTAATCAGAGCTCTGATATATGATGGAGCTTGATTATTGAGGGCTTTATACGTCAGAAGGAGAATTTTAAATTTAACTCTTGATTCAACAGGAAGTCAATGAAGGTAAGCTAAAATAGGAGAAATATTATCTCTCTTGTTAATTTTCAGCAGAACTCTTGCTGCGGCATTTTTGATCTGCTGAACTGCATTTTGTGGACTTCCAGGTAGTAAAGCATTACAATAGTCCAGCCTTGAAGCAACCTTTTTTCTTCTAAAACACCATGCAGATGCTCTGTTTGTGCTGACAAAGATTTATTCAACTCAGCATGCCAAATGCTGAATTCTGCTCAGCCCACTTTATGACTAATTTGGCCAATGATTATTTGACCACTGGGGGCACACACAGCATATTGAAATTCCATCCCAAAAAGCTCAGTTGATCATTAAACATGAAGAAAATAGACATGCTAAAGTACATCACCCCGTTCGGATGGTGTATGAGACTGAACCGTATTCCCTGTCAAACAGTGAACATACACATGGCCACTACATGACATCGTAACCCACACATGCTTGGGAAATGTGAAAGGATTTCACAAAATGCGCTTCATTACCTTAATCTTGCTTCTATATACACTTTTTTGACAGTCCACTAACTTACATGACAACGGAGCATGACAATATTTGATCACAATCATCATCACATTATCACTGTTCAGGCAGGATAGGAATTCGTTTTAGTGAGTAAGATCAAAAGTACTTGGAAAATCAGGGTTCACTACAGCTATCATCATTCATAATTTCTAATAAACCATTTACAAGTTGTCTTCCTAATAGAGAGATAGCAATATACAGTGTGACAGAAGTTTTATTTACTGCAAGGAAACAGCTTCTTCCACAACAGAACTGCAAGAAACAAAATGTAGGGATAAAGTTTACAACAAAGTCAGCCTATTACCTAATTTTTCTATGAGTTATGTATAAGTTTTGCATAAAAGACACACCCACTTCTTCTTTAAGCAGCTTGAGCAGCTTCTCCTTATTTCCAGAGTCAGAGGGTTTTATCTGCTGAGCAACGCTTTCAGTGTGGCAAAAATATTGTAACAGACACACCAGTAAGCATCACACAAGGGAGTCTAGTTAGATAGTGCTCTGTTGATGTGGACAACTTTGTGTGTTATCTGGATGGGGCTAATGAAGAGAAAGTAGGGGGATCAATCTTGCTGTTGTTGGCCAGCAGCAAACACGCTCACATTCTCAGCACTGCTTAGCCAAAACCTGAAGCCTCTCTTTCAATACTGAGAATTCCCAAGAGCAGAACAGAAAATCTCACATTAGGAGCTGTATCTACAATCGATTGCCTTTTAAAAATGGAAGGTAAGAAGAGGAGAAGGTGTTAGCAGCTGATTCCCATACAGCACACGTCAAACAAAAGTTTATTGCTGTGATCCAAAAATAAAAAAAACATAGTAAACTGTTTTCTCAAAGCGCAGCTTTTAACTCAACTCCATGTGTAGTTAAATATCTCAACCTAACTCTTCCAGCGCTGTGTGAGCTGCCTGTTCAGCAGCTCCTATTGAGTCCTGAGTTTTCTCTTTTTAAATTTATTTCTTAGACATGTGTGTTTCTGTTTTTTTTACCCTGCTTGTAGTTACACATAATGCAGCTGACAGCTTGGTGGATAACCTCGTTTTCTTCTTTAAATGTACTTGTGTTCACAGCCAGAGATGGGCTATTAGCTATCCTATGTGCTACAGTGCTGCCTCCCACCCTCAGGTGACTCTGTCACAGTCTGCCTCTTCACAGGTGTGGACGACTCACAGGACAGAGAATGGACACAGGATTTTTGGATTGGTGCCAGCAAAACCACCTCATGATCCACCAACCTGTCCGTTTTTATAAAAGATTTTCCTGATTTTGAGTTTCAAAACAACCTAACATCGGTGCTAGGGATGGGAATCGAAAACCGGTTCCTGTTCAGAACTGGTTCCGTGTGTTCCAATTCCATGGCACCATTTGGCAGCTCGCTTAACGATTCTCTTATCGATTCCAGGCAGCACCAGAGCCGGGCAGCACGACTTACGTCACATTTTTTACGCAAGTTACGCACACTGCATTCAGTAAGCATATACGACGTGACCAGGCGTAAGTCTAGAAAAGCAAAACAAAAAAATGGTGCCCCATCGGGTAAATCGATCGAAAGTTTGGCTTCATTTTAAAGGAGAAGTGCGGTCAACAAGGAAAAATCAGTGGATCATTAGCTATACCTAAAACTAATACGTTCGTGGTGATTTAATGAATTTAGCGTTAATCAATAAGAAAATAAAAGCATAAATTGTCGTCTCGATCACTGTGTATGGGGGAGGCCATTATTGCCCAAATATGGGCCAAATATGGGCAATAATGGCTGCCCGACATCACATCCTGTAACATAATGTCACGGTAAGGCACTGCGCTCTACAACAACAATTATTTCGGATTTCCAGAGGACTTCACCATTGAAATTCGCGAGAGCTATTGTTAAAACAACAATGTCCACGTGCATGGCAGGTGGATGTTCCAATACATCGGGTAAAAGTGAAAAAAACATTAGTTTTTTCACCTTTCCAATTAATGATCCATCACGGGCTCTTTGTTGGATTGCCTACTTGCCATCGTGCTTCTGGCCAGAGAGAAAAAACGTCGTCTGTAGCAAACATTTCGAAGAAGAATGTCTTCAAGATGACATGAGAGCGAGACTTTTTGGTAGGTTTTTCTTTTTTATAATGTAGAATTTGCCAGGACATTTGTTTACCCGACCAGAGCGGCGGAGGGATACGACACACTTTGATAGAATGCTCACTGTTGCGAAGCCCACTTATTTTATGCGACTTTGGTCTTCTTTTTTCTAAAGTCGCTTGTAAATTTCATGAGTTCTGGGATTGCAGTTTTTTGGGCTTGTTTCTGAAAGTGAAGTCGCTTGTTTGGGCTCTAAACTAATTGACGCTGAAATATCCCTCCGCCTCATAACGCACTGCAGCTCATCCTGACAGGAGCAGAGTAAAGGCAGAAGGAGCCGCTCTGACCGTATTTTCTGCAGTTTACGGTTGCAATAACTGATGATAACTGCTGAAAGTAGATTAGGCGGTGCAGATCAACATTTTGAGCAGAGATTGGTTCTAAAGATGAGTTTATAACATTGCAGAACCCAACCTATAAACCGTACTTTAATGTTTATTTGCTGTCTTTTTATGTCTCTAAAATGTTAAATTAGTATTACTTTAAATTTAAATGCTTAATACCATGTCTATCGTTGTTTAAGAGGTTAAAAAAATTTCCCCAAATTGGAATCGATAAGAGAATCGATAAGGAATCGAATCGTTTCACAGAATCGATAAGGGAATCGGAATCGTGAAAATCTTGTCAATTCCCAACCCTAATCGGTACATGCTCGATGAGGCTGCCCCCTTTGACCTGACAGTGTTAGCATGTCTAACAGAAGCAGTCTTATCGGTGTGGTTCATATACACTCATGAGTCCTGTCAGCTTTTGACCGGCGGAGGCTCCACTTTGAATATAGAGGCAGGACCATAAATAACGTTTGAGGTGGCTTTATTTAAGAACTTGCACCAATATCCACACTGAACAACAGCAATGTCTGCCTTTTATAGCAGTGCACCCTGAGTGTCTTGCTAGAATGGCCCAATGAAGGGGATGATCAGAAAATTTGAAATAAACAATACTTACACAAAAGTAACACCCAACACAGTAAATGAAACCTAATAAATATTTACATAAATGCAAATCATTTCAGCTAAACAAATCTAAAGTAAATCAAAAGAATACTTCAAATTAAACATAATTCCTTAAAGCTCTCCCCCCCCCTTCCAAATGGTTTTCTCCAAGAGCTTTCAGCAGCACCTGCAGCTTGTTTCTCCCTTTTGCTGCCACACCCTGCTGAGGAGCCAAACCAAGAAGAGGTACGTGCTTACAACCAAACAAGTGTTCTGTCAAAGCAAGAAATCAAACATTTGGAAATTTAAAGAAACAAATTGACATTCATGCATCTACACTTCCTTCACACAGAATGGATGGCCAGTGCCCCTGTCTCTGAAGACGGTACACCTAAATGCCTGAACAAAAATAATACAATAAAATATAACTCAACTGTTTGGACTGTAACTTAATCATTAATCTAATTCCCTGATGTAATGGAACTTATCTCCATTACAAGTCCTCTTCCAACCGATGGAAAGCTAACTGCCTTTTTGGTGATAGCCTGGCCACTCAAAACCAGCCCATTAAACAGCCTTTAACAGTGATGAATTAGTTTACTTTCTGCTTCAGAACATTGGTGACTTTTACCAGGAGGAAACATAATAGTTTGTTCTTGTACACAGAGCTATATTTGAAACTGTGAGAGCACAACTACACTGAGACGAGAAGGAAATCAACCGGTAAGAACGCTACAACTGAGCTCAGAAACAAACCCACAAGGGAAAATCAAGCTGATTAGTTTCTCTTGAAGAACACAAACAGAACCGTCATCTTTCCATCAGTTCTACTAATGGTGAGGAAATAATAGGTGCTTTGCTATTGCGTATGAAAAGTCCCAGGGCTTTCAAAGGCTCAACGCGCATTTCGATACAAAGTTTCATGGGGAATTTCAGATTCCCCGGGGCTTTAGTTTCATGAATAAAAGATCCTGGTCTGAGGTAGGAGTTGTTATGCCATAATAACACCATGATACATAATTGATCGCAGATTGAATTCTGAACAGTGGAAGGGTTTGACAAAGGAACCCCACTCCTGCTGCAAAGGACATACAGGCAGAAAGGACGGCCCTTCTCTCACCAGGGGGTCCCCCTGCTGCTATAACACCTTCCTCCCACAGACAAAGAGCCTCTTCACTTCTGCAGACCTCTTCAGCTCTACCTCTCCCTGGAGCAGACAAAGAAGGCCTGGACCATGAGGGCCTGGTCGGCCCTGACCGACACACAAGCCAGAAGCTGAGGGTGCCTGGACCAGCCATGCTTGATCCAGGGTCTGCTAATGTCGTCTGCCGGCTTCGGCAGAGGACCTGACTGAATACGGATGAACAAAACACGAAATACAAAGCTCAGTCTGCTGTTTAACATCATCACTGGTAGCAGGAGCAAAGATCCTGCATGCGAAACAGCTCTGTTGTATTTCTTCTCAGCCTGTACCGGGAAGAGAACCCAGATGGAGCTGAAAGCTGTATGGTGAGGAAACCCCGGCTCAAATCGGACTGCAACCGGGTCCGAGAACGTGCTCAGACCAGGCCTCCGACCCCGACCACGCTGTTCGCTCATGGCTGGAGAGTTAAGTGCTAGCCCGCCAACAACAAACCAACGGTTCTCCCTGCTTTTACGTCCTTCCTGGAATGGCCAAAGTGGACAGAACTGACACGGGGCAAGAGACAGGTTTGGACAGGGAGCTGAGGGAGAAGTAAAAAGGTTTATTGGGAAATGATTTGTAAATCGTTTGTACATGGGTCTTTGAACAAAGGGCTAACGAAATAGCTCACGCTAGCCTTCGTTTCATGGTACTGCTAACATCATTTGAGTGTGTTTTTCGTTGATTATAACAAGGTTACCTCCACAAGGGTTTCATACATTGATGGGACATTAATGTTTACGTTATCCAGCCCACTCATTATGACTAAAAATAAAGCTAAAGCTGTTATGTGTTAGCGCCGAATGTCCGCTAGCCAAAATGCTATTAGCCTTGCTAACATCCGGTTTTGGACAATTCAAAAGGAGTTCGTTTAAAGCACAAAGCTTAATCGTTCAGCTCCGCCATCCTTCAATGGGGCTATGAGCCTTATTCCCGCATTAATATGGAATATTAATGCTGGTTTTCAAGGCAAAGTTGATAACTATAGACTTTAACCAGGTTAGCGACGTTCGCTACAGCGACCCCTAGCGCCCGGAGGTAGAATCGCATGAACATAGGCAAGCGATTCTGATTTAAATTATTTTACTATTTTACTTATTTACAAATCAGTAATCAGAATGTTATTTTCTCAAAATAATGTTCTGGTTAACTTGTGCTTTGCATTGTGAATGGGTTGAAACACATGTCAAATGTTGTTCTGAAATAGTTAAGCTAATTTAACCACGATTCACATTCTCTAAGGTGAACTTTGGTTCTTTAACTTAAACAAAATATTATTTTATCAAATAAAGTTTTGTTTAACTTGGGCTTTGCATTGTGAATGGATTGAAACACATGCCAAATGTTTGTTTGTTTTTTTGGGATTTTTTGCGGCTCTAGTGGCTCGCTGTTTCCGAAAGTAGGCTGACAGGAAGGGGGTTAGAAGAGGGGGAGAGACATTCGGCAAAGGACCCCGGGTCGACCGCGTCGAGGACTAAGGCCTCTGTATATGGGTCGCGCTACCCACTGCGCCACATGCGCGCCCATGCCAAATGTTTTTAACTCCACTCCATGTTTTTCTTTTATCAGATCTGCAGTGAACAAGGATTCACTGAATTATTCTGATTATGACCAACCACTTTTGTTTTGTCTTTTGTTTGTTTTTGCATGTAAATAGTTCCTTAACTTAGCTTCTTTTTTATCTTCATTTTGCTTGGTAGTTTAGTTAAGTTTCACTAGCCTAGTAGAGAGGATTTGTTAATCGAAATATTGTGTTAATTCAGATAAACAGCTTTACATAGTGATGTTCTCTGGATGTTCATTTTATTTCTGTTATTAAATTCTTGGACTTGAAAAGAAGTTGCTACTCCTTTATTCTATGTGTGTGCAGGTTTTGCTGTTAAAAGATCGCTAGTGCTCGAATTCATCCCTTTCAACCATTGTCTTGATATCAGCTTAAGAGCTGATCATCACCAGACAATACTTAACAGACAGAGAGTTATTTAATAGACATTAAATAACTGTAAACAGTGTATAATTGCACAACAGAGTTTTCACTTTTCCCCAGGATTGTTGAAGGGGCCGGGTTGTATGAGCCAAGCAGGTCACTCTGCCATGTTATGCCATTTATGACGAGACAGACTGCAACTCCCAGCATGCAACACAGTCTATGGGAACAACCCCATAGAAACCTTATCTCGTTGCCATGGAGATGCCTATAAAAGCGTGCTACGCTATCATCTCAGTCTTCTTCCCTGGCAATCCGCCAAACTGGGAAGGCACAAACAGCTGTCCCTCACGCTGGGTTTTTTCCTCGCTGGTCCGAGTTTTTGCCGAATCAACTTTTCCCTGTATTTCTAAACAGGAGGTCGCAACTTAAAACTACGTGAACTCCTTTTTGATCCCACTGGAAGCCGCTACCTTCCAGCGATCGACACAGACTCCGCTCCAATGCTTTGTTTTGGCCAAACAAAGCATCGGAGAGCGCAGAGAGAACTTGGAGGTTTTTTTTGTTTGTTTTTTTTTCTGCTCCTCACGGCGAAGTGATCCGCTCCCCAAAGCCTCCACTTGGAACCACGGATCCAGGGCCGAGTCAGGATCTCCTCACTGAGGCGACACCAAGTAAAGAAAGGACTTTCCTTTTTTTATTTCCCTTTTTCACCCATAAGGTGATATTTTGTGCCTGGGCAGAACCTATTAGGAATTAGTTTAATGCTTAATTACTCCAAAAGGGAGTTTGTTTAACTGTGCCGAATATTTCTAATATTGTGGATGCATTAAGTGATTCTGCTGTGTTTGGTTTTGTTGATGATAAACTGGCCGCGCCAACGGCCGAGCATAGATCTTTCCTTCCTCTCCTTTCTCTTGATCCTTTCTTCCTTTGTCTACATTTGGTTTCCCGCATTTTTCTTCGAAGTCTTTTGATCTGAAGTGAGACCGCCTCCTGATCAAAAGCCCGCTCCAGACTAGGCTGGTGCGTTAGATATGTCATTAGGACTGCCTCTTTATGCACCGCACGCAAGGTCGTAGTTCATATGTCGTCATAGTCGCCATCTTGAAAAGGTGCCAAGTAGCTCGAAGCAGTTAGCCTAGGTTGTTGTGAAGTAACACCAGTTAGCTGCTGCTAGCTGTGCTACCGGTAACAGAAGGAGTTAGAAACCAACCGTGCATGATTGCTATCAACTAGTTGTGTAGAGGCATTCCCCATCTGGCTTCAGGTCTGTTTCGGTACTCCAGTTGTGCTACCTCAAAGCTATTTAGCCCATGTCTTGCAATGCTGCTATGTCAAAGCGCCGACTTCTTGAATGTGATGTCAATCAGTCTTAAACAACTGTGAATTGATTTAAGAATTGCTACCTCTCATTTAATAAATTTTGACTTGTTTTATTTTCATTTCTTTTTGCATGTTCTTTTGAGTAGCGAGTAGTGTTTCCTAGTGTTTTATTAAGTGGAATAATTGCTGTAATAGGGAATTATTAGATTAATAATCAATAACTTGTGAAATCGTAGTTGTTTGTGATTATTTTGGTCCAGAAGTTGAATGGTCTCTAAGAGAAAAAGAAGTACCTCTTTTTGAGTTAACAACTGAATTAACTGAGACATTTTCATTGGTTTGTGATAAAGAAGTAAGAATTAAAACTCCAATTGCATTTATAATTTGAGTTATCAACGTTTGCTGGATAAGTCTAACCAGTCAACAACTGGTTAGATAACACTTTTCCAGTATAAATAAGTTCATAACTGTTAATTATTGTTAGTGTTAATCATTACAGGCTCATAGCCCTTGAATCACAACCATTTGAATGAAATGTGTTATAGCTACCATTTGAGTTTGAATGATATATTATTAAATTATAATAGCAAATTATAATTAATAATAATATTCATAATCAAACAGGTTTGTTTGCATAACAGCCACCAGGAGTAGTAAGGAGCAGTAAGGAGGTGAGTGTGCAAATATATGAATTTTATACCCTCAATTTGTCATTAGAAGTAGTTTTAGGATAATTTTAAGAAAGTACGCCTCAAAATTGTATATGTGCAATCAGTTCATCAAGAATATGAGCCAATTTTGAATCTGCTTCAGAGTCTGTTTACTGGCCAATCTTCCTGCTAATCTGGATAGAGAAACCCCCGTTACTACCAGTTACTCTGGAATTTCTCCTAAACTGCTAGCTGTTCATCATGGCTGCAAGTGAATATAAAGCATTTAGTAGGGTTTTGTGGTAAATATCAGCAAGTACCACAGTATAAAATGCAATATTTTTCACCAGACTTTTTTTTTGGCATTTTAAATTAATGCACCTCAACGGAAGGTTAAGTCCAGTTTTATGCACAGCTTCCCATTTGTCATTACGCTGATTTAAAAAAAATGACTCGTGGCATTGGAAACATGCAGAATTTAAAGCCCGGGGCTTTAAATCCTGGGGCATTCAATGAAAAAGGGGCTAACGATAACCAATATCACTATGTATAAATGAGTGTTAAGTTAGAATGAGGCTCTCCTGACAGGAATGACATAGATCAGGGCCTAATGTGAATAAGTGATGATGTTGGGATATATCTGGTTGTACATTCCTGAAAACTGGTAAAAACACACCTTGAAAAAAAGGGGGAAAGGGTGAAATGAAAATTTAGCTTTCTCTCGTTCAAATTTTGGTCTACAATTTGGCCAAATTCAAAAAGCAGACATCCACTATGTAGTGAGAAGTATTTACCTACCCATCCAAATAATTAAAATCAGGTGCTCTAGTCACTTTTAATGTGAGAGGTGCACCTGTCTCCATGCCTGGTGCTTGATTTTGTACATGTATAAAATCAAGCAACAGGCATGGAGACCATTTCTACAAACATTTGTAAGAGAATGTGTCACTCCCAGGAGCTCAGAGAACCATATTGTGGTTCTGTGATAGGATGCCACATGTGAAATTTCCTTATTCCTAAATATTCCACAGTCAACTGTAAGTGGAATAATAAATAGTATATATCATCCACCTTGACTTTGTACTTCTTGCTATTGATGTCATTAAAATGTCTAGAATTATATTTTAAAATATTTTATTCCACACTGTAAATACGGGGAATGATCACAAACTAAACGGAACACAGACTTGCTTTGGCAACAGCACCTTTCGTACACACAACAGCAGAACACATGACACTGAAATCTTCAGAGACACTAATTGACGAAAGATTGTCTACATCCCCTGAATGCAGTGTTGTATAAAGTACTGAAATCTTGGAGTCAAGTAAAAGTATAAGTAACTCTCCAAAATATGACTTTGGTAAAAGTCCAAGTCACTGACTGAAATATTACTTGAGTAAAAGTCTTAAAGTATCTGAAATGTTTTGTACTTAAGTATGAAAATTACTGTAAAAATAGATGTACTCAAGTAATGTAATAAAAAGTATAAGTAAAAAGTAAAACAAAGCAAATGTAGTTTTGAATGCCATTTTTTAGATTTTGGTAAACTTTGAAAGTCAAATCCACTTATAATAATATAAATAACCAAGTGCAGGAGAAATTTTGACTAAGTTTAGACAGAAAATACAACCTTTTTCTAAGCTTTCAGTTTTCCTTCTTCAAGTAAGGTCCGTGCTATGCACTTTAAAATTGTACACAACCAAGTGCAGGCAAAGGGGGTGTATACTAAGAACATGGTTAAGTGATAAAGTTATAGTTAACCTACAGGAAGTGGTAAACCTGCTAGCAGATACACCTGCAGGTATCATTTTGTTAAGAACATTAGGACTCCCAGCTCTATTAGATGCTCTACCTATACCACAACGTTAATTTAACCTGCTTTACTACTGAACCAGCTTCTTATCCTGTTGGTGGTGATCAGGGGCGATTCTAGAATCTCAGGTTTTCCATTTTTAGTCCAGATGTAAGATTCTTCACACTTTTGAGCTAAAGCTCGTCAAACAAGTTACAATATAGGCCCATCCAAAAGCAGTGACAAAAGAATTGAAATGTTTTCACTTGATAAAACCTTGTGCATTTGCAAAACCTGCATGAAGGCAATAGTTAGACTAGCTATTCTGATAAAAGTGAGGAATCATTTCCCTAAAGACACAAAACTAGGGTTAGGGCACTGATGGCATATATATATATATATATATATATATATATATATATATATATATATATATATATATATATATATGCCATTAGGATATGCAGTCTCATATAAGACATAAGCCTGCCATATATTATGGCGGTCTCATGACCAGTCTATGTCTTCTGTCAAGCAAATTGCTAATAAGTAAATAAATCCCTACACATATCCTTTATGAATTTGCATACTGAACTTTGTTTTTTTAAAAACTCAGATTAAGAGAAACAGTTTCCTTATTAGGAAAAAAAACATAAAGTTCAGATTTGGGGAAGATGGAGCGGGAGATCGAAAGGCGGATTGGTGCGGCGTCTGCTGTGAAGCGGGCGCTGTACCGGTCCGTTGTGGTGAAGAGAGAGCTGAGCCAAAAGGCGAAGCTCTCGATTTACCGGTTGATCTACGTTCCTACCCTCATCTATGGTCACGAGCTTTGGGTCGTGACCGAAAGAACGAGATCCCGGATACAAGCGGCTGAAATGAGTTTTCTCCGTAGTGTGTCTGGGCTCTTCCTTAGAGATAGGGTGAGGAGCTCAGTCATCTGGGGAGGACTCAGAGTAGAGCCGCTGCTCCTCCACGTCGAGAGGAGCCAGTTGAGGTGGCTCGGGCATCTGGTTAGGATGCCTCCTGGACGCCTCCCTGGTGAGGTGTTCCAGGCACGTTCCACCTGGAGGAGGCCCAGGGGAAGACCCAGGACACGCTGGAGGGACTATGTCTCTCTGCTGGGAATGCCTTGGGATTCCCCCGGAGGAGCTGGCCCAAGTGGCTGGAGAGAGGGACGTCTGGGCCTCCCTACTGAAGCTGCTACCCCCACGACACGACCCCAGATAAGCGGAAGACAACGGACGGACGGATGGTTCAGATTTAACTTTTCAGACAGGCATTCTGAATCCACGTCTGCATCTGAATCTACTGAGCTCATGTTAAACAATTCATTAGAACAGCTGAAGCTGTTCGGACACAGATGCCACATGTGCAGGAAAGAATATAGCGGCAGATTTAAAATCCTCGAATAGAAATAGAACCCATCATGGTCTGATTGTGAAACAAAGATGCAAGGGCGTAGATTTGATTTGAAGTTTGGTAGGGACACCTACAAACAAACCTTCCCTGGTCTGACGTCATTGTTACTACGAAATATGCATGCTCCTATTTTTTGATGCTTGACTTGAGTATCAGGGCGCGTTTCGACTGTCTAAAGAGAAAAGCAGTATTTCTTACAAAATGTTATAACCACGACACACACTAGATGCTGTTTGTTAATGTTTAAAGCATCACCAGATCTGATGAATGTTTAATTCGGACTTTTTTCCATTAGAACTTACCAGCAACAGAGACAAACGGTAAATATGTGCCTATTAAACCAAATATAGTCACAATATATCTGTTGTCTAGATTTGTCCTGTATTTTATTTTAAAGATATAGAAATGTACAGAAATAAAGCCCACCCTTTTTTTTTTTATCTAAAATACTATGCATCATAAAACACAGCAAAATTATACATTCAAGGGACTGAATGTATAATTCAGTAGAAGTGTCACTGACATTGACAGCATTTCAAATATTAATTCAAACTGCAACAAATGTACAACTGGGCTGTAGTTGCTCTCTTTAGCCCATTTCATGTAATTTATCTTAACATTCCAAACACATTTCTTACATCTTATATCTGAAGTTTAGATAACAGCTTCTCCTTACCTACATCCTCTCAGACAACTAATTATTTCCCTAACAATAGTGAGTTGTTGATGTTTAAATGTACAGTAAATCTTAATACATAAGGAGCATGGAGGACCTAATACTGTACTTTGAGTAAGATGGGTCACACCAAGACTGAGTTGTTACATGAGTGGTTGTCCATTTCATCATTGAAATGAGAACATATTAATATACTATTGGTATATACTAGTAAGACTATTAAAGAACAGCAGTTTATTTGGGCAGTAGTATAAAGCTTGGTACTACACATTACTCCAGACTTTTTGAATTGAGAAAGCTTCCTGGAGAGGAAGCGAAATGTCTTCAACTACGGAAAACAAGTCCAGTTGCTTTGTTTTTTACTTTTTTTTTGGAATGACCATGACCTGGATGACTGAGAATCTTCACCAGCAAACAGCAGATTAAACTTTAATATATGTAAAGGCCTATATTAAATAAATTTTACAACCAACATCAACAGATTAAACAATTGCTTACTTTTTTGGTGTACCAAATTACCCTCGTAATGATGAAATATGTTGTGGGCTAAGCCCCTGATAATGAGAACCTCTAGCGCCGCCCCTGGTTTGTACTAATTTACTAATGGACAGTGTGGAAATCTTTGTACAATAAAGCCAATGTAAATAGTGTTCCTCTGTTTTATTTGTCTTTATCCTAATTCTAGAAGTAGAAATAGTCAAATAAGTAGCACTATTATTTTGTGGAACCCTAATCATACTATTATAACTACGCAAAGGTCTAAACAAGATTAGCAGTTGTTTAGGCAGCATCTAGTGTTGTTATACTGTATATTATGCAAAAGAAATTACACCTACTATTTATGCCTGAACTGCTTCAAATGAACAATAAATGAAAGCAACAATAACAACGAAATATTGGTAATAGGGAAACCCTCACCTTTTCTTTTCAGACGGCTATGGCTATCTGAATTTTTAATAGCCTTCAGTCTTTGTTTTTCCATCTTTCCAGCAGTCTTCAGAACTCCTGCCTGGCACAGAATATTTAGTTTTATAAAAGAGATTAGGTTTTTGTTGATAAAATGTATTATACTTCAGAATTAAATGCTATTTTGAGATATTAACGTTGGTTACTTACATTTCTCAAGTTCAACAAATCAAAACTCTCTCTTCTGCTTCTGTTCAGAACTGCACTCAGCAGCTTTCACCTATTTTAGTGCAGATTTATATTTAGTTTCTTAACTAGGACTAGTTTCGTAGTCTAGTATTAATTGTGGTAACCGCAGTTTCTCAGTATGAATCAAATCTCGTGCTCCAAGCAAGCACGCACATGCTCGCACACACGCAATAGAAAACAGCCAATCAGGAAGAGGGAAGGCGGGATTTAGGGCAGCAAAACCAATGAGAGTGGAGTTAAAGGGGGGTGTCTAGACAGTGATTTCTCCAACCAAATTTATGGTCTGGCCAATCAGGACGCAGGGCTGGAGTTTCATAGATGTGACGTAGTGGAGACGCGACCATGACGTGAGACTGTTTTGATAGCAATGGCGGCTAGTCGATGCTGCTATTTCTTCCGTGTTGTCCAATCTACCTAATATTGTTTCATTAAAAGAACATCAGAGAACGCCTCTGAAGGCTTTTGTTGGTGGAAACGATGTTTTCGCCCTTCTCTCGACCGGATTTGGCAAGTTTTGTTTTCCGGGACCAGCGGACGTGCCGACGCGGACGCGCCCCGGAGCGGTTAGCGGTTAGCGCTAACTATGTTAGGAGGCCTTTAGTCCTCAACGCGGTCGGCCCGGAATCGACTCCGACCCGCGGCGCTTTGCCGCCTGTCTTCCCCCCTCTTCCTGTCAGCTCACTGTCAATAAAACGCATGCCACTAGAGCCGCAAACACATTATTATTATTATTATTATTTTTTTTCTTCCTGCGTCGCTATCATCAGCGTCACGGGTTAGCTTCGGTGGGAGTGGTTGAAATAGCACGTCAATAAAGATGACAGACAAGTGGCTTATCCAATCATATGCAAGAATTTTTGATAAGGCCCAGCCTTCTGTAAAGGCAATTCCTATGGCGGTGTCCCAGATGTATGTGAGTGGAGCTAGGCGGAACGACATACAGCTGGCTGTTGTCAGGTTATATAACTGTAGATGCTCTGTTTAAATGTTGAAATTTTCATATGAAGTAGGGGGAATGGCGGCCATGTTATTTTTTCGCTGGGAGAAACTCGATAGTCATGTGACCGGGTTGCAAGCCAAAGTAAATGACTAGGCTAAATAAACGTAGAATTGAAACGTGTTAAGGAGCCAAACTGTGGCATTACTTACATGTTCTCCTGTGGACCAACGTGGCTATAACAGGCTTTTCAGTGAAACTGGGTTGCCTGGTAATATGGACTCTATGAACTGAAATAATTAACAATATAATAACAAAATAAGATCAAACATACAGCATCATTTAAATGTGAGAAAACAGGATGAAATATGTCACTGTTGGTGGTACAGCTGGAACTCTGGATCTGGACACAGCGACGCAAACCAGGATGTTCTGACAGCTGGCTCTATGTGGGTCCTAATCAATGTCGTCTCCTCTCTGCCGTTCTGCTCTCAGTTACTGCAGTCTTTGGAAATATGACCTTACGGCTGTTTAAGAATTCCTCAATAAAAACAAATTTCACACAGAGGAAGATGTCATATATATATGTAAATATTCTCGGACTGAAAAAGAAACGCATTCCTTCTGGGCGGATTTTCTTGGACAGTGAGAGTGCATCCATTAAGGAAGGCCGCATTGAGCCACATCTCAAGCACCAGATTCAGAGGAGCTAACTGTTGCTACTTTAACCAGTTCACTACAGGTTACTCCTGCTCAGAATTCATGTGAAAATAAGTAGCACAAAGTTGATCAGCAGTCAAACTAAATTATGAACTAAGAAATATATCGGCTAATAAAAACAACAGTATGGCCAAACCTATCAGCCATATGCCACTCTGAATTTCGAATACCGTTATTATCAATAAAAAAAGAATGCATATTAGGAACTGGGTGTCCCGCCCAGCATGACAAAATATGGAGGAGTCAAACCATGACTGGGATATACAACACTGATTATGGATCTTTTTAGATTTGGGATTTTTGAAATCTTTACTCTGGGCAGACAAAACAAGATTTCCAGAAATATTGCTAAAATCTTTCCCTGTGTTTTGAGCTGAATGAGCCTCCTGACTTAGATGTGCTAAAAACTAGCTCCATAAGGGCACAGAATATTTTTCTGCTGAAATCCTGCTGCTTTTTAGCGAAGTGTAACTGGAGCGGAGTAGTCACACAAACCTAGAAATATTCCCTGAGCTCCAATCCCAGACATTGTACTTATTCATAAGTTTTACTTGAGTTAATGTGCTGAATGCTGCATAACAATCACAAATAATGCAAGTAGTGCTCTGCAAACTTTCTTTTCCCCTGCAGCACCAACAGTAAGCAGAAAACGGAACACAAGTTTAATTAAAAGGCAAAACAATGACTTCTTCTGAGCTGGCACTGCTTCAGTGCTTCACGATCAGACACCAGGCCAATAGAGACATCCAATTCCCAAAGCACTATTCAGTTCATTCACACAGTAATACAAGATTTTAGAAAGTGAATGCCTGACAAGCCAGCAGTGATGGTAACATAAGCCAGCAACAGGTTTAGTCATGTAGGGCTGCAGTTTGGGAGGAGGCGGACACATCAGCAAGCAGCCAACATCAAATTGTGTCAAATGAAACAGAGACACAGGCAACAGTTGCACGATGTTGTGCAATTACACGTTTGTAAATTATTTCAAGTGTATCGAATAACTTTTGATCTGTTAGGTATTGTCCTGTGAATATCAGGCCAATTGGCTTTTATATTAAGACAGTTGAAAGAGTGATTTGAACCCTGTGGCATTCTTCTAACAGCAAACTCTGCACACATATGGAATAAATGTGTGGCAACTAGGGTTGGGAATTGATAAGATTTTCACAATTCCGATTCCCTTATCGATTCTGTGAAACGATTCGATTCCTTATCGATTCTCTTATCGATTCCAATTTGGGGAAATTTTTTTAACCTAATACTAATACTAATTTAACATTTTAGAGACATAAAAAAACAACAAATAAACATTAAAGTACGGTTTATAGGTTGGGTTCTGTAATGTTATAAGATGAGTATAAAACTCATCTTTAGAACCAATCTCTGCTCAAAATGTTGATCTGCACCGCCTAATCTACTTTCAGCAGTTATCATCAGTTATTGCAACCGTAAACTGGAGAAAATACGGTCAGAGCGGCTCCTTCTGCCTTTACTCTGGTCCTGTCAGGATGAGCTGCTGTGCGTTATGAGGCGGAGGGAAATTTCAGCGTCACTTAGTTTAGAGCCCAAACAAGCGACTTCACTTTCAGAAACAAGCCCAAAAAACTGCAACCCCACAACTCATTAAATTTACAAGCGACTTTAGAAAAAAGAAGACCAAAGTCGCATAAAATAAGTGGGCTTCGCAACAGTGAGCATTCTATCAAAGTGTGTCATATCCCTCCGCCGCTCTGGTCGGGTAAACAAATGTCCCGGCAAATTCGACATTATAAAAAGGAAAAACCTACCAAAAAGTCTCGCTCTCATGTCATCTTGAAGACATTCTTCTTCGAAATGTTTGCTACAGACAACGTTTTTTCTCTCTGGCCAGAAGCACAATGGCAAGTAGGCAATCCAACAAAAGAGCCCGTGGTGGATCATTAATTGGAAAGGTGAAAAAAACAAATGTTTTTTTCACTTTTACCCGATGTATTGGAACATCCACCTGCCATGCACGTGGACATTGTTGCTTTAACAATAGCTCTCGCAAATTTCAATGGTGAAGTCCTCTGGAAATCCGAAATAATTGTTGTTGTAGAGCGCAGTGCCTTACCGCGACATTACGTCACAGGATGTGATGTCGGGCGGCCATTATTGCCCATATTTGGGCAATAATGGCCTCCCCCATACACAGTGATCGAGACGACAATTTATGCTTTTATTTTCTTATTGATTAACGCTAAATTCATTAAATCACCACAAACGTATTAGTTTTAGGTATAGCTAATGATCCACTGATTTTTCCTTGTTGACCGGACTTCTCCTTTAAAATGAAGCCAAACTTTCGATCGCTTTACCCGATGGGGCGCCATTTTTTTTGTTTTCCTTTTCTAGACTTACGCCTGGTCACATTGTACTTGCTTACTAAATGCCGTGTGCGTAACTTGCGTAAAAAATGTGACGTAAGTCGTGCTGCCCGGCTCTGGTGCTGCCTGGAATCGATAAGAGAATCGTTAAGCGAGCTGCCAAATGGTGCCATGGAATTGGAACACACGGAACCGGTTCTGAACAGGAACCGGTTTTCGATTCCCATCCCTAGTGGCAACATCTCTTCAAGTAAAAGCAATTACTGAAATAAATAAATGTACATCCAGGGAACCATTGTTAGATAATGTTGTTTACCTGAATTAATAATATATTTCAATCAACAAATCTTCTCCACTAGACTAGTGAAAATTAACAAACTACTGAGTAATATCAAGATTACAGAAACTAAGGAACTATTGAAAAAAAAGAAATAAAAATAGTTTAAAACCATCATCGTAAGAAAGAATGATTGAGTGAATTTAGTGTTTATTGAATATCCAACGAGACAAACTTTGTCCTGACGCAGCTTGCATGTTTGACCTGTCAAACACACACACACACAACACATACACACACACTACTGAAAACTACTCACTATGCTTCTGAGCATCAAATATCAGCAGCATGAGCCATTTCATATTCTGATGCATGAGGCTGGCCATGAACTGAATTTGACAACAAGCTGACAGAAAACTTTTCTTATACATCTTAAATACAAACTCTTTAGGAAAACGTATCACATCTCATGTAAGATTAAAGGTTCTGCTAGGTTGGGTCTAATTTGTAATAACACCTGGTTACAACATTCAAAGGTTACAAAAATAATGTAGCTTCAGTGGGTACATTTGCTAAAACAATCTAGACATCCCTAGCGTTTCTAACTTTAGGTTTAATCGAACAGAGTACTCTGCCCCTGGGAGGAAATTTATTCATAGTACCACATTCTTCTGACTAGAAGGTGCACTTAAAATCCTTACATTTTCTCAAAAATTGATGGTGCGCCTTATATATGATTAAAGTTGTGCTTACTGACCGTTTTTATGTGGTACTCAAAAATCTGTCAAAATGTGTAAGTATGACTTTGGTAAGTAAAGAAGCCGATCTTCTCAATGGATATTCAGAGCATTACGGTACACTGTGGCCGTTTCTCAATATGCGCACTTAAGCATATTGAGAAATAGCTTGCTTGCATTTTCCTGCCTTTTACTTTTTATCTCCTTTTCATCTCTTAACCTAAACCACAGAAAGTTGGATTTAGTTTTAATTTATTTATTTTCTTTTACTTATTTTTTTATTTTGATTTTGAAAAGATGCCTTCCTTCAACACAATGGACTTTGACAAGCTTTTACAGAAGATAGCTGTTATGGAACTGAAAATCTGTCGACTTGAAGTGAATTATGATGTAAACGCCGCGCATGGAAATGAAACAACCCTACCTGTGATTTCGAGCGGTGACCACCAGCCCAGCGACTCAGCGAACAAACAGTTCCCTGAGGAAAATGAGAATCCCTGGACCACTCTGGGTGCAAGACCAAAGGATCAACGAACCCCACGCCTAGACAAAGGAAACTGGCCGAGACTACAGAGAGATGTCCCAGGACAAGGGAAACAACAGCGGGCTGTTCTCAAAACAAATGATAGGAGTAAACCTGCTGGAAATGTTGGAATTCCGTTACGAAACAGATTTGCTCCACTCCAAGATGTGACCCAGGAGGACAAAAATCAGAGGTAGGTCAACGATTTTCGTTCTAAGACATCAGAGAAAAGACATGCCACAGGGCCAAGGACCCTGATATTATGCAATGGTTCTGTAAGGGGGATTAAACATTTCTGTAACAAGAAAAACACAGAGGTGTTGATTTATAACGATCTGAACAGTGGCCTGGTGTCTGATCTAACAGACATCCTTCAGACAGACCTTCCAAGGGTCTTGAAAGAACGTCCGACCTTGGAAAAACTCATAATACAAGCTGAAGCCCTGAAGGACGTCAACCGGATAAGAAAATCAGAAGTATTGAAAGAGGATTACATTCGTTTGTTGAACATTGTTGATGGCCTGAATGTCAAGGTGCTTCTTAGTGGCCCACTTGCCCCGGTTAACTGTGGAGATGAGATTTTTTCCAGAATTCTGATGCTAAACAAATGGCTGGAAAAAACATGCAAAGAAACAACTGTAACCTTCATAGACAACTTTAACATCTTTTGGGAAAGAAGACATCTGTTCAACAGAGATCGCTTATCTCTAAATAGGTCAGGTGCAAAACGGCTGATTTCAAACATCTTCTATTCTGTGAACCATGCGTCATCAGCTTTGTTCCAAAACAAAGTACATCCAGTGCCTAAACAAATGATAAGCCCAGTGTAGCCCGAACAAGCCAAGTTAAAGATGGCCAGAAAGATGACACAGAATGAGGCTTCGTCAGAACTACTGGACGATTCATCCCAGATCTCAGCAGGACAAAGAAAGGACCAAAAACCTCCATCGTCACGATCACCGATCAAGACTGCACCCGCCTCCCCTTCTTCTCCACAAAGCCCAGAAGTTCCTTTTCTGGAATTGTCTCATAACATGAACAAAGTATCTAAGATTGGCCTACAGATGACATCCTCTCCACATAGCCATTCTGCTGTGAATAAACCAGGATTCTCCAAAGGCCTCAGAGCCTCAGATCCTCCTCCTCCACGTATCACAGAACTCTCTGGTACTGAGGAGATTATGGAATATCTGTGATAATACGTGGCAGAAAAAAGAAAAACAAAAGGATAAACAGGAACAAATACTTAAAAATCATAAACTGTCAGATGCAACCTGTCACAGAGACATCATCAACCACTAAGTCATATAAACTGGGTTTATTAAATATTAGATCTCTGTCAGGAAAATCCCTTTTAATTAATGACTTCATTATTGACAATAATCTTGATGTAATGTTTTTAACAGAAACATGGTTTCATGAATTTAGTGAAGCAGCTATACTGATGGAGTCAACACCTCCCAACTACAATTTTCTTTGTGAGAGCAGACAGCAAAGGAAAGGTGGAGGAGTAGCAACATTGTTTAATGATTCACTAAAATGTAAAAAGGTGTTTTTGGGAAAATTCGACTCTTTTGAACATTTGGCTCTCCAGGTAAAGAGCCCGGTACGAACTATGTTTCTGAATGTTTACAGGCCTCCTAAGTCCACATCAAACTTTTTTTAAGGATTTTAATGACCTCCTGTCTGTGATATGTGTTGATTATGACTGTTTAATTAATGTGGGAGACTTCAACTTTCACGTTGACAACCCTGAAGACAGAAGTGCAAAAGAACTGTGTGACACACTTAGAAACTTTGGTTTAACTCAGCATGTTAAACAGCCAACACACAAACAGGGACATATTTTAGACTTGATCATCACTGAAGGTCTAAACATTTCACAGGTCAATATAACTGATGTTGCCTTATCCGATCACTTCTCCGTTACGTTTGAATGTATCATTACCAGTGACTCATTTAGCCAAAGGGACATCGTAAGAAAACGTACCTTTAAGGACAATGCCACAGAAACTTTTATCCAAGCTTACTCTGATACTTCAACCTTGGGCTGCAACTCAGTAGATGAGCTAGTAGATAACTTTCAGTCCAAAGTCTCAGACATCATTGACTGCATTGCTCCAGTTAAAGTTAAAGTTCTTTCTGGGAAGAAAAAATCTCCTTGGAGAAATGCTCCAGCAGTTAGAGGTGAAAAAAGGGAGTGTCGGAAAGCTGAACGCAGGTGGAGAAAGAACAGACTGCAGGTTCACTACGACATCTATAAAGAGAGACTTTACAGATATAACTTACAATTGAAAAATGCAAGAGAATCTTTCTTCTCTGAGATCATCAAGAAAAACAGTAATAATGCTCGTGTCTTATTTTCCACAGTCGACAGGCTAACAAATCCTCCTGTGTCCGTGACTTCCGAACTCCACTCCATCAGGGCCTGCAATGAATTTGCTAACTTCTTTACTGAGAAAATCCTAAAAATTAGAGGATCATTTTGTACTACCATATCAACTCCAGAACCAAAGCTGTATTCAGCAGGAACTATTTCTGACAAAATGTCCCATTTCAGCGAAATAAACCACAAAAGCTTAGAGCAGATCATTCAGCAGCTAAGTTCCTCTTCATGCAGCCTTGATGTTCTCCCCACAGCTTTCTTTAAAAAAGTTTTACCTGGCATAGCGTCTGATTTGACCCAGATAATAAACACTCCCTTCTGTCAGGTGTTTTCCCTCAGTCCCTAAAAACAGCAATTATCAAACCACTGTTAAAAAAGAACGATTTAGACAAACTACTTCTGCAGAACTACAGGCCCATCTCAAACCTCCCATTTATCAGTAAGATTATTGAAAAAGCTGTATTTCAACAATTAAACACCTTCTTAACAACAACCAACCGCTTTGACGTTTTCCAGTCTGGCTTCCGTGCTCACCACAGTACAGAGACCGCCCTTATCAAGGTGTTTAATGACATCCATATAAATACAGACTGTGGAAGAACCACCGTGCTGGTTCTATTGGACCTCAGTGCAGCATTTGATGCTGTCGATCACTCCATTCTGTTAGAGCGCCTGGAGAACTGGGTCGGCCTCTCTGGTACAGCTCTCCACTGGTTTAAATCCTACTTAAAGGACAGGGACTTTTTTGTATCAGTAGGTAACTTTACATCCCAGATGACAAAAATCACATGTGGGGTTCCCCAAGGGTCCATCCTGGGTCCCCTCCTCTTCAATATCTACATGCTCCCCCTAGCTCAGATAATAAAAAATAACAACATCAGCTACCATAACTATGCAGGCGACACACAGCTTTACATCACCATGTCACCAGGTGACTATAAACCAGTTCAGGCACTCAGTAAATGCTTAGAAGAAATCAAAGCCTGGATGTGTCAAAATTTTCCTCAATTGAATAAAAACAAAACAGAAATAATAATTTTTGGACCAATAGAGGAGAGATCAAAAGTTAGCACACAGCTTCAGCTGCTTCAGCTAGAAACCACTGATCAGGCCCGAAACCTGGGTGTAGTGATGGACTCAGACCTGAACCTTCAAAAGCATCTAAAGACAATTACAAGGTCGGCTTTTTATCACCTGAGGAACATTTCCAGGATTAAAGGACTAATGTCTCAGCAGGATCTGGAAAAACTAATCCATGCATTTATTTTTAGTAGAATTGATTACTGCAACGGTGTTTTCACAGGTCTGCCTAAAAAGTGGATCAGACAGCTGCAGCTGATCCAGAACGCTGCTGCCCGCGTCCTCACTAAGACTAAGAAAGTAGAACACATAACCCCAGTTCTAAAGTCATTACACTGGCTCCCTGTATCTCAGAGAATAGACTTTAAAATACTTCTGTTAGTCTATAAATCCCTGAATGGCTTAGCACCTAAATACATCGCAGACTTGTTATCAGCGTATAAACCCTCCAGACCACTAAGGTCTTCTGGCTCCAGCCTTCTCTGCATACCTAGAACCAGAACTAAACACGGAGAAGCAGCATTTAGTTCCTATGCTCCACTTATCTGGAACAAACTTCCAGAAAACTGTAAAAGTGCTGAAAGCCTGAGTTCCTTTAAATCGAGATTAAAAACACATTTGTTTAAAATGGCCTTTGAATGTTCAAGTTAAACTGTTTTAAAATGTTCAATGTTCAAGTTAAACTGTTTTAAAATTACTTTTTTTTTTCCTACATTCTATCCCTACCTGCTTTTATTCCTATATTTTAATCATGTAAAGCACTTTGCATTGTCTCTGTACTGAATTGTGCTATATAAATAAATTTGCCTTGCCTTGCCTTGCCTTGCCTTACCTGATCGCCCCGTAACAGGACCCCTGAGTAGTCTACAATACTGCCTGACTGTAATGTCTAAACTAGAAGTGCATCCAAGTATAACAGCCCTCGCCTGGAGTACACGCTAGCAACAATAAACCAAGTAAGTTAATTCAATATAACACTGAACCTTATTTTGGCCTTATGTTAGAAACAGGGGAGTGTAGTCCTACAGACTGATAGCTCTCACTTTCAGGTAGTATGTGTGTAAACGGAGGGCTGAAGTGATATTACACACTTGGGATGAATATTTAATCCGCTTTATAATCCAGCGCACTTTATGGTCTGAGAAATACGATAGGTCTTTAGTGGACAATTTTGCAACAACTTTTAAATAATTTGTTCTGGTTTTAATGTCCTCAGTTTAACAGAAAAACACAGCAGAGGGCAACTACCTCATTCCTACACCCTCACATACAGTATAAATATTCTTGTTCAAGTTCAATAGAATAACAGTTTTCCTTCATTTTGCATTCTAGCCATGAAGGTTTATATTACAGTCATTACATCCTCCCAACCAATCACAAACGCAGACCCAGGAATGCTCCGTTACCAAACTCCGCTCCCTTCAAAGGGTTCAGACAGCACATGTTCTTTTTTATTGTTTTAAAACTTGCAGTTTTGGTAAAAAGTTGGTTGAATAAAGGATTGAGCTTGAATTCAGTGTGTGTGTTTTTTATCTAAAAATAGGTCACAAAACAACAGCATAAAACGGCCAGGGCTGCACATAAATATATGTATTCAATTTGTTGATAATTACCGATATTGATCAATATGATTTCTATTTTATCGATATGCTTTTTTTCTATATCGTCCAGCCCTATATATATATATATATATATATATATATATATATATATATATATATATATATATATATATATATATATTAGGGCTGGGCAAATTAACGTGTTAATTTCGCGTTAATTCATTAGACTATTAACGGCGATATTTACTTTAACGCGCATTAACGCATGTTGCTCACATGCTTTTATTTTGTGAAGGTCTGTTGCTGCGGTGTAGGGGTTTGAATCAGAACAGTAGGTGGGGATAATGCGCCAATAACCTCGCTGTCAGCCCAGCCTCGGATTCAAAGAGGAAGAAAGGTGCTGGCCGGAAAAAAACAAAGCCGACATGCGGAAGGCGGTGTTTCCCGCAGGAATTTGCTTAGGCGAGGCGGTGAGTTGGCGAACGGAACAAGTTTTGTGCGGAGCGGGGTCTGCATCGACGCCGTCGGTGAAGTCGCTTCTCGCTTCAAAGTATCCATGTGTTTTTGCCTGTTTTTCCCTGCCATTCACTATATGCACGCGAGAAAGCAACAACAAAAAAATGCGTGTTAACGTCAAATAAACATGCAAGCATATCGAGTTAGCAAGCATTTCAGTTTAAAGTTCTTCCAGCATCGAATATGACAGAAACAAGTTAGTTGTAACCACTGCCAAGTTAAACTTTGGTATTGAACATAAAATGGTAATGCTGCTCCCTGCGGTTACCTCAGAAATTGCCTGTTTTTGGTAGATTTTTTCCCCATAAAGAGAATTCCCTGTCAGTGGCAATAGGCTTTAATTTATTATTATTGCTATTTTTTGTTTTACATGTTTAAGTTGAGCTTTACACTAAATATGTGTTACTGATAAGTGCTACAAATGTTACAACACTTTTGTTCATATAGCAGCAGAACAGTAAAATAAAAGTGCTCTTTACACTACTTTTGAATTCATTCTTGGAGTTTGTAAATACAATGTGATTAATCATTATTAATCAGGCAAATTATGCGATTAATCGCGATTAAATATTTTAATCGTTGCCCAGCCCTAAGCCCTAGGGCCGGGCAACGATTAGAATCTTTAATCGCGATTAATCGCATAATTTGTCACATTAATCGCATAATTAATCATGATTAATCGCATTGTATGCGCAAACTCCAAGAATGAATTCAAAAAGTATGTTCTGCTGTCACAACTGTAGGCACAATTCACCGCACAGCACTCTTTGTGGAACTGTAAACACAACTCAATGAAGCACTAAACAGATGCTGAAAACAGTACTGGTATTTCGCACGGCAAAAGTGAGGGGGGGGGGGCGCAAAACTCAATCTCGCCTAGGGCAACCAAAGGGCTAAAACCGGCCCTGGTTACAACTAACTTGTTTCTGTCATATTCGTTGCTGGAAGAACTTTAAACTGAAATGCTTGCTAACTCGATATGCTTGCATGTTTATTTGACGTTAACACGCGGTTTTTTGTTGTTGCTTTCTCGCGTGCCACCCCGCTCCGCCGGTCATCCGCACAAAACTTGTTCCGGCCGCCAACTCACCGCCTCGCCTAAGCAAATTCCTGCGGGAAACACTGCCTTCCCCATGTCAGCTTTGTTTTTTCCGCATGTCAGCTTTGTTTTTTTCCGCATGTCAGCTTTGTTTTTTTCCGCGTTTTCCAGCCAGCACCTTTCTTCCTGTTTGAATCCGAGACTGGGCTGACAGCAAGGTTATTGGCGCATTATCGCCACCTACTGTTCTGATTCAAACCCCTACACCGCAGCAACAGACCTTCACAAAATAAAAGCATGTGAGCAACATGCGTTAATGCGTGATAAAGTAAATATCGCCGTTAATAGTCTTAATAGTCTAATGAATTAACGCGAAATTAACGCGTTAACTTGCCCAGCCCTAATATATACAGTATGTATATATATATATATATATATAGTCTTATGACTTATTCAGCTTTGGTTTTCTATGAAGATCAATTGCAAGTTCGCAACCATCTCACAGAGACCAAGGCCCAAGAGGTTGGGGTTCCACTGTCAGAAGAACTATTGAAGAAAGCTTCATCTGCTGTACACAGCTGTTGTACCAGCTTTAGATATGAACTGATTCAATTTAAAGTCTTGTATAGCATGGATAATGTTGAGAATTAAAAATATATCTTAGTTGGGGTTACTGAGGAAAGCAGAGTTGGGTCTGTGCTTCCTGCTCCAGCGTAAGATAAACATGGAGTTTTATTGCCCCGAAGGGGGTGGTCAGCAGGAGAGGGGGTCAGTCATCCTCCCTCTGAGCTTGCAGGAGGAGTTTTAAAGTTGATAAAAGGAATGTCTTGGTAAAACTTACTTCAGACAGACAGACAGACAGACTTATCCACCGGTGAGAACATCTTGTAATGGTATGTACTCTGTCTCCATATTTAATTTCTATGAATTAAATATGTATTTAAACCGTTCTACCTCTGATCAATGCTTCCCCATTTATAGCCAAATCCGGAACTGGGAAAGATGGGTTTTTAATAGACATGTAACAGCAAGCCGGTAAAACCCCATCTTATCATGGTGCCGAAACCCCTCGGATTTTGGCTGTGAGTGAGGGTCTGTTTGAAAATTGGACACGAAAAGAGGACTAATTCTGCAGCATCACCGGTCGACCGGAAAAATGTAAGGAGATTTTTCTCCATTGGCAAAATGATGTGTAGGCTAAATTAAGTGGTGCTGTGGTTTAAGAGACTCAATTCTCAAAATATCAGAGGTTGAACAGTACAACTAGGTTTGAATGGAATTTATGTTGAAACCGAGAAATGATTGAATGGGATTTATTTGTATGTCTACGTCAAAAAAATGTAAAATAAGGTAGAAACGATAAAAGAGATAACAGCCAAGAAGCCAAGTGGTGAGGCTGTTGAAAAATAAAATAAAAGACAATAAAAAAGATAAAATTACAAAGATAAAAAATAGTCTCGGAAGTTGGTCGCTCCCTCTCCATGACTGACGAGTCTGGTGAATTTAGGACTAAGATGGAGTGCTTTCTTTGGGGAAGGAGACACCCTAATGCAGCACAGCGATAGGACGGCCAAGAATACAAAACCATCTAAAAGTTGAGGCTAAGAGCAGCAAGACCTTAAGAGTGAGCTGTTATAGAAGATAAGAGATTAAAAAAAAGGGATCCCAGGGAAGCAATAGAAGTTTGTTTTCTAGTTTTCGAAAAACGGGGTTTTTCGAGAACACGACGATCAGACGAGGAGATTTTAACATAAGGAAACGTTTCGTCGAGTGGAAGGGTATTAAAAGGAGAAGACCCTCTGCGCGCGCAAGGCTGTCTGTCTTAAATGTTATGTTTGTTATGTCTTGTCTGATGTTTTGAATGTCTCGGTAATATGGGATCCATGGTTTTGAGAGAAGGAGAGATTGGTCGTACCCTGCAACTCAGCGGAGAGTGGGGGTGTGTGTGTGTGTGTGTGTGTCTTCATGAGGGTGTGAATTTCTCCGCGTGCATGGGCCTGAAGATAACAGCAGTGACTGGGGTGCAGTTTAATTTTGTTAAGTAAAGGTGATAAGTAAAAATATGGGTGAAAATAAAAACTAAAGGGGAATTTGGAAATCATTAGAAAAAAGGTCAATGCATTAATGATGTTTGTTGAAGTGCAGGAGAACTTTCAATGCAGTAAAACATTTGAGGTATTAGCAGCAAGCTGATTGGGTGAGTTGCATTGGAGAGCATGAACTGCTGCGTCTTGGTGAGTTTTGGAGAAAACTTTTTATTTTGAACTGTAGTCTAAAAGTTAGAAAGTGGTTAGAAGTTTGGAAAAGTTGTTAAAAAAATTTGGCAGGACATTGAACATTTGTTTGAGGCATTATAAATTGGGAAAACACAAAAGGGAAAATGCCTTCTATTAGAGTGTAATTTTAACTAGCATTATCTATTGCAAAATAGCGTTTTAAAATGCCTAATGAATATATATACTTTCAGACATGAAATATAATTTGCGATTAAATAGTGATTAAATGGTTTTCATTGTTTGATAGCCCTAGTTATAATAGATAAATAAATAAATATAATTCATCAGACTTAAATCTAGCTGATTAATAGGGAGCAGGAAATAGCCACCCTATAAACTTTTGCTCATTTGCAGGCCTGGGAAAACCACATTAAGCAGAACTAAACAGAGTTAAAAGTAAGGTTAAACTGTACCTTAATAGTGTGTGCAAACGGATATTGCGGTTAATTTGACAGATTTTGTTAACACTGCATTTAGTCATGAGTCAGTTTTGCAGTTATCCTCAAATGAAGCAGCTAAAATTGAGGAATTTATGACTAATGTTATTGGTTTGCATTGTTTTATTATAGATACTGATATTGCAGAGCGCCAACACCTAGTAGAAATAGAAAATATTACGGGATCATCACAGGACGGTCCCCAAATTATTCATTATATGTAATCACATTTTCATGGTCCCACAAAATGCAGATGCCCTTGTTACACAGTAATTTAGAGCCCGAGGAATCTTTTTCTTTGTTCATTTGGTAATGTGCAAATTCTGGTGAATGAACTTTTCAACATCAGTTGCTGGTGATTGTTTGTGGCCGGCAGTATTTGACTTAACAATTTACTAAACACAGGCGCATAACTGATTTTAGAGCTGTTTTAAAATGTACCTTTGGTGTTTTTTATATTTTTTCCTTGATAGATGGAGTTACACAGCATTTTCTTTATACACTTTAGCAGAAGGTTCCTGAGTTTGCCTGGGACTCTCGATATCTTCTGAAAAAATCAGTAGGATGGATCAAACACACAGGTGTGGATCCTAAATAAATCAGTCCAATTTAGGGGAATTATTTAGAGTAATAGTGTTTAAAAAAAAAACGTGCCCTCTTCAATATCTCAGCTGATGATTTTAAATCTTGATATGCTCGCTGAGACAATATTTGATACACCATTTGCCTGTGACTTAAAGGAAGGGTGATACACAATGTTTGAGTTTGTTAATTACTAAAAGTTGGTAAAATTACAGTTATTGGAAAACAATATAGGAAGGAGTGAGAGTAAGCAGCTGATTCCATCGAGAACTGTCTCTATTTTAATTTAAGGTGGGGGAGTTCCCTTCCCCCCCTGTTTTTCTTTTTCTATCTTAATTTTGTTACAGGTCTGTTCGTTCTGGAGTATGGACACGTCTGACATGAGACGCAGATCGGTGCCGATTTGGGGTTGGAAGAATGAAACTGAGCATTTACAGCCAATATGTGTGTCGTGGGGCACCCATCACATCTGGGACAGTTGCTTACGCTGGACACTGGGCCAAGGACTGTTTCACATCACTAAATCCTGGCAAGAAGTCCCAATACCACCTCACCTTCAAGAAGGTCAGTGCCCCATCTAGGGGATAACGCACCCATGAACAATGTTTCCTCACCCTGGAACGATGGCCAACGCCTATGAACAGCACAGATCCTAAGCTGTCAAGGAAAAATGACTGTCTGCATACACTGGAGTTGAATGTCTCATCCAGTTTCTGAGTCGTGGACCAGAACTTTGTCACTGAGGTGCATCGACAGCGAATCATTGCAACACGTGGGGGACGAAATGTGGAGTTCCACACATGGAAGCTGTGAGTGCGACGTCTAAACTCCAATCTCTTTTCTGCCTGATCTGCTGAACATGTCAGTCCAGTCCATCTCAAGGACCACAGACTGATAACAGACTTTTTGTTAAGGTAATTCAGACTGTTATTTCTAGCAATATTCTTCTGACCAAATTTTATGGAATGTGATTTCTAATATTTTTTCTGTGTCTCCATGTTTGAGCTCCTAGGCAAATGGAACTGGAGTTGGGTAAAACATTTCTTAAGGCAGCCGATTGGGCAGATACGAACACTACAGGTTTGCGGTTTTGAAAAATATACTACTGTCTCTTAAAATTTTTTACTATATAACTGATATGTTCCTTTTAAACATGAGTTTTAATTCTATTATGTCCAGGACCGTATTGCTCATAATTAACGGCAGCTGGTGTATTTTACCATATCTTCTATGGGCAGACAATCCACAGGGGTGGGAATACTTTCACGTGCTCCACTTATACTTAGGTTTCTGTGAGTTCTGGTTAACAACTGCATGTCATAAATTTCCACAAGGGGGGTTGCAACGTCCTGAGGGGACAGGTTTATTACATGGGCCTCTCGGTAAGCACAGATGTGTCCTGCTTGGGACATTCTGTTTTTAAACAACATAGGTTAAACGGATCTGTTAGGTTCTTTCTTAAATAGCTCTCAAGTATTGAGATTTTTCTATTGTACAATATAACTGTTGCATGCTAAAACTTATCAGATTTTCACCAGACTTTGCTGTTACCAGGTGTTTTATTCAGGTAAAACCCAATATTTTCTCAGTATGTAAGTACCTTGGAACGTTCAGCATTTTCATACCATCAACTTGCTGTGAGCATATTAGTTTATAATCATTATTTCAATGGGTACACTGATCTTTTTGGAGGACTTCTTGTAGATCTGTGGGATTATGAAATTGCATTATGTTTTGATCTGAATCCAGGATATAGGGCAGTGTTTTTCATACTTCAGTTCAGATAATTATTTGTAGTTAATTGATTCCCTGTGATGACTAATACTATTCTTTGTTAATGTTTTGTAACAAAATTAATTTTGTTCCAAGCAGAGGGATATGACATAAACATTTATATGATAACACTATATCGTAAAGTTATATAGATCTTAAACTTTATATCAACCCTTGGCACAAGTAATTTAAGGGAAGGATTCTTGTGCAGGACACCACGGAGGTATGTAACTGCGTTGTAAATCAGATAACGGTTGTTTAAACAAAAAGAAAACCCCCACAAAAGACCTTACCCATGGCTCTCTGGAATGTTTGTTAAGTGACTCCCAAAACAGAACTATAAATTAGATTTAATGAGCGGAGTGTCAGACACCACGTATCTGTTATAGATAGATTATATGAGGGGGTTCTTGGAAAAAGGCTTAAACAGTTTAAGCAGGACAATAAAGTGAATGTTAAATTAAACAGAAAAACTACATAAACTACAAAAAACTGGATAAAACAGAGATAAACAGAGGGTAACTTATTGCATATTTAGTTTACTTTAAAACCATTGGTGTGTTAGGTAGTTTGTTAAGGATTCAAAGCCACGTATATCTGTTGCAGTAAACTGGATCAGGATTTGTAACAACTGGATAAAACAAAATGAAGGTTTGCTTTTCCTCTCAGATTAAAAATAGGAACTTTTTTACAGCATAGACATCTGAGGAAATGGTACAGAAGTGAGGTGTGGTGACTGCTGAAAGGTTTTGTGTGGAGTGAGTGCTGAATGGTAATCTTTAATCTTTAATCCAGAGAACATTCTGACATTCTTACAGGAAAATGTACTTTGATTTCAAAATTAAATTAACTAATTTTGGATTCCACAGACATGGCGATTCCCACCGGAGGTATAAAGTTTTTGTGCAGGCATTCTTTTGCAGGACAATCAGAGGCCCAGCGTCAGGAAAGAGGAATTGCGATAAAGTGTCTCATTAACTATTGCATTTCTAAAATAGGTTTCTCATAGGATGGAGAAGGAACAACGGGAAGGTGGTAAGGATTAATGGGGATAATTCTAAACACAATTGGTTAAAGTTCTGTGCACAGACGAAATTGGAAATGGGGTGAAAAAGCTGTGAAGTGTGTTTCTTGTGGGAGTGTTCAGTTAATTTCATTACAGGATATGATTCCATATGACTGAAAGGAGCTTTTCGGGACCGAAGTCAACCTCCGGAATTACAGGTAGCACACGACATTTGATATCTAAAAGATTGTCGTGTAAGTTTCAGGTTGTATTGGAGATGTAAACTTAGGAGAGTCCAGTAATGTGAAGGGAGTACACCGACCCCCGACCTTGAATGGGAGTACAAGCTAAGGTCATCAACAGGCAGATGTGGTGGGCCAGAGGTCAGGGGCCCATCTGATTCCAGAGTCATGTGTACCAGCCACATAGAGGATCCAAGGGGAACAACACCGGACCAGCTTTCGGGTCAGACTGGCTGACTGGAAGGGTTTCAACTGCCACCCACCCGTGCCATCCGGCAACGGGGCAGCTCGATGCGCAGAGCGGATGAGGCAGCCGGAAGTTTATTTTGTTTTCGTTTTTTATTTTTTAATAAAGATTAACATACAGTTGTGTGGAGACCGCGGTTGGAACACTGACTCTTTAAACCATCTTCTTTAAAGGCGAGAAGAAGACATCTCCGAGATGCAAGACATCATGACAACAATTGAATGCATTGTGTAAAAAAGAAAAAAAAGAGAATGAGAGTTTTGTAACCACTGCATATGTCTTATAAGTTCCATATTCATAAGGTGTTCAATATTAGTATCGTTAGAATCTTGGTTTTGCATTGCATGATAATCTTTTTATTCTGTGGTTTGATCTGAGTGTAGTGCTTTGATGGGTTATCTTTATTTCTAAGAAGACATTTTGTTAATCTAGGTTAGGACTCTTAAAGTCATATTTAGATCATATAATAGTCTCTGGTAGTTGCACATTTATCTTAGCCTTGCACCTCTCGGATAAAGGTGCTTACTTTTCTTAATTCTAGTAGGTTAGAGATTCAGATAGGTTTAGTAGCTTTTTAGCTTATACTTAGCTTATACTACACTTAAGGGGAACATTTGAACTTCATTTGATTTCATAAGTCGCCAACAGAGGGGACAGTGGGTTACAATATTACATCTTATCATTTACATTTTGTTTAAGGGTTTCTAGACATATACTTAGTTTAGCTTAGTTATTGGTTTGATCTTTGAGGGATCAAAACAGAGGGGTTGTTGAGAATTAAAAATATATCTTAGTTGGGGTTACTGAGGAAAGCAGAGTTGGGTCTGTGCTTCCTGCTCCAGCGTAAGATAAACATGGAGTTTTATTGCCCCGAAGGGGGTGGTCAGCAGGAGAGGGGGTCAGTCATCCTCCCTCTGAGCTTGCAGGAGGAGTTTTAAAGTTGATAAAAGGAATGTCTTGGTAAAACTTACTTCAGACAGACAGACAGACAGACTTATCCACCGGTGAGAACATCTTGTAATGGTATGTACTCTGTCTCCATATTTAATTTCTATGAATTAAATATGTATTTAAACCGTTCTACCTCTGATCAATGCTTCCCCATTTATAGCCAAATCCGGAACTGGGAAAGATGGGTTTTTAATAGACATGTAACAGCAAGCCGGTAAAACCCCATCTTATCAATAACTAACAGTAAACTATAAATATGATTCTGTCTCCACTCCGTGCGACAGATGTGGTGGTGCAGAATGATCTGCAGCAGAGTTTTTTTGGTACTGTCCAATCTTGAGTAATTAATGAAAAAAAAGTACTGGTTTTCAGAACAGTTTTAGCCTGATGTTAATTTACGCTGTGATCCAGCAATCTTTGGTTGTTCTAAAAGGACAAGCACTGTCCTTGATCAAATGTGTTCTTGAGTGGAGCTTTTTTTTTACCTGATGAACTTCAAGTGAGCACAGCTCAGCCTGAAGTATTTTAATAGCATTTTATCTCAGGGTGAATGAAAGACTTACATTATGTTTTTAGGGGAAAACTTTGAATATTTGATGCAAAGAAAAACTGCGACATTTTCCTACAAGGTTAGCTGGGGGTACATATTTCTTTCAGACAATTGTCCCATAGGCTTTACCCGAAGTAAAGTCCAGTTAAGAGAACAGATGTTGTTTTAATGTATATGACTAAAGATTTATTTGGGCGGATGTGTTTGAAGCTTGTCTTTAATAGAATCTTGATCATGTTTTTTTTTGGGGGATTTTTTGCGGCTCTAGTGGCTCACTGTTTCTGAAAGTAGGCTGACAAGAAGGGGGTAGAGACATTCGGCAAAGGACCGCGGGTCGGATTCGAACCCGGGTCGACCGTGTCGAGGACTATGGCCTCTGTATATGGGTCGCGCTACCAGCTGCACCACATGCGCGCCCAGAATCCTGATCATGTTTAATGGGGTTTAAATGTGACTCCATGCTCTAAAAGGATAGATTTAAAGTCAAACATTCTGACTTGCCTGCACAAAAACCTTAGAATTTGCAAACTAGAGTAGCTGTTTCAGGAAACCATTACAAAACACAGATGTGTTATGTGAGATGTTGGGCAATATAATCTATGCGAATCTGTGAAAAAGTCATGACCTATATGTATATAATATAGAGCTTTACACTTTATTTCAAAGAAAATACAGTAAATGAATGAGAACTAGCTTTGAATTTAGCTCAGAATAATCAGGTGGTGATCTACGAACATGATTCAGTTCAGGTTAAACCTGTTGAACTGAATTTAGAACTAGCTCTTGTTAAGGATGAATTGGCATAACACTGGCAACATCAAGCTGCATTCATACTTATTTCAATTTTTCTTGATTTTTTTCCCCCAATGGGATTAATTTAACTATTGTGAGAAAGAGACCTGAAGACTGCTGAAAAAACAAACAAAGTGATGATATATGCTCTTTAAGCTATTAAAGAGCATCTGTTTAGTAGGGGTGTAAATCAACAGCTTCATCACAATACGATAGTATATCGATTTGTTTGGATGATGAGTCAATGTTTGACAATCCCAAAGTCTGTCACGATACCATTTCCATTAAATTCAATTCACAAGGCTGTGGTCAATATGCAGCAGTATCATCTGCCCATCTGAGACAATTTGATGAATTCATTTCCTTTTGGGATTGATAAAGATATGAATGTTTACATTCGTATCCAAAGCTAGCATTGTTAGTCAAGTCTCTGTTAGCGTGATCAAACTGCTGTCTTTATAAGCCTGTTGATGTTCCTCCAATTTGTTTCTGAGGCATCTTACATTTCCCATGAAGATGGATGAATGTACCACTCTAAACAGATTTGTTATATAGTTAATTATCCAGTTTACATACCTATCTATTCTTTCAGCCAGACACCTGTTTCAACCTGACCAGTGCTCAGACTGATTGTAACTCATTGTTCTCGATGTTCTGTAGAAAATATGTGACGTTTTAGTTTTATTTATTTCCCATCATTATATTTGCAATCAACACACTAACATTAAAATAGCAGAAAATCCAAAACCGGAATGTGAAATGTTAAAATAAGAGAATACATTTATCATTGTGGATAATTCTTATATGAAACTATGAAGTCACATAGACAAATCTTTCTCATAAATTTTTATTAACTTCCAGGTCTTCCACAGAGCAATAAGCAGGAAAATGTCTGAAGGTGGTTCAGCCATGTTGGGGATGCTGTCCATCATGTGCCCACACACCCAACATCTGATGGCTGCTTCCCTGACAGGATTTCGACCAAAGATGAATAAAAAAATTAACTTGAAAGTGCAAAAATAAAGAGTGGAGACTGAAAAAACAACTATTTAAAAATGAAATGACAAAAAAATTAAACTGAAATTAACTGCTTTGGAGTCAGTCTCAACCCCAAGCCGAGGAGTATCTTGGTGTCTTGTTCACAAGTGATGGTGGGATGGAACGAGAGATGGACAGTCAGATTGGGGCTTCTTCTACAGTAAAGCAGGCGCTGCTCCGGTCTGTTATGGTGAAGAAAGAGCTGAGCCAAAAAGCAAATCCCTCAATTTACCGGTCTGTCTACATTCCAACCCTCACCTATGGTCATGAGTAGTGGATCATGATCAAAGGAATGAGACCCTGGATACAAGCACACAAAATGAGCTTCCTCCCAAGGGTGGCCTTAGATATAGGTGGAGGAGCTCTGTCATCCAGGGGGAACACAAAGTAGTGCTGCTGCTTGTCCGTGTTCAAAGGTGTCAGTTGAAGTCGTTCAGACATCTGATCAAGATGCCTCCTGGGTACCTGCATTTCCGAATACATCCCACTGGGAAGACCCAGAAGTAACTGGAGGGACTATAAATCCTGTCTGGCCAGGGAACGACTTGGGGTCCCCCAGAATAAGCTGGAGGACGTCGCTGGTGAGAAGGATGTCTGGGTTTCCCTCCTGGACCTGTTGGCCCCATGAACGGAGTGAAAATCAATGGATGAAAAAAACTGAAAAGATGTTCAAAATATAAAGGTGTGTAACAAAAATGAACTAAATTAAGTCTTTATTCAAAGTGAAAAGAGC
The DNA here is from genome assembly GCA_037039145.1 of Fundulus diaphanus. Classification (NCBI taxonomy): domain Eukaryota; kingdom Metazoa; phylum Chordata; class Actinopteri; order Cyprinodontiformes; family Fundulidae; genus Fundulus; species Fundulus diaphanus. The sequence continues at coordinate 54,751,005 of CM073126.1, forward strand.
TTTAGTTTCACTTTTCTAATTTAAATAAATTTTTGTTGTTTGTTTTTCCGATCTCAAGATCATGATTTGGAATTTGGTGTCAACATTTATTTATTTTTTCAGTTTCAATTTTTTTTTTTCAAATATACTATCCCTCAGCTCCAAAGTTCAAGAGCTCACAGTAATCTCAAGTGGTTGCACAGTGTTTGTTCTCTCTTCTCATGCACAGCTAATTAGAATCAATGAACATGGTGAGCAAACATGACTCATTAGGGCTTTCATAAATCGACAGGGATGGGCTGGAATAACCTTAGCAGCACTTCTACATCCACCCTACAGAGCTGCCAGAGGAACCGGTGCTACATAGATACTGTATAAGGAGTCCAAAACAAAAATCCTTTGAAACTGACATGTGGCTTTGAAGCCTATGTCCCACTGCTCACTGTTCAGGATTTTTTGCAGAACAGCTTTCAGGCCCTTGCTGAGCAGCTATAAGAAATTCCCAGGAGCCAGCATCCAAAGAAAAGATGACTCTAGTACATGGTGTAACCTTTACCGCAGGTCTGAGAATGCAGCAAAACAAAACTGAGGCAAGACGTTTTCCTCACTTCTAAGATAGCTTTAAACCACTACTTCCAACTACAGGGATGTCAGGAGGGAGATATTCACTTTTTTTATTCAAAGACAAGCAGTAACTATCAGAACTCTGCAGCATTGTGTTAACTACTATTCATTTATTCTGCATTTTGATGTCACATATCACAGTGGAATGGGCAAATTAAAATTAAATGACAGAGAGAGAAACATTTACCAACAGGACAAGAGACACATTCCCTTAAATCATTGTTCATACATTGTTTCACATTTAGTCCTTCTCAGTGTATTTTGGGGGGATTTTATGTGATAGATCAGGGGTCACTAATTAAAAATCAGCGGGGTCCGAATAAAGAAAATCAACAACCAGTAAAGGTCCGGACACATTTTTTATTACAATCCGTTACTTTAAACAGTATTTAACACTGAAATAAAATGTTTATGCATCCACCTTATACGTTGACTTTTTAAACAAAAAAATAACAACGTAAATAGAACGTTTTTCTATTTTAAAATCCAAAGTGCTTTTTGAAATAGAGAACCACAATCTTTCACAGTTTGGTATATAGACAATTTCACATCTTTTATAAAACAACTGAACTTTTTGTAATTTCTTTTTTATGGCTTAATGGTAGAAGTGAGCTTTAGGCTGCCCTGCAAGGATTTTACACCTGGGTTTGATTGGCAACAAAGCCAACCTCAAGCACATATCGAGGTGCTCATTCGTTCTGCGCCTTTAAATCAGCTATTTTCTCCGTATGTATGAGCAAGCGGATATGTTTGGGAACGCTTTGCCATATTAACAAGAGAAGCGGCGCAAGTGAAGTTAGCACAGGGGTTGAAGCAAAAATAATGTTTGACTGAAAACATTTTCTCGCAAGACCATATATTCCCGGGGCGTGGACATCATGCCGCATTAGTTGGCTTACTTGCTTATTGTGCAAAGTCAACTAAATCTGATACTTTTAAAATATCCATTGAAAATTTCTGTATCTCTGCCACCTTTCAGCTTTAGACCCTTTGCGTCATCCTGGACAGCCTCTCCATCACTTTCCACATTCACATCATCATCTGGGTTACTTTCATCTCTGCAGCATCAAGTTCTTCCTTCACACTGTTGACAAACTGGTCCACAGTCCACTTTACAATCCCAGCTCCCTTTCCTCTCTGTCCTCCAGAAACCCTCAAGCAGCTTACATCATTACATCATCTACTTCACACCTGTACATCAACTCCACTGGCTCCCTGTCACATTCAATATAAACCAATTTTATGGCAAAGGCAAAGGCAAATTTATTTATATAGCACAATTCAGTACACAGAATGCAAAGTGCTTTACATGATTAAAATATAGGAAATAAAGCAGAAAAAAAGTAAGTAGGAAAAAGCAGTTGGATTATATATATATAAAAAAAAAAAAAAATTTTTTTTAAAAATTTAAAAAAAAATTGCATTCGACTGTTTAACTAGTGCAGTCGAAGGCAGTCCTAAACAAATGAGTTTTTAGTCTTGATTTAAAGGAACTTAGGCTTTCAGCATTTTTACAGTTTTCTGGAAGTTTGTTCCAGATAAGTGGAGCATAGGAACTAAATGCTGCTTCTCCGTGTTTAGTTCTGGTTCTGGGTATGCAGAGTAGGCTGGAGCCAGAAGACCTGAGTGGTCTGGAGGGTTGATACACTGATAACAAGTCTGTGATGTATTTAGGTGCTAAGCCATTCAGGGATTTATAGACTAACAGAAGGATTTTAAAGTCTATTCTCTGAGATACAGGGAGCCAGTGTAAGGACTTTAGAACTGGGATTATGTGCTCTACTTTCTTAGTCTTAGTGAGGACGCGGGCAGCAGCATTCTGGATCAGCTGCAGCTGTCTGATCCTCTTTTTAGGCAGACCTGTGAAAACACCGTTGCAGTAATCGATTCTACTAAAGATGAATGCATGGATTAGTTTTTCCAGATCCTTCTGAGACGTTAGTCCTTTAATCCTGGAAATGTTCTTCAGGTGATAGAAAGCCGACCTTGTAATTGTCTTTAGATGCTTTTGGAGGTTCAGGTCTGAGTCCATCACTACACCCAGGTTTCGGGCCTGATTAGTGGTTATTAGCTGAAGCGACTGAAGGTGTGTGCTAACCTTTGATCTCTCCTCTATTGGTCCAAAAATTATTACTTCTGTTTTGTTTTTATTCAATTGAGGAAAATTTTGGCACATCCACGCACTGATTTCTTCAAGACATTTACTCAGTGCCTGAACTGGTTCATAGTCACCTGGTGACATGGTGATGTAGAGCTGTGTGTCGTCTGCATAGTTATGGTAGCTGATGTTGTTATTTTTTATGATCTGAGCAAGGGGGAGCATGTAGATGTTGAATAGGAGGGGACCCAGAATGGACCCTTGGGGAACCTCACATGTGATTTTTGTCATCTCTGATGTAAAGTTACCTACTGATACAAAAGATTCCCTGTCCTTTAAGTAGGATTTAAACCAGTTGATCAGTTATGATCATACAAGACAAACACAGCCTTGGAAATGCAGGACACATCACCAACACTATCATGACATAATACATTTTAATTTGACACAGATTGCACATGACAATAATCAGTCTCTGCTTTGCCCGTTATTGTTAAACAATTAATCATTAGAGTTTATAAAAAGGCATGATTTAACTTTTTTGAAGTTTAATAAAATTGTTATATTTTATCCCAGTGACTGGAGACCTATCCAGGATGAACCCTGTGTCCGCGCTCCACTTTAACTTCATAAAAAAACTCTCTGAGAATCGCCTTTCTCTGGCCTCACCCAATTAGAACCCGTTCTCCAGTCCATGTTGTAGCTGGAGTTTATTTGTTTTATCTTTTTGATGTAGTTTACTTAACAATCTGTAAGCATCAAAATCCTTGTCATTCTATTTAGTGTCCTGGAGCGCAGCTGCTCATCAGGTGAACACTGCTGCATACCGACAGCAGATACAGCTCTGCCTTCTTTGTTTCAGAACAGCGCAGGTTTTTTTCCGTCGCAGCAACGGAGAACTTTAACCCCTGAGTTAGACACTGTCGTTGGACAATATGCAGTAATATATAAATGTTTTAAATCAGGTTGGGTCCGGATTAGCCAGCAGGTGGGTCCAGATCCGGACCCTGGTCCGCTAATCCGTGACCTCTGTGATAGATCCATAAAAAATACTCCATAATTATAAAATGAAAGGAAAATCATACATTTTCAATTAAAAATGTTAAAAGTCCTATTCAGTGCCATATTTCTACAAGCTTGACATGGCTGAGGTTTTTCCCCATTGTTCTAGGCTAAACAGCTAAAGCTCCATCAGATAGATGAAGAACGACTGTGAATTTTCAAGTCTTGTTTTAGATTATAAATTGGATTAAAGTCTGGACTTTGGGTGGCCCATGTTGAACCTCTGCAGCCTCTAGCAGGTTATCTTGAGGGCCTCCATCCATCATCACTTCAGCTCTGACCAGCTTCTCTGTCCCCACTGAAGAAAATTATGTCCACACGTTAGTTCTGCCACCAACATGGTGAAGTATGTGAATTTAGGGTAGCACATATCTTTAGCTTTCCTCCACAAATAGTGTTTTACATGTAGTACCAAATACTATTTTTTCATGTCTACTATGTCTCCTAAGAGGTTTGGGGCAAACTGCGAACAGAACTTCCTCTGGAGTTCTTTTAACAATTGATTTTTCTTGTCACTCTTTAATCTTTTTTTATAATTTATTACTATTTATTGTCATTGCAACATACATTGCAATGGAATTTCTCCTCTGCATTTAACCCATCCCTTAGGGAGCAGAGGGTTGCCAGTGTGCAGCGCCTGGGGAGCATTCTGGGGCTAAGGGATTGCTCAGAGACCCAGGGCAGTTGTCAAACCCGAAACCTTGCAGTCTCTCCAGCACCCTGCTTTCTTACCACTAGGCCGCCACTACCCTTTTCCATGAAGGTCAGATTTGTGGTTTGTAAAACATTTGTAGTGTGAACAGATTCTCCCTCCTGAGTTGCAGATCTCTGCAGCTCCTCCATGGTTACCATGGGCCACTAGGATGCTTCTTTGATAATCAAGCACCTTCTCCAGCGTGTCAGTTAGGTGGGTGTCTATGTCCTGGTGGGTCTGCAGGTGGTCCATCCTCTTTCCGTATTCAAATGAGAGATTGATCAGAGCTCTGGGAGACGTTCTAAGCTTGGGAAATTGTTTTAGAACCTGACCCTGCTTTAAACTGAGCTAGAACTTTTTTATTGACCTTTCTGCTGCTTTACTAGGTCTTCATGATGCTGCTTGTTGTCTAATGTTCTCTAAGAAGCAGCTGCACTCATGATTTCATCACACACAGGCTGACTCTGTTTACGAATTTGGTGACTTGTAAAGACAGGCAAGTGTACAGAATTAAAGAGAGCTTAAAAGTTTTCTGACTTTTCTTTGAAAATCCCAGTGAAGTACATTGAAGTTTGGGATTTTAATGTGACAAAATAGAGTAGTAAAATACATTTTAAAGTCACTATTAGACCAGAAATGAAACAGTTGTAAACTAGCATCTGGATAGAAAAAACTGCTCTAGTGACAGACACAGCCAGAAACCCTGTATTTCTACAATATATTATTTTTTTAACTTTACCCAAAGGATGCTGACTTCCATTTTCTGCAGGGGTAACTTCTTCTACACAAGGGTCCAAAAAGGTTTTGGTGGATCTCAGAGACTTGTGTGGGCAATAAGGCATGTCGCCTGCAACGGGAAAAAGAAAAGAACCTCAGTCATATCATAAATTCAATTCAAAAATACTTGATTAATCCTAAAGGGAAATTAAATGTACAATTCATTAAGGCAACTGCAGCCCTTCTACATTCACAGCAGAAAAATGCATGGGTGGGGACCGATGACATGGTCCAGCATGAGCTGCAACGAAGTCTATCACCAAGAAGGGCAGTGCACTAACTCCCACTTAGCAGAGCATCACAGCTGACAGAAAGAAAGATTACTTCAATCTGCTGCCTGCAGTATTTTAATGCCTTCAAATCACTTTCATATGCGCATCATCACAAAAGGCTGAGTCAGCACAAGAGCTTAGTGGTCAGAGCAGTGAGGAAGCAGGCAAAAAGGGAGCCAGGAGATGAGACGTCTTCAAAATTTACCATACTTTCTGCTATTTATGATCAAGACTGAGGTAGCAAAACAGCAACCATGGACAGAAAGAAGGCAAGTCATCTGGACTATTGTCAATGACCTTTGTAGGTCATGTCAGTTAACACTGACTGTATATTTCAATATACTTAAGTGACAGAAGACATAGCTGCTGAATTTCATACAGGAACTGATTAAAACTGCCAGCAGCGTATGTCTTAGTGAGCAGTTGAATTAAATTGATCACTACAATTATATCCTGCATACACTGATCAGAAAATAAAGGGAACACTAAAATAACACATACTAGATCTGAATTAATGAAATATTATTATTAAATACTTTGTTCTTTACATAGTGGAATCGGCTGATAACAAAATAACACAAACATTCCTTGTTCCTTTCATTTTTTTGAGCAGTGTATATAGCGCTAATTCACAACACATCATCTCAGGGAACTTTACAAAGTCAATTAAATCAAATCATAGAGACGGATTTGTTAAAAGTTTTCAGTCTAAGGAAATCCATCAGATTGTATCGAATCATTGACTCACAGCTGGATGAGCATGTAGCCACAGTGGACAGTTTCATGTAGTTTCTTGTGTCGTTTGTGTTGCTTGAAGCAATCCTACACACCAAGCATGCATGTAACAACAGTTACACTCCCCTTTTTTACACTAGTTTTCTGAATTTTCTCTGAAAAGAAGATGACAAATTAATTGCAAGTCCTAGTAGAGTGGAGTTTCGTTGCTACAGAGACAGCAGGGTTTGTTATCTTGTCATCCAATAGCTTTACTATGTGAAATTGCTATTAAGTCAGTCATGTTTTGATTAGTTGATTTTATTATTTGTGTTTTCAAAATTCTAGCAATGTATGCCACTGTATGAATCTAACTGTTGATATTTGTAAATGATGCTGCAGCCTTGCCAAGTCCCTCCTGGGAAATAGATTTTGAATCTCTGTGATTTTTTATTCGGATAAATACAGGTTTATATAACTGTGGCTTGTTTTTTGTTGATGAAAAATAAAAATAGCTGAAAAACGTTTGAGTGTCACTGATTTAAAATGTTTTGTGCAACCTTTCTGTATTTTTTGTCTGAGAGAGAAGAAGTTAAGTCTAAAACATGAAAGCAAAAAGAGCAAGTGGAGAAAGCATCCAAGCAAGCCGAGAAACAGCGGTAGACAGGCTCATTAAATTCAGCTAGTACCACTGTGTACAGCTGTTAAAAAATCTTTTAAGACAACAGTTTTAGCTGACAGTCCTTAAATTAATCTTACTACTTTTGAATGTGGTATAGATTAATTTGTGACATGTTTAATCATTTTTAGGTGGAAATACTGGTTTATAAACCATTGTCATCAATTCATAGAACTACTGCTTCTCATTTTAATCAGTGAATATTAACACTCACGTGTTCTCTGTCTCCACCTTTGCATGTTGTGTATCAAACTCCAAATAACTTTTTTAAACAACATTATTATAAATGTAATAGTATATGTAATATGTGATAACTGTGGTTAATATAGTTATTTCCACAGTCAAAAAAGGGAGACCCTGGTCATAGAACCATAAGAGCCTGTATCACATGAACTACAACCAGCCTTAGGAGGCGTTTTATATGAACAACCTGCCCTGGATAGACAGACTATCTTCTGAAAGACATCAGAGCAATACAATATTTTTCATGGCTGCACAGGTAGAGGTACTGGCCACATGTGCAATAGTGGCAGAGAACAATAAAGACAATAATCACTGATGAAGTCATCTCAAGCAACAGGGACATCAACTCAAAGGAAAGGGAGAGATGTGATAGTGGTGTGGGGGGAAGTGAAAAGTGAAGTCTGACATGGTAACATGAAAGATGCCAGAGGTGTAAATGTTCTTAATACAGCTCAGCTATTGTTCAGAGAACTCAACCTCATAGCTTCTGGAAGTCCAAAGACAGAAAACCAGGTTCCGACCAGGCAGCATAGAGATTCCTCCTGAAACTGCTAACTTTGACGGAGAGCATGGAACGCTCTTTTTCTCTTTACTCTGCTGTGCGTGGGGATTGAATGTGTTGACATAAATCCTACCTCTTAATTTCCTCCTTTAGTTATGCAACATAGAGGCTGCTGTGTACTGTGCCACTCACAAAGTAGTTTTAAGGACATTTTCTATTACATAAGATTGGCATCCAAATCTTCCTTTTTCCAGCAGATTCACTAGATCATGGTATTACTCATGCTACGAGCTTTCCCTTCTCAAATCCCTTTTCCAGACCCAAATCCAGATCAACAAGTAAAATCACGCTATGGCTTTGTCAGTGTATTCTTACAGAAAACCTGATTTCTGGAGGATTTATGCAGTTGAGATGTGTCAGTTTTGACCAGATCAAATAATTATTTAATACAAATTAAATTAAAACCCTTTGTGTGTTGCTGATCTGAGAGGATGAAGCAACAGCTTCCACGATTATGCTGACAGGATCCAATTAACCTTTGCTGCTCAAGTGTGAAGCTTCTAGAAATCGGCTTTACTGTCATTCCACTTTCTAAATGAAGCCATCTCTCTCTTTCAGTTATCGGCTGGAAAGACAGAGAGCTTCTCTTTCTCTTCAGTCATCAAGAATAACACTTAATTTTTCATGACTGAAAAGCTGCTTAACCGTGAGATAAACTCAAGGATTCTTCGAGCTAATCTCACCTGGGAAACACCGTATTGTGGAACTGGTGCAGCAGGAAGGCTTTAGGTTGAGCTCTAGCACTCTGCTGTACACCGCTCCTCATCCTCCAGGAGCAGATCAAAAGAGATAAGAAGCATAAACCGTGTAACACATGAGTATGATCTCAGCTTTAGTCTGTGTGGTGCGTAAAAGATAGTCAAGGATAGGAAACTACAGGACACCAAAGATTACTTAAATTTTACAATATAAATATTACCTTTTTTTTACTGAAGAGTTATGGCAGAGGTGCACATTTATGTTTCTGTGGTCTGAGCAAAAAAGCACCCCTGTAGCAACATTGAAAGGATGTGTTAATGCCTGCAGCATCATACACACCACCATCTCCAAACTACAGACCCAACATCCTAATGCCCTCATCATCATGTCGGGAGACTTTAACCATGTCACCATGAACAAAGTTCTACCGACCTTCAAACAGTATGTGTGCTGCCCTACCAGAGATGAGAGGACCCTGGACCTGATGTATGCTAACATTAAAGATGCATACATCTCCACTTCTCTCCCCCCTCTGGGCAGGACAGATCACAACCTGGTTCACCTCAAACCCTTTTATGTGCCTCTGGTGAAGAGGAAGCCTACGACCACAAGGACTGTGAGGAGGTGGTCGGAGGAGGCTTATGAGGCACTGCAGGCCTGCTTTGAGGTGACTGACTGGCCTGCACTCTGTGAGCCCCACGGGGATGACATTGATGGGCTCACAGAGTGCATCACGGACTACATCAACTTCTGTGTGGACTGCAATGTTCCAGCTCGGACTGTCACCTGTTACGCTAACAATAAACCGTGGATCACCAAGGACATAAAGACCATTCTGAATGAGAAGAAGAGGGCGTTCAGAGATGGCAACCGTGAGGAGGTGAGGAGAGTGCAGGGGGTACTCAAACGTAAAATCAAGGAAGCTAAGGACAAATACAGGAGAAAGCTGGAGAATAAACTCCAGACCAACAACTTGAGGGATGTGTGGAGTGGGATGAGAGCCATCACAGGATTCCAGAAGTCCACTGGCATGGGGTTGGAAGGTCGCGTGGACCGGGCCAATGAACTGAACCTATTTTTCAATAGGTTTGATACTGCAGCCCATCCCCCACAATTCTCTGCTGCTGGCTTCCCTACAACGACCACTCCTCCTTCTTACAGACTCCCTGTCTGCTCCTCATCACCTCAATCCACATCCACCGACTCCACCCCTCCCCCCTGCTTCACATCATGTCCTCCAAAACCTGAGGACCTCACCCCTCCCCCTACTGTTACCTCTACAGTGTCCTTCACTCCTGACCTGGAGGGAAGACAGCTGACCAGACTCCACTCCGGCAAAGCTGCAGGCCCCGATGGTGTATTCCCCAGGGTGCTCAAAGCTTGTGCCTACCAGCTGTGTGGAGTTCTTAGCCTAGTCTTCAGCCTGAACCTGCACCTCCAGAGAGTCCCCGTGCTGTGGAAGACGTCGTGCCTCGTCCTGTGCCAAAGACGCCGCGTCCTATCGGCCCTCAGGACTACAGACTGGTGGCACTGACGTCCCATATCATGAAGTCCTTTGGGAGGCTAGTCCTGGAGCAGCTAAGGCCCAGGGTCAGGCCCTTCACCGATCCACTACAGTTCGCCTACCAGCCCCGCCTGGGAGTTGAGGACAGCATCATCTTCCTGCTGAACAGAGTCTACACTCATTTGGACAAGCCGGCGAGCACTGTGAGAATTATGTTCTTTGATTTCTCCAGTGCTTTCAACACCATCCGTCCGGCTCTACTGGGTGAGAAGATGACTGCGATGCAGGTGGAGGCCCCCATCGTGTCCTGGATTGTTGATTACCTGACGGGTAGACCACAGTATGTACGCCTACAGAACTGTGTGTCTGACAGGGTGGTCAGCAACACTGGGGCCCCTCAGGGGACTGTCCTCTCCCCCTTCCTCTTCACCCTTTTCACCTCAGACTTCAACTATTGCACTGAGTCCTGCCACCTTCAGAAGTTTTCTGATGACTCTGCAATAGTTGGCTTCATTGAAAAGGGTGATGAGAGTGAATATAGGACTGTGGTGGGCAAATTTGTCACTTGGAGTGAGCTGAACCATCTGCAGCTCAACGTGACAAAGACTAAGGAGCTAATAGTGGATCTGAGGAGGACAAAAACACCTGTGACCCCTGTTTTCATCCAGGGGGTCCCTGTTGACACTGTGGAGGGGTATAAGTACCTGGGAGTGTACTTTAACAATAAGCTGGACTGGACTAGAAACACCGAGGCGGTCTACAAAAAGGGTCAAAATCCGACTCTTTTTCCTGAGGCGGCTGAGGTCCTTTAACATCCATGGGACGATGCTGAGGATGTTTTATGAGTCTGTTTTTGCCAGTACGATCTTCTTTGCTGTCACATGCTGGGGCAGCGAGCTGAGGGTTGCTGACAACAACAGACTGAACAAACTGATCAGGAGGGCCGGTGATGTTGTGGGGGAGGAGCTGGACACTCTGACGACCGTGGCAGAGAGGAGGATGATGTCAAGGCTCCAGTCCATCTTAGACAATGTCTCACACCCTCTCCATGACACACTGGCCCACCAGAGGAGCTCCTTCAGCAGAAGACTCCTCTTACCCAGATGCACCACAGAGCGCCACAGGAAATCATTCCTGCGTGTGGTCATCAATCTCTACAACACCTCCCTCATTGATTCAGACACCCCCCCCCCCCCCCCACTGTAACTGACATTTATTCATTCTCTGCACTGTTCTTGTTCTTGCACAAGTCACTATCACTTTACTTGGATTTATAGTTAAACATATGTATATACACTCACCGGCCACTTTATTAGGTACACCTGTCCAACTGCTCGTTAACACTTAATTTCTAAGCAGCCAATCACATGGCGGCAACTCAGTGCATTTAGGCATGTAGACAATGTAGATCTCAATCCAATAGAGCATCTTTGGGATGTGCTGGAACGGGAGATTCGCATCATGGATGTGCAGCCGACAAATCTGCGGCAACTGTGTGATGCCATCATGTCAATATGGACCAAACTCCCTGAGGAATGCTTCCAGCACCTTGTTGAATCTATGCCACGAAGAATTGAGGCAGTTCTGAAGGCAAAAGGGGGTCCAACCCGTTACTAGCATGGGGTACCTAATAAAGTGGCCGGTGAGTGTATATACATGTATATATATTGACTTATATATGTATATATTTATATTACTTTGTGTGGAATGTTGTAAATATATAAAAATGTGTGTATATCTGGAGCATGTAACAAAAGTAATTTCCCTATGAGATTATTAAAGAATGTCTGATTCTGAAAATTCACAAGCAAGAATAATTTGATTTGAAAAAAAAAATACTTTTGATATTTTATATGAAGTAAAGACTGGATAAATGGTTAATGGCTTGCACATGTATAGCACTTTATCAAGTCCGACGACCCCAAAGCGCTTTACACTACAGTCAGTCACTCACCCACACACTCACACCCTGACGGTGATAAGCTACATTGTAGCCACAGCTGCCCTGGGGCAGACTGACAGAATCGAGGCTGCCATACATCGGCCTCACCGGACCCTCTGAGCAAGTTTTTGTACAACAGTTGCATAGTGCAAGTGTGCTACTAAAAAATAGAACAACTACAATCAAGTATTATTTACAATCTGTCATGGTTTTTATATGTTTTGCCCATATGCAGACACAATACGGAAGACAGAGCGCCGTTTAAGATGTTTATTTAAGTTCAGGCTGCAGAGAACGACACAGTAGACTGGATCTATCGAGGTCTGAACGTCAATGCTGGAGAAACTGTGGGAAGAAAGAGGAGATGGATTATGAGAGATCGAACCAGAGGGAAATCTCCAGAAGCCGAGCCACTTACCGTTTAGTTGGGCTGATCTAACCGGGGAAGTAGTGCCGAGGGAACTCTGGGGTCGAATGCTCACGATGGTTAACAGGTGGCTAGCAGCAGGAGGGCGGGCTGATGGTAAGTCGGCGAGGGATCCGGAGCGAGCCACAGCAGACAGAGGTGACAGATGGATTAACCAGAGAACGGAGGGAACCAGCAGAATCCATGGAGGGGAAACCACGAGCCCGACTTGGTAACGCCAAGGGAGTAAGAGGAGGAATGCCAGAGCAACATCTGAGCATAGTGGATTCACGAGAGGCTGGTTCGTCGAACGAGAAGTCAAGGCGGGTGAGTATCCAAAAAGCCAAACTAAGAAAAAACAGGGGATCCAAAATTAGTCAAATGTCTGAGAACAAAGACTCACGAGTACAGATTTTCAGGATCAGGTCAGAGGCCACGTCGTACCACAACTGGGTAAAGCTCTGGCGTCTTCCATCTATCTGTGCCTTCCTTAAGACGCCAGTGAATACTGCTCCAACGAGCCGCAGGTGTGGACCATGCCCCCCGGCTGACTAGAACCACCTGTGGGGCAGAGTTAGAGCACCAACACACAGAGAACCCTGACACAATCAAAATTGCATATTTTATTGGTTCTCAAATTGACAAAACTGTGAATTAATGGTTCAATTACCAAGGTAGCAATCCTAATTATACTCTCACCCCTTAGCTGAGACGGGGAATTATTAGAAAGTGCCAAAACAAAGAGATCAGCGCAGTACACTACATACGTTACAGTACTACAGTATGTTCCTGCTCAGGAGCATCAGTTTCAGTTTCCTCCTTTCCTGGGGCTTTATAAATTAACTCATGTTAGCTGGAATAAATGATTACTCCTTTTAAGGAATAGCATGGTAGCAGTGTAGCCAACATTTGGAGTTTGAAAATAAAATGACCATTAAACTCAACTTGAGTTACCTTGTCTGAGATGCTGCAAAGTAAGGAAACATCTAGCTAGATGTTTTCAGTCTTGGTCCTGTTTGTGTGCTCGGCGTGTTACCAGTTTATCAGATGTATTGAACTATAGTCCTTGTATCAGTTTATTTTGGGCAGGTTAGCTGAAATAATATCATAAAAGTATATGGTACTTTCTTAAAGAGCACAACAAACCTTAGTGACAGCCTAAACCACAGCATGCTGAACATCAACCAGTATTCTTTAAATACAAGTAAAACATCTTCCAGTGTCCTCTCTGTGTATAAAAACACTACAGTTTTAAAGATGATCTTACAGTCTGAGTAGTCAGCTGCTCTGCTGTGAAACAAAATAAGCATTTACACCACAACCTGCCTTCCTGTGTTTTTTCTTTTATTATATAAATAAAAATGGCTGTGCACACATTCATGTACACACTGTTCATGTCCTATATATTTTTTTTCGTCTCAAGTTTAAGTTTTTTCTACTTAATGCTTGTATGCTATGAATGCTTGAAACCAAAGTCTAATTCATTGTCTGTGCACACCATCTTGAGCAGTAAAACTGATTTTTGATTCTACAGGTATTTGAAACATAACATTATAAAACATAACATAGAATCCATACTAAATTCAATTCAAATTAAATTCAAAAATACTTTATGTATCTATCCGAAAGGGAAATAAAAAAATTAATAAGTGTATGTACGCCAAAACAATTGTGCATGCCCACAAAATTCTACTTTAAAAAATCATGTGCATTCTCACCAGCATGCAATTTTCCTTTATAGATCAGAGCAGCACCTGAACGTTTGTGTACCAGGTTCCACCTCATGTTCTGCCTTCTACATGCTAAGATTCAACCAAAAATGTCCAATGCAAAGCACCTCATGAATGTTAATGTGTGTTTAAATAAGGTACCTGATTTTGTTTTTTGTTGATAGTGTTTTTTTACTGGTGAGATGGCAACCACAGAGACAAAGCAAAGAAACTGTGAAAGAAATTCCCAGAGGGGAGTTTATTAAATGTCTAAATCAGAGGTAAAAGCAAAAGATATTGCCCACATTAATATAACTTGATTGCTGTTCCAAAAATCAGACTGAGTTGTACCCAAATAAATTTAAGACCTTTACAGGCACCAAGGAACTGCCCCCCCCCCCCTTCCCCCCAGCAGGGTGCCTTTGCTATGAAGCCACGCTACACCACACTTATCTTTTTCTTTGCCTAGGGACCCTCGAGGAGAGGGTCCGCGCTGGGGAGACACTCCACCCATGCGGTGCCAGCAATGCAGAGAGGAGGCCCCACTTTTCCATGTTGCGACCCCCTTTATGGGCTGGAGACTCGCCTAGGACCTGGAGCCGTTTCCCCACGGCTACGCTTTGAGCTAGCCACTGTGGCTTCTGAGATAACCAGCTTTCCCCTGGAGTAATTCAACTGCTTCCAACTGGATGCCCAAAGTGAACCGAACTGACACGGAGGCACCAACAGGTTTGGCACAGTTGAGCAGGGAAAGTTAAATGGTTTATTTAGAATGGTTTCCATTTTTTACGGTGTTTTAAAACACATGGAGCTTAAAGGATAGCTCCCGCTAGCTTATTCGAAACCATGCCATGCTGATGAAGATTAAATGTGTTTTTACGGTTGTAACAAACTATTTCCATTAGGATGTGATACATTGAAGGGATATTGATGTTTCTGTTTTCTGGTCCGCTCATTACGACTAAAATAGAGTTTGAAGCTTTTTTAAATTAGTGCCGAAGTCTGCTAATTTTAGCTTCCCGGATAACATACAGCGTAACTACGGTTCGTTTCAAACATAAGGTTTGTTTCGTTTCGCTCCACCATCGTTCGATGGTGCTGAATATGGAAGTAAATCTGTGTCACTGGGATTTGAATTAAAAATGCCACTGAAATTTAAATGTTGTATGTTTGTACTTACTGTTTCAGTGTTAAAATATATTAAGAAAACATTTTTAACCTAAAAAAAATTCATTTTCATTATTTCTATGTAGTTGAAATTTCATTTGTTATTTTCATTTCAAGCTAAAAATTCACATTACTCTTTCAAAGGAATTACATTTTCAACTTTTCAGTGTTAAAAAAAAATCTGCATATTAAAAAATTCAACCTTTCAAAATTCAAACTCAAGATTTTCAGCCTCCTGAGATTCAACTGGCTCAATTTCACTGTCTTAAATTCAGCAGCTAAATTCAGTGTAAAAAGGGATAGGTTACTTCAGGTCATGGACATTAGCAATGGATAGAGGTGTCCAACACCCAGCCAATCCAGTTACGTTTTCTTAGTCACGTGACGTGACGCATGTGGCGCTTATACTGAAGGAAAACCAGCATCACGGAGGCGGTCATGCAAGCTAACTCAACGGTGAGTTTATTGCTTTAACTTTTCTGTAGTATTGCTTTTCTATGTGCATGAAATTCAATAAATTATCTTACAACTGGATTTAAAACACGGGTTTGGGTAGCTGTGAATTAAACAACATGCATTTTTAGCATATAACCTGTTACCTATTTGTGTATAACCCCCCCCCCCCCCCCCTGGCCACTTTCTGGGTTGTTTATTGTGTCAGGTGAGTTCAAAAAGACTGAGACAGGGAGTCTTGTAATTTTCCAGGAGATTCTAATACACACCCCCATTTAGATCAGCTGCTGTATTGTTCAAATTACTTGATTCATGAATTAATATATTATCATTATAACATCATCCAAGCTACCAGTTCCCTGGCAAACTGCACATTTACTTGTGGTTCAGACAGTTTCTAAAATTTTAATGGGAGAAGTACACAGAGTTTCCCACAGTAAAAGTTATCATTCTCATAAAATGTCAAGTTCTCTTAGGTGTTACCTTTTAACCCGCTTTGTCTAGTGTGCATTTTGTGATGGCATGGTAATCAGGATGATATAGTTGTTTTTAATAGAACACAACTCTTGTGTGAAAGTACATGTACACAAGTCTCAGATCCTGATGCAGAAAAGTTAAACCTAAAATCTATTTTGTTAAAGGGTCTCTAGCCCTAAAACATGGGTCCAGCAGAGGTGGCAGGTCACAGCATGGAAGAATGAACAGAAGCAGGCCTGAAAGGTTATTATATAGGGCCTGTGATCCATGGAGCCAACAACTGTTTTCAACTGGATTGGTTCTTCCATTTCTTTAGTTTCTGAAGCCAGCCTCAAACTCAGTTTTGTGGCTATGATAGTGAAAACATTTCACTGCGAAGAAAGTATTTGGGTTGGAGTTGGAGTTGTGGGTCAATAAGAGAGACCTGTCAGCAGGCAAGTGCATGCTCCTACACAGCCAGAGACAAGTTGTGACAAATATCAAGCAGATCCCTAATTAAAGGGGTCGCGCAACATGAGTGCCACGGCGCATTATATAATTCAATACCCATATTTGTACACATAACACAGATTGGATACGTCCTGCTGAAGGGCACTTGAGAGAACAAATAACTTCAGGCATGGGTAGTTTAATCTTTTCTGTATGGAACAATTTCAAAAGAAGCAGATGGCTCCTTGGCTGCTGATCAGACCAAAATGTTTGTCACCCATTACTGTGGCTGCAACAAAACATAAGGTTCAACATCTATTAAACCTTATGTCATGCTGCATAACAAGAATATGATATAACATGTGTTTTGTAGGATTAAGATTAGATTTAAATCATGTTCATGATCATTATGTTACAAACTCAAAAGTGACAGAAGGTGTGTCTAATTTACCTCTTTTGCCACATCTTGCTCTTGATGATGTTTTCATGTAGAATAGTTTACTATTTTGCTAAGTAGGTGTTAGCTAATTTCCTCATTGTTTGAGAAGTGTTATTGATGATTTAGGTAGTAATACATTTTCTCAGAGTTTCGGTTAGTTTTGTGCAGCTAAAACTTAGAAAAGTGTTTCTCCAACATCATTAAGTTAGCATTTTAAGACCTGAGCTTGGTGGGTAGAACATATCAATAGAATATAATTTAAAATTCTCCTTCTCACGTCTAAAGCCCTTAATAATCAAACTCCATCACATATCAGAGATCTGATTGCCCCATATGCTCCTAACAGAACACTTCTCTTTCAGACTGCAGGTCTATTGGTGGTTCCTAGAGTCTCTAAAAGTAGAATGGGAGGCAGATCTTTAAGTTATCAGGCTCCTCTCCTGTGGAACCAACTCGCAGTTTTGGTCCGTGAGGCAGACAGCCTGTCTATTTTTAAGACTAGGCTTAAAACTTTCCTTTTGGACAAAGCTCATAGGTAGAGTGGCTTAGGTTATCCTGACCTATCTTTGTTGTTATGATGCTATAGGCTTAGGCTGCTGGAGGACATCAGGGTCTATATTTCTCACTGTGCCAAGTTCTTCCACTGTTTTCCAATTCTCATTGTTTGTTGTTATTTCAGCTTTTAACTTTTTGTTCTCTGTCTTTTTTCTCTTCATAGTAGGTACACCTGGTCTGGCATTCTGTTAGCTGTGACATCATCCAGGGAAGACAGATAATCCTGTCATGATTTGTCACGATGACCCGAACACACACCACACACGGAGCTTCGTTTAGAAGGTTTATTGAGGGTTGATGGGTTGCGGAGGAAGGAAACCAGAGTCCGTTACCGGGATGGAGCAAGTGGATGAGGAAGGCAGGAGCAGGTAGACGGGAAGGAGGCTGAAGGACCGCAGGAGAGCCTTGGGACGGGACCCAGGGCTGGCCGAAGAGCTTCGGGGTGGGACCCGAGCTGGGCTTGGAGCGGAATCCAAGCGGGGCAGCGTCTTGGAGCTGGATCCAAGTGGAGCTGCGAGGGAGGAGTGCGGTCAGCAGCGGAGAGCGAAGACAAGAGTCCTTCTGATGAGGGAAGTAGAGAGACACTCGTGTGCAGAATACAATACGGACCGGCGGTGAAGAAGAGACTGAGGAGGGTTTATATGGAGAGGCTGGCAGGTGGATTGAGTCCGAGATGATTAGAGCTAGACAGGTGGAGATGATTAAGCTGAGTGGAGTCCGAGCTGGGCTGAGGAAGAAGGTGCTGGAAACTTCCAGAGGCAGGTAGGTCAAGACACATCCGCTATTACCATATAATGTAAAACAGATTCCTGGATCAATGTGTGCTTCTGTGCTTTTTTGTCTCTCTTGTTGCGTTTCTGCTCTGTCTTCTCTAACCCCCAGTCGGTCGAGGCAGATGACCGTTCACACTGAGCCTGGTTCTGCTGGAAGTTTTCCTCCCTGTTAAAGGGGAGTTTTCCGCTCATTGTTGCTTCATGCATGCTCAGTGTGAGGATTTGCTGCAAAGCCATCAGCAATGCAGACGACTGTCCAGTGTGGCTCTACACTCTTTCATGAAAAGTGAATGCTGCTTGTCAAGACTCGATGCAATCTGCTGGGTTTCTGTTTCCTTAGATAGGAAACTTTCTGACCAAGCTGTATGATTTGATTGAATTTGACTTTGCAAACTGCCTTGAGATGACGTGTTGTGAATTGGCGAAATATAAATAAAAATTTATTTTCCTATGTAATATTGTCCTCTGTAATGTTTTCATGTATTACTTTGAATCATCTTGTTACTGAAAAGTGCAATATAAATAAACTTGTCTTGCCTTGAGTACAACTTTTGGGTACATAATAAGATTATAGGATTATTTAAACTATACCTTAACTGATTACTGTTTTTCATTAAAAACAACACTTTTATCCAACATGGATGTTTTCCCTTACTGTTGGCCTAATTGTCTTATTTACATGAATAATATACTTCATTAACCCCTAAAAGAGCTTAAAAGACATTAGCAAGGTTTGTTTCACGACCACTTTTATGTTGAGTAGTGAAAGCATAGACATTTTTATACAAGGTAACTATCTTCCATGTAGCCTACTGTGCATCATTTTAATTTTTGAAACAACACCATGTGTCAATATGTTCTTTAGTATGTCATGTGTCTCCACATATGGTGTAATTAATCATGGTGGGCCGCCATGACCAAAAATACCAAGGCCATTTTATGGTCCCAGTCCAGTCTTGGTGCAAACGTGAGTTTTACAGCTTGGCAATCTGTACCTACGAAAACTAGCCTAGATATTTTAAAACTGTGTGTTCCAAATGCAAGACTGACTGCTAACAATGTTAAAACCTGTAACAAAAAGTCAAACAAGGATTTCCAGGGTCGGAGACTAACTAGTTACTATTAATTAGTAACTGCACTTGTAATTATATATATATATATATATATATATATATATATATATATATATATATATATATATATATATATATATATATATATATATAATTTCCTCTGTCTAACTTCTTTCACCAAATGAAGGATGTGTTTATTTAGTGAATTAAGTAGATTAAGTAGAAGTGGAAACTGGTTTTGTCAGGTAGATGAAGAAACAGCATTATTGTCTAGAAAGAATTCTTCAGTTCAAGGTAGATGAGAGAACATTTGAATGACATGAATGAGGAATATAGAACTATGTATCAGAAACATTCTTTAAAATATATAAGATATGGATAAGGTTGTTGTAAGACTCAGAACAGTTTGAGGTACAGAGCTGCTGATTTATTTAACGTCAAAAAGAAATAACTAATTTGAGCCAAAGACAATACAGCAACCTCTGGATCCACGGGTAACTAAACTTTTTCTATAAAATTTATGTAATTCCTTTATATTCTTATATCATAGATACTATAGAGAAAACAAACTTGGTGAAAACTGATATCAGAACGTCAAAGCTTTGTAAAAATCACAGATTAGCAAACAATCACAAAGGTCTGATTGATGCATCTCTAATTGTCATCACATATAATATTAACATATCCAGTCCAAATATGTCTGAAGCAAATGAAGTTAAGCTAAGATGCTCATTAAATACTGTTGGTTTTTTTTTAGCCAAGCCCTTGTTATGTGTACTCTTAGCCGGATTGGCCGAAAAGAAATTTCACCATGGTAACACGCTGTGACAATAAAGAAGCTTTGGATCTTGATTTATTTTATTGCTTTTAAGGTATTGTGTGAGGAAGATGGGACACAAACAAAGACACAAAGAAAACATATAGACAAAATTACAAAGCCAACAACAAGCTAAAAAAGTCCACTATGGAGAAACCAGAACATGAAACTAAACTGATAATACAAATGGAGAGAACTGCAGGGCAACACAGCTCCTGTATTATGAATGCATACAAGTGTGTGTGAACATGCACTATATGTGCCATGGTTCAGTTTTGGCCTGGCTGTCTTCCCCTGTTGTTTTTTCAGCACCTCCTCCTCTCACATAGCTCAGCCTCCAATCCCTCAGCAATCAGTCACACCTGTTAGGCCCTAATCAGTCAGTACTCACACCACCTGCCAGCCTCTCTACATAAACCTCTCTCAGTCTTCTCTTCCCCGCCGGCTCATCCTCAGTCTCTACCAACACCACGCCTGTCAAGTCCTGTTCTCATCAGTCTCCATTCACTCTACGAATACCCAGCCATCACTGTGTCTCAAGACGTCTAAAGATGTCTTAATAAGAAGAATTAAGACGTCTCAAGACATTTGTGCACATCAAGACGTCTTAGGACATCTTAAGACAATAATCTGAAGACATGCACCCATGTCTTAAGACATGCAATTGCAGGAAATGAGATACTCTCAGACAGTATTTTGTGTCTTGAAGACATTGAGTGTCTTTAGATGTCTTAAGACATCTTTTTTTGTCTTAAGACATTCAAATCTTAAGATGGCTTAAGACACCCTTTGCAGCCTGTCTCAAAAGCATGGTCAAGCTATCTTGTTTTAACAGGAGTTTTATGATTATAAAATTTGGGGGCAAAAAGGGAAAATATGGGCATCATAAGTTGTGTTGCCTTTCAGGCATGAATCTGAATGGACCTTTGTTTTGAAGGAGCTCTTATTTTGAAGGGCAGTTTTTACTAACATTCCGAATCTCAGGTTTGTTTTCAGTTAGTAGACAGTTAGTAAGGCAGTTGGAGGAGGTTAGCAGAGTTCACATTTTTACTACATTTCTGTGTTCAACTACCTGACTTTATCACTGTAAACGTCACAGAGGCAACGTTGTAAGTTGATAATTTGATAATTACATTTATAAGTTTATATGTACTACGCATTGGGGAGCAAATTGATATGCTGGCCTGGGCCACCCTATGATTGGTGACTGCAGCCGCTTTGAGCGATACCACCAGAGGATCAAGGACTTGGGTAGGTAAATGTTCCGTACATTTCATATACTAGGTCCTGAAGGTGTTTGAAGCTCAGTCTTGATATTTTTGTTGTACTTCAGTTATTGCTCATAAAAGTATTGAAAAATGAATGGTGAAGAGGATTGCTGTGTTGGATACCCTTTGCACACTGTCAACACCAAATGAGGAAACAGCAGAAAATACATCTGTCACCGTGCCCCGGTTTACAGGCCATCAGGATCAGCCTTCTGGGAGCCAATTGAAAACCTAGGAATCGGGACAAAGTCTGCTGCCACCAATGGACAGTACTGTCAATTAGTTGAAAAAAAGTCCTTCACAATCCAAGGAACAAATTGCATCTTAGAAACGCATATCCACACTCTTATATAGAGTAACCTTACCAAACACACACACACACACACACACGCACACACACACACACACACACACACACACACACACGTAACTTGATGTCAATTTTGTAAACCTAATCCTCTTAACATGTTCATACTATGTGAAATAATTGCAATACATTGAACTGTATTTTCCTATGTTTTATTAAATACTCAGTGTCTCATATAGGGTTTGTCATTCTTTTCTATAAACAAAAAATATATAAATTATTACCAAGGAATAGTGGATAGTGATATTTTACTAAATTTTATTTCTAAGACATCTTCAGATATCTCAAGATATCTTCATATTTCCAAGACATCTTGAGACATCTCAAGTCATCTCAAGGCATCTTAAGACCCATGTCTACAGACACGTCTTATAGACACGTCTTGACTTACCAAGACATCTCAAGACATCTCAAAAATGTGTCTTGAGACACATCTTAAGGCGTCTTGAGATGCGGTGATGGCTGGGTATGGTCTGTCAGCCAAGTAAGCTCTCGGCTTTGTTACTAGATCTCCTGCTAACCCTGTGCTCCAAGTAAGCTCTCGGCTTTGTTACTGGATCTCCTGCTACCCCTGTGCTTCAAGTAAGCTCTCCGCTTTGCTGCTGGTTCTCCTGCTACCTCTGTGCTCCAACAGCCCTGCATCTCCAAGAATTCTCTCTCACTGCATCTCAGGTTCGACAGCAGCCCTTTATCTCAAAGAACTCTCTCACTGCTCCTCTGGTTCGAAAGCTGTCCTAGCACCTCCAAGTATTCGTCACAAGATCTTGCTCTGTGTTCTCCAGTCTCTTCCAGTCAGCCTGCTCCTGCACCCATCATCTCCAGTCCGGTAACTAACTCTGGTAGTGATGGTGAGATGAAGCCTCATGAGGCATTGAACCACTTGAGCCAACTGGTTCGAGAAAGGGTTCATTTCTTGAAGCTTCATGTGCACACGAAACCACCTACTGGCCAGGTGTATAATCACAGCCAGCTGTATCTTAACACGTGTGATGCATCTTGGGAATGACTTCACAAAAGGTGTAGGACCAAATCATTTGTCTACATAAATTATGTATACACATATGTGTATAATAAAATATTGTTTGAATGTATTCTCTGTGTGTAATTATTCCCAAAATAGTAGTATCATGTGATGTGGCATGTTGTGTAATAATGTTTTTCTGTGACTCTAGAAAAATGGCATGGGCTTAATCAGGCAGAGGACAGTGAAAGTGCTTGTGGAACTAGGGAGGGGGTAGTGAATAGGCTAATGCTTGTGTAACTTGGATGATTTCATGCATTTTTATTAAGAAACAACAATTTCTCCATAGGGGAAATCCTCCTCTTTCTCGCCGGCTCCATCCTACTCCTATCCTGTCCTCGCACTCCTAAATCTCCTATCTATCTATCTATCTATCTCTCTCCTAAACTCTTCAAACACCAAACTAACTGTCTCAAACTAAATAACCACTATCCAAACTCTGTTATCCAAACTCAGTGTTTCCTGCAGGAATTTGCTTAGGCGAGGCGGTGAGTTGGCGGCCGGAACAAGTTTTGTGCGCATGACTGCTGGCGGAGCGGGGGGGGGGGGGGGGAGAACAAGTTTTGCGCGGATGACAAGTTTTGCGCGGATGACTGGCGGAGCGGGGGGGAGGGGCATCGACACCGTCGGTGAAGTCGCTTCTTGAGTCAAAGTATCCATGTATTTTTGCCTGTTTTTTCCCTGCCATTCACTATATGCACGCGAGAAAGCAACAACAAAAAACCGTGGGTTAACGTCAAATAAACATGCAAGCATATCGAGTTAGTTTTTTTTTTTTTTGGAATGCTGCGGGAAACACTGAAACTATCAAAACTCTATCCACTCTCTCAACTGACCGCAACTCGCCTACAACAACCAACATTTTGAATGGAGCCTGTGGGGTTTCTAAAGCTGTCAAACCCCGCACCGAAATCTGAGCCACTTCCCGAAGCAGTCACGTGGTACAGCCGGGCAGCGAGGCTTCGGACGTCATCATTTTCGGCTCCTCCCCTAAATGAAGCAAGCTTCGATACGCGCATTACGGAAACGCCCCCTCCATTACTCGACACACGCCTTGAAGCCTCGGCACATCACGTAACATCAATAAACTCTGGTCATCATCATCCACAACTCATTACTTTCAATAAACTTCAAAGAAACAAGCTCTGTGTGTGCGTGCTCTGTCCGGGTTCACGAAGACAAATCATGACAATATGTGGTATAGGTCTTACAGGAATTGTGCTCAGTGATGGGTGTAGAGGGCCACCGCCATCCTCCCCTGCAGACAGGGCAATGCCCCCTGAAGCCCCCGTGGACCACTGACCCCAGCCCAGGCAGCATCCAGTAGAAAAGTGGTGTGAAAAGACGCACCCTGTTCCCCTCCGGCCACAACCACTGTTGTGCTATTAGCCAAGTGGAATAAAAAATCTGACTGTAAATTGTAAGCCACAAAGAAATGTGAGACTTTTACAGGCATCAAGGAACTGCCCCCCACAACAGGGTGCCGCTGCTCTGAAGCCAATCTCCCCTGGGCTTATCTTCCTCTTGTTTCCCATGGACCTCGTGAAGAGACATCTACACTGGGGAGACAAAGCCAGCATGGGGCCGCATGGGGTTCGGAGCCCCACAAACGTGCAGGGTCAGCCTTTCTTATGATCTTTCTAAGCTGTGCAGGAGAAAGCTGACCCGGTAGCTGAGCCACACTTCTGCAGAGGAGAGCAGAGACCCTCCACGCTGCAACACCCCCCCCACCGGAGATCTGGGAAGGACCATTTTGATCACAGGCCAGGATTCACAAGGAGTGTGAGAGCCGCTTGCTCGCCGCCTGCCCGAACTGCTTTTAAACTGGCTGCCCTGTCGCCACAACTGGACACAAAGGCAGAGGTTTGGCAGAGATTATAGGGAAAGACAGGATGGGTTTAATCATTTCAAAAGGTTTACTTTAAATGTGTTATTACTGTGTTTTGGCCAAGCTATGTGTTAGCGACCTTTGAAATAATGCTATGGTGATTTGTTTTGGGTGTGTTTTACTGTTATAACAAACTTTTTTCCGTGAAGGTTTTATACATTGATGGGACATTAATGTTTGTGTTGTCCGGTCCGCTCATTATGACAAAATATGCTTAAAAGTATTTTTAAGTGAGCACTAAGCTCCCGCTAACATTAGTCGAAATTAGCCTGTTAACTCGCTAATAGCCTAGTAAAACATAACCACCGGTTGTTGTAAACATAATGTTTGTTCTCACTAGCTCTGCCATAATTTCGATAGTGCTACGAGCATAGTACATCATTAACAGGGAACATTAACTTCTTACACCCGAGTTCGGGTCAAGCAGACTGGTGCGCATTCTGAGCTATTTTTAGATATGGGTCAAACCCATATCTGTGAAGTTTTCATCGACATGCCGTTCAAGAGGGGGCTTTAAAGTGCCTAAAATAAGTCGCAAAATAAAATTTTCACAAATACTATTTTGTTTTACAGTAATGTAAAAAAACAAAATGAGATTTAAAGTTCCACTAAACATGTAGGATTCTGCCAGAAATATACAAAAGCACACAGCCCTTTTTTGTCTCACCCCCTCATGGCTGGTGTTGTTGGAAACTAGAGGTCACTGACCATTTCTGGTGATGCAAATTCCGTGCGTAATAGGCGTGCTCCGTGTGTAAAATCTGTAGACACAGCTGCATTGAACTCAGATCGCTTTATGCATGGCCGCAAGCGCAGATTGCTTTGTTTGTTCATGTTTTGTTCATTTCGGTGTTGTTTCTGTTCTCATATGTTCATAGCAGGTTAGTCAGGCTACATCTCTGCCTGATGACAACGAGGACTTGTGGCACAGTCCAAGTGACCCTGACACTGAGCCACTTGTACCTACATTTATGTTATTGTACATTTTAAGACAATTTGAAACGCTGGATAAATCTTACGACCAAAGGCATTGTCATATGCAAAAGTGTCCTACAATGGAAATCTGTACTTTTTTCTTATCAGATTTCTGTTTATGGGGGGGAGAGACACATTTGGCACAGTTTTGGCTCATTTTGGCAAACTATGCCAAAATCACGTCTGCCTGCCACACTGCCCCCTAAAACCTTTGTGGAATAAATATGCTTCAACTGATTTAGTCCAGATTTGTTGCAGTTATAGTCAAGATGTGGATCTATAAAGTCTGAGGCTTCTCATATGTTTTCAAAGGGGTTTTCGTAGTGCTTCGCAGTGTTTATTTAGGAAAGATTTAGGCAAGACCAAAACAATTGGATTTTCTTTCTTTGTTTAATCACCTTTAAATCAGACATGGTTACACCTGAAAAATAGTCTTAATTTCTGTGTCATACAAAAACAAATATTTACATTTCCATAACTTTGGATCTGTACTTGATTTAAACCTTTGTAATTTCAGGCAAAAATTGCTCTTGAAACCCTCTGGGCTTAAGGGGTTAATGTTGAATTAATGGTGTTTTGTGGAACTTAAGGTTAATTCATCAAGCTAATGTAAACAATGGCCACAAGATGTGCCCTGACACATAACTTCTGGTCAATGGTCTGTTACAGCGCCCTCTAGCTTTCTAAATTATCAATTTGAGTCTCAATTATTTCCAAGAGAAATAATTACATTAATAAAAACTCAACTGTGCTCAAGGTTATTGATTTTTGTTTAGCAAATCATTCTTTAGAATGTTATTTCCTCAAATAATGTTTTGTCTAGCTCAGGATTTGCTTTGTGAATGGGTTGAACATATCAAATGTTGTTCTAAATTAGTTAAGCTAATTTAACCTCATTCCACTGTTTTTAAGATAAACCTTGGTTGTCTAACTTGGATCTGCAGTGAACCTGGATTCACCGAATCATTAAGATGGTGTTTTAAACTATTTTATGTTGTCCTTTGGTTTCTTTTGTGTGTACATAGTTCCTTAGCTTCCATTTTAACTTAATTTTGCTTAGTAGTTTTAGTTAAGATTCACTAGCCTAGTAGAGATGATTTGTTTATTGAAATACAGTGTTAATTCAGATAAACATTACAGTGGTGTTCTCTGGATGTTCATTTTATTGCTGTTAGTACATTCTTATACTTGAAGAGAAGTTGTAACTCATTTATTCCATATGTGTTCAGAGTTTGCTGTTAAAAGAATGCCAGTGTTCAAATCACCCTTTCAACTTATGTCCTGATATCAGCTGTTTGGGCTGATATTCACTTGACAATACCTCACGGACCAATAGTTATTTATCAAACATCCATCCATCCATCCATCCATCCATCCATCCATCCATCCATCCATCCATTTTCTGACCCGCTTAATCCCTCAAACATCACATAACTTAAAAACATGCATAATGGCACAACACCACATTGAATGTATGTAGAGCAAAAGTGCAATTAAAATGGGATGGGTGAATGTGGAAGAAATTGTTCCACCACTGTCGGATAATGGATCTCCTCTATACACCCCCATGATTTGGTTAAAAGATTGCATAAAAAGCATTAAAGAAAAACATTAAAAGATCTATATGTCCTTCAAGTAGTCCAGAGTATGTGTAATGATATATGTCAGCAGGTCTTTTGAAATACACGAGGGACCAATCTGTGCACTCTTAACTTTCCCTGGGAAAACAAGTGGGATTATCTTTAATTTCTCCATAGTTGGACTTGTTGAAAGAATTCAGGCCAAAACTCCTTCATTATGTCCAGCTTGCCTGTCATATCCCCTCACATCCAGCTAATAGGGCTCTTGTATTTCTTTTTTATTCCTGTTAGCAGAATAGTGTCAATGGTCAGCTAATGAGCACAATTTATCAGCGCTATTGAATTCCACTCCACATGCTGTGGGAAATGCCAGCAGAGGTAGCAAAGGTTTGATACCTCCATTCCAGACAAAGCCACTGAAGCGCAGAAAATCCTATGCTAATGGCATGAGATGTTTTATTTTTTCAAAACTGTTTTCAGGTTACAAGCACCGCAAACTCTGCTGAAATATATTGAACTGTAGAAGTAAACGGAAGGCATGAAAAGAAGCAACGTCAGCAGGAACACGGTGCCTAAAGTAAATCAGAAGCTGTCAGTGTGAGAGTAGCATAAAGAATAACCTGTTCTTTGTTGGGACTAATTCAGCTGTGTGTTGCTGTAAATCTTTGGTCCTGAAAGCAGAAGCAGCAAGAGAGAAGAAAATGACAGCTTCGTTTCAATGAGACTAAAACTCAAAAACATCGGAAAGGCTAAGGATCAGTTGTCCTGATAAATGCAACAAATTAAACCTTCTCAATAGGAAAGATAGTGGCGGACAAACCCTCAACTAAAATACCAATTTGTTTACACTAAAGATTATGAGCAACATCCCAAGGTGGACTTATAAGTACAAGCAAAAGACAGAAGCAAGTAAAGCAAACTTTTAAGCATGTCAGGGTTCTCTGTGTTGTTCTGCTCTAACTCTACTCCTCAGGTGTGCCTAGTTGACTGAGGGGGCGTGGCCCACACCTGCAGCTCGTTGCAGGCGGCTTCCTCTGGCTTCTTAAGCTGAGCGCTGACAAATGGAAGACGCCAGAGTCTTAACCAGTCGTGGTACGACGTGGCCTCAGACCCAACTCCTGAAAACCTGCTTGTGAGTTTTTTCGTCTTTTGAACTTTGACTAATTTTGGATCTCCCTGTTTTTGTCACAGTTTTTGGTGCTTGGATGCACTCACCTGTCTTGACGTCTTGTCCGAAGAAACAGAACTGCAGAATCCTCCTGCTCAGATTTTGTTCTGGCTCTCCCCTCATACTTCCTGGATGTTACCCAGCGGGGCCTGAGATTCCCCCTCCCGGATTCTGCTGGTTCTTCTCTCACTCTGGTAAATCCATCTGTCACCCACTGCCGAGGAGGCTCGCTCTGGATCCCTCACCAGTAACATCTGCCGCCCTCTGCCACTAGCCGCCTAACACCAACAGAGTAGGATCACAGAGTTCCCTCGGCGCTACTTCTCCCCGGTTAGGTCTGCCCAGCTTTATGGTAAGCAGCGCAGCTTCTAGTAATTCTCCTGGTTCACCTTTCAGAGTCACTTACACTCCTTCTCTTTGCAGTCTCTCCAGCCGTGACGTTCTGACCCTGCCGAAGTTGCCTGTAGTCCCGTCCGTTATATCGACCTGTTTCCTAAATAAACATCTTAAAACTGTGCTTTGCTTCCCGATCGTATCTGCATGTGGGCTAGTCATCTGAAAACCATGACAAAGCAAACTTAGAAGATCACACTCAGGTGAGACATGACAGTTGCCTCCTGCTGCTCCTAGATTGTTAAAACGATTAGTAATAACAATAAACCATGTTAAAGTGGACTCCCCACACACACACACACAGCACAGCGCCCTGTCTCCATTCAAAGCACCAAAAGAGCATCTAACACTTTCTAACACTTCATGTTTACCAGTAAATAAATGATTTTGAATTAATATTTCTGTCAATGAACACAGCATTGGGCATACATTTTATTATCCCTTGACTCTTTTCATATTTTATCCTGTTCAAACAACAAACTTCCGTGTGTTTTATAGGGATTTTTTGTGAAAGACCAACACAAAGTAGAGAACAATTGTGAGTTTGAAAGAAATAATGCATGGTTGAGTATGGCACAACTGCAAACATGGCCCACAGAGACAGGGCCTTAAATCCATATCATTATCTAAACGGCAAAACACCTACTAGCTCAGAGCATAAAAAAAACATCAGTTACCATAACTATGTAGACGGCAGACAGCTCTACATCACCATGTCACCAGGTGACTATGAACCCATTCAAGTGCTGAGTAAATGCTTAGAAGAAATCAATGGATGGATATGGCAAATAATTAATTTTTGGACCAATAGAGGAGCGATCAAGAGTTAGCACAAAGCTTCAGTTGCTTCAGCTAGTGACCACCAATCAGGCCTTAAATCTGGGTGAAGTGATGGACTCTGACCTGAACCTTCAAAGGCATCTAAAGACAATTACAAAGTTGGCCTTCTATCACCTGAAGAAAATTTCCAGGATTAAAGGACTGTCTCAGCAGGTTCTGGAAAAGCGAATCCATGCCTTTATCTTTAGTAGAATCGAGTACTGCAGCTGTGGTTTCACAGGTCTGCCTAAAAAGTGGATCAGACAGCAGCAGCTGATCGAGACCCCATCCCCTGCTTCCGTTCCCTCCCCACCTCCCACCCCTCACCCCGGTGAGGGTGGGAGGGTCCCTCCCACCCTCACCCCACCCCGCTCTCATAATATAAGGCCCTTTCTCGAGCCTCAATAGTGAGTGAATCCTTTTTCAACATGGCGTTCGAAACAACCAAGCTTGAATCTATCATTTCTGACACACCCGTCACGATCTACCACCATCAGAGCGATGTTTGGCGAGCTCAGCAGACCCCTCGCAAGGCTACGTTGTCTTTATGCAGAACTCAGATGCCTTCGACCCAACCTCTGCAAGAAGAATGGTCTTTGGAACCCTATGGAGCTCACGGTAAATGGGGGTACGTCTTCAAGTACGAATCCGGCGATATGTGTCTCTATCAGCTGGATGAAGGAGCCGACAAGCTGCAAACTATCCACTCCTTGGGCATGCTAACGTCAAACGATTGGGCTGTTCTGAGACTCGTCATGCTCCGCAGACTAGACCCCGAAGAGTTGAATGCAGCAGACCCCGCTGTGAATCAAGAAGCCGAGGACGGCATGTTCAGAACTTTGTTAACCATTCCCTTTGATGCGTCGCGTGACAAGATGACTGCGATAGCAGACCGGATTTCAACGCTGTTTCGCGACTGTCGCAACTGGAAAGACATTTTGGCGGTCAAGAAAGCGCTCGCTTTTTAGACCCACCCCTCACAACAGCAAGACATTTTGGCGGTCAAAGTGCTTGCTTTTTAGACCCACCCCTCACAACAGCAAGACATTTTGGCGGTCAAAGTGCTTGCTTTTTAGACCCACCCCTCACAACATCCAATACCGCCCCTTCAACGTTAACCACACCCTTCTTAGTATAACATGCAGCCACGCAGGCTGATCGGACTCCATACAGCTTCACTGACCAGACTTCTAACATCTGAAACCATGAGGAACGACGCTGACAGCAGTTTGACGTTCTGCGGGCTGGATAGCTCTCCTACTCCGACGCCGTCTCCTTCAAACGATTCAAACGCTTCAACATCAGCGCTGCAAAGCTCCCTGGAGAGCGACAAATTCTTCCCGGGGCCTTACCACCCTCCTTCACCTGCATCCTCGCCAGATTATGATTCTTCTTCCCAAAGCGACAGCGGGAGCGAGAGTCTCCTCACAGCGCTGCAGAGGCACACTGTCGACTGGTCCAGGCCCCCCGGATGCGTGTCATTTTGTATACACAGAGTGCATACAGAACGAAATTTCGTTTTCACACAGCTCAGAAATATTGCAGTAACTCTACAGGATACCTTGCAGTGAATTACAGTACAGGATAAAGTGCAGTGATCAATCGCAGTCACTTACAGGATAAATTTCAATTGACTTCCGGATAAAGTGCAGCAGTGAACAGTAGGCAGTTGAAATGTAAACAATGTAAACCAAATGTAAACAAATATGCAGTAAGGTGCAGCAGTGATTTAAAAGTAGACAGTTGCATTGTACACAGTTTTGCAGTACGTTTCCGGTTAAGGTGCAGGAGCAATTTTGCAGGATACGATACAATGTGCAAATGTGCAAATGTGCAAATCAGCGAATCTAGTGTGGTACACAGTCCGTTTTTATACTTCAGCAGTTCAACAGTCTGATGGCAGCAGGGAAAAACTCCATTCTGTTAGAGCACCTGGAGAACTGGGTCGGCCTCTCTGGTACAGCTCTCCACTGGTTTAAATCCTACTTAAAGGACAGGGACTTTTTTGTATCAGTAGGTAACTTTACATCCCAGACGACAAAAATCACATGCGGGGTTCCCCAAGGGTCCATTCTAGGTCCCCTCCTGTTCAACATCTACATGCTCCCTCTAGCTCAGATCATAAAAAACAACAACATCAGCTACCATAACTATGCAGACGACACACAGCTTTACATCACCATGTCACCAGGTGACTATGAACCAGTTCAGGCACTGAGTAAATGCCTAGAAGAAATCAATGCCTGGATGTGCCACAATTTTCTTCAATTGAATAAAAACAAAACAGAAGTAATAATATTTGGACCAATAGAGGAGAGATCAAAGGTTAGCACACAGCTTCAGTCGCTTCAGCTAAAAATCACTGATCAGGCCCGAAACCTGGTTGTAGTGATGGACTCAGACCTGAACCTCCAAAAGCATCTAAAGACAATTACAAGGTCGGCTTTCTATCACCTGAGGAACATTTCCAGGATTAAAGGACTAATGTCAGGATCTGGAAAGACTAATCCATGCGTTTATTTATAGTCGTATTGATTACTGCAACGGTGTTTTCACAGGTCTGCCTAAAAAGTGGATCAGACAGCTGCAGCTGATCCAGAACGCTGCTGCCCGCGTCCTCACTAAGACTAAGAAAGTAGAACACATAACCCCAGTTCTAAAGTCCTTACACTGGCTCCCTGTATCTCAGAGAATAGACTTTAAAATACTTCTGTTAGTCTATAAATCCCTGAATGGCTTAGCACCTAAATACATCACAGACTTGTTATCAGTGTATCAACCATCCAGGGAACTAAGGTCTTCTGGCTCCAGCCTTCTCTGCGTACCTAGAACCAGAACTAAACAAGGAGGAGCAGCATTTAGTTCCTACGCTCCACTTATCTGGAACAAACTTCCAGAAAACTGTAAAAGTGCGGAAAACCTGAGTTCTTTTAAATCAAGATTAAAAACACATTTGTTTAGGACTGTTTTTGACTGTTCTAGTTAAACTGTTCTACTGAAACAGCATTAGTTCAACTTTTTTAGTCCAACTGTTTATTGATGTTCTATTTTGTTTCTACATTTTATTCCTACTTGCTTATATTCTGTTTTATTTTCCTGTATTTTAATCATGTAAAGCATTTTGCATTGTCTCTGTACTGAATTGTGCTATACAAATAAATTTGCCTTGCCTTGCCTTGCCTTGCCTTGCAAACATTCTAACCTACCAGGCCGGCGCCCAGTACCATCTACGTTTTCACGCACCACTGGCTTACATGCTCGGTACGGAACCCGGAAAATGGATCAAATTTGACCACTGGCATGTCCTTTGTCCTGTAGATTTTAAGGCAGGTTTCTACCACCTCTATTTTTACAGCAACGTTGTTGCGCCGCAGATAGTGGGGGACGCATATGCACCCCTCTTGCGAACGGTTCAGGTCCAGGGTGTGTTTGGAGATATTATCACGCAAACCTTTCATAACCCCTACTATCTCCCGGTTGCCAAGAAACATATTGAAAATATACAAGTAGAAATTAAAACGGATCAGAACACCCCGGTGAAATTTACATATGGAAAGTGCATTGTGAAACTGCATTTCAGACCCGCGGCTTCACACTGAGCGATCAGGTGAAACGGATCGAGCATATAAAAACACATGACTGCAGCAGGAATCATTCATAGCGGTGCAAGTAGTCGCACCAACAACGTTGTAGCGTGCTAAAACGAGAATCAAGACCACATGGTTGAGATAAATATGAGAGACGACCCGCACCGTTTTGTCCCTTACTACCAGAACCAGGTGGGGGGGGCTTTACCCGGTTTCTATGGCGCCCCTGTTATGTACGGTCAGGGGATAGGATCCATATTTTCAAAATTATTTCATTTCGTATCACCCCTAGTTAAATCCGGCTTCACTATTGCTAAACCGCATCTGAAAAAGGCAGCCACAAACATTGCCTCGGACGTCATAGGTAAAGCTATGACAAAAATAACCGGTTCGCACGAGGGCGTGAATAACCAGGAGGGGTCGGGGGTT
The DNA here is from genome assembly GCA_037039145.1 of Fundulus diaphanus. Classification (NCBI taxonomy): domain Eukaryota; kingdom Metazoa; phylum Chordata; class Actinopteri; order Cyprinodontiformes; family Fundulidae; genus Fundulus; species Fundulus diaphanus. The sequence continues at coordinate 54,784,647 of CM073126.1, forward strand.
ATGGTTTTGTCAAGAAGAGCTAGAAAGAGACCTCCGGGGCAACGTGTTTGGCGTTCACAAATACTTGTGCCGCATAAAAAGAAGAAATCAGTTGGCAGGAGCAAAGCAAGAGGGAGGAAGTCTGCAGGGAGCAAGGATATATTTAGCTGAATTATTATTTTCATTAACAATCAATCATGGCTCTTTTACATCAGAAATCATCAGAATGCACCCTAGCAGAACTCGACTTGTTCTCCGCCCCCATGACTCAACTATGTATCGAAGAAAAGGTCTACACCGAAATATTACCCGTGTCAGCGATTACAGACACCTGTCCGATCGAGTTCTTTATCCCCGGAGATGGAGAAAAATACCTGGATTTGAACAACACTTTGCTGCACGTCCGTCTAAAGATCACCAACGCAGATGGAAGCAATCTGGCTAACGACGCGGCTGACGGCCTCATAAATTATCTGGTGAATACAATGTTCAGTCAATGCGACGTTATTCTGAGAGACAGGTTAATTTCACAGAGTAGCGCGACTCACCTGTACAGAGCAACTATTCAAAAGACACGTTAAAGAGTCAATTTAGCGCAGGCCTCTTTTACAAAGACACAGCCGGAGCTATTGACTCGATTGTTATGGTCGATGGTCCGAATACAGGAATGACCAAGAGAGCCGCTTTCCCTTCAACTATTGTCCTGATATCAGCCCTTGGGCTGATATTCACTGCACAATACCTAACAGACCGAAAGTTATTCATTAAACATTAAATAACTTAAAACAGTGTGTAATAGAAGAACACTATATATTCAGTCAGCTCAGCCATAAGTATTTCTCAGGTCCTCTATCTACTCTGTTCTGGTCATCTTTGCTGTGTTCCCGGTTCTTGTATCCTTGCCGTCCTGTAAGCATTGTTTATTTATTAAAGTATTCTTCACTATTTAACATCTGACTCCCAAGATCTAGTCTGCACTTCAATTCATCCAAAATCCAAAATCTGAGAGTGTTGTTCTTATGATTACTATAATCTTTCTTTATAATTATTAAAATCTCCCCCTTCATGTTTTAAGCTTGCATGTTGAAACGCAGTCTATGTAGATCAAAGATCAAAGGTTCTAACATCATCTTGATAACTAACACTCCAGAAAAAACAAAAGTTAAAGACTTGAGCATACTGTAGGTATTAAGGGAAAAGCATTAGGCTGGTTTAAATCTTATCTGTCGGACAGATTCCAGTTTGTTCATGTTAATAATAAATCTTCTTCAAACTCTAGGGTCACCTGTGGAGTACCACAGGGTTCAGTCCTTGGACCAATTCTATTTACTATATATATGCTTCCGGTTGGCAAAATTATCAGACAGCATGGGATTAATTTCCACTGTTATGCTGATGACACTCAGCTATATTTATCCATAAATCCTGATGAATCCAATCAGTTACTTCGACTGCAGTCATGTCTTGATGACATCAAAAGCTGGATGACTTTAAATTTCCTGCATTTAAATTCTGACAAGACAGAAGTTGTAATCTTTGGGCCAGAGTCCTCAAAAAATAAACTTCTTAATCAATCACTTAATCTGGATGGCATTAACTTGGCCTCTGGTAATAAAGTTAAGAACCTTGGTGTTGTTTTCGACCAAGACATGTCATTTAAATCCCATATTAAACAGGTTTCCAGAGTTTCCTTGTTTCACCTCCGGAATATCGCCAAAATTAGAAACATTCTGTCCAGGAGTGATGCTGAAAAACTAGTCCATGCATTTGTTACTTCAAGGCTGGACTATTGTAATTCTTTACTATCAGGAAGTCCACAAAATGCAGTTCGAAGTCTTCAGCTGATCCAAAATGCTGCGGCAAGAGTCCTGATGAAAATCAACAAGAGGGATCATATTTCTCCAATTTTAGCTTCCCTTCATTGGCTTCCTGTTAAATCAAGAATAGAATTTAAAATTCTTCTTCTAACGTATAAAGCCCTTAATAACCAAGCTCCATCATATATCAGAGCTCTGATTACCCCGTATGTTCCTAACAGAGCACTTCGCTCTCAGACTGCAGGTCTGCTGGTGGTTCCTAGAGTCTCTAAAAGTAGAATGGGAGGCAGATCCTTTAGCTATCAGGCTCCTCTCCTGTGGAACCAACTCCCAGTTTTGGTCCGTGAGGCAGACACCCTATCTATTTTTAAGACTAATCTTAAAACTTTCCTTTTTGACAAAGCTTATAGTTGGAGTGGCTCATGTTACCCTGAGCTATCTCTATAGTTGTGCTGTGATAGGCCTAGGCTGCTGGAGGACATCAGGGTCTAATTTTCTCACTCTACTGATTTCTACTGTTCTTCATTCTACGGTTCTCCAGTTTTGCATTGTATTACATTGAAATGACTGTCGTCATTTCAGCTTTTAACTTTTTGCTCTCTCTCTTTTTCTTCATAGTAGGTACACCTGGTCTGGCGTTCTGTTAACTTTGACATCATCCAGAGAAGACGGCTCACCCGTTACTACCATCTAATGTAGAACAGATTACTTGATCAATGTGTGCTTCTGTGCTTTTTGTCTCTCTTGTTGTGTCTCTGCTCTGTCTTCTGTAACCCCAGTCGGTCGAGGCAGATGACCGTTCATACTGAGCCCGGTTCTGCCGGAGGTTTTTTTTTCCCGTTAATGGGTGGTTTTTCTTCCCACTGTCGCTTCATGCTTGCTCTGTATCAGGGATTGCAGCAAAGCCATGTACAATGCAGACGACTCTCCCTGTGGCTCTACGGCTCCCCAGGAGTGAATGCTGCTTGTCGGGACTTTGATGCAATCAACTGGTTTCCTTATATAGGACATTTTGACCAATCTGTATAATCTGACCCAATCTGTATAATATGATTGAACTTGATTTTGTAAAGTGCCTTGAGATGACATGTTTCATGATTTGGCGCTATATAAATAAAATTGAATTGAATTGAATTGAATTAAATATTTCACCACACACTGTTAAATAGGCTTCCATGCACAGATGATCATGTAACAAATAAAGATTTCCCACAAACCGCAAGGCAATTGTAGCTACTTAGAAAGCAAAACCCAGTCCAGATATCCTTAACGGAGCTGACTACATGCTCTGCAAAGCCAATTAAATGATATGAGCTTAGCTGAAAGTTCTTAATAACCTTTATCCACAGGAAACTATTGAATTATAATGTAAAACCCTCACAATGTGCGGTTTGCCATTCAGCTTCATGTCTCCACTCTAAATACAAAACACATTATGGTAATATTCCTTTTACAATACTATTTAAAAATAGCATTGATCCTGCAAATTGTTTCTCATGATTTTAACTAATAACTTTATCATTTTTCTCCTGCACTTGTTTTTTTTCAGTGGAAAAAAAATATTCTATCTTCCACTCTTACAACACACATATTAAAAGCCATTTGACTGAAAGGGCAATGAAATTACGAACACAGTGCAGCACCTCCTATCTGAAAAAGTTTATGGGCTTATTTTCAGAAGCTGCAGAGATTGCCAACAAATGCATATTTTACTTTTGCTAAAACACCTCAACATATCTTGACTATTTAACTGAACTAGAAAAAATATAGGTCATACCTGATCAAATGCTGAAGTTGTGCCCTCCAAATTATTCAATGTTGATTTTTGTTTCAGACAAATATTCTACTTTTTAAACTTTCCTACATCACATGCAGTCAGATTTTTAGACTTAGACTTAGACTTTCTTTATTGTCATTTTGTATACACAGAGTGCATACAGAACGAAATTTCGTTTTTGAAGGTAAATGTAATGTTGCCATATTAAGTCTGTTTACAAGCATTTTTTCACATGAGCATTTGTTTGCTACCTGTATATTTGGTTTGACGAAGTTTCTTTTTACTTCATTTGAGCCTGGTATAGCTAAAATAAATACGTTTATAGCCCAGTTAATAAAAAAAAAAACAGTCTCTGTTGCTAACGGCTTGATTCATGTCCTTCTTACCCCTTTAAGTGTTTATTAAATTTTTAAGATTTGTGCATGTTTTTAGTATCGACTTACAGGTCAACCACACAAAAGTAAAGCATTTCCTCATCATCTGTACTAGAACCATTTAGAACCCATCTTCTATGACTCAAAGATATACAACAGCAGGCACACAGCAAGCTTAAGGCCCTTATATAACTCTAAATTGTGATTGCCAATAGCTGCATTTCTTTTTATATGATACTGTTCCCTGATCCTAAGTGATTTCTCTGATAAAAGGAGGAATGCTGCAAACTGTTTCCAGTTCTTTGCTTTATGAGCCATGCTAACCCCTGTACCTATATGACAATTAAAGGTACAAGTATTGGTCCTCTTTAAGCCGTTTTGGAGCCAAGTTTGCATTGTTTATGATATATATTTTAGAGATACAAAAGCTGAATAAAACAAAGTTAAGTTTAACCATTTATAAATGTAATTAGTCCACAAACATCTCTTTTAAAATCCGGATATATTTGGTCATAAATTTAAACTTAAGTACATGACTAAATTTGATTCATACATCTATTATGTGCTGGTCATATAATTAGAATATTTTTTTCCAGTAATTCCATTCAAGTGACACTTGTATATCATATTAATTCATTACACACAGACTGATTTTTCAAGTGTTTATTTCTTTTCATTTTGATTATTATAACTGACAACTAATGAAAACCTCTTTATTCAGGATCTCAGAAAATTTGAACATTGTGAAAAGGTCCAATATTGAAGACACCTGGTGCCCCAGTCTAATCAGCTAATTACATCAAAACAAAGGCCTTTAAATGGTCTCTCAGTCTAGTTTTGTAGGCGACACAATCATGGGGAAGAACGCTGACTTGACAGTTGTCCAAAAGATGACCACTGAAACTTGCACAAGTAGGGCAAGACACAAAAGGTCATTGCTAAAGAGGCTGGCTGTTTACAGAGCTTTGTGTCCAAGCACATTAATAGAGAAGCGAAGGGAAGGAAAAGATGTAGAAAAAAGTGTACAAGCAATAGAGATGACCACACCCTGGAGAGAATTGTGAAACAAACCCCTTTCAGAAATGTGGGGGAGATTCACAAAGAGTGGCCTGCAGCTGGAGTCAGTGCTTCAAGAACCACCACACACAGATGTAGGCAAGGCATGGTTTGCAGCTGTCACTCTCCTTGTGTCAAGCCACTTTTGAACAAGAGACAGCGAAAGACACGTTTCGCCTGGACTAAAGACAGAAAGGACCACTGAGCAGCTGGGCTTCGTGGCTGATTGCACATCAGACATACATGTTTACACAAACTAAATTAGTCATTACAGGATTTTAGACTCTCTCCTTGTCTTTGAGCACATACCATACACTCAGAACAACCGTCTCATGGACAACAGTTTGGTAGGATTTTTGATTCTAAGGATGTAATCAGCAGCAGATGCAGATGCTAATTGCTTTGAATGGTGCACTAAGCCAAGATGGAGGAACCTACAAATGGGATTGTAGTGGTGCTACAGATTGACAATATGCTTATGGAACATGCATATAATGCTTTGAAGTATATGTTCACTGTCTGATGCATTATGAGAACCTATTATTATCTTCCCTTTTACTTTCCAATGGAACATATATTAGGGCATCGTTTTATGATATTAGGCAGAATTTATACTAAACAATAACAGTATATTGATAATTTTTCTACATTACACATTTCTGCAAATCATGACATTACGTATCAAACTAGTTCGGACAGACTGCTGTTTGAGAAATAAATATATAATTTGTTGGCAGTAACATATTAGGCCTCACTTTAGCACCAACACGATGGAATTTAAATAAGTCCTCTGCTTTATTGGAAGATAGTATCAGTCTGCCTGTGAGTGGACAGTAATAAGTGATCAAACAGTAAAAAGTGCTCTGCCAGCAGGTAGTGTACCGTAGGAGCTGGAGAACAGCAGGGAGAGAGAGAATATGGGGAAATGTGAAGAGAGGTGGCACTTTCACTGAACTCTGTGGGTCAGCCTGGGCCAAACAAATATGTTCGAAGAGTGGATGGCTTATAAACCTGAGCCCTCCTGAGTAAAGTGGAAAGCACTTCATGTTTCTACTGCAAGGCTGATTGGTCGTTTCAGTGGAGTATCTCATTGTCTGTGTAGTGCAACTCAAATCACCTGACAGCATGTTCTTGGCTGAGGAGCAGCCAGAGCTGTAGCTCCACTTAAAGAGATTGACTTTAGTCCACTGTATGCAGTTAAGGCCTAGCTTGATAATGCAACTTGATTGTCCATGATCTGATAGGATTTTCCAAACACAAGTGTGTCAAGAACTACATTTAGTATTTATGGAGCGATTTAATTAACCAGAAATAAGAATTAGCCAATATTCCCTTGACTGAATAATTAAAAAACTATAAACAGACTGAGAAATCATTTCCAGCAAGAAAAGCAAGAAGATTTAGATACAGTCATATTCAAAAAATTAGAATCTATTGGAGTCTTGGTTGTCAGATTCAAAGCACCTTTTTCAAATAAAAATCTTTAACTGTCTATGGCATGTAATATTCTGGTTTTAAGTGCTATGTTTCCATTTGCTGATAGCAGAAAATCATCATAACTAACAGAAATGAAGACCTGGAAACATCAGGCTGTGTGGAATTAATATATTTATTTTGTTCTCAAAGATCTGTGTCATACTGTTAGCTTAGCACGTAGCACCACTACACTCACGGTCTAATTTCAGCATGAGTTTGACAACTTTCAGGGTAACGGCCATCGCTGAAATGCACTGACAAGAACCTTGCCAGTTGGAGTTGCTAATTTAACCCATTCATTTTCCCAGGTATGTTCCATGTTATTTACCCGGTTGTGGATGTAGCTGTGTAATTTGATAAATTGGTTTATCAGATTAAATGGCAATATTTTAGTCTTGGATTGTGTGAAATAAATGTCCAAATAAAAAAAACGTATAGTCCAGCGTGATGTATATAGGTTTTTTCCTCTTTATGATGCATTTTTTGACTGATGTGATTTATATTCTGAAGTGATTTATAATCCGAAAAATATGGTAATTAAAATTTGAAGCATTTGCATGGCCACAAAAAATGTGTCCACCATTATTGTTTTGGGTGTGGGTAGACTAATCTGTCTAGGATGCAGATTTTATTCATAGTGCTGATGTCGGGGCTACACTTCCAGCTTCATTTTCTGTAAACTCGCAGCTGTCAAGATATCCCTGCATGTGATTCAAGGATGTTCAAAGAGAGCCCAGAGGTAGTATTATTTTCCGGTTTATGCATCGACAGAGATAATCTCATGATTCTTTTCATTTGTTTTTGGTTAAATTCAATACCACCACCCCTGCAAAGAATCTGCAGCACATTTTTTTTCTCCTTTTTTTACAGTCCCTATAAAACCTTTAAAAGCTTTTCCCTTTTTAACTTTTAAAATTTTAAAACCGTTTTCGCTAAGTGTTTGTCTCTCCATGACAGTGTTCCATCATGCATTCAGTCACAGGAACTCCACAGATTCCACATCCTCCATGCTTGCTCCGTTCCGGTCATGTACGTTCAAGTCCAACCAACTGTTCAACTACATTATTATTTTAATTAAGGAGAACAGTTCCACATTCTCCGTGACTACTCCAAACGTCTCCGTGGACAGGCCCGCCATCAAATTACGGAACAACTCCAATTTTCTGTTCCATTCCTGTCTGTCTATCCAATTCTAGTCATAGCAAGTGGTAGCTGAGTGGTAAAGTGATGTTGGCAGCATCATTGCTGACATGACCTAACGTTCAAAGCAGTAACAAACGCTAAAGACTATCGATCAATGCTCTAAATGCTTGAGTCTGACTCGTTCGAACGACGGGGACATGTGTCTGACTGAGATGCTTTTATACCCAGATGCAAGGTTATGTGAGAAAAGCATGTACCGGTGACGAAAATGTAATAAATGTGACATTAAAGTAGCACCCTTAGTGCTTAGTGCTCACAGTGCGGTGAGTTACACTTTAGCATCTCCTCCTTGGACGGTTTCATCACAATTACACACAATCAAACATTATCATTCAGATCAGTAATGTTACTAATATTAAATATTACTCTCCGAGCATTATAAAGCCTCTGTGGTCAGGAAAGTCCCCCAGATCATATCCAGTGATGCCAGACTGGGTGGGTTTCTGCCCATTTCGGTTTCTTTTCAAGACATAGTTTTAGAGCCTACATAATTGTTTTAGTAAGTTGGATTTACAATTTGTGTTGGTATTTGTCAGGATGCGGCCTGAAGGCTGCATTCTGAGCATTTCCTGCCTCCTCCCTTTCCAGCGCAGCTCTGATTGTTCTTTGTTGCCGGCTCGTAATGTTCAGTTACTCCAACACCATGCCTGTCTGCTCCTGTCCTCCCGTCATGGTTCCCGTCTGGTCAGTTTAGTTTCTGTTTGCTGCGCTGCTGGTTTCCGCTCCTGTGTTCTTGGTCTCTGGTCTTCACTCCCGATCCTGCAGCAGCGCAGCTCCTCCGTTTCATGGACAATCTACTCCGTTCTGTACCTGTCAGCCAGCTCCTGCATCCTACATTCCTGTCTGATAACTGACTCTGGTTCTTCATGTCATCACCATCCACTGTTGCAATAAACTCTCTTAAACCAGCTCTGTGTGTGCGTGCTCTGTCCGGGTTCATCCAAAGACAAAATCATGACAGTATTGGATAAAATTTTTTGCAGTATTATTGGGAAAGCAGTCTTAGTGTGTAGGTTGTTTGGTTGCCTGATTATATACAAGTTGGGGAGCCTGTCATAATGTTTGATCTTTGATTTAGTGCAGTTGTGCGCTTATGACTTGTTCACGTGAAACAAAGTAGATACAAGCAGCACACAAACACTAGAAAACCTCCTCAGTGAGGGGTGATCATAGGCAGAGAAAACTGAGTCCAACAGGCTGAGCAAACAGGAACTGGGAGCGTCAAAGCGGAAGTGCATAAATACAGGATGAGATGTTCTGCCCGTGATGAATTGGCTGAGGCAGGTATATGTAGATAGGGGAACAGGGGAGCAGAGCTGGCAGTAATTAATGGAAACAGGTGGAGCTGGTCTGACGGATTAACTGATGACTGAGGAGTGGCCTGAGCTGATTGGGTGGTGACAGATGGCTGGGAGGGGACTGAGCTGATAGAATAATAACTGGTGCCTAAAAGGAACAATAAACATTCCAGGATAGTTCAGAAATAAACACAAAACCATGACAAGCACAGTAGCAAACTGACCTAAAACTGTGAAAATGTAATCAAAAACATAAATATATCTAAAACTAATTAAGTTGATGGGCAGTTTGCCAGTTGCATAACATCAAAAAGGGTACTGACCTATACTTGGGTCCAGGAGAGGGTTACAGCACTTACACTGACAAAGAATGATTACCTCTGAACTTCCAAAAAGTGCTTTAAGTAATGCAACTAATTTGTAAATGGAAATTGTTCTTCCTAGCCATAAAAACTACTTGAAACACTAGAAACCTCTTATTAAGTTCAGTTGTCATAGGAATACACAGTCTAAACCAAAATTGGTTTCACACATTTCTCTGACAGAAATGTAAATTAGAGGTAACAAAATGTGAGCTTGTAAGCATATAGAAGGCAGGGCATCCAGCAGAAAAGACTTGTCGAAATCTGTTTTGTTTACAGCAGGTAAATAATGATGGATGAGCCTCATCCGTGAATCTTCATTTTCAATTAAATTCAATGCTATTTATATAGCAACAATTCACAACACACATCATCTTAAGGCACTTTACAAAGTCTAATTCTATCAAATCATACAGACAGATTTGTCAAAAAGTTTCCTTTCGAAGGTGTCATGATTTGAGGTTTTGTTTGTGTTTTTTGGACTGACTGATCCTTCCCATTTCCATGCTCATCTCACCCACCACCCACTCTCCATAATCAACGTCACCTGCTGCCACTTATTATTATCAAGTCATTCCACCTGGTACTCCGCCTACATATACCTGCCACACTCGCCACCCCCTGTCAGAGCTTCTCTTCTCGTCTCACTGCCTGCATGAGCTTTTCCTCAGTGTTTGTGTAACGCAGCCTGCTGATCCTGTGGATCTATTCTTGCTCTGCCCTCACTAGTGCTTGTGTGTGCCATCTGCTTTAGGTTATTTCTGGGGATTTTATACCTTGCTCTGCCTTCGCTGGGGAGTCTTCGGCTACGCCTAGTCATCTGCCTGCTTCTGTCGCATTGTTTAGTCAAGTCTGCCTGCATCATCCGGTCACATCTGCCTGCATCATCCGGTCACATCTGCCTGCATCATCCGGTCACATCTGCCTGCATCATCCGGTCAAGTCTGTCTGTGCCTGCATCATCTGGTGAGCTCCTGCCATCTACCTTGATCAGCCTTTACTGCCATTGCCTGCCGCCACCTTCAAATTATCCAAAAAAAACTTTAAGAAAATATTACCCCATGTCCAGCTTCAATAAAGCTGCCTCCTCATTCTAGGGATAAGCAGAGTTGACCTCAGGACACCCCCCAATAGCCACGACGCCTAAGCTCCCGGGAGCCGCAGACACAAGCCTGTGGGCTATGCTGGCAGCCAGCTACACCGGAGCGTATCCAGCCCCACGAAGCAGCCGCCAGGAGCGAGCCGGCGCCCGCCTGAGAACCAAGCCCTGGACACCGAGGACTACCAACGCACCAGCGGGCCATGGTGCAGGATGGGGGGGGTGGGCTCCACACTTAGTGGAGACCTGAGATGTCCCAGGACAGGGGGCTGTCCAAACCCAACCTGACAAAAAGTCAAACAGATTTTCTACATAGTATATATTTGGAGACGGCACTCTGGCCAGTCAGCTTATTAAGCATTACGTTTTAAAGGCTATTTTCTTTATTTATAAATGGCTGGTTATACTATCTGAATTTTTCAGTATTGCTATAACCAATGTTAAATATCAAGATTTCCAAATATGTTAGAAAACACACAGGCATTTATAGGGTGTCGTAATAGTGTCATGATGCAGTTTTGGCCTGCCTGCTTTCCCACAAATTCTCAGCATTTTCACCTCTCAGGCAGCCCAGCTCTCACTCCACCTCCTCGTTAGTGCCACCTGTCAGCTCCTAATCAGCCTGGACTCTTTCCACCTGCGAGCCTCTCTATAAAAGCCTCTATAAAAGCCTCCCTCAGTCTTCATTCTCCACCCAACCCTCTTCTGTCAGTCAGAGATCTTCCCACGTCTGTTCTGTCAGAAGTTCCTCACATCGGCTGTCAGAGATTTTCCCACGTCTACAGCCCCTGCGTTCTAAGGTCTCTCTCTCTCTCCTGCGCTGCTGGATCTATTGCAGCCCCTGCACACTCCAAGTAAGCTCTCAGATGTGCTGCTGATTCTCCTGCTACCCCAGCGCTTCTATAGCCTGGGTGCCATTCCGAACTTAGTCCCGCCCACAACGTTTTAGGTCGTGAAGTTCGGTCTGGCATTGCTCAATACTAGCGCGAGTATGCTCGCCCAATATCTGGCGGGCCAATCAAATTGTCAGGGCGGGCTTTATACGATGATGGACAGATGATCAACAGTAACGTAATGAACCACGTCACCAAAGCGCGCTTGGTTTGAATTTGTTTCGTGAAAGAAGCAACTGAAATGGACATCACGGCGATGCAACTCGGCGTGAACGACGAGGTGGATATAGCCAGCGGTCGTTGCCAGCTCCTTTTCGGAAGCCCGGAATCCTGGCTGCTGAACAACAAGTGGAGGGACATGCTAGGCTCCAATGTTTTTCAAGCCAACGTTATAGGTATCGTCGTGGACGAAGTTCATCTAACTTACAAATGGTAAGAGATCATCTGACTGTCTGACTTAGTAAATAACTCGCAATGTCGTGATATGAATCCCATGTTGTAAACATAGTAGGTAACGTTGTACGTTCGCTAATTCAGACTATTCAACTATGCGTCGCTTAACATACGGCGCACACTCCGTTGCTCTTATTGGTTGTAGGTCTATCCAATTGAGTGCAGAGGAATTTTTTTTTCCTGGTTCGTTCGAAACAGGCCCCATAATCACAGCTCTATGGAGCAGTATCAGACTCAAATTCTGACTAGAATTGAGTATGACCATGTCAGGCTAGCGCTTCTACGCTCCACGTAAGCTCTCTGCTGTGCTGCTGATTCTCCCGCTACCCCAGTGCTCCAAGTTCTGCTCGGGTCCCGTCCCGAAGCCCTCCAGCAGCTGCAGTCTTCCAGCTCAGTCATCTTCATCCTCCGGCTCCTGCTCTGTCAAGACTCTGCTTTGTTCTCTGTCCACAACTCATCCTCACTTTAATAAAACTCTTAAAAACTAAGCTCTGCGTGCGGCTGAATTCCGGGTTCATCCGAAAAATCCTGACAAATGGTTTCATGTGATTTTAGATGGCATCTGAAGAAGAGAAGTCATACTCTGGTTTCAGAGATAATGCAGCAATAGACAGTAGCGGTTTTGAGTGAACTGTGGAGCCGACAGTAAGAAAAAAAGAAATTAAAAATAACCTGTGCCCCAAAAGTGGTTTTCCATTGTCTATCATATTACTGTGTGAGGAATTGGCACCTCTTCCAGCTGCAGACGCCCTGCTTGCTGTGAGATGATGCTGCAGCCATACAGACTATACAGAGGCAGACAGGCTGGAGGCTAAAAGAGATGAGGAAAGACCATGAGGAGGAGCAGTTCACCTCTGGGTCTCTCAAATGGACCAGGCAACGAAGCTGCGTGGAATCCACTCTATTGTGCAATGGTCTTACGGAGTTAGTGGCTAAAGTCAGTCAGACCAAGGGGCGGGGTGGCCAGGGAGGTTCCGAAGGATTCCCAACTGGCCCGTCTGTTTCAGGCCAAACCGGTCAGTGGTCGAACTGTTTTTTCTTCTTTCTACCCACTAATAAACCGCCGCCGTGGTCAGGCGCAAAGCGGCCCTCACAGCCGCAGGTGCTGCAGTATAACATCAAGCTAAGTCAATCTGATATTTTGCGAGATCCAAACAGCCCCTCATAATAAAAGAAAAAGCAAGAAAGAAACTGGAGCGGGTTAAAGTAGCAAAGATGATGAAAAGAAAGGAGAAAGAAGTGGAGGGGTTGCTCGGAGGGGTTAATAATAATAATTGAACTTTATTGATCTCACAATGGAGAAATTCACTTCTGCATCTTAACCCATCCCCTGGGGTAGCAGTGGGCTGCCACCGTGCGGTGCCTGGGGAGAAATCAGGGGTTAAGGGTCTTGCTCAGGGACCCAGAGTGCAGGCTGTGGGGATCGAACCGAGCACTTGCAACCTTTTCAGAGGGCAAGCACGCTGCTCTAACCACTAGGCCATGACTCTGCCCGGAGAGTAATTTAATGTAGAGCCGCCACTGGCAATAGAACATGTCAGAGTCTTGTCTGAATGAGCAATATGATGGATTTCGTTCACAGCTTGTGACTGCAGTCTTTTTGTGTGTGTGTGTGTGTGTGTGTGTGTGTGTGTGTGTGTGTGTGTGTGTGTGTGTGTGTGTGTGTGTGTGTGTGTGTGTGTGTGTGTGTGTGTGTGTGTGTGTGTGTGTGACTTTGATGAATATCCTGTAGTCTTAAATTTTTAGGCATTTTACAAAGGGGATGCATGTGATAAAGCAAATGTCTGCAGCATTCGATCAAACCCCTGTCCACATTTTTAATGGAGACCCATACTTTCAATGAGCAGGAACTGCGTTTGATCCATATTATTTTAGTTCTAAGGTTAGAAATGTTTAAACTGAAGTTGATGCCACATTACTCTAACTGTGGTCTCATTTTAAAAATGCTGAAAATCTGCTTGGCTGCCTATAGCCAAGCAGGCGCAAGGTTGTGCAGCTCTGAAATTTTGTCACTTGGGGCCGCGCACGCAAGTTTCACTGAAAATGGGTGAATTCAAGAGAGCTCTGACTGAGCAAGTGTACCTGCGCGTACCTCAAATGGGAGGTTTCAAGTAGCCCTTTGTTAAATGCTATGTTGTTAATGTGTATTCTGTGATTGAAGCAGCAACACTATGTGCAATTGGCATACTTTCAGGAGTGAGTTTATTGACCAAGTTTGTGGGTACAAACACTTGCAGAACATTGTAGGAAGCGCTAGAGGTCGTTCACAATTATTAACATTTTCAAAAGTGTACAAAACACACTCTCTTGTACTATGCAAACACTGTTTACCAGGTAGAAAATATACACGAAAAACCTGTCACACTTACAATCACATGCAGTGTTTTTTGACAGCTGTGCATTAGTTGTATAACGTCCCATTGCATTAAACACACCAATGATTTAAAAACCACTGTGTTTTGGAAGTCGGCACGCATGCACACTCATTTTCTAAGCTAGCACAGCCTTCCGGCGCGTGCTGTTTCGGCAACTCGAATGCCCTGCCTATTAAGTTTGTTGCAGGAGAACAGCAAAATCTGCTAAAATCAAAGTATTTAACTAGTAATCATTAGCCCATTTTCCATTGCCATCCCCAGGATTTAAACCCCCAGGCTTTGGTTTCACGGGGTAAACCAAAGCCTGAAATGAAACATGACTGTGAGATTAATCGGTCTCTCTAAATCGCCTTTAAGCGTTTTTATCCATGACTGTTTGTCCTGTGTGTCTCCGAGTTGCCTGGTGATGGACTAGTGACCTGTGCAGGGTGTACTCAGCCTCTTGTCCAATAACTACTAAAGATATGCCAATTATTTTATTTTTTAACCTTTTTTGGATTTGCCCTGTCCTAGATGACAAAGTGTCTTCACCAGCATATTGCCCTCTTTTTTACTTGTGATATTTTGCTTGAAATCCCAACATGTGGAAAATACAGATTGACAGATGTATGCACTGACTGAGGAGAATGCCTCTTAGTTTTATAAAGATTGTCACAGGTCGTGCAGGATCTTCCGATTTTTAAACATCACGCTGTTTCTGCTCAGCATGGAATTTGTTTCCTAAAGCAGCATCTAGTTGCTGTTTTAGAAAAAGAAGAGCACCACTTTCAGTTGCTACATTAAAGACCAGGGACTATTAGAGAGAAGGGCTGATCTAAATCTATCATCGCTGTGGCCCTGAGATGACAGCATCAGACACATCCACATCAACCTGCCGAGGTATTGGCAACAGCTTCATGGGGAGTAATGCTCGCGTGACTTCAGTTATCTTTTCAACCTATTTTGGGATGTTTTGTAAAAAAGGCTGCCACTTTTTTAAGCTGTTCAGTTTTGTTGTTATCTTGTATGACACGCCTGACGCCACGATCTGTGCTCAAATATCTATGTCAGGGACAATCACAACAGAAATAATCGTCTGTGAGGAGAGGAACAATATATGCTGAATTATTAGGTGGCCATATTACATACACCAGGTTCCATGAGTCAGAACACTTAGGCTAAAGAGAATGCAGCAGACGTCTTTCCCTCATACACACACCATTGGAGTCAATATATAATTCCCATACATCCAACAATATTCCATTAAGTAATTGGTACCCCCAATGTATGGAATGAGATTGTATTACAAGAAAGAACTCAATTTAGTACTTCAGTAAAATATTCACAATCACTTCATTTAAGACAAACAATAGTTCAGACATCATATTTAAAAGTGGTTATGTGGCGTACTTTCCAAATCAATGACTCATTTAGAAAAATCTGTCTGATTAGTAGAAATTAATGAGCCCTCCCATGACAAGAGTTCTGGCAGCTTTCTCTGTTTTTTGTGGCACTACAGCAAATCTGGCTTTAGATTCTGGTCAAATACTTTGCAGCTCCCAGAAATAAGGAGAAGGGATCTGCTGGTGTGCCAGTGCAGAAGGAGCAAAAGCTGTTGAGCTCTCTGACAGCTGCAGCTGGTGGAAGGAGAAAAAGGGAATATTGGAAAGTGACTTTAAACATGTTTATCCTCCTCAAAAGCCAGAAACATTTGAGTAAAAAGGCTGCATCTTTAAAGACAGGAACCAAGATTGTTCCTGTTATACTGGGTTTTACTGTTTTGACCATAACTGCTTGTGTGATAGAGTTCAGAACAGCATCATTATGCCCAGTACAGTATAACCACTTAGTTCAAGCCATATAGTTCTGCACACTGTTTAAAACAGTCAACCATATTCTTACTGTCTAATATTAATTAGCACATCAGTTAATACCCAAATTATTTCATTCTGCCTAAAGTCAGAATACTGAAAGAGATAATTTTATCACTTTTTTCAGATTCTGAAGTTTCCATAAATTTCTCTATTCTTTGGTAGAAGTCAGTAGTAGCTTATTAATAGGGGGCGCTAGGGACGTGGCCATCAAAATTTTAGCAAAAAATATAAAAACTGTAAACATAAAGTACCAAATAAAAACTAATTATCTCAGCTGTTCTCTCATAAGATGTCTGATTTTTGATATTTCAGCAGTCCCATTCCATTTTGGGTTTATATGGGGTTATCTTATGTATAGGCTTAATTACATACAGAATGTTTGAATGATGATGGGCACCGGCCTGATGAGTATGTGTGTATGTCTTTAAACGTTTTGCTTACATGTGACTTGTTCTTTGCAATGTGCACATGCCCAATCACTGATATTTGTCGTTACTCTCACCATACCTTTTCACTCTTTACACCTCAGACTTCCAATACAAGACAGACTCATGTCACCTGCAGAAATAATCAGATGACTCTGCAGTTGCTGGGTGGATCAGAGATGGACCAGAAGCTGATTATTGTAGATTTCAGGAGAAACAGGAATAGTCTAACACTGTTACCATACTGGGTGAAGTGGAGGTGGCAGAGGAATTTAAATACTTTAGTGTTCACTGGACAACAAACTGGACTGGATATGGAACTGTGAAGTCTTCAAGCTCTGCCTCTTCAGCTTCATTTTCTGGAAGTCATAGTGATCGAATTGAGGAGCTCCTCAAAGTGAAACTCCCACTGTCCGACAATGTCCTTAGACCAGTTCTTCAGTTCCCCCTCCCAAAGCATACACAGCTTGGGATGTTACCTGTTTCCCTTTTCTGAGAATGTCGGGTGAAGTGTCTTGCCCAAGGCCACAACAACTGAGATGGTCAGAGCGGGGGATCGAACCGGCAACCCACCAGTTACTCCTGCACCAATGTCGCCCCAGTATTGTGCATGCTATGTATAGTACAGCATGATATACTATATCATGAAAATATTGGCCTGCTAAAGAAGTACCTTTTTTATAATTCAATAATTTTTATAGTTCAATAATTATTTACTGTGCCAATAATACAGTATCAGCTAGGCTCCAATCTCTAATGGTTTATAGGAGGTAGCATGTAAGACACATTCTGGAAACGTAAAAATCTAGGCTAAAGTGAGTGACAGAAATTTACTACGGAAACATTAATACGGAGAAAATTGCACTGCCTTTTAACAGGACCCAGTGCATATTTATGTACAGAGAATGGTCTGGGTGTGTTCAAATTAATGTGTGTGTGTTTGGGGGGTGGAGGTGGTCAGGGGGATACCTGCTAATGCGTTGTCCTTTGCAGGTATTCCAAGCTGACAGATAGTCCCAGCTTGAAGCTTTCCCTGGAAGCCTTGGATGAAATGACACAAATAATGAGCTGCATTATCAATCACAGGCAGGGGGTGGCTGATTCTCTGCGTGTCACACATGCTTTTAGCTTTTGCACGCACACACACACACACACACACACACACACACACACACACTTTAACAAAGAGCCTACAGCAAAGACAGCAGAGAAAGCGCATGGTCGCCTCAGAGAAGAGCACAGAGATCATTACCTAAACAGCACTTTCATTCAGCTCATGGCTGCCAAAGCAGATTGAACTTATGCTGCCATACTGTGACCAGTCGAGACAGATAACGACAGGAAATGATGAAAATCACAGAAAATAAACACAGCTGTTCCAGCGTAAGAGTTTAAAACAGAACGGGGCCTGACTGCAACTAGGTAAACCGGCTTCATTTGGCTGAAACTGTTAATGAGAGCTACAGAACAGAGACATTTTCAGATACATGACACAGCTAGGAGACTAGACTTCTGTCCACTCTGCTTGGATCTATGCATACACACAGTTTCATACATCTAGTAAAAATGTACATATGGCAAAAAAACGAAAGTGACATACACCAGAAAAACCCTACCTGTATAAAACCATGCGCACACACATAGCACGAAATTTTCCTTTATAGATCACAGTTGTACCTTAAAGAATGCGGGCCTGGTTCCACCTCATGTTCTACCATCGACAGAACCAGATTCAACCATAAATCAATGCAAAGACTGTCATGAATGGAAATGTGTAGTTAAATGAGTCCGCTGATTTTTTTTCCTAATGGTGTAATGGCAACCAAGGAGAAAAAGCAAAGAAACGGTGAAAAAAATTCACAGACAGAAGTTTAATTAAAATGAAAATCAGAGGTAAAAGCACAGATATTTTCCACATTTGTAGAACTTGTGAAGTTGATTCAGTTTTTAATAAGAAGGCAAATTGAAAGCTGTTGCGATGACCTGGATAACTGATAATTTGCACAGGCAAGTTGATCGTAGTTTTAAGTCGGAGGAAAACCTCATGAAAATTCCTCTGAGGCTGTGAGCCCAGGAGGAATGATGTTTCTCCCGATGATGAAGAACTCCCTGAACACTTGCAAAAAGCATTTTAGGAAGCTGCGATGCTCCACACCTAAGCGCCGCATGGTGTGCGAGCACATAGGGGATGTAGCCACTGTCCCCTATAGGTTTTAGCCGAATGCGGTGCTTGGAGTCTAAAGCGGCATATTAGCCAGTTATGTCAACTGGCCAGGAAATATTTTATTGCAAAAACCACGGTTTATCCTAATTCTCCCATTTGCAAGGTCCTTCAGCAGTCCTGAAGCATCCACCGTGCAGCATTATGCTTGAGTGTTTTTGACTTTTTACAACAGTTAAAGTAAATGCCTCACACCTTGTCACAATTTATCAGTGGTGGGTTCAGCTAAACAAAAAATTAGCTTTGTGAACTCCACATAAAAATATTAGCTTTGCAGCCGTTAAACCAAGATAAATAAGGACACTTCAGGAAGCTAACGCTAGCTGCTAATTGCTAACTGCTAACATATGGCTGTCAGGCTGTGTCACACATCTTCAAACAAAAGGTGCTGCACGCATGCACATCACAGGATGAACGTGCTCAGCGCGGCATGTCTGAGGCAATAGCTGTTTTAATTCAGAATAAATGACTTTCAAACTTTAACTTTTACACGGCAGTGGAAGCTTATGAGAAGAATGTTCTAACCACACCCTCTGTGCGCAGACTATAACATTTAGAAAAAAATATTGCACACGAGTCGAGAAGCCATTCCAGTGTTGCCAGTTATTGTGTGAGAAACAAGCAAGTTTGTAAACTATATATTAAGATGCAAACCAAGCATTTAGTTTTCAAATTAAATATTTAACTCCAAATTAAATGTTTAGTTTACAAACTAAATGTTTACTTTGGAGCTAAATATTAAGCTTATTTAAATATTAAACTTGGAACTGTGACTTATTTATATATTTATGAATAACAAAAATATGAATAATGAACCCTGCCTTTTATGTCATATGACAGGCTAAATACATTTTGCTGTAAATCTTTCATTGTATAACTTTACAAACGGAACCCCAAAGACCTACCAGCAGGGATGAAAAATATTCAGATAATAATTGACAGACAGAACAAAGCTAAGAGACGGCTGTCTTAATGGGAAAACATATATTTTATCAAGAGCGACACAAACGTAAACCTTGTAAACATCCCTTAGCTTACCTGTGTCTGCTGTCCTCTTGACGTCTCCTTGGAGTTTTTCATGTAACTTCGTAGCCCAGCCACTTTTCTGGCATCGTGTGGTCTTTTATCGGTCTTTTGTCCACGATATTAAAAGAAGAAACATACAATTGTTTCGGTGGTTTCTTCAAATTTACAGCTTTTAACCACAGGCGGAGGGATATCTCATTCCTTGGCTGGGGGTGAAGGAAGTAGGGCACCTCGTATCCACAGCTCTTGTAACTGGACAAACGATCCCGGCCTTCCATGAAATCATAACGACGAGTAATTTGGTACGAAGTAGCTGCATGAGTCGCTGTCCAGCTAACCCGGCAGTGACAGGAAGTGACGCATCGGAAGTCTCGCACGAAAAACCGTCACTCACTGTCTCCGTATTTCCGTTGAAAATAAGGTGGATACTAGCGAGCATAAAGTAAAACTTGATCCATTCCCATAAATTTGCCATTTTACTTCCCGAGTAGATGACGAACATGCTTCTTCTTCATCTTAAATGAGTCAGACTAAAAGCATACTACCTCCACCATCTGGTGATAAAGTTATCACGTTTATACAATATAATTATCACTTTTATACAATATAATTATCACGTTTATACAATATATCACGTTTATACAATATATCACGTTTATACAATATAATTATCATGTTTATACAATATAATATCACGTTTATACAATATATTTATCACGTTTATACAATATAATATCACGTTTATACAATATAATTATCATGTTTATACAATATAATTATCACGTTTATACAATATAATTATTATGTTTATACAATATAATAACCAAGTATACTGAGAAGCTGAAAACAGCACCACTTTGTTTTTTTTGGAGCTGTGACTCTTACTGCTTAGAGAAGTCTGTGTGGATGTGTATTGAGAGCCTGGATGTGATGTAAATGGCGGATGAATATCTTGTTTTGAACATTAGCGTACTTACAGTTATCAAAAGCCAATTAAATGGACGATAACCAGTCCGCAAACAATTTCTAAACTTAGCTTGAATGATAATTCGATGAACAAAAAGTTATTCCTGCAATTACGTATTTTCATATTATCCCGACTGTGCCCGCCACTGCAATGTTTGTGTTAATCTGTGGAACACCTCACCCTCATCAGTGAGAGGAATGTGATGGTAGAAAACCCTAATAAAATTCTGAGTTTTACTAAAATCTAAGTTAGCTTATGAGCATTTTTTATTTATTTGAAAGGTCCTTTTGTATAGTTACATGTCACCAGCACAAGCATGAAGTTTTATAATGCTTATAATAAAGTTGTTCTATGATTAAAGATATGGAGTAAAACTGAATGTCCGAGAGGAATCATCATGTAGTTTGACTGCAATTCACCACTTTACCATCTGAGTCGCCAGTTTCCTCCATCTTCAAAATGAGCGTACGCATGGGTCAGAGTTGTCAGGAGGACCACACATTTTCCCATCAAGTTTTTTTTCTTTTTTTTTTTAAATAGATCACAACGTTTGCGTGGAAAGTGTTGTAAATCTTGGAGTAAGCTTCAGGCCCCATTTTGTGCATACGCAAGCTTTATAAATGAGGCCCCTGTACATTTCCGAAGTTAGGAACAGGCAAGAAACATCTCATCCCGGCCACATCTCACCTCTGCTACAACATCTTCCAACTAAAAGAGCACTGTACGCCATTACCAACAGACCCATCCCCAGACACTACATCCTCTGTGCTTGTTCTGGAGGATTCACATCTGACTGTTATGTTAATTAATGAGAAGTTCCACAATCTTTGTGACTACTCCGAACGTTTCGGTAGAGGGACCCGCTCGTTCACCGTCCAATTTACGGAAAAACTCCAATTTTCAGTTCCATTCGGGTCCTTCGGGTCAAGCTCCACAATTCCAATCATAGCAAACAGGAAAAAGAACATCGACATCTGGTTTGTCAAAGTTAATTAGTGTAAACAGAGATTGTTAACCACAAATTAAATACATCTTTTTAATATTCACAATAAAATGATTTTTTTTACTTAAATATCGGATACAAACCGTTTTTTTTCGGGGTTAGGAACTGTTTCTTCCCACAAGCCATCACCCTAATGAACAGCTGAATCTGATAAAAAAAGCTGTTGATTTTGTCAAATTCTTCGTACAGTATGTGTACACATACCTGTTAAATAAAGCTGATTGTGGTTTTTGTGTGGTTGCTTTATATTGTTAACTGGAGAGGCAAACCTCTGGCCCCGGGCCATATAAGGTCCTAAGAACCATTTTATGCGGCCCGCTAAATTCAAAGATGCATAAAATAATTGCATCAAAAGATAAAAAAAAAAACATTTTAATTATAACCAACTGTCATTTCAGGGATAAACATCACAGCACTGAATATATCTGAGCCCTGATTAGGGTCAGTGAACAAAACATGTGTGGTCAAGCATCAGCGCAACAAGTGTTTGAGGACTGACACGTTTGCTGGTGAACACAAAAAAACGTATGGGAAAACCGAATGCGGATTTTCCAATGAAATTAACGAGGGTGGATGTTGGTTGTAGAAGGGAAAAGCAAACTTGTGTGTCTAGTTTCTAATGCAGCCCTGGTGGGAATGAAAAAAATTCAATCTGAAGCTGCATTACACAAAGAAACACCGGAGAAGGTCATGGACTGAAAAGCTGAAATCAATTTGTAATACCCAAATAGAGAGACATAGGGTCCACCTTATGTCAAAAGTTAATTTATGGCCCCTATGACCCTTATATGACCTATTGACTTATGACACATGTCACCCCCCTTCCAAAAAATATGATTTATGACACACACACACACACACACACACATTCCCGCCGCAGGGCCACACACACATTCCCGCCACAGGGCCACACACACACACACACACACACACACACACACCAAAAAAAGTCAACTTAACTGTATACTTACTGTATAACTGTATACCCTGGAAATCTTTGTATTTTATACTGGATATTTTCAACCCATCTATTGAATTTAGTGCACTAGTTGATCTTTTCTTCATAAGAGAACAGCAAGCACTGCAGCCAAAATATGCCTTTTTTGACCTGCTGTATATTAGCCAGTCACTTTTAAGTATTTATTTGCCTATTTATTTAATTATTCTTTTATATATTTAATCAATCTTTAATGCATATGGTAATGGTCAAGAAATGTGTTTTTGTGTGGTTACTTATAATCAAATGTGTAACTTTAGTCGTATAAAGTGTCAGACTTATACTCTGTATTTGCAGGATGGGGAAACTTTATTGTTTAGAATGAAAACTTGTCTCTTGACACTAAAGGGCTGTGGTTGATGACATTACACATATTATCTATATAAATCTGTAGCTCATACAGAACAACGGAAAAGAAAAAGGAGGCAATAAAATAAAAAACCATCTCATGCAGGCTCTACTCTTATTTCGCCAATATCTCTTCAGTTCTTTCTCCCCTCTCTTTTTAGCTAAAAGAGGGTCAGTGGTGGCGAACCATATGGCTCCAGCCGGGGCAGTTTGTTAAAACAATAACCTCAATGCGTCTGTTCGAGGCGTCGATGTGTCTGAACATCATTCAATCAGACCTGTAAAACCCAGCAGGACACTTCACCGTGTTCTTAGAATCAAACGGTTTCCACCCCTCCCCTGCAGGGCCAGGTGTCTGTTAGAAACACCGGTTATAGCAATAAAAGTGAGTCCGACAATGGCGTGGCGCCAAGACGCGGCTCTTCTCAACTGGTTTCCTTATATAGGACATTTTGACCAATCTGTATAATCTGACCCAATCTGTATAATATGATTGAACTTGATTTTGTAAAGTGCCTTGAGATGACATGTTTCATGATTTGGCGCTATATAAATAAAATTGAATTGAATTGAATTGAATTCTTACACCTTTTCGGCCTCCAGCGCAGGTTCCTACAATAGGTCGAGTGGGAGAATAGACTGCGCCCCGCCGCGTTGCGTATCAATCTGCATATCAGCATACTATGCGCCCAGGAAATAAAATAAGATCAGACTTTTTAGACGCTGGGCGAAACATCCGCCAGACTCGGGATCAAACGGTTTCCACCCAACCCCTGCTGCGTTACACCTCTTCAACAAAGCATACAGGCGCCGTTGATCTACAAGATTCTGGCCTCCCATGACACCCCTTAGGAGGCGGGCAGATTAGAGCTCGCGGGTTTACTTTTAAAAAACCTTTTAAAAACTATCAGTCTGAACTTAGTCTTAACGCGACAGGTAGCTGATTCCTGCAGCATGTCCCATGGCCCGTCAACACATAGAGTCACGGCTCAGATACATTCCGATGGGCTCACCAAATCACAGGAGTATAACCAAATCACCGCCGGTGAGTAAACATTTTAAGGCTTTATTTTTATCTACAACCAATAGCTACTTTTTTTTAGCTCTCAGGTTGCAAGGTTGTTCAGTTCCCCCCGTGACGCTAGGGGAAAGACTATGTATCACGTGATAAGCCTGGTCAAATGACGCTGAGGCGTTCAAGAACGCTTTGTTTTCCCGAGCTTTGCAACGGCTCACAGAACATCATTTGGTCCCTTGGTATTAGTACTATATATATATATATATATATATATATATATATATATATATATATATATATATATATATATATATATATATATAAATAATATTTTTCAGGGCCCACGCCTCGAGAGCTCAAAGGAATCGACTTTACCCAGTCCGATTTTGGTGAGAAGTCTTTCAAGCTCATATTGATTTTATTTTAATACTAGCCCTAACCATATGTTTGTAACCATTTTTTATTTTTATTTCTGTATTTCAGATTTAAACAGGTGCATGGACGAATATTACAGCTCTTCCAACCCGGTCAATACTAACTGTTATGCAGGAGAATTAGCGAGCATTCTCCCTCAACCGGGCAGACAGCGAACGCCTCGTCAAAATCGACTGCGTCGCAAGAGGAGATGTAGTGGGTCTGCGCGACAGAGGACCGGAGAACCTGACGATGCATACATTGTGATCAGTCCACCTGAGTCTCCTGTTCGAGAAGTTGTGAATTCATCGGTTCAAACCGTTCAGGACCCACACGGCTTCAGCAACCGAGAAGCTAATCAGCGAACGGCTAACCAGCAAACGGCTGACCAGCGAACGGCGATTCACGCAGCAAACTCTGTCTCTGTACGTTTTATTTTCTTCAGTAGCGGCTCACTCTGTAACCGAGAATATACCGGTTGAATCTCCGCCAGCAGCGGATCCTCCGTCCCCAGCTTCTACAGCGCAGTTACCCTGTAAGTCGACAATTGGTCATTGTTATTTTTATATTTTATTTATTTATTAATTTATTCTGTGTGTTCATATTTATGGCAGCACCGGCAACACAGGGGGACATACTTATCCCGTAATCTCCAGTTTTGACCCCGCCATCACAGGATCTTCCTCTCGACACCTCAATCCCTCAACCGGAAGGTAAATGACATCTGTTTGTTACTATTTTATTCTGTTTTTTCTACTTTATTTTATAAATTATAAATAAAATTTCTTCAACAGCCACACAGGGGGACATAGCAATCGAGCCATCAGAGCATCCTTCTCCCCACACCTCAACCCCTTGCTTGAATAACCTCCGTTCTTCTGTCCTGAAGCTGCAACAAGACATCGGCCGAATAATCACCAAAGCTTGTGCTGTGAAAAGGATTATTCAAGGTATCTTAATTTCAAAGCTTTCATAGAATTAGTTTGTGATATATTAAATGTATTCAATCCTGATTACGTTAAAAATCTAATTATATTCTATTTATTTTTATTTGTATCACAGAAACCTCAACGGTTATTGAGCAAATTCCGTCGTCAGGAGACAGAGCACAGCTTTACTGCATGCATGCTGGAGAACTTGTGAGATCCTGCCAGATTTTGCTGAATCAGCTGTTCCGACCGCCAGCATTGGACCGTACAGCAAGTGAACAGATACGCCCTTGCTTGAATAACCTCCGTTCATCTGTCCTGAAACTCCAACAAGACATCGGCCGAATAATCATCAAAGCTCGTGCTGTGAAAAGGATTATTCAAGGTATAATTTACTTTCAAAGTGTTCATAGAATTAGTTTGTGATATATTAATTTTTATTCAATCCTGATTACGTTAAAAATCTAATTATATTCTATTTTTTATTTGTATCACAGAAACATCAGCGGTTGTTGAGCAAATTCCGCCGTCAGGACACAGAGCACAGCTTTACTGCATGCAGGCTGGACAACTTGTGACATCCTGCCAGATCCAGGTGGACCAGATGTTCCAGTCGTCAAGACTGCACTCAGTGTAATCAAGTAAATTGTGACCTCTGTAAAAATGGGGAGCCAGCAAATGAGAGATGCTTTAAATGAAATGTTGAAAGCTGTAAACGAATTACAAAATATACCTGTTCATGATACGTCTGGGGTTCTGCAACAATTAAACGTTTCATTCTCTCAACCCTCCTCCCCGGAAAATGATTCGCTACACTTTGAGGAGCAAGTTACAGATGTTTTAAATGAAATCACGAAAATGGTTAACGAGCGTCAAAATATACCTGTTCAGGATACGTCTGGGTCTGCAAATTTACATGAAGGTAATGGTTCTCCTGACAGACATCATGTTCACACGGACCACGGTTGGAATTATGAGCGTTTATCATCGCTAGAACAAGCCCTCCATCAATTAAACGCATCCTTCTCTCATACTCAGCAGACCCCTACATCCAGCGTCCAGCGTGAACGCTTCAATGTTACAGAAATAAGACGCTCTTTAAACATCACCGCTTTGCAGCCTGGTGAGATTACAGATGCATATGAATTTTACACACAAGTTTATGATGTTCTGGCTGACCTTGCAGAATCTGTTATACCTCTGACCTCCCGTAACGACATTATTCAGCTTGAATTAAGCGGGGACGGTTGATGGTGAAGGTGATTCAATTTTGCCTGCATTTCATTAATTTTTAGACAACTTAAAACAATCTAACGAGGAATTAAACGACAACTTAGAAATAGTCCTTCAGGTTGTAAGTACGCCAAGCGGGGGTGCAAAACGTAAGGCAGTTAAAACGTTAGACTGTGAACTGATCTGTAAAAAACGCTGTCATCTATGTATTGTTGAAAATGCTTCTAATCAACTTTGTTTTGCAACAAGTCCAGCACATCTCTTTATTCCGACTTTTACAGACAGTGAAGCCGTCCATCAAGGGACAATTTGGCAGCATATGGCGGGTCTGACAGAGCAAACTCCTGTAACTATCGGTGATGTGCACAAATTTTAAAATATTCTCAACAGGAAAATTGTCGTTTTCTATAAAGACAGCAAGGACGCGCTGCTTCGTAATTTCCAGATCGACTTTTCAGATCGTTCAAATCCAATTTTTTTGTTTCTGTTCAAAAATCACTACTATGGGATTAAAAGTCTCACAGCATTCACAGGTTCTAAGTACATTTGCAACTACTGCTTTAGCGGTTTCCAAAACATCAACAGACATAACTGTGAAGGTCGCTGTGCGGTCTGCCTCGATCCAAACTGTACAATACAGCCCTACAGTTCTGTACAATGCATAGACTGTAAGCGCATATGTCGTAATTCGCTATGTTTTAATAGCCACAAGATGCCCAGATTGAGGCCCAAACTCAACAAGCATGTCAGTAGCTTTGACACCACTAAATTCTGCCCGCTGGCAAAGAGAGCAAGCCTCACGATTGTTCCATAAAATGCCCGATCTGTCATGAGAAAGTGCCTGCCGGTGCTGATGTAACGTTACTGTAACATCACTGTTACATCCAGCCAAGTCTCACTGACCCAGAACTCGGTGAGAAATTGTTTTTTTACGATCTCGAAAGTTTTACAGATAAGTCTGGGTCACACATTCCATATCTTGCTTGTGCAAAAACTTTGAAGGAGGAAACTTGGTTTCCTATGGATTGAACTGTGTCAAGGAGCTTCTGCTCCATATCAGGAAACCTCGTTATAGAGGTTACACGTTTTTAGCTCACAACAGCAGAGGATTTGACTCTTACTTGGTTCTGAGTATGATGGTTCAGCTAGGCATTAAGCCGTATCTAATCACGCAGGGAAGTAAAGTTCTCTGTTTTACCGAGCGTGATTACGGTCTGAAATTCATTGATAGTCTTTCATTCCTTACTATGAAACTCAGCCAAATGCCAAAAGCATTAGGCTTCACTGATCACTCTAAAGGTTTTTTCCCCACTTGTTCTCCTCTGAGAAGACGTTAAACTACGTGGGCCCGCTTCCTCCACCTAGCTTCTACGCTGTGGACCGCATGAATCCCGCCGAGCAGGAACGTTTTTCCGGCTGGTACAACGAGGCTTGTAAGAATCCCTTTGACTTTCAGAAAGAAGCTCTGTATTATTGTAAAAATGATGTGGAGATTCTTTTCAGGGCTTGTGTGAAATTCAGAGAAGAGTTCTTTAAAGAGACAAACGTGGATCCTTTAAAATCGATAACCATAGCAGCCGCTTGCATAAAGGCTTTTACCTCAAATTTCCTGCTCCCTAACACTTTAGCCATACCTTCCCCGGTGGATTACCGCTGGCACTGCAAGACTATTTCGGACGCGTCCATTCAGTGGTTAGAGTGGGTAGCTGCCGAACGGGGCATTTTCATTCAACATGCTCTCAATAATGGGGAAGTGCAAATCGGGCCTTATCATGTCGACGGGTACGCAGAGATTCAAGGGGTCAAAACTGTGTTTGAGTTCAACGGTTGCTTCTATCATGGCTGTCCCGCCTGCTTTCCCCCTGACCAGACGTGCCCGCTCAGAGGAGTCTGCTTTGAAACGTTCCACTCAGCTACCATGGAGAGAGCCAGGCTATTGGAATCGGTGTATGGGGTGCATGTGGAGATCATGTGGGAGCATAGTTGGAACATTAAGAAGGCGTCGCATTCGGGTCTCAAAAGGTTTCTGGACTGTTTCAGCGCGCTGGCGCCTCTTTGCCCACGAGATGCTCTGTTTGGGGGCCGTACTTGTGCTCTCAGGCTCAGGTACACGGCAGGAGAGGATGAATCTGTACATTATGTAGATTTCACCTCTTTGTATCCGTTTCTGAATGCCAGTTGCAGCTATCCGCTCGGTCACCCCAAAATCATTTGCAAAGATTTTGACGATCCTCATAACTATTTCGGCTTCATCAGGGCGACCGTGTACCCGCCTCGTGGTCTGTTTTTCCCCGTTCTGCCGTACAAGACGTCTACAGGTAAACTGGTGTTCACACTGTGCCGGGCTTGCGCCGAAATGAACCACCAGACAGGTACTTGCAGCCACTCTGACGAAGATAGAGCGTTAACAGGTGTATGGTTAAGTGTGGAATTCAGCAAGGCTCTTGACCTGGGATATCGGCTTGCTAAAATCACTGAGGTTTGGCATTTTGAAAAACAGAGCAGTTCAATCTTTAAACTGTTGTGCAATTATACACTGTTTAAAGTTATTTAATGTTTCATAAATAACTCTCTGTCTGAGTATTGTCTGGTGATGATCAGCTCTTAAGCTGATATCAAGACAATGGTTGAAAGGGATTAATTCGAGCACTAGCGATCTTTTAACAGCAAAACCTGCACACACATAGAATAAAGAGTGACAACTTATTTTCAAGTCCAAGAATTTAATAACAGAAATAAAATGAACATCCAGAGAACATCACTATGTAATGCTGTTTACCTGAATTAACACAATATTTCGATTAATAAATCCTCTCTACTAGGCTAGTGAAACTTAACTATTAAGCAAAGTGAAGATAAAAAGAAGCTAAGCTAAGGAACTATTTACATGCAAAAACAAACAAAAGACAAACAAAAGTGGTTGATCATAATCAGATTAATTCAGTGAATCCCTGTTCACTACAGATCTGATTTCAAAAGCATGGAGTGGAGTTAAAACATCTGCCATGTATTTCAATCCATTCACAATGCAAAGCCAAAGTTAAACAAAATATTATTTGTTGAAATAATATTCTGAGGACTGTTTGTCCTGTAAAATCATTTAAACCCTTACGACCGAGTTTGTTAAATCGATTCTCCCTCCGGGCGTCTGGGGTCGCTGCAGCAACTCGGTGGCTAAGAGGTTACAACATAAAGTTCCCAAAATTGCCTTGAAAACCGGCATTAATATACCATATTGAAGCGGGATTCAGGCAGATAACACCATCGGAGGATGGCGGAGCAGAACAGTTACGCTTTATGCTTTAAAACGAACTCATTTTCAAATGTCCGAAACCGGATGTTAGCAAGGCTAATAGCATGTTTGGCTAGCGCGACCTACCGGTTAGCCCTTTGTTCTAAACAACACGGTTTACAAACATTTCCCAATAAACCTTTTTCTTCACCCTCAGACCGCTGCCCAACCTGTTGATGCCTCATGTGTGAGTTCTGTCCACTTTGGCCGTTCCAGGAAGAAGCGTTGAAGGAGGAAATGGTTGGCTAGCGCTAGCGGGCTAGCGCTCGGTTCTTGGCAGGCTAGCGTTAGCCTTGCAGCAGCATGTGGCTAACGGCGTAATCTGGATAGCTTGGAGGCCACATTCTTTGACCGGGATGCAGTCCGATGAGCAGGGGTTTTCCTCAGCATACAGCCTTCAGCTCCATGGGTGTTCACTTCCCTGTACAGGTTGGGTAAAAATACACAGAACTGTTTCGCATGCAGGGATTCTTTGCTCCTGCATCTGATTGTGGGTTAAGACAGCAACTTAGCTCTGTATTTGCCCGGACATGTTCGTCCGGATTCAGTAAGGTCCTCTGCTGAAGCAGGCAGTCGGGTCTAGCAGACCCTGGATCAAGCGTGGCTGCTCTGAGAATCTCCCTCAGCTGCTGGCTGGTGTGTCGGTGAGGCCTGACCAGGCCTCATGGTCCAGGCCTTCTTTCAGGCCTGTGTATGGCTCCTACAGGGACTTCCATCACATGACTGCGAAGAAAGGAGCCCCCCCCCTCCTTGGGAGCTGGTCATCTCTTGAGGAGCGTGTGGAGAAGTGTGTCTCAGCAGCTTGGAGTCAGGAGAAGAGAGTGAGCAGAGGTGTGCTGTGGCTTTTGTCTGTAGGGAGGTGGTCACAGCTGACCTCAGGGGCCTCAGGAGGGGAGAGAGAGAGAGGATAGAGGCTGTCCTTCCGGCCATGTCTGCAGCAGGACAGAATTCTTTTGTCACCTCTTCCTTACTGTTCAGGATCCAATCTGAGATCAACTATTTATCATGGCATAACAAACCGTATATCCACACTTTTCTCAAGGGTAAGCAGGAGAGAAATTATTTGGCTCAGACAAGCATCGTGAGCGAGCCCGAAGAGTTTTTTAACTTCCTATTTTCAGGTAAATATACAGTGAGCTACTTTCACTTCCTGAACGATGAAATGTGCATGGTTCAGTGGAAATACAACAAACGATGCGTCTCTCCACCCAACAAGGTGAATAATGTTTTCATCGCTGCCTTTACAACTGCCCACGCGCGTCTGAAATTGTACACCTGTCTCGAAAGACTTAAACAGCGTGTTTTGTACATTGATACGGACAGCTTGATCTATGTGGTTAAACCGGGTCAGACCCCCCTCAAGCTGGGACATTTATTAGGTGACCTAACCAACGAACTTTCAGGTGACTCGGTAGAGCAGTTTGTTTCCGCAGGCCCAAAAAGCTACGCTTACCAGACGAAAGGCCAGAAACGGATTGTGATGAAGTTTAAAGGTATCACTCTGACTCGTGAATGCAGTGAGAGAGTGAATTTTGACAGCGTGAAAGACCTGGTTGAAGGTTATTTGCAAGGTTCTACAGGGGATGTTTTACAGCCTCCGCAGCATACCATTAGAAGGCATAAAAGAAACTTCCAGCTTCAAAATGTCAAATTTCAGAAAAAGCCCCGCGTGGTGTATGACAAGAGAAGGCTTTTTTCTGACGGTACAACTCTTCCGTTTGGTTATTAAAGGCTAACTGAGATAAAAAAAAAAAAAACATGTTGCTGTCCCGTGAAACACAGGAGGTTGAATTTGATCCTAGATTAAAAACTCCTTTTTCATGTATTATTTCGGGGCCGAGTGGGTGTGGTAAATCTTTTTTTCTGAAAAGTGTTTTGCAAAATTGTAACCATGTAATGAATGTTGTTCCTGAAAATATAGTCTGGATTTACACCTGTTTCCAAAGTATGTATTCTGAATTGCAAAAAATGAATAAAAAGATTAAATTCATCGAAGGACTACCGGATTCTTTTGATGATGAAAATCTGTTTCCTCCTGATCATAATCATTTGGTTATTTTAGACGATGTGATTTTCCAAGCTTCGGACCATCCGGAAGTGA
Organism: Fundulus diaphanus; assembly: GCA_037039145.1. NCBI lineage: Eukaryota > Metazoa > Chordata > Actinopteri > Cyprinodontiformes > Fundulidae > Fundulus > Fundulus diaphanus. The sequence goes on from CM073126.1 coordinate 54,816,636, forward strand.
TCAAGATTTTCACCGAATACCGGCATCATAAAAATATGAGTGTTATAATGTTAACTCAGAATATTTTTCATCAAGGCAAGTACAGCCGTATCATCATTTAAATGCGAATTATATGGTGTTGTTTAAGAACCCCAGAGATAAACTGCAGCTGAATATATTAGCCCGTCAAATATTTCCGTCAGAGAAAACTTTCTTCATGGAGAGTTTTCAAGATGCCACCAGAGAACCTCACGGGTATTTAATCGTGGATCTGACTCCCACTTGCCCAGATCGTTTCAGACTGAGAACTGGAATGCTCCCAGGTCAGTGGCCAGCTGTCTATGTACCAAAATTAAATTAATTTATCATGTCAGCTCGCATAAGAAGGAACCTTCCCTTATTTAGAGCTCTCTGTGAAGCAACGCCGCAGAAACGTAAAGACATTCTTGCTCACTGCTCCCCCGTCTTTCTCAAAGCCTTGTGTGAGATAGCTCTGAATATCTTAAAAGGTAACGTAAAGTATCTCCTTCTCAACATAAAAAATTGGAAAAGCAGGAAAAGATCGTCAGACTGCTGGCTGAGAAAAGAACCGGGTTAAAACGCAAGCGGTTGGTTTTGAAAAATGAAACGGGTGGTTTTATTCTTCCTCTGCTGACTGCCGTCGCCCCTTTAATCGGAGAGCTGGTGGGAGGTCTCATTAGGAGATGAGAAAAAATGTCTCTTAGGACGGCGCAAAAGATGTATCTGGTTTCACCGCATCAGTTCAAACGTTTGATCCCGCCGGACCCTTCCATAAGACAGACCGCCTCTTCTGCTGAATTGGACCAGACTGCTAACGACATTTTAAAAGCTCTACCTAACAGAGATCGCAAAAACGCTGAATACATACTGAAAAAGTTATCGGAAGTTGGCACGAGTTTGACATCCAAAGGCAAATTTGTTTATCGCGATCGTGTGATGGGAGGCTCGCATCTGGTCGATTTGCTGAAAAATCTTCTGCTCCCATTCAAGAGGAAAACACAGACCCAGGAACCTGTAGGTTAGACCCCGTTCATGGCTGCCTTGAAGGAGCTAAACATCCCTGTGTCATCAGTCAGTAACCCGCAAGCCCGCGACCAATACAGAGGCATGACAGAAACAGGTGTATCGGAGAAGAACAAAGATAAACCCGTCATGAAACGAAAAGGAAAAATCGTGCCGTCTCCTAAATTCCCCGGAAAAGACTTTATGGATCCCACCCCTGAGAAAGGACCTGCTCGAAGCAAGAGAGTCAACAAAACCCCTGCATGGTTGAAATTTTCACCCTAAAAGTCTGTATGAAATAAAAAACTGGAGAAATGAATTTGTAATAAAGAAAACTTTAATGTTTCAAATTATTCATGCGTACAGTGTTTTTATTTTAGACAAGTTACAGCTTGTAACAATCTTTAAACATTTGCAAAGAACAAGTTCCATGATTAAATGAGCACGAGGCCCTATTTTTGATACAATGCTGATATTTTTTCACAAAATCATGTACCATGACATCATTTCTTTTTTTTTTCTTTTTTTTCCCAGTGTCCTGTCTAGCAATGTGGCAATAGGAATTGATGTCTCAATGCCAGATAGAGCTCGACAGATTTTGCTTTTACAAGTGGAGCGAACAGCTTTCGCCATAGTGCTCCACTTGATTTATGCTTGTAAATAGCTTTATTGTGATTCCTGCAAGGAGAATTTCAAATTATATGGACATGACAATGGGAGAGTAAAGGAAGAGCAAGAAGTGAAAGAGAAAGAAAAAAAAAAGAGTGTAGGTGAAAGAAAGAGGAGATGATGTCTAAGTGGGAGAGGAGGTGAAGGGAGCCGTCCGAGGTGAGGCTCACACAACATAAGCCCCCCCCCAGACGTCTTCCCCCCACCCCCCCCCCCCCCCCACCATGGCCTACATGAGTGTGCGATGTGAAAATGTTTGAAGTGAAGGTGTCTAAGATGCATGATAAAATTGGGGAGAGGGGCGTCACCAGAAAGTGGCAACCTCCAGTAACGCCCCCTCCCCCAGGACCTACATGTGGGGAGGCGTGATGGAGCAGGCAGAGGGAGGACTCCGGGGATGGGGAGCAAATGACTGGGAAGCTATCCCAGGGAGCCAGCTCCCCTACTGACTCCAATAGGCACCCCCGCTCCCCGAACGCCCCACCCAGAGAAGGGGGCCTCGCCAGCGGCACCACCGTAGCCCGGGGGCCAGGGAGAGGCCGCAGGGCCCGCCAGCAAACCACCCACCAGGACCAACACCTCAACCCCCCCCAGCCCACCCACCAAGCCTACTGGCTTTCCCCCCCCCCCCCAAAAAAAACCTAAATAAATAAATAAATAAATAATAATAATAATAATAATAATAATAATAACAATAATAATAAAAAAAAATAAATAAGAGGGGGGGACCCTGGCCAGACGGCCCGCACGAGCCACCCCAAACCCCACCCCCCAAGCGAAACCCGCACCGGAAGACGACACGGACCAGGACCGGGACAGGGGGCCGGACACAAGCCCACCAGAACATCCACCCCCCCCCCACCCGTAGATTTAATCCCTCCCCAACACTAACGTTCAAACAACTCACCATACATTCGACAGTAGACATCCAGGCTGGGTAGGTCCCTACTCCCCCTCCTTCCCCCTCCCCCCAATGGCAGAGTGCCTATCCAATGAAGGAGAAGAGCATCTGCCCAGAGATGTTAATGACCATGCCCCCCTACCAGCTCAACGGGCCCCGAGACCCCCCAGCGAACCCGAGGCCCCGTGCAGGGGCGGACACCCGGGCGCGCGCCGGCCCACACCAAAAGCGGCACACCCCCCAGAACCGGAACCCCCGAGGGCGGCGCGCCCCAGGGACACCAGACCCCCAGACCCACCCCGGCCCCACCCAGCGGCAGCACAGCTACCAGGTCAGTAACCCACGTCCGTCAACACGCAGCTCCCAAAGAGCGCCGCAAGCGGCTGCTGTAGGCCACCCGTAGGCCTCCCAAGCTCCTCCCAGATGGGGGCAACAGACCCCGGAGCCGGATCCACCAGGCGCCCTACTCCAAGCGCCCCCAGGGCCCCAGGAACCCCTCCATCCAGCCACTGCGCCCTGCAGGAAGCAACCCACCGCCCCCTATACCACTAAGTGATGGTGTTGATCAGAGGAGCCCAAAGAGACCAATCAGATGTGGAAGCAGATGCTGTCTCTAGATTAATATGATCCAACAAAAGATCTCTATACTGATTGATACTGAGATTTTGTTTACTTTTCCAATTCATGAGGATAGTTTTCTTTGCGATACATAAAGCAGTGAAAACCGTGTAAACTATTTCTTTTTTCAGAGGACTTTCCTCAAAATTACCGAGCAAGCAAACTGATGGGGAAGGTGTAATTTTATAGCTCAAGCACTTTGATAAGTCCTTACATATCTGTGTCCAGAACCTCTGGACTGGTGTGCATAACCATAACGCATGAAAATAATTATCAGGATGATTTCCTATGCAGTGTGGGCAGATATTAGATTGTGCCAACCCCATCTTAAATAATCTTTGTCCTGTGTAGTGTACTCTGTGAAGGATTTTGTATTGTATTAGTTGTAAGTTGGTGTTTCTAGTCAATTTGAAAGTTCTTAGACATGTCTGAGCCCAGAAATTTTGTTCAAAGGTGCCTGATAAATCATTTTCCCACTTCATTATAGGAAGAGATATCGAATCATCTATTTTAGTCAGTGTCCTGTATGATTTAGACAGTAGTTTGGGGGGGGGGGTTAAATCTAGGAACTCTAATATATTAGTTGGGATTTGTAAACCACCATTAATATGCTTATATTTATTTTTAATTATAGATTTAAGTTGTTCATATTCCAAGAATTTATTTTTACTAATGCCATATTGCATATTTAGTTTCGCAAAATGGATGAACTCGGTTCCGTCAAGTAGATGTTCCAGATATTTAATACCTTTATTCTTCCAGTATGTAAAGTTTATCATTTTATTATTTTGTGGGATATCAGGGTTATTCCAGATAGGTGTACGACTGCATGGGATAAGGGATGACTTTGTCATTTTAAGGAACTCCCACCATGCTGTCAGAGTAGAACTAATGTTGATATTTTTGAAGCATGTATGCCGTTTTATATTTGAGCTAATAAACGGCAGATCTGAAATCATGATATTATTGCACATTTCCTGTTCTATATCTAACCAAGGCTCATCTAAAAGACTATTTTTTATCCATTTAGAGATGTATTGTAGCCTATTTGTAGCTATCTGATAAAATAGTTATGGAAGTTAGGCAGATCTAATCCTCCCCTGTCTTTAGTCTTCTGTATTGTCTTTAAGCTAATACGTGGGGGTTTATCTTTCCAAAGAAATTTAGAAATGGCAGAGTCTAGAGATTTAAACCAGTCAGATGATGGTTTATTGGGGACCATTGAAAATAAATAATTAATTCTAGGTAGGACCATCATTTTTATTGAAGCTACCCTACCCATAAGTGTGATTGGAAGCGATTTCCATCTTTCAAGGTCCTCTTCTATCCTGTTTAAAAGTGGGGCATGGTTAAGTTTAAGTAAATCCGTTAATGTATTCGACACAGTAATACCTAAATATTTAATATTTCCTGATTGCATTTGTAAATCTAGGGAGTTTTCGAGAGAGCAATTAATTGAAAGTACCGTAGATTTAGACCAGTTTAACGAGTAATCTGATACTTCAGAGAAAGATTCTAGTATTCTAATTACTTGTAAAAGAGAATTATTTGAATGCTGGAGATAAAGTAATACATCATCCGCGTACAGACTAATCTTATGCTCTATTTTCATGCATTTTATACCTTTTACAGCTTTTGTTTGTCTGATTGTTGCTGCTAGAGGTTCTATAAAGATGGCAAAAAGTGATGGAGAAAGAGGGCATCCTTGCCTGGTGCCCCTCTGTAGACAAAAACTGGAAGATATTTGATTATTTGTCCTGACACAGGCTGTTGGAGAATTGTATAGAATTTTTAACCAATTTATGAATAAATCGCCAAAACCGAATTTATGAAGAGTAGCGAATAAAAATTTCCAATTTACTCTATCAAAAGCTTTTTCTGCGTCTAAAGACAATATATTGGTTTTAATGTTTTTACTGTAGGAATAATCAATTAAATTAAGTAATCGGCGTGTATTTGTGGATGACTGCCTTCCTCTGATGAAACCAGTTTGATCTGGATGTATTATGAGAGGAGTTACTTTGCCTAATCTTTTTGCAAAAGCTTTACAGATTATCTTAATATCCACATTAATTAAGGATATGGGACGATAACTAGTGGGCAACACAGGATCTTTGTCTGGCTTGAGCAGGAGGCTGATGGTGGCAGAATTCATATTAGCTGGAAATCTACCTTTTTCCTGTATTTCCTGCAACATTCTGTGGAACGTTGGGGCTAGAATATTCCAGAACTCTTTATAAAACTCAGTGGGGAATCCATCTGGACCTGGAGCCTTTTTATTAGGCATGCTTTTAAGAGCTTCCTGTGTTTCAGCTGTTGTCAGCGGGGAATCCAGTGTCATTCTTTGGTTATCTGATAATTTAGGAATTGTAATTTTATCCAGAAATTGCTTAATATCCTTCTCTGATGGATTTATCTGTGGTGTGTATAAAGATTTGTAGAAATCGCGGAATTTATTATTTATACACTCCGGTTCACTTACTGTATTACCAGTTGAATCTGTAACTGCAAATATAGTAGTTTTCTCCTTATTTATTTTAAGCTGATTAGCTAGAAAGCTTCCTGACTTATTGCCATGTTCAAAATTTTCTATTCGGAGTCTTTGTATTAGAAATCTATTTTGCTTTTCAATATAGTGGTTTAGTTCTAATTTTACTTCACGGATTTTACCTAACTTTCCTTCTTCTTGAGAGGATTCTAGTAACTTAAGTTTTTCTTCTAATTCCTGAATCTTTTTGTTTTCTTTTTTCTTTTTATGAGATGAGAAAGAAATTATTTTACCTCTCATCACTGCTTTTCCAGCTTCCCACAATATCGATGCCGATGTACCTGGTTGATCATTGTATTCTAAGTATGAGGCCCACTGTTCTTTAATGAATTTTATAAATTCTTCATCTTTAAGCAGTGATGTATTAAATCTCCAGCTTTTTTTTGTGTGGTTATTTTTTTGTTAATTAAGGTGAGAGTAACAGGAGCGTGATCACTGATAGCAATAGGATGAATTACCGTCTCTGAAACAACCGACAGCAGTGAGCTACTTATTAGAAAGTAGTCCAGACGAGAGTACGAATGGTGAACATTTGAGAAAAAAGTGTATTCTTTACTATTAGGATGAAGAGAACGCCATGCATCGCAAAGACCAAAATCACTCATGTATTGTTTGACTACACTTACTGACTGCCAACTACGCTGAGACCCTGTTTTATTCAACCTGTCTATATCGTTATTTAAACCAAAGTTGAAGTCACCTCCTATAATTAGTGAACAATCCCCGTGTTTTGAAAGTGCAAGGAAGAATTGGTGGAAAAAAGAGGGGTCATCAACATTTGGACCATATATACTGACAATACATAACTTCTGGTTATGGATAGCTATTTTAATTATTATGTATCTACCTTCAGGATCTATAGTTTTATCTAATATTTTAAAACCAACGTTTTTGTGGATTAAGATTGCTACACCTCTCTGTCTAGAGTTATAGCCGGCCGCAAACACATTAGGGAACTCAGGTGAATTAAGCTCACTTGCATTTGTAGCTGATTTGTGGGTTTCTTGCAATAAGACAACATCTGCCTTTAATCTAGTAAGCTGGTTAATGATCTTCATTTTTTTTCTCTCTGGTGCCAGCCCCATGCACATTCCATGTCACAAACTTTACATTCGCCATAGATGTGAGTGAGAAGTTAGAAGGTGCATGCCCTTGAGAAAATAGTCATACATAGACCCAGGTAGCATCTTATGATGTGCTTGTGATTGACTGATGATCAGGAAAGAAGCAGACAAATAAGATAGAAATACACAAAAAAATAAAAAAGTGCAAAGAGTAAGAGAGTGTGAAAAGGGATAAACCATAGCCCGTGCCTTGTGTACCCAACCGTGAACAACAGCCATACCAACGTGCTCTTGAGCTGTGCGTGTATTTCATTTATCACCGTGTACCGATCTGTGCGTCTTTTTTATTTATTTATTTGATTTATTTATTTTAAGTCATTGAAACATGCTTTAAGTCCACCTGTGGTGTAACTAATAAAGCCAAGGGGTGATCTTCTGATCCCTGAACAACTGTCCATTAATATAAAGTCTGTCAACCGATATGGTGGCTTTAACGCCCTCCATCATGTATTTCTTCCTGATTGGGAACAGCACTCGCCTGCGATCTAGGATTTCCTTAGGAAACTGATCATTAACACTAAAGTCTGTCCCTCTCAGTTCCCTGCCGCAACTTCTAACAAATTCTTTTTGTTTATAATGCTCAAATTTAGCTATGATCGGGCGAGGACGGGTTTTGTCGGGTTTCTTACCTCCGAGCCGGTGGACTCGATGAAAAGTGATGTTTTTTACCTGATCCGCCGGGATTTTTAGCTTCTGCTGGAGAAAGTTCCGGACCGTTTCTTCTGCTATCTCTCCCTGCTGCTCCTGGATGCCTGCAAAGACGAGATTATCTCTCATACTTCACGACTGTATGTCCAGAATGGATTCCTTCATTTTCTTATTTTCGCCGGAAAGCTGGATAATCCCTTCGGTCAGCTCCGTAACCTTCCCCCTCAGCGCGTCATTCTCGGCGGCCATAGCTGTTAGCTGGGCTTGGCTAAACTCCACCGATTCTCTCAGAGACTGAAACTCCTTATGTAGAACCTCTACCAAGGCGAGACGCGCGTCAAGGCTGGTAAGCTTCTTGTCGATGGATTCCAAGATGTCACTGAAGTTCCTGTCGGGAGACAGAGTGGATGAAGATGACGCACTGGTGGAATTAGAACGAGTGCGCTTAAGTGACGGTGTGCTAGCAGCCGTAGGCTTCTGGGCCTTCCCCATCACGATGCTATCAAAACACTCGTCCAGGTAGCACTCCAGGCTCGTTACGGTCTCTTCGTCCAGTTTGTTCCCTCGTAAAAAATAAGACAGTTGTAAATGTTTGGGCTTTAACTTTGTATTATTTTCAGTTATTGGTTCGTTCTTACCTTAGCTTGTTTGATTTGAATTACATGAACGCCTCCATTTTACTTACGCACAGCTCTCGCGAGATCTCAGCCGCTCATCTCCGCTCCCTCGCTCATCTCCCAATCAGTGTGGTCGTGTGGGGCAGAGGAACTCTGAATCTCATTTCAAGCCTCAAATTCCCGTTACACACCGGTGACAGAGCGTCAGCGTCCTCGGTTGCATTGAGATTAAAAACAAACAGGGAATAACCGTTGTTAAATTCCTCACGAGCGATGCTTAAAGGAAGGTCTTTTAAATGACGACCTGTAGCGGTGAACATGTAATATTCCCTGACTGAAATACCATCGTTCAATTGAGGTTGAAACGACTTGGCAGGGACTTGCCGGCCATCTTTACAGAGAGCTAAATATTCCACATCCATATGTTTAAAGTTGAAAGGCGACATGCTTCTCCTGCCTGTGAACGCCTCGTGGTTGACCATACCTAAAACAACATATTTAGGCATGGTTCCTAAAAACAGATTCTCCTGTGTACATATCCTGGAATTTTCTGGTATAGAATATGTTTTCACATTCACGCGAGAAAGAGGATAGAGGGCATTTCCTCTCATTAATGCTGAAGCTTGCCTGAGCCGGATAGCCGGGGAGACTGAAACTTTTTTCACAAAAAGAGAAGCTCCTAGAATTTTCAGCCGGAAGGTTGAATCACGAGGTCCCATGAGAGAGAATGCATCGCTGGTCCTGGTTAATTTAATCCTCATCTCGACAGAATTCAGAAGGAGTCTTTTGCAGAAGAATATATCAGCGTGAAGCGGCCCCATCAGGTGTAATTCCCTTGAATTAGCGGTGAATGAGGCTCTGCGGTTCATACCCCAGTTAGGACCATCTGTCATAACGACCGAGTCGATAGCTCCCGCGGTGTCTTTGTAAAAGAGACTTGCGCTAAATTGACTCTTTAAAGTGTCTTCCGAATAATTGAGCAAAGTTTCAATCTCCCAGAATAACGTCGCATTGACTGAACATTGTATTCAGTGGGTAATTTATGAGTCCGACGGAGGTATCATTAGCCAGGTCGGTTCCGTCAGCGTTGGTGATCTTTAGACGGACGTGCAGCAAGGTGTCGTTCAAATCCAGGTATTTTTCTCCATCTCCGGCGATAAAGAACTCAATAGGCCCCGTGTCTGTAATAGCTGACACTGGTAATATTTCGGTGTAGACCTTATGTTCGATGGATAGTTGAGTCATGGGGACGGTGAACAGATCGAGTTCAGCGAGGGTACATTCTGATGATTTCTGATGTAAAAGAGCCATGATTGATTTTCTACTGAAAAATACTGATTCAGTTAAATATATCCTTGCTCGCAGCAGACTTCCTCCTACTAGGCTTGCTCTGGCGAACTGGCTTCTTCTTTTTACGTGGCACGAGTATTTGTGAACGCCAGACACGTTGCCCCGGAGGTCTCTTTCTAGCTCTTCTTGACAAAACCATAACCCCTGACCCCTCCTGGTTATTCACCCCTGTTATCTTGGTCATAGCTTTACCTATGACATCCGAGGCGATGTTTGTGGCCGCCTTTTTCAGATGCGGTTTTGCTATGGTGAAGCCTGATTTAACTAGGGGTGATACGAAACGAAATAATTTTGAAAATATGGATCCTATCCCGCGTCCGTACATAACAGGTGCCCCATAGAAATCGGGTAAAGCGCCGCCCATCTGGCTTTGGTAATAGGACACGAAACGGTGTGGATCCTCTCTCAGGAAAACCATGTTTTCTTGATTCTTTTTCTTTTTCCTTCTCACGTTTTACCACGCTTCAGCGTTGCTGGTGCAACTCGTGGCACAGCTATGAATGATTCCAGCCGCAGTCGTGTTTTTAGATGCATAATCCATTTTCATCTAAACGTTCGGTGTTAGGTCGCAGGTCTGAAATGCAGCTTCACGATGCACTTTCCGTATGTTAATTTCACCTGGGTGTTCTGATCCGTTTTTATTTCAATTTGAATATTTTCAATGTGTCTCTTGGCGACGGGGATATAGTAGTGTCTATGGAACGTTTGTGTGATAATATCTCCAAAAAGGCCTTGGACCTGAACAGTTCGCAAGAGGGGGGCGTGAGCGTCCCCTACAATCTGTGGGGCCACGATGTCGCTGTATAAATATAAGTGATAGCAGCCCGCCTTAAAATCTATAGGATGAGGGGCGTGCCAGTGATCGAATTTGACCCATTTTCCGGGGTCCACACCGAGCATGTAGGCTATTGGAGCAGAAAAACGTAAATGGTTCTGAGCTCCGGCTTGGAACATGAGTATGTTGGCTGTGCGGTTAACTTTGAAATAAATATCTGAATCTATCTTTCTCAGATGGGCTTCAATCTCTGTGATAAGCTGATTCAAAATAGTGTAGTACCCGCTTCCAATCTGTACGTGCTGGACTTTTTCCTCGCCCGCTTTCCTCCATTCAAAATAAGCCTTTTCTGAGGGGAAGTTATGCCATGTGCGTGGGTATGAAACCTCCGTCAAAGCCACTTGCCACTGACCTTGTAAATTAATAGGCTCGGCTAAATCCACGCGGAAACTCGATATGTTATTATCCTTAAAAACGTCGAGGCTAGCATTGGACGGTAGCGTCAGATAGAATCCCTGGTCCTCAGCTATGCGATCCATGTTGCACTGTCAGCCCTCCGGTGAGAAGCGCTTTCTTTTATACATTACGGAGGTCGTCTGCGCTCACCCAGCTGTTGAATTTCTCCGGCCAATTTTTTCGAACTAAGACCTGTCTGACCCCTCGAACCGTCCCTTTGCCTAATATTTCACCCACTTGATACATTTAGTTTTTTGGCATTTTCATCTTTTGAAGCTCCTCAGCGTAAAAAGAACCTCGGACGGGCTCCTCGTCTAAATCTTTCAGTTTGAAGACGGGAGGAGATCGCTGCAACACTTCTGTAACTGTAAAGATTTCATCCGTGAAATATTTCTTTCATCCGTGTTCATATTTCTTGTCAAACACTCCACGCACTTTGGATATTCTGACATGGTCGCCTGGCTTAAACGCCATCTTGTGTTTTGTGCAGCATTTGGAATTAGTCCCGTACAAATTCTGAAACACCTGAAAAGCGTTACTAGCGGTGACTTCTACAGGGGCCATTTTAATACTCGAATGATAGCTGTGGTTGTAACGTTTGACCAGATCCTGAAGCACATTTACATATCGGAGAGTGTTGTTTGCTGTGAAATATCTCCACATTCTTGATTTTAACGTACGATTAAACCTCTCAACCACTGATGCTTTTATTTCACTAGCCGTGGAAAAATGTTCAATACCGTTTTTATCCATTAACGCTTTGAAGGATTTGTTGAAAAATTCTTTACCGTCGTCAGTTTGAAGTCCCTTTGAATCTGACTCTCCTTTAAAATGGACTCAAAAGCTGTTACGACATCGGACGCAGTTTTCCTTTTTAAAACTCTGACGTAGGCTTTTTTGGAGAATACATCAATAACGGTTAATAGATAATTGTAACCATCATTTTCTTTGGACAAACTCTGCATATCACAAAGATCTGCTTGAAACTGTTTCAGAGGCCTGGTGACAAACACTCTATTTCTAGGAAATCTTATTCTCACGGGTTTATGCAAAGAATAAGCATCTTGTTCTGATAAAAAGTCGCGAACCTTTTCAACCGGGACCTTCTTACCAGATTCACTCTCCATAGCTCTATGTAATCTATCTACTCCGCCAAAAGAGCCAGGGTGAGCAGGCGTGTAATATAGCCGTTTCATTAACCTTTCTTCAGCCATACCTTCCCACACACATGTAGTGATGCTGAATGAAGGAGAAGACATCTGTATTCAGGTTTTTATATATTTTTCTTTTTTTTATTAACATAGTCAGGAAGGATAATACATTCATTTACTATACCACAAACTAATTTAAAAACAATCATTTCATATAAAAAAGAAAAAATGTAAAACAGACAGATTGAAAAGACATTCTTTTTCATACGATGTCACTAACTAATTTAATATATAAAGAGAAAGACAAGAGAAAACATGTATGCACTGGTTTCAAGACCCCCGCCAGTACTGGTTTCAAGTTGATCTTTTAATTCATAGTTTTCTTCAACCAGCCGATCATACCCGTCATAGATTGTATTAAATACACACTTCACCATCGTCAATTCGTACAGATACGCCTGTACGACAGCATTAACAGCATTGTTGTCATGATGGATGTTGCGAGCGGCTAGAAACCGTTGAACAGCATCCATGAAACGCTCCTTATAAAGTACTCGCATTATACCATAGTAATTGTATTCGTACAGTTCATTCTCAAGCAGCTTCAAACATTCATGGTCTTTCTGACTAGGACGGTCGTTAACGCATCCATGATCCTTATCGTGCATGTATTTTCCGATCGCTGCAGTCAAAAGACGATACAGCACAGTTTTCACAGCTCTGATGAACCCGAAACGAATCCACCCATCGTTTTCATCTTCAGGCTGCGATGGGTCCGGGGAGGTCGAATTTCCTTGGCCGCAGTGGAGCTCTGAGTCTTGGGATAGCGCGGGGGAGGCAGGAAAATTCAAAGTTTGTGAATCTTGGTCCAGGCTCGCCGTCTGAGGTGGCAAGGTAGGAAGCTCGGAATTGTTACTCCTTAAAACAAAGATCTCTGTGTGTAGGTTCACGCCTCCAGGGGGAGACCCGGACCAGATCATGGTGTTTCTCTTTAGCGACGTGAGGATGCTCTCGCTCCCGCACTCGCTTAGAGCTGAGTTGGCGAGGAAGCGGGTGAAGGAGGGGGGTACAGCTCCGGGGACAATTTGTCATCGTCCAGGGACCCATGCTGCACCGATGATGATGAAGCGGATGAACTGTTTGAAGGAGATGGCGGGGGAGTAGGAGAGCTACCCCTCACACAGAATGTCAGACTGATGCTAGCATCATTCCTCATGGTGTCAGATGTAAGAAGTCCGGTCAGTGAAGTTGCATGTCCCGATCGGTCTGCCTCGTTGTTTTTATATACTGAGAAGGGCGTGGTTAACGTTGAAGGGGTGGTATTGGCAGTTGTGAGGGGTGGGTCTAAAAAGCGAGCGCTTTCTTGACCCCCAAAATGTCTTTCCAGTTGCGGCAGTCGCGAAACAGCGTTGAAATCCTGTCTGATATCCCGATCATCTTGTCACGCCACGCATCAAAGGGAATGGCTTGCAAGGTCCCGAACCACAGTCAGAATTATAATAGTCAAGCATGAACATAACCGTCTGTGCTTTATCTTGAGCCTTTCTGAGACTTGCACGGAAAAACCATCGACCGGTAATCCCCGTCTTTGACTGCCAGGTAGCTGAGAAGATCCTGTTTCCTGAATCCTTGTCAATTTCATTCAGGTTGGTCTGGACTCGCCTGCAGCGTTTAGCCGCAGGTGAATCCATGATTCCTTCCTCGACTTGTTGATGTGGCCGTGGCCGTTTGCCCCGTTTAGCTGAGGGTGAATCCTTGATTCCGTCATCGGCTTGTTGATGTGACCATTTCCCGCCTTTAGCTGGGGGCGAGTCCTTGATTTCATCCTCGGCTTGCTGATGTGACCGTTTCCCCCGTTTAACGGCGGGCGAATCCTTGATTTCGTCCTCGGCTTCTTGTCTCTCAGAGGGCCCTGCTGGAATAGGTTCTTGGGGATTTAATCGAATGAAGCTGGTTTCTCATCTCACAGAGGGGCCTGCTGCAGCTTTCGCTTCTTGAGGGCCTAGTCTGCGAAGCATGATGAGTTTCAGAACAGCCCAATCGTTCGATGTCAGCATGCCCAAGGAGTGGATAGTTTGCAGCTCGTCACCTTCATCATCCAGTTGATAGAGGTACATCTCCCCGGATTCATATTTGAAGACGTACCCCCATTTACCGCGGGCTCCACAGGGTTCCAAAGACCATTGTTCTTGCAGAGGCTGGCTCGGAGGCATCTGAGTTCTGCATAAAAACAGCGTACCCTCGTGAGGGGTATGCTGAGCTCCCCAAAAATCCCTCTGATCATGGCAAATCGTGACGGGTGTCTCAGCAATGACGGGTTCAAAGGTGCTTCTTCCAGATGCCATGTTGAAAATTATTCATTCACTACGGACGCTGGAGAAAAGGGGCTTATATCATGAGAGAAGCGGTCATGGGCGGGTTCCGGGGCGGGACTTCAGCCGGAAATGGGCGATGGGTGTGAATTCGCGTAGGGGTGACAGGTGTCATAAATCAATAGGTCATATAAGGGTCATGGGGGCCATAAATTAACTTTTGACATAAGGTGGACCCTATGTCTCCCTCCAAATATTTGGGTATTACTGTGTTGTCTAAATTAGCGGATTTACTAAAATTTAACCACACCCCACTTTTAAAAAGGATAGAAGAGGACCTTGAAAGATGGAAATCGCTTCCAATTTCACTTATGGGTAGGGTAGCTTCACTTAAAATGATGGTCTTACCTAGAATTAATTACTTATTTCAGGGCCGCTGGAAGTAATTTTGAACAGGGGGTGCTGTGAAAATTTTTTGGGTTTTTTTTTGGACAAAAGACTTATGAGCCTATAGGCCTATTTAAAATACAATAAATAAAAATAAATAGATTGAGATTCACTACTTTGTCATATACACTTCAGTGCACACAACCAGAGTCTCTAACACACAATCATCAGTTCTCAGGTGAATATGTGCATTATTAATTAAACTTCACAATAACACTATAACAACGCAAATTTGAAAAGCCGGTATTCACGAAGGGGTTGTCTTTCTTAAATTTGTCTCTAGGTATGACTGGGCTATTTCTTTTTTCTTGCCATCAAGATCTCTGCCAACTGCCACCAGAAAATGGTATTATTGGGCTTTCTTGGTCTGGAAACAGATGCATACAACACCTTACGGACGCAGCCATGATGAACTGGTTGAACTCGCACAGCTGACAATACGCCGATCTGACTGACTGAGCAAAACTCGAATCACATGACCTCTTGGACCGGAGCGCAACATATTTTCTATCGGCTATAACTTATTAATGTGCATGTGAAAACATGGGAACATTGGTGTTTTGATATCACTGCTATGTGTAGCAACTTATCCCAGTGCAAGAAAGTTCATACGAACTGTCAGGGGGCAACAGATTCTGGCCCACGGCCTATTACTAGTCTGCTGCTGCGAGCAGGATACCTCTTTACTCGGCGACCACTAGCTTGCTTGACGTTGCCATGACAACATAACTTCCGTGAAGTTGTGTTGATTAGACCTCAAAATAATAAATATAATTAGAAATAAATTTAAGCATATTGAAGGTGGTTCACAAATCCCAACTACTATATTAGAGTTTCTAGATTTAAAACCCCCCAAACTACTGTCTAAATTATACAGGACACTGACTAAACTAAATGATTCAATATCTCTTCCTATTATGACATGGGAAGAGGATTTATCAGTCAGCTTTGAACAAAACATCTGGACTCAGATATGTCTAAGAACTTTCAAATTGACTAGAAACCCCAATTTACAACTAATACAATACAAAATCCTTCACAGAGCACACTACACAGGACAAAGATTATTCAAGATCTAATATCTGTCCACACTGCATAGGCAATCATCCTGATAATTATATTCATTCATTATGGTTATGCACACCTGTCCAGAGGTTCTGGGCACAGATATGTAAGGACTTATCAAAGTGCCTGAGTTGTAAAATTTCACCTTCCCCATTGATTTGCTTGCTGGGTAACTTTGAGGGAAGCCCTCTGGGGAAAAAAATAGTTTACATGGTTTTCACTGCCTTATGTATCGCAAAGAAAACTATCCTCATGAATTGGGAAAGTAAGAAAAATCTCAGCATTAATCAGTATAGAGATCTTTTGCTGGATCATATTAATCTTGAGACAGCATCTGCATCCGCATCAAATCGATCTCTCTTAGTGGAATGGGGGGCTGTGGGATGCATCCTGCGGGGCGCTTGGGCTAGCTGGGGGGGTCCCTGGGTCATGGGGCTCTGGGGGGCCCTCGAAGTGGGGCGCCCGGTGGGTCTGACCCCGGGGTCTGTTGCCCTCATCTGGGCGGGGTTTGGGAGGCCTCGGGGCGGCCTACAGCGGCCGCTTGCGGCACTCTTGGGGGGTTCCGCGGTGACGGACGTGGGTTACTGACCTGGTAGCTGTGCTGCCGCTGGGTGGGTCCGGGGGCACGGGGTCTCTCGGGTGTGCCGCCCTCGGGTGGGGGCCCCGGTGGGGCCTTGGGTTCCGTGGAGTATGCCGCTTGGGATCTGGACCGGTGTGCGCCCGAGTGTCTGCCCCTGAACGGGGCCTCAGGGTCGTCTCTCCTCTTCCTTTGGTGGGGGGCAGATTCCTGTGTTGGCCCCTCTTGGGCGCCCTGCTTTGGGGGCCCCTTTAGGGGTCTGGGGTTCAGTGACGTGCGGTTGCGTTCATAGCTGGTGAGGCACTGACGTCATCAGAGTCAGATTTACAAATACATACACTCTACAGAGTAGACTCATTGCAAATTGCTGAAGGAGACTGATTGAGCCAAATCGATTAACCAAGAGACATGGAAAAAGTATTGATTTTTTGATAAAAAAAAATTATTTGTCATTTTATTGGTAACAGTTTATGAGTTATGATGGATTTCTGCATTTGTAACACATTCAAAAACTATAACCCACACTATGCACATTTCATTAAAACAACAAAACATGACTAATTATCGTTGTCTTACCTCTACTTATAAATGAAGTCCATGCTGCGCTCTTTCTGAACAAAAATATCGGTCACTTTCCGGTAAAAGTTCTCTTTATCTTCTTCAGTTTTAAAAGTCTCTCAGTCTCAATGGAGCTCACTGCCAGGGAGGAAAGCCTTCCTTTATCAGTCCTGTTCCGGCTGTTTGTTTAGAGTCTTTTTAGTGCTTTACTTGTTTAGCATAACTCGTTAATAATAAATCCATAACTTGCTGTGACTCTACAGTTTTGGGATCAGGAGCAGTGCACCTTGAGCGCCCCCTGCCAAGAGGCCAAGGAACTGCCGGCCTCACCTACAACCAGTTCTTTGCCATTTATGATCGCCCAGCAGCACACGAAAACATGTTACCTGCACACAGTATGATGACCAAAACAAAATTCGTAATCCACATATATTAAATTGTGGAAAATCAGTTCATAACTGTTTGAACAATTGAATGTATGATCTAGAGACAGGAAGATGCATTCACGGAATGGAAGCCAGCGCAGTTAACATGCGATTGCGCAATCACAGGGGAGGCCAAGCTCGCTGCGGCCTCACCGGCTTCGCTATCAAGCGCCACCAAGGATTTACGTGAAAAATAGCGAAAAGTCTGTGATTTTAAAGAGAATATGATAAAAAAATAAGGAAATTAGATAAAAAAAGAACGTTTAATACAAATGACTATTATGTTATCATCATTATATATCTTCTTTCTTTCCATTATGACAAGTGAGGCCTGGCCTCACTTGCCTCCCCTGACTGCACGTCACTGCTGGGGTTATGGGTCCCCCGGCGCCTGCCTCGGTGCTCGGGGGAGGCGGATCTTTGGTTCTTCACAACCACTATTGAGCATTTTTCTTTTGGATAAATTTTACATACACAAGTGCACTCTCACAAACACCTACAGGTGCTGGGTTCCAAGTACTCAGTGTTCACTTCTATACAGAAAGCCCATAATTAATTTATTTTATTTATTTATTTTTCTCTCAGCTATCAAATTATACATGTCAGATTAAATAATACATATAATTCAGCAATGGTATCAAGGTGTTACATTATTGTATCTGTTATACTATATCTGTTGGTTGTGCTGTTCCTTTAACATCTCTCATTGCAGGTGATGAAGCATACTGAAGACGTTTTATCATTCTCTCCCTTTTATCTCCTCTTTCTTCCACCTCTTCTCTTTCTTTTTTTTCTCCTTGTTCTTCCTTTACTCTCATACTTTCCCATTGTATTGTCCACATAATTTGAAATACCCCCCACATGAATCACAATAAAACTATTTACATGCATGAATCAAGCGGAGCACTATGGCGAAAGCTGACTGCTCCACTTGTGAAAGTAAAATCTGTCGAGCTCTATTTGGCATTAAGACAATTCTTATTGCCACATTGCCAGACAGGACACTGGGGGAAAAAAACGGCAAGAAAGCTCATGCCCCATGCAGCTGAAGAGTTTTTGAAGGAATGCAGCATTGCTGCTGCTGAGTTGCTCGCTCCCAACAAAGAGAAATGATCTGAAGGTTTATTCAGAACAGTTACAGACCAGCTTGCAGCCTAGAGGTTCACACAAGGACATCAGGTAAGTGTGATGAATGCATTAACACAACTTTCAAAATACCAGCTCTGTTCAGATAAAAAAACAAAAATGGAAATGTAAAACTGAAAATAATCATTTGTATTATATAAAATCTACTATACATGCGTCGTTTTACTTGTGATGCTATTATATTACAATATTACTTTGGGGTTTGAAAGGCAGCAACTGCTCAAAAACAAGATTAAAATAAATGGAAAGCATTTACAAAAAATAACTGTTTCACCAGTTTCCATTTGCTGCATCATACTGGTGTTCAAAGTTTGTTCCTCTTTCTAAAAGTGTGGTTGGTTCCTGAGAGAGAAAAGGTTCTCCACCCCCTTGTTTAAAACATTCTATTAAAAGGAACATTAAAACAACTGAAATAGAGACAGCTTTCAGATCTGCTGAATGAAACAGATATCAACCTCTTCCTTCTCCTTTTCTTGACTTACATTGGATTTATCCCATCATTTCAATGACTGCTTGAATAAAGTACATTATGGGAAAATACAACACCGGACAAAAACTGTAAAATGGTCATTTGAGATGATGTTAATGTTCTTTTAGCTATTATTTGTTAAGATTAAAATGCAATAAAATCTTTCATGCGCTGTCTTATTTTCACTGACTAGAATTATTCCTTTAAATAAATGTAAAAAAAAAAATCATTGTGATATGTAATAGTAAATGACATTTTAACAGGATTTTGTTTGATAATGACGTAACTAAAGCATTATATAACTGCAACCTTGATGCCACCATAATCCCCTCCCTCAGACAGGGAAGGCCTAAATCTAGACTAGTGTCCTGTACTTATAAATTCATCGCAGTTCAGATTGGCCGCTGCAGCCGGTCCGTCCTGTGGTGTAGAAACCTGGGGGATTAAAGGCACACCACACAATGCCAAAGCTCCAACGCAGCACATCTGTGAGCAGATGTCAAAGATTCCAGGAAAGGAAGGTTATGACTCCTCGTCCTGACATCGGGACACAGCAAGGGGTCACAGGAAACGCCATGGTTGTCTTTCATTTGCTCCGCAGTGTAGGATATCCTCCTGTAGCCTAGCCGCTGCTGGATTGTGAAAGCTATACAGTTATGCACAGAGACAGCAGGCTTAGGAAATTAAACTATAACACTGCTGTTACACAAGCCTTCCTGCAACATGCTGGGATTTATAATCCAAAAAAAGATTATAAAAAAGACAAATGGTAAAGCTTTGGAGTTGCTCTATTTCTCACTTTCCAGCCAAAGTCTTATGTATTTTAGTGTGATCAACACAAAGTATTGTATCACTGCGAAGTTGGAATAAGATCATACACTGTTTTCTTTTTTTATATATGAAAACCAACAAAAGTGTACCATTCATTTGTATTCAAGTCTTTTAAAGCTTCTAACTGGTTTTCTGTAAGGATTATTCTATTTCTTCATCTTTCTACCAACTCAGACCAGCTTCCCTATGTGTGCATTCTAAACCAGTGTCTAAACAAAATTCTATTATAGTAACATATATATTCTCAATAGTTGTTCTGTCAACAGATTTTCCTACCTGAGCTTGGAATCTCTGCAGCTCTTCCAGAGATACCATGGGTCATTTGACTTCTTCCCTCAGACACATACGTGGACTATTATTACCGCTTAAAAATTTGTCACCCTCTGGAGGGAATTGGTTGCACTCAATCTTATTAAGCGGATGTTACATGTCATTGGCAGACTTCTTAAGATTTTTATTTTAAATATGAAAATTGTGCATCAACTTCCTTTAAAGGGAATATATTATTATTTATTATAAGTTATTATTTTACTGAGACTCCTTTTATTAGTGATTGAATATGTAGTACGATGCAGCTGATCCTTGTATCCAAGGCAAATTTCTCTCAAGGGAGACTAATAAAGATACTTTCAAATCCTTCCTTTTCACATTTAAATCCATGCAGTTATGGTCTATATAAAGTGGAACTGCTGCAATGCTTTGGTCTGCATTCCTTGTTATTGTTGTCCCACAGCCCCTCTTTTAACCCTGTTCTGAGGTTCGTCTGACAGCAACTCGTTTTGTTGAGGGACTTCACGCCCCGCCCCTCTCCAGGCCGCAGAGCTTTCGACTTCACCCCATTCGGCCCTTTTTGTTGTATAATGGGGGATGGAGTAATAAATTGTGTGGGTAAATGCACCCAACTATCAAACATTTTCACTTAAGTTATCCACCTCTAGCTTTGGCATCCTTGAGGTTAGACTACAAAATCACAACAAGAAATAAAAATGGTGGATTCACAAAAATGGTAAGCCAAGTGGTCCATGACCTTTTCTGCAGCAAATACTGTGGTGTATTTGTTAAAGAAAGGTAATAGACAACAGAGGAAACTGAAATAATAAAAAAATATGACCAAAACCAAATATAAAGATATCCATGCATCACCTAGGGAGACTACATTCAACTTTCCTGCATTCCCAGGGACTCCAAGTACACAACAAAATGTAAAAAAGTAGATTTTCGCTTTAATTTTACATTTGTGCACATCTTTGTGTCTGCTTGTGATATAAAATCCCTGATCCTGCCGCTGTACAATGTTTCAGTTATATTAGTCCTCCCAAAAATGATCCTTGTTCGATCCTGAACAAATTAATCTGGATCCTAAACATAAAGAATGTTTCCAAAATGTGCATGAGGGTAATCATGTCTTGTTAAAAAAATTGAAGAAATGCTTTTCAAATGCTCATACGAGTTGTGCAGGGACTATTAAATATAAAGTGAGGTAATTCCTTTCAGGGATATTCAATAAATTTCAAACTCGGACATCTGCATGACCTTAACAGGGCCCTCTTTACACATCTGCCTGCAGGGAGTTACTGCATAACACTGTAAGCTCTGTTATCTCCAAGAGAAATTAACTAGGGAACTGACCCAACTCATAATCAAATAATAATTTCTTGTACCATAAAAACAGCAAGCCAAATATGTGCAAATCATTAGGAAATTGATAGCCTGTCTGGAACAGGTAGAATATCAGATCTCACCAAATCCAACTAGTCAGTCTGAACTTACATCCAAATTCTAATCATTAATCAAAGCCTAATTAAAAAGCTGCAAAGAATATCTACTGTGGGAAAAGGTCAGAATATGACAGGCTACAGTTTCACTGGTTTTCACCTACAGACTCTGATTTGACTTCTGTCAATTTGGCTTGGCAGGGCTCTAAGGGATACAGATTAGTGCACTGTTTACAGAAGTAATGGTGATTGTTTCTAGAAGTGTGCTGTTGAGCAACGGGAGCCGACAATATTAAAACCACATCATAGCAAGACGAAGTAAGGTTAAGAAAAAAGTAGCACATCTATTAACAACGGTCTTTTATGGAGCGCTAACTGCTACTACTGTGTGTGGCTGTGTAGTTAGAGCCAAGAGAGTGATGTCAAAAACGAATAAAATGCAACATGAGTTCAGACTGCAGACGCTTTGAAAAATATCCAATAGGTATCCGAATTAGTACCACATGTATGGAAATGGCACAAATAAATTTGGGGGGTCGCTTTTCCCTGCAGTGTGAACGTAACCTAAGATGATCTGATTCTGCTCAATGATTTCAACATTGTATAAAGTTCTTTATCTTAAGTTCAAGCAGATTTTTTGGGTTTCAAGAAAGTACAGTTCATGCTTCTTCTGAAAAATATCCCAAAAAGAAAGATAATATAAAAACCATTGCAAAGATAATAAAAAAGTGAAATATATTAAATTTCAGGAAACTGAGTAAATTTAGTTTTTTTTTATTCTCTAACTGGGGGCTCAGCCAGAAAATGCCGGGCTACCACTGATTTAAGGCTCCCACATACTTGCGCGGACTTGAGTCTGCTCATTGAGAAAAGCTCAATTTTTCCGACTGCATACATGGTTTCACACTATAAACTGCTCGGCAGGAAGAAGTCTTCATATTGAACTGTTTTATATGTGACACCACTGACACACCTAGCTGTAGCAAGCTGGCAGTCGCAATGATGGATGTTGTCACAGCCCCTCTCTGTGCCGCACTGCTAGGTGTGTGCCTGCTGGAGAAGAAATGGTTTCTTTTTATACAGAGATAGAGAACAGATGTTTTTTTTAACTAAAACTGACAACTAGACTAAAGGTACGTTCACACCAAACTCAAACAAGTTGAACGGTGCAAGTGATGTACATGTTATCCTTGTGTAAATGCGCGTTCAGGAGCAAACTAACTGTAATGATTTAGCTTGGAGGTGAACCCGGTATTCAACCAGACACGATATCAAATGCTTCTCACTGTGTTTATTGGAGGGAAGGTGAGGAGAGGGAACAAGACGGGCAAACAGAACAGGATCCAAAAAGGGCAAGGCAGACGTCCAGGCGACACTTGAACAGGTAAACGGGCAAACAGGACTGGGCAGAAAAAGACAGAACAGGTTACAAGGCAGGATCAAGGTGCTGGGAGCTCTTACCGGGACAGGATCACAAACAGGGGATGAACGCATGGATAATAAGATGACAAACCGACAGGGAGCAGAGAACTAAGGCAGGTTTAAATAGACAGGAGAACAAAGGTGAGCAGAGGTAGCTAATTAGTCAGAACAGGTGGGGATCATCAGGGGAAGGTAAGTGGCTGAAGGAGGAAAACAAGCTGACAGAAAATAAGCGGAAGGAGACAGAAACAAAACCAATCTAGAAAATAAATAACCACAAAGACCAAACCTAAGATAGAAACCCAAATTAAACTAGACAAATACTAAAACCAATAACTCACATCATGACACTAATAGTCCGCGATGCGAACAATGCGGATTGTGCGAATCGAGCGAAGTGAAACTACAAACAGTGCGGTGGATGTGCAAACAAAGCGAAGCGAAACTGTGAATAGGCACGGTGGATGTACGACTAGAGCAAAGCGAGATTTCCCTAAAGTTCAACAATCTGAACTTTTCTGCTGATTTGCATCACATTAAGATCCTCTTAATCCATTTATTTAAGTCTAAAAATGTTTTTTTTACATGCTACATATTTAGACAGTGATTAGGCCATATTTCAATTGAGCAATCCTGGATTTACTGGCTGAAGACAACTGTAGTTTGTGTCCCAGAGGGTGATCTGTCCCCCGAGTCGGGGCAGCAGCTTCTCATACGGGGTTCTGGAAAGACGGAAGTACTGCTGGAAGCAACCGTCATCTAGATGCAGCTACAGGGAAGGAACGGGCGTGCTTAACGCCAGAGGGAAGGAACGGGCGCACTTAACGCCAGAGGGAAGAACAGGCGTACGACAACGCCAGAGGGAAGAACAGGCGTACGACAACGCCAGAGGGAAGAACAGGCGTACGACAACGCCAGAGGGAAGAACAGGCGTACGACAACGCCAGAGGGAAGAACAGGCGTACGACAATGCCAGGGCTCAAAACACACGCTGGAGCACGACTGACGTACAGAAACGCCAGGGGAACCCGCCGGGACGTGAGGGAAACGCCGGGGCTTGGGGAAGAGAACGCCGGGGCGTGAGGGAAGCAGGAACATCTAAAACGCCAGGGAACAAGAACGGAGGGCGTATAAACACGCCGGGGAAACGAGAACAGAGGGCGTATAAACATGCCGGGGAAACGAGAATCAGAGGGCGTCCTAACACGCCGGGGAACCGAGAATCAGAGGGCGTCCTAACACGCCGGGGAACCGAGAATCAGAGGGCGTCCTAACACGCCGGGGAACCGAGAAACCCAAGACAGAAGGCGTTATAACACGCCTGAGGACCAAGAAGTCTAAATGCCAGGAACTAAAGGGCGTTCTAACACGCCACGGAACAAAATAAATCCAGAATACTAGGGAACGGAGGGAGTCCAAACAAGCCAGGGGACTAAGGAACTAGGAGGTCAAAACAAAAACCAAGGAAGCATGAACCAGACAAAGTAAAGGAGCGTAAAGCTCAAAACCAGGGATAAGAAGCCTAAGGAGCGCCGGGAACTAAAGGCTCTAACAAAATAAGGATCTAGCCAGGAACTAGAAAACAAAAGCGTGAACTAAATTATAGGGCAAAACTAGAAAACTGAGGTAGGGATAACACAAAGAAAAACTAAGCAAAAACCAGGAAATAAAACTAAAACTAGGAAAGGAACAAACACTAAAGAAAAACTTTAAAACTAATGCAATACCAGAAAATTTTAACAACACAAAGAAACTAGGGGCCGAACTGGTAAACTAATGTAAAAACTAGATAGCTAAAGCTAAAGTAACACAAAACAGAAACTGGAAGACTAAGGTAAAAAAAAACAAGAATACTAGAGCAAACCCGGAACTAAAGGCAGATCTAGAAAACTAAACAGTGCTAGAAAAAACAAAGCAAAGGAAAACAACGCCCGACTAAAGTTTGTAGGAGGTCGGCCCCGGCGAGGCAGAATCAGATGGCCCAGATGCGGGTCCGGCCGAACAGAAAAGTCAAAGGCGGGCGCCGTGGTGGACGGCCCCGACGAGGCAGAGTCAAGCGGCCCGGAGCCCACAATCGGCGGGTCCGGACGAACAGAAAAGACAAAGGCGGGTGCCGTGGTGGACGGCCCCGACGAGGCAGAGTCAAGTGGCCCGGAGACAGAAGTTGGCGGCTCCGGCTAAATAGGTCAGTCTGAGGCGGGCGCCGTGGTGGACGGCCCCGACGAGGCTGGGTCAAAAGATCCGGAGACCACAGTCGGCAGTTCCGGCTAAACAGGTCAGTCGGAGACGGGCGCCGTGGTGGACGGCCCCGACGAGGCAAGGTCAGATGGCCCAGAGACCGCAGTCAGCGTCTCCGGCCGAACAGGTCAGTCAATGGCGCTGCCAGGTTACATGTTTCAGCGGAAGCCGAGGTTGGAGGCGGATCCCCCTGGACCCCCTCTTGGGACTTGAATGAAGACCGATCGGCATCCACGGTGGCCTCGGGCAGAGGCAGAGCAGCTCCCTCAGAGACCCCGGGCTGGTCCTTTTCCTCGTCGGCCGGCTGGTCCCTTTCCTCGTCGGCCGGCGGGTCCTCTTCCTCGTCGGCCGGCGAGTCCTTTTCCTTGTTGGCCGGCAGAGCGGAGCTTTCCGCGACCGGCAGACCGGAGCTTTCGGCAGCCGGCAGAGCGGAGCTTTCGGCGGCCGGCAGAGCAGAGCTTTCGGCGGCCGGCAGAGCGGAGCTTTCGGCGGCTGGCAGAGCGGAGCTTTCGGCGGCCTCAGACGGCGGCGAAACAGAAGCTGTCTCAGAAGCAGCCGCAGACCAGCAGGAGAGAAGATCGTCCCGGTCACCATAATAAAAGTCCCACAGCTGCGACTCCGTGATGCGCGGGGCTCTTGCTGGAGAGGGAGCAGTCTTTTGAGCAGCAGCTGGAGCCTTTACTCGAGGGACCAGCTGAGTGTCATGGAGATGGCGACAGAGACTACGGGGAAAAGGTGGATGTCTGACCAGACTCGTCAGCGCAGCTATGCTGATGTCGGGCCGGCTCACCGGGGAACCGGGGGCTGCTTCAGGCTGAGCACCCTGAGGATCAACGGTGGTGCCTCTGCGCCGGCGTGCACGGCGTTTGCGCTGGGGAATGCCGGGCAACGAAGTGGAGGCTGCCGCTGATGGTGAGGCAGCGGGAGCTGCAGCTGAGACAGGTGTAATAGCGGAGGAGGAGATAGTTGAGACGGGAGCAGCAGCGGCGGCTGGCAGGCAAGTGAGTGGAGAGTCGATTGACGGGGTGGATCCTGACCAATAGTTCCAGTCGATCTCCTTGAAAAAGCCCGCTAACTGGGGATGTCCGGGGAACTGCCGTGCCAAGCTCGAAGCCTGACCCTCCCAGATGGTTCGAACTTGGGCGGCCGCCTCCACCCGCAGCGGCAATGGACCCAATGAAGCGACTGCGGCCAAGCAGCGCTCGAGTTCCTGGAGGACTTTCTCCACATCGCTGACCAATTGTGGAGGGAGAGGAATCATCTGGTTAGCTCCTACACCAGAGCTCTGGGTGTGTGTCGGGTTCATCTTTGGCCGGTCCGTACTGTCACAATTTGTTCTGATGACCCGAACACACTACACACAGAGGTAGGAATCTTTGTGAGTTTATTTAAAGAGATGGTTGTAGATGATGAGACCAGAGAGACAAGACTGCACGGGAACAGGGGTGTAGATGATGGCAGGAGCAGACAGCCCGGGGAGAGAGTCCACAATCACTGGGTGGCTGGAAAGGCTCAGTACTGCTCGGCTAGCAGGCCTTGTAGCAACACCAGGGCACAGAGCAGAGCCTCTCCAGGGCGGCTAGTCAGGTTAGCAGTTCTCAGGAGACACCAGGACAAAGAGCAGAACTTCTCCAGGAACAAGCAGAGTACAAAGTCTTTCAGAGAGACTGGCAGGACTGACCTTAAACGAGAAGGCAAAACAAATCTTCCAAGGCAAAAAACGAGGACTGGCATGGAGAGGGTGTAGAACAATGACGGACCGGCAAAGGAGTGACAGCAGAGTGAGGCTTAAGTAGGGAGGCTGGCAGGTGAAATGAGTCTGGTTAATTAGTGGCTGACAGGTGTGACTAACTGCAGTGGAAGGGAAGGCTGAAGTGAGGGGAAGGAGAAACTAAAAACAATAAATAAAGTGAAACCCTAACTAAAACTAAAACAAGGTGGAAAAACCGAAAACCAATGGCAACAAAAGCCGAATCAAAACTAAACCATGACAGATATAACAGCACGAGCACGGTTAGTGCACTTAGTAAAATAAATTACCTGTAATGAAAATTTGATTTATGCACCCGTATTAACAATTATCTGTAATTTTTTTAATGTTTTGAATAAATCCAATCACATATCTTCTATTTGTTTTTGTTTCACTACTTGTCTAAATACAACAGGATATTGATATTTAGTTAATTCTCATCATCATGAAACCTGCTTAATTCATAGCAGCCAAGAACTACATCCTTCGGAAATATATTTACATAAAGCTGCTGTTAACCTTAGGCTCTTCCTTCAGTTTTGGATCACACATCAGTTTCAGTTAAGAAGGGATAGTTCAGAAAATAAGTGGTGGACATTATACAGTAGGAAGAGGTATTAATCCCAGCTTTTTTTTATAAGCAAGATTTCATTTGAAGTGAGGCAGCTGAGCAACGATGATGAGATGAGTCACAACGATTTAGCAGCCACTGAGGAAAAAAAACAAAAGCAGTAAGGTTTTGTTTGTCAGGAGCTTGTCGCCAGTACTCGGCTCTCATTATCCAAAGGACACATTCAGAACCTCCTCACCTACAAAGGAGCTGGGAAAGAGCTCTGCACTCTATGTTCTGGAAGATAAGGGTGCAGCTGGTAAAGACAGCACGGCGGAAGTGAGCAAATATGTGCAGATGAAGCTGCAGATGTTTGATTGAATCACGACTTTGTCGCTGGCTGTTTTAGAAGGTGCCAATTATAGATCTTTAAATGATAAAAACAAGCTTTCTGACAGTTGCTTTTTTAGCATCTGACTGAAGAATTTTTGGAAAGCCTTTTAATGCTTTTCCCAGGCACCGTGACTTTGATAACAAAAGAACACAAAATAGCTGAGCTATTTGAGATCATCCTGAGGTGAGACTGGCTGTGAAAAAGGAGATTTGGACACGCCAAAAGACATAAAACGATCTTTAATCGATAGGAGAGTCCTTGAACCTAAAGAAGGGTTTCTAATGTTCAGCCAGCTTTATATTGTTCAGGTCAGTAGCAGGTCAACCTTCTGCCCAATTAGTTTGCCAAGGAGCATGTTCTACAAAGCTTCATCATGCAAAATAACAATGACTCAGCGTGCCACATATTAAGCAGAATAAATATAGCTGCTGTATGACCTCAGATTCGTGCAAATATGGTTAAATTAAGCTTCTTAGCCTTTCTCAGAGGTAGCAACCAAGCCTGTCTCCTTGAATCCATTGCTTCTACTGTTCAGAAAGGTTTAAAGTTCATCATGATTTCAGCAGCAACCTGTAGATTTCGGCCTCGCTCTTTCAGTTTTTATCTTCTCATCAGGAAACAGTGCAGATTAGCTCTTTTCATACAGGATCTTATCTCACCACGGGGACTGCTCATCTGTTCCACAGCAAGATCTGCATCATATTTCAGGGCTTTTTCAGTTTTCTCTTGCATTATGGTGATAAGTAATTTTTTTTTAAAAGTTGAATTGTCCTGCATTAACTTTTTGCTGGCTTGAATTCACTTTATATAACTTTCATTAACTATAAATTTAAATAGACTGAGAGCAAAAACTGATAAGCACCCAGAACCAATGGTCCAATCTGAATACAATTGGGCACACATGGTTGTTGCTCATAAGTTTACATTCACTGACAGAATTTATTTGACAATTTTCCATGGACCGCAGAACGCATTTCAAATTGGTCGGGCCCATCAGGCAATACTCAATACCACTACCTATCACATACGCACGCGCCCGCATACACATAAAACACCAGCATCCCCTTGATCACACAACTGATTTGCGTCACATGACACAAGACAAGCCAATCCATTTTTAGATGGGATGATTTATCGCTTTCTCATTGGAGAATGATGCTGCTGCCATAAAGTACTGTGCATTTGAAAAAAATAGCTATTGAATATTTTAATGTTATTTATATATATTATTTTACATGTTTGATCATCAAAAGTAGGTAGGGCCGCGGCCCTACTGGCCCTACCCGTTCCGCGGTCCATGGGTTGACCTGAAGGTAAACGTTTAAACTCAAGGTAAACTGTTAGCTGCCATTTTTCAGACCCGATGAGCCTCTCTGATGTCGTGATTGTTTGTTGTACCTAGGGGTGGACAGTAATTCAATATAAATAAATGTCACAATGTAACTTTTCTAAAATGTTATATTGGAGGAGTTTTATAAACATGGTAATATAATTGTCATAAGTTTTTACAGTTTAAGTTTTCAATTGAATTGAGTATCTGTTGTGGGCATTCTTTGCAGGCTTTCTGAGGCTTTTATTTTGTTTATATCAATATTGTAATTATGTCGTATCGACCAAAATTAAGAAATATATTGTGATAGAAGTTTTGGCCATTTCGTCCAGCCTTAATTGTATCTCATTATCAATAATCTGTTGAGGTGGTGGATTTGGGTATGTGATTAGCATTCCACCTGAATGCCTCTTTAAAGATTTTACATGCAGCTAACTCTAGAAGAAAGCAACCTGACACTGGGAAAGATGCTGGATATCTGGATGGATTTGGGACCCATGCCCAAGGCAGTTTCAAGAGTTTTTTTATTTTATTTCTGGTTCCAAGACTGTGGAAAAAAACTACCAAATGCTATGAGAACAAAAGTATAGTGTCCACCTTCATAGCCTTCAAACAAACACCTTCTATCTGTCAGGGTTCTCTGTGTCTGGCTGCTCTAACTCTACTCCTCAGGTGTGTCTAGTTGGCTGAGGAGGCGTGGCCCACACCTGCAGCTCGTTGCAGGCGGCTTCCTCTGGCTTCTTAAGCAGAGCGCTGACAGATGGAAGACGCCAGAGCCTTAACCAGTTGTGGTACGACGTGGCCTCTGTCCCAACTCTCGGAAACCAGCTTGTGAGTTTTTTGACTCTTCGTTGTTTGACTAATTTTTGGATCTCTGTGTTTTCGCCTCAGATTTTGGTGCTTGGATGCACTGACCTGTCTTGACGTCTCGTCCGAAGAAACAGACCAGCAGAACCTGTCTGCTCAGATTTTGCTCTGGCGCTCCCCTCATACTTCCTGGATGTTACCCAGCGAGGCCTGAGATCCTCTTTCCCGGGTTCTGTTGGTTCTGTGTTCACTCTGGTCAATCCATCTGTCAACCGTTGCCGATGAGGCTCGCTCAGGATCCCTCGCCAGTTACATCAGCCGTCCTCAGCCACTAGCCGCCTATCTCCAGCAGCGTAAAGTCATAGAGTCCTCCCGACGCTACTTCTTCCCGGTTAGGTCCGCCCAGCCCAATGGTAAGCAGCGCCACTTCTAGCAATTCTCCGGGTTCTCTTTTCAGAGTTACTCACTCCCTCTCTCTTGCAGACTCTCCAGCCGTGACGTTCTGACCCAGCCGAATCGCCTGTAGTTGCGTCCGTAGATCTGCCTGTTTCCAAAATAAACATCTTAAAACTGTGCATTGCCTCCCGTTCGTATCTGCATGTGGACTCGTCACCTGAAAACCATGACAGAAGAAGGCTCTGGCCACCAAAGTCCAGCAGATACGTTCGGGCGGCAGATAGCCGCACAGCAGGAACAGATGCAGTCGCTAGGTTTTGCCGTCAATTCAACACAGGAACAGCTTCAGAGATTAGCCGCTCAGTTTAGCCAGCTTATGGACACAGTCACTTCCGCGATGACGTCGCCTGTCACTCAAGACCTCAGCACCCCGCCTCCCGTCGCTCAGAGTACTGAGGATCAGATTTGGACTCCGCCGCTTGAGGGCGTGTCACCTTGTCCGGATAAGTTCTCTGGTGACAGTGGGAGTTGCGGTGGTTTCCTTTTCCAGTGTAAACTGGTGTTTAACCGTTCCCCTCAGACATTCGCCTCAGATGAGGTTAAGATATCTTATGTCTTACGACTACTAACGGGTAAGGCTCTTAAGTGGGCCGAGGCTCGATTCCCTGATTGTCAGTCATTCGGGGTTACTTTTCAGGACTTCGTTACCGAATTTAAGACAATTTTTTCACCCGAGTTAGATTCGGCTCAACAATCTCGTCATCTCCTCTCTTTGAAACAGCGCGGTCGACGCGTATCTGACTTTTCTGTGGAGTTTCGCACGTTTGCCGCTGCTGCGGGCTGGCAGCCGAGGCCGTTAAAGGCAGTATTTTTTCAGGCTCTTGATGAGACGCTAAAGGATGAGTTAGCCCGGGTTGAGGAGCCTGAGGATTTTGAGGAGTTTGTAGCGTTAGCAATCCGTTTGGATTCCCGATTACGCAGCCGGAACCGGTTTAGATCCAACCAGGCCTTGCGATCATCCACCTCATCTACACTTACCCATAGGGAACCTCGGTCCTGTACACCGCTTCCTGAACCCATGCAGTTGGGGCAGTTTGGTCTTACCAACAAGGAGCGTCAGCAGCGCTTCTCGGGAGATTTATGCCTTTATTGTGGAGGTGAAGGTCATTTCCTCAGAGACTGTCCTGTTCGGCCAAAAGACCGAGTCCGCCGTTCGTAACGGGGAGAACGGTGGACGGTTTTGGATCTATTCCCCGGGTAGCCGTTAAGGCGTCTGCACTTTCTCGCTTATGTTTGCCAGTCACTTTAATGTTCGACCAGGATAGTTTTGATGTTTCGGCTCTAGTAGACTCTGGTTCTGATTTTAATCTCATAGACCAAGCCATAGTGGACCAGCTCCGTGTACCTGTCGATCCATTACCCGAGCCCCTCCAGGTCTCGTCTTTAGATGGGCAGAAGTTGACTTTGATCACCCATCGCACCCGACCACTAGTAGTGATAGTTTCCGGTAACCATCGAGAGCAACTATCATTTTTTGTTTTCCCGGTTAAGCGTTCACCTGTGGTTTTGGGGTTAGCCTGGTTAAAGGTCCACAGCCCGCAGTTTAACTGGGCTGAGTCCCGACTGGAATCATGGTCTCCAGCTTGTCATTCCCGTTGTTTACAGTCCACTCGCCCCGTATCTGTTTCCCATACCACCTTGACAGATTCCGGAGATGTTATTGATCTCTCTCGCGTTCCGGAAGAATACCACGACTTACGGCGGGTATTCAGTAAGACTCAGGCTTGTTCACTACCTCCACACCGCCCTTACGATTGCGCCATTGACTTGTTGCCTGGGGCTCCACTACCGGTGAGTCGGCTTTATAACATCTCCAGGTCAGAACGTCAATCGCTCGAGAAGTACATAGGGGAGTCTCTGGCTATAGGGTTAATTCGTCCTTCTTCCTCCCCATTAGGCGCCGGCTTCTTTTTTGTCGGCAAGAAGGACGGGACCCTTCGACCCTGTATTGATTATCGAGGGCTTAACCAAATAACCGTGAAGAATAAGTACCCGCTTCCTCTATTATCTTCAGCCCTCGAGCCAGTCCAGAATGCCAAGATCTTTACTAAGCTTGATCTGCGCAACGCTTATCATTTGGTTCGGGTGAGACAGGGGGATGAGTGGAAGACGGCCTTTAAGACTCCGTTAGGTCACTTCGAGTACCTAGTCATGCCTTTTGGTTTGTGCAATGCTCCGGCAGTTTTTCAGGCACTGGTAAATGATGTCCTGCGGGACATTTTGAATGTTTTTGTTTTCGTCTATCTAGACGACATCCTGATTTACTCTCGTGACCTAGAACAACACAAGCAACATGTTCGTCTTGTTCTCCAGCGATTATTAGAGAATCGCTTATTTGTTAAAGCCGAGAAGTGTGACTTCCACCAGACTTCTATTTCTTTTCTTGGTCTTGTTTTAGAAGGCGGACAAGTG
Source organism: Fundulus diaphanus (assembly GCA_037039145.1). NCBI lineage: Eukaryota > Metazoa > Chordata > Actinopteri > Cyprinodontiformes > Fundulidae > Fundulus > Fundulus diaphanus. Next base: position 54,849,399 of record CM073126.1, read on the forward strand.
AGGTCAGACCCGGAGAAGATAAAGGCAGTAACGGAGTGGCCGGTTCCTGAGTCGCGCAAACAGCTCCAACGTTTCCTAGGTTTCGCTAATTTCTATAGGCGCTTTATCAGGAACTACAGCCAGATAGCCTCCCCATTACATGCTCTCACCTCCACCAAGGTCCCATTCGTCTGGAGTCCTGAGGCAGAAGAGGCATTTAATAGACTTAAGTCCCGTTTTTCCCAGGCTCCCATACTCGTTCACCCTGATCCAGCCAAGCAGTTCGTTCTTGAGATCGACGCTTCTAATACAGGTGTGGGAGCGGTTTTGTCTCAACAGTCTGAGGTTGATAGTAAACTACACCCTTGTGCATTCTTCTCCCTTTATCCCAAGGTATGTCAACAATTTTGACAGTAGTTGACTGGTTTTCGAAGTCATGTCATCTTATCCCCATCCGTAAGTTACCTAACGCTCTCCAGACTGCCCAGCTCCTCATAAAACATGTTTTCAAACTCCACGGTATCCCAGTTGACATTCTTTCTGACCGGGGTCCTCAGTTTATCTTAGACTTAGACTTAGACTTAGACTTTCTTTATTGTCATTTTGTATACACAGAGTGCATACAGAACGAAATTTCGTTTTCACACAGCTCAGAAAGATTGCAGTAACTCTACAGGATACCTTGCGGTGAATTACAGTACAGGATAAAGTGCAGTGATAAATCGCAGTCACTTACAGGATAAGTTTCAATTGACTTCCGGATAAAGTGCAGCAGTGAACAGTAGGCAGTTGAAATGTAAACAATGTAAAACAAATGTAAACAAATATGCAGTAAGGTGCAGCAGTGATTTAAAAGTAGACAGTTGCATTGTACACAGTTTTGCGGTACGTTTCCTGGTAAGGTGCAGCAGCAATTTTGCAGGATACGATACAATGTGCAAATGTGCAAATCAGCGAGTCGAGTGTGGTACACAGTTTTTATACTTCAGCAGTTCAGCAGTTCAACAGTCTGATGGCAGCAGGGAAGAAGCTTTTGCAGAACCTAGTGGACCTGCAGCGGATGCTGCGGAACCTCTTTCCAGAGGGCAGCAGGGAGAATAATCTATGGTGGGGGTGTGAGGGGTCCCTGAGGATGTTACGGGCTCGAGACACACAGCGCTGCGATGAAATGTCTTTAATGGAGGGAAGAGGAGCCCCGATGATCCCTTCTGCTGTCCTCACCACTCTCCTCACGTTCTTCCAGTCGGAGGCACTGCAGCCTCAACACCACACAGAGAGACAGCTGGTCAGAATACTCTCTATGGTGCTTCTGTAGAAGGTCGTGAGGATGGGCGGGGGCAGGTGGGCTCTCCTCATCCTCCGCAGAAAGTACAGTCGCTTTTGTGCCCTCTTCACCAGTGACGTGGTGTTCACAGTCCAGGTGAAGTTGTCCGTGATGTGCACCCCCAGGAACTTGGTGCTGCTGACCACCTCCACCGCTGAGTTGTTGATGAGCAGTGGAGCATGGTGAGGCCGGTTTTTCCTGAAGTCGACGATGATCTCCTTCGTCTTCTCCACGTTCAGGATCAGGCTGTTGTCTCTGCACCAGCCCACCAGCTGCTCCACCTCCTCTCTGTAGTCCTGGTCGTTGTCGTCTCTGATCAGGCCCACCACCGTTGTGTCGTCTGCAAACTTCACGATGTGATTGGTGGTGGACCTGGGGACGCAGTCGTGTGTCATCAGGGTGAACAGCAGGGGGCTCAGGACGCAGCCCTGAGGGGAGCCCGTGCTGAGGGTGATGACATCAGAGGTGTTCTGTCCGACCCGGACTGACTGAGGTCTGTTGGTGAGGAAGTCTAGCAGCCAGTTTCGTAGGGGTGTGTTGAAGCCCAGATGCTCCAGTTTTCCCACCAGATGTTGTGGGATGATGGTGTTGAACGCTGAACTGAAGTCCAGGAACAGCATCCGCACGTGCGTGTTCTTCTCCTCCAGGTGTGCCAGGCTCAGGTGAAGAGCGGAGGAGATGGCGTCCTCAGTGGAGCGGTTCCGTCGGTAGGCAAACTGGAACGGGTCGAGTGTTGGGGGGAGACTGGAGACGATGTGTTCCTTTACCAGCCTTTCAAAGCACTTCATCATGATGGGAGTCAGTGCAACAGGCCGGTAGTCGTTGAAACAGGTGACTTGAGGTTTCTTTGGCACCGGAATGATGGAGGCAGACTTGAAGCATGCTGGCACTGTGGCTTGGTCCAGCAAGGTGTTAAAAATGTCTGTGAGGACACCAGCCAGCTGACCTGCACACTCCTTGAGCACCTGCCCAGGTATGTTGTCGGGGCCTGGGGCCTTCCGCGGGTTGACTCTCCTCAGAGTCTTCCACACGTCGGCGGTGTCAAGGCAGAGGACCTCCTCTTCCTGATGGGGAACAGCCTTCACTGCTGGTGTGCTGTTTAGTGCCTCAAACCTCCCAAAGAAGTTATTTAGTCCATTGAGGAAGTCAGCATCAACTTCACCCACCAGGGGGGAGGGGGTGTTGTATTCAGTGATCGCCCGGATGCCTTTCCACATGCTCCTGGTGTTGCTGGCGTCATGGAAAAGCTCCTGGATTTTCTGACTGTGGTTCCGCTTAGCTAACCTGATGGCACGGTTCAGGTTGGCTCTCGCTGTCCTCAGTGCCTCCTTGTCACCAGACTTGAAGGCTGAGTTCCGTGCTTTTAGCGCTTGACGGACCTCCGCAGTAATCCAGGGTCGTTGGTTGGCTCGGGTGATGATGGTCTTGGTGGTGCTGACGTCCTCAATGCATTTGTTGATGTAGGCTGACACAGTCATGGCGTACTCATCAATGTTGATCTTGTCCTCATAAGTTGCAGCAGCTTTGAACATGTTCCAGTCAGAGCACTCAAAACAGTCCTGGAGCGCCTCCATTGCTCCCTCAGTCCACACCCTCACCTGCCTCGCTGTTGGTTTGGTTTGATCAGCAGGGGCCTGTATGCTGGGAATAGCATCTCAGAAAGGTGATCTGAAGAGCCGAGGTGGGGGCGGGGGGCTGCTCTGAATGCTCCTTTAATATTTGTGTAGACTAAGTCTAGAGTGTTCTCTCCCCGAGTTGCAAAATCCACGTGTTGGTAAAAATGAGGGAGAACAGTTTTCATATTTGCCTGGTTAAAATCCCCAGCAATGATGAAAACCCCCTCTGTGTGTGCAGATTGCAGCTCAGAGATAGTCCGATAGAGAACACCCATAGCATCTTTAGTATTAGTGCTGGGAGGGACGTAAACCGCTGCGATGATAACAACAGTGAACTCTCTAGGCAGATAAAATGGTCTGCAGCTAACAGTCAGAAGCTCAATGTCCGGAGAGCAGAAACTTGTGACTAATCTAGCATTTTTACACCAGGAGTTATTGATGTAAACGCAGAGTCCTCCACCTCGGGACTTACCGCAGAGTTCTGTTTGTCTGTCGGCGCGGAAAGTAGCGAGCCCCTCCAGGCTAACGGCGTTGTCCGGGATTGATGAGGTGAGCCATGTTTCGGTCAGAATGAGAGCGCAGCAGTCTCTAAACTCCCTCTTTGCAGAGAGCTCGAGTTGTAAATGGTCCATTTTGTTGTCCAGTGAGCGAACGTTGGAAAGCCAGATGGATGGTAGCGGCGGTCTGAATGGGTTAGCCTTTAGCCTCGCTGCTAAGCCTCCTCGGCAACCGCGCTTCTTCGGCCGGCTACACCGCTTTCGCGTCGCTCTCCACCGGCGTGAGCTGCTCGTCGAGGCCGCCGCTTCACAGGCCTCCGGGGCTGGTCTCCGTAGGACGCCACAGTCACGTAAGCAGTCGAGCGTGGTATTTAAAAGTCCAAAAACACAACTTGACCGTAACTCCAACAGGCGCTCGCGGTCAAGTACTGATCGGCTGGGTAGATGAGTGGTTTCCAGCGAGTTTGGCGGCATTTTATGCAAAAAGTCCGCGAGTTGGTACAGGAGCTGTGTTCGGCTGCTGCCGCCAGGGGCGCCGCCGGAAATCAAAACTCTCAGGTCTGGCGGCACTTTTGCTCTGCTCTGGGTGCTCGTTACACACTCACCTCCGGATACCATCCTCAAACCAATGGCCAAACGGAACGAATGAACCAACAACTAGAGACCACCCTCCGCTGCCTCACGTCATCTTCACCTACTGACTGGAACAAGTTTTTGCCCTGGGTAGAGTATGCCTTGAACTCACACATCACCTCAGCCACGGGACGTTCACCTTTTGAAGTAGCTTTAGGATATCAACCTCCACTCCTACCCACAGACGAACTCAGGATTCCCTTCGCCTCCGTCAATGACTATATTGCTCGCTGCCAGGACATATGGAGAACAACGGTTACAGCACTTACTCGCACCGCAGAGCGGAGCAAGAGGTTTGCAGACCAGCACTGCAGACCAGCTCCCCATTATTGCCCCGGTCAGAGGGTTTGGTTATCTTCCAGAGATGTTTTGTCCAACCCGTCCGCAAAGAAGCTTGCTCCCCGGTTCACTGGTCCCTATGAAATAGAGACGGTTATTAACCCGACCACCGTCCGCCTACGTTTACCCCCTCACTCTCGAGTACACCCTACCTTTCATGTTTCCCAGATCAAGCCCGTGTTGGACAGCAACTTGTGCCCTCCTTCCGGACCCCCTCCACCCTCCCAGGACAGTCAGAACCCTCGCGTCCTCTGGGTTGTGGATGCCCGTCGACGAGGTAGGGGTCATCAATACCTCGTCGATTGGGAGGGTCGCAGCTCTGGGGATCGCTTATGGGTTTCTGCAGCTGCCATCTCGAATAAGGATTTGATTTTGGATTTCTGGTCTACTCAGCCCAGCACTTCTTCGTCTGGGCCGCCAGGAGGCAGCCGTTGAGGGGGGGGGGGGTAGTGTCAGGGTTCTCTGTGTCTGGCTGCTCTAACTCTACTCCTCAGGTGTGTCTAGTTGGCTGAGGAGGCGTGGCCCACACCTGCAGCTCGTTGCAGGCGGCTTCCTCTGGCTTCTTAAGCAGAGCGCTGACAGATGGAAGACGCCAGAGCCTTAACCAGTCCTGGTACGACGTGGCCTCTGTCCCAACTCTCGGAAACCAGCTTGTGAGTTTTTTGACTCTTCGTTTTTTGACTAATTTTTGGATCTCTGTGTTTTCGCCTCAGATTTTGGTGCTTGGATGCACTCACCTGTCTTGACGTCTCGTCCGAAGAAACAGACCAGCAGAACCTGTCTGCTCAGATTTTGCTCTGGCGCTCCCCTCATACTTCCTGGATGTTACCCAGCGAGGCCTGAGATCCCCTTTCCCGGGTTCTGTTGGTTCTGTGTTCACTCTGGTCAATCCATCTGTCAACCGTTGCCGATGAGGCTCGCTCAGGATCCCTCGCCAGTTACATCAGCCGTCCTCAGCCACTAGCCGCCTATCTCCAGCAGCGTAAAGTCATAGAGTCCTCCCGACGCTACTTCTTCCCGGTTAGGTCCGCCCAGCCCAATGGTAAGCAGCGCCACTTCTAGCAATTCTCCGGGTTCTCCTTTCAGAGTTACTCACTCCCTCTCTCTTGCAGACTCTCCAGCCGTGACGTTCTGACCCAGCCGAATCGCCTGTAGTTCCGTCCGTAGATCTGCCTGTTTCCAAAATAAACATCTTAAAACTGTGCATTGCCTCCCGTTCGTATCTGCATGTGGACTCGTCACCTGAAAACCATGACACTATCAGGTTGCAGAACTCATGAAAATCTTGGAGCAATGACATAAATAAATATAATAAATAACATAAATATGCTAGGTCTTCCACTGAAACTAGAAGTTCTTGTAGTAATGAAGGTTGAAAGCACATCTTCTAATGTCATTCATTTTGCCAAATGTAAAAATAGTGGTACCTAGAGACTGAAAGAAAATATTTCACACTGCTCATAGAACATATCCAATAGAGCCTTTGTAAAACCCAAAGGAACTTGTTTTAAGCTGTGTGTAAAATCTTTGCCTTTTCTGTGTGCTGAGGGATAGGAAATGAAACGGAACGTGCCTGGCATTATTGTCAATTCATCAAACCACCTCTGCCCCCCTTGGGTAGTTTTGGCCGCAAACTGAAATGTTTCAAATTTTCAGGACAGTAAAAAGAAAATCTGTAATGTTCTATTAGGTTTTTTTTTCTTTTTTTTAGTTACAGGTTCCAAACCAAGAAAACCACTGAAACTGAAAGGATTCTTGATAATGACCCTAACCCAGGCACGCTTATGGAAGGCTCAGTTTAACACTTTAAGGTGACAGGTAACAAAACATGGTGTGCATTCTTGGTGCGATTTAAATAAACTAAAACAGTATCTGACAGGAGAAAATAGTTGCATCACTTACTGGAGGTTTGGAGTGATTACAAAGCAGTAAATGAGGAATTTATCTGTTAAGTGGAGGGCAAAGCTTTTGCTGGCAGGAAACAAGCTGTCAAAGCAAAGTAATTTATTATATCATTAACCTCTGACAACATAAACAAGCAATATTGAAATATACACTACTGTACAAAACATTACTGCCTGTTTAGTACACTGCCTGCAACTCATTATAACCTGCAGTTACTGTCTTCTTTGCCATTATTTATAACCATATGATGCTTCATTAGAGAAATAATGATGATCAAGACTATTTTGGCCAGCATTGAAACCAGGACTTTTGGTACCATTACTCATCAGTCACCCATCAGTTCTCAATACTTTAGATCTGTTGCCCTGACATCCCACATCATGAAGGTCCTAGAGAGACTCCTGTTGTTCCACCTCAGTAAGCAAACAAGGAGCTATCAGGAACCCCTACAGTTTGCTTATTGTGGAAGTTAGGGTCAGTTTGACCTGGCTCTCAGCAATGGGAGTAAAGAGGGGAAACCTCTGGATATCATTGTTTAACTTTAGCGTTCCAAGATCTGTCAAGTAGCGGAATTAATCGCTCTGTTTTTGTACCCTGAGATAAACATTTACCAGAACTGTGAGTCCAGCTGCCAAGAAGCTGGACGTCAGTAGCTTGCAACACACACACCAATGGAGACACACAGACTCTTGTGTTTAACGCACACACATCCTTTTGGCCATAAAGGCCAGCTCATTGTAATGAATGTTAGAATTCTCTGCTAGGACCCGTTCGTACGTCCTAGGTGTAATAAAAAAGAATTCTCGCTGACAATGACAAAGGAACGCCATCTTTCGAGTCTTCTTTCTTTTTAAAGGTTTTATGGTTAAATAATTCTCCCACATAAATTGGTGAACCTCGACGTGATAGAAAAAGGGAGATCTGCCTTCCCGGACAGACGGCTTGGGTTTCCCCCGCTCGGAGCTGGCCCCTCCGCGCTGTGGTGGAGGAGAGAGGACAGAGGTGAGTGTAAATAAATTTTTGTACTGCTCTGTCTTCTCTTCTCCGCTTGTTAATGATTGTGCTGGTGCGAAAACTTTTGGCAATAGGATCTGTGAACTTCTCTGTTTTTTGTCTGTCAGTGGGAGAGAAAACACTGCAGGCTGTTATTTTTAGCCGTCAGTGACCGGAGCCAAGCTGCTCAGCCCCACCCGAAGGAAAATCTTACACACAAAGGAGGAAACACAAACACTAAGTTCACACACACAGCTCATCAGGCAGAGCAGGACTCATACACAGAGTTCTCCTCAGGCAAGGAGAACCACACACACAAAGCTTATCCACACCCTGCTCGCAGCGCTCCTCCTCTCTCTCTTCTCTCCCCCGCCCGCGGAGAGACAAAGGAAACTTTGAGAGAAGGCAGTTCAGACTGCAGGAGTTTTTCTTTTTTTCTGTGAAGAGAAGTTAACCCCGCAGAACCTTTTAATTTTTGTTTTTCTTAACTTGGCCTAACAAAACTAATACAGAATAAAATGACAAACATTCCAATCGTTGTCATAGGTTTAAAGAACCCCGAAATTGCGTTAAAAATTCAAAAGATTTCAAAGAAATGGAGTAAATGGATAGAACGTTTAAAGTTCCCCATGGCCGGAAACGGGGAGCTTTGACACGTCTCTCTGTGAGCAAATGGAAGTCAGAGTTCTGGATTACAAAGCGAACAGCAATACTAAAAAAAGAAAAGAGAAACGTGACCTCGAGCTGAAGATTTTAAACCTCTTTAAAACAGAAGGAGAGGCTTATAGACGCGCTTTAAAGCAGAAATATATGGAAATGAAACAGCAATCTGTAAATGATAAGGCAGAAAAAACTGCTGGAATTTATCCAAGCCTTTCTGGGACGGTCAACATAATGGGAGATTTCCAGTACAAGAACAAGGATTCTCTGATCTTAGATGCGATGAGAGAAGGAGATAGAACTGAAGAGGGTTCTACAGCACATAAAGAGATCATGACTAAAGCCTCACACATCAGTGTTACAGACGCAGGAGGGTCGCCTTACCAAAAAGATCCCGCCCTAGTAAACATATATTCGTCTGTGCACAAGTCAGGATCACCTGCTGCTTCAGTTGCAAACCATCAGAATAATGAAGGCCTAATAAACTCAGATTCCCCTGTTTATGCAGATAATTTAGCACCAAAGCATTGTAGCACAACAAAAAAGATATCTGGTGATAGAAGGTCGTTGACCTTGAAACCGATGGGTGGAGTAGACTGTTATGCTGACTATGCTGAAATTGATCGCACCATAATTGAAGAGTTGGAACAGGAAATTGAAGAGGAAGCAATAAGACAAAATATTGTACCAGGAAATCCCAGCGAGCTCTTAGTGGAAAATCCACTTATAGCAGAGGCAGTAAAAGACCCTGGAGTAGGAACACAAGCCACTACTAGAAGGAGAAGTGATTTTAATCTAAGATATCGTCCAAACGTACATTCACCTGGGAAATGCACAGATCATAAACAATTACCAATATTAGTAAAAGGGAATGTCGCAAGCTATTCACCATGGGCAAGTCAAGACTTGGTCGGACTGGTCGCAAAATTGCCAGACATTAACGAGGGTGCCAGCAAGTGGATAAAGGTGTTTGAAGAGTTAAATGTGGGGAAAATGTTGGCTATTGGGGATCTAAAGGCTGTCTTTGCCCAGTGCATGGGAACACATACCATGGAAAACGTCTTGAAAGAACGTTTTGCGTGGATGCTCCAACAGAGAGCGGATGGAATCGGATTAAATTTATTTCGCACAGCAATGTGGGAAGCTCTCCGAAAGGAATTTCCAACGAAAATTGACCCCAAAGCCTTAAAAGCGAATCCCATTGATACCACAGAAAACCCAGCAACTTACATCGCAAAGGAGATGAAAAGATGGAAGCAAGAAAAGGAGGAGGAAATTGATAAGAGCCCTGTGCTGACAACTCTGTTCCGGAACTCCATCGTTGAAGCAATGCCGGCTCCAGTGAGAAGCAGGCTTGAAGATGTGGTGGCTCTGGCGTCGATGCCACACAGAGAGTTCCGTGACCATGTGATACATGCAGTTGAAAAACACAGAAGAGAGGAGATGAAGATTGCAGAACAAGATAAAAACGTTCAGAGAAAACTGGCACAAATGCAGCTTGGAGAACTGTCAGGAAAAAACAAAGCCAAGACACAAGCCACAATGATTAAAGCGACTGAACATGTGGCATTACCACCCCAAGGGTTTTCAGAACCTGTACCTGATGTGACAAATCAGGCACAAAGGAGTTTTCCAGCTCCTCAACCCAATGTCTATCCTCAACCATTTAACTCACAGCCATACGGACCACGCGGGCGACAACAAAGAGGTCTCGCCTGGACCAACAGAGGCAGGCCTGGTGCACCTGGAATAATGGGAGCATGTTGGACATGCAATGAACTTGGACATTGTGCCGAGCATTGCCCAAGAGGCAACAGGACCTATCGAAGGCAATCGCGTGGCCGGTTCCGTCCAAGTCTGACAAGACGTCCTGTAAACCCACCAAATTTTGGTTACTAGGGAGGCCCAGAGAACCTTACAGGGGAGAACCAGTGCCCGATCGTAAGCGAGGGTGCTGAAAGTGAACCTATGTTAAAAATTCTAATTGAAGAAAAAGAAACACCGATGCTGGTCGATACAGGAGCAGCTTACACATGTGTAAGTCCAAATTATGCAAAGCACCTCCCCATGTCTGATAAATTCATTTCAACAGTAGGGTTCTCGGGAATAAAACAGCTAATACAAATGACAGCTCCTGTACGACTGGCAACTGATGATGAAGAGATAACAATACCAATCCTTGTCTCTGACCAAACACCAATTAACCTGTTAGGAAGAGATGCTTTGTGCAAGATGAAACTAAAAATTTGGTGTTCTCCACAGGGTTTGTATGTTGATAAAACAGGTCTGGATTTTCAAATGTACATGCAAACATATGAAGCTAATGTTTATTGGCTAGGAGACATTTCAGGCCCAGTTGAAGATGTAGTCACTAACTGGGGCAGGTACATTATAGCTCAAATTCCAGAAGCCAGAAAACCTTTTCTAGATTACCACTGCACCATGTTCTATGACATTTCAAAGAGCATGGAGTTTGAAGAAAAATGGGACAATTCTACAAAAGACAGAACTGTTAATCTTGAAACACAATGCATTGTTATTGGAAACCAAGGTGCGGCTTTAAATGTGAAACAAAATGATTTCATTTCACAGTGGTACAATGTTCCAGACATTACATTGTTTGTAAATAAAGGATTTCATGCAAAAGATCTGGGACCAATGATGAAACTTGCAACTGAAACAACATGGGAAGACACAGATAATCCATTAATTTCACAATCAAATGATGGAACAATGATCAAGATCCTATGTGATGCAACAATGACAGCAAAACCACAAGTGGTGACAGTGCCTGTTGATCTTAAAGATCAGTCTGAGGAAGATGGTTCCTCTGAACATCAACCATTAATGCAGGACATGCTAAAACATGTCTCTGAGCACTTATGGTCTAAACATGACACAGATGTGGGCTTAGTAAAATCTGCAGAGCCGGTCTCAGTTCAAATAAAACCGAATGCACGGTTTCCTTTTCGCCAGCAATACCCATTAAAACCAGAAGCAGAACAAGGCATTCAGAAAACCATTGACGGATTGATGCAAGCAGGTGTGCTGGTGGAAGTAGAAAGTCAATGCAACACTCCAATTTTTCCAGTTCTGAAAGCAGACAAAAACAAATACCGTCTTGTTCATGACTTAAGAGAAATAAACAAGATAATAGTAGACGCAGAATCGGATGTGCCAAATCCAAACACTCTTTTAAATTCAGTGCCAACTGAAGCACATTTTTTCACCGGGATTGATCTCTGTTCAGCATTCTTCAGCATTCCGCTATTGGAAGAGTCACAACATTTATTTGCATTTACCTACAGAGGTAAAAAACTCAGTTATACTCGATTGCCTCAAGGGTTTAAACTCAGGCCGCACATATTTAATCAAGTGCTAAAAATGATTTGGAAGGACTCGATCTAACTGGCACTGTGCTACAGTATGTGGATGATTTATTAATCTGCGGAAACACACTAAATGACTGTCATCAGGACTCAATCAAAGTTCTACAAAGATTAGCAGAGGGAGGACACAAGGTCTCAAAACAAAAACTACAGTATTGTCAACCACAGGTAGATTACCTAGGAAGACAAATATCACAAGGAACAGTTGGCCTTTCACCTTCTCAATTGGAAGGTGCCAGCAAAGCTCCAAGTCCATGGACAGTCGGCGAAATGATGAAATTTTTGGGAATGACAGGTTTCAATGCAGATTGGATTGAAAACTATGCGGAAAAAACAGCACCGCTTAGAGAACTCATAAAAGAAGCAGGAAACCAGTCGTTGAAAGCAGTGTTAAAATGGACAACTGAAGCTAAAATAGCTTTTGAAACACTAAAACAGAAAATGCAAATGGCACCAACTTTGGCATTGCCAGACTACGACAAAGAATTTTACCTGTATGTAGCCAACAGAAAAAACATATACGCGTCAGCTGTACTAATGCAAGAAACCTGCGAGCAATTGCTTATTACAGCACCAAACTAGACAATGTGGCCCAGGGCTGGCCACCATGTTATCAAGGTCTAGCAGCAGTCTACTACGCTTATGAAAAAGCATCGACCATAACAATGGGTTATCCGGTAACAATACAGACCAACCACAAAATCACAGAACTGATAAATCAAGGAAAGTTTGTGATGACTCAGGCAAGATGTTTACAGTACATGCCACTTTTAACATATCCAGATGTAACTGTGCAAAAGTGCACAACAAACAACCCTGCTGACACGGTACCTCTGGACTGTGAAGGAGAACCACACGAGTGTCTCGCAGAAACAATGAAATTCACAAGACTAAGACCCGATTTAGAGTCAACTCCGATAATGAACGCGGAAGTCACTTATTTTGTTGACAGGTCATGTTTCAGAGATCATCTTGGAAACCACGCAGGTTATGCCGTGGTAGAACAAGCAGGAAACAATTTTGTAACAGTCAAAGCAGAAAAATGCGAACAACCATGCTCAGCTCAAAAAGCAGAACTAAAAGCGTTGACAGAAGCATGCAAACTAGCAAAAGGAAAAGTAGCAAACGTATACACAGACTCGGCTTATGCCCATGGGGTGTGTTATCTGTTTGCTGCTGTTTGGAAACAAAGAGGGTTCAAAAGAGCGGACGGCAGTCCAGTACTACATCAAGAACAGCTAAAAGAACTGATCACATCAATGATGATGCCATCAAAACTGGCAATAATAAAATGCAATGCGCATCGTAAAGGTAATGATTTAATCATTATGGGGAACAACGCCGCAGATGAGGCAGCAAAATTAGCATCAAAGTGCCAGCTATGACCCGTTCGTACGTCCTAGGTGTAATAAAGAAGAATTCTCGCTGACAATGACAAAGGAACGCCATCTCTCGAGTCTTCCTTCTTTTTAAAGGTTTTATGGTTAAATAATTCTCCCCACACGCTGTGGAGTTAGAGTTGAAGATGCCATCATACACCTGCTTCAACAAACCCACTGTCATTTAGACAGACAGCACTGTGAGGATCATGTTCTCAGTGTTGTATAGTAACGAAGTAAAAATACTTCACTACTGTACTTAAGTATATTTTGGGGTACTTTATACTTTTCTCGAGTATAAATTTTTTTGATAACTTTTACTTTTACTTCACTATATTTCCGAACTTAATTGCATACTTTTACTCCGCTACATTTTCAATGTTTGGTTTAGTTACTCGTTACAAAAAAAGCGAGCGAGAGAGACACTCACGCACGCAAGTGTTTTGACCCCACCTACTGATTCACCCCTGAAAAATTATTAATTCAGAGTATTCCTGGTTCCGTTTGAAGCGCTCGGCGTTCACATGGTGTCATTTCAACGCTGCTGTGCGCCAGCGGGGACGGGGCCTGGCACTCCACGCAGCCAATCACTAACGCGCCTGGCCTTTGATTGACAAGGTAGACACCCCCCTTTAACTCCACTCTCATTGGTTTTGCTCCCCTAAATCCCGCCTTCCCTCTTCCTGATTGGCTGTTTTCTATTGCGTGTGTGCGAGCATGTGCGTGCTTGCTTGGAGCGCGAGATTTGATTCATACTGGGAAACTGCGGTTACCACAATTAATACTAGACTACGAAACTAGTCCCAGTTAAGAAACTAAATATAAATCTGCATTAAAATAGGTGAAAGCTGCTGAGTGCAGTTCTGAACAGAAGCAGAAGAGAGAGTTTTGATTTGTTGAACTTGAGAAATGTAAGTAACCAACGTTAATATCTCAAAATAGCATTTAATTCTGAAGTATAATACATTTTATCAACAAAAACCTAATCTCTTTTATAAAACTAAATATTCTGTGCCAGGCAAGAGTTCTGAAGACTGCTGGAAAGATGGAAAAACAAAGACTGAAGGCTATTAAAAATTCAGATAGCCACAGCCGTCTGAAAAAGAAAAGGTGAGGGTTTCCCTATTACCAATATTTCGTTGTTATTGTTGCTTTCATTTATTGTTCATTTGAAGCAGTTCAGGCATAAATAGTAGGTGTAGTTTCTTTTGCATAATATACAGTATAACAACACTAGATGCTGCCTAAACAACTGCTATTTTTTGTTTAGACGTTTGCTTATTTATAATAGCATGATTAGGGTTCCACAAAATAATACTGCTATTTATTTGACTATTTCTACTTCTAGAATTAGGATAAAGACAAATAAAACAGAGGAACACTATTTACATTGGCTTTATTGTACAAAGATTTCCACACTGTCCATTAGCAAATTAGTACAAACCAGGGCCGGCGCTAGAGGTTCTCATTATCAGGGGCTTAGCCCACAACATATTTCATCATTACGAGGGTAATTTGGTACACCAAAAAAGTAAGCAATTGTTTAATCTGTTGATGTTGGTTGTAAAATTTATTTAATATAGGCCTTTACATATATTAAAGTTTAATCTGCTGTTTGCTGGTGAAGATTCGCAGTCATCCAGGTCATGGTCATTCCAAAAAAAAGTAAAAAACAAAGCAACTGGACTTGTTTTCCGTAGTTGAAGACGTTTCGCTTCCTCTCCAGGAAGCTTTCTCAATTCAAAAAGTCTGGAGTAATGTGTAGTACCAAGCTTTATACTACTGCCCAAATAAACTGCTGTTATTTAATAGTCTTACTAGTATATACCAATAGTATATTAATATGTGCTCATTTCAATGATGAAATGGACAACCACTCATGTAACAACTCAGTCTTGGTGTGACCCATCTTACTCAAAGTACAGTATTGGGTCCTCCATGCTCCTTATGTATTAAGATTTACTGCACATTTAAACATCGACAACTCACTATTGTTAGGGAAATAATTAGTTGTCTGAGAGGATGTAGGTAAGGAGAAGCTGTTATCTAAACTTCAGATATAAGATGTAAGAAATGTGTTTGGAATGTTAAGATAAATTACATGAAATGGGCTAAAGAGAGCAACTACAGCCCAGTTGTACATTTGTTGAAGTTTGAATTTAATATTTGAAATGCTGTCAGTGTCAGACACTTCTACTTCCAGTGCAGAGTAAATACAAGAAATTTATTTGCAGTCCCTTGAATGTATAATTTTGCTGTGTTTTATGATGCATAGTATTTTAGATCAAAAAAATTAGGGTGGGCTTTATTTCTGTACATTTCTATATCTTTAAAAGAAAATACAGGACAAATCTAGACAACAGACATATTGTGACTATATTTGGTTTAATGGGCACATATTTACCGTTTGTCTCTGTTGCTGGTAAGTTCTAATGGAAAAAAGTCCAAATTAAACATTCATCAGATCTGGTGATGCTTTAAACATTAACAAACAGCATCTAGTGTGTGTCGTGGTTATAACATTTTGTAAGAAATACTGCTTTTCTCTTTAGACAGTCGAAACGCGCCCTGATACTCAAGTCAAGCATCAAAAAATAGGAGCATGCATATTTCGTAGTAACAATGACGTCAGACCAGGGAAGGTTTGTTTGTAGGTGTCCCTACCAAACTTCAAATCAAATCTACGCCCTTGCATCTTTGTTTCACAATCAGACCATGATGGGTTCTATTTCTATTTGAGGATTTAAAATCTGCCGCTATATTCTTTCCTGCACATGTGGCATCTGTGTCCGAACAGCTTCAGCTGTTCTAATGAATTGTTTAACATGAGCTCAGTAGATTCAGATGCAGACGTGGATTCAGAATGCCTGTCTGAAAAGTTAAATCTGAACCGTCCGTCCGTCCGTTGTCTTCCGCTTATCTGGGGTTGTGTCATGGGGGTAGCAGCTTCAGTAGGGAGGCCCAGACGTCCCTCTCTCCAGCCACTTGGGCCAGCTCCTCCGGGGGAATCCCAAGGCGTTCCCAGCAGAGAGACATAGTCCCTCCAGCGTGTCCTGGGTCTTCCCCTGGGCCTCCTCCAGGTGGAACGTGCCTGGAACACCTCACCAGGGAGGCGTCCAGGAGGCATCCTAACCAGATGCCCGAGCCACCTCAACTGGCTCCTCTCGACATGGAGGAGCAGCGGCTCTACTCTGAGTCCTCCCCAGATGACTGAGCTCCTCACCTTATCTCTAAGGAAGAGCCCAGATACACTACGGAGAAAACTCATTTCAGCCGCTTGTATCCGGGATCTCGTACTTTCGGTCACGACCCAAAGCTTGTGACCATAGATGAGGGTAGGAACGTAGATCGACCGGTAAATCGAGAGCTTCGCCTTTTGGCTCAGCTCTCTCTTCACCACAACTGACCGGTACAGCGCCCGCTTCACAGCAGACGCCGCACCAATCCGCCTTTCGATCTCCCGCTCCATCTTCCCCAAATCTGAACTTTATGTTTTTTTTCGTAATAAGGAAACTGTTTCTCTTAATCTGAGTTTTTAAAAAAACAAAGTTCAGTATGCAAATTCATAGGATATGTGTAGGGATTTATTTACTTATTAGCAATTTGCTTGACAGAAGACATAGACTGGTCATGAGACCGCCATAATATATGGCAGGCTTATGTCTTATATGAGACTGCATATCCTAATGGCATATATATATATATATATATATATATATATATATATATATATGCCATCAGTGCCCTAACCCTAGTTTTGTGTCTTTAGGGAAATGATTCCTCACTTTTATCAGAATAGCTAGTCTAACTATTGCCTTCATGCAGGTTTTGCAGGTTTCAAGTGAAAACATTTAAATTCTTTGTCACTGCTTTTGGATGGGCCTATATTGTAACTTGTTTGACGAGCTTTAGCTCAAAAGTGTGAAGAATCTTACATCTGGACTAAAAATGGAAAACCTGAGCACCCCTAAAGGTCAGATTCTAGAATCGCCCCTGATCACCACCAACAGGATAAGAAGCTGGTTCAGTAGTAAAGCAGGTTAAATTAACCTTGTGGTATAGGTAGAGCATCTAATAGAGCTGGGAGTCCTAATTTTCTTAACAAAATGATACCTGCAGGTGTATCTGCTAGCAGGTTTACCACTTCCTGTAGGTTAACTATAACTTTATCACTTAACCATGTTCTTAGTATACACCCCCTTTGCCTGCACTTGGTTGTGTACAATTTTAAAGTGCATAGCACGGACCTTACTTGAAGAAGGAAAACTGAAAGCTTAGAAAAAGGTTCTATTTTCTGTCTAAACTTAGTCAAAATTTCTCCTGCACTTGGTTGTTTATATTATTATAAGTGGATTTGACTTTCAAAGTTTACCAAAATCTAAAAAATGTCATTCAAAACTACATTTGCTTTGTTTTACTTTTTACTTATACTTTTTATTACATTACTTGAGTACATCTATTTTTACAGTAATTTTCATACTTAAGAACAAAACATTTCAGATACTTTAAGACCTTTACTCAAGTAATATTTCAGTCAGTGACTTGGACTTTTACCAAAGTCATATTTTGGAGAGTTACTTATACTTTTACTTGACTCCAAGATTTCAGTACTTTATACAACACTGCATGTTCTTGATTTCTCCAGTGCATTTAACACAATTCAGCCTGATTTGCTTTGTCAGAAACCCCAGAAGACTCAAGTGGAGGCCTCAATAATCACCTGGATCAGAGACAACCTGGAAAACAGCCCACAGTCTGTGAGACCAAAGGGTTGTACGTGTAACCAGGTAGTCCGCAGCACAGGAGCACCATGGGGAACTGTACTCTCACCATTTTTTCAGTCTTACAAGATAAAGAAGGATTATTCATAAAATGAAAAACATTATGAAGAGCTCCAAGTCTTTGAGGTTGGAAGGCCTCTTTGAAGTGTTGCTAGATCTTATGAGAGAAACAAGCAATCAGCTCTATGAAAACAAGCCCAAAACGAGCCCAACAGGCAACCCACCCACTGTAATACAGACCCTGTTATAAATATAAGTATTTAGTGTTGCGTATCTACCCACCACTAATGCAATGCGTGGAGGGGCAGATATTTTATCTGCAAGGCAGCAGCAGCGCAAGCAGGTCTCTTGATAGCTCTTTTTGCCTACTGCAATAGACAGGAGGAGGGGTTCTGTTGTAAAAAATAATAAAAAGATAAAAAAGCCAAGAACCAAATGAGCGACTTTGTGTTCAAAAACAAGCCCGAAAAGGCACAACACACACAGATTCTCTATCAGATTCAAGCTGGGTCACTCCAAAGCATTAATATTACATATTGATGAAATAAAATAAATACTTTAAAAGTCAATTTGCCAGGTGTATGAATACTTTTGGTGTATCTTTGGGCATAAGCTGCAGAGACCAATACAGTCTTTGGCCATAACTGTTCTTTTATTAAAAACATAATTGGAAAAGGTTGGAACACCTCTTGATATGTTGGAGTGAACCCAGCCCCATAACCAGTTCACATCCACATATGGCTAAGACACCCAGACAGACTGTATTGTCATTAAGCTGCACATTCACAATGTACATTTGAGCAAAATTTGACAAACATTATCAATATCGGTATTTGTAATTTTTTAGGAATGTAAATGCATTTTATGTATTTACACATTTCCCATATACATTTTATAGTACAGAAAAGTTCTGCGTAAACAATATGAATAGTGCAAGTATAAACAGCAGCAGAATGAATTGCAATAATGAATGGACCATCTGACGGAGAAGATAGTACATAAAAAACAGAAACGAGAAAAAAAATATTGTGACATTTCATAGGAATGTAGCAGCAAACCAAAAAGAGACATATTTTACAAATTCCATGATATGCCACGTTTTACAGTGAAAATGTCTGTCCATATTTGGAGTGTAGCTAAATAATTTAGGTAACAATGTTTTATTAAGTCAGTTACTTTGCTGTTGTTATCTACTGGAGCTGAACTTAAAATACAAGTTTGAGTAATTGCATTGCTTTATTGGCACCCTGCAGAACGCTGTATCAGTCACTCAGTCTAAACAGGGCATCCAGGGTATGTGCTGCCTGAAATGATGTGCAAATCATGCCTCCCAGTTCACCGACTGTCTTCTTAGGAAAGAAATGGTGCACTGTCACTGATTCCCTTGCTGCCATTAAGTAAAAATCTCATTTCAACTCAAACCTGACCTTTTGATGGCCAACCCTGTTGGGAAAAAAATGGAGCACACTTTGTAGATGAGCTTATTCTCCTAGAGGCTGGATTTTCTGACACAGTCACAAATTCATACTACTCTTTAGCAGTAGTCCAGGTCTGACTCTTTCCCCTTACTTTGAATTGTATAGACCCCTTCTTCCCAGGAGCATACTGCAATACAACATCTGTGTCATTGAACAGGGAAATCAGATTCAAGCCTGTTATTTTGTCCTGCTCTCCAAATGGATCCTGAGGTGGAGAAATAGATAGAGCATGGTTATTTCAAGTAACCCAACCTGCCTCCAAGGTGAAGGTCATTGTAACCACATGGCCACACCAACCAGGCTCCAATTATTTATAGAACGTAATCAGTTTCCTTTAGTCCTATGATCAAGTTACAGCAACAACAGCTCCAGGCTGAAATCAGCACACAAGTCCTTTACCCCGTTTACACTACCCTTTTTTAACCGAGCTGAGACCAATCCGAGCTCGGTAACCGAGATAACTATCGAGTGTAAATGGAACGCAAACTGAACTGAACCGAGCCAGACACTGTGAACCGAGCCAGGGACTGTGCTAAATGCAGACCAGTTGCAGAGGTGGGTTCGGCTCGGTTTTTCCCTATCTCGGTTATCTGATAACGAAGAGCGCATGAGCAGACCGCGTCATCTCCGTGCGGTCAGCTGACATTTCAGACATTCATAAAAATACTAGCTTCCCTACCGTGACACACGATTTCCAGTGATGATTCTGCTTAGCAGTGTGATGAACCTCAGCGTCTGTCGTTGTTTCCTGCGTCTGTAAATCCTTATTAGACGTCCGTTTGTCTTATCCATTTCCCAAAAACCGACTCTGTCAAGTAAATTCACCAAAAGTTGCCGTCTTCGCCTGACTCGCCGCAAACGACGTATCACCAAGCATAACTGCCTGAATGTTACAGGCGCCGTCAATTTGATTTGCTTGGTGCCGCCTTCAAACCCAGAGAGCAGTAGTACCGCAGATCGTCACTAGGAGGCAAGAAAACCAAGGAACCGAGATAGCGTGATGTGTAAACGGTCGTCAGAACCAAGCTCGGCTTGGTTAACTGATCCAAGCTCGGACCGAGCTCGGCCTGGATCGGTTTAACAAGGGTAGTGTAAATGGGGCTCTTGAATGTGGATTTCCTACAGATGCTGAGTCCCAAAATTCTCTAACGGCACCCATTTCTTTAAACATGTCATTGGGTTTCCAAGGGCTTAATTGAAGCCTTTAGGTATAATAATTATGCTTATTTGCCATACACTGTGTGTTTTCTTAGAATATTTCTAGTGTCCTGGTCATTATATCCAACACGAGCTTGTGATTTAAATTGTTGACCTCCTGCTTATGCAATGCAACACAAAGATTAGGATCCAGCCTGCTATTCTCTTCTGATACCCCCCCCCCCCCTCCTATATTAATTGCTCTCACCTGGTTTTAATGAAGTATCAAAACAACCATGGGGAAGCCATAAACACACTATGAGCACTCAGGGTTTTCTTATATACTAACTGGTAGGTCATTACTTACATTCTCATTAGCTCAGTGGACAGACAATGATCCATTGAAAATATTAATTATTCAGTTATTCATCATTTGGAATTCCCAAGCATAAAATTACTATGACAACCTCATTGCAATACAAATTATATCTAGTAATTCACCTTCTGCTGCTAGAGAGAATCCCACATCTGCTAACTGGATTTGGGAACTAAAATCCTCTACACAACATGGTCTTAAGTCATTATGAATTGAAAAGGTAAAGATGTTTCTTTAGGTCACTATTACTTGAACCTCCCCTTTCCACACATCTGACAGTGTAGCACACAGTCTGATTTCCAGCTACATAAGGCTGCCGCAGTTCGCTGAGTGATGTCAAAAAATACTTCAACAGGAGTGAGTCAACTCTGCGACACCATATATACACAACACATACCCTTCACCGTCATGGAATTTATACAAGTCCAACCTAAATGTCACTGCAATGACCCAATGATAACAATAATTAATTTATCCAGGAATATGTGGACACTCAGCCTGGACTGATGATGATTCACTCAACCTAGCATGCCAAATTCTCAGATGGCAGCCCAACCTTTCTGTGTAATTCAGCTAAAAAAGTGTTTTACTCGTTTACTGATAGACTATATATCTGGCTTTAAACTTTCATCGTAGGATTGTAAGGCAATCAAGACTATCACGCATGAAACAAAGACGGTTACACAATATATTGTACACCTTTCATCACGATGCACACATTATGTTAAACAAGAAATGCAAGGACAAAATGCCCTTAACACTGCTTTGTATATAAGCCAACATACCCTGAAAGAAAAGCTGTTTGACAATAGCTTGAAGCCAGTGAAACCTGGGATTTATTCTGTAGGTATGCCTCTGAAAAATGTTTGAATACTAAATCTGCATTAATTGGGGAATGAGGACTAGAAGAAAAACAAGTGACATAGACTTGAATAAATCCAGCAGGCACATTTCGGATCCATCCATCATACTGTTCTAACCTACATGTAAATTGACACACAAGTTCTACCCTAAGTGACGAGGCAAGCGGGTGTAAATTACACCTGTGAGGCACGCTATTATGATCCACCATGATAACAGATGAGCAGCAGTCAAGTCGGTGTATACGTCCTGGAGCTGGCAGAGAAATGGATTCTACTTGGAGATAAATAGACTTCATTTATGCATCAGATAAAATCTTAGAAGAAAATGTTATAATCTGATCTGAAATTTCCAGAACCAAAGCGAGAGTGTAGGTCGATGTGATTCAAGCAGCTGAGCTCCACGCTGTTACAAGAAGAGAAGCAATCAGTGGTGAAATAAAGAAAAATGGCAAAATACTGTTTAACGCTAAAACTGCGTATGATTTGATTGAATTTTGACTTTGTAAAATTTGTTTAACGCTAAAACTGCCTTTCTAGGCAGCATGTCAGTGTTGTTTATTGTCTTTTGGAGGATAAATTAAAACATTGGTGGAAATAAATTTGCCTCACAGTTGTATACTTGATCAGATTAGATAAATATTATATTTGGTGAGCAGTGGGGCATGGCCATGGCTTGTATTAGCTTAGCAGTCATTTTACATTGAAATGTGTATAAATTGTTAGCAGCCATACTGACTGGACACCCACCTGAAAGCTGAACAACAGCCAGATGTGATCAGTCAGAAAAACTGTGCTATTAAAGCAGCAGTTTTGTCAGTTTCCTACTCTGAACAATTATAATTTTTTATCCAAGTATTCTATACATTATTCTTACAATTTTTGGCACATTCTGCAGGTATTTTTATTTCACTACTTAAGCTTATTTTATGAGTAATAGAAATGCATGCAAAAGAAAATGCCAGTGAACAAATAGTTCAATAATGTTTTTCACAAAGAAATTAACATTTTACCACTTAAATTGTGATAGCATATTGTGTCTTTAGTAGACACTTGAACATTTGTAGGAAAGAATGCCTCTGCAGAACAAAGGTTCACAACATCAATTTGTGAAAAGCTATTAAGGGACGAAATGACCAGGCAATGACTTTCCAATCTGTTACTGTCCAGGTGTGGTGATTGTTTGACAATTCCGCATCGGTTTCCTGTTGTCTTCTCCTGCTGTAGAGCATCTGCTTATGGTTCTAGAGATGGCCCTTTGCATTGCTTCATCATAACCAGTGTGTTTTTGGCCTACCGTTGGCCTTACTATCACCTTGAACCAGTTTGTCCATGTTCTGACAAAGTATCAACAAGGTATTGTCAATCCATACGGCTGCTGCTCACTTAAATACTTATCTTCTTCAGAGCATGAGTGATGGTTGTGTGTCAAAATCACAGAAAAACATATGTTTGCTATTTATATGTAGCATACGTTCGGTGATTTATTATTTATGTTTCCATGCAAATGACCAAACGTACCTAAAAAAGTGGCCAGTGAGTATGGATAAGAGATTAGTCTTTGCATTGTTCAATTTTCTTCCTGTTGTTTCCTTTAGCGTTCGCCAAAGCAGATCATTTGCCTCCGTCCCACCCTATTATAGGCATCCACCTCTATCACATCGCAGCATATCCAGTTGAAGGTCTAATAGTTGATGGTAGCCCACAACCATGTACTGATATACTTCTCTTCCCCACTTACTTTCCTTTTACCTTAACAACGTTCTTCTCTAGAATTACAGACAGCTCAACTCCTCTTCATATTTACTCATACGGGGAGACATTGTTAACCTTGCGTGATTCTATTTTTGAAACTATTATGGGAACAAATATAGAGACTGACATGTTTGCTTTGCAACAAAGTGAAGTGTCGCTGTTTTAGAGCACGAGGTATGTTAAACCAACCACATGTTGTGTCTAATTCTGGGTCTTTGAAAATGTCATTTTTAACAGGGCGAATGTATTAAGATTGTCTGCTGGGCTTGATTTAAAAAAGTCATGATGAGATGTGTCTGATTTATATGTTTAAGCCTGTTCCTATCAGATTTCCAACTTTTGGAATCTGAAATCATTTCAGGAAAAGAACTTACCAATTTTTGCAGTGTTTTGCACTAATGAGCACAGTCATGCCATGCTCTAGCTCTCCCATGAGATCACTCAGAGTACCAACTTAACTCTGAGCTCACAGAGACACTTGTTGTACTGCTTCAAAAAGAACAAGAGAACTGTGGCGATGCTTGGACAAGAGCCAAAAGATATATTGAAAGACTTACTTTTATACCTAGAAGTCATGCAAACCAATGATGAATCACTGTTCATCAAAACATCAGCTGGAGTGAGATTACATGCTCCGTTTGTAGCACAATGTTTCTTTTTCTGTGTCAGTCTAGCTGGTATGTACAGATTTCTGTTTGAACAGGACAAAGGAGTGAGGTGACGCTGGCATAAAGAATAAATAAAACCTTCAGGAACTTTGAGAGAAGCCTGAAGGTTGAGCAGTAAGTTAAAGAGTGAAGGATTTTCTCATGTTTACTTGTGGAGATTATCTTTTAGTTCTAGTGACGTTCAGATGGGGGAGGCAGTGCCTCACCCGTCATCATGGCAAGTGAAATACTAACACTGATAAAATCAATGTATCCATTGACTATTCTATAAATTTGTTTTCAATATGATTTCAAAATTTTTATGACGTAAATCGCAGAATGTACCCATTGCCTTTTCAAACGCATGAGAGAAGAGCGTGGTGAAGCAGTAAGAAGTTGGGCCTCAGCTCTGATGGCACACTGCTGCACACCCTGACTGATGCAGCCAGTTGGTGCTTGTTCATTGCTGTCTCTTTATATCACCAATATGCATGTTAAATAAGACATTTACTACACGTGCTAATGCTCCACAGTCAATCTAAAACATATATGTGTGACATATTTGGTCTTTGTAATCGACCATAAATGTGCAGATAACATTTGCAAAGTGAGAAAAAAGTACTGTGTCACGCTGATAGGGACGGGTGCACGTTGCTGCATGTTCATCTTCTACGCAGAGGGCGCAGATGTTGCACTGACAAGTCGAACGATACACTTATTTAGATTTGTTCCGACAAAATGGAAGATTACATCTCTAAACTAAATGATTTTTCTAAGCTGGATTTTAAAGGGAAACAGGAAGTATTTGAGAGAGACCGGCCAACTCTGAAAACTCTGATTCAGACAAGAATGGTACATCCAAAAAGACTGGCTGTGCTACAGGACCCCGCCTTTTTCTGCTTTCAGTGCCTTTTAGTTTCATATTTCATTTCCATTTATTTTCTCCGCATTGAAAAGACTTTAAATATGCAGTCGGGATAGGACCGGTTCAGGATGACTCTCCTCCTTGGTAATTAACTCCATTGAAGCAGCCAGACATTTAAAATTGAAGGCAAACATGGACGATTTTTATAACCCAGTGATGAAGATATTCATGGAGAAGGATAAGTGCATAGGCTTTATACGTGAATAAAAGTAAGATCAAAGACAATTTTAATAAAGAAAATCTAGATCAGGCCTCAAAAATTTTTATTTCCAAAGAATAAAATTCTTATAGTTTTCTTGTTATCGTATAGTAAAACAGTATTGAATCGATAAAAAGATCATTAAAAGCTTTTAAAACAATTACATGTTTAACTTAAGGTCAAAATTGAGATATAAGCGTCTATTTGGTGTTCGTATCGTATATTTGTTGATGCGGCTCCAGAGGCGTTAGCGCCTCACCAGTCATGAACCTCACTATTCAGTTAACTCCTTTACATTACATCCTGTCATTACAAGCTGTCAAACCTCTGTATCGTGCTTTTGATCAAGTTGAGGTAAAGATTTTGCTGCTCATTCTGACCTAACCATCTGCTACGTTAAATCTAACGTAAGAAAATTTACAAAACGCATCTACAATGTTAATGCGTTTTATTGGTTTATGCCAATACATACACAGTGTGTGTTTAAAGCTGAGATATAATATGGCTGAGTAATGCAGATGGTGATGACAGATACAGACTGTAAATTCAATCAAACTCATTACATTTAGTTTGTGACCTCCCTAACTGCATGTGCAGGTTTTTTTATGCAGGTATTTTTTATGTGATTCCACTAACAAACCCCAATAGCATTTTGCATAGTAGTACGTGCAGATTGTGTTTCAAAAGAACTAATTACCTATCAATTATAGGACCATCAATTTTACAACCAACCCCTTTATAGCAGAGAAGTTTTGGAGAAAAAAAATGTATGCTTTCTCCTCCTGCCCTGTGGGTAAAAGAAGACTTAATGCATTTAAGAGACATCTTCAATGTCTCTGAGGCACAAAATCTAGTTATTCAGTTTTACAGTACAGTGATCAGCAGCCTGTTTCCTTTTATTCCAAGTATTGAGCACAATGCAAAAACCTGTGATGCATTCATTATTTTGATCTGCCGCCTCTCTGAAACTATAGTAATTATACTGTCATTTTAAAAGGTGATGTCCGCCATGTGAAATCTCTACATGAAATGCTACCTGAAATACGCAACATCCGATCTGTAAACAAAATCAATCGAGATTTATGTCGTTTGTTACATTAGTTAGTCTTTTTGTGTGTTTGTGCCACATCCCAGTTGCTATAGCAACAACTATGCCTGACATGTTATGGCTCAGTGCTCAGCACTTTACATTGTTCCTATGGAGGTAAAAGTGACTCCCTCAGCGGTTCTATGTATCCCCTTATTTTACATCATAATTGTCACAAAAGGTTGAGGGAGGTAATTTATTTTAAAAAATATACGACATTACCCTAACTTATTTTTTTTCTTCTCCTTTGGATAGACTTTTGACAAGGCAACAGGTTATTGTCCTCTATAAGGCTGCAGTAATACAGTTAAAATGGTATAAAAGATACGTGAGTGTTGGAAAGTCTAAGAGTTGTTAGCTTCAATGCATGAGTTCTAGACCTTAACATCCATTTTTGCACATTAGTTGACCTTTATAGCCTGAAGTTTTTATGCCAGAGGCAGCTGTTTTAGTTAGCTTGCTTCTCTGTTTTGTGGAAAATATTCCAAAAAATTTTGCAGCTTAGTTTTGTGATTGCCTGAATGAATTAGTATCTATCACATCTACAGTGCTAAATATATATGCTTCCGATTGGTAAAATTATCAGAACGCATTGGATTAATTTCCACTGTTATGCTGATGACACAGCTTTATTTATCCATAAATCCTGATGAATCCAATCAATTACTTTGACTACAGGCATGCCTGGATGACATCAAAATTTGGATGACTTTAAATGTCTTGCTTTTAAATTCTGACAAGACAGAAGTTGTCATGTTTGAATAAATTCATCTGGTAATAAAGCAAAAACTCTTGGTGTTATTTTTGACCAAGACATGTCAATTAAATCCCATATTAAACAGGTTTCCAGGGTTTTCTTCGTTCACCTCCGGAATATTGCCAAAATTAGAAATATTCTGTCCAGGAATGACGCTGAAAAACTAGTCCATGCATTTGTTACTTCAAGGCTGGACTATTGTAATTCTTTACTATCAGGAAGTCCACAAAATGCAGTTCGAAGTCTTCAGCTGATCCAAAATGCTGCAGCAAGAGTTCTGATGAAAATCAACAAGAGCGATCATATTTCTCCAACTTTAGCTTCCCTTGATTGGCTTCCTGTTAAATCTAGAATTTAAAATTCTCTTTCTCACGTATAAAGTCCTTTATAATCAAGCTCCATCATATATCAGAGCTCTGATTACCCCATATGTTCCTAACAGAGCACTTCGCTCTCAGACTGCAGGTCTGCTGGTGGTTCCTAGAGTCTCTAAAAGTAGAATGGGAGGCAGATCCTTTAGTTATCAGGCTCCTCTCCTGTGGAACCAACTCCCAATTTTGGTCCGTGAGGCAGACACCCTGTCTACTTTTAAGACCAGGCTTAAAACTTTGCTTCTTGACTAAGCTCATAGGTCGAGTGGCTTAGGTTACCCTGAGCTATCTTTGTAGTTATGATGCTAAAGGCTTAGACTGCTGGAGGACATCAGGGTCTGTTTTTCTCACTCTGCCAAGTTCTCCTACTGTTTTCAAATTTACCTTGTTTGTTGTTATTTCAGCTTTTAACTTTTCGTTCTCTGACTTTTTTCTCTTCATAGTACGCCTGGTCTGGCGTTCTGTTAGCTGTGACACCATCCAGGGGAGGCAGATCATCCGCTATTACCATATGATATAGAAAGGATTCCTGGATCAATGTGTGCTTCTGTGCTTTTTGTGTGTCTGCTCTGTCTTCTCTAACCCCCAGTCGGTTGAGGCAGATGACTGTTCACACTGAGCTATGTTCTGCTGGAGGTTTTTCCTTCCTGTTAAAGGGGAGTTTTCCTCTCCACTGTTGCTTCATGCATGCTCAGTATGAGGGATTGCTGCAAAGCCATCTACGATGCAGACGACTGTGCACTGTGACTTTATGCTCTTTCAGGAGGAGTGAATGCTACTTGTCAAGACTTGATGCAATCTGCTTGGTTTCCCTCTATAGGAAACTTTTTGACCAATCTGTATGATTTGATTGAATTTGACTTTGTAAAGTGCCTTGAAATTAACTGTGTTGTGAATTGGTGCTATATAAATAAAATAAAATATAATTGAATTGAATTAAAACTACATTCGGGGATAGAAATCTCCACTTTTGTCTCTAAAGATTTTTTTTCTTTTGATTGCAATACCTTATGTCCACTGAAAACCTAAAGTTGGGCCCACAGCACTTGTAGCACATGTTTGCACTCAAATTCCAAACTTAGTTATATTTCTGACCACTTGTCATTTCTCTCCTGGCAGTGCTTGTCTCTGACTCCTGATTTACAGTTTGTTCTGAACCGCTGATGTGTCCTTGTCTTAAAAGAACATTCTGCTAAGAGCAGCTTTTGTTGAAGGACGTAACTTCCATTGCATCAGCAACAAGGACATGATGGAGAGCTGCCTGAGTTCATCTTACTAAAGCGTTTGTACTTTATAATGAGATCTAACAGCAATAATAATTAGAGAAAGCAATAGAAATGCACAGTAAGGGTGTTGATCTACTCTGACCATCACAGACCCTGCCAGCAAACCTCACGTAGTGCATTTTATTTTCATTCATGTTACACTCCGGAAAATACTGTCAGAATATACTGACTCAACTACCAGGGAATTAGACTCAACCAGTCCTAGTCACAGATCAGCCCTAGCTCATGTGTAATATACTCCCTCCAAAAGCTAATACTTGATCATCATAACCACCAAGTAGATGAGAAGGAAAAGGTTTAGATCGTCATGATTTGGATAAAACTTGAACTCAGTTATATGTAGAGACTATTCCACTGTCCGTAGCTCAGTAACACATAACATAATGATACATAAGACATCAAATTTTAAGAAATATTTATGTAATATAGACATGATTCTACTGTCAAACATTGTAAGAATCTTACAATGTTAAAATACAAAGTATATATAGGCAATCGTTTGACAGTTTTGAGCTACTATAGGGATTAGGAACTGTTTTGTGAATATTCCATTGTGTGAGTTCCTGAATAGCTGAATAGAAACGAGGGAGAGTATGGACATAATAATGGGCAGTTTAACAGGATTCAGAGCAGAACAACAGAAGAATCAAGCTATGAGAAACCAGAAGCTTAAATACAGAGGGACACGTGAATAACATTGAATGCAGGTGAGTCAACCAGGAGATCATGTGAAGCAGCTGAAATAGAGAGAGCAAGGGAACTGAGGAAGAGGAAGTAATTGACACCAGTGGAGCTGAACTGAGATATATCTGATTCTTTCAAGTCAGATTTGATCCACTTCCATATGTGGTCCTGAATCTGGTTTATATCTGATCTGAAGTGTATTTAATGCAACCTTGACATCACTCTCCATCAACATTTGTCTCAACTTTGTGCTCGCTGGAAGTAATAGTTGTTAGCATTAGCAAGACAGCCGGCAGCTGCCTGCCAAAGCATTGCTCAGTGAAGGGACAGTGAGATGTTAGACTTCATTAATTTATGCAGCGAAACTTCTACTCATTACACTCCAGCTCACAAAACAAGGTATTTCATGATGTTGTTTACATGAGACAACATCTATATAACATGAAGTTATGCAATTTTTATTCATTTTAAGGTGGTCCAAAAAGCAGAATAGATTGAAGTGAATTTTTTTTCCTTTAAGTTTTCTTTTTACAAACAGACAAAAATGAAAGCTCAAACTGTACTTGAAAGATTTAGTAGTATAAACTTATCCAGTCTCAGTATGAAACAGATTATTATTTTTAAAACTAAAAGGTGATAAAATGCTGTCAAGACTCATAGTCCTGTAGTTTATTGATAGGAAGCTCTGACACAGAATTTGATATCGCCAGCAGGTAACAGTGAGCCAGAAGCTGGATTCTCCAAGTGCTTACAAACAAAATGAACAATGAACAATACTTTGTTCAAAAGCCATATCCCTAAACCACACAATAACATTTCTTCTGAACTGAGTCTGTGCCTCCTATCAACACCATTAAAGCCAATTCCATCTCTGAAGAGCTGGGTTTATCCCTTGTTGATTCAGAGGACCTGGAAGGAACACAGCTTTCCCATTGGCTCCCCAGCCAGTGCCACAAGTGTATGCTGACTGTGGTCAGCACAAACAGAACAGCTGACGTGGCCCAACTGTTGACAGAAGTTTTTGTGTCTGCCACACGGAGATACTTGACTAAAAATAAAACAGGACCTTGAGTTTCAGACACAATTTTACCATGTGGATACTCAGGGCTTTGTGTTCCCATCCTTCTCTTGCATCCTTATTTATTTTTAGACCCAAACAAATGATGAGCAGGCACATATGATAATGATGTCACGCTCCAACATAGCCTGGTAATACTCAGCACAAACAGAGCCAGTTTACAGCTGTGCATTAATTTTCCCCAAGCTGAGCCACATTTTGTGATGGTTGAATCTTAAGCAGCAGCCACAGCACAGCTTGTGACGTCAGAAGTAGTGCTGGCCGGGTTTGGCGAACTACCTGTTTGATCGTTTTAGCTAATCATTTGCATTCAGAGAGGCAAGACACAGGAATAGTACGAGCAGAGGAAGTGATGATAGCAGGAACTGCATGAGCAAACAACGGATGATGATATAAATCTGTCAAATGCCAAAAAATGTTGTCAGTGTTTATTTCCCAACAGCTTCCTCATATCAGGTGACTGCATGCAGTTTTGCAAAACAAGATGAACTTGGTGGTTATTGGTTACAGCTTGAATACGTTCTATTGTTAGTGACAAAAACTGATGATTTGACACAAAACATGTCTCCTCTTCAGCAGGAGCACATCATGTCAGTCTCTAAGAGTCAGGGTTTCCCCCACTGTATTATAGGCCTGGCGGGGCCGCCACACTTTACCTGCCCCCTTCCCGCCAGGCTAAGTGTTATTTATTTTAAATAAGTTTAAATAGCAGCAGCACAGAGACACTCACTCCATCTCTTGCCTGCAGCCGCTCACCTGACCCACATAATTAGCTGCTGCTGGAAGTCTTAAAGTCTGCTAACACATGGAGAACAGCCAGAAAAAAAAAATGTGACCCTCTTTATAGACAAGATAAACACAAAAGCATTGTTCAGAGAAACTTTCTCAGGTAGACAAGAATGAAAAGCAGAATGGTTCTACATGCTAAGCTAAAAGTACAACATGGATGTTTGTTACTAACATTAAATGGTCAGTAAAGCTCCTGTATCTGCGACAGTAAAGTTGTAAACTTCCCAGACTACAAAAGCTAACGCTAGCTGTTATGAGCTTGACGGACAGCTCAACGACGAGGTTCTGTTGGTCTGAGCTCCCCCTATGAGCTGCGTAATGCTGCACCATGCAACACTCCGCTGTATGGTTAAATAAATAAATACTTGTAATGAATGGTTTAACAGAACCCGATATTCAACCAGACACGGGGCATGTGCTTAAAGGGTTTATTTACAGGAGATCCAGAGGAACAGAAAAACCTGTGGTTTAAATGACTGAAAAATAGGCAGACAGAGCTCCAGCAGCTGACCAGTCCAGAACTGGGAGAATGCAATCCAACAACAAGAAAGTTCCCCAGAGGCAGTCCAGAGTAACAGGGAGCTCCCAGCACACTCAAAAAACAGAAAGGCATAGAACAGGTCGGGCACAAAACAGGCAGACAGGCAGGGACTCAAAAAATAAGCAGAGGCTGGAAAGCACGTGTAAAGAGATGAGTAGAGACGTTCTGGCACTGGAGGCTGATCAGAACGGAGTTTAAATGGAGGTGAGAACAGGTGAAACCATTGAGAGTTAATTGCAGGTAGGGTGGAGACTGAACAGGTGTGCTGAGTAGTAATTAGATCAGCTCCAGTGCCAGGAACGTTACAATACTGAGGCAACAAAACACCAAACCAGGGCATTGGAAGTAAATGCCTTTAAAACTGATCTACTGCCAAGCTTAGCCAATTTTCTGGGGGAAACCCTGATGAGTTGTAAACTCTCAGTTTTGACAAGCTTCAGGAAGAGTAAGCATTTTAGGAATGACTGCATTATAAGCTGCATTTGTAAGGAACAGTTTATGGAAGGTGACCAGATTTCTGTAATGAAAACCAGGGATACCTCGGATTTTGTTAACCGGGGGTGGACGTCTGGTCACCCTGAGCTTATTTGCAAGGTTGGAGAAAAGCCTGTCATACATTCATTCTTCAGAGCTGCTTAGTTCTGATACATGAGTCTGCATAATAAATCATCAATTTAGCAATATTAACATATCATTGTACACAACATACAGATCACAAAGAACTGCCTGGACTAGATTAAATGTTAACTATTGAAGGATTATTATCATATATTAGGTTTTTTAATACAGCAGAAACATTCTAGGAGGTAAAGAGGTAGGAAGGTGGACAACTCATTAACAAACTACAACCAAGTTGTTTCAGTGTGTCAACATCAGACCTCAGCTAGAAGCAACTCTAGAAAATCTTGTTGTTGAGATGAAAATAATGAAGATTCATAATCTGGGGTTGATGAACCCAAAGATATTCAAACTGATTTGTTCATTAATCACAAGTCACGCAATTATCGCAACAGTCAGCAACCTTACACATAACACGTTTTACTAATATCATGCAGCTCCACCAGTCAGGGTCTTGTGTAAATGGAAATCTAACCAGCAGTCAACAAGCAAGACCTCGGACAGATTGCCAATCTATCACAAGGCCCATGACGAGATGATATGTTTCATATATAGGCCTACCTATTGATTCTCAGAAGATCCAAATATTACATCACATCAATGAAACAAGATTTAAATAAAGTAACATGAACCTCCTGAACAGTAGGTCCATGTTCTATACAGTATCTGCTCTCAGTATTTGGGCTACTTTTGCATGAATTTACTGCATCAGTCCAGTGTGGGATGGAGGAGATCAGCCTATGGTAACTGTTGAGCTGTTCAGGAAAACCAGTTTGCTTTAATGATGACCTTCAGCTTATCTGTATTCTTGGTTCAGGTTTCTCCCATGTTCCTTTTGACAACAGTCCATATATAATCTGTGCATCAGAGCAGTTTTCTGGTGTACAGCAGGTATTGGTTACTTTTGGCAGCTTTGTGGGCCGGTACCAAGTTCTACTGGGAAATGAAACCAGCATCTAGGTTCAGCTTGTCAGCAGAAGGAAACTTAAGGTGCTCTAAAATTTCCTGGTAGATGGCAGTGTTGACTGTGGATTTCAGAAAACCCAGTGGACCAGAACCAGCTGATAACATGACACTCCAAATCATCACTGAATGTGAAAACTTCACACCGTACTTCAAGCAACGTGAATTCTGAGCCTCTCCACTCCTCCTCCAATGTCTGGGACCTGATTTTCCAAATGAAGAGAAAACTTTACTTTCATCTGAAATTAGGATTTTGGACCACTAAGCAACAGTCCAGGGGTCTCATTTATAAAACATTGCATAGAATCCATACTAAAGTGTATGTACGCCAAAAAAATTAAAATGGCCTACAGCAAAAACATTTAAAAAAATAAAAAGTCTGATTTATAAAACCATGCGCCCACACACACACACACACACACACACACACACACACACCAGCACACAATTCCTTTATAGATCACAGCTGCAACTGACCTAGGGCTGTACAATTTTGCCAAAAATCAAAATTGCGATACATTTCAACCATAATAGTGATTGCAATTTAATTTGGACTTCTCTCTGCACTAACCACAAGCAACAAAAATGGCATGTAGATAAAATTTGTAAACAAGAACTATTTATAACAAGATATTTAACTGTTTTAATTAATTAGAATATTAATATTCAAAAGAATAGCTTGTTGAGTTGAACATCAGTCCTTGTTCAACATAAAGTGCAACCAACAAAGAAGTCTATGTATTAAACAGTTTGACTGGTACTTAATGTTATGGTGAGATTCCTGAATGTTTCTGGTAAAACAGTATGATTATATAAACTCTAAAACAAATAATAAAATTACATTATCTCACTGCTGCAACTCTCTTCCCTTTCATGTGGAGGCAAACCCACTTTAAACATTATCGACAACTCAAGGATGTGTCTAATCCATTAATTGTTACATAGACAAAAAATTCATACATCTGCAATTTGGATATTGCGTTTTTTAAAATTGCGATTATATTGCAAATGCGATTACTTGTTCAGCCCTAACCTGAACGTTTGGGTACCAAGTTTCACCTCATGTTCTGCCCTCTACACGCCCAGATTCAATCTTATATGGTTACTGTGAAGCATGGACCGCGGAACGCATTTCAAGTTGGTCGGGCGCATGGAGATGCCAGGGGGGGGGGGGGGGGGGGGGGGGGGGGGGGGGTTGGGTTGGAGAGAGACAAACGCGGCCGGCCGAGCGGGGGGGGGGGGGGGGGGGGAGACAGACAAACGCGGACGAGCGGACAAACGCGGCCGAGCGGGGGGGGGTTGGTTGCGGCGGGGGATAGACACGCTTTTCGCGGGGGGGGGGGGGGGGGGGGGGGGGGGGGGGAGGCTTGATCATCAAAAGTAGGTAGGGCCGCGGCCCTACCGGCCCTACCGGTTCCGCGGTCCTTGCTGTGAAGTGCCTCATGAATGTTAATGTGTATTTAAATGAGACAGCTGATTGTTGTTATTTCATGGTTAGCTATGGCAACCACAGAGACAACTGTGGAAAAAAATGTCCCAGAAAGACCTTTATTAAATGTGTAAATCAGAGGTAAAAGCGCTTAAGTTGTCCACATTAAAAGCACTTGATAAAAAGTGAATCTTATAGCTGTCTCAGACATCGCATGACATTGTCACGCACTACAGACTATGTGCCAGGATATTCATTCTAAAGAGGGAGGGACCAGGGGAGAAGGGGGTTTTCCTCCTGAAAATGAACTAAATGTTTTCAGCAATCACAGTAATTGCTTTACACCTTGTTATGATCTATTAATATTAATAGATCATAACATGTATTAATCTGTGGAACAAGTCACCCCGGTGATCATCGAGGAGAGGAATGTGATGGTAGTAAACACCATGAAAATTTTGTGCAGATTTTGTTTTAAGTTTTAAGTTGACTTATGGGAATCTTTTATTTATTTATAAGGTCCTTATGTATAGTTGTGTTACTAGCTCCAGCATGAATAACACTGAGGTTTTGAATACTTATGATAAAATAGACCTATGATTAAAGGTATATGGCCATGTTATATGCTTATGAAAAAAAGACCAAAAACCATTCGATGATTGTAACATAAGGTTATATACACCAAGCGTCCATCCTGAGAGTGTTTTCATAGTCCTTTTTGAGCCTAATTAGAAGTCCGCACTGTCTGGGCGTGATGAGCAGATATAAACAGACGTGGCGCCATCTACAGGCAGTACTGCAGAACTATCAAAAAGCCAGATAGCTACAACTTGGGATTGTGGGAGTGTGAAATGTGTGTACGACGTCGTCCTTTTTTTTTTTTTTTTTTTTTTGAAAGTCTGTGTGTGGTGAGTGGGGCACTAGGGTGGGTTGGTGTGAATGAGATTTTTTTTCTTTTTTTTTTTTTGCCAGGTCTGGGTCCGAACCGCTCCCTCTCCCAAGAACATCTCAAATCTCCGCTAGGTGCGGAGCCCATCCCCCCTTGTCCTGCCCCCCTCCGCTGGCTGGCGCCTTGGCCCGCTGGCGCATTGGCGGCCCTCGGGTTTTGGGCGGGTTCCCGGGTGGGTGCCGGCCCATTCCTGGTGGCTGCTTTGCGGGGCCTGGCCCCCTGGGGCTCGGCCGGGCCCATGGCCGGTGCCACTTCAGCGTAGCTGGCTGCAGGCAGAGCCCACGGGCTCGCCCCCGCGGTTCCTGGGGGCTTCGGCATTGCGGTGGCTGGGGGATTTCTTCGGGGTCGTCTCTCTTCTTTCCCTGGGGGGGGTTGCGGAGTTCCTGTATTGGCCCCTCTTGAGCGCCCTGCTTTGGGGGCCCCTTTGGGAGTCTGGGGTTGTGGGTCCCCTGGCACCTGCCTCGGTGCTCGGAGAAGGCGGGGCTTTGGTTCTTGACAGCCACTGTTGAGCATTTTTCTTTTAGATGAATTTCGCATGCACGGGTGCACTCTCGCAAACACCCACAGGTGCTGGGTTCCAGGTACTAAGTGTTCACTTCTATACAGAAAGCCCGTAATTTATTTATTTATTTATTTTTTTTGTCTTTTCTCAGGTATCACATTATACATGTCAGTTTAAATAATAATACATATGATTTAGCAATGGTATCAAGGTGTTACTCTATTGTATCTGTTACACTATGTCCGTTGGTTGTGCTGTTCTTTTTACATCTCTCTTTCCAGGTGATGAAGCAGACGGAAGACATTTTATCATTCTTTCCCTTTTATCTCTTCTTTCTTTCACCTCTTCTCTTTCTTTTTTTTTCTCTTCTTGTTCTTCCTTTACTCTCCTACTTTCCCATTGTAGTGTCCACATAATTTGAAATTCTCCCCGCAGGAATCACAATAAAACTATTTACATGCATAATCAAGCGGAGCACTGGCGAAAGCTGATTGCTCCACTTGTGAAAGCAAAATCTGTTGAGCTCTATTTGGCATTAAGACATCAATTCTTATTGCCACATTGCTAGACAGGACACTGGGGAATAAAAAAAAAAAAAGCCAGATAGCGACTAATAAATCACTAATAATACTGAGCCTGACCCTCTGCAACGCCTCGCGGTAAAGTAGCAGCTCACCGTGATCAAAGACCAGCCGTTATTAATAAAATAAACTGATCTACAGCAACTTTAACAGCCTCATATCAGAACATCAAGAAGAAAGAAAATTCCCGTTCATATACAAAAACAGGGGCACAGCATCAAGGTACAAACCAATCAATCGATCTATTTATAATGTTGTTTTGTACTTAAGACTGTAGAGACTAAGAATTGCTATTACTATCATCACAGTATTAATTAGGACGTTTACTCATGTCAATCAACTCTGCAGTCACATCTCAGTGATTGGCAGCTTTAGCTTCAGTGAACATTAACGTTCATACTGTATTCCCAGCGCTACTTCAGTTTCTGTGTCACCAGTTTCTCTTGTCTCCAATGCGAACGTACACATGGGTCAGAGTTGCTGTGAGAACTGTACATTCCTACGTCAATTTTTTTTATTATTTATAGAACACAACTTTTGCATGGAAAGTTATGTACACCAGTATCAAGCCCCGTTAACTTTTTTTTGTGTATGCAAGGTGTATAAATGAGCCTCAAGTTCTTTTTCTCCTTATTCCAGGTAGGACACTTCTGACATGGTTCAGGAGTGGTTTGACACAAAGAATATGAGTAATATGGATCCTAAAGCTCTGACTCCAGCTGTATTCCACATCTTGTTAAACTCCTCAAACTCTTCATTGACCTTTACTTCACAGTCCTCCTAATTTGTTAGGATGATCTGTTGCTTGTGTACACCACACTTTTCCTTCCACTAAACTTTCCAATAACTTGATACATCCAGCTTCTTTAGCAATGATGCTTTATGCCATATCCTCCTTGTTGAGGGTGTCAGTATCTGTTGGCTGGACCACTGTCTATCCACAGTCTTTCTCTTGATTGTGTCCCCCAGAAGAGAACATTTCTGTATTAAGGGCTCAATTTTGTTGGAATGATGTAATATGAAATATATATAAACACTGTAAGGTGGAATAATAAAATTAACAGAACTAAATACTTAAAATACATTAGGATGTGTAATGAATCCATCTGTCATCTATCTTCCTTACCGCATGCATGTAATTACAGAAATAGATTTTTAATTATTGTAACCTATATGTGGCTGTGTGCGGGTAAACGGGTCTCAGAAACAGTGTGGAGCTGCTTTTGGAATCCAACTGCCCGGTTTTAAATTAAAAGAGTTCGTCATGAAAGAGAAAAGCAAGAATATGTGATCAGAATGGTCAGAGTCAGGGGATTACTGCCTGCTGCTGTCTTCCGATTTGTCCAACCCCATCATCACGTGACAAAACTAAATAAGTGACAAGACAGCAACAGAAAGCACCCGAGTTCTCCTCCTGCCATGTAGGAAACAAGGACACAGCCAGGGAACCAGTGAGCTGATGTACTTTGCTCTTTACAGTTTAACACTGTGCTCTGCGCTCATTACGCAATGCGCGGCTACAGCTTCCATCGGCTGGAATAATCCCTCACAATGAGCGAAAGACACACAAATGAGGAGCTGAGCCATGAAAAAGTGCTGAAATGCTCCGGACAGTTAGTCCTCTGCAGCCTAACGACACAAACTTTGCCCGTGCCCTGCTTGCATGACCAAACGGCACACAACTTACTTTTCCTGCACGACGTTCTCGTTGATCGCCCCCAGCGTGGAGTGGTTACCCTGCTGGAGTCTGCAGATGGCCAGATGCCTTTGGTGCTGGTCCTTCAGACAGACGTTTTCCTTGCACAGTTCCGTCACCTGGAGCTCCAGCTCCTCAATCCGAACCCTCTGTTTCTCCAGCAGACCCTGCTGTGTCTCTATGATCTTATTCAGCTCTTGTAGGTACTCCGCCGCCTTGCTTGGGTTCTCCGTCGGATTCTCCATCTCCCCCAAGCCCCGCTGTCCGTCCGCGAAAGCAGCTTCCACACGAGAAGAAACGCGCCCGTTCTCCAGCTTCTCTCTCTGGCTCAGTAGCACGGAGCGCAGTCAGATCCGCTGATCCGGCTCCGCGCCGACATGTCTGCTGTGCTGCGTGGCAGCGGCGGTTCTGCTGGAACTTGGCCGGTTCTGGTGCGCTGGTGTACGCCGAGCTTTGCGCTGTGACCAGCCTCCAACCCACCGCCCCGCTTACCAGAGAGCCGTTTAACCCTTCAGGGTCCGGCGGCTCAGCGCTACGCTGACACGCCCCCCTCCCTGCCTGCGCAGCCGGAGGCACGCGCACGAGGTAAGCTATAGGATGCCGCACGTGCACCTGCTCAACAGGTGAGCCAAGTTTCCCCAAGACAAAACCCCATACAGGAACCAAGCAGTGAGGGTCAGGGTGTGATTATAACTGATATATTTGTGCAGATAAAACCGTACACAAATACATCTAAGGCAACAATATGGAAGAACCTGCATTCCCACGTCTTGGCCCAGATTCCCAAGACCATTTACTGCTGAGAAGGTGCATCTGAAATGGACTGGCGCATGGAGGAGCAGTAGCTACCAGGCAGCTGATGTTCTCCAGAGACCCACATGGACAGTTAGTTACATCAGGTTCAAGAAAGTGATAGAATCTGGCTGCACGCATCCTGTTTTCATGGCATTTTGCTGATTTGTGATTGTACGTTGCTATAAGATATTTACATGTAATGCGAAAGTTGAGATTTTTGCAGCAAAAACATTAAAACTGTGAAAACCATTTTTTTTTGTAAAATAGTCTTCAAAGCTGCTATATAACTGTGGGAAAACAGAAATACGTGTAATACACATGTTACACATGGACTTTTTGTTACTGGTATTAGATGTAAACAATAAAGGACTAAATGTTTATTTAACTAGAAGTAATTTTATGGATTAGCTGTTGGTGTTGATTAACTGCCTAATGAAATGATTAAACGTCTCAGATTGTTAACTGTTTTGCACTGCTTGTTTGATCATTGTTTTAAGACTGGTTTTAATCTATTAGAGTGGCACAAATCCATCATTCCTAAGTGCTCCCTTTAAAGGTGCACAACCATACAAAGTTTTTATCAAAGATTATCACATCCTGCTGGCGTATTAGTTGTTAGCCGTCGACACAGTTCAACACATATTTTTGTTTAAAGCGCTAGAAGTATTTGGGTACGGAGAAACCTTCATTTAAAAGTTGTAAAATGTTATAAAAGAAGTGTAATGCATAAAAAAATATTACACAGCTGCTCTAAAAGATTTTATTTGAAAAGGGGTCTCAGACAAGTGTGCCCAGTCTCCCCATACTTATTTATTCCAGCCATGCAAATTCTCTCAGTTAAAATCAAAGAATAAAATTACAGGGATTGATGTTGTAAACAGAAATATTGTAATTTCTCAGCTTGCTGATGATACAGCTCTATTTTTAAAGGATACATCTGAAATAAAAAATTCTATTGAAATTATCGACATCTTTTCCAGGGCCCCTGGTTTGACTTTAAATATAAACAAATTTGAATTACTCTCTATTAAATCTCCTTTAAAGGGCGCATTCCTCAACACTCCTATAAAAGACACATTTAAATATCTCATTAAAGGTCAAAGTATAAGACAGATAGACAATAGAAAATTTTAACCCAATATTTTAAAAAAATTGGCAAAGATTTAACCTGTGGCTCCAGCGAGATCTCTCTCTCTCTTTTACAACGATCTTTATTAGTCAAAGCAAAAGGTTTATCTCGTCTATCCGGTTCTTACACTTTTTTTCCCAAACAAATCTGTACCAATATAATTAAAATAAACTTTATCTTCATATGGAAAAAGAAATGCCATCTCATCAAGAAAAACGTTCTAATCGATTTCACATCTTTAACCAATTCTTTCAAAATTAAATACCTAAAAAACCTTCTAAATAACCCTAACTCTGTCTAGAATGCTATCCCTATATATAACTTTGATAAAGTAGGAGGATTACCCTTTTTTATTAGATGTAACTACAAAATACCTCTGAAATTATCCATGTTTCATAAACAGATGTTATTAAGCTGGTAACTCTTGTATAAACCCAAATTTTCTCCTCATAAATATTATATATGGAATAATGGGGACATTACATATAAAAACAAGAAAATGTTTTACAGGAAATTGTTTGAAAGAGGGGCTGCACAGTGGGTAGTGCTGTTGCCATGCAGCAAGAAGGTCCTGGGTTCAAGTCCTACCCTTGCCCTGGGTCTTTCTGCATGGAGTTTGCATGTTCTCCCTGTGCATGCGTGGGTTCTCTCTGGGTACTCTGGTTTACTCCCACAGTCCAAAAACATGACTGTTAGGTTAACTGGCCTCTCTAAATTCTCCTTAGGTGTGAGTGTCTGTGTGAATGGTTGTTTGTCCTGTCTGTCTCTGTGTTGCCCTGCGATAGATTGGCAAGCTGTTCTCTTGCCCATTGACAGCTGCTGGTGCACCAGCACCCCTTGCGACCCCAACAGGGATAAGCATTACGGAAAATGGATGGATAGTTTGAACGGTTTGAAGCACATGGTTGAAAGTGCTTAATAACAGGGGTGATAGCTTTTCGTAGAAGGTTTTGTACCACTCCGCTGTGAAACCACCAGGCTCAGGGGATTTCTTTGCTTTGAGCACTCTGATTGCCTTTCCTAGTTTGTGTTTGTATTTCTGCTGGCAGTTTTCCATTTTGCCGGTCTGTGACTGGTACTTTTAGTGTTTCTAAAAAATGCCTCAATAGTCGTAGTTACTTTGCGTGTCTGTTGGGCATAGAGATTTACATAATAACTTTCAAAGCACTTGTGAATTTCTGAAAGTTTAAATTTAATTTGTTTTGAAACAGGGTCCCTAACTTTGTAAATTGCCGCTTTGCAAGCAAACCAAAGAGTTAAAGGAGACACTTCCCCATTGTCATTTTCTTCTACATATTTAAGAATATCCATCTTTAACTGAGCTGTTGTTGGTTCCCGCAGTGCATTTATATTTAATCTCCAGGTGAAGGCTACCTCTTTCTTTTACTGAATGTTTAGATGCAAAGTGGGCCTGGCTTGCAGGAACGATGTTTTGATCACCCGTATGGGGGTGAGAATTGAGGTGATGATTGGCCAGAATTAATCCTATAGCTGTATTTATAATACAGCTATAGGATTAATTCCGGCAGGGCCAATAACGACCCTA
This sequence comes from Fundulus diaphanus, assembly GCA_037039145.1. Classification (NCBI taxonomy): domain Eukaryota; kingdom Metazoa; phylum Chordata; class Actinopteri; order Cyprinodontiformes; family Fundulidae; genus Fundulus; species Fundulus diaphanus. The sequence continues at coordinate 54,891,072 of CM073126.1, forward strand.
ACGACTCCCCGTTACAGAGGAGTGGACCAGTTTTGGTTCAATCTGCTGGCTTAATGGCTTTAACGACTGCTCATTACTAAGGGGGTGGACCTGTTTCTGTTGAATTTGCATGTTATCTAAGGCATTACAAGGCCTTTGTTGGGCAGCAGTATAAAGCTTGATACTCCACATTACTCCAGACTTTTTGAATTGAGAAAGCTTCCTGGATAGGAAGCGAAACGTCTTCAAACTACAGAAAACCAGTCCAGTTGCTTTGTTTTTTACTTTGTTTGGAATGACCATGACCTGGATGACTGAGAATCTTCACCAGCCCTTGGTGTGGTTAATAGAGGTCCCTGAAGCATCCCAATAAGATATCAACCTCAAATTAAAGTCACCCCCACATATAACTAAGCCATGGATATCATTAAGTCAAATATTTCTTTGCAGAAAGACCAATTTCCCCCGGTGGTGTTTAAACATTAAGCAAAGTGATGTCCAGACCTTCCAGTCTACCAACAGCCATAGTACACCTGCCCTCCTTGTCAACGTACTCAGAAATTTTCTCATAGACTAACTTGGATGAAATGAGGATGGCAACCTCTCGTCTTCGCCCTGCTTTATATGATGAAGAGGATACCATTTTGTAGCCTTGTCTGTTAATCTTAATATGCTCCAACTCAGATCTTTTCTTAGTTTTCCCAAGATGTTTGCTCTTTTTACAGGATTATGAATGCCCTTGATATTATATGAACAGAATTTAATAGATTCCGGTTTCTGCATTGTTTTGTATAATATGCATCTCTTGTTTATCTCTCCATGCTGCTACTCGAACAAACAACAATGTAAAAGAACTTATAACACTGAACAGAACTTGATGGTGCTGGTGTGGGGTCTGCGAGGAAGAGACCAGGGACAATTCTAGGATCTGACCTTTATGGGTGCTCAGCCACCAGTGTTGACTGTGATTCCTGGCATGAACAACAGGCTTTCCATTTTTAGTCCAGATGTAAGATTTTTAGAGTTGACACTTTTTTTAACTAAAGCTCGTCAAACAAGCTACAATATAGTCCCATCCAAAAGCAGTGACAAACAGATTTAGTTATTTTCACTCGATAAAACCTTGTGCATTTGTAAAACCTGCATGATGGCAATAGTTAGACTAGCTATATTGGTAAAAGTGAGGAATAATTTCCCTAAAGACACAAAAGGAGGGTTAGGGCACTGACGCACAGTGTTTGTCAGCTGGCTGAAAAAAGGGCTGCGATTACTACACTTTCCTTATTGTCGCATTGCTTTGCTTAAAAGAGAGACAAATTTAGCAGTTTGGATATATACCCAGAAGCATTTATTTATTGCAGTCTCATATAAGACATAAGCCTGCCATATATTATGGCGGTCTCATGACCAGTCCATGTATTCTGTCAAGCAAATTGCTAATAAGTTAATAAATCCCTACACATATCCAATATGAATTTGCATACTGAACTTTGTTTTTTTAAACTCAGATTAAGAGAAACAGTTTCCTTATTAGGAAAAAAAAACATACAGTTTTAGATTTATCTTTTCAGACAGGCATTCTGAATCCACGACTGCATCTACTGAGCTCATGTTTAGAAACAATTCATTAGAACACCTGAAGCGCTTCGGACACAGATGCCACATGTGCAGAAAAGAATATAGCTGCAGATGTAAAATGTTCGGATAGAAATAGATCCAAATGGCAAGAATAGCTGCGCTCTGGTTTTTTTAGCAACTAAAAATATCTGTGGTCCCATCATGGTCTGATTGTGAAACAAAGATGCAAGGGCGTAGGTTCGATTTGAACTTTAGTAGGGACACCTACAAACAAACCTTCCCTGGTCTGACGTCATTGGTCCTACGCAATATGCATGCTCCTATTTTTTGATCCTTGACTTGAGCGTCAGGGCGTGTTTCGTCTGTCTAAAGGGAAAAGCAGTATTTCTTGCTGTATTTATACAAATTTTATAACCACGACACACACTAGATGCTGTTTGTTAACATTTAAAGCATCACCGGATCTGATGAATGTCAAATTTGGACTTTTTTCCATTTGAACTACCAGCAACAGAGACAGATGGTAAATATGTGCCTATTAAACCAAATATAGTCAAAATATGTCTGTTGTCTAGATTTATCCTGTATTTTCTTTTGAAGATATAGAAATGCGCAGAGATAAACCCCACCCTTATTTTTTTAATCTAAGATACTCTGTCTGCATCATAAAACACAGCAAAATTATACTTTCAAGGGACTGCAAGTAAATTTATTGTATTTACTCTGCACTGGAAGTAGAACTGTAACTGATACAAACAGCATTTCAAATATTAAATTCAAATTTCAACAAATGTACAATTGGGTTGTAGTTACTCTGTGTAGCCCATTTCATGTAATTTATCTTAACATTCCAAACACATTTCTTACATCATATATCTGAAGTTTAGATAACAGCTTCCCTTTACCTACCTCTTCTCAGACAACTAATTATTTCCCTAACAATAGTGAGTTGTCAATGTTTAAATGTGCAGTAAATCTTAATACATAAGCAGCATGGAGGACCTAATACTGTTACGAACGGAACTGAACAGGTGGACTCAGTATTCAGGCTAACAAGCAGAGATTTCGGGTTCAGATGTTTTATTGCTCTCAGACAAGCAAGACAGGAAAAAGCAGGCTCAATGGTCAAAATGGCAGTCCAAAAACCGGTACACAAAAAGCAGTCCAAAACAGGCAGAGGTACAGACAGGGCTAAAGCAAGCTTGGATAATCCTGGGACAGAATCAGGTCGGTAAAACGGTAAATCAGGGCTAAAACAAGCTTGGATAATCCTGGGACAGAATCAGGTCGGTAAAACGGTAAATCAGTCAGACCGGGCAGGAAAAACAGGTTCAGGGATCAGGCTGGCTCAGAATCAAAAAACACTCGGGTTTGCATCTACAGGTCAGTCAGAAAAGATACACTGGAACAAAACTCACCAAGTGGCTCGAAAATGATCTGGCGGAGAACTGAAGACCAAGTGAGAACTATATAGTGGAGTGCACAGGTGAAACGGAGTGAAACTAATTACAAGAAGGCAGGTGAAACTAATCAGGGCAAGAGAGCTGACAAATTACTGAGGAGAGACCAAACAGAGCTGATAAAGTGAAAGGTGGAAAACAGGTAACCTAAACAGAACAACACGTCTAAATCAAAACCACATAAGAAAGACCCCAAAAGCAGAAACTTAACTAATAAATCTGATAACATAAACCAAGACAAAACCCAAATCGTGACAGAACCCCCTCCTCAAGGCCGGATTCCAGACGGCCTCAGAAACAAAACAGACTAGACCGGGTGGGTGGAGGGAGGTACAGGATGGAGGGCCAGAAACAGGAAAAAGAAACACTGTCCAAACCAAAAACAACCCGACAGGGCGAACTAAAATAACAGATATAGATTCTGACGGGTGTCCCGGAGGATGATCCCGACAAGTCAAGTTCTCCGGCGGGCGTCCAGAAGGACGGCCTCGACGAGTCGGGTTCTCAGGCGGGCGTCCAGAAGGACGGCCTCGACGAGTCGGGTTCTCAGGCGGGCGTCCAGAAGGACGGCCTCGACGAGTCGGGTTCTCAGGTGGGCGTCCAGAAGGACGGCCTCGACGAGTCGGGTTCTCAGGCGGGGGTCCAGGAGGACGGCCCCTGCGAGACAGGTAATCCGGCGGGTGTCCCATAGGACGGCCCCGGTCAGCAAAGATGTCCGGCGGACGTCCCAGATGATGACCCCTACGAGACAGGTAATCCGGCGGGTGTCCCGTAGGACGGCCCCAGTTAGCAAAGATGTCCGGCCGCCGGCGACGGAGCAGGTCTTTCGGAGGCCGGCGGCTGAGCAGATCTCTCGGAGGCCGGCGGCGGAGCAGATCTCTCGGAGGCCGGTGGCGGAGCAGCATCCTCGGAGGCCGGCGGCGGACCAGCAACCTCGGAGGCCGGCGGCGGACCAGCAACCTCGGAGGCCGGCGGCGGACCAGCAACCTCGGAGGCCGTCGGAGGAACAGGACCCTCAGGACCTGACGCCTGGAGAGAGAGAGAGCAGAACCTGGCGCCGGACTAAAGGCTGGAGACGGCGCCGGACTATGAGCTAGAAGAGGTGCCTGGCTACAGGCTTCAGGTTCAGACGGGGCCTGGCTACAGGCTTCAGGTTCAGACGGGGCCTGGCTACAGGCTTCAGGTTCAGACAGGGCCTGGCTACAGGCTTCAGGTTCAGACGGGGCCTGGCTACAGGCTTCAGGTTCAGACGGGGCCTGGCTACAGGCTTCAGATGCTCCCAGACCCTTTAACACCCAGAACCTCAGCAGTAGCCCCTCCAGAACCTCTGACAAAGAGAGCTTGGTCAGCCACTTGGGAAATTGGCTGTCTAGCCAAAGGTGAGGGGGTAAGAGCTTCAGAAGAGGTCCGGAGATCTCCCAGTCTCCATGGTGCTCTGGGTGCTTGTCGTCTGGACGAGGGCCACGACGCCGCTTGTTGTCTGGACGAGGGCCACGACGCCGCTTGTCGTCTGGACGAGGGCCACGGCGCCGCTTGTCGTCTGGACGAGGACCACGACGCCGCTTGTCGTCTGGGGGAGGACCACGACACCGCTTGTCGTCTGGGGGAGGACCACGACACCGCTTGTCGTCTGGTGGAGGGCCACAACGCCCAGTGTCCCGATGAGCCCCAGAGTTGCGGCCTGGAAGAGGGCTCGTCTGAACCCCCTCCTCGTGGACCAGTGGTAGACCCTCCTGGGTTCCCACATCGCAGACTGGCGGCAGACCCCCCTGGGTCCAAGCGTCGCAGACTGGCGGAAGACCCTCCTGAGTCCAAGCGTCGCGGACCGGCTGCGGACCCTCCTGGTTTGCAGCGTCTTCGGCCGGCTGCGGACCCTCCTGGGTTGCAGTGTCTTGGGCCGGCTGCGGAGACTGTGCTGCTTTAAAGCTGCGGGGAGCCGGCACTGGAGACTGTGCTGCTTTAAAGCTGCGGGAAGCCGGCACTGGAGCTGAGGCTGAGGACGGGTCCTCCAGGACAGAGGCAGGAGCCGAGGCGTCGGTTGGACCCTCGGGGACAGAGGCAGGAGCCAAAGCGTCGGTCGGACCCTCGGGGACAGATGTGGGTCGGCTGTAAAACGACCGTAGGGCCGATCTATAATGCCCCTCCACCTCCCTTAACTCTCTCTCCAGAGTCGGTGAGGGACGGGATGCAAGGACCTCCCTGAGGTTCTTAATAATGGGGGCAAAAGTCCTTATTTTATTTTCCAGAGCCCGATCCTCAGCATCTCGGACGCCACCAGGGGGAGCTGTGAGCAGCTCAGTTCTGGGGAGCACGGAACTATGGTCTGTCGGGCAGGAAATGGTCACAGGACCGGTGGAGGCAGTTAGCTGAGATGGAGTCTCAGCTACTGACGACCGCTGCGGCGATCCAGCTGCTCGCCTGGGTTTGTGACGACGGGGATGCCGCGGGAGATTGCCGCTGTCACTGAGGTAACGTCGGGGACCGACTCCAGGAGGACATAATGCCAAACGGGAACCCTCAAACGTCGATCCCACTTGAGGGATCGGGATTGCTTCAGCCCGTGGCAACCTCCGCGGCTCCTTACTCGGAGGGATTGACAGAACCGACTCCAGGAAAAGGATCTCTCGTACTACCTCTGCATCCACCTCAACAAACAGGTCCAGGTCAGGATGGAAAGGCTCTGGGGGAGACAAACTAGAGGCTTGAGGTGAGTGATCAGCGTGAGCCGGCATGCTGGGAGAAAAAAAAAACGTCTCACAAAGCATAGCTCCTGAGCGGAGATAACGTGTCAGTGACGGGTTCATGTCGCTGCCTCTGGTTCGTGTCAACTGGCTCTGCTGCTTGTTAGCCGATTAATCCATGTTTTTTGGCCAGATCATTCTGTTACGAACGGAACTGAACAGGTGGACTCAGTATTCAGGCTAACAAGCAGAGATTTCGGGTTCAGATGTTTTATTGCTCTCAGACAAGCAAGACAGGAACAAGCAGGCTCAATGGTCAAAATGGCAGTCCAAAATCCGGTACACAAAAAGCAGTCCAAAACAGGCAGAGGTACAGACAGGGCTAAAGCAAGCTCGGATAATCCTGGGACAGAATCAGGTCGGTAAAACGGTAAATCAGTCAGACCGGGCAGGAAAAACAGGTTCAGGGATCAGGCTGGCTCAGAATCAAAAAACACTCGGGTTTGCATCTACAGGTCAGTCAGAAAAGATACACTGGAACAAAACTCACCAAGTGGCTCGAAAATGATCTGGCGGAGAACTGAAGACCAAGGGAGAACTATATAGTGGAGTGCACAGGTGAAACGGAGTGAAACTAATTACAAGAAGGCAGGTGAAACTAATCAGGGCAAGAGAGCTGACAAATTGCTGAGGAGAGACCAAACAGAGCTGATAAAGTGACAAGTGGAAAACAGGTAACCTAAACAGAACAACACGTCTAAATCAAAACCAAACAAGAAAGACCCCAAAAGCAGAAACTTAACTAATAAATCTGATAACATAAACCAAGACAAAACCCAAATCGTGACAAATACTGTACTTTGCGTAAAATGGGTGACACCAAGACTGAATTGTTACATGAGTGGTTGTCCATTTCATCAATGAAATGAGAACATACTAATATACTATTGGTATATACTAGTACGACTATTAAAGAACAGCAGATTAAACTTTAAGATATGTAAAGGCCTATATTAAATTAATTTCGCGACCACATCAACAGATTAAATAATTTCTTACTTTTAGGTGTACCAAATTAATGATGTAATATTTTATGGGCTAAATGAGAATGTCTAGCCCCGCCCCTGGTTTGTACTAATTTACTAATGGACAGTGTGGAAATCTATGTACAATAAAACCAATGTAAATAGTGTTCCTCTGTTTTATTTGTCCTAATTCTAGAAGTAGAAATAGTCAAATAAATAGCAGTATTATTTTGTGGAACCCTAATCATGCTATTATAAATAAGCAAAAGTCTAAACAAAAAATAGCAGTTGTTTAGGCGGCATCTAGCGTTCTTATACTGTATATTATGCAAAAGAAATTACACCAGCTATTTATGCCTGAACTGCCTCAAAGGGTCGACAAAAAATGAAAGCAACAATAGCAACGAAATATTGGTAAAAGGGAAACCCTCACCTTTTCTTTTTCAGATGGCTGTGGAAGAATCTGAATTTTTAATAGTCTACAGTCTTTGCTTTTCCATCTTTGCAGCAGTCTTCAGAACTCCTGCCTGGCACAGAATATTTAGTTTTATAAAAGAGATTAGGTTTTTGTTGATAAAATGTATTATACTTCAGAATGAAATGCTATTTTGAGATGCTAACGTTGGTTACTTACATTTCTCAAGTTCAACGAATCAAAACTCTCTCTCCTGCTTCTGTTCAGAACTGCGTTCAGCAGCTTTCACCTATTTTAGTGCAGATAATATTTGGTTTCTTAACTGGGACTAGTTTCGTAGCCTAGTATTAATTGTGGTAACTGCAGTATCCCAGTATGAATCAAAACTTAAATCTCACGCTCCAAGCACGCACGCACACACACGCACGCACGCACGCACGCACGCACGCACGCACGCACGCACGCACGCACGCACGCACGCACGCACGCAGACGCAATAGACAACAGCCGATCAGGAAGAGGGAAAGCGGAATTTAAGGCAGCACAACCAATGAGAGTGGAGTTAAAGGGGGGTGTCTACCTTGTCAAACAAAGGCCAGTGATTGGCTGCGTGGAGCGCCACGCCCCGCCCCCGCTGGCGCACAGCAGCCTCAGATCAGTTCTCTGGTTGTCTGAATCGTGTGCCAATTTAATAATGTCTGCTAACTCTTAGTGATATGGTCTATGGTTGGGGGAATTTTATAGTAATCTGCCACCTGTTCCAAATGATGCTGGGCTTTAATAATTTTGTGCCAAAGAATAGTGGGGTGCTGTAGAGAACATGTGTCGCAGGTGAGACAACTCCTACACTCCTTACTGATGTGGCTGACTTTCAAGCATCCAAAACATGCTCCAAAGTTTTGGTCTTCAGAGTGAGGTTGATTGCATTGATTGTTCTAGGATCTGCAGCCCCGTGCTGGTCTTACGTACCTTGTATTTTGTTGGGGTCGATTTGTGGATCTTTTTGGTGGTGGCCGCCAGGAGCCCCTCTGTGGGATGGGTTGATTGCAGATCCATCGTCTGTGAGCGCTGCTAGTCCAGTAATATGTTGACCTCTGTGGGGATCTGGAGTGGAGTCCGCTCTAAAGAGCTAAAGTAAGTGCTGGGTCTGCGTCTTTGGGGTGAAGTTGGTAACCCGGGTTGTCCACTAGTGCTGGTTGCAGTCAATCCCTGTTGTGTCTGCTAACAATTATGGGATCACAGATGCTGGAGCTGCAGAAAGCAGCTAACGGGGAAACAACAGATCACTCACGGATGGCGAGGACATCGCAGATGTGGCATGCATAGACAAATGGACAGTTATCTCGCGGCTCAATGGACACATGATTTCCCTGGAGCCTGACTATTTCACACTCTTAAATGGGACACATATCTCAAAGACGACATATGAAGAATCGACTGATCCTGCTGGGGCGTGTCCTTGCTAATCCACATAAACTGACGTAACCGAGAGTTTGTCACTCTCCACTTCCTGATTTTACCCAACCTTGCATCGTTTTTATGTATGAGAGTCCAGTACTGAAGCTATATCATTCCTCTGGCCTGTTAGATTAAATATGTCAAAGTATAGTTTATGTTTCAAGAGTCATTTCTTACTAAAGAAGTCTACAATAAAAGAAAACCACTTTTACAGGGAAAAACTGTGAGGACAGCAACAGTATGCAGTTAATTCTTTACACATCTGCGGCCCCTCTGATAACGTACTCAAGTCCATTCCACGTTGTCTTTGTCTTCACCTTGTTATTGGTAATTTTGATATGGCATTTTGATGATTAATATTAAGACACAGACACGTGAAAACAAGGGAATTCTTCCTCTTCTCAGATGAAGACATAGGAGTGGAGGGAAGCATGGAGTCAAACTATGTAGGTGCAACTCGTAGAATTGCCAAGGCAGTGCGTTTCGTTCTAGTAAGCCTCATATTTAACAGTGAACATTGACACTTCCGTCTTTCTCTTCTTCTAGTGTTTACATCTGGCTTCCAAATAGACGACTCCGAAAAGCGCCATCTCTCTACAGGGCTGAGTCCGACGTGTGGTTTTTGAATTTACAGAGTGAGCAGTCAGATCGTATCAGAGCATCGGGCCGTACAGTGCATGAGCAGATATAGTGAGCAGTGAACTTTTAAACCCTGCGGTTTCGTCGTACAGTTTGAGCTGGATCTGAGGACAACGATTGAAAATATCGTACAGTGTATGCCCGACTTTAGGGATTGTGAAAAGGGAAGGTCCTGCTGCCGAAGGGGGCCTGCTGAAGTGAAGTAAGTAGTAATAAAAGGCATTATGGTCTGGGTTTAAAAAATAAGGATTTGCACTCTCTGAGGAATGACCTGGAATATCTTCTGTATCCCAAAGCTTTGAATAAAACTTTGGTATCTTCTCTAAAGTCTGAAGTTTGTGTACAGATACTATGGAATCTGAGAAGCTGGGATTTTATCAGGCACACATAGGTCTGCTTTGGGTGAAAGCTAGTTTTATAGAGAAGGGCATGAGTATCAGTGGGTTTGAAATACACCTTCATATCAAATTTATGTATTAGTTTGAAATCACGGCATTTGTATCTCGTGTCCAGAAATTCCAAAACATGTCCTAAAGTCATCCTTAGAGTGTGTCCAAACATCCCAGATAACATTCAAATATGAAAAGCAGTGTAATGATTCTTAGGGCATTTGTTTAGTGCTTCTGTTTCCCATTGGGCCATAAAGATATTAGCATAAGCTGGTGCCAAAGAAATGGCTAATTAATTCAAAATCATTTCTCCTTAAATTGATCTCCAGCAGTTGTAACATATGATGATCTTGAGAGTCGTTTAGGGTCTAGATATTGAAGGAAAATGTTCCAGATGCTCTTGATTCCCTCATTGATATTTATATCAGTATCAGCAGTATTTATATTTATATCAGCTATTTATATACATAGTGAAAAGGAAACCATTGGAAGGTAAGTCAATTTGTTTGATTTTATTAACAAAACCATAATGTACCTTTGATATAACTCTTATGTTTAATGGAGAGAGGATTGCGATAATAGTGCATAAATAATTCAGTGCCGTAGGTTTCACTACTGCAGTCTGAAACAATAGGTCAGCCTGGGGAAATTTCAATGGAGTTTACTCCACTTTGCAGGTTCTTTAAGGATTTTAGGTAAAAAGTAGAATGTAAAAGGTCTTGGTGTTGAAGGTCCTCTCAAAAGAAAGTCCTGTTTAGCAGAGATAAGATTTTGTTTATATAAATCCTCTAAAATATTGTAAACCATGGGTATGGTATCATGGTATGGTATAGGTTTATATAGTTTTTATAATAAATTATATCATATAATTGCCCAGCATATTAAGACTTTGCTGCCCAGCGCCTTCTGGTTTCTGTTTTTGTTTGAGTTACCTAACATTCCTTAGTTTTACAGTATTTCAGTACTCCTTAGATTTCTTAGAGTTTTTTAGGTTTGGTTTTGTTGTGTTCTAGTTCTGCTTTAGTTTCTAGTCTTGCTTTTTGTATGTTTTTACTGTTTTAGAAGAATTGTTTCTGCCTTCTGTTCATTTGTTTAGGCTCAACCTTAGTTTTGGTTACTTAGGATTTTTTGGTGTTTTAGAGTTATTTTGCGGTTTTCTTTCTTTTGAGTATTTGAGTTTTTATTTAGCTTTTGTTTTTCCAGCTCGGTTCTATTGTTCTAGGTTAGCTTTTAGTCTTCCGAGTTTTGCTTTTGAGTTCCAGTTTTTACCGTAGACTTCCTGTTTTGCTTTGTGTTCTTATTTCTAGTTTTTCATTAGTTTAGCTGTACCTGCCCTCATCTCCCTGTTCTGCTTTGTTTCATAGTTTTGCTTTAGCATTTAGTTCATTTCCTAGTTTACCAGTTTTGTTTTGATTTTTCAGTTTTAGACCCGTAGTTCCAGCTTTAGACCCTGTAGTTCCTATCCTAGTCCTGTAGTTCTAGTTTTAGACCTGTAGTTCCTGTCTTGACCCTGTAGTTCCTGTCTTGACCCTGTAGTTCCTGTCTTGACCCTGTAGTCCCTGTCTTGACCCTGTAGTCCCTGTCTTGACCTTGTAGTCCCTGTCTTAACCTTCTGTAGTTTTTATTTTGTTTTGACTTCCCCTGGTGTCTCTGTTCTGTTCCCCTGTTCCCTGTTTTCCCCAGTGTTTAATGGCCGCCAGAGCTGTGTGGCATGTGCTACAGCACAGCCTCATTTAACTACTGAACCTGCTCCCCTACATCCAGAAGATACGTGGGGTTATAACTGCATGCTGGCTCTAACCCAACAGGCCAATCCGCCTAACTGTACCATGCTAGCCAGTATATTTCCACCTATCCCTAACAACACACGAACTGGACCTTTCACCCCTAGAAACACTAATGGTACCTACACTTGCTTCAATTTTACGAATTCAAATCCTAACGTTAATGTAGGAGAAATCCCGACAGATTGGTGTAATGACACCCTGCCAGGAAAGGTAATAGGAGCTTGGGCTAGATCTGGATTGTACTATTATTGTGGTGACCATAGGCTCTTAACAAACATACCCAAAAGAACTGTAGGAGTTTGTGCAATGGTAAGACTAAGGGCGCCGTTAATTCTACTGGGACCTAACATCACTGCAGCACGCACACCGCATGACAAATCTATTCAGTTAACTCGTAAAAGGAGGAGACACATCATGAAGAGAAGTACTTCTAATTTCAATCTGATGGAAGGATCCCCCACCTACATGGATGCCATAGGCGTCCCCCGAGGGGTCCCCAATGAATATAAACTAGCAGACCAAGTAGCAGCGGGGTTTGAAAACATACCCTTGATAGCGGCCATTTTTCCAATAACTCCCAACAAAAACGTAGATCGCATCAATTACATTCATTATAACGTGCTCAGATTGGCAAACCTCACCAGGGATGCAGTAGAAGGACTGGCTGAGCAGTTGGCCCATGCGGGGGCTTCCCTTTGATTTGTTATGGTCCAGGCCATAACAAAAAAAAATATCTATCTATCTATCTATCTATCTATCTATCTATCTATCTATCTATCTATCTATAGATAGATATATATGTATTGTAGCTGCTCTGTGAAGGCATCAGAGCTTTGTTAGACATTAGCGAATATATATATATATATATATATATATATATATATATATATATATATATATATATATATATATATATATATATATATATATATATCATTCACCAATGTCTAAAGCTCTGATGCCTTCATGGAGTATGCAATTTTGGAGAGACTAAGTCACAAAAACTTGGAAGTGTACACCTGTATCTCTTTGTCTAATATTAGAAAAATCACATTATAATATAAACTATATCTTTTAATCTTACTTGTGAAAAGTTATCCCTCGAGCCCTGACGTCAATAGTCCGTCGATTTAAACAAAAATACTTTGCACAGTGCTGAGGTATCATTAGTGTGCTCAGGTTATAACACCTATTCCGGCGGTGAGACGGGGCGGGGTCGCGACGCGTCTTTGCACCCTGCATACTGCATCAAAACTTATTCAATCAGACGAGTCTTAGGGTTTTACGACGTGCTAGCAAATGTGTTTTTTCTCTGATTGCCTACAGTAAAATTTGTCTTTTTTTTATTTAACCCCATCCAATGATAGCCCTGCAGTAACTTTGAACGCCAACCCGTGTTTTTCTTTCAGGTTTTCCTTGAAAATTAAGGAACTGTTTGCTGATTTCATCCGTCAGAACACCCGAGAAAATAACTTATTTCATTAGATTATAATTGCACTGCATTTAACAAAGCCCTTTTTTTTTGACTGACCAGTTTCCCTGTATCTAGTGAATATAGCATCCCCGAGAATAAAAGCGACCAACATAAAAAATGGCAAACAATGCATTGAAAGTTGTGTTTGTAACATGACAAAATGTGAAAAACCTCCAGAGGTTTTGAATACTATCTTATTTATTAGTAAATTAAATCTACCCGTGTATAATCTTGGTTCTTTGTTGTTTTTGGAGCCGAAGATTCCGGCATTTCTGTTTCAGAGAATGGTTTCTAAATCTGTCTTACTGAATAAAAACATATAATGTCTGCTTTTACCATCCTTAAAGCAAACAGTCGGCTTTACCGTGATAACACATTAAAAATGCATTGCGTTTCAATAAAAATACACAAAAGTAACTTTCAATTCAATTCAATTTTATTTATATACCGACAATTCATGAAACAGGTCATCTCAAGGCACTTTACAAAGTCAAATTCAATCATATTATACAGATTGGTCAAAAATTTCCTATATCAGCGAACCAGATGATTGCATCAGAGTCCCGACAAGCAGCATTCACTCCTGGAGAAGCGTAGAGCTACAGGGAGAGTCGTCTGCATTGTCCATGGCTTTGCAGCAATCCCTCATACTGAGCAAGCATGAAGCAACAGCGGAAAGAAAAACTCCCCATTAACGGGAAGGAAAAACCTCCAGCAGAACCAGGCTCAGTATGAACGGAAAAAGCACACATTGATCCAGTAATCTGTTCTACATTAGATGGTAATAGCGGGTGATCTGTCACAGCTAACAGAACGCCAGACCAGGTGTACCAATGAAGAAAAAAGAGAGAGAGCACAAAAAAAGTTAAAAGCTGAAATGACCACAGTCAATTCAATGTAACGCAAAACTGGAGAACAATAGAAATCAGTAGAGTGAGAAAAAAAGGCCCTGATGTCCTCCAGTAGCCTAAGCCTATAGCAGCATAACTATAGAGGTAGGTCAGGGTAACATGAGCCACTCTAGTTATAAGCTTTGTCAAAAAGGAAAGTTTTAAGATTAGTCTTAAAAGTAGACAGGGTGTCTGCCTCACGGACCAAAACTGGGAGATGGTTCCACAGGAGAGGAGCCTGATAGCTAAAGGATCTGCCTCCCATTCTACTTTTAGAGACTCTAGGAACCACCAGCAGACCTGCAGTCTGAGAGCGAAGTGCTCTGTTAGGAACATACGGGGATAATCAGAGCTCTGATATATGATGGTGCTTGATTATTAAGGGCTTTATAAATTAGAAGAAGAATTTTAAATTATATTCTTGATTTAACAGGAAGCCAATGAAGGGAAGCTAAAATTGGAGAAATATGATCCCTCTTGGTGATTTTCATCAGAACTTTGCTGCAGCATTTTGGATCAGCTGAAGACTTTGAACTGCATTTTGTGGACTGCCTGATAGTAAAGAATTACAATAGTCCAGCCTTGAAGTAACAAATGCACGGACTAGTTTTCCAGCATCACCCCTGGACAGAATGTTTCTAATTTTGGCGATATTCCTCAAGTGAAAAAGGAAACTCTGGAAACCTGTTTAATATAGGAATTAAATGACATGTCTTGGTCAAAAATAACACCAAGATTTTTTACTTTATTACCAGAGGCCAAGTTAATGCCATCCGGATTATTTTGAGGACTCTGGTCCAAAGATTACAACTTCTGTCTTGTCAGAATTTAAGTGCAGGAAAATTAAAGTCATCCAGCTCTTGATGTCATCAAGACATGACTGCAATCGAAGTAATTGATTGGATTCATCAGGATTTATGGATAAATATAGCTGAGTGTCATCAGCATAACAGTGGAAATTAATCCCATGCTGTCTGATCATTTTGCCAATCAGAAGCATATATATATATATATATATATATATATATATATATATATATATATATATATATATATATATATATATATATATATATATATATGTAAAGAGAATTGGTCCAAGGACTGAACCCTGTGGTACTCCACAAGTGACCCTAGAGCTTGAAGATTTATTATTAACATGAACAAACTGGAATCTGTCCGACAGAGAAGATTTAAACCAGCCTAATGCTTTCCCCTTAATCCCTACAGTATGCTCAAGTCTTTGTAGGAGAATATTGTGATCAACTGTATCAAATGCAGCACTGAGATCTAACAGGACAAGTATAGACACAAGTCCATTATCTGAGGCCATGAGAATATCATTGGTGACCTTCACCAGAGCTGTTTCAGTGCGATGATAAGATCTCATATTGTTAACTGTAACAATATGGTTCTAATTCATCAAACCCTGACTAATTTAACCTTTTACCCACTACGTTTCTAAATATTGCCCTCTTTTGCTCAGGATTCCAAAATGTTTATAATCAATAAATCAGTTTTTCTCACTAATCTCTAATTTTGTATCTTAAATGCAGTAACAATGTAAGAAGACAAAAGCCTGAAATATTTCTACAAAGGAGCAGCTAAAATGTCAGACCATTATTCTCAGTGTACTTTTATGCTAATTGTTCTGATATTCTTCTAAATTTCACACTATTACACCCAAAAAGTTATTTTTAATAGCTCACCTTTATTTATATATTGTGGTAAACCCATAGTCTCTTATGGAATAAAATGGACTTAACTATAGGATGTAAGAATGTATACCACTTCATATTTTTAGATCTTATGTTTAGCTTGATTTCTATATGTTATGCTGCTGCTGCTCAATAATTCCCCACTTGTCGGATCAATAAAGTACATCTTGTCTTATTTATGTTAGCTAGATTCATTTTGTGCTTGGATGAAATCAAAATGATCTTTTCCTCAATTCTAAACCATAAAAAGACGCGAGGGGTAGGGTGGCGGGAGCCGAAATTTCCCATCATGCATTGCTCCTCATGAGGTTCCTCAAACCTTTTAAAAAACTGATGTAAACCATCTGTAAACATGGTTTATTTTGATAATACATGTACATTAGAAAGCACTGTTGAAGCCGTCTGTGCTTCCCCGGGTTTGTTAATTCGTGTGCAGGACTTAAATCAAAAACTCAGCCATGGACGCATAATTCAGTTTCACCTTTGCAAAGGGAGAGATGCACCTTTCAGCCCCTCCGGGCAGCAACTCTGGATCTCTCTCCCGCTCAGGCTTGTTTTTATTAAAGTTAGAACATAGATGATACAAAGTCACACAATGCATGGCATACACATCTTATCGCTATCTTACTCCCTAATAACCATCTTCTGCATGGGAGCCGGAGTTGCTGTTCTTTTCCACTGCCTAGGAACTGGCCTTGAAACATTCTCCTGATACTTTTGCTCGTACAAAGAATCTATTCACATTCTCTTCTTCTGATCAACAGATGCGGCCTTAAAGTAAATAAATTGAATATTAAAAGCATGTTAAACCTTCATAAATGTGTAACAAAAAACGTATCAAAGTTAATACATTCCACAGCACCTATATGAAAGCGTTATGGCATGTTTTTATGGGTTATTTAAGTTTTTTGAATGTTTTTTGTTTAATTCTATCTGAGACCGTCACTCAGACTCGAGTAGCCTGGGATATAGTCTCCACTTCCCCGTTCAAAATCATGTACTCTGGTCATCTTCCAACTCACCTGAAGCATCAGCTTTTATGTTGAGAGGATTATCAAGAGTTTGTCAGCCTCTGTGAAAACAGGGCAGGCACTGTTAAATGAAAATAAATACAATCTCTTGTTTCTCTGCAATATGGGGTTGAGTGCTTTAGCTTTGCCGCATTTAGAAACATTAAGAATTTGCCTGACCCATGAAAACGGGGCTGTGGCTGTTCAATGACAATGTCCATTGTGGTTAAATCACTTCTTGACTGTTTGCAAGTAGTAAATACACTTTTCTTTTGAGCTTAGGCTAAAGTTGTTTAGTACATTTCAATAATGATACCATTCAGAATGATTTAAGCTTAGTCCCTTCTTTGAGTAATTTGAAAACAGTAAAAGCTATACGATATTCTTTCAAGAATTCTTATTTGACTCCATTCTTTCAAGTTGCAAATCCTTTATAATTTCAGCCCAGTCTACTGCATCTAGGTCCTCCAAATGCAAACAATTAATGCTATAAAATAAATAATTTGGGTGACATTCGTAAACAAAGCAGCGTGTTTTTAACCACTGAAATTAGACACCTTCAACTACTAGACAACAACTATTAGACAACTTCATACTCACCATCCTAGTATGAACCATACAACTTTGTACTAAAACCTGGATGACTGAGAATCTTGACCAGCATTTCGTCCTAAAACAACTTTTTTTCTGCAAGATTACCCCAAAGGAGTAGGCATTGGTGTTTTTTTTATAGCATATACGCCATTGACACCCACCTTAGGGTGTCAAATATAGTTACTATCCACAGTTGTATTGTATGTTGGGTTGTTAATGCTAATTTTGGACCATTCTTTTATCATCAAAGATTTGCGGATTTTATCAAAGCGGTTGAATGCGTGTCAAGAAAGTGCTCTCTTTTTAGACCCACCCCTCACAACAGCTAATACCGCCCCTTCAATGTTAACCACACCCTTCTCTGTATATAAACAGTAGCCAGGCATGCTGATCGGGACTCCGTGCAACTTCGCTAAACAGACTTCTAACATCTGAAACCATGAGGAACAACGAGGGCGGTCAGGATAGCTCACCTACTCCACCGCCATCTCCTTCAAGCAATTCAAACGCTTCATCATCAGCGCAGCACGGGTCCCCGGACGGCGACAAATTCTCACCGGAGCTGTAACACCCTCCTTTACTCGCATCCTCGTCAGCTCCTGAATCGTCTTCTCCCCAAAGGGACGGCGACAGCAAGAGTCTACTCACATCGCTGCAGAGGCACACCGCCGATCGGTCCAGGCCCCCCGGAGGCGTGAACCTACGCCCAGAGTTCTTAGTTTTTTGGAATAAGAACTCCTGGCTTCCTACCATGCCACCTCAGACGGCTACCCTGGACGAAGATTCAAAAACTGTGAATCTTCCTGCCTCCCCGGCGCTTTCCCAAGACTCACAACTACCCTCAGGCCAATGAGATCCCCCCTCCCCGGATCCTTATGACCCCGAGGAAACGGAAATTCCCCACAGCCAACCAGATGGTGAGAGCGAGGCCGATGAATACAACGGGTGGATTCGCTTCGGGTTCATCAGAGCAGTGAAAACCGTGGTGTTTCGTCTTTTGAGCGCTGCGATCGAAAAATACATGCACGGTAAATGTTACGGGTGTAACAATTACCGTCTTAGTCAGAGAGAGCATGAATCTTTGGAGCTGCTTCAGAACGGGTTATTTGAACGAAATTACAATGGTGTAATGCGAGTACTTTATAACGCGCGTTTCTTCGAAGCCGTTCAACGGTTTCTAACCGCTCGCAACATCCACCAAGACGACACAGTCAATGCTGTCGTACAGGCCTATCTGTACAAACTGACGCTGGCCAAGGAGTTATTTGATACAATCCTTGACGGGTATGATCAGCTGGTTGAAGAAAACTATGAATTAAAAGATCAACTTGAAGCCATCACGCAGTACTGGCGGGGGTCTTGAAACCAATGCATGCATGTTTTCTCTTGTCTTTCTTTATATATATATTAAATGAGTGTTATCTACAATTAGTTAGTGACTTCGTATTAAAAGAATGTCTTTTCAATGTCTCTGTTTTATTTTTTACATCTTTTCTTTTTATATATGAAATGATTGTTTTTTATATTAAATTATTTTGTGGTATAATAAATGAATGTATTTTTACTGTACTCAATAATAATGCCAAAAGCCTTTATGCGTGGTTTATCCCCAGTTCCAATCATTTTTAACAACCCTAAGATATTTATAGTTTAAACTGTGTTAATATCTCCGTGTCTCAATTTTAATTTGGACTAGACATTTAATATGAAACGCCAACTTCTGTGTTATCAAATTGTAAATGTTTGAATCCAGCAACATTGTGGTTTAGTAGCAATAACCTAGCAAACTGTGTGTATTTTCTTTGTACAATATTCAGTTGTACAAACTACATGTATTTGTAGTTACAGTGCATAAAGCAATATAAAAAAAATCCAGCCAGCAGTAAGATTAAAAACAACAAATTATGCTCTGGTTAAAATGTCTGGCAGAAAACTAAAACCAATTTAATAAAACGCCATCTCCTTGAACTCATTTTACCAATTTATTTAGGAAATGAGTCGAATCTGCCGAATCTGACATCATCAATGAATAATAGTTAGAATGAATAATATTGATGGTTATAATAAAACAAGAAAAGAATAATTGGTCAATGTAAGAGGAGTTGAGTTCCATTGATCAACTTGAAAATATTTCATGGCTGTGTGAAAGAGAAATGTTTGAGCTTTGTAAGAGAAATTAAGTTTACATTAAGTTTTTTTTCTTTGCTTCTGTGCAGTTGTGTGCTAATGGCATGTTCTGATGTTTAATAGTTCTGTGCTTTGAACACGAGAGTTTGAGATTTAGGCTTTTTTAAATTGGGCAGGTTTTATGCTGGGTTTAGGCTAACAGTGAGATACAGCAACCTGTCACAACTTGCACACTGCGCTTTTTCTTTTTTTTTTTCATATTGGGTTGCTGGCTCCTAAATGAGTCTCAAGTATCTTATGCTTCAAAGTCATGTAACATATAGAAGGATTAACTTCACTTACCATGGTTAATCTATTACACAATAAAGCTACCAGAAGATAAAGAAAGCAGAAGAAAATTTACCAGAAAAAGCTCATTAAAGACCAACTGATCAAGTTCAAGGTATGACATTAAAACCCGTTTAGAAAGCATTTAACATCTGACTGGACTAATGGCTCAGCAACAATTCACAGTCATGGTAACAATACTATCAACCCCTTAAATGCTAGACTTTTAGACAAACACAAAATTGTTGGATTTTGCTTGGAAATCAACGGCAACTGCGGAACAACAAACTAACAGCCAAACCAGTGCTGCAAATCCTATAAACCCGTATGGGATGAACCCTGAACTCAAGGGGGAGTTTTGTGGTGGGTGGATGTTTCATTTAGTTTCCAAACACAACTAGACCCTGCAGCCCATGGTGAATGCCACTGTTTTATAGAGTTTGAATTCAACCGCTTTGATAAAATCCGCAAATCTTTGACAATAAAAGAAGGGTCCAAAATTAGCATTAAGAACCCGACATACAATACGACTGTGGATAGTAACTATATTTGACACCCTAAGGCGGGTGTCAATGGTGTATATGCTATAAAAAACACCAATTCTTTCTTCTTTGGGGTAATCTTGCAGAAAAAAAGTTGTTTTAGGACGAAATGCTGGTCAAGATCCTCAGTCATCCAGGTTTTAGTACGAAGTTGTATGGTTCATACTAGGATGGTGAGTATGAAGTTGTCTAATAGTTGTTGTCTAGTAGTTGAAGGTGTCTAATTTCAGTGGTTAAAAACACGCTGCTTTGTTTACGAATGTCACCCAAATTATTTATTTTATAGCATTAATTGTTTGCATTTGGAGGACCTAGATGCAGTAGACTGGGCTGAAATTATAAAGGATTTGCAACTTGAAAGATTTGAAAGAATGGAGTCAAATAAGAATTCTTGAAAGAATATCGTATAGCTTTTACTGTTTTCAAATTACTCAAAGAAGGGACTAAGCTTAAATCATTCTGAATGGTCTCATTATTGAAATGTACTAAACAACTTTAGCCTAAGCTCAAAAGAAAAGTGTATTTAATAGTTGCAAACAGTAAAGAAGTGATTTAACCACAATGGATATTTTAATTGAACAGCCACAGTCCCGTTTTCACAGGTTTCTAAATGCAGCAAAGCAAAAGTGCTCCACCCCATATTGCAGAGAAACAAGAGGTTGTACTAATTTTTATTTAACAGTGCCTGCACTGTTTTCACAGAGGCTGACAAACTCTTGATATTCCTCTCAGCACAAAAGCTGATGCTTCAGGTGAGTTGGAAGATGACCAGAGTACATGATTTTGAATGGGGAAGTGGAGACTATATCCCAGGCTACTCGAGTCTGAGTGACGGTCTCAGATAGAATTAAACAAAAAACATTCAAAAAACGTAAATAACCCATAAAAACATGCCATAACTCTTTCCTATCGATGCTTTCTAATGTATTATCAAAATAAACCATGTTTACAGATGGTTTACATCAGTTTTTTAAAAGGTTTGAGGAACCTCATGAGGAGCAATGCATGATGGGAAATTTTGGCTCCCGCCACCCCACCCCTCGCGTCTTTTTGTGGTTTAGAATTGAGGAAAAGATCATTTTGATTTCATCCAAGCACAAAATGAATCTAGCTAACTGTACTTTATTGATCCGACAAGTGGGGAATTATTGAGCAGCAGCAGCATAACATATAGAAATCAAGCTAAACATAAGACCTAAAAATATGAAGTGGTATACATTCTTACATCCTATAGTTAAATCCATTTTATTCCATAAGAGACTATGGGTTTACCACAATATATAAATAAATGTGAGCTATTAAAAATTACAACTTTTTGGGTGTAATAGTGTGAAATTTAGAAGAATATCAGAACAATTAGCATAAAAGTACACTGAGAATAATGGTCTGACATTTTAGCTGCTCCTTTGTAGAAATATTTCAGGCTTTTGTCTTCTTACATTGTTACTGCATTTAAGATACAAAATTAGAGATTAGTGAGAAAAACTGATTTATTGATTATACACATTTTGGAATCCTGAGCAAAAGAGGGCAATATTTAGAAACGTAGTGGATAAAAGGTTAAATTAGTCAGGATTTGATGAATTAGAACCATATTGTTACAGTTAACAACATGAGAGCTTATCATCGCACTGAAACAGCTCTGGTGAAGGTCACCAATGATATTCTCATGGCCTCAGATAATGGACTTGTGTCTATACTTGTCCTGCTAGATCTCAGTGCTGCATTTGACACAGTTGATCACAATATTCTCCTACAAAGACTTGAGCATACTGTAGGGATTAAGGGGAAAGCATTAGGCTGGTTTAAATCTTATCTGTCGGACAGATTCCAGTTTGTTCATGTTAATAATAAATCTTCTTCAAGCTCTAGGGTCACTTGTGGAGTACCACAGGGTTCAGTCCTTGGACCAATTCTCTTTACTATATATATATATATATATATATATATATATATATATATATATATATATATATATATATATATATATATATATATATATATATTAGGTCTGTCAAAATAACGCGTTAATTTCGATTAATTAATTTAAATAAAATTAACGGATTAAAAAAATTAACGCAAATTAATCGTATAGGGTAGTTCACTGCTATTGTTTTCATCCGGGTTTTTTCGCGCCTGCGCGCCGGACTGGAATGCAGAAGGCGAGCACAGCGGCAGACGCCAAAAGAGCAAACAACAAGTTCTCGACGTATTTTCCTTCTTTAGGTAACGTATCACAAGATCGTTTTAAGAGTAAATTGATGGTTGATGGTATCAGATTGCCAGATACAGTCCAGATAGCGAGTCTGTGAATGCTGGCCAAACGATTTAGTCCGGCCCGGTGGCCAAATGCATTATCATTATTCAACGGCTGTATCTCCTCGCTGCATCCACCGATCTGCAC
Organism: Fundulus diaphanus; assembly: GCA_037039145.1. Classification (NCBI taxonomy): domain Eukaryota; kingdom Metazoa; phylum Chordata; class Actinopteri; order Cyprinodontiformes; family Fundulidae; genus Fundulus; species Fundulus diaphanus. The sequence goes on from CM073126.1 coordinate 54,913,569, forward strand.
TAGATTTTTTGTGAGTCGTTGGCTAGCGCTGCTCAACGCGTTCGTGTGTATCGGCCGGTGGACGGACGGAGAAAATGCGTGACAGCTTCTGCGGTGGCTGTTGGCCGGCGGTGCGCGAAGGCGCTTGGCTGCAGGGCCGATTGACGCCGCTTGCGGCTTTAATTATTTAAGCAGAACAATGACCAGTGCAAAATTAAGTTGTATTTACCTGAGATGAAGTGTAGTCTGCAAATTCTTTCGGGGTATGATGGCTCCCCCAGTCCATTGGGATTTTTTTGCCTGGGTCCTTTTTCACTGAATATATCCATTTCTTTCTTCGTCCTTCGGTAAACGAAAGAAACGTACATCCAACGATTTGGAATGCCTCTGTGTGGCATAAACTAAAAACACGCTCTAATTCGCCCGTTTTGTCACGGTGTTTGGCAAGAACAGTCCTGTTTTTGCTTACCGGCGTAACCCGGAAGTAGCGCGGACGTCACTTTACTGTTGTAAAGTGTTGATATTGAGGGGAGTGTTCATTTATTTTCATTGTGTCCCCTACGTTACTGTGTGCCACATATGCCACAACGACACATGTTAAAACGTCTAAAGGCATGAAATGTGAATAAGAATTTTTGAACTTTTAAATACTTAAATTCAAATGATTCAATGAATAATCAGCATTAGATAAATTAAATACTTTCACAGCAAAAATGATATGCTATTAATTTAGATTAATTAATTACAGAGTATGTAATTAATTAGATTAATTTTTTAATCGATTGACAGCCCTAATATATATATATATATATATATATATATATATATATATATATATATGCTTCCGATTGGCAAAATGATCAGACAGCATGGGATTAATTTCCACTGTTATGCTGATGACACTCAGCTATATTTATCCATAAATCCTGATGAATCCAATCAATTACTTCGATTGCAGTCATGTCTTGATGACATCAAAAGCTGGATGACTTTAAATTTCCTGCAGTTAAATTCTGACAAGACAGAAGTTGTAATCTTCGGACCAGAGTCCTCAAAAAAATCCGGATGGCATTAACTTGGCCTCTGGTAATAAAGTAAAAAATCTTGGTGTTATTTTTGACCAAGACATGTCATTTAAATCCTATATTAAACAGGTTTCCAGAGTTTCCTTTTTCACCTGAGGAATATCGCCAAAATTAGAAACATTCTGTCCAGGGGTGATGCTGAAAAACTAGTCTGTGCATTTGTTACTTCAAGGCTGGACTATTGTAGTTCTTTACTATCAGGAAGTCCACAAAATGCAGTTCAAAGTCTTCAGCTGATCCAAAATGCTGCAGCAAGAGTTCTGATGAAAATCACCAAGAGGGATCATATTTCTCCAATTTTAGCTTCCCTTCATTGGCTTCCTGTTACATCAAGAATATAATTTAAAATTCTTCTTCTAACGTATAAAGCCCTTAATAATCAAGCACCATCATATATCAGAGCTCTGATTATCCCCGTATGTTCCTAACAGAGCACTTCGCTCTCAGACTGCAGGTCTGCTGGTGGTTCCTAGAGTCTCTAAAAGTAGAATGGGAGGCAGATCCTTTAGCTATCAGGCTCCTGTCCTGTGGAACCAACTCCCAGTTTTGGTCCGTGAGGCAGACACCCTGTCTACTTTTAAGACTAATCTTAAAACTTTCCTTTTTGACAAAGCTTATAACTAGAGTGGCTCATGTTACCCTGACCTACCTCTATAGTTATGCTGATATAGGCTTAGGCTACTGGAGGACATCAGGGCCTATTTTTCTCACTCTACTGATTTCTATTGTTCTCCAGTTTTTCATTACATTGAAATGACTGTGGTCATTTCAGCTTTTAACCTTTTTTGGTCTCTCTCTCTCTTTTTTCTTCATAGTAGGTACACCTGGTCTGGCGTTCTGTTAGCTGTGACAGATCACCCGCTATTAACATCTAATGTAGAACAGATTACTGGATCAATGTGTGCTTCTTTGCCTTTTGTCTGTCTTGTTGTGTCTCTGCTCTGTCTTCTGTAACCCCCAGTCGGTCGAGGCCGAGCCCGGTTCTGCTGGAGGTTTTTCCTTCCCGTTAATGGGGAGTTTTTCTTTTCGCTGTCGCTTCATGCTTGCTCAGTATGAGGGATTGCTGCAAAGCCATGGACAATGCAGACGACTCTCCCTGTAGCTTTACGCTTCTCCAGGAGTGAATGCTGCTTGTCGGGACTCTGATGCAATCAACTGGTTCCCTGATATAGGAAATTTTTGACCGATCTGTATAATATGATTGAATTTGACTTTGTAAAGTGCCTTGAGATGACATGTTTCATGAATTGTCGGTATATAAATAAAATTGAATTGAATTGAAAGTTACTTTTGTTTATTTTTATTGAAACGCAATGCATTTTTAACATGTTATCACGGTAAAGCCGACTGTTTGCTTTAAAGCAGGGGTGTCAAACTCATTTTGGTTGAGGGGCCGCATACAGCTTAATCTGATCTCAAGAGGGCCACATGAGTAAACTCATTGCAAGATTAAATAGAACTAATAAATGTGGACTTGTTGATTTTTATATAAAGTTAATTTCACTTTTACACAATATATTATGAATAACTTCAGCGTTTTTAAGAAAAGTATGTGCAATTTCAACAATACTTTTACTCAGTTAAACATTTACTTGTGCATTATGCATAAGAACTGATCACAGGGATTATACAATGTTGAAAAACATTTATTCACATTTTTTGGAACTTAAAAACACTGTCCTGCATGACAAAATACATCAAACAGATAAAAATTAAGAAATGATTTGAATTTTTCCACATCTGAAGCTTAATCTGCTAATTAAAACACAGCGCCCCTCGTGGACAATATAGGGACTGCATATTTTCAATTAAACAAAGTACATGTTTTTTTCAATAATTGTTTTATCATTCTCTTCCTTTTATCTTGTCCACTTGTGAAAGTCAAATCTGATGAGCTCTTTGTGGCATCTTATTTTTTTTTTTATAATGATAATGCATTTAGCCACAGGGCCGGACTAAATTGTTCGGCAGGCCGGATCCGGCCCGCGGGCCGTATGTTTGACCCCCCTGCTTTAAAGGTATACTATGCAACTGGGATTGATTTTCCAGCAAGGCGCCCCCCAGAGGGCGAAAGTAAAAGTGCACTGTCGTAAATATGCTCAGCTGTTCTCCTGGTTTCTCCGTCAAGCCAGGCACGGTTGTTTTGAGCTTAGCAGACAGGCGAACGCAACGAATACAAAAGTCGAAAAAACGGCAGTACAAACAATGACTAACACAGTGAAAGTATGAACATGCACACAGAGAGAGAGAAACCATTCCAATGCAGTGTTTCCCCTAGGAATTTGCTTACCGGACGACCGGCGGAGCGGGGAGTGGGGGGGGGGGGGGGGTGTAGAGACAAGCTTTACGCCGATGACCCGCGGAGCGGGCGGGCGGGCGGGGGAAAGAGACAAGCTTTGCGCAACCGGCGGAGCGAGCGACCGGCGGAGCGGGTGGGCGGGGGAAAGAGACAAGCTTTGCGCGACCGGCGGAGCGAGCGACCGGCGGAGCGGGCGGGCGGGGGAAAGAGACAAGCTTTGTGCGACCGGCGGAGCGAGCGACCGGTGGAGCGGGCGGGCGGGGGAAAGAGACAAGCTTTGCGTGACCGGCGGAGCGAGCGACCGGCAGAGCGGGCGGGCGGGGGAAAGAGACAAGCTTTGCGCGACCGGCGGAGCGAGCAACCTGCGGAACGACCGGGCGGGCGGGGGAAAGAGACAAGCTTTGCGCGACCGGCGGAGCGACCGGCGGAGCGACCGGCGGAGCGACCGGCGGAGCGACCGGCGGAGCGACCGGTGGAGGCGGAGTGGGGGAGACAAGCTTTGCGCGCATATCGAGTTAGTTTTTTTTTTTTTGGAATGTTGGGAGGCGGTAGCGTGAGGGAAACCCTACAATGTTACTTACAATCACATCAGCAGAAACGCGAGGACCGCGTCAGCCTTGCAGCCTTCTTTTTCTTTTAGCTCTCGCCATTCGGAAAAAGCTTGCCCGATGTTCACCCGTGTACGACTCCTCTCTCTTTCCACAGCCCTTTTCCTCTTTCTTGCCTGCTCTGACATGGGCTTTCGCTGTTTTATCGCTGGTTCCGCCATGATAACTGCACAGATATCGCCACTGCGCTAGCAACAAACATGTTCTCGCCGTAAAGCAAGACCGACTCTCGCGATCTTGCATGAGATTCTGAGCCTGTGGGCGCGGGCCGAGGGCTCCTGCAGTTGCAAGTGCGGTATTTCCCCCACAGACCACCAGGGCGGCCAAGAAAACCTTTGTTCAACCTGAAATGACTCATTTAATCATCCAAAACGGTATGGAACACATTAATTAACTGAAAAATGTTGCATAGTGTGCCTTTAAGGATGGTAAAAGCAGACATTATATGTTTTTATTCAGTGAGACAGAAACCATTCTCTGAAACAGAAATGCCAGAATCTTCGGCTCCAAAAAAAAACAAAGAACCAAGATTATACACAGGTAGATTTAATTTACTAATAAATAAGATAGTATTCAAAACCTCTGGAGGTTTTTCACATTTTGTCATGTTACAAACACAACTTTCAATGCATTGTTTGGCATTTTTTATGTTGGTCGCTTTTATTCTTTGGGGATGCTATATTCACTAGATACAGGGAAACTGGTCAGTCAAAAAAAAGGGCTTTGTTAAATGCAGCACAATTATAATCTAATGAAATAAAAGTTATTTTCTCGGGTGTTCTGACGGATGAAATCAGCAAACAGTTCCTTAATTTTCAAGGAAAACCTGAAAGAAAAACACGGGCTGGCGTTCAAAGTTACTGCAGGGCTATCATTGGATGGGGTTAAATAAAAAAAAGACACATTTTACTGTAGGCAATCAGAGAAAAAACACATTTGCTAGCACGTCGTAAAACCCTAAGACTCGTCTGATTGCATAAGTTTTGATCTTATTTTCATTTCCTGGGCGCAGTATGCAGGGTGCAAAAACGCGTCACGACCCCGCCCCGTCTCGCCGCCCGAATAGGTGTTATAACAGCTTGCACGGCGCAGGGTGGAAATTCATCCTTTCAATTCTACAGACAGGAAGGATGTGCCCCGCTGGGTTTAAAAACTTGTCTGAATAAGACATTTCCTGGCAATGTCGATTGGAAAAAGGCGCAATCCTATCACGTCACGAACCCGCCCGTCTCGCCGCCAGAATAGGTGTTTGTTATAACACTTGCACGGCGCAGGGCGGAAATCCATCCTTTGAATTCTACAGACAGGAAGGATGTGCCCCGCTGGGTTTAAAAACTTGTCTGAATAAGACATTTCCTCGGCCATGTTTGTTGATTGTAAAAGGCGCGGCGGCGTCTCAAAGTAGGGGTGCGGGCTAGTGTTTAACAAAGCTCCTCCCCTAACAGACCAGCTGAACCGCTCATTCAATTCAGTGTCCTGAGGAGGGCTGTCGGATTTCTCTGCTTTTAGCTGTGCCGCGTAGAAGCTGGTCCGCTCTGTAAAATGCTTTTAAGTTAAGAGCTTACCGACTTCTTAGAGGGAGAAAGTGAAGAGAAAATCTAGCCATTGTGTGGTTATTGACAGAGCGGCGCGGAGACTGGGGTGTATGGAGAGTTGGATGTGCCGGAATGGAGACTTGCTGTATGGAGGGACAAATGTGCCGGAAATACTGCAGTGTGAAAGTTTTATATTCAGAGTAAACACACACACATAGATAAAACAAAGGTTGTCAAAAAGAATTCCATCATAACGTTTGGTTATAAGTAACCCTAGATAAATAAAAAAATAAACACATCTCCTGACCATCGAGATATTGCATAAATGAATTACATAATTAAAATGATAAAAAAAAACAATAATAAATATATAATTATAATTGATATAATAATTAACATAATTAAAAACAATAATAATTTAAGCGGGGTCGAAGGGTGGGACTTCGCCCCCCGGAAGTGAAAGGCGGGACATCCGGTTAAAGTGGAAGACGGGACTTCCGGTTAAGGAAGGCGGGACTTCCGCCGGAAGTGGAAGGCAGGACTTCTGGCTGTCACTTTGAAATGTGGGCGTGGTTTGAGTTTGATTGAAGGGTACTCTATAATTTTTTTAGGCTGAAGGAGAACACTGGTGTGGACATGTTGTATATATTGCTTCTAATTGTTTAGGGTTACTGGATTCGGAGGAGGTTATGATGGATTGTTTCACGGTATATTAGTGTGTGTGTGTTTTGGTTCAGTTAGGTGTTTGAGGATTAGGGCTCTGGGGGAGATGAATCTGGTCCCTGTAGACTTTAGGGTTAGTGAAAAGTGGTGTGGGTAAGGTGATATTAAAAGTAAATCTAATGTCCTGTGAGGAAAGAAGTGTTTGTTGCCTGGGGTCATCTTCAAAAAACATGAACCATACAAAAAGATTCTCCCTCGTCAGCAAAAGATATCTAGTTGACTTCCACAATTTGGGTCATACTTAACTGTGTTTACTGTTATAAATTCTATCCCATGTTATTGCTTTTGGAAGTGTAGCACTCCATCAAAAAGGAAAAAGCTCTAGATCAGGGGTTTTCAAATTCGTTGAAGGTGAGCCTCCCCTAGGAATAGATAAAGATAACCACGCCCCCACCCCCCCCCCCCCAACCACAAACCTACCCCACACAAGTCCCTGCAGTAAATGCATCTTTCTTTCGTGTTCCTGGAATGCTGTGTTTCAAAAACAACTGATAGCCCAACACATGTTTTTTATTGTATTTCTTTTTATTGTACATTCATTAAAAAAGGCCTATTCATAAAATATCCATCCAAATATTTTCATTTTATGTGCTACTTTTACTGAAACATCACGGACAGAGGGCCTACTTTTAAAATTGAACTGTCATTAGAGCAAATTCATAAACTATTGTTTTCAACAGCAGACAAACTGAACTAAACAGACGCCAATGATAAACTGAACTCACGTCAACAGGAGACGTCAACTGAAATAATAATAATAATAAAAAAGATAACCTGAATTTAACAGACGTCAACAAATTACATATTCCGATTTACATATTTAGGCTAATTATACACAATTTAAACCTATTGCTATTTTAACAACCAAGTATTTTATTAGATATTATTTCTTATCTGGTGTATTTCTGATGTTTGGCACTTTGTTTTACCTTTTGTTAAAGTGCTCTTTAAATAATGATGACAATGATAATGATTATGATCAGAATAAACTTTTGCATCACCTCCCAGAAGCTGGAAAGAAAAGAGACAGCTGGTGTTAAGCGTTCAATGGGCAGGTCCAGCGCGCGAGGTGAGCAGGTCCAGCGCGCGAGGTGCGCAGGTCCAGCGCGCGTGCAAAGTCGCGTGCAGAGATGGAACTGAGCGCGAGGGCAGAGCGTGAGTTGAGAAGAGTTTTTCAGAGTTGAGTGCGCGCCAGACCGGTTTTGAGCGAGCGCGTGTTGTCTCACTGCGCGCTTGGATTGGTGTCTGCGCGATCAAACAAAAGGCACAAATATCTTCTTCTCAGGCACATTCTTCGCGCCTCCCCTGTGACTCTTTGGCGACCCCAGGGGAGGCGCGCCTCACCTATTGAAAACCCCTGCTCTAGATCATGCTACAACATTGTTCTAACATTGTATTTCTTATGTTTTATTTTTTTATCACGTTATTACTAAAATAAAATACTTTTAGCATTGCCAAAGTAAGAATATTAGAATTTGGAAGTAACATGACATAACATTCTAAAATGGTGACACTATTGCATCTGGGTTTTCTTTTGTTTGTTTGTTTTTTGGTGTATTTTTTTAATAAACATCATGTCATGTGATGTGTTGTTATATTGAAGGTACTACATTATTTTTGTCCACGGATTTGGGCTTTTTCTAACACACAGGTCCAATACGGCAACAGATACGTTTGTGTTTAACAACCAGCAGACCTGGGTGATGGTGGCCTATATTCATTCTCCTTTCCACCAAATTTGGTCTTCCTTACCTTGTTACTGAATATTGGAGCATTAGCCAGTGAATTCTGGAGAACCAAATGACTGATCATTTATCTTTAGTTTGCAGGGATCCAGTCAAAACAGTTTTTAATGATGGCTATTAGACATTAGGAGATCCATCCATTTACTTATTTGTAATGTTAAAGGTTTATAGTTAACAGTGGAGCTATTTAATGCTGCATTAGCCTTAAAAATTTGTAGGCATTCTACATGGCATTTTATTAGAATACTCTGCCTTGGAACCATATATAAATGTGCAAATATATATTTTCTTCGACAATACTAAAACTTATTTTTCAAATGAATTGTTACTGACTGGTAACTTGAGAGAATAGGAGCAACAATATTTGGTCACAGAGTTAGTTATTGATGCAGTGACTGGAGCGCTGCAAAAAACAAATGCAGGTCTGACTCGAGTCACACATAAAGCCCCAAATCTTTCCCTGAGGCTCCGTAGCTCCCATTTGAACACATGCCCCTGCAGCAGCTGTTCCTGCATTTTTTCCCCAACGACTCTTGGTGCAAACACACCTGACATTTAGTTAGTAATTGCTATTCTGGCTGCTGTTGCATAGCCTGCATCACCCTGTGAGCCCAGCAGCTATGTTTAGGAGAACAGAAGAGCAATCATGTCATGGTGGGGCTGCTCTCTGTTTCACGAGGTAGCTGATGCTCACTCAACCAACAGACAAAGCCTCACCACCATTTTTTTATTTGCTACCAAAAGAAAAAAATCAACACAGAAATAACAATATACAACTATAGATATAAATTCTTCAAAATTATTTTTTTAAATATCATCAACAGTTTTTACCTTCAATCTGGTCTGCTCTTGAATTGACCAAATGTTCATTATGGTCTCTGTTGGAGAATGAGCCAAGTACCAACCAAAAATCATTGTTTATTTCCAAGCTTGTGCTAATTCTGGGGTTAAACCACGTTTTAGATGCTTCAGTCATGCAACGTACAGGTTCAGTGCTGTTTAGGTGATATTTAGATTGAACAATTTTTGCTCTGGAACAGGGCTCAATATTCTGCGGAGAGAAGTCAAACCCATCAGGAAATATCTCATTCCATGAAAGTGTCTGCAAAACCACTCCTGCAGTACATGTGAAAGTAATAGCCATGTGCACAGTTTTCTTGGAAGAACGTTGTCCAAATATCACACCACAGGTAAGTTCCACACCTGACCTTCCATCTGATGTAAATTAGATCTTGATTCGTCAGACCAGACCACTGTTTCCCATTGATCCTTGGTCCAGTTCTGATGCTTATGTGCCCATTCATTTCACTTCAGTGATGAAAAGTGGTCAGCATTGTTGCCACTGTGTTGCACTGTAATTTCTAAGGTCTTTCTATGAGAACCAGCATCAACTTCTTCAGTAGTCTGCACATTTTCTGAGCCATTGCAACAAAGTCTCATCCAGATACACTACCAGTCAAAAGTTTGAACTATCAATAGTTGTTTCTTTCTCTCAGTCATTTTTGTCTTAAGCACAGAAAGACAGGTAGAGAATACGTTTTTTTTATCGTCTAATTTTTCTAAATTTATAATTTGTTTTTTGGTCCACATTACAACATTACTATAGTATGTTTTGAGATGTTTTTAGCCAAGAGGTTTGACCTGTAAATTCCACATTTGAAGTCAATCCTTTAAAAATTATTTTATTTTCAAAATGAGTATGTCTGCTTCTTAGATGCAGAGGCCCACTAAAAGAAGCCCATCAGATCGCAGGCTTCAGTGGTAGTTGGAACTCTGACCCCACAAACTATAGATTGGCTTTGCACTTGCATATTACCTCTGCCTATTTATAGTTGTAATAAGTGAGATATAAAGCTTTGTATAGGTTAATTACAGATATTTAAAAATAAAGACTACTTTTTCTATATATATATATATATATATATATATATTTTCATACTTTCCTGAATGCTGTTTTCGAGCAACTGGTTTTGACAGACACTGTATTTACAATCAGGAAGTTGTGTTTTTAACTTGACTACCGTGTAACTGTTATAGTGCAGAATTGAGTGTGCATAAACCCTAACTTGATTCTGCAACACTGAATGATGGTCTGACCGAGAACATAACTTTCTCATACTGAGTCAGGTCTTATTTTGAATAGCGATCTTCCCTAATCAATGAAATCATTAAAAAAAATAGTACAGTAGATCATACATAAAATCTGCAAATGTCTCATGAGATCCAATTGGCATTTGTTGTCCCTGAAATATCCGGTCACTGTGAGTTCTGGCTTGAGCATCCTTGTGCATCTTTCCATGTGTTCTTCCTGGCTGGTGGATCCCTTTTCTCCTCTTCTCTTCTCTTCTCACGATGTAAGAATAATCTTTTCAGTCATTATTGTTTAACAGCTAACTTAACAAGCATCAAGTTATTTGATGTTTTTTTGATGTTTATTTATTACCATGAAAAAGTTTCACTTGAAAAGCTTTTATTTTCACACATAGGATGATGCTTTACCTTTGGGCTGAAACAATTAATTAGACGAACCACGACTGATTATTGAAATAATCATCAAGTAATTTAGTAATCAAATAATCGTTACTGGAATATACATACTCTAAAACATTTGCTGAAAGTAATAAAACCCACTCAGAGCAGAACTTATGCCAAAACCATACAAGAAATATATACATTTAGGATTCAAGATGAAAGCTCTTCTTTGTCTGTGAATGTGCTCTATCCAGAAGTGGCAGTTTGAACATCACCTGGTTCAAATTCTATAAAAATCTCCTATTGAGCACCTTTTGCCATCATAATAATAAACCATTAATCAAAAAAAAATAGTCAACATATTAAGAGACAAGATAAGCAATGTCTTTATGGTCCCACAGTGGTGAAATTTGGGAGTGACAGTGGCAAAGACACAGAGAGCTACACACAATTTTTTGTAGTGAAAAAACAAGCTAATCTAACATTAGTTCAACAGAGAGTGAGCTTATCAGAAAGGCCAAAATAGTTAAAATACATTTCAGAGTAAGTATTGAACAATTATTCAAGTTAAACAGAGGAAAAACAGCAGCCTATTTACCCAATGATGTGAACGAATATGCAGTATGCATGACAGTACAGCAACATCTCAGAGTAGCAAGACATGTGCAAGTGTGCCTTAGCATCTGAGACACAGTGTAAATGATTCATGATTAGATCAGAATCTATGGGGTGCCCCCAGGGACATATATCAAAATTAACTTCCATATACACATGTTAAATTAAACTCTTCCATATAATATAGTGAAAACCGTGCATAAACACTAGTGAAATGCTCTCACACACACTAGTGAAAACATTTACCTCTTATATAACCTACTGAAAACCGTGCACAAACACTAGTGAAAAGCTCTCACATAAACTAGTGAAAACATTTACCTCTTATATAACCTACTCAAACGTTCTCATACAAAGTAGTGAGAACTGTTCATATAAACTGGTGAAAAGCTTTACCTTTCATATACACTACTGAAAAGCTTTCATATACACTACTGAAAAGCTTTCATAAACACTGCTGAAAAGCTTTTATATACACTACTGAAAAGCTTTTATATACACTACTGAAAAGCTTTCATAAACACTACTGAAAAGCTTTCATAAACACTACTGAAAAGCTTTTATATACACTACTGAAAAGCTTTCATAAACACTACTGAAAAGCTCTCACACACACTACTAAAAAAGCTTTTATATACACTACTGAAAAGCTCTCACACACACTACTAAAAAAGCTTTTATATACACTACTGAAAAGCTTTTATATACACTACTGAAAAGCTTTCATATACACTACTGAAAAGCTCTCACACACACTACTAAAAAAGCTTTTATATACACTACTGAAAAGCTTTTATATACACTACTGAAAAGCTCTCACACACTACTGAAAAAGCTTTTATATACACTACTGAAAAGCTTTCATATACACTACTGAAAAGCTTTCATATACACTACTGAAAAGCTTTCATACACACTGCTGAAAAGCTTTCACACACACTACTGAAAAGCTTTCATACATACTACTGAAAAGCTACGGATTTCAGTTGAAACGGAAGGCATTTCACTTGAAACGGAAGGCATTTCACTTGAAACGGAAGGCATTTCACTTGAAACGGAAGGCATTTCAGTGAAACAGGAAGGAATGTCACTAACCCGGAAGTTATTATAAACAGAGGTCATTCTGGTTAGCTCTGTACATTTTGTGCAATCTCCGGCCGAATAAAATTATTGATTACTGCTGAGTAGTGATGGGTCCGGCAACACCGATGCATCGGCGCATGCGTCGAGCTCATAGAGCAAACCCCGTGTCGATGCGCGGGGAAAGTCACGTGATCGATACAGGAACTGTTTCGAACTGACGGACGCGCCAAACTGTGTTTATAAGCAGTGTTCTGTTCCCTCTAAGCTGCGCGCGTGTGCATTCGCGCATCTGGATTCAGCACGCACATCAAAGCTATGCTGCGCAGTAAATAAAAGCCAAGCTGAACTGTTCGTTCTTTTTTTAACCATTTTACAACTCTGGTGAGATGGTGTTCCGCAGTCTCGCTCTGTGAGTGCCAGGTGCTGATCGGAGCGCACCACTGATGGGTTTGGCAGACGCCTTTATGGTTGGGCAGGTTGCGCTGTGCGTCTTTGTTCTGAGTCTTGTGTCAGAAAAAAACGGCTGAACTACCTTGAGTGGGTTGTACATCACTCTGTCATACTCAGCGTTTCTGATTTGAAAACAGATGATATAAGTCAGGTAACTAAACACAGCGCCCGATCAACCATGAGTTGAACGTGAACACGAGCATGAAAAAAAGCCCGATCAATGGAACGCAAATAACGCGATTCACCATGGCAACGACAGGAAATAAGCTTGGAAATGCGCATGTCCTGCGAGTAGAATTAGAAATCTTTAAAGAAGGCATATGGACAATATTAAACCATAAGAAACAATGCCGTTACTGCTGAAAACCGCTAGAAAAAATTAAATAATATATAATAATAATAGTAATTGTTGAAAAAGTCAATGCATGCGCAATATGAAAGTTATGTGATGGAGAATTAAAGCTGTTTTCTCACACTTCACTAGTTCAACACAAAAGGGTGTGTGTGTGTGTGTGTGGAGGGGGGGGGGCAATCATTACTAAAAGCATTGAAAGGACATGTCAGCAAATCATGATAAAGTACAGCTTAACCAGGCAAGGTTAAGTTAAAAGTTTTATGTTTAACAGTACTCAACTAAAGCATTAATTGCCTATATTCAACATATGCAATTAATGATGGGATGGTGTGTGTTATTGAAATAACTGATATGTTCATCTTTGTGCCATTGTTCACCAATCCTTCTAAAAATGAGTTGACACTGATTGTCTTGTAGATGTTTAATCTGCCAATCTCACTTTATATTAACTACATAGGCTATATGGAATGGAAATTTAGAGCTGGAAGTGCCGAAATTTGATACAGAATAAATTATTGCTTTCATTCTGCATAGTTATTTTATTAATATTGTGGGTCTCTGACTATGGAACACCTTTAAAGTGTAACTGAATAACATTTCTGACAGCGCAACATACAGTTTCCTCTGAGAGGTTTTCTGTGTCTCCTACGTTATTAAAAAGCTGCCGTTGGCATAAAAATGAAGAGCAGCACAAAGAAATTGTTCAGAACTGAGAGCGTTCCTTCGTTGTCTTAGAAAAGCGATGTGCGGCTGAGGATATTGAAATAAATCATCTGACGACCCCAAATGAGCCCTAGCCAGGACCATCTTCACAAAAGCTGTCTCCCCCTACTTCAGGCATGTTTTTGGGCATGTTTGTTGTTAATAAATCATGTACTAAAATGCCAATTTGTTCTTTTTACATAACATTTGGCAACATTTGACATCGAAGTGGGCAGGCAGACCAAAAGTGCCAGCTAATGCTATCCAGGAGGTGCACAGATACTTGGCAGAGGGTCCCAAGATCCTATGATATACTGGAAAAACGAAAAGACAGTCTGTCCAAACCTCTTCCGCTTTTCATTACAATTTCTCTGAACTCCAGCATCATCTGTGCTTCATCGGGTATTTTCTACTGCTGGAGAAGTGATATCAAAAAAGCGTAACAGATTCAATATTCAATATCAAAACGTCGAAACAACTTATTTTTTTTGAATAAAAATTTGTAAAAAAAAAAAAATGCCAGTCCACAAGCATCCTCATTCACAACATTTTTACTTAGAGGTTATTACGTTATGATACAGGTTCACATTATTTATTGACTGTATAAAAAAAATCAAAGATATTTTAAATTCAAATGAAAATATGAAATAATACAATGCAACATACAATGACTTAAATTGTATTATTGTGTATACTAGGTCATCTAATCAGTGTCAGTTAACGCTGTCAACTAGGTTGCCTGTAGGGATTTTTAACGTCCAGCAGGTGTCAGTATTCAGTGACACAGTATCGGCACAGTATCAATACAGTTTGGCAACGTGTCGAAACACTTCATGACGCCTCATCGACCCAACACCTCACAGGAGCAGGGGCATTTCTCAACTTTATTTTGGCTTCAACGGAGACCCTGTTCCGGATCCTGTCAAATGCTACAACGCTAAACCGCTATTTCAGTAGTGTATATAAAAGCTTTTCAGTAGTGTATATAAAAGCTTTTTTAGTAGTGTATATAAAAGCTTTTCAGTAGTGTATATAAAAGCTTTTTTAGTAGTGTGTGTGAGAGCTTTTCAGTAGTGTTTATGAAAGCTTTTCAGTAGTGTATATAAAAGCTTTTCAGTAGTGTATATAAAAGCTTTTTTAGTAGTGTGTGTGAGAGCTTTTCAGTAGTGTATATAAAAGCTTTTTTAGTAGTGTGTGTGAGAGCTTTTCAGTAGTGTTTATGAAAGCTTTTCAGTAGTGTATATAAAAGCTTTTCAGTAGTGTATATAAAAGCTTTTTTAGTAGTGTGTGTGAGAGCTTTTCAGTAGTGTATATGAAAGCTTTTCAGTAGTGTATATAAAAGCTTTTCAGTAGTGTATATAAAAGCTTTTTTAGTAGTGTGTGTGAGAGCTTTTCAGTAGTGTATATAAAAGCTTTTCAGCAGTGTTTATGAAAGCTTTTCAGTAGTGTATATGAAAGCTTTTCAGTAGTGTATATGAAAGGTAAAGCTTTTCACCAGTTTATATGAACAGTTCTCACTACTTTGTATGAGAACGTTTGAGTAGGTTATATAAGAGGTAAATGTTTTCACTAGTTTATGTGAGAGCTTTTCACTAGTGTTTGTGCACGGTTTTCAGTAGGTTATATAAGAGGTAAATGTTTTCACTAGTGTGTGTGAGAGCATTTCACTAGTGTTTATGCACGGTTTTCACTATATTATATGGAAGAGTTTAATTTAACATGTGTATATGGAAGTTAATTTTGATATATGTCCCTGGGGGCACCCCATAAGAATCCATGCAACCAGTGGGATGTTCTAAACACTTCTTGAGACTGTTGTGAGCAACTGAGATTATAAAGTCTAACAAACCTGTGGAAGCGCACCTCAGAGCATCTATGGCGCAGCAGTCTGTCACTGAGAGAGCTCTCCAACTCTGCAACTGTAACAACTGCTCTCTGTTTCTGCCTGAGAAGCTGCTGTGTGCAGTCCCATGATGTCATTCCCTGCTCCCTGTGCTGCAACAGCAATCAAGGCAGAGCGGTTACACCTGCATGAGCTCTAATTACTGTTGCCGCTGCACTTTGGAGGAGCATTATATATCCTTGGCTCTACCAGTCGATATTTGCCAGATTCTGGAAAGCCAGTGTGTGAGTAGAACATCCAGCATTCCTTGTATTGACCTTCTGATCTTGACTTGTGTCTCATTCCTGTTTTTTCTTTCCCGCCTTGCCCCTGTTGGATACTCCTGTTGGCTTGCCTCCACCCCTTTCTGGAATCTTCTGGCTGCCCTGTATGACCCAAGCCTGGACCTCCTGTCTCTGCCCTGCTTGGTAACCTCTGCACAGTGTGTGTTCCTCCTGTTACCGATTCTCTCACCTGGATCCAGGATTCGCCTCTAATTTTTCTGGAAACCTCTACCCTGTGGACTCTCTCCAGGGAAGTGCACATGTAGACACTAGTTGGTGCTAGAGCACCTGCCCCTTTTCCTCTAGGCAAAACAGTGCCCAACTGAAATCGCTTTTTTTTGTTACACTGTGTGGCACAAGGTAATTTCGTCCAACAAGACCCACCCCCTAACCACCAGCATGTGCCTCTTTCAAAGTGAACGAGCTGCACTCAAAGTGGAAAGGTAGATACGTGCTGATGAAGCACATTAACGCCTCTTTTCTCTCCTCCTTTTCTACCCTCCAGGGTAGGGATGGCAAGCCAGCCCTACCCTGTTAATGGGCTGGCTTGCCATCCAGGTAACAGACAGAACATGTCTATTTAAATCTTAAACGGAAAACTTCACCTGCTTCAATTTAACTAAACAGAGCAGGTCAATCAATAGCATACCTTTCACCATCTTCTACCTAGGCCTACATCTTCTATGGCCAGGAGAAAGTTTAAAATGCATCTTAGATTAGATTGATAAATAAATAAATAACTAAATTCAAATGTATGTCATGGATGTAGTTATTAGGCTTACATTTGCTATAATGGTCCCTGGTTATTTCTATTTGACTCGTGTCTTTTTTATTGAAAATGCAGTTGGCAAGTTACCTCTGTCTGTTAACACTAGAAAGCCCAGAGATACGAGAATTTCCGTAAGCCTCCAGTCCCCCCATCAGTACTTCACAACTCATGAATCCCTTTTCAGATGTAAATGCCCCATTAGCGCTGTCGTTGGAGAACCATTTCACCCCCTTTAGTTTCGGTTTTAGCTCAAGCCTCTCTGTTGACAAGTGTTTTACCTGAGAGCAGGGAGGGAAAAAATCATATTTATAATTAAATACAACTAGGTCTACGTCATCAGTGTCACCAACACGGAATGATTTCAGACAGCGGAGCCACCAGCGCAGGGATCAGACGATAACTGATCTGTACAATGAAAATAGCTGCATGAGCTGGAACGCTGTAGAGAGGGAAAGCAAGAATATTTATACAATAATGACCATCTGCCCTATTTACTAGGGGGCAAATATAACTCAAGTTACTTCAGCGCGATCTCTCTGCCGCTGCAGCACGCTCGCAATTTCCAGCGCAAAGCCGATTTTGCGCTGGAAATAGGTTTCGTTACAGGTTTATGCAGGAAAAGACAATACAAGAAGAAAAGATGAGACAGCAATGTGAGATGAAGCAACGTTCTCATGGTAAAACAACACAGTGCCAGGTGCGCAATCTCTGCAACAGGAACCACAGCACTGAGCATTGTGTGCATTGCACAAAGTATACCTGTCGCAAATGCAGGAAGGACTCACCTTGAGTTTGTGGAAACTGCTAAATGGGACAATTGTAGCTTCATATGTAGTGCTTTTTCTTGGGTGAAATAAATGTTACTCCAAAACTGAAGTCATACTGTTTGTCATTTTCTAAGATGAAATGTTGAATGACATGAAAAGGCGAGACAAGACAAAATACAATTATTCTGTAAGTTGTTCTTTCTTTCACATAGTGAGCTTTGAAATATAAATTAGTCTGTTGGTGAATGGACGATATAAATAGGCTCTGCCTTGCCTTGTTGGAAAAGCATGTGTAACGCTTCTAACTTAACGCAATATATAGGACCACTATATTACCAGAATTATCAGAGCTAGGTTCGGCTATAGGGAGAGAATTGGCAACGACCAGTATTTAGATGAAGAAAAAGACAATAATATTTATTATGACACACAAGAAAAGATATTGAACCACAATAGAAAAATGTATAACCCCATAAAGTCAGTCGCGTAAAGTCAGTCAGTAACAAAATGTTCAATATAATAAAGTTTAACCCCAAAGTTCAATGTTTCAATCCCAGAGTTCAATATTCCAATCCCAGAGTTCAATGTTTCTATATCAATGTTCACGTATCCTTTAAATCCTCAAAAAAAGGGGAAAAAAGTAGAAAAATGCAAAAAAGAGATCTTCGTACGTACTTTTGTAAAAGGAAAAAAAAAAGATGAAACAAGGCCTTACTAATCACTACCCGTGTAGGAAATTAGTGATGTGTATCTCAATCTTATCTGTAATCCAGAACAGGTTGCGTCCAGGCCACAGGTAGGCAGACACACACACTGGTCACAGTCCTTGGGATGGCTCGCCGTATCTCTCTCTCTCTCAATCGTGGCAGAAGATGCACAATAAAGAAAAAACAATCTGCACACGGCAGTGTAAAATATACCTCATTAGTGCCATGCAGGATCGTTTCACTTCATACCATAAGTATTAACATTCAACTCAAATATCATTTCTCTGTCTAATGTAAATCATGTACTGAACAACTGTGCAATACAGTACCAGTTCAGTAGAATGACAGTGTGTCATTTGTATCTCTAGTTAACATACAACATGTACATTCACAGTTAACCAAATACAATATCAACAGTAAGCCATTAGCAACTTACTATGTGTATACCACATCATATTATATTCAAAACGTCATTACAATGGCTTGAAGCCTGAAAACATTAGCCCTATAGAGTAACCTCGTAGCTTAAACATTGTCTGCACGTGCTCCTACATCATGTCACGGCATGCAGGCATGCCCACGCAGGGTGCACGTGATCAAAAAAGAAAGCGCCGTTTTAAACTAACACGGCGGGTTTAAAACGATAGCATTCATTTTCAATATATCTCCGACTGGTTTTTGTTTTTTACCTCTATATA
This sequence comes from Fundulus diaphanus, assembly GCA_037039145.1. Classification (NCBI taxonomy): domain Eukaryota; kingdom Metazoa; phylum Chordata; class Actinopteri; order Cyprinodontiformes; family Fundulidae; genus Fundulus; species Fundulus diaphanus. Next base: position 54,932,327 of record CM073126.1, read on the forward strand.
CATCAAAATAGTTTTACCTCAAAAGTAAAAGGAAGCTAACCAATGCCTAACACACTGGCTTGCTTAACGGAAACACACACTCACCGGAGATTCAATGATTTAAGACACAAACGATCTTCAGGAATAATAATCTAACCGGAAACGTCTTCTTGAAAAAGTTAAACAAAGGATTAGTTCAAAAATAACGGTGAAGTGTCGGAACGTTGATCAATCTTAATATTTCTTTCACTCGCAATATCTCTATGAGCTTCAGGAAAAAAACGCAGTTGTAGACTCTTCCTCTATGTGCAATGCGCTCGTTCACATGCAGCACAGCGACCCCTAATGGACAGGGGGCAAACACTACAACTACATTCAATAACCCAGTGCAATTTATGTGGATTACACATGGTTATGACCTGTTCTCAGCTCAGGAACTAGGACCCATATGATATCTGGTTGTTCAATAGGTTTGCCTAAATAAAAGATATAGATATGACTTATCAATATATTCCTGCAAAAAGGTCTGATGTTGCAGAGGCAGGTAATGAAAAGTGCTTGGAACATGTGCTTGTTCTGATGCCAGTTTGTTTCAGCCTTTAACCAGTCTCATGTAGAAGGGCTGGTCATATCACAGGTTATTTGCATTACAATAGGGACAGTTAGCAAGGTAGAGTGAATACACAAACTTGAAGAGGGGAGGGGGGCTTGCAGGAAAACTGAAATTCTCTGGGACTTCTAGTGTTAAAGATTTTATTTAAACACATACATATGGCCAAATGGGTTGGATGACATCACAATTCATACACTAAACATACCTTTAGATTTCTGTTCAGTAAAACTGAAGCACGAAGATTCACTTTTATTTTATTTCGGTGTGAGTAAAATGATGATGTGATGATCAGATTATTCTCATATGTAAATAATATTAGCAACCATCTTGCTATCTGGGTATAGTCAATTTAAGCTGTAGGATAATCACTGGTTACTGAGGTGTATGAAGATAGCTCATTTATTTTGACCTACCTGGTAAATGTGTCAGGGTTGCCTGCTTTGTTACAACATGAAGTTATATGGTGCAAAAGATATTTATATAAAGTACAGAATGAGTTAGTCAAGACAAACATATTGTGCTCAGTGTGTAAAAAAGAAATAAAGGTTATGTAAGTTTCAAATTGGTCTTAGAAAGTTCAGCTTTAAGGCTGGTTGTGAGTCAGTGGTCTAACTTTTAATCAATTTATAATATTTTTGTTGCCTTATTAAGCCTAAGAATTTCATAAAATGCATCCTTGTTTTCAGTTGATTTTTTCCTGGGTGGTCGTGTCTCTAGATCCCACAGGACAGCTTGCTTCGTAGGTGCTCAATAATGCATAGAGGTGTCCTTTGCTATCAGCAGATGTTAGCAGGTATGGTGTAGGCTTCTGATAATTCTGTTTCAAATTTATCAAATTGTTTTCTTCTGTTTATGTGGAAAATCATTTTTTAAATAAAAGATAACATCAACGACAAAGGTATCTATTTTCGTGTGCAAGTGTAAATTGTTAGTGAGATTTAGGAAATTGTGCAGGAGGCGCAATGGAGAATTTTGCCCAGGGCACCAAATTGTTAAGGGCTTTAAAATAGGTATATATACATAATGTTGAAGCTGTGCCTGAAATAAATCTCACACTAGCAAATGGTTTGTTTTAGACCGATTTGTTTTAAAAAAAAGTTCAGTCTGTGGAGATTTTTAAATTCCTCTACTTACCCTTAACTGTTTAGTCACAGTTAAATTCATCCTACATATTTGACTTTTCTGCTTTTGGTCTCTTCTCAAGTCAGAGTCGTGTGTTAAATCCTCTTCACTTCTCCTGCATCAACTTTACCCAGTTCAGAACAGAAAATTCTTCTACAATGAATCAATATTTGGATATTTAAACAAACTCTTCACTTTGACCAACCCTATACTAGTGGTGTTAGTTTACAGTTGGATGTGTTCTTTCACCGCAAAAACATGTTTTGCTTTTCTAAAAGCAAAACATTGTAGATGCAAAACAAAATTTGCATTTAAAAAAGTTTTAGTTCTAACACTAAGGTACGAATATGCAGTATGCATGTTGATGCAATTATTTTTTCATCCATTTCAAACTTTCATTTTCAAAAAATGAATTTGAGTCAAATTTTGATGTCTGGTCTCTTGATAGACAATTTAGAAGTTGACAAAGTTTATATTTACTGAAACTAAATATTTTCAATCTTTTTACTCATCAAACCACTCCTCAAAATTGTTACTTTATTATAAACGGTACATTGAAAACAATTCAATGGATGGAATTTATTTTAATTTTTATTTGTATATTTGTACTGACTGCTGTTTGTTTAGAAAAGTGCCACTACTGTTGTCAGTTGTAAGTTATAGAAAAAAAAGAGTTCTGTAGCCTAAAAGACAGGAGTAACGTTTTTCTGAGAATTGTTCTCATTGCTGACACATTGTTTACACTATAGCACTTTACACTATAGCCACATTCACCCAATCGCACTCACTAACGCGCACACATTTATACACCGAGACGCAGCTCGGTAGGCAACTTGGGGTTAAGTGCCTTGCCCAGGGGCACATCGACATGTGGCAAAGGGAAGCTGGAATCAAACCCACAACCTTCTGATTGCCAGACGACTACTCAACCCATCAAGCCACAGTCGCCAGATGTATGCTGGTTCTGTTAAATGCAGTCAGAGAATAAAATGCCCACAAAATTCATGCGTTTTATTTTCTGCCTTATTTCCCAGCTACATAAAGTTGAGTGTTCAACATTTAAATATAAAAATTATGAGTAAACATAAGAAGATGTAACGATTCTAGTTCTATCACTCGCCTGATCACCTCCTCCCCACTGATTGCCATCACCTGCCACTATTCCCTGCTCTAATTGCTCCCGTCAGCCCGTCCCTATATAAGCACTCCTCTGTCAGTCTGTCTTCGCCGGTTCGTCTGATCACCAAGACTCTGCACTCCCTTGATCACCAGACGCCCAGCTTCCCTCATGTTCTCCAGCCTTAGCACGCCTTGCCAGCCAGCCTGCTATCCCACGCCTCACGTCACCCCAGGTTAGTGGATCTTTCCACCCACTCACCTCTCCACTTTATGTTCCAGTCTCCCCTCCTGTCTCGATCCGTCAGCACGTCCTGGCTTTCACTCCGACGCACCACAGCCACAGTCCTCCTACACGTCCTGCTCCGACGCACCACCTGTCCCACTAAAATCTCTGTGTGCGGTTGAATTCGGGCTCCAGACCCCAGGCATTACAGTACGAACCGGCCAAGACAGAGCCTGTCGCCCACACAGAGCCCGTTCGGAAGCCGGAGCATAATGGAGAATGACGAGGAGCCGCGGAGGTCGCCGCAGGCTCTAGCGGTCCCGTCTCGTCAGGTGGATTCAGCCGTCCTGCATGGATCGTCTCGCCGCCGGAGGCGAATACATCAGCCTGCCTGTCCGCTCCCCTTTCCCTCCGTGCAGCAATCGGCCGAGCCAACCCGGCTGCCGTCTGCTGTCGAGCCCCTTTCCCAGTCGGTAGTCTCCATTGCTCCTGCTGCCACTTCCTGCCCAGTCCCTTGCACAGCAGCCTGGAGTCCGCAGACCAACGGTGCCGAGTTACCCACAGCTCCCCCTGGTGACGCCTCCAGCTCAGAGTACAGGGTACTGGAGGACAAGTTGAGGACTTTTGCTCCTATTATCAAGCGTCTGAGGAAGACCCTTTTTTCTCAGTACTCTGAGGAGCTGGAGAAAAAAATTAAAGGAGTTGGAGGGCCACTATAGAGTGGCTCTCAGGGCATTCTACAGCCGCCCTGCTCCTGTCACCAAGGGTCCGGCCGACGCCTCGGTCCCTGAGTCTGTCACCAATGGTCCGGCCGACGCCTCGGTCCCTGAGTCTGTCACCAAGGGTCCGGCCGATGCCTCGGTTCCTGAGCAAGTCTGCGAGGGTGCACACGCCCTAGCCTGGAATGATTTTACAGCGGCCGCACCACATATTGAGGAGTCTCACCTTTGGGACTTCTTCTATGGGGACAGGGAGGACCTGTTCTCCAGAGGGGCTATTCTGGCCCATGGAGGAGCTGCGCACACTGCGGCTGCCGAAAGGCTCCCTGCTGTGCCATCGCCGGCCGCCAAAAGCCTCCCTGCTGTGCCATCGCCGGCTGCCGAAAGCCTCCCTGCTCTGCCATCGCCGTTGCCGAAACCCCAACGTCCCATAACTCCAAGATCCGAGAGGGGACTCTGGAGGGTCCGCCTTCGCCCAAGCCCCGAGAGGGGACCCAGGAGGACCTGCCTCTGCTCAAGCCCTGAGAGGGAGTCCAGGAGGACCCGCCTCTGCTCAAGCTCCGAGAGGGGGTCCGGGAGGACCCGCCTCTGCTCAAGCCCTGAGAGGGGGTCCAGGAGGACTCGCCCTCAATCTCAGCTCCAGAGTCCGCCGAAGGTCTGGTGGTTGTCTCCCCCCTGTCTCTGCCACCGGCCTGTGAGGACAGAACCCAGGTGGAGTTACCACCGGTCCGGGAGGTAGGGACCCAGGTGGATCCTTCCTCCTTCGGGCACCACGGGCCTCGGGAGAGGGCCCAGCACCCGGGGTTCCCTGGAGAATTAGCCCCTCAGCATTCTTACTAAGCCTCGACCCCTGGTTGCCCTGGTAGACAGCCAGCTCTGGGAAAGACTTTACTGGCTGTCACTGTCTGACACTCTCCAGAAGCTGGTTTTGAGGCTTCTGGTCGCCAAGGGTCTGGCTTCCTCACCAGCCTGTAGTCAGGTTTCCTTCTCACCAGCCTGTAGTCAGGTTTCCTCCTCACCAGCCTGTAGTCAGGTTTCCTCCTCACCAGCCTGTAGTCAGGTTTCCTCCTCACCAGCCTGTAGTCAGGTTTCCTCCACAGCCGCCTGTAGTCAGGCTCCATCCACAGCCACCTGTAGTCAGGCTCCCTCCACAGCCACCTGTAGTCAGGCTCCCTCCACAGCCACCTGTAGTCAGGCTCCCTCCTCAGTCGCTTGTAGTCAGGCGCCCTCCTCAGCCTGTAGTTCGGCGCCGTCTCCAGCCCTTAGCCCGGCGCCGTCTTCACCCTTTAGTCCGGCGCTGTCTTCACCCTTTAGTCCGGCGCCGTCCTCAGCCTTTAGTCCGGCGCCGTCCCTAGCCTTTAGTTCGGCGCCGCCCATAGCCAGTAGTTCGACGCCTCCCTTGGCCCTTAGTTCGGCACCCTCTATAATTTTTAGTTCGGCGCCTCCCGTAGCCAGTGGTTCGGCGCCTCCCGTAGCCAGTGGTTCGGCGCCTCCCGTAGCCAGTAGTTCGGCGCCTCCCGTAGCCAGTAGTTCGGCGCCTCCCGTAGCCAGTGGTTCGGCATCTCCCGTAGCCAGTAGTTCGCCGCCGCCCGAAGCCAGTAGTTCGGCGTCTCCCCTGGCCCGTAGTCCGACGCCCCCCGAAGCCTTTTGCCAGGCGACACCCTCTGCCCGTCAGTTGCCGGTCTCCAGCAGACCCAACCTTTCCCCAGGGCCGGGTCCCAGCAGACTCGCCCCTGGCCGCCGCTTCTGAGTCGGCGCTGCCCAGCGCGCCTCATCAAGCTGGCGCGGTCCAGCGTGCCCCCACATATTCGTCCGCCCTGATGGGGTTGTTTTTGGTTCTCTGGTTCCTGGCCCCCCGTCCTGTGCCTCCCTCCACCCACCCTGGGTGGGTTGTTTTACGTTTTTTGGTCTCTGGCAGGTCTGACCCTATCTTGCCCAGCCTTGGGCGTCTGGAATCCGCCCTTTGGGGGGGGGGGTAACGATTCTAATTCTATCACTCGCCTGATCACCTCCTCCCCACTGATTGCCGTCACCTGCCACTATTCCCTGCTCTAATTGCTCCCGTCAGCCCGTCCCTATATAAGTACTCCTCTGTCAGTCTGTCTTCGCCGGTTCGTCTGATCACCAAGACTCCCTCGATCACCAGACGCCCAGCTTCCCTCATGTTCTCCAGCCTTAGCACGCCTTGCCAGCCAGCCTGCTATCCCACACCTCACGTCACCCCAGGTTAGTGGATCTTTCCACCCACTAACCTCTCCACTTTATGTTCCAGTCTCCATTTCTGTAAACTCGTAATGTGTGACCCGAAAGGTTCCCATGTTGTAACCGGGCAGTGCTGGAACTTTTAGTACAGATCAACATGAATGCTTCATAGAGTTTTATCACAAAAGATCAAAGGTTTAGCTTTTATCTACAATTTAGGGTTCATCTAATTAAGTAAGGCCTGTTTTAGGTCCCTATACGCACATTATTTTAGTTTTTACATTAGACTAGGTAAGCTAAACCTGTTCAGTAACCAAGGTCGAATCCGTCTACTCTTCCCCCACCCTGTAAAACCCCTTACTTGGTTCTCCATTCTCCATTCCCATGGATAAACATCCATCACTTTCATACCTTACAAATGCAGGAGTACCAGTGTGGGGTATCAGAGGGCAGGTTGGGCCTTTACCCACCAGAAAAACTCATCCTTTCTAAAAGATGATAAAAACTGATGTGACCCCAGGTGAAATCCCGCTCTTGGCCAATCCTGAGCAAGAAGTACCTGTATTGAAACTAGGAGTTACCATTACCAGCTAATATTAAAAGGATCTTTAGAGCCAATCAGACCCTGGTTCTTCCTATATCAAAGCAAAAAATTGCATAAACCGTAGGTCTTTGTGTGTCTGAAGCAGACAGTTTCCATTCTTTACCATACAACCATATTGATCAACATGATGCAATATTACAGTGTAGATGTCATAACACAGAAAATCAAACATGTAAGTCAGTGGAACAGAGCAGTTAAACAAACAGTAACACAGTATGAGAAGTAGGGTTGGGAATTGAAAAGATTTTCACAATTCCGATTCCCTTATCGATTCTGTGAAACGATTCGATTCCTTTTCGATTCTCTTTTCGATTCCAATTTGGGGAAAAAGGAGAACAAACAGTTTGATGATGAGCATCAACTTTGTTTACTTGACTATCACACAACCTTACAAACTAACAAGGTCAAGATGTCCACAGCAAATGTGCAACTGGAGTAACATTTATATTTGTTTAAATAAAAAAGGAATATAAGAACAAACTTAAATACAGTACAGATGAGTTGTTTAGAATACAAGAAAATGTAAGTTTCTTGTGACAGTTGCTTATTAATCTCTCTTTAGATAACCTCAGGCATCCGTTTAATGAAAAAGCATTACTGTACAATTTTGGGAAATAAACTCATCTCTCCCTGATTTAAATAAACGAGCGTCACCTTTCTCTCGGTCCCTGAACTGCGGAGCAACTTTGTAGCATGTTTCGTTCCATCCACTGCAGTAGCTAGAATCATGTAATAATTCCACCTACCAGTAGTTCTAATTAAACATGCTAGCAATGAAGGGCTGGATTAACGATAAAGGCACACTCCCTTAATAACCCGAAAGAGAGGTAGGAAATTGGTTTATTTCCAGAAATGGCATGTGATTTACTAGGCACCACATTAAGCACAGCCAGTGATATAAAACTAGCTACTTACCACCAGAGTTGCCTTCCATGCTGGTCGTAACTTTAGCTTCTATCCGGTAAGAATCAAAAACACGGGACTCGTTAAAATATATGCCATGTTGTGTGCGCAGGTGTTTCCGCCTGTTGGATGTATTTCCTCCCGCGGATGTAAATGCCACTTTGCAATGATTGTAAAGCGCCTCGTTGCCATCTTTCTCTTCCTTAAAATGAAGCCAAACTTTCGACCCGACCGCACCATTTGTTTTGTTTTGCTTTTAGCCTGGTCACGCCGCAAATGCGTACTGAATGCCGTGTGCGTAACTTGCCTAAAAAACGTGACGTAACTTGCGTAAAAACGTGACGTAACTTGCGTAACTTGCGTAACTTGCTACCGTCGTGCTACTCAGAGCCGGAGCACGACGGAATCAAAAAGAGAATCGTTAAGCGCGCTGCCAAACGGTTCCATGGAATTGGAAAATACGGAACCGGTTCTGAACAGGAACCGGTTTTCGATTCCCACCCCTAATGAGAAGAGTCCGAAACGTCAAGAACGCAAAGTTAAGAAAGCCTTCAGGCCATTCAGGGCACAAGGCAGAAAATAATCTAATCGCGCTTAGGGTTCTTCAGGCAACTCCTCCCGTTGAAGAATGAGAAATCAGAGTTCTCTGGCTTCTTCATCCCCAGTCCTCTTCTTGTTTCCCCCTTGCAGGCTGGACGATTGAGCTGGATGGTAATGAATATTCAGTTCTGGATTGGGCACTGAGCATTTTATTTTGCATTTCTCCCTAATAAAACACTTTGTGAAGATGGTCTGCAGAAACGAGCCCTTGTTTCTATTGGGGAACAGAAACAAGGTGTAATTAGTGTTCTTATCAAAACCCCCATTCATGTGTCATTTATTAAAAAAAAAACATCCTCCAAGCACTTTCGCATTCAAGATATTTCTGTGCACAATTATTTAGCTACCAGAATTATGCAATTTAATTATTAATTTAAAGAGTAATCTTTAAGTTCAAATGTATTTGCAGTAGTTTTCCAGTAATTCTTAAAAGAATGCATTCTATGTGTGTCTTAACTTTCATTGTCTGACAATTGGAAGTTCTCTGCAACAAAATGGCAACATATTTGTTTCATGTCATTTCCCGTTTTATTTTGAAAACCCAGCTGAGAAAAAGGAAACCTTTCCATGTAGAAGCCTTTTCCAACTTCAGCTTGCCTTGCATCAAACCGTTTTCCCTCTCTATCTCTTTTTTTTAAAAGAAAGAAAGGGAGGTGCTGTTCTGCACAGAGAAGACAAAATATTTATACCATGCTGTTACTATTCAAGGATGCCAAGGTTCTACAAAACAAAGCAGCGAGCAGGAGAGGTAGAGAACATGAGCTCTTTTGAAAACGTTCTAACATTGTTGAACGACCAAAGCTACTTAAGCAAATCAGAATTAGTTCCCAATTTAATCCTAAAATAAAGTAAACCATACATGTGATTATTTGCCATTTTTTAACTGAGGATCAAGGACTTTGATTAAGAAGTTCTTGGATGAACGCATCTCTGCGTTCCTATTTGTCTAGGCCTCGGTATTCTGATCTATATGTTTTGAGTGCCTGGTCAGGAAAGGTTAAAGGTTCTCTGAAGCTTTCTGTTTTCAGCAACCCTGAAAACCCAAAGCCCTTTACAGTCAGTGTTAGGTGTCAGGTAACCTGTGGGACCGCCTCGTCGTCTCCCTGGTTCCACCAGCTGTGTCAAGTTTACAACAGCTCCAAACCACAGCAGCTTGACCTGGGTGCCGTGCCCCAGGGGTCTCCACACCCTCTTGTGTGAAACGTCTCTCGTTGTAAGGATCTCACCTTATGTCCCGTTCAAGATGTTCTTTGCACAACAGGAGTTCCAATGTGGGGTGTCTTTGCTGCTTTAATGTTCCTCAGAGAAAATCTTCATTCATTGATATCACCTTCCAGCTGTTACCCTTTTATCATCACAGCCTCCCAGCCATCCTGACCAGATCCAAAATGTCCCCATAATTTAATCTAATTAAATTAGTCTTACTTCTTTTTTGTATGTAAGAGGATAACCATTAAATTATCCTGATCTAAAAGCCCTTTAGGTTAATAGTTAGCTAAACTCAGTTTTATGTGTTTTTTCCCTCAGGATGTTTTGACATCTGGTTAAAAGAACTATTGAGTTATTTGTGTTCTAGTAGAGAGATATTAAATCTCCATAAATATTGTAACAATTGTACACTGATGCTTTAATCCCAAATTTACCCATGTTAGTTAGTAGAATGTGTCATTATGCTAATTTTGCAGCCTTATCCATTACCTTAAGATGTTCTTTAAATGCGGTGTTCGCAATTCTCTTCGCATCAGCAGGTAGTTTAAAGGGTCAGGTTACTCTGCTTATATAGTGAAAACTAATTAATTCATTTATTTATTTAACTGTTGATATAATACCCCCTTAATTTATTAGTTTGCTCTGTGATTCCATCACGTTGCTTCTTTAAAATTTTTCACCTTTACATAATCTTAATGTGTTTCTAATGTGTGTTTTGTGTTTTAATTGTGTACAAGAAAATCTGAAGTGAAATGCATAAAATCGTGTCTCATCTGTGCCGAACTCATCTGTGTTTTTTTGTCGAAGGTTGTCCAATGCCTCAGCCATAGTCCTTGCAATTGTCCATTTTCAGTCCAATGTCTGAGATCAGCAGCACAACATTCTCCTTCCCTTCAAGAGCCCATCCTCCAGTCCTCACGCCTGAAAACAGAATGAATTCTGCCAGCATTTTTTGCCAAAGAAACGCTCCATAGGTTGAAAAGAAATTACAGCAAAGCAGTCAAAAACAACATTTTAACCACAGTGTTCCCTCTAACATGACAAACATAAAATAAATAAAAGGATAAAAGATAAATCAAACTTTGCCTCTGACAAAATAAAACTCAAAAACTGGATCAGGCTGAGGTAAATGACATCACCTTTTCTCCTTGTCCCAAGGATCAGCCCCCATGTCACTGTGGCATCGTTTTGGTATTCTCTCGCATCTGAGAATGTCTAAAAAGAGTCTAGAATCTCTCTGTTAGCACATTCCTATCATATTGACCAGGTTTCTTTGCAAAGAAAAAGAAGCAGAAAGATAGAACTGTTAATAGCAGAAAGCAACAAACATTTTTAAGACACCACCTTTCTCCGCTGGAAGATCTCCTGGCATAAATTGGTTAAATTTAGCATAATTTAGTGTCCAAATCTTATTATGACTGTTTACCGTACTGCTAGCACTGTCTTCTCAGAGTCTTCTGTTGGCAGAAAGGTGACGTCTCCTTTAATCTGAAAGCAATAACTCAGAGAAAATAAGTGTTAGTAGCACTCAAAACCCTGGTCCTCTTAGTGTCATTTTAACGTGATGCTTTTGGCTGATAACCTGACCCTAGCCAGACGGATGTCGCTCCGCCTAGCTTCACTCACATCCATCTGGGACCTCTCCATAGGAATTGCCTTTATTGAAGGCTGGGCCTTATCAAAAATCCTTGCATATGATTGGATAAGCCACGTGTCTGTCATCTTTATCGACGTGCTATTTCAACCACTCGCACCGAAGCTAACCCGTGACGCTGTGAGAGCGACGCTGTGAGAGCGACGCAGGTTTTTTTCTTTTTTTTAATGTGTTTGCGGCTCTAGAGGCACGCGTTTCATTGACAGTGAGCTGAAAGGAAGAGGGTGGAAGAGGGGGGAAGACAGGTGGCTAAGCGCCGCGGGTCGGAGTCGATCCCGGGCCGACCGCGTCGAGGACTAAAGGCCTCCTAATATGGTTCGTGCTAACCGCTCCGCCGCGGGCGCGTCCGCGGGGGCGCGTCCGCGGGGGCGCGTCCGCCACGGGCGCGCCCCGGGAAACAAAACTTGCCAAATCCGGTCGGGAGAAGGGCGAAAACATCGTTTCCACCAACAACAGCCTTCAGAGCTGTTCTCTGATGTTCTTTTAATGAAACAATATTAGGTAGATTGGACAACACGGAAGAAATAGCAGCATCAATGTTAATGCTTGCTTTCTCGATGCGAGCCGCCATTGTCTGAATCAAAACAGTCTCACGGTCGCTTCTCCACTACGTCACATCTATGAAACTCTAGCCCTGCGTCCTGATTGGCTAGACAATAAAATTGGTTGGAGAAATCACTCTCTATGGGAGATGTCCCAGATGGATGTGAGTGGAGCTAGGCGGAGCGACATCCGTCTGGCTAGAGTCAGGTTATTTGGCTGATCCTGGGAAGGTTCTTTCCTTTCCTTTGAAACTCTGTTCAAAACACCTCCAAAAGAAATGAAACAAAGAAATAACCGAAAAACAAAAAAAACAAAAAAGCAAAACGCTCCCAAGGAGCACAATTATGTTTTTTCCAATATGACAAAGATTATTGACTTATTCCAAACCTTTGATTTCTTTCTGGTCCTTTGACCATGTGTATTTACTGTTAGTAATACTTTTATTTATATATAACTTTTCAATCTCAATTGGTCAAGGGTGAAACTTTACAGCAATGATTTTCTCTTTTAGTTTTCTGAGCTTCCAGTGTTTCTCTATAAATGATAAGAGTTTCCCCGTAAGCACATTAAGAGGACTGCCCAAAACAAAACCGAGATTAGAATTAGAATTTAACCCTTCAGAAGGTCGCTTATTTTTATTTTTTCCCTCTGAAATAGTTTTCGTGCCCCCAGGCCAGAACATACTGAACCCAGCCTCGCCATAAACATTCAGATGTTTACATCATGGTCAGATTTGTTTATCATATCTATTGTCCTGTTTCAGGTTAAACTGTCCCTCTGAGGTTCGCCTCAGCTCAGTATAAATGGATAACATCAGATGATTTTGTAACTGTTTAATGTTGCCTTCCTGATATTCTGATGCTTTACAAAATTTCTCTTTAGTTGCATTCAAATTCCAAGTAAAAAAGAAATAAAATAAATGAATAGAAAACCCTTAGAAAAGCAATTCATATTTAGTTCCATACAGTTTTGTTCAAAGCCAAAAGCACAGTTTTTTTTACATATATTTAAATCAAAGATCATGTATATCTAAAATTCTTTCAAATGGACTGGTTTGTGATGAATCATTATTGTTACAAGCAATAAAATCTCAGCAATTATATAGGGCCAAAAACAAATGATGGGGTCTGTACCTAATTTTGTAAAACAGTAAACTCAACAAGCTTTATGTACGGCTTATTACCAGTTCCAATTTCTAACAAAGCTGAAATATTTTCGTTCAAGCCATGTTAATCTCTCAGTGTATCAATTTAATTTGGCCCGGATATTTAATGTGGAAAAAACAAACTTTGTTATTGAAGTCTCTCTTTTCCCTTCTTTAGCTTTTAGTTAACATAGTCCATGCTTAAAAATGTCATTTGAACTAGGGAGCTGCAGTTCTCCCAAAACAAATGAACATTTTTGAACCATGATATTTAGAATTTGAACTGAATTAGTTCACACAGACGAACGTTTAGTTACATACGATACATACATACATACATACAGTTACATACAGACGATGACATTCAGACAAACAAACACACGCAGGCCTGTTTTCCGCTATCTTACACAGATCTGAGTTTTTCATATTTTTTCATAACGTCTATGACTAACGGCGAAAGATGTTTTCAACGTGTTAAGTTCCCACTTAGTTTAAAAGGGGAGAGCGTGCGTTGGCTACTACCCCCGAATGTTTCGTCCACACACGGTTTTACGCTTCAGCCCCGCAAGGATACAACTCTTTGTCTTGCAGACACCTGGACGCTTATCCATTTTTCAAACTTATACGTCGCTATTAGCAGTTCAGAACACTTTTATCCATAGCGGAAGTGGCTCTCGTCGGTCCCCATGTAAACGCTTCCCTGGTGCAACGCCCTTTTAGTTCCGTTTCCGTTTCCTGTTTTTATTCATTTTATTCAATTTTCCCTTTTCTTTTGTTTTCTTTTTTTATTATTATTTAGTAGTAGTACTGCAATAAAAAATTAACCCCTATGTGGGAAATCTGCATGTTTAATCCAATCATTTATGCATGTCATGCTTCTGGGCCCCTACTTTTCCAGCATGAAATCGAAAGTCTCACCCTGGGGCAAAGCTTGACCCTGGTAACTGCCTTAAACCCATTATAGACTACTCTGCTTCCAGACTTTTTTCATTTTTTTATTATTTTTATTTGTCCTCCGCGAGATCGACCAACTAAAATGAAAGGCCTCACATCTGATGGTCGTTTTGGCATAATGATCGGGATCCCCTTTCAAATCGCTCAGCCCGGTCTTGTTCCCCAAGTGAAAATCATTCTGCCCCTCCTCCTCCCAGCAGGAGAGTTCGTATTTCAGCTGAATACGTATTTTATTTAAATTTTGAATTTTAGTTTAATGTCAAAACCTTAACTGGTCTGTATTGTGAGTCCTGTTTTAGTTGCCCTAAGGATTAAATATAATTTATTATTTCTACCGGCTTTTACTTATTACTACCTTTTTAGGTTTACAGTTTTAAATTTTAAAATTTCTTAAGGTATTCTTTAAATGGGGTTTAAATTTTAAAAGCTTGCAAGCATTTTTGAGCAATTGCGTTTATTTATTTATTTATTTTTTTTTAAAAAGAGCTGGAAAATAATCCCCTTACCGTCTCATGTAAGAAAAGTTCGGATCTTCGCGCCGACGCCCCAGAGACGCTCCGAGACCAGGAGCTCCTCCATATCCCTTGAAAATCCATTCAGGGTACCAGAGGCCGGATAACCTCTCCGGGCTGGCCAAAGCTGCTCCTGTCCCCGGACTCCCTGGCTCGTCGGTCGGAGATCTTGTTCGTTGACGCCAAATGTGGATGGAATTCTAAACAATAATAACTGAGTTCCCATCTTTACTAAATGAAGAGACGGTGGTGATGAAGTTCCAGCACTTTTATTGAGAAACAGAGCAGAGATCACATAGTTGGAAAGTAATCGCACCCCACGGTCCCGCTGCAGTCTGCGTCTGCGTCTGCCCTGTCTCTGCCTGTCTCGCTTTCCGGCTCCCCCTAATACTGCACAGTGGCCTTGGCTTGAGACATAACGACAGTCTATCCTAGATAATCACCATGCTGCACAGTATCTACGTAGCATTCAGCCTTGCACTCAGTAACAGTGGATCTTATACACAGCCATCAGGTCTGCAGGCCTCCCACGTTCGAGTGGTGTGAGGCCATAGTGACTTCAGAATAATAATTTTTATAACACCTGGCTTTCACTCCAACGCACCACAGCCACAGTCCTCCTACACGTCCTGGTTCCTGCTCCGACGCACCACCTGTCCCACTTCGTCAGCGCGCCTCGGACCCAACTCCGGAGCTCGTCAGGTCCGGTCTGTCTTTGCTCCTGCGCTCCGTCTCCCTCCGTCATCTCCACCGTCTCCGTGAAGCACATAATACTAGCGTCTCTGTGCCTCCTTTGGAAACGGGTTAGTGCTGCGAGCTCCTCGGTCTTGTTTCGGAAAGAGCTAACGTTTCCCGTGACAACCGATGGTAAATAACCTTTCCTCCGCTTCGTCCTGCTGCCCCGACATCCTCTCCGCCTCCTCCGTATTTCTGCGGGGATGAATAGTTTCTCAGCGAGGTGATGAGCAGGGCCGCAGCGCGGAGAGTCACGTAGTCCGATAAGCTGGTTCCTCGTGTAGACCCTGGGACGCTCGGAGTCGCGAACAAAGGGGTCTCCACTCGCGGCATCGAAGTGTGCCGAAAGTAACAAAAAAATAATCACTAGTATTAGAGCCATATTTTGGGGTTTTGTGTTTGTTTACTGTTTGTTGTAATACCCAAAATGGACAGTGGGTGGCTTCATCTGTTTTAAATTGAGTCACAGGTAGTGGCACGGCAGGTGTGCTGATTGCGGCAGAAACAAACAGTTTTTTGACCGTCGTCGTCGTCGTCGGTTGTGGAAGGTTTTGTTATTGATCACTGCGTTGCAGCAAATGATAGATCCTTTGGTTGTAAGCCAGTGGGCACCATTGGAAGTTGCATTATTGTGAGAGCGCTACATCAATAAAAGCTCTTCAATCATACCTGAAGTGAATTCATTGGATGCAAGAGGACGACGCGTCAACTGAGTGCCAGTCAGCAGCCTCACTGTGGCTTAGGTTCGTTTTTTTGTTTTGTTAAGAACAAGTCACTACAACTAGAGTCCCAAAAGTTGGTTTCTTCAGGGCATCTATGCTCAGAATACCCGATCCGGTATTCAGTAGCATACAAACAATCCAGAAAAAACAATAAAGAGTAGAAAGTAGGAAAAGAAGGGATACAGCCGATGTGACTGGCTGCTGCCTGCGCAGCGCCATCTTGCCAATCGTCAATCGTCAATGACGACTAATACATACACATCTCAGCGTTTATTCTTTTTTTTTTTTTCGCATGAAGAAGTACAAAACTTCTGCGGTGTAATGGAAATTCAACAACTCTGCTAATGTTACAGTTTATACTTTGAATAAAGCTTGTTGCGGGTAAATGCACGTCATGATCGGATTATTTGATTTCCAGCCCGTATAAACGGTTCTTTCGGAAATACTTTCTTTTCTTTTAATCCAAACACATTTTAATCACATCAGGGAAAGTTGCACACGTAAACAAGCTCCTGTCATTAACCAGCTAACAAGCCAACAGCCACATTAGATGAGCTGTCAGGCAGATTGACATTAAGGCGGCACCTTGAAGCACAACTTCGGCCTCGAAGAACTCCGCTCATAGCGCCAAGCCAAGCGCTGTTGGAGTTTCCTCACTTTGAAGGAAGAACAAACGTCAAATATGGTAACGACTTACTCTGCTGTTTAGCTCTTTTCACCCTCATCAATGACTCCATGTTGTTTCAGGTCCTGTGTTACTGTGGAGCTCTTGTGCCATTTCAAACCTCACACGTTACTAATTGTTTGGTTTTGTGATGCACAACGTGCGCCTGTCTTTTGAGAACTTCATTTGAGCCATTTTCTCTGTGTCGTCATTTGTAGAATTTACTAAAAAAAATCAGCATTTGAAAATGCCGCCTCCACTCCGCCTCGCTGTATTTACATCGCTCGGCAGCCAGCCAGTCAGCTAGCATTGACGACCGCCAGCATGTGATGTAAACCACAGACATGTAAACCGTAGACGCGTCGTTGGGCGCAGGTTCGCACGTCAACGTCACCGCCATATTGTATGTAGCAGAAAGAAGTTAAGTTCTGTTGTAGTGAACGTGGATCAGAGAAGATGCCTCATTCCTGTGCTGCATGGAAATGTATTCGGGCTGATTTCACTACTTGTATCTGCCTTCTATAAACTAAGGCTGCACCATGTTGCAAAACTGGACACACTAAAGCTGCAGAGTTGCAACATTAGGAAAAAGCTGTGCAAGATCATTCTTTTTCAAGGTTTTTAGCTTGCATACAGTACAGACTACTGTATTTAGACATAGATGTGCATATATAGATTTTCAAGTATTATAAATAAGCCAAATAAATAGCTGTGTGATTTTATATCTATATATATATATATATATATATATATATATATATATATATATATATATGTATGTGTGTGTGTGTGTGTATGTATGTATGTATGTATATATGTGTGTATATATTTTTGTGTGTATGTGTATGTGTTATTAATATAAGGATCAATTTGTTAAATCTAAACATTGTGGTCTTCAATTTTTTATAAAACCGTGTCACATGTGAAACTTTAGGAACAGACTTTTTGGGGGAGTATTAAAGAGGTAAAATTACTAATATGAGGAAAAAAAGACCTAGGACAATAAAGTAAAAAAAAAACATAAAAGTGGTAATGTTATAAGAAAAACGTCATATTATGAGAATTAAGAGGGAACATTTCCAGAATGTTCACAGTTTGCAGAATTATTTCACTCCTGGAGTAATAGGGCTAGGTTAGATTATTTTAATTATTTTTATTCTTTACGAGAATAAATTCAGGAGAATGAAGCTAAAGAGATACGAAAATAAACTTGTAATATTGCAAAAATAAAAATATTAGGAATACAAAGTATATCCTGAGATTAAAGTCCCTCTGATACTGTTTAAGTGACTGAGTAACTGCAGATTTGCCACATTTAACATGGCAGACGCTCTGACGCATCGCAGCATAGGCAGAACCCGCCCAAAGACGCGTCTACTCTTATATTATGTCTATGATGTATACGGCTCCGCGACAAGGGCGAATGACGCATTAATCGCGCGACGCAACAAATCGATAACGAAATTCGTTGCCAGCGCTTTTAATTGTCGATTTTTATCAATTTTATCGATTCATTATTGCAGCCCTAAAAATATACAATACAATTATCAGATATCAATATTTTAGACCTGCATTTCATATGAGTGCATCCCAAATATTGACAATCCCAAATATTGACAATTTAAAATCTTTAAATCAGAGATAATATGATCATTCTCAGTTTCCACTCAGAATTTTCTTCAAGTAGTTTGTTTCAACTTTGTTTTAATTATGTCCTAAATATTTAAGTAATTAAGTTATTTAAGTAATAATAGATATTGAATAATTTAGTGACAAGATCTGATTTATTTATATAGTTTTCAGTTGGAATGGATACTGGGATTCTTAAGTAAACACACTGCGCACATCGGGCTCCCTGACAAGAGTAGACAGATTTTGGAAAGATATACCAGTAGACAGATTTTGGAAAGATATACCAGTAAAGATATACCAATAAAAAAGATTGTATTTAATTTAACACACAAAAATAATCTGAGAAGTCAGATTGTGAAACAATTCAGCAGAAATGCAGTTGTTGGGGTGATCATTGCAAAATTAATCGGACAGCATGGGTATGAAAATGTTAGCTGCTAACAGTCTCCCTCCAACTTCATGGACAATTTTCACTTGATTGAATGTAGCATCTTCTTCCTTCACCAGGCTGAATGTAACAAACACTCCATATGTTCGAGATGCACGATGCCAAGCCCGGTGCAGCACCTTTTTTCAGTGAGGATCAATGAAAGGTTCCTGGCCTGGACAGCAGGAAGGTGATTTAGGAAGACGTGTAGTAATAAATAAGCTTCCGTTTCTGCCAGCCCTGACCAAACCCTGCTTAATCCAGTGTCTCTTGGCACTGATTGCTTGGGTTGCATTTTTGAATACCTCTCTGGGGGCTTGATTAAACTATTACATTGGGTTTATTTACACTTTAATATATACTGGGGAAGGTGGTGCACCATTTGTCAGCAGATGAAATAAGTTAAACAGTCAGGATTGTACTTTACCCTACAATCAATAACCCACAATACTGTGTAAATTAAAAACTCAGTTTTAAACTTTTTTATAACCTACAAATGTCTAAACAGGTTTCAATCAACTTTAAGCTATCACTTATTTTTATATTACATTTAAACAATTAAGTGTCACGATCTGTCTATGGATGAACCCAGAACCACACACACGGGACTAAAAATGAAAAGTCTGTATTGAAGGATTGATGGGATGGAGGGTAATGTAACCAGCGGGGGTAGGACTGCACGGGAACCAGGGTCAAGATGATGACAGGAGCTGACGGCCCGGAGAGAGAGAGTTCTTGGGCCCAGAGAATGGCAGCAGAGTCCACAGCACGACAGAGAGTGAGCCAGAGCACAGCAGCAGGTTCCTCAGCACGACAGAGAGCGAGTCAGAGCACAGCAGCAGGTTCCTCATCACGGCAGGGGGAAACCAGAGCACGGCAGTAGAATTCACAGTACGGCCGAGAGCAAACCTTGAGGAGAAGCAGAGGTGGCAGGGTTCCAGTAGCAAGCAGGAGACAATACAGGCAGACAGGCAAGGAGAAGGTGTAGCATGATGACGGACCAGCAGGGAAATGAGAACAGAGGGAGACTTAAATAGGGAGACTGGCAGGTGAAATGACTCTAACTAATTAACTACTAACAGGTGTGACTAACTGCAAGGGGAGTGAAGTGAAGGCTGAGTGAGAAGGGGAGGAGGAAACTGAAAATTAACAATAAATAAATAAAGTCAAATCATAACTAAAACCCAAACAAGGTGGAAAAACTGAAAACTAATGGTAAACAAAAGCTGAATCAAAACTAAACCACGACATTAAGAAGTCGAAACAATAAAATAGAAAATTGATAAATCTATTACATTCTGTTAATGGCTGTCAAGTTTAACTGAAATCATTATAAACAGATGTGACATTTATGTACGTAGCGGAAATGACCTTTGTCCAAATCTGACAAGAAATACTTTGGTGTGCTATCATTAATTCACTTCAAAAAGAAGTGCCTCTCAATCCCTGAAACATTTCTAAGAGCACAACATTTGTTTTTTAGTAAAAACAATATTCAGAATGGAATACATATTGTGGAACTACAGATAAATTAAATTATGAATGTATGACTTATTAAACATTTTTAATTACCTGTGTTCTATAGAAAAATAATTGATACAATCCAAAATTTCTACTTTGATTTTAGGTAATCCCTCTAACAGCAAACTCTGCACACATATTGGACTAAATGGGTGACAACCAATGTTGCCCCTAATTTTTCATGTGTCTGAGCAAACACACAAACTCCTTGAGCATTCGCTTGACCTCTGTGAACAACATCACACATGCACACTGAGGCTACATTATGCCTGTCCAAAACTTGAGATTATAACAAGCTACATGGCTTACTAAAAGAATCAAGTTACGGCAATCATATCTTTTAGATTACTTAGTGTAAATAAAACTAATTTAGCCCGATTACATGAAAAAGACAAAAATCTTGGATTTGTTTTAAAGACCTGCATAGTATGTTTTATTTCAGAGCAACGGTCCTGCTAAGGAAGGACTGTGAAATGTGTACATCTTTCAGAGTTCCAATTTTTTTGCCATTCAATTATTTACATTTTCTGCAGTGAGATTTAGCACAAGCATGTGGTTCTATGCAGCCTCTCTTCTGTCAGTCTGCTCCAGGGCAGCTGTGCTACTAACATAGCTCACCATCATCAGGGTGTGAATGCGTGCATGTATGAGTGAATGACTGACCAGTGTAAAGTGCTGTGGGGTCGTCAGATGATTTATTTCAATATTTTCAGCTCGCACATCGCTTTTCTAACACGAGGGAGTGCTCTCAGTTCTGAACAATTTCTTTGTGCTGCTCTTCGTTTTTATGCCAACGGCAGCCTTAATAATGTAGGAGATGCAGAAAATCTTTCAGAAGCTGCTGGATGTCGCGCTGTCAGGAATGTTACTGTTGCACTGTTCCATAGTCAGAGACCCACAAGATTAATAAAATAACTAAATGGTAAAATGGTAAATGGACTGAACTTATATAGTGCTTTTCCTGTCATGCTGACCACTCAAAGCGCTGTACACTAGAGCCACATTCACCCAATCGCTCTCACTAACATTCATACACCGATACGTAGCTTGGTAGGCAACTACACAGAATGAAAGCAAAAATTTATTCTGTATCAAATCTTGGCACTTACAGCTCTAATTTTCCATTCATATATTTTAGTTTCCATTCTTATATATCTCCCCCCCCCCCCAACACCATTAGGGGTACGGCACATTTCTTCACTTAAATAACACCACCTTTACTTCAGCTGAAAATATACATGTAGCCTATATGATTAATATAAATGAAACACTTACAAGACAACTCTTTTTTAGAAGGATGGGTGAACAATGCCGGCAAAAAGATGAACATATCAGTTATTTCAATAACTCACACCATCCCATCATTAATTGCACATGTTGATTATAGCCAATTAATGCTTTATATGAGTACTGTTAAATTTAAGAAAACCTTCCCTGATTAAACTGTATTTCATACTTCATCATGATTTGCTGCCATGTCCTTTCAATGCCTTTCATAATCAATGCGCCTCCCATACTCCCCCCTTTTGTGTTGAATGAGTGAAGTGTGAAAAACAGTTTTAATTCTCTGTCATATAACTCTCTTATCACTCATGCATTGACTTTTTCAGCAATTACCTGCTGCCAACGCTTTTTCCGTATTTTTTATTTACTGCACAGCATAGATTTGCTGTGCGCTCTGAATCCAGATGCAGTGCGCGATTGCGCACACGTGCAGCTTAAAGGGAACACTGGTGACAACTTCCCTTCAAGTGTAAGAATTTATTAACAGAAATAAATGCTCATTCGGGGAAGACTGTTATATAATGTTGTTTACCTGTATTGACGCTATATTTCAACCAACAAATCTTCTATTACTGGCTAGTGAAACTAAAACGGATAAGAAAAATCGAAAGAAACTAAGGAGCTATGTACACACAAAAGAACAAAGTTGAATCATAATGATGGTGATGGTTGTCAATGAATTTAGAGTTCACATCAGATCTAAGGTAAAGAACTGAAGTTCATTTTAAATAATCTGGAATGAGGTTAAATTAGCGTAACTAATCAAGAACAACATTTGGTATGTGTTCAACACATTCACAATGCAGCTCTGAGTAATATAAAACATTATTTGAGGAAATAACATTTTAAAGAATGCTAAATTACAATCAGTAACATTTAGGACACTTGATCTTTAATTATTGTACTATACCAGAAATAATTAAGATTTGAACTGGTACCTTAATGTAGCGGGCGCTGTGAGAGGGCGAGGACTGGAAGTAATGTTGGGAGCGTACCTGATCACGTGGCCTGTAGATTGATAGCATTTTCTTAAGCTACACACAATACTATTAATCAACATTAATGTTCCCTATTAATGCTGTACTAACGGCTGTAGCACTATTGGATGTTGTGCCATTATGTATGGTTTTAAGTTATTTAATGTTTAATAAATAACTCTCGGTCTGTATTGTTTGGTGAATATCAGACCAAACAGTTGATATTATGACAATAGTTGAAAGGGTGATTGGCGCACTGGCATTATTTTAACAGGATACTCTGCACACATATAGAATAAATAGATGACCATTTCTCTTCAAGTTCTAGAATTTATTAATAGAAATAAATGAAGATCCAGAGAACACCACTACTATAGAATGCTGTTTATCTGAATTACTGTGTCTTTCGAACCATAAGGCACACCAGATTGTAAGGCGCACAAAATATTCTTGCCAAGTGTGTAAAATAACTCCGCTCCTCCACATACACAGCTCTCTCCTGAGAGAGAGCGCTATCCGTCTCTGTCGGGAGGAAAGAGTAGTTGGACTACAATGCCCAGTTTCTAACATAAGGCCAAAATAAACAGAACTTTTATATTTTAAAGAATAAAGAATACATTTTTTAAAGAATAAGTTCTTCTTAATAATCAATAACCTTTAGGAAACTTGATTTCTATTAATGTAACTATTTATCCGGTAAATAATTAAGACTTGAATTGGTAACTTGGGAAACTAGAGGGTGCTGTAAGAGGACGATCGACCGGAGGTGACGTGTCGGGCCACTTCCTGTGGCCATTGTTTACATTACCTAACGTTACACAAACACCATTAAATCTACATTAATCTTCCCTGTTAATGCTGTACTAACGTTCGTAGTTCTATCGAACGATGGTGCAGCAAACGAGGACAAGCATTATGTATAAAACAAACTGTAGTTATGTTTAACTAGGGCATTAGCAAGTTATTAGAGAGGCTTATTTCAAGTGATTTGATGTAATAAGCGGACCAGAAAAAAACAAACATACATGTCCCATCAGTGTTGAGAAACCCTTATGGAAATAAAATTATATGCTGATTAGTAATGTCTTGTCTATAGCTATACTTTGCCCCTGAATTTGCTCTTATTGTATTCTCTGAAGAATTGATAAAGAATAAAATAAAACAAACTATGTTTCCCCCTGTGGACCAGTGACGTGCATTCAGGGGAGGCAAGTGAGGCCAGGCCTCACTTGTCATCATGGAAAGAAAGAAAATATATAATGATAACATAATATAAATTGTGATTCACTCAGTCATTTGTAATAAGTATTTTTTTATCTAATTTCCTCATTTTTGATCATATTCTCTTTAAAATCACAGACTTTTCGCTATTTTTCATGTAAATCCTTGGTGCCGCTTGATAGCGAAGCCGGTGAGGCCGCAGCGAGCTTGGCCTCCCCTGGGATTGCGCAATCCCATGTTAACTGCGCTGACTTCCATTCTGTGAATGCATCTTCCTGTCTCTAGATCATAAATTCAATTGTTAAAACTGTTATGAACTGTTTTCCACAATTTAATGTATGTGGATTATGAATTGTGTTTTGGTCATCATACTGTGTGCAGGTAACATGTTTTCGTGTGCTGCTGGGCGATCATAAACAGCTGTTGCGGAAAGTGCCTCCGCTGTATGTGATGATAGCTCAGTTTGTGGTGTGTATGTTGAGTGGGCGAGTGAGATGAGCGGCAGCTGCCCACGGCCAGAGAGGGGGGGCGGCGCTGTGTGCGAAAATGCTGGGGGAGCGAAGAAGAGACGGTGGAATAGGATTTAGTTGTAGAATTTAGTTTTTTTTATTATTTATTATTATTATTATTATTATTATTATTATTATTATTATTATTATTTGCTGGTTTCCCTCATTGATTAATTTCGTAGTCTTCCAAAATTGTGCACTCCACACTCCAGATCAGTAGGTGGCGGAAATGCACCTTTTACGTTGGCCTGCCAATCCGCCATAAAACAACAACAGAAGAAGAAGAAGAAGAAGAAGAGACGGTGGCCGTTTCTCAATTCACGAGAACGCGAGTACGGACTCGCGTTCTCGTCAAGTCCGGTCTTGGCGAGAACACA
This sequence comes from Fundulus diaphanus, assembly GCA_037039145.1. NCBI lineage: Eukaryota > Metazoa > Chordata > Actinopteri > Cyprinodontiformes > Fundulidae > Fundulus > Fundulus diaphanus. The sequence goes on from CM073126.1 coordinate 54,956,496, forward strand.
GGAAGATCGGACTTGACAAGAACGCGAGCACGCAGCACCTATGGTGTATTGGAACAGAAGCGTACTTGTGACATCATGAGACGCACAGTTCTTTAGCATTTCTTTAACATTCAAAACTATTTATATACTACACCACAATAAATCTTATTGAATTTTTTTTTAAAACAGCATTTTTAATTTCTAAAAAGCCTCAAAATTATCTTGCCGCGGTGCATTCTGGGCAAGCGGTCAGCCTGAAGAACGCACAAGTCTGCTCTGATGCTTGCTCGATAAAGAGGGCGGGCGAGAACAACATCCGGGGAATTCGGCGCGAAAGCCATTCAGATTCGGCTTTTCCGGATCAATAGCTCATCTGCGGATGATTTATTCTACAAAACAGACACCTCTCTGTAACCACAACAAGGCAGACAGACAGTGAGCTACAACCGTAGTTTCCTTGAAACGAGTCTCCCACCGCGCTGGGAGAATAGACCCCTTGCAACCACATGACTCCGTTACCCAGAACCCCTTGCGTGGCGACCATACTGATTGGCATGCCATTTTCTACACAAGCGCGATATTCAAGAGCCGGGCGTACACTGTATGACTTTTTCCCCTTTTCGGGCCGATTCTTCAGCCGTGCGAGCATTTTTTAAATCGGGCCAAATTTCAGCTTGATCGTACAGGGGGGAGGAGGGGGGACTGGCTTCTCACGACTACCTCCCAATCAGGAATCGGACGGTCAGTGAAAATCAAACATGTTTGAAATTCAGTCGGCTGTTGTGAGGTTTTCATGAGCGCATCCTGCTGTTCAAGCAGAGCTACGAGGGAGCACCCTCCCCTCCTCTCCGTCCCCGCCAGGGGAGGGAGGTGAGCGGGCGTCCCTGAAGCGACCTCCGCCCGGCCCGCTCGCGGGGGGTTGGGACGGGCCAGCGCCATAGAGATGGAAAGAGTTGCGACACTCTTTGATGTCACCGCCAGGGCAGTCACGTGGTTCGTGTAAACCGCTATAGTTCCAAAACATACGCTGGCTGTCATGTTCTTCTATGGGACAGACAGCAGCGATTGCGTTATTTAATGGTAAATATATATATAAACATACACCCTACTACTTTTTCAGCTGTTATTGCATGATTACATATTTGTTAATGTCATTTTTCCATTTTGAGAGGCAGGGTGACAACAAAAAGCTGTATATTACTTAGATACGTCTTACATTTTTGGAGGGAAAAGCTTATGTTCATGTTCGTATGGACAGGAGAACAGGCTAGAACGGCTCTAACTTAACTTTTCTTTTCCATATCATTCATGTGATGACAGATGTCTCATGATTTTCATTTTATGGCAACTGGGCTGTATTATTGATTACCGTGATTTTGCCTATAAATTCCGATTCAGCCATTAGCTTACCTTCGTGGTAGCGTTAGGTCTGCCGTGGTCCATTCAGCATTCGCCTAGCAGCTAGCTTACTTCTGATAAGTGGTCACCCCCAGACCACAACGTGAAACATGATCATGTTAAGACTAATAATATAATTTTAAGATTAAGCCATTCACATATTATCAAAAGCGTTATGCTTATATGTTTGGGTCTATAGGTCTCTACATCTCTGGGTTAATGCACAGAGTAAGAGTAAGGTTAGCTGCAGAGAGAGTGATAGAGAACAGTGACAGGCAACACTCCCATTGGATTTCGTTGTTGCTTTTTGCTTTTTTGAGAAAGAACAGTCCATTCAGCATTTACACCCACTTTTTCTGATGAGGCAGGAGTTGGCCACACAACAATGATAATTTTAATACTAAGCCATGCACAAAGAATGAAATATATTAAATAATAACAACTCATTAAGCTTGGATGAATGATTCAAATATTGTTTAATAAAAAATACTGAGTGAGACAACAAGATGTGTGTGTGTGTGTATCTAATTGGAAAAACGAGAACAAAGTGAAGGAACAGGGAGGAATATTATAAATACATTTAAAAAAAATCCTCCACATACATCAGGCTTCAGAGTGCATCAGGGCTGAAAGGAAGGACAACATTAATAATAAAGGTACCTGGCATAAGATAAAAATGAACAGTGCGGAACAAAAAAAATGGGAACAAGCATGAATAATATCAACAAACATACGTACAGTATGTGTGAACAAGAACAACAAATGTGTAAACAGGCGTTAAGAACAGGTATCGTAACCATTTTTTTTTGGGGGGGGGGGGCGCTCCACTGAAACCTGTGATGGCCACAACAACGATACTGCTGGTCCAGCAAGATCTGTTGAGACAGGGGCACAAATATGTTCATTCAAGCCAGTTCATTCTGGACTGCCTACAAAAATTCTTTTTCTTGCATACGTCAGAGGAACTCAGTCCCGACACCTGTGGAGTTCCACTATGCACTATGGGCTGTCACTGTAGGGCAGTTCCTCTCGACAACGCATACTGGCAGTTACCTGGATGATGCATCAGATCACTTGGCGGACTTCTTGGACAACAAGAACAGCAACTGCAGTGCTTCTGAGGTTGTGAGAGTGGAGCAGCTGGTAGACCCATCACCACCTGACCTCACAAAGACCGAGTCTTGTGTCCTCTACCACCTGGCAGGATACATATCGAAGAGGGTCATCAGCTTCTCGCTCTGTGAGGAATGCCAATGTGCACTGGTTGAAAAAGTAACCAACACAACAAGTGAGAAAGCTGTTTTACTACAGTTAAAGGAATTTAAAAGGGGTGCATTATACCGGCCATCCGATGAGCTGTTCACTCTCCTGCAGCACGTGGAGCAGCTCTTCCATTCCAAGACGAGTGATTCCCTTATGGAATCCTCCAACGTAGTGGAACAGCTGGAAAGAGAGGCCATGAGTCTGGACAGCAACCTTCCCTCATGCCATGAGCTGAAAAAAAAATCCTTTCAACATACATCAGGCTGAGGTTAAGGATTCACTCAAAGTGCATCGGAGCTGAGAGGAAGGCAAACAGCCGTAATAAGGGGTACCTTGGCAGCAAGAGTCAGACCAAGAAGGCGATTTCCACACAGCAGACCTCCTCACCTAAGGTCATACCATCTAGGCCACCGCTGAACACCTTACTGGTTGCCATGGATGTACTCGGCCACTCCATTCCCGGCACACCGTCCGCAGTCTCCACAGCCTCCAGTCTCCTCTTATTCCAGCAGTCAGCAGTCGCCACCAGCAGCCACTACCTGCAGACACCACCAGCAGCCATGGCCAGCACCAGCCAGCACCAGCCGCCACCAGCTGCCAGCACCAGCAGAGGCCAACATTATCAGCAGCCGCCACCAGTAGCAGCCGCCATCACCATCCTTCGCCAACATCAGCCAGCTCAAGCAGTCATCGCCTCCAGCAGCAGCCACCTGCAGCAGCAGTGTTTGGGGAACAAATTAGTCACACTACTGTCTGAGTAATAAACATTTTAAAGCTCATTATGGCTTATGATATTTTTTTGTGTGGAATAATTTGTATTCCTACATGCAATCCAACTAAACAGCCCTTTCAAAGGTGCAATTAAACAAACCTTATTTCTACTAGCATCAGATACACAGTACTCAGCTGACTGGCTAACACCGCCAGGTTCAGCATATACAACCTAAAAAAACGTCCTGGTCAACCTTGATGATCCTAGTAATCTAACATCAATAAGTTACTTAATAAAAGATGTCAGAGATTCACTAATGAACTTCGTAATTTCTGGTGTAGCGATACCTTCTTCACAGCTGGCAAAATTGAGATAAAAGTAGCAGGCAATGACTGAAAATCGGTTGTCTACCAAGTTAAGAATATATTTATAAATTGCACTGTGCACATACAAATAAATAAGCATATGCACCATAATGGGCCTATTTATATAATATACAGAGTTGACAATTCAAAAGAGGTAGCTATTTAATCAACTTACGCCTGGATATAACATTAGTGCTACCTTTACAGAGGGCGAAGTCAAGCTAACAAACTAGCAGGCAATCGGTGGTCTACCAAGATAAAACATATATATAATTACGCTGTGTACATACAAATAAAGATCAGTATATGCATCATAAAGGACCTCTGATAAAATATAGACAGTTGACAGTTCAAAATAGGTAGCTATTTAATCAATTTACCCCTGGATATAACGTTACCTTCACAGAAGGCAAGTCAAGCTAACAAACTAGCAGGCAATCGGTCGTCTACCAAGATAAAAAATATATATATAATTACGCTGTGTACATACAACAAAAGATCAGTATAAGCATCATAAATTGCCTATGATACAATATAGACAGTTGACAATTCAAAACAGGTAGCTATTTAATCAACTTACCTCAGAAGTTACTGACAGTCAGCAATGGAAGTGAATGATGTCCAATGCCATAGAATGGCTTTTTGGAACTATGCGAGGCTGCATACCCCGGAAGTAGGCGGCAAAATGCGTACAACGGAGTCCAATGGGAGTGTCGCGACTCTTTTTCTCTCTATGGCTCTGATTGGACCCAATGCAGAGCTTGCTGCTCCGCAGATGCTTAGGGACCGTCTGCAAGTTGCAACCCCAGAAACACAATCATAGAGAAATATTCAACAGCGTCACCAAGGAGAGGTGGATTATTATCAAATTCATTTCATATGTATCTGATCTAATGTATATCATACCACATTTATTGGATTTGAAAATAATAAATTTTTTGAGGAATTTCCCAAAGCCTAAATGGCAAATGGCACCTCTATTTTATTATTATGATAAGTACAACATGAGCAATGACTACACCATAGATCATTGTAGTGCCACCAAACATGTAGAATACACAGATAACATCATCTAGTTCATACTATAACTCTTACTTTGGAAAGATGGGCCATAGATATTTCAAATATTCTCCATGTAACATTAGGGGCAGAAACTATTATACATCCATCCATCCATTTTCTGACCCGCTTATTCCCTCATGGGGTCGCTGATGCCTATCTCCAGCGATCACTGGACAGGTCGCCAGTCTGTCGCAGATAAAGTATTATCATCATTCACAAAGTAACTTTTATAAGTTGTAGGGTGACAAAAATCACATCCACATCATATCAGATTTATTTACATACCAAAACTTGGTTTGTGACTTTTGACTCTCAATTCTGAGGAATAATTTCACATAAAAAAAAATAATACAAATCTTTCTCCATCGTTTTTATTAGCAGTACTCAGTTTGAACTGCAGGAATCTCTAAGCCAACACTCTTGCCCTGGAAACCCTTTTCAGCATTTTTTTCTTTACAGGTATAATATTAATTAAAAGTACACTTGGAATTTAAAAACATGACATTTTCATGTGTTGTCATTGATTTTTACTTTATTTCAAAGATGTTTGAGCTTTGGTTAGTTATTTAATTAATTTGATTAAATGTGCTGGTATTGACTTTTTACCTCATGGTCACTGCCTTGCAACCACACCACCAGACACAATCAGACCAATTAGATGCTTAGTATAATGAAGTCCCAGCCAATCATGATTAGCCATCAATTAAGGTCAGTAGAGCAATAATCTTTTTACAGTTTAGCGAAAAGAGAGATTACGAGGAAGTTGAAATATGAACAGAATTTCCACAATAAGTCAAACCATTTTTCTTTTCCGTGTCATTTTGATAGTTGTAATGAATGAGAAATGTTTACATGCCAGATTAAATTCAGTTTCGATTGTGAGCTGAAGCTTGTGACCGGATTCAATGCTACATTAATTTACCCTCTCTTTAGCTACATATGTAACTGTTGGCCATATTAGATATTTTAAATTTAGACTTTAACAAGCTCTTTTTCATTTCACTTGTATTAGGTAAAATTTGGATATTAATTTTAGTAATATATATTTAGTAAAATATTTAAGTACATTATAACTTTAAAAAAATCTATAAAAAAAATTAGTTTAGCACATTTTCCCAAAGTAAGAGTTGTAGTATGAACTAGATGAGGTTATCTATGTATTCTACAAGTTTGGTCGGACTACAATGATCTATGGTGTAGTCATTGCTCATGTTGTACTTATCATAATAATAAAATAGAGGTGACATTTGGCATTTAGGCTTTGGGAAATTCCTCAAAAAATGTATTATTTTCAAATCCAATAAATGTGGTATGATATACATGAGATCAGATACATATGAAATGAATTTGATAATAATCCACCTCTCTTTGGTGGCGCTGTTGAATATTTCTCTCTGATTATGTTTCTGGGGTTGCAACTTGCAGACGGTCCCTAAGCAGTTGCGGCGCAGCGAGTTCTGCATTGGGTCCAGTGTAAGTCTCCCAGCGCGGTGGGAGACTCGTTTCGAGGAAACTACGGTTGTAGCTCACTGCCTAGTTGTGGATACAGAGAGGTGTCTCTTTTGTAGAATAAATCATCCGCAGATGAGCTATTGATCCGGAAAAGCCGAATCTGAATGGCTTTCTAACTTCACTGAAGTCGCAAACCAGGTGTTTCCGGGTCACGTAAACTGCGCCGAGTAAATATTAAAATCAAATTTTGCTTTGCTGTCCGTTTTTCCATTTTGTTTTTTTGATCTGAGCTTATAATTGAAATATGAAAAACCAATTCGTTTTTCGTTTTTGGTTTAACCATAAGAATCAAAAAACAAAATAACCAGTCCATTTTTTATTTTTTTATTTTTGATTTGCAATTGAAAATGGAAAGAACGAAAGATACACGGATTGGCGCGTTCTCGGTTTGGCGTTCTCGGCAATCGGAACAGTGCTCGGGCTGAGGCTGATGACGTGTCACGAGCACACGAGAACGCTCAAGAACGCATATTGAGAAACGGCCGGTGTGTAGCGGACGACCGGTGCAGCGGTTAAGAAAACGTTTGTGCAGTTGTCGACTGTTGGCTGGCCCTATTAAAAAGTTGACTTCCCACCATATTCGTGCCACCGCTTGGTTCATGTGCAAGACGTATGACGGAGTTAACCACGAAGTAAAGTCCACTACGGCCCTGTAGGAAAAACTCCCCTGTGTCCTCTGACCACGGTCAGAAGACTGAGCAGGAACGGTTAACACTGGCGACCACGAAGGGACCTCTTCGCCTTGCTGGACGAGTGGTGAGTTTGGAGTAAGAGAGAAAGTAGCAGCTAGCAATAAAGCCGAGAGACTGCATTAGCCCATTGCTGAACGACCACAAGATGGACGCTGCCGCTCGCCAGCCCCCTAAAAACTATGGGCTTGAAACAGATTATTCCAACCCGTTTATGACATTGGATATGTCTTCCGAGGGTGCCGAGTGTAGAAAGGCTACTGAAGATGCGACGGTGGGGAAATGTGAACATTTCAACCCTTTTCTCTGTGATGAACGATGTTTTGGCTCGCATGCTAAAGGAGGGGACTTGTTTGCACCGCGCTACGGCTCCGCTCAGCCACAGTTTAGCTCTACAAACCCATTCGTTGCTGCTGAATGTCAAAGTTATGCCCATTGAGGGAATGCAGTCGACGGGACGCATTACTAAACAGCCCCCGCGTTTCAAATGAAAAGTAATTACACGGACTCCAACCCGTTCGCCCCAGCTGATGTACGAAGCTTTGTGCACAGCACGCTGGCCCCTTTTAACCCTGTGGTATTTCCCGCAGTGCAATGTACCCCCAAACTGGATGGAACGATAACCTATAAGCAAACCCCTGCACAGCTCCAGCCCCGCTTAAAAGCTGATAAAACCCGTTTCGTGTTGCGGCAACCCTTGTCCGACAGTGAGGAGGATGGAGATCCTAGAGAGAGGGTCCCCACTTTACGGCCGGGCCAATACGACGGTACCACACCATGGAAAGAATTTCTGCAAAGGTTCGAAAGCTGCGCCGAAGCGAACCACTGGTCTGAAAAGACAATGACAGTGCAGCTGAAATTCTGCCTGGTTGGCGCAGCGGGGGCCATTGTCCACAGAAATCCTTGCTCTTCCAAGTGGGATTACCGCCTGGTGGACGAACTGGAAATTGCATACGGTCCATCCTCTGATCATGCCGCTGCGGTGGCAGTAGAACTGAGGCAGCGAGTACGGAAACACGAATAGGCCCTGCATACATTCAGAGATGATATTTATGGGAATGTGGCGGTGGCTTATGGTGACAGGGCTGAAGTCAAGCAGGACTCTATCGCTGTCGAAGTTTTCACAAATGGTCTGGGTGATGCAGAAATAGTCCAGAAATTATTAGAGCAACGACCATCCACACTTGCCCGTGCATATGAAATAGCTCATACCCATGAAACCACGAGAAGGGCTGCAGCTTATGTCGCCGGTGCCATGCAGCCAGGAACCCGCAACATGGTGGAATGACGGCCTCGAACTGCTGTAGTTGGAGCCAATGACGAACATGAAAGTGTTATTAAAACTACACCTGTGACAAGTTCTTCACCAAATCGGGTTGCCACACACACACACCCTCAGCCTTTAATAACCGCAAAAATTTTACAAAAGGGAAGGTTCGCTGCCATAACTGTCAAGGTTGGGGTCATATCCAGAAGCAGTGCCCCTCTCCCCACAAGACCACCAAGGGTTTGATATCTGGCGGTTCCCCCTGTGACACCCAAGAATCCACTGTGCTCCACCCGAAAAGCCAAAGCCAGGAAATGAGTATCCACATGCGAATCTATGAAGTGGAGGTGTGCGCTCTGTTGGACAATTGGGCGCGGAGAAATGTGCTACCGTTTCGCTGTTATAATTCCATCCATCCTGATGTGAGACCTCAGCTGTGTCCATCAATTGTTGAGACTTTACTGGGGGTGGGACCTGTAGATGTGCCAGTGCTGGGTGAGGCCCAGATACCTGTCAGCATCAACAACCGTCAGGTGGATGTGGATTTTCTTGTAGCAGATATAGCAAGGTTAGAAGTACTGCTGGGCCATACTTTCCTCGCACAAGCTGAAGCCCGTCTTGATTTCGGCAGACACCGCATTATCCTGTTTGGTGAAGAAGTGCCCCACTACCAACCTGATTCTAACCTGAAGTCGCATGTCGATATTTTCACCATCACGGTGAAAATATCTAGAACCGTGATGGTGGAACCAGGACAGGAGTATGTTGTGAGGGGTAGCGTGCATCTAAGTGAGACAGCCCGCAGTGACATGATACTTAGGCCTACTAAAGGTTTTATTGAGAAGCACAAAGCACTCCTTGCTAGAGTCTTAGTTCATCCCCAGACGTCCAAAACGGTCCCTCTTCGCCTCTTTAATCTGGGCAATAACGCTGTGACCATTAAAGAAGGATCCCTGGTTGGTCTCCTCCAGCCAGCTGAAGCCCTGCAGCCTCCCTGTGCCTCGCCAGCCACAGACTCGCCAGCCAGCGTTCCAGTGGTCCCTCTGCACCTAGAGGAGCTTTATGCTCAGAGCTCTAAAAACCTCAATGACGGTGAGTGTCTCCAACTTAAACGGTTGTTTTCTACTTATGGACATGTGTTCTCCACAGGGCCTGCTGACCTGGGCCGGACCGATCTCATCCAGCACGATGTTGTACTTCGTCCAGGTGCCCCGATAAAACAACCTCCACGTAGAATGGCGAAAGAGAAGCAGCAATTCGCCGACCGGCAGATACACGACAGCCTGCAGAACGGTCTCACCCAACGCAGCCACAGCAGCTGGGCCTCGCCCATAATTATGGTACGCAAGAAGGATGGGACATACCGGCTCTGCATTGATTACAGGGCTCTCAATGAGCGAACCGTACCGGACGCTTATCCCCTGCCCCGTATCCAGGATACACTGGATACACTGTCTACTGCCAGATGGTTCAGCACGTTGGACCTTACCTCGGGTTACTGGCAGGTGGAGTTGACGCCAAGAGCACGCAAAGCCACAGCATTCTGCGCCAGGACCGGTCTCTTTGAGTGGAATGTCATGCCGTTTGGGTTATGTAATGCCCCTGCGACGTTCCAGCGGCTGATGGACCGCGTTTTGGCTGGCATGCAGTGGGAGACCTGTTTGGTCTACCTGGATGACATCATCGTGCTGGCGAGGGATGTGTCGGAGATGCTGCAGCGGCTGGGCCTGGTGTTTTATAGACTGCAACAAGCTAACCTGAAACTAAAACCTGCCAAATGCTGCCTTTTCCGTCGGGAGGTGGCCTACCTAGGTCACATAGTGTCCCACACCGTCATCCATCCAGGAGATCAGACGATTCATCGGTTTGGCCTCATACTATCACAGATTCGTGAAGGACTTTGCATCCATTGCTGAACCTCTTCATAACCTAACTAAGAAAAATGCTCGCTTCCAGTGGCATGCTGAGCACCAGGCTGCTTTCAACAAGTTAAAGTGTCTCCTCACCTGAGCCCCCATTCTTGGCTATCCCATGGACTGCGGTGAAATGATACTCGACACTGATGCAAGTGACACCGGCATTGGTGCTGTACTGTCGCAAATCCAGGGGGGTGTGGAAAGGGTGTTGGCTTATGGCAGTCGCAAGTTGCCAAAGCCGGAACAAAACTACTGCACAACAAGACGTGAGAGTGCCAGACGGACAGTTGGCTCGATGGCTGGAGAAACTGGCTGAATACGACTTTGAGATTATCCACCGTCCGGGTCGACAGCACATGAATGCCGACAGCCTCTCCAGGAGACCCTGCCAGCAGTCCTGCCCATGTAAAGTGCAGGACCCCTTGACACCACCCACAACCATCAACCATCGAGCTGTCCAGTGCGATTTGAACTCTAACATCAGCTCCATGTTGCTGAGTTCAGTGGGGGTGGAGGACCAACCTTCCACCACAGAGGTTTGTCCAGTGGGGGTAAGTCAAAACACCCTTACAACAGATACCGAGACTTTAGACCAAAACATTTCCACTGATACAGACAGAATGCATGCCAATGTTCAAACTGATGGATGCACTGTGAAATTGACTGAGAAAATATATGTGGCTGAGACTGTTGACACAGCTTCTTTGTTTCATGGCTGGACAATGGAGGAGCTGAGCCAGGCCCAGGATGCTGATGTGGACATTGCACCCATACGCAGCTGGATGAAGGCCGATGACAAACTCCCCCCGTGGTCTGTGGTTTCGCCATGCAGCCCGGCCACTAAGACGTACTGGACTCAATGGAAATGACTCTTCTTCAGGGATGGAGTTCTGTTCCGTCGGTTCTATTGCCGACATCCAATTCTACCCACAGATTGTGCTGCCACGTAAACTACAACTCGACGTGATAAGATAGATGCATGAGGGGCCAGTGGGTGGCCATTTTGGCGTAGAGCGGACCCTGACCAGATTAAGAACCCGATACTACTGGTACCACATGAGGGAGGATGTTGCCCTCTGGTGTAAGACCTGTACCAGCTGTGCGTCAAGGGCTCGACCCCAGAAGACACCGCAAGCCCCTATGGGAACAGTCCAGGTAAGAGCTCCTATGGAGCGCATTGCGTTGGACATTATGGGACCACTAAATGAGACGGAGCGTGGAAACCGCTATGTGCTTGTGATTACTTCACAAAGTGGACTGAAGCATTTCCTATTCCGAACTAGCGAGCTGTGACCATTGCCGGTATCGTTGCTAGTGAGTGGGTGTGCCGCTATGGAATACCTCAAGCGCTACACAGCGACCAGGGACGCAATTTTGAGTCTGAGGTGTTCCAAGGGATGTGCAGTTTGTTTCGGATAGACAAGCCTCACACAACACCATTCAGGCCGCAGTCAGACGGTCAGGTCGAGCGTTTCAACGCCACCCTCCAAAAGATCCTGGCTACCACAGCAGCACGCTGCCATTGGGATTGGGACCTAATGATTCCTTATGCTGTTATGGCGTACAGGTCAACCAAATATAGTGCTACAGGTTTCTCTCCAAACTTTATGATGATAGGCCGAGAAGTAAGTGAACCAGTGGACCTCGTCGCAGGTTTACCCCCTGATCCGGAACACCAACCCACTGCTCCAGAGTATGTGCAGCAGATGCGGGAACGGTTGGAGTTGGCCCACCAAATCGCTAGAGGAGCCCTGGGGGACTCGGTCACACGTGCAAAGAGACAGTACGACAAAAACTGCTGCCACACACAACACAGAGTTGGAGACCCTGTGTGGTATGTCATTAAAGGAACACGTCATGTCAAGAATAAAGTCAAAAAGTTCCTCCCAGCATATGAAGGCCCATTCTTCGTCCTAGGCCAACTGGATGACCTAGTTTACTGGATACAAAAAAAACCTAGGTCCAAGGTGAAAGTCGTCCACCATGATCAGCTAAAGCATTACCGCAGCCGGGAGCCTCTGGACAACGGATGGGCCCTGGATCAGAGTCGACACTGGGAACCAACCGAGGTTCACCACCAGCCTTAGAAGGGGACTCTGCAGACTGTGACCTGGATTTACAGGGTTTGTTCTCTGATGCAACCAGTGGAGGCGCTGACTGTTCCCTGTTGCCTACCTCAACTGCAAAGGATCCCAGTCCGGGTGTGTTTGTCCCATCCTCCCCTTCCCATGTCAACCCTGAGGATGGTGGGGGTGTAGTGGGATATTCACCTCCTCTGGGTCCGCCGTTTCGACGATCTAGGCGCCGGCGTAGAGCACCAGACCGGTACGGCTCATGGACACTTCCAAGTAAGACCATGGACTCAGTTTCAGGTTCCAGGAGTTGGTTAAAACTGTTCAAACTGACCACCTGTATCTGTTTTCTTTATTACTGTTCAGTTGTCCGTACTGCAGAGAAAATTTAGCTGCAGAGCAAATGATTTGTTTCACGGGCATGTGTTGCTGTTTGTTTTTCATATCTGATGGGGTTCAGTTAGTGTCCTACCTTGTCGTCCTAGATGTCGCTGAGTAGTTTCTCTCCCCCTCTATTGCATGTAAAGCTTAATTTGGCACATGCGGTTCACCTTGAATGGGTTAAAGACATCACTGAGATATGTGGTTTGATGCTACACTCCACCTATATGTAAGAACGATTGTCACAGTTTTTTTTCTCTTGTTAGCGATAGGGACTGTGTAACAGTTTTATGCGCCGTAATGCTGGAGTGGAATTATTACTTGATTGCCATCCAGAGTGGGGGTAGTGTTGCGGAAAGTGCCTCCGCTGTATGTGATGATAGCTCAGTTTGTGGTGTGTATGTTGAGTGGGCGAGTGAGATGAGCGGCAGCTGCCCACGGCCAGAGAGGGGGGGGGGGGGGGGGGGCGCTGTGTGCTGCATGAACAAAAATGCTGGTGAAGCGAAGAAGAGACGGTGTGTAGCGGACGACCGGTGCAGCGGTTAAGAAAAAGTTTGTGCAGTTGTCGACTGTTGGCTGGCCCTATTAAAAAGTTGACTTCCCACCATATTCGTGCCACCGCTTGGTTCATGTGCAAGACGTATGATGGAGTAAACCCCGAAGTAAAGTCCACTTCGGCCCTGGAGGAAGAACTCCCCTGTGTCCTCTGACCACGGTCAGAAGACTGAGCAGGAACGGTTAACACAGCAATGAACGGGTTGTAGGTGAGGCCGGCAGTTCCTTGGCCTCTAGGCAGGGGGCGCTCAAGGGGCACCACTCCTGATCTATTAACTGTAGAGTGACAGCAAGTTATGGATGTATTATTAGCGAGTTATGCTAAACAAGTAAAGCACTAAAAAGACTCAAAACATACAGCCGGAACGGGACTGATCAAGGAATGCTTTCCTCCCTGGCAGTGATCTCCATTGAAACTGAGAGACTTTTAAAATTGAAGAAAGATAAAGAGAACTTTTACTGGAAAATTACCGATATTTTTGTGCAGAAAGAGCGCCGCATCGACTTCATTTATAAGTAGAGGTAAGACAGCGATAATTATTCATGTTTTGTTTTCGTAATGAAATGTGCGTAATGTGGGTTATAATTTTTGAATGTGTTACAAATGCAGAAATCCATCATAACTCATAAACTGTTACCAATCAAATGACAAATAATTTAGTTTTATTTTTTTTCAATGTCTCTTGGTGATTTGATTTGGCTCAATCAGTCTCCTTCAGCACTTTGCAATGAGTCTACTCTGTAGAGTGTATATATCTGTAAATCTAACTCTGATGACGTCAGTGCCTCACCAGCTATGAACCCTACCGCACGTCACTGCTGTGGACCAATGTGTATTTTACATGTTTTTCAGTGAGAATGGGTTGCCCTGTTTGTGTGTTGGTTGCTTAACAGTTCAGTTCAATTAAATGTTATTTATATAGCACCACAACACATGTCATCTCAAGGTACTTTGCAAAGTACTTTGAAATTCAATCATATCATCCAGATAGATTGTTCAAAACGTTTCCTCTTTAAGGAAACCCAGAAGATTGCATCGAGTCTTGACAAGCAGCATTCACTCCTCATGAAAGAGCGTAGAACCACCGTGGACAGTCCTCTGCATTGTTAAAGGCTTTGCAGAAATCTCTCATACCGAGCATGCATAAAGGGACAGTGGAGAGAAAAACTCCCCTTTAACAGGGAGGAAAACCTCCAACCGAACCAGTCACCAGTGTGAGTGGCCATCTGCCACGACCGACTGTGGGTTAGAGCAGAAACACAAAAAAGCACAGAAGCACACATTGATCCAGCACCAGGTGTACCCACTATGAAGAGAAAAAATAAAGTTGACAGGGTGTCTGTCTCATGGACCAAAACTGGGAGTTGGTTCCACAGGAGAGGAGCCTGATAACTAAAAGATCTGCCTCGCATTCTACTTTTAGAGACTCTAGGAACCACCAGTAGACCTGCAGTGTAACACGTTGAGTTAAATCAAAATTTCTAAGTGTTTCACGTTTCAATCCAAAGTGCTCCCACACTACAGCTGTCATGTTCGGCTTTGAAACCAATTCCATCTGTTTTTACAAATCTCAACTAGTGTTTCTCTGGCTTTCCACTCTTCACGGAGTTGAAAGTTGAAATATTCAAGTTAAACAGTAGAAAAACAACGAAGAAACACTAGCCTATTTAAGAACGATATTAGATAATATGCATTATGCATGATGGTACAGCAGCATCTCCAAACCTTTCATAGTCGAGCGTACCTATTGCCAAGATTTCTTGTGACAAATTCCTACACATTCCCACACTTTCTGCCATTGGACGAAGCGGAGGAATGGAATATTGCACCTAGTTGAGCACCTAGAGCCGTTTGTTTTCCAGCAGGCACCTGTCAGTGCGACACAGAGAGCCACTGTGACATATAAAACAGTTCGATGTGAAGACTTCTTCCCGCCAAGCAGTTTATAGCGTAACTCTGCGTACACGTATGTGGTCTTAAAAATTGAGCTCTGCGTGTAACGCTCCACACGTAGTCCGCATCGAGGAATGCACGGACACTGCTTGGACGTCCATGGACTCATGTCCATGCAAGTATATGAGAGCCTTAACTAACAAATAATGATGCTTCCATGTGGAAGTAAACAATAGATAATGTTTACAGTTTTGGTAATAGAGGGCTTGCATGTGATGTCACTGCCAGCAGGCTGCCCATTGTTTTGCCATTCAGTTATTGTCACATTCAGTCTAGCCTATTGGGGTGTGACGTAGTTGTAATCCTCCTGTATCAGTTTTTGCTGCTTGCATTTAAAGGTATACTATGCAACCGGGGTTGATTTTCCAGCGAGGCGCCCCCCAGAGGGCGAAAGTAAAAGTGCACTGTCGTAAATATGCTCAGCTGTTGTCCTGGCTTCTCCGGCAAGCCAGGCGTGGTTGTTTTGAGCTTAGCAGACAGGCGAACGCAATGAATCACCATCCTGCTGTTCAAGCAGAGCTACGAGGGAGCGCCCTCCCCTCCTCTCTGTCCCCGCCAGTGGAGTGAGGGGAGCGGGCGTCCCGAAACGACCTCCGCCTGGCCCGGGACCCGCTCGGCCCGGACATCGGCTCGCGGGGGGTTGGGTAGGGCGAGGGTCCCGGTCCGCGCGACGCGCTGGCCGTCTGTTTCCGTATGCCGCGCGGCCGCCGGGGTGTCTCGTCTTTCCTCTCTCCCCTCCGTTCCCCCCGACGCCCGGTGCCTCCCGAGCCGCGTCCGAGCGTCGCGCGGTACAGTTTGAGAACACAGATGAGCGGTGGCCGTTTAAACTCCGCGGTTCCGTTGCACAGTTTGGAAACACAGATCAGCAAACAGATGAGCGGTGGCCGTTTAAACCCCGCGGTTCCGTTGCACAGTTTGGAAACACAGATCAGCAAACAGATGAGCGGTGGCCGTTTAAACCCCGCGGTTCCGTTGCACAGTTTGGAAACACAGATCAGCAAACAGATGAGCGGTGGCCGTTTAAACCCCGCGGTTCCGTTGCACAGTTTGGAAACACAGATCAGCAAACAGATGAGCGGTGAACTTTTAAACTCCGCGGTTCCGTCGCAGTTTGAGATGTATATAAGTACCACGACTGAAAAACTCGTACAGTGTATGCCCGGCTTTAACACAGTGAAAGTATGAACATGCACAGAGAGAGAGAGTAACCATTCCAATGTTACTTACAATCGCATCAGCAGAAACGCGAGGTCCGCGTCAGCCTTGCAGCCTTATTTTTCTTTTAGCTCTCGCCATTCGGAAAAAGCTTTCCCGATGTTCACCCGTGTAGGACTCTTCTCTCTTTCCACAGCCCTTTTCCTCTTTCTTGCCTGCTCCAACATGGGCTTTCGCTGTTTTATCGCCGGTTCCGCCATGATAACTGCACAGATATCGCCACTGCGCTAGCACCGAACATGCCTTTCACTGGGGGCGTGTAGCAGTTCTCGCCGTAAAGCAAGACCGACTCTCGCGATCTTGCATGAGATTCTGAGCCTGTGGGCGCGGGCCGAGGGCTCCTGCAGTTGCAAGTGCGGTATTTCCCCCACAGACCACCAGGGCGGCCAAGAAAACCTTTGTTCAACCTGAAATGACTCATTTAATCATCCAAAACGGTATGAAACACATTAATTAACTGAAAAATGTTGCATAGTGTGCCTTTAAGTTCATTAATGTATCTTAAAAACCATCCTATTAAGTCTCTTTGACATGTGGGTGGTTAATAAATATAAAATTATAGTAATGTTTTGTTTTCTATGTGTTTTTTCACATCAATGTTCAAAAATAAGATTGAATTGGGAACAACATGTAACACGACGCTGCTGCATCCACACAGAGACAGCCTCTCACAGCAGGGTGCCCTGCTATGAAGCCAGGCTACACCTCACTTATCTTCCTTCTTGCCTGTGGACTCTCAAGGAGAGGGTCCACGCTGGGGAGACCAGCTACCCATGCGTGCTGCATGGACTCAAAGACTCACAAGCATCTGCAGGGTCGACCAAGCTAAGTAAAATGTGCTTTCTGTGAAACTCATTTCTCGCTGTTTCGTTGGAACAGCAAAGGGGGGAATTCTCTTCGTCCAGACGACCTGACTGGGCCCAGAGAACTACAGGCTGGATTGAAGCTAAGTCTGCAGTCTAACTTCTGCGTAACCTCTGCAGGAAAACTGACTCGAGACGGCGCGGAGCGGTCTCCTTTCCTCACCAGGCCAAGTGAGACGAGGGGCTGATCTGGAGTCGCCCGCTGCAGGGCTGAGTTTCACATGCCGGGGATCCGACTACGACCTGGATAAAGCCGGCTCCAACCACCACGTTTCGGCTAGCCCATAGCCGCATGCCCGCTGTTTTCCCTTGGATGCCCAAAGTGAACCGAACTGACACAGAGGCACTGACAGGTTTGGCAGAGAAATAAACAGGGAAAGTTAAATAGTTTATTTAGAAGGTTTACTTAATGCATTTTTGACGGTGCTTTTGAAACACGTGGAGCTTATAGGATAGCTCCTACTAGCTTCTTCGAACCATGCCATTGCTGATGGTTTGTTTTTATGGTTATAACAAATGTTATCTCCATAAGGGTTTTTTGATGGGATATTGATGTTTTTTTTTATCCGCTCCTCTCATTGTGACTAAAATAAAGCCGAGGCTTTTTAAAATTAGCACCGAATGTCCGCTAGCCTAATGCTATTAGCTTCTGGTAACATTGGCCCTTTTTGGATACGCAACTACACTTCGTTTCAAACATACATCGTTCGATAGTGCTATGAGCATTATTACCGCATTAATATGGAATATTTATAGACCTGGGGTCCGTTCTTCGTACGTCGCTTAAAACATCCGAGATCAAATGACACATCCAAGATGATTTCATCCGGCTAATCATGATCCGGCTAATTGGGTTCTTCGAACACACCTGTTGTTTAGGATTAGTATCGCTGGATTGAGTTATCTGAGACAACTGCGCGTTCATGCGTTTGTTTAAAAGGGGAAATGTATCGATAGTAGAAACATTGATCAGCAACGCTGCTATTGGCTGTTCAGCATGGCCAAAGAACGCCCACAGTTTTTCTCCCAAGCAGAACACGAGCTTGGAAGGTTATGCCGAATTTGAGTCATTAATTAAAACACCTCAAAATCTGTTAAAGCCAGGAGAGAGGGCTGGCAAAAAGCAGCAGACAAATTAATGCGTAAATACTGTCCATGGTAGATGTTTCTATCACTTTCTACAGTATGAATTTTTGCATTTTAATAATCTCATATTTACTTTGTTCTTTTATGTCAGAGCCTCCACAGGACCCACTAGAACATGGGGACAAGTAAAAGTGAAATACAAGAATATTCTACAAAATGGTAGCCTTTAATTATTATACTTTATTTTAAAAAAGCACTTGTTATGTCAAGAGATCCAAATTTCAGTGTCATTCCTTAGACACGGGAAGTAAAGGACATGTGCAAACTGGGAATTTTAACAAAAAAAAATCTTTATCCATAAAAAATGAAAATTTTCCTTTTCCAAGTCATCCACAGTTTACACGGCAAAACTGTATTGCTCCGTGGCTAGATAATCCATCCATAGTTTTTTCTAATCCAATATACGGCTCGACAGGAAGCAAGCCTTTCAAAGTAAACTAAACTTCACAATAAAATGGCCCGAACAAATCTTTTTACTGAATAGGATAAAAATAAAAAGCAAACCATCATACAAATAACTTAAATATTTTAGATTTATGGCTCCAACACCACTTTTTCCTCTTTAAAAGACACTGTTAAATGATGTGTTTGTCTGTTTATAACAGCCACCAAGAAAATCTCTCTACTTTCGCGCTGCGCTCAAGGATCCTGTCTATTGCGCAATACGCGATTAATTCGAAAAACTCTGAAATTATTCTTGCACCTTCCGCAAAAGGGTTGCAGTCGTAAAAATGGACATGGCTACGGCAGACTTCCCTATCTCCTCCGCTTATACAGCCGTGATCTAATCTTGTTTACATGAAATAAGCCTGCTCTCGAGCAGGCTTAAGCTGGCGCACATGTTGCTATGACAACAAGTGCAGGATGTCTTTCGAAGAACCAAACGATCCAAGATCATGCCAAATCGTCAACAATGAAATCCTGCTAACTGAGTTAGCGACGTACGAAGAACGGACCCCAGTTCATTGTTATTGTTTTGATCCGGGTTTTTCGCGCATGCCCGCCGGACTGGTAGGCAAAAGGCGAACACAATGGCGGATGCAAACAAAAGAAACGACGAGTTCGACGTATTTTTCTTCTTTAGATAACGCACCACAAGATAGTTTTAAGAGTAAGTTGATGGTTGATGGTATCAGATTGCCAGATCCATACAGCAAAAGCCTGAAGGGACGGAGCGAGTCTGTGAAACGCTGGCCAAGTGTTCCGTACAGCAACATATACAGCTACCTTATAAACACGGCAGGCCAGTACACACGAGAGAGCATGAAAGCCATGAAATCACTGGACGGCTACAATTCTTTCATATCGGGACATGGGCACCAGCAACCCCCGCGACCCCATGAGGGATTAAGCGGGTCAGAAAATGGATGGATGGATGGATGTTCAGACATGTTTGTATAACATTGAAAGCGGAGTCGGACACAGACAGCGCCTCAGCAAAGAAGAAGACTCGCCACTGGTAGGTTAAAAAAAAACATTGTTCACTAAGGATTATTTTGGTGTTTTTGTCTTATTAATCCTTTTCACAGACTCATGCCAGATGGTTTGCATACATTGTAGATGTACGTACATTATTATGAAACGAACATTTACGTCTTGACTTAAGTATATATACTAATTTTTTATTTATATCATTATTTAAGTAGAACAATGACCAGTGCAAAATTAAGTTGTATTTACCGGAGATGAAGTGTAGACTGCAAATTCTGTCGTGGTATGATGGCTCCCACAGTCGATTGGGATTGTCTGCCTGCATCCTTTTCATTGAAAATATCCATTTCTTTCGTCTTTCTTCGTCCTTCGGTAAACGAAAGAAACGTACATCCGACGATTTGGAATGCCTCTGTGTGCAACCGGGAGCACAACAAGTCGTAGGCATTGTTTAGATTCCAAAAATAAACGAACTAAAAGCACGCTCTAATTCACCCGTTTTGTCACGGTAGTAGACGAGAACAGCACTGTTTTTGCCTACCCGCGGGACCCGGATGTAGCGCGGACGTAGCTCGTGACGTCACGCGTGAACTGGTCTATGTCGATTTAATGGTGTTTTTGTAAACCTTTAGGATTAACTGATTTTAGCGACCGATCCCTACAGCGACCCCTAGCTTTGCGGATGTATAATCGCATTAATAAAATCAAGCGTCCCTAAAGTTTAATAATTTTACTGAGAACATCATTCTTTAAAATGTTATTTCATCAAATAATGTTTTGTTTAACTCAGGATTTGCATTGTCAATGGGTTGAAACACATACAAAATATTGTTCTAAATTACTTAAGCTAATTTAACCCCATTCTATGTTCTTTAAGATGAACTTTGGTTCTTTAACTCAGATCCCCAGGTATTCACCGGACAATACCTAACAGACAGAGAGTTATTTATTAAACATTAAATAACTTTAAACAGTGTGTAATAGCACAACACAAGTATCCTGACACATCCATGCAAGATGTGAGACGAATCATAAAAAATAAATGCAACAATATAAGCTATGTGAAAAGAAGGCATAAATGTAGTATTTTTGTTTCTGTCAAGATATTTATTTTGCTCCAAAGATGTGCACTTTTCATTTACATTTTTTGACAATGAAAGACTTCAGTTCTCAGTTTGAGACACGATTTTTATATTTTTATAAGCAAATGTACACTTTTTCATGTTCCATTTTTGACAGAGAAGGACTTCATTCTAATTACATTTTATATGCAAATATGCACCTTTTCCTTTCAATGTTTAAAGCAACTTACCAAAGATTGTGTGTTTGTTTGTAAAGCTTTTGTAAACACCCCCCCCCCTCCCCCCGATTTAGTCCAAAAATAACGAATTAGTATACTTTGAAGTACACTACATGTGCATGGTTATATTTATATAGCCTACAGTATACATAATAAAATTAAGTTCAAGTATACTACTTTTGCTAATCAACAAGTACGTTAGCTATGTTAAAATAAAAATGAAACCAGGGTAAAATGGTCTCAGCTTCCTTATTTCTTGCTTACCATCATCCTAATCACGTCTCCTGAATCGTTCGGAACAAGGGACCTGGACATGAACCATGGGATCGCCTCTCGGCTCGATCAAAGCATGCCGTACCTCCATACCCGGCTCTCAGATCCCCTAGGCTCGTTTTTTCTTTAATAAATAAATGAGTGCATATAAAAATGAGCCAGCATGTTTTGAACAACTCTTCTAAAGGAACGGATTCACAAAAATTCGGCCCCTTTCAAAGAACCGCTTATCCCAGTTCTTCCCATAGACATAATATAAGAGTAGACCCCGCATTGACTGTCGTGACGCAGGAATTACGGCCGCCATCTTGGGGCGGTCGACCTGCTACCCTAACCTGCTAATTCAAGCTGAACACACTAATGATACCTCAGCATTGTGCGAAGTATTTTTGTTTAAATTGACAGACTATTGACGTCAGGGCTCGAGGGATAACTTTTCACAAGTAAGATTAAAAGATATAGTTTATATTATAATGTGATTTTTCTAATATTAGACAGAGAGATACAGGTCTACACGTCCAAGTTTTTGTGACTTACTCTCTCCAAAATTGCATCTACTCCATGAAGGCATCAGAGCTTTAGACATTGGTGAATAATATATATATATATATATATATATATATATATATATATATTAGGGCTGGGCAAGTTAACGCGTTAATTTCACGTTAATTCATTAGACTATTAACGGCGATATTTATTTTATCGCGCATTAACGCATGTTGCTCACAAGCTTTTATTTTGTGAAGGTCTGTTGCACATGCGGAAAAAAACAAAGCTGACATGCGGAAAAAACAAAGCTGACATGGGGAAGGCAGTGTTTCCCGCAGGAATTTGCTTAGGCGAGGCGGTGAGTTGGCGGCTGGAACAAGTTTTGTGCGGATGACCGGCGGAGCGGGGGGGGGGCTCGCGAGAAAGCAACAACAAAAAAACGCATGTTAACGTCAAATAAACATGCAAGCATATCGAGTTAGCAAGCATTTCAGTTTAAAGTTCTTCCAGCAACGAATCAACTTAGTTGTAACCACTGCCAAGTTAAACTTTCTTATCACCGGAGCACCTTGAGCTTAACATACCACTAAAATGCCAAACACACTGTAGACATCACCAAACAATTCAATGACTCAGAGAAGCTAACCAATGTAATGGCGAAGTGGATAGCTACTGTAGACCTTTTTTTGTGCTTCACACTTTGGTATTGAACATAAAATGGTAATGTTGCTCCCTGCTGTTACCTCAGAAATTGCCTGTTTTTGGTAGATTTTTTCCCCATAAAGAGAATTTCCTGTCAATGGCAATAAGCTTTGATTTTTTATTATTGCGATTTTTTGTTTTACATGTTTAAGTTGAGCTTTACACTAAATATGTGTTACTGATAAGTGCTACAAATGTTACAACACTTTTGTTCATATGGCAGCAGAACATTAAAATAAAAGTGCTCTTTACACTACTTTTGAATTCATTCTTGGAGTTTGCGCATACAATGCGATTAATCATGATTAATCATGCAAATTAGGCAATTAATCACGATTAAAGATTTTAATCGTTGCCCAGCCCTAATATATATATATATATATATATATATATATATATATATATATATATATATATATATATATATATATATATTCGCTAATGTCTAACAAAGCGGATGACCTAACATTAGCGAAGTTAGACATTCGCTAATGTCTAACAAAGCTCTGATTCCTTCACAGAGCAGCTACAATACATATATATCTATCTATAGATAGATAGATAGATATTTTTTTGTTATGGCCTGGACCATAACAAATTAAAGGGAAGCCCCGCATGGGATAACTTAAAATGGGATTTATTTAACAAAAATCATAACTGGTTGGAGAGGAGAGGGAAAGAGAGAAGTAGGTGGCAGAGAGAGAGAAAGAATGAGCTGAGCTCCTCCGAGCTGGTCTGATCTGAGCTGCTCCCAGCTGGGGTTGAACATCTGGTGCTTGGGCTGGAGCGGAGCTTGGGCTTGCGCTGCCAGGTGAGGAAGCTTGCTGACGTCAGTCTGGCCAGCTGCCTCCACTTCCAACCAGCACCAATTAGAAGCTCTACACAGGGACTCAAAGGAAACTATATATATATATATATATATATATATATATATATATATATATATATATATATATATACACACAGCAAGGGCGTAGGTTTGATTTGAACTTTGGGAGGGACACTAGTGGTCCAAAGCTTCATTGGTCTGACATCATTGGTCCTACGCAATATGCATGCTCCTATTTCTTTATGCTTGACTTGAGCGTCAGGACGCGTTTCGTCTGTCTAAAGAGAAAAGCAGTATTTCTTGCTACATTTATGCAAATTTTATAAGCGCTAAACACACTAGATGCTGTTTGTTAATGTTAAAAGCATCACTGGATCTGATGAATGTCGAATTGGGACTTTTTTTCCCACTTTGAAAAAGTTTGCATTTGAACTTGCCAGCAACAGAGACAGACGGTAAATATGTGCAAATATAGTCAAATTATGTCTGTTGTCTAGATTTATCCTGTATTTTCTTTTGAAGATATACTGTATATATGTACATATATATGTGTACATGTACAAATGTCTTTGTTTATATAGTAATAAAAAACTTATAAAAATGTATGAGTGGCTGTGTTTTGAAACATACATACATCATGTCAGAATATTCTATTACTTTTAACCCCACTAAGATTATTTAAACGCACTGGACCATTTGTTATAATAGCTATAGTTTTAAAGTTTTAAGCAAAAAAAATGTGAAAATTAGTTCAACATTAAACGAGTTATAGTTGATTAAAATTGATTCTTTGCCTCGTCAACACAATACACTGAGCTGAGCTGTTGACCGCCCCAAGATGGCGCCCTCAAATCCCGTCAGCGCCCATAGGCGAAAGCAGTCGATGCGGGGTCTACTCTTTGGCCGTTTCTCAATATGCGTTCTTCAGCGTTCTCGTGTGCTCGTGTGCTCGTGACACGTCATCAGCCTCAGCCCGAGCACTGTTCCAATACTGAGAACGCCAAATCGAGAACGCGCCGAATTCCCCGGATGTTGTTCTCGCCCCGCCCTCTTTATCGAGCATGCATCAGAGCAGACTTGTGCGTTCTTCAGACTGACCGCTTGCCCAGAATGCACCGCGGCCGCAGCTTGATTCCAGACAGCGCAAACAGAGCTCACAGCGGTAAGTAAAAAAATTCTCTTTTCTGCTGCTGTTGTTCTTCAAAAGTACGTTTTCAGATCGTTTGAGGTGAGAACATTATACTTTTAAGCTTCCCTATGTGGCCTGTTTACAGAGTTAGTGCGTAATTAAAAAAAAGTAGTGTGCATAATACCGCTGGTTATGATTTATTTGTTTTGTGTTTATCTGACTGACGTGTGTTGCTTTATTAACTCAATACTTGCTGGAATAAATTGAAAATCTCTCCCTAGGACGACAGCAGCATATAAAATAAATAAATAAATTCTATAAATGTTTTTCCTATCTAAGTGAGTTTCTTCTGAGTCAGGACACGAATAATTGAGAAGAGAAAGAGGGAAAGAAAACAATAGTAATAATAGT
Source organism: Fundulus diaphanus (assembly GCA_037039145.1). Lineage (NCBI taxonomy): Eukaryota > Metazoa > Chordata > Actinopteri > Cyprinodontiformes > Fundulidae > Fundulus > Fundulus diaphanus. The sequence continues at coordinate 54,981,412 of CM073126.1, forward strand.
ATATGAAAAAACAGACATTTATTTTATACAAATGTTTAATCTTTGGAACAGAATGAAGGTGTAATATATTCAACAAATTATTAACAGTTACTAACATGGTTTAAAACAAAGAAATAACTCCTATTAAGATCTCATACAAATAGACAACGCCTATAAACTTACAATTAAAAATAGTTGGAATGGAAATGAATTTAATGATTATTTAATGTATTTTTCCAGGTGGTGAAAAAAAGAAGAAATGAAGCAGCATGTGAACATGACTAGAACTGATCTACATTAGGTCAGATGTAGTCATGTTCACTTAAACATGCAGCCAGCTGGAGCAGCTCCCTGTCTTCAGCCGCCGGATGGTCATCCTCCTCTGGGTCCACCGTCTCGTCCTCCACGTCCAGCTGGTCCCCTGCCTCTATACTAATATTGTAGAGGATGCAGCAGGCGGTGATTACTTTTGGGGCAAACGTCGGGCAGACCTACAGCGCCCTTAAGAAGATGAAACGCCACCGTGTCTTCAAACCACCAAAGACACGCTCAATGATGTTTATCAGCCTTGGCGTGGTGCCTGTTGTAACGTGCCTCCACTAGACCTGTACCAAATATAAAATTAACTTGTAATTTAGGTAATATGCTGATATGTCTTAATCTTCTATCCAATTAATATAATCTATGTATCAATTGTGTGTCATTGTTGGCTCTATTTAAGGACAAGAAGGTAAGAAATCTTACTGGCAAGCTGTTTCCCTATAGGATGCACCGCAGGCCAGCCAGTAGAGGGTCACCAGCACCTCTATCTCCTCTGGCCATCCATGGACCTTCTGGATGGGCAGCAGCTGAAGGAGGAGGACGATGGTGGACCTGTTTAGCTAGAAGGCTGGTTTCAGGTCGCCTTCATTAAAAAATATTTGGAGGGTTGGCACAGAGGTGTTTATCCTCACATATTTGGTTTCTGTTTCTTCCTGTAAAGAAAAAATGCCAAATGTTACCATAATTGTTTTTTTTCAGTTGTCACCTTTTCACAGCATAAAACTATACCTGCTTAACATGCAGATTATTATAGTTCTCAAGAAAGAAAAGGTAAAATGTAAAGTAAATGTAGCAAATGGCTTCCCTTCTCTGGTATTTTTACCATTTCACTGAAAAAATGGGCTGAACTAACTGCACATAATTTATAGATTAATCATTGTAAAGGTGGACAGACATAAAATGTGTTTTTTCCTTTCTTAATCAATGCTGTGAAGGTCAGTAGGTGCAATAAAGTAGCTTAACCCTACTGTTATTAATGTTAAAATTGGGTCTTCATTTTAATTATTTATTGAAAAATAGTCACAATTTCAACCTGATCACGTTTTTAATACCATCCTCAATGTTTTTTTAAAGATAAAAGTAGGAAATAGGCTGTCAATCTTAAAATGCCTACCAGTTGGCAATAGATGGGTGAGCAAAGCCTGCCTTCTGAGCTTCCTCTGCCGCATCTATCTTCTCCTTGCTCGGATTTGCCTTCTCAACTGCATCACCTCCTCTTCAGCCTGCTGGTAAAGCTGACCAACGACCGAAGCAACAGCTATATTGCTCGTATCGCTCATTTTGGTTCTATAAAGTGCTGATTTTTAAAGAAGATTCAATCGCCTCTACAACTACAACAATTACAACTCCCAACAAAGAAAATCCCGCTATTGCTGGTTTTAAACCCACAGTTGTGTAATTATTTTAGATATTTTTTATACTTTTTAGAAATTAATAAAAAAACGTTTTCAATAAGATATGATGGTGTATGATGGTGTGTAAACAGTTTTGAACGTTAAAGAAATGCACAAGCGCTGTGGATGTGATGACGTCACGAGTATACTTCTGTTCCAATGCACAATGCGTGCTGCGTGCTCGCGTTCTCGTCAAGTCCGATCTTCCTGTGTTCTTACCAAGAACAGACTTGACGAGAACGCGAGTACGGACTCGCGTTCTCGTGAATTGAGAAACGGCCTTTATATATGTCTATGGTTCTTCCTCCTTCTCCTTTAAATCTCCGCGCACGTAAACAGCGTATCTGACGTCCCTGCAAAAGGACCAACGAGCATTTCAACGTACGTGTTTACGCAACAGTGTTTCGAGGGAGAGACTCTGATTTAAAGAAGTTGTAGGCGCTGTCGTGCTGCTGTGAAACAGCCTGAGGTGGTTCCTGTGACAGCTGCTCAGCGTCTTAGTTTCAGCGTCGCTTCGACGTCGTAGGAAGCAGGTGAGGCTGTCCGGCCTCTGTGAAGTGACATATTTAACGCGTTTTTAATAGAGCCGGTATGACTACGTCTTCTAGCCACACTTCCAGAGCTGGAATCCCCTGCTCAGTGAGCCTGAACGTACATCAGGCATAGCTGTCTGTGAACGTGACATTTATGGCTGATGTTGCGTCTTTATAAACAGTATACGTCGATGCGCATGCGCAAGGAAGATAACATGGGGTCCGTTCTTCGTACGTTGCTTAAAACATCCGAGATCAAATGACACATCCAAGATGATTTCATCCGGCTAATCATGATCCGGCTAATTGGGTTCTTCGAACACACCTGTTGTTTAGGATTAGTATCGCTGGATTGAGTTATCTGAGATAACTGCGCGTTCATGCGTTTGTTTAAAAGGGGAAATGTATCGATAGTAGAAACAATGATCAGCAACGCTGCTATTGGCTGTTCAGCATGGCCAAAGAACGCCCACAGTTTTTCTCCTAAGCAGAACAAGAGCTTGGAAGGTAATGCCGAATTTGAGTCATTAATTAAAACACCTCAAAACCTGTTAAAGCCAGGAGAGAGGGCTGGCAAAAAGCAGCAGACAAATTAATGCGTAAATACTGTCCATGGTAGATGTTTCTATCACTTTCTACAGTATGAATTTTTGCATTTTAATAATCTCATATTTACTTTGTTCTTTTATGTCAGAGCCTCCACAGGACCCACTAGAACATGGGGACAAGTAAAAGTGAAATACAAGAATATTCTACAAAATGGTAGCCTTTAACTATTATACTTTATTTTAAAAAGGCACTTGTTATGTCAAGAGATACAAATTTCAGTGTCATTCCTTAGACACGGGAAGTAAAGGACGCATGCAAACTGGGATTTTTAACAAAAAATTATTTATCTGTAAAAAGATGAAGTTCGTCCTTTTCCAAGTCATCCACAGTTTACACGGTAAAACTGTATTGCTCCGTGGCTAGATAATCCATCCATAGTTTTTTCTAATACAATATACGGCTCGACAGGAAGCAAGCCTTTCAAAGTAAACTAAACTTCACAATAAAATGGCCCGAACAAATCTTCTTACTGAATAGGATAAAAATAAAAAGCAAACCATCATACAAATAACTTAAATATTTTAGATTTATGGCTCCAACACCACTTTTTCCTCTTTAAAAGCCACTGTTAAATGATGTGTTTGTCTGTTTATAACAGCCACCAAGAAAATCTCTCTACAATTACACTGTCGCGCTGCGCTCAAGGATCCTGTCTATTGCGCAATACGCGATTAATTCGAAAAACTCTGCAAATTATTCTTGCACCTTCCGCAACAGGTTGCAGTCGTAAAAATGGACATGGCTACGACAGACTTCCCTATCTCCTCCGCTTATACAGCCGTGATCTAATTGTTTACATGAAATAAGCCTGCTCTCGAGCAGGCTTAAGATGGCGCACATGTTGCTATGACAACAAGTGCAGGATGTCTTTCGAAGAACCAAACGATCCAAGATCATGCCAAATCGTCAACAATGAAATCCTGCTAACTGAGTTAGCGACGTACGAAGAACGGACCCATGGTCCAGCTTGTCTGTGGCTATTTATAGTTATGGAGCACACACAACTGTCCGCTGGTAACTTTATTGCATCTTTGTTTTTGTTTTGTTTTTTGCCAGATCAGATTAGCTATGCCTGAAAAACATGTCTGTTAAAGAAGACAATGAAAGTAGGTAAGAAGCTGAGTCATTTCTATGAATGCTTATGATGTAAAATATATCCATTTATCTGACATTGATTTGAAATGTATCTTTTAGCGTTCACCGCACCAAATTGTATGCCAGCATCCCTCCATCATGTCTGCCCATTGTGTACCACCCTGCCTACAACATCACATTCATGGGCCTGGAAAAGCTTCACCCATTTGACTCAGGAAAGTGGGGGAAAGTCATCCACTTCCTGAAAGGTAAGAGAGTTTGGAGCAGGTTGTGGGACATTCCCCTGACTGCTGGCTATCACATTTCTTAAAATAGGTCTTAGTGGCAAAACGAGACGGCAAACGTGGAGAATATAATAGAAGGTTGAGGTGCAGTTACACGTGACTGGAAAGACTGTAGAATGAAATGTGCAGTGCTTTGCAAAAGTATTCATACCCCTTGAACACAGTCACATCCTTACTTCTTTTTACAGCCACAAATATTGATATTTTGTGCAGGGTTTTATGTGATAGCAGCGCACAAAGTAGGACTTAATTCTGATTTAGAAGTGTTGTGCATTTTCGCTTGTTTTTAAGTCATTTAGTGTTTAATAAACAACTTACGGTCTGTTAGGTATTGTCCGATGAATATCATCCCAAATAGCTGATATTAGGACAATAGTTGAAAGGGTGATTCAAGCACTGGCGTTCATTTAACAGCAAACTCTGCACACATATAGAATAAAGGAGGGACAACTTCTCTTCAAGTATAGAAATTTATTAACAGAAATAAATGTGCATTCCGAGAACACAATGATATGTTTGTCTGTATTAACAATATATTTCAGACAACAAATCCGCTTTACTAGGCTAGTGAAACTTAACCAAAGCTATTGATCAAAATTAAGATTAAAGAAACGAAGGAACTATTTCAGTGGCGTTTGAACCATTTAAATTGCCGGGGTGGGAGTGGCTAAAGTGCGGTTTACCAGCCAAGTGCGGCTTTTCTCACCGTCCCATACAGCTCATGGTGACTTTATTGGTCTGTTGAGGTTCTTATTTTAACTCCAGTTAGTAGAGCATTTTATTTTTAGAAATCTTTTATTTTGAAAAATATCAACTTCCACTGCCGTTTGACACACGTCTGAAGTTCAATCATCTCTACACTTGCTTCAACCGAACCACTACCCCTGGATCCAGGCAAGGAATTTGGCTGTGTTTAATCTCCTTTACTGTAATTACTGTAAGGCCCCATAGTAAAACATAGTCATGTGTATCCACGGGAATGTAAATGTTCATATAAACTGCTACAATCACAGTTAAAACTAGGAAGTGGTTGAATCAGAAAGCAAACAAAATCCAGAAATGCCCTGACTGTATATCAAGTTAACAGCTGGACCGCTTTACAACTGTTTTGAATGAACCAGCGTCTCAGCTAAATCCAATGAGCTAATAGACAGCTAAAGAATCAATTTAGTCTCAGTTCACCAAGCAGCTACTCATCCAGCAGCAAAAGAAGACCATACTTATTAACCGCAACTGAACATAATGTAAATGGTTTCTTACCTAGGTATTATCTTTCCCCCAATTTTTAAATCCCGCTGGGAAAATACAGTTTACCTTAGAACAACTTTCTAATATAAATAATTTGTAGGTGTTACACCGTTTTCTGCACCCATAATACTCTACGGCTCCAGGGGGCGCTGTTCCGCTGACTCCACCAGAACAAACATAGTGCCCCTCAGTCCAGAGACTCTATATGCAATCTAAATAAACCTCTTAGCGTGCATGAGCTTCATATTCACGTTGCCTCAACTGCACATTAAAGGAGCTATGAGTAAGATATTTACTGTAAAATCAATCTAAATCATTCTCATTTGTCACCTGGGATGGAAGTAACATTCACTATAAACAATCGGTCCTCTCCATCAACAATGTCTTAGTCACATTTTTCTCCTTACCTTTCTCCACCAAACCTAGAGGTACAGTGCGGAACGTCTTCGGTTCAGAGTGTAGCCCATGTTTACTTCCTGGTTCCTCAACCGGTCTTATGAGATTTCCCAGGGTTCCCAACAGAGAGCGCAGCATTTGGTATTTTATCTTGGCAAAAGAGCAGCAGATTGTGGAAAAAAGTGGACTAGAAATAGAACATAATACAACATCCTATACTTATCTTGTGTAAGTAAAAATGTGCAACACACTGTTTAAAAACGGCATATTAGATTGTTGTGATTAGCAAGCTGATCATTATAAGCAACTTAAGATGTGCCGCACGTACTTCTACTGTTATTTCTTTTTGTAATTAAACTTGATATTATAAACGATCAGAGCCCCTGGAGTCGCAGAATATGATGGGGTCGCAGAAAATGGTGCGTAAATGTTTGTAGTAATACTTACATCTTTTTTATTATATTATTAGAAGTTGTAATAAAATAAAAGTGGGCAATTAAAAAATGAATATAAAAGACAATTTTAGGCATGTAAAAAATATTTATAAATATGAATAATTTTGATATAGTTTACCTCAGCTGTGCAGCTCCCATACCACACAGTTATGCTGAAACATAACACACTCTCTATGGTAGCTCTATAGAAATTCTTTAGCAGTTTAGTGGATTTCAGTTTAGTCCAGACCTTTTCAGTTTCCTGAGGAAGAAGAGCCGTTGTTGGGGATATGTAAATGCCCAGGAACCTAATGCTGTCCACGCGCTCCACCACCTCTCCCTGTATGTAGCGTGTCCAGTCTTTTTTTAGTCTATTATTACCTCCTTGGTCTTACTGGTGTTCAGGATCAGGTTGTTCCTGGAGCACCACTGTGTGAGATTGCTGACCTCATCCCTGTAGTGGGACTCATCATTGTTGGAGATGAGACCCACTACAGTGGTGTCATCTGCAAAATTCACAAAGCAGGGGCTACGGACACAGCCCTGTGGCGTTCCTGTGTTGAGGATCAATGGAGCAGATGTGTGTTTCCCTATCCTCACCAGCGGGGGTCTGTTGGTGAGGAAGTCACTGATCCAGGAGCAGAGAGGTGTGGATAATCCCAGGTTGTGGAGCTTCAGCGCCAGCAGGTCTGGGAGCATGGTCACGTGGATTGTTGCTGCTGAAGTGGTCCTCGATGCGCTGCTTGTACCTTTGCTTGGTCTTCTGGATGCCTTTGTGAATTAGGGCACTGGACACTGGACATCTGAAATTGAAATTTATGTGATAATTTAGGGTGTGTTTTCCTTTTAATGTGTGCCCACCAATAGTGTCACTCAACTGCATGTTTGATAATAATATTAACTTTAAAGAACGAAGAGTTGCAGTTTTCATAACCACCAACAGTGATACTTTTTTCTGAGTTAGTTATAAGCATACTGGTAACAAAAGCTAATATGGTATCATATAGCTTTCAAAACCAAAAAAAATAAATACACTGTACCAAGCAATGGTAACACAAATATATATTAAGTTTACAAAATTATAGATCATTTTCTGCATTGGTGCTACCACAATTTCTACCATTTGACAACATTTATTCTCCTTTACTTCAAAATCCACTTGGAAAGACTTCCGCCTTCCCTTATTGTTTTCTCCCATTGTTTACCCTTCCTAAACACTAAAACTTCTTTCAGCCTCAGCTGAAGAGCATGACACACCAAGAAGTAGCCTGGCCAAAACCGCTATTTGTGTGAACAGAGCAGGAACCTCTGGCAGCATAGCTCTGAGGGTCTCTGCTACTTCCCTGACTGTGTTGCAAGGATGCTGCAGTTTAAACTTTGTCAGTTGTACATAACCTGACTCTCGCCAGATGGATTTCGTTCTGCAGACCTCCACACACCCATCTGGGATTGTTCCATTGGAGATGTATTTCAGAAGGAGGGGTCTTATCAGAAATCCTTGCATATGATTGGATAAACCACTTATCATGTTTACTGACGTGCTACTTCAACCAGTCACACCAAAGCCAACATCAAAACTGAAACCATCGTTTCCACTAACAGAAGCCTTCAAAGCCATTCTCTGGTGTTCTTTTAAAGAATGAAATAGCAGCATCAATGTCACCGGGTGACCAGGTTTCTCTAATGAAAACCAGGGACGTCTCTGATTTTGCTAAGGGGGTGGGCGTGCGCAGAGTCTCTGCAGGGGGTATTTTTGTTTTGCCCGATCTGCAACGACGATAGGGTGGGGAAGGCACGTTCGGCTCAGCAATTCTACTACGCCGGGACAGCAGCAGGACCGGGTAAATACCTCTTGCTGTGTTAAACTTTTTTTCTCCATCATGATACACTGAAATTGGGGACATTTCCGGGGAGAGCTTTTGCCGGGGATAGGTCATCCAAACAGGCACTAGGAGACGTCTGGTCACCCTTGCTTCCTCTCGGCGAGCCGCCATTTTTGTCTGAATCCAAATAGTTGCTTCTCTGATATGTCACATCTACGAAAATCCCGCCTGGCGATCCTGATTGGCTCGTCCACTTTATGCTGTATTGAAATCCCTCCCAACGACAGTGATTGCAGATGGATGTGCGGAGCCGTGTGGGGCTCGGCAGAACTACATCCATCTGGCGAGAGTCAGGTTAGGATGTACCTCCAATGCATGGTGATTTCATTCTGGGTAACCACTGACAACGTCTTCCACCATTCCAGAAATCAGCACCCTCTCTGGCTTACTGAAAATATAGAAGCTGTGCTGGTCAAACCGCTGTGCGAACTGTACATCAACTGCATCTAACATTTTAAAGAACTCAGTTCTCAAGGACTCTTCAGCAGATGTTGTTTTAAATGCAGGTGCATTTCCTATGTAGCATTTGGTGGCCTTCGGATATGGGGCATCTAGATAGATTCAATATCCAACTCACAAATCTTGTCACAGACAGTTGTGTTAATCTGATTAAACCTTTCATCAGATCTCTTCACGCGAATCGCTTTTCTGACACAATCAACGGCAGCCAACATGCCTGGCACATTAACAGTCTTGTTTTGAAGGGATTGGTTCAGACATTCAAGCTTTTGAAGAACTTGAGAAGCCAGACAGAGAAGAAGCAAGAGTCTTCTTGCTGTTATATATGTGTCAGAGGAGCTTGATGCAGTCATTTCCTCAAGACTCTGCAAAACCTCTTCATATTGTTCTACCACTGCCTGAATGGCTACTATTCTCATAAGCAATCATGTAGGGCAGATGGGCTTAAGAGTCTTGAAACTTCCCTCTTCAGACAGGGCAACCTCCATAAAAACTGTCTTGTAATTGCTGGACTGATGGTAAAGGGTGCCACGTTTGTGGGCTAGATCTAGTGCATCACTTACAACAGTGTACAACCTACAAGATGTCTGAGCCACAAGGTTGACACAGTAAGGGGCCACAATGAACATAGAGAGCTAAAGGGTGTACCTGCCTTAATACTGCTTGTACTCCTTTAACTGTGGTGGCTACTTTATGTGCTCGACCCAGTTGGTGAACTCTATATGGCCTTTTTCCTGGTTTTAAACCCTGGAGCTTCATCTAAGCATTTTGCAAGTGGGCGGTTTGTATTTTGAAGGCTTCCATTCAATAAAAACAAAACACACCATTTGCACTGGGCACATACTTTAGTCAAGGATAGTACCTAAACAACCTCTCCTGAAACTTTAGATAATGCCTTTATATGAGTAAAGTCAAGATGGAGACTTGGTGTATATATCCTTATTTTATCATGATCAAAAAGTTTTTGGTCTTTTTTTTTTATAAGCATATCATGTGGCTATTTAAGCACTGTTTTATCTTCCAACTACCAACTTAAAAAGGCACAGTTAAAAAGTAAGAGCATGAAATAACACAAATAAATACTAAATCAAATATTTGACGATGATATTATTATTATTATTATTGCTGTAATTGTAATAATTACAACAATATTATTATTATAAATCTTATTTAAAAGCGCCTTTCAGGGTCCTCAAGTTTACCTTAGAAAAAAAACAAGTAAAAGAAATTTTAAATAAAGGACAATTCCAGATTTTACTGATGGGTGACAACCCTACAGCAAACTGCACAAACATCACATTGGAGGGAAAGTGTTCTGTTGGGAAATTTTTACTTATGTTTTGCTTCTTTGTTTTCGGTTTCTTTCTAAACCGTGTAGCTAGGGCTGGATGATAATTCAATAACAATATCGATCGATAGACGTATATCGATGATAGAAAAAAAAGGATCAATAAAAATTCATAACATCTTCCCAACCAATCACAAACGCAAACCGAGGAATGCTCCGTCACCAGCCTCTGCCCCCTTTAAAGAGTTCAGAGAGCATGTGCTCTTTTTTAAAAACTAGCGGTTTTGGTAAAAAGTTGGTTGGATAAATGGTCGATGCCTGTGAGAGAGCGCTGAGGAAAGTGGGAACTCTCGTGGCAGCTCTTGATGCTGCCTCAGTGACCGCAGAATGATTGGTTCTTTTGGTAAAGTCGTCATTAAAACAAAAAAGTCACTAGATTTGTCGCTAGTAGTTTTTTGAAAGAAAATTGCTAGAGGGGTCTGAAAAGATGCTAAATACAGCAACAAAGATGCTAAATGGGCAGCACTGGACACTTTTGTACTGAACTGAATTGATACTCAGAATTAAATTACACAAAGCTGAACTCCCTTTACTGATTAAGTGACATTTGAAGGCAATCAGCTGCACTGGATTTCATTCTGATGTATGTGATAAAAGGGACTGAATACAAATGCCTGCTAAACCTTTTAGTGTTTCATTTGTAAAGAAAATTTATAACCATGTATCATTTTACTTCTAAAACACAGATGTGCCTTAGTTCACTTATGTCCTCCAACCAAGTATAAGACCCATAAAGATCGAAGAGTATATCAGATCTTTGGGGTATATAGATGATAGATAAATAGTTTTTTTCTGTATTTATCTTAAGCTATATTTTTATCACAACATTTACTAATATTATCACATATTGCAACTTTTCCTAATGTTATGCAGCCCTATTCATGTTCTCATATTGCTGCATGTAACAGTCTAATTTTTATCTGGCTGTATTGCAGAGGAGCAGTTCATCACTGACGGGAACATTGTGGAAGCCCGTGAAGCCACAGAGGAAGATCTGCTGGTGGTTCATAGTAAACGCTACCTCAGTAGATTAAAGGTAGCTTCTTTCTGTCTGCATGGCATCGTTTGACCAGTTTTTTTCTGCTGTGCCATATCGTTGCCAGCTGCATCTGAGTAAAATATAAAGCAACATCCTGAGCCTACTGGCAAACAGTTGTGTCCTATTGCAAACTAAAATACCCAAACTATGGTGCAAATATTGGGAGAAATTTATATCTGCATGCTGTTACATCCTTTTTAACGCTTTCCTTTCTCCTTCGTAGTGGTCTCTCGTGGTGGCAAAAATCACTGAAATCCCACCCCTAGTGTTTTTGCCTAACCCTCTGGTTCAGCGAAAGGTACTGAGACCTTTACGGACCCAAACAGGAGGAACAATTATGGTAAGTATCTAAGATAAGATAGTCTTTTTTGATCTCCAGTGGGTAAAATTCAGTCTTTACATAGATCAATCCAAAATAAAACAACAGAACAGGAACAAGAAAGAGTAATAACAGCTGTAACAGTGATAGTTGTATTATTAGATTAGATTAAACTTTATTGTCATTATGCATGTACAGAACAACGAAATGCAGTTTAGCATCTAACTGGAAGTGTTGTGTATAGGAGGTATGATACATGTTATTTTTATAGCATATGGACAGTAGTCACAGATGAAAACCTATGAGCAGGTGAGACCATATATACAAATGGGTGAGTAAAATATACATGTTGATTGCAAAAATATTATAGACAGGAGAAAACAGCATAAAAGCTGAGTCAGGGCTGCAGACGATCTGGTACGAGACTGGAGAGAACCTTAGACTTAGACAACTTTTCTTGTCATTTTGTATGTACAGAGTGCATACAGAACGAAATTTCGTTGCATATAGCTTGTAAATTACAGTATAAAGTGCAGCAGTGATTAAAAATTGAAGAATTGAGATGTAAACAATGCAGGAGAAAGAAACGGTGTGCGATCACAGTGTACAGGAGAATATTTTAAACCATTTGTATGTGCAGAAATGATGGTGCAAAAAGGCATTTGTGCAAAAATGCATTTAGAAACTAAAAGTTCGGCAGCATTTGTAATGCTAGATAGAGATGCAGTGATGCAAATGTGCAAATGTAGTGCAGAGTCCAGTTTTATAGCTCAGCAGTTCAACAGTCTGATGGCAACAGGGAAAAAGCTCTTGCAGAACCTGGTGGACCTGCAGCGGATGCTGCGGAACCTTTTCCCAGAGGGCAGCAGGGAGAACAGTCCATGGTGGGGGTGTGAGGGGTCTCTTATGATGTTACGGGCTTGGGAAACACAGCGCTGGGACAAAATGTTCTTTATGGAGGGAAGAGGAGCCCCGATGATCCCTTCTGCTGTCCTCACCACTCTCCTCACGTTCTTCCAGTCAGAGGCGCTGCAGCCTCCAAACCACAAAGAGAGACAGCTGGTCAGAATGCTCTCTATGATGCTTCTGTAGAAGGTTGTGAGGATGGGTGGGGGTAGGTTGGCTCTCCTCATCCTCCGCAGGAAGTACAATCGCTTCTGTGCCCTCTTCACCAGTGAGGTGGTGTTCACAGACCAGGTGAGGTTGTCCGTGATGTGCACCCCCAGGAATTTGGTGCTGCTGACCACCTCCATAGCTGAGCTGTTGATGAGCAGTGGAGCGTGGTGAGGCCGGTTCTTCCTTAAGTCGACGATGATCTCCTTCGTCTTCTCCACGTTCAGGATCAGGCTGTTGTCTCTGCACCAGCCCACCAACTGCTCCACCTCCTCTCTGTAGTCCTAATCGTTGTCGTCTCTGATCAGGCCCACCACCGTTGTGTCATCAAAAAACCTCACGATGTGATTGGTGGTGAACCTGGGGACGCAGTCATGTGTCATCAGAGTGAACAGCAGGGGGCTCAGGACGCAGCCCTGAGGGGAGCCCGTGCTGAGGGTGATGACATCAGAGGTGTCCTGTCCGACCCGGACCGACTGAGGTCTGTTGGTGAGGAAGTCTAGCAGCCAGTTGCGAAGAGGTGTGCCGAAGCCCAGATGTTCTAGTTTTCCTACCAGGTGCTGTGGGATGATGGTGTTAAACGCTGAACTGAAGTCCAGGAACAGCATCCGCACGTGCGTGTTCTTCTCCTCCAGGTGTGCCAGGCTCAGGTGAAGAGCGGAGGAGATGGCGTCCTCAGTGGGGCGGTTCCGCCGGTAGGCAAACTGGAACGGGTCGAGTGTTGGGGGAAGACTGGAGACGATGTGTTCTTTCACCAGCCTTCCAAAGCACTTCATCATGATGGAAGTCAGTGCAACAGGCCGGTAGTCGTTGAAACAAGTGACTTGAGGTTTCTTTGGCACCGGAATGATGGAGGCAGACTTAAAGCATGCTGGCACTGTGGCTTGGTCCAGCGAGGTGTTAAAAATGTCTGTGAGGACACCAGCCAGCTGACCTGCACACTCCTTGAGCACCCGCCCAGGTATGTTGTCGGGACCTGGGGCCTTCCGCGGGTTGACTCTCCTCAGAGAGTTGCAAAATCCACGTGTTGGTGGAACTGAGGGAGAACAGTTTTCATATTTGCATGGTTAAAATCCCCAGCAATGATGAAAACACCCTCTGTGTGTGCAGATTGCAGCTCAGAGATAGTTCGATAGAGAACATTCATAGCCTCTTTTGTATTAGCACTCGGAGGAACATAAACCGCTGTGATGATAACAACAGTAAACTCTCTGGGCAGATAAAACGGTCTGCAGCTAACAGTCAGGAGCTCAATGTCTGGAGAGCAAAAGCTTGTGACTATTCTAGAATTTTTACACCAGGTGTTATTGGTATAAACGCAGAGTCCGCCTCCTTGGGTCTTACCGCTGAGTTCTTTGTTTCTGTCGGCGCGGAAAGTAGCGAGCCCCTCCAGGCTAACAGCGTGGTCCGGGATTGATGAGTTAAGCCATGTCTCCGTCAGGATCAGAGCGCAGCATTGTCTAAACTCCCTCTTTGCAGAGAGTTTGAGTTGTAGATGGTCAATTTTGTAATCCAGTGAGCGGACGTTGGAGAGCAGGATGGATTGGAGTGGCGATCTAAAGGGGTTAGCCTTTAGCCTAGCTGCTAAACCTCCGCGACAGCCGCGTTTCTTCGGCCGGCTGCACCGCTTCCGCTTGGCCCTCCTCCGGCGGGAGCTGCTCAGCGAGTCCGCGGCGCCGTAGGCCTCTGGGACTTGTTACCGGAGGACTCCGAAGCCGCGTAAACAATCGAGCGTAGTAGTGGTTACGAGTCCAAAAACACTACATGGCCGTAACTCCAGCAGGCGCTGGTGATCATGTACCGATCGGCTGGGTAGATGAGTAATTTCTAGCGAGTTTGGTGGCATTTTTTATGAAAAATGTCCACCAGTTGATCGGAGCTGTATGCCTAGCCGCTGCCCTAGGGAGCAGCGGGAAGTTCAAGTTAACATAAAAGCTAAATAGGCAGCAGAACAGATGCAAGCAATTGAGGTAATCATGCAGATGGTAAATGGTGCATTCAGGGTGGGCTGGGAAAACTGAAAACAGACCAAACTGTGACATTATAAACAATAAGCAGGAGCTACCTAATCTTACAAAACTAGTGCAGTATTTGTTACACAGTATTCGCAAACCGATTGGTGATGATTGTCTTTTGTCAGTGAGGGAAAGAGGAGTTGAGGGTGTGGGTAAATTGGTGTGTAGGGGTCAGCAGAGGGCAGAGTTCAGCAAGGTCCCAGCCCAGGGGAAAAAGCTATTTTGAAGACAGATGGTTTTTCTTCAGTGTTCTAAAGGAGAAGAAGCTCTGATGAGCTTCCTTTACCAGACTGGAGGTGGTGGTGGTCCATAAAGGGTTCTTTGAGATGTAGGTGAGCAGGAATTTTAAGCTGGAGACTTGCTCATCAGGCATCATGTTGATGGGGTCAAGAATCAAGAGTCTTTATTGTCATTATGTAGCCCAAATGAAATTTTGGTCAGACACCGCCGGCTCAGAATTCCTCTATAGCACACAGGCACAAATCATCCTAGAAAAACAACGAATGAGCATTTGTAGAGAAGATCCCCAAAAATGCAAAAACACACTATGGAAAAAAAGCTAAATTTAAAGTTAAAGAAGAGAAAGAATTATCAGAAGGAAAAACACTGTACTCTTATTAATATAATAAGGCATATTCAAATAAAAATAAAATGTTTATGTTGAACAGACCAAACAGCAGTTCCTGAGAAGCTAAAAATGTGTAAATAGTCCTTATCATCTGATAAAATGTAAACATTCAAGTCAAAAAAACATATAGGAGTCAAGTTTCAGAACAATGTAAAAGACTGAAATTGCATGAATGTACCAGACAAACACTCCCTGAGAAGTATTAATTTTTTTTTGCAAGTAGTCATGAGCAAAATTGTTCAAATTAAATGTTCCAAGGTAAAAAAAATAGCAATTTGCATGAATGTCCAAGCAAACTCTCCCTGGGAAGCTAAAAATGTGCAAATAGACATTGGCATGTGAGAGACAATGTAATAATTCTTTATCATATCAAGAACCTGTGGAGCCAGTAGCATGTTTGTAAATGTAAACAGACTATGAACTGTTCTGGTGGTTTATTTTATTCTCAGCAGGTGATGATTGTCTTCACAGCTTTGGGAAAGAAGCTGTTCTTATTAGGTCTATCAGCAAGGTTCCCCGTTCCCCCTAGAAAACTGCTTTAGCCTGGCAGTAGTTGCAGTAATGGACGCAGTGGAGGAGCATAGTTGCGTAGTGGGGTATTGTTTGTTGTTTTGTTGCTTCACTATTCATTATTCCTCTAAACTGATAAACATTTTCCTGCTTTGAACCGTACAGCAGCTGAACGTTGCATGGTGCAGCAATGCACAGCTCAAATGGGGAGCTCAGACAAACAGCACCAGGTCATTGCCCTTAGTTCTAGTCGTCTGCATTGTCAATGCTTTTCAGCAATCCCTCATACTTAGCATGCATGTAGCGACGGTGGAGAGGAAAACTCCCCTTTAACTGGAAGAAACCTCCAGCATCAGACTTGGCGTGAATGGCCATATGCCACGACCAACTGGGGGTTTGAGAAGACAGAGCAGAGACACAAAAGATCAGAAACACACATTGATCTTAAAATCTTTTCTATGCTAGAGAGGGTTAATGGCAGATGATTTGGATGGATTAAATCAAAATGCTGCATCTTTTGGCAGAAATTACAAAGGGGTGGGATTTGAGAAAAATACAAGAGAATGTAAAAAACTAAACTGTTGAATATTTTAACCTAATATTTAGTCCAGTTTAAAAATATGCTCACTAAAATTGTGTGTTTTAGGTAACATGTTGACTTTTCTTGATTTTATTTTTTCAACCTATATACTAAACCTATACTATACTCATAATAAACATTTCATTATTTTACTCTTTATTTTTTTTATATAAACCCAGATGACACGTATACATTCTTTATCTGAGGACTATTTCTCATCATTTTAGCATATCCAGTTTTCCCTTCATTTTAAAAAAATATTTAACTATAAAGGCCTTATTACTGTGTATTCGCACACTTTACAATGGTAGAAGGAAAAGCTTTTATTGGCATTATGGTAATGAAACATTTTCTATAAACTGATAAACTTGGGCTTTTTCAACTCGTATTTTTGACAACCACAATTTACAAAAAGGACAAAGTCTTGGAGTTTTGAAGGCCTCCTTGCCATCACCTTATCTTTATCTCTTTCCACAGATTATCTATCTCATTCATGTCAGGACACTGTGTTGAGCATTTGGTGTATGTGCCTTTTCATCTGGGTCTATATCCAAAAATATACACTAAAATAATGAAGTAACATATTCTGGATAGGCTATGCATTGGTGTGACAAAGTGTTTTCCCGCTTGCTAATTTGTACAATTGGAGGGTTTTCAAGCAGGAGCGGTCTTTTTAAGGTCCTTTCACAGCATCTCAATAGGATTCAGGTCAGGACTTTGGCCACTCCAAAGTCTTAATTTTGTTTTTCTTCAGCCATTCAGATAAGGACTTGCTGGTGTATTTTGGATCACTGTCCTGCTGCCCAACCCAAGCTCTTTTCAGTGTTTTTCCCTCAGGATTTTGAGTAGACAGCTGAATTTATGGATCACAGCAAGTCTTCCAGGTCCTACACACACAGCTCCAGACTATTACACTACCACCACCATATTTTACTCTTGGTATGACGTACTTTTTCTGAAATGTGGTGTTATTTTTATGCTAGGAAGTAACAGGACACACATCTTAAAATTTAGACTTTTGTCTCATCAGTCCACTGAATATTTTCCCAAAAGTCCGGGGATCATCAAGATGAAAAATTGAGAAAATCTTTTGCTCACTAGTGTTTTTTGTGTTGGACCTCTGACATGCAAGTCATTTTTGCTCAGTGTCTTTCTTATGGTGGAGGCATGAACTCTGACCTTAAGTGAGGCAAGTTCTTTGCATGTTGTTGTGGGTTGTTTTGTGACCTGAAAAAGTCCGGCGATCCGGTTCTCGTCCCACCCTCAAACGAGATGGAGCCTAGTAACTAAGCTCCTCCATAAAGATGAAATATATCCTTCCTAGTAATAATGATCCAAAATATCAAAGCTTTAGCAGACCTAAATGGCAGGATGGTGATGGAAACGAGAGAGAAGAGTAAAAAGTTTGTGATGGATATGACAGACGCTGGAGACGAGCAATGAGGAATGGATAGCAATGCTAACATGAAAGATGGTGGTGCAAAACTGAAAGGTGACGAAGAGCCGAAGCTGAACATGGAGCAAATTCTACAAGAAACTGAAGACTTTGGAAAATAGTATTAAAGAAGAACTGAACAAAACTAAGCAGCGGATTGAGGAAGCAGAGATACACATCACTGAAACAGTTATTTTAGAGCACATTCAGAAACAAGCCCAAAAAACCCCAAAACCCTCTCCGACCCTAACCCAAAGTGGTTTGGCCCAGATGAGTTTTTGATGGAACTTTTAAAATTTGTTTAGCCACTCAGGTAAAAATGTTGAGATTTAAGAATTCTATTGCACAGGAAAGAAAAGAGAACGTGAAAGGTGAACCTTGAGGGATTTTATGAGAAAATATTGAAAATAATCTGAGGGTGAAACAAGTGTGGCAGAATGGGAATCATAGGTGAATGATGAACATCCACAGCTAGGAAAGAAGCAATGCAGCTAGTACTTCTCTGGGCATTTTAGCACAGAGTGACCAGATTTCTCAAAGGAAAAAGGAGTACATCATCTTTCTACTTTTTCACTTGCCAGTTGGGGGGCGGCCCACAACGCTGACAGGGGGAAGGGATGGCGTGGCAGTCTTGACTCTGTTATTTGCGATGTTACCCAGTTGTTTTACACAATGCTTTCCCATTTTTTTGTGAGACAATTGAACATTGCTGTTTTACATCATATTGAAGAGTGATTGCAGAACAGAGGACCAAAGTGGGGTGGGACCCAAGTAACATAAATTGTCCATGTAAACATTTTTAGCTTTAGTCCGCTCTTGTCTGATAACGTATGGCTGTATTTATTGAATGTTTTGTAATTTTTCCCAACCAAATCATAGTGTACCATATAAATACACCTGAAAATTTAAGTCATTTTGGTATGCCATAAAATAGTCTACAAATGTCAAATATTTTGTACTGAATTAAAAAAAAGATGACAAAAATAAACCTTTTATTGATTGTGAAACAGACGTGGAACAGAAAACATGGGGAGTACATGGAGTATTTTTCTGCCACATCTGTCACAACTCTGAGATGCCATATACACACAACACGTTCACCAATAGAGGTGTTTGACATTGACAAATATTATTTCACAGTATTTTGTGACATTTTTACAGATAAGAATAACTTTACAATATTCTGTTATGACCTGCAAAAAACAACATCAATTGCTTAACTAACATAAATATTTTACAATGAATCTAATAGAGTAGAATAGAAATACCTTTATTGTCCCACAGTGGGGCAATTCGGGTGTGACTGTGGCAATATTGTATATCTATTATACTTAATCTCTGAATTAGTAAGTGTCAGGGTGCAGTTTTGCCTGCTGCACCATGAGCATTTTCTGGCTCCTTCCTCCTCCAGTGCAGCTCTGATTCCACTCACCTTAATCACCCACACCTGTCAGTCTCTCATCATCCCTGGACTCAATCCACCTGCAAGCTCCACTATAAAGGCTCTCTTCAGTCTCCTCTTCCCTGCCGGTTCGTCTTCACCCAAACCTCGTCTTCCCTTGCTGAAGACTCTCCTCCCTCGCCTTCCCCCGAAGCTCATTGGACCTGCTTGGATCCCGTTCCAAGCTCTGCTCGGGTCCCGTCCCGACGCTCTCCTGCCAGCCTTGGGTTCCACCCCAAGGATCACCCACGGTCCTCCAGCTTCCTCCCATCAGCCTGCTCCTGCCTTCACCTTCCTCCTGCTCCATCCCGGTAAAAAGACTCTGGTTCTCATCTTCCACAATCCATCATCCTTCAATAAAACTCTCAAAACGAGCTCTGTGTGTGGTTGTGTTCGGGTTCATAGAGACAAATCATGACAGTAAGACATTACGTTTATTTGTGTACCATTTCAAATCTGCTGAATAAATTATTGTTCTAAATCAAAAACATTGTGCTTACATTTAAAAAAAATAAAATAAGGGTAATTTTAATGTCATTTTAAGACAACAATTTCCAGTTGTTGATGGACTCCAGACCTTGCAGTTATTTAAACAAATCATTTGAATTTTGGTGCGTAAGTATTTGAAACATTACTAGCAGGCTATTTTTTAAATAAAAAAAAATTCCGTTGATCTTTAGATAAAATAAACAGATTTTTCGAACTGATAGTTTATGGCACATGTGCCAAACTCAAGGCCCACAGGCCGAATCCGCCCCGTCAAGGCAATTTACCCGGCCCATGGGAGCCAAAAAAGGCATACCTTGTCATAAAGTAGAGGCATATATCCTTTTAAATTTTATAAAGAGGCTAAAACTGTGCTCCATGTAGCGAATGTTTTTTTTTTTTTTTTTTTTACTGTGTAGTAACAGCTTCCTGCTTTTTTTCCCCAACACAACCCAGAAGTGTCCTAAAAGAGAAAAAGTGATGCACAATGATGAGAGTTTAAAGCGTAACTCACCCCAATATCAACTTTGTGTTGCAGATAAACTGTTCACATGGGCCTAAGGTTGCTGCTTTGATGCTACTGTGAAATACATTTTTATGTCAACTGGAATGAAATTAAGAAATCAAAAGCGTCATCTATACAAGTGCAACGGCCCTTTTAATGTCTTCTTGATGCCAAAGTGCCCCAATATAGAAATGAGTATGACATCCCTGCATTATGGCATTCACAGAATTGAAAAAAAAATAAAAAATAAGATGATATACTGTGGATATATTTATGTTGTGAGCGGGCATTCTAGGAGCTGTCACCCATAACAGCAAATAACAAGCATGGCCAGCCTTGATGGTAAGAACATTGTTACGACCCGGCTCAAATAGCCTCAACAAAAACAGGGAGGACACGGCAAACAAACGATTTTAGCCCTTCAGAGGCGTTTATGAAGTTAATGAATAACGCGCAGCAGCTAAAGGTGTGCTCCCTCCGCCTGGTATTCTCTCGTTCTTGGTTGGGTCCTGGCCTCGGCTGTTCCCCTGGATCAACCCTAGTTCTCCGTGGCACACTGGAGCTTCAGCAACGTCTACGACCAATGGTGCGCTGAGCTTCGGACACCTCCTCATGGGTAGACTGGCGCTCCTTAAAACCCCATCAGATGGCCACATAATTGGAAGCACCTCCCACAATCAAGGACCTGCATAAAAAACAATTACCGGCCACTTGCTCACAGCAGGGCCGTCACAACATACTTCTTCATAGTTTAGTAGCAGCTGATCTCTGAAACTGGTATGTCACTGTAGGAATCTAATGAAATACTGCAGCAGTGTGTGATATACACTAATGAGTTTAAATGTGCCGATGTGAGTGTAATCAAATTGGCATCAAACCACCTGTAATATCAAATTCAAGTTAAAATAAAATAGATCTGGAAATATAGATTTAAATTTTTTTTTTATGTTACAAGCAGTAATGTCAAGTGCAGTTTTCTGCTGTTTAGCATTTTTGGATGGCAACACAAAAGACATAAATCAGACTGGCCATAATCATCAGAAACGCAACTAATCAGGGCTGGCCCTCACACTATCTGCATTGAAGAAAATTGGCCCTTGAGAAGCTTTAGCTCAGGGGTCACGAATTAAAAATCAGCGGGGTCCGAATAAAGAAAATCAACAACCAGTAAAGGTCCGGACACATTTGTAATTACAATCCGTTACTTCAAACAGTATTTAACACTGAAATAAAATGTTTATGCATCCACAAAAAATAACATAAAAATAGAACGTTTTTCTATTTTAAAATCCAAAGTGCTTTTTGAAATAGAGAACCACAATCTTTCACAGTTTGGTATAAAGAAAATTTCCTGACTTTCACATCTTTTATAAAACAACTGAACTTTTTTTAATTTCTTTTTTATGGCTTAATGAGACAAGTGAGCTTTAGGCTGCCCTGCAAGGGTTTTAAACCTTAGTTTGATTGGCAACAAAGCCAACCTCAAGCACATATCAAGGTGCTCCCTGTCACATTCAATATAAACCAATTTTATGATCATACAAGGCCAAACACAACCTTGGAAATGCAGGACACATCACCAACACTATCATGACATAATACATTTTAATTTGACACAGATTGCTTTGCCCGTTATTGTTCACCAATTAATAATTACAGTTTATAAAAAGGCATGATTTAACTTTTTTGAAGTTTAATAAAATGGTTATATTTTAGCCCAGTCACTGGAGACCTGTCCAGGATGAACCCTGTGTCCGCGCTCCACTTTAACTTCATAAAAAAACTCTCTGAGAATCGCCTTTCTCTGGCCTCACCCAGGTAGAACCCGTTCTCCAGTCCATGTTGTAGCTGCAGTTTATTTGTTTTATCTTTTTGATGTAGTTTTCTTAACAATCTGTAAGCATCAAAATCCTTGTCATTTTATTTAGTGTCCTGGAGCGCAGCTGCTCATCAGGTGAACACTGCTGCATACCGACAGCAGATACAGCTCTGCCTTCTTTGCTTCAGAACAGCGCAGCTTTTTCCTAATCGAACCCAGTCAAATGAGGGACATTGTTTCACAGTCCGACTCTTGTTCTTCAAGGGTCATGCTAAATTAGCCTGAGCTAGCGCGTTACTCTTCTTTGTGTTTTAAATAAAACATAACAGCGAATCACGAGGAGATCCCTGGTTGGTCGCCGCGTTTATCAGCGAGGGAATAAACGCTGACAGACGACATGGCCACAGGTGGAAATAACTCATTGATTAACAGCCGGAGCAGATTGACGCTTACCGAGGGAAGTTGTTGTCAGCTGCTGAACTTTCTGACCTGCTGGTTTGCATAAATCCATAGAAACCTTTGACCACCGCTACTTTCATTCATACCATCTGTGGCCAGTTTAAAATGCTCTCCCAAAAGTTAAAATGATGAACACCGATAAACCTCAGACTGGCCATGTCCGCTTTGGAAAGACCCGCCCTGCTCTCATTCTGATTGGCTAATGTCTCGCCTCTGCCAGGTTTGATTGGTTGAGAGCAGCTTCAGTGCAAAACCTTGAATAAAAAGTCTAGACGGGACTTTTTAAGCTCAATTTCCAAATGACGGAAATCCGTCGCAGCGACGGAGAACTTTAACCCCCGAGTTAGACACTGTCGTCGGACAACATGCAGTAATATATAAATGTTTTAAATGAGGTTGGGTCCAGATTAGGTAGCAGCTGGGTCCGGATCCGGACCGTGGTCCGCTAATCCGTGACCTCTGCTTTAGCTGATGTTGTTGTGCTTGTACCAGATGCAAAGGCAAATGAGATCAGATCTAGTGTTTGTTTCATCCAGAGCTGTGCACTCTGAGTCGGGGGATGATGGAGATGAAATCAAAGAGCTATTGTAAGATATTCTTGTTTTCCCCCAGACAAAGTGGAGTGTCAGAGTCATGACCGGGGTGTGAGCATCCATGCTAATGAGGGTTATTAAACATGCACCAGAGAGCCATATTGGCATTTTCATACAATCTCCTTCCATCAGCTTCACTATAGACTATAGTCTTGTTTTAAACATAAAAGGAAAGCACTGTATTAGGTCCAGGAAAGACCGATTGCCTGTAATTATAGTTTCAGCTCATTTCTTATGAACGGTGTTGCTTGATGAGTTAAAAAAAATGGGTATCTCTGGACTTAAAATCTCAATTGCTAAAAATAACTTGGTTAAAAAAGTGATTTTCACTTGTATTACAAATATTTATGTATAGTGATTAATGCTCAGAGTTTTAGTTTACACTGTAAGGTGCATTCTGAACTTAGCTGGATGTTGCGTAACATGTTAGTTACTCACAGCACTTTATTAGACCTATTCAGCTGCTTGTTAACACATGGTAAGTCAGACAGATAGATGGTAGCAACCTGATGCATTAAGGGAATCCACATGAGCAATCTCACTTTGCGGTGTGTCCTTTGACTTGCATGAAATTATACCTTTAACCCATTTTATACAGTCAGACATTTATGGATTTTGGCCAAATGCAGTTTAGCCAGCAGGTGGCACTGATTACCACAACAAACAAACAAATTACCTTCGACACCAAAATAAATTCTGCTGTGCTCATACCATTTTCACTTTATAAATCCTTTACACATAAAAATCTTAGCTTGGCATTCCTTTTTTAAATTTCTTCACTTTAACTAGATTTCATGTTCAGTAAATGAAAATGTGTATTCTGATGAGGCTTGTTTGTCAGATTAAAAGAAAAAAACAACCTTTAAGCAGTTTTAAACCTACCTTTTCGAAGCCCACATTTCTGTTTAATTTATTTTCTTAATGATTTTTATTTTCATTAGCTGTAATTAGAAAATCATCATAATTACCAAAAATAAAGGCCTAAAAACATATTGTGTATAATCTACATGATGTAATTTACTTTATTAAAGAGTTACTTAAATAAACTTTTCTATTATATTCTGGTAGTGTATATACAGTATATATAAAGCTTAAAGGGTGTTGCCCTTTAAGGCATTCATAAGTTCAAACTGAGCATCAGAACGGTGAATAAAGGGGATCTAAATGGCTTTGAATATAACCTGGTGGTTGGTGCCAGATGGGCTGGTCAAAATATTTCAGAGTCTGCTGATTTACTGGGATTTTCACAAGCAATCATCTCAGGTTTACAGAGAATGCTCTGAAAAAGAGAAAATATCCTGCAAGCATCAGCAGTTGTGTGGATGAATATCTCATTTTGATGTCAGAGGAGAATGGACACACAAATACCAGATAACAGAAAGGCAATAGTAGCTACAGTAGCAGAATGCCACCACTGTCACTAACAACAGCAAACTGAGGCAAAAACTAACACTTCATCACCAAAACTGAACAATAATGGAATGAGGAAAAAATGCTGCCAAGTTTGATGACTTGCTGTAACAGCTGCAGCTTTCAGAGGCTTGGGTAAGAATTTTGTTTGTTTAAAGGAAATTAAATCCATCCATCCTACCATTCATATTTTGCACATCCCTGAACTCGCATGCAATTTTAATTGTTTGTTGTCAATTAAATTGTTTTTGTGATCATGTAGAGCAGAAATCAGGGTTGCAATTTAGACAACAAAAAGGCTTAAATTGGAGGCAACCAGACTTTTGTTCAGTTCTTTCTGGATTGGTCTCAGAATAAAAAAGAAGAAAAAAATTGGAAAAGCGTGGGATGAAGACACATATTTACGCCCTCCCTCAATTTTTATTCCATAATAAATTAAGTGGTTGCAGCCATTTACAGCCTAGTAAATAATTGTAAGTATCAAAACAACATAGCTGTAATAACTATATACATAAAAAAATAATCACATATGCAATTATTTCAGATATAAGGACACTGTGAGCTCCATCACTTTTGACAGTCTGCTGTTGTTTCAAACCTATCACATTAATAATAAGCTGCTGGTGAGATACTAAGAGAGATAGTATTATGGCGGTGTAGCTGGTAGCGCTCTTGCCTTGCACCAAGAAGCCCTGGGCTTGAATCCTAGCCTGGGGTCTTCCTCAGTGGAGTTTATCCTCAGTCAAGAAACAAGGTGGTTATGTCACTTGATCTCTCTAAATAATCCGGTGTGAACCTCTGCTGATGTGGCCCATTTGTTTCAAATTTTATGTGTTATGTGTTGAGTGATTGTATTCTAGATACCTTGGTTGGAACTTGTGTGTCTGTATGGCTGTTTGTCCTCTATGTTCCTGCGTAGCTCTGTGATAGACCTGTTCAAGGTGTGCTCAACCTCCCGGCCAATGTCCGCTAGAGAGAGGCACCAGCTCCTCGCCATCCTGCAAGGATAGGTAGGGATAGGCAATGGATGGCTGGATATTTATACTGACCGAACTTTTTTCCACAGGCTGGAAAGCTTGCCGTAGAGCGAGGATGGGCTATAAATGTCGGTGAGTTTTCAGCAGAGGCATGCATTTTTCTCACTTTATGGTTTCATTTTGCCTGGTTTTAATTTTTTTCTTTAATTCTGCCTTTAGATAGGGTACTGTCAGATTCCTATAAGAAACCATTCACATTTATGAAGCGATTTAAATGTATTAAATTTGATCAGTATAAAAGTTAGAAAAAAGAGCAAAAGGGTATAATAGATACTAGAGGGCTGTTAGCTCTCCAAACACAGCAAGGTCTAATTGTCGACACAATCACAATGTGAAATGAATCAGTGATGATCATTAAATCTCAAATCCCTTGATGAAGTCATAGAACATCAGCAAAATCCCAAGTTTCATTGGATACTCTGTAGGTGGTAGCAAGGACTAAAACTCTACTTATTTTTAAGCATCTTGTAGGGAAAAAAGGAGAGGCTTTGAAACAAAAGATAAAGAAATGAGAATTCCAAAGAATTGAATGCATTACTGCTTCTAAATAGGGAATAAAATTAACAAGCAAGTCCAGTGAAATCCATTGGTCAACAGCCGTGTGACATGAGTCAAGGTCCGGTTCAGTCATTGGACATGTCGTCCTTATGCAGCAAACCGCTAGTTCCAGTTTTTTTCTTTCGCTAATTAGCTTTTATCCACAAATTACAGATCTTTTGATGAAGGTTTCAGCTAAAGGTGTGAAATGGACTGTAAAATCTACAACAGACTGTGAAATCTTTGTAAAGTCATGAATGCAAAACTGCACATCTGCTGATCCTTTACTTTTCCAGATTACTGGTGTTGGTTCCAATGAATGAATCCGGTATTATAGTCTGTGGTTCAGCTAACAAGATCTCTATATGATCATGTGCTGAGCCTTACTGATCCTATTTATTTTCAACCAACTCTGGCTCTTCTGTTGTTTGCTGCACATTTTGGAAATATTTTCTCTATACTGAAAATATGCTGCTGACTATCTGCCAGGACACACCTCCAAACTGTCTGTGATGACAGGATCATCTGCCGCTTTAAGCGATGGCGGCAACACCCATAACAACACGGCTGGTTGAAAATGGTTTTGATTGGAACCTCGTGTATTGGATCATCACTGTACATGCTTTCATATATTCTTCTATCTTTCATTGTCTTTAATGTAATTGTATTTGCCCTTCTTCAGTCCATTTAAACTGTCTTGCGGCTATAACAATGCAGTACAGAGTTTTTACTGGTAGACATTAGAGACTCAGACTCTTAACCTTAATAGTTTATGTTGGTTATTGTTCAATCCTGTCTCCTTGATCTCTGGACCCAGTTTCTTTTCCCCAATCCCCCTCAGGATCATCTACAGTGGCATGCAAAAGTATTCATACCCCTTGAACTTTTCCACACTTTGTCACATTACAACCACAAGTATATTTTATTAGAATCTTAACACATAATGTAAAAACCTTGCAAATGTGTTCATTTTCTTTTGAAATACTGATATCCACTGCCATACAGACATATTTGCCAAACAGCTCCGTTTCCCAGTGTGCTTTTCAAGGTTTTCGCCATCTATTTTACCTTTTTATTATCCAGTTACAAGGAGTTGATTGGACAAGGATAAAATCCTGTCAGTTTTCATAACATGCCTTCATCCTGTTAAAGTTTGTGATTGGTTTGACTGATGTCAACATGTTGGATCTAGCCTGAGTCTACTGGCTTTATGTATTAAAAGGAGGAGTCATTTGTGAAATTCGGCCAATCCGTACTCTGCAAGTCAGCCTATAAATATAGGCAGCTGGAAATCAATAAAAAATTTTAATCAGTGCATCTCTACTCTCAAGTGTGAGAGTTAACACAATATTATACCTGTTACAATCACTCCTGATAATTGGCAGTTACTATGCTGATGTTAAACCTGGTCAATCATTACTGACTATCATCTACTGAATTGAAAACTTCTGGATTGTTCATACTGCAAATAGGTTCATTATTCTGCAATCAGAATGCAGGGCAATCTGAACAGCAACAATGATCCCATCCCAGCAATTAATTCCAAATCAGGAGGGGGACATATACATTGCCTTGTAAAAGTTTCCATACTCCTTGGACTTTTCCACACATTGTAACATTACAACCACAAACATAAATATATTTTATTGGAATTTTAGCCAAGAGCTCCAGATAAGCTGCTGCTCCAACAGACCACACCATAGAAGATGGCTGATGCCACCACAGAGTTAAAGTCTGCAGGAGGTTCCCCTTCCATGCCAAAAGACCTTAGCCTCGGCCTTGTCATGGTAGATATACAGTTGTGTCATACTCTTTCCATTTCCAAGATGATGGATTGAATAGTGTTCTGTTAGATGTTCAAAGCATGGGAAATCTTTTTATAGCCTAAGCCTGCTTTAAACTCCAATAGAACTTCACAGATCAGCTGTATTTGTACTGAGATTAGATTACATACAGTTAACCCTGGGTCTCAGGGTGGCATCGTTTTACTTCAGTTCAGGAAGCAAAAATGATGAAAAACCAGTTAGACAAATGAAAGAAAAAAAGAAAAACAGAATGCCTTCATCTCCTTGGAAAATGTGCGTTACATTTTCTAGTACCAGGGTCCACTTCGGATCCGGTCATCGATCGGTAAAAAGATGAGCTGAGCTTCTTCTTCAAAGGAATGAGCGTGTGGAGGGATAACTTGCCAGCAAGTTTCTCAAAACTCAGTTGAACATGCCCCCAGAAAAGTAATACACAAGTATGCTATTGATGGAAAAAAGTTTGATTTGAAGTCTTCTTGCTTTTATGCTGCGTGGGAGGAGTTAAGAGTGCTGGGGGTGTAGACACAGCCTGGCAGAGCAGCTGCAAAGCCTGCTGGAACATGGAGTCACAAATGTTTCCTTGTGCATATATCCAATAATTGTGAAATTTGTGATGGACATCACATTGACCAATCAGCTGAGAGGAAGAAAACTCCAGTCCAAATTCATGCATGCAAGTTGAAACTCACAGCAGAGCTTTGCACATAGATTTTTGCATTGTGTCTGTGAACAGACTTTAACAAAAAGAAATTGTAACTTGTGTAAAAAAAAAAAATTAACACGTGTAAAACGTTTGTAATTTGTGTAAGTATTTAAAAAAAATACAAATCTTTTTTTTCACACACATGAAAAAAATGTTTTCATGTGTTTCAGGATCATTTATTTTTGACCAAGTTGGAAAAAGAGCAGCATTAAACTTTCATTTTATGCTTACTTGGTAACTATATACCTTCTGTTGAATCAAATGGAAAAATCATTCAACATCAAGAAGCAAGAAATCTGTTCGGATTGGTAAATTGCATAACTTAATGAGATTTTATAGCGGTTGGTTTTGGAAGGCAGACATTAAATGATCATATTTTACTGGCTCTCCAACAGGGTTCATTAGTATCCTGTACTGCATTGTAGGTTTGCTTGCCTTGATTTTTAACCAGTGCTTGACCAACACAGTATAGCAAAGCAGTTTTCAAAAGAAAATCTATTTAGTGCAGGGAGTATAAGGGATGTAGCAAAACTGGGGAGGCATAACATGAAGCTGTGAATATTATACTACAGTAGATGTGCAAAAAAGTCATATTTGACTCATCATGCATTGTAATTAGGATTAAATAGTCTTATTAAGGTGCCAGTACACTGGATGTTGTTATAGGGGAAAACAAACGTTTTATGAGATGTGATTAACTCAGAAAAAATAAAGTATTATATATCATCAATGAAATTAGATTCCAAGTCTGAATTGTGGTTAGCTTGTCTAAAAGCCCTGACATTGAGCATGGTTCTGTTTTATCAGGGGGAGGCTTCCACCACTGCTCCAGTGACAAGGGAGGAGGCTTTTGTGCCTATGCTGACATCACATTGGCCATCAGGGTAAGGCTCAAACAAACGCTGGTTATTTTACCATGACAGTAGAAGTGTGATTCTCAGTCACGTTCAGCCATGACCCATTTTTCTAAAAATGTAATGTAAAGCAATATTAAAATTCCACCTCTGATAAAAATAAAACCCATTTCATGATCAGAATTTAAAGTAATTTGTGTCAAGATCAGGGACAGATGGACCCAGTATTCAGCTGGACAAGAGGTACGTTTTTAAGAAAGTTTATTTTCAAACACAGGTGTGAGCAGGAACCAAGAAAAACAGGCAGGCAAAAATGAAGGGCAGGACAAAAACAAGGCTAGTGGTAAATAAACAGTCCAAGGCAAAAAAGGCAGGTAGTCAGATCAGGCAGGAGAAACACATAACAGGGAACAGGAACTGCTGGGGTCCGTTCTTCGTACGTCGCTAACTCAGTTAGCTGGATTTAATTGTTGACGATTTGGCATGATCTTGGATCGTTTGGTTCTTCGAAACTCATCCTGGACTTGCTGTCATAGCAACATGTGCGCAAGCTTAAGCCTGCTCGCGAGCTTATTTAATGTAACCAGGAATTAGATCGCAGCTTTATAAGTGGAGGAGATAGGGAAGTCTGTCGTAGCCAGTGCACTTGGACCACCTAGTGGCAGAGGACGGGACAGAATTGTGGAACACCATTTTTTAATGTTTAATAAAAGACAAACAAATAATGCTTAGTTCCTCTCGTTTTATTTAAACAATTGTTTATAAAGAAAAGCCAGCAAGTCATCTTTTGCCTGCAATAAGAGATAGTTATGTAAAGTCAGCAATACTACTGTCAAATGGTGTATTAGACCTTACTCTGAAGGTCCTTTTGAAGCAACTCGATCTCTAGTGCAAGTTTTCTCTTTTTCAAGTTGTGGAGTTGAATTTCTCCTCTTAATTTGTGTTTTTTCAGGTCAAAATACTAATTTTTTTGTTGAAGATGCCATTTATATAGGGAACGGATGGCACCCTGTGTCATTTTGTGAAAGAAAAAGAAAGGGTGAAACATGCCTCATGCAACAAAAGTAAAAAGAACCGTTTTTTTCCAGCCATTTTCTTGGTGGCTGTTATAAACAGACAAACACATCATTTAACAGTGGCTTTTAAAAAGAGGAAAAAGTGTCTCTTTAAAATAAAGTATAATAATTAAAGGCTACCATTTTGTAGAATATTCTTGTACTTCACTTTTTTCCCCATGTTCTAATGTGTCCGGTGGAGGCTCTGACATAAAAGAACAAAATAAATATGAAATTATTGAAATGCAAAAATACATACTGTAGAAAGTGATAGAAACATCTAACATGGACAGCACTTACACATTTAATTTGTCTGCTGCTTTTTGCCAGCCCTCTCTCCTGGCTTTAGCAGACTTTGAGGTGTTCCCTGTTGTTTTAATTAATGACAAATTCGGCATAACCTTCCATTAAAAGCTCTTGTTCTGCTCTGGAGAAAAACTGTGGGCGTTCTTTGGCCATGCTGAACAGCCAATAGCAGCGTTGCTGATCATTGTTTCTACTATCGATACATTTCCCCTTTTAAACAAACGCATGAACGCGCAGTTATCTCAGATAACTCAATCCAGCCATACTAATCATAAACAACAGGTGTGTTTGAAGAACCCAATTAGCCAGATCATGATTAGCCGGATGAAATCATCTTGGATGTCTCATTTGATCTTGGATGTTTTAAGCAACGTACGAAGAACGGACCCCTGGACAAAACTCACCCATGGGCATGGAAAAAACAATGATGTGGCAGATTGCAGGGGGCAGAGGCAGGTATAAGTAGGGGAGTGAGCAGGTGAATAGAGTGAAACTAATTACTGGCATGGGTGGAGCTAATCAGGGGAAGGGAAGTGACTGGAAGCAAACTGAAGCTGATAGGATGGTGACTGGAGAAGGGGCGTGACAGGGTGGTGACTAAGAGGTGAAAGAATGCTGGCAGGTGAACTGAATTAAGACTGGTGACAGAAGTGATCGGAGCAGGCCAGAAAAACTGATAACATAAAACAAAATCAAACCACAATAAAACCCAAACTATTCCAAAACTGATACAGAACCTAAACCTAAGGCTAAACAGAACACAAGCTATAATAGAAACCAAACAAGAAAAAAAAAAAAACAGAAACTGAACTTAAGACAGGAGAGTGAACTAATTAATCAAATAATAAACATAAACCATAACATAACACAAATCATGACAAATTTGTGTATGTAGCACCTATTCCCAATGAAGGAATCCAAAGGCATTTTGCCAGATTGAAGGGGTATATTTCTATCCAATCATATATAATCAGGGTTTCCGTGGTGTGTTTAAAAAGTCTTGAATTTGAAAATCAAAATTTATCGCCTTAAAAATTCCAAGTTCAAGTTTACTTTTTTTAATAGGTCTTAAATTTCTTATGCCCATTTAATGCTACCTCAAATGCACAATAAAATGCTCACATGACTGTATTGTGCTTTATTAAATTTATTAACAACTAAAAACACAGCCAGCCAATCAGCTCTGATGTTATTGGTTATTTCGTATCACTCCACTTGAGGGTGCAGAAAGAGAAGTAGTGCTGCCGTTGTTGTGGGAAAATGCTTATTTAGCAATACTTGGGAGCAAGAGAACCAGTTTAAGACATGATTAAAGCCTGCTAACAACAGCAACTTTGTAGCCTGCTGCTGCTTGTGGGAAAAAAAACAACAACATAAAAATGAAAATGTTGGGAGTTTGGGCGATGAAGTCACATTTAGAAAGTGCTGTTACCACTTTGAATGGTCAGAGATAGACAACAGCTATCAGTCAGTTCTGCTGCTCTGGTCCCAGCCCCAAGACTATCAGTGGGTCTACCTCAGAGGGACAACGGTTCTGAAACTCCCATTAATGACCTCCGTGCTCTCTGCAGATCAGAACCTACGTTATGAGCGGAGGTTCTCTGGATTCTCCACACGGTGACTAAACAGCACTTGTGCAGCACAAATGGCTCCAAACAATGTGTCCCAACCACACAGACTAGAGGACTTTATCAGGAGAAAACTCTTTACTAATGTGGGCCCATGTTTAACCTTTTTAACCTGTCTGGCCTGATCTCGATACTAGCAGAGCCACACTTATTTTATCAGGCTTTAAAAGTGGGTCAGAAACAGTCACGTTTTTTTCTTTCCTAAATACCTCCAAGGAGGAGGCTTTAATATTTTGTATATATAAATATATATAAACAAGTCCCTATTTTTTTCACTAATACTTTTGGTTTTACAACATTTTAAACACACAAAATGTAATTTAAATTGCTGACTCTAAGAAACTGCTTCGCTGTGCACACATGCTTAACTCCAGAGTCCTAACTTTTAAACATCTCTCTCCCACGTGTCTCACCTCACACGGCCTCAAGAACGTCTCACCTGTCGCCGCCTCCAGAACGTATGTGTCATCTGGCATATTACGTTTTCAATCAGCACTAGAACACCATGGATGTTAGTCTTATTTTGAGGATTGTGTTTGTAATGTTCTGCATGGATGTGAAAGTTGCAGTTTCTCCTTGTATCTGAATAATGGGACTAGTTTGTTTGTATATACTAAAAGCAGAAGTAGAGGATATAGGCTGGGCGGGCTTCGGTGGCGCAGTGGTTAACGTGCATGTTATGTACTAAAACTATCAAGTACTGAGAAAGTCATGTGCTGAAATATTTTGCATGTTATTTACAACAACAAGCAGTTTTCTGGCTGTGTGAAAACGTTTCATAGGTAATTTTACTGTCATATATATATAACATTTATAAATAGATAAATAACAATATACGAGAACATATATATATATATACATAAATGCATACATATGTATACATATATACATATTCACATATATATATATATATATATATATATATATATATATATATATATATATATTCACATATATATATATATATATATATATATAAAATTAATA
Organism: Fundulus diaphanus; assembly: GCA_037039145.1. NCBI lineage: Eukaryota > Metazoa > Chordata > Actinopteri > Cyprinodontiformes > Fundulidae > Fundulus > Fundulus diaphanus. Next base: position 55,014,659 of record CM073126.1, read on the forward strand.
ACGTAAAATATTTCAGCACATAATTTCCTAGTACTTGATAGTGTTAGTACATCCACTGACAGTAAAATTACCTATGAAACGTTTTCACACAGCCAGAAAACTGCTTGTTGTTGCAACCAAATCCTATGGGATTCTGTGAGGGTAGGGAGTAGCAAGATGGCGGCCAGTGACTTCAGTTTTTCGTGCAAATCAGCAATCCAGTGAATAAATAGAGATCAGTGGGCCCCACGCTCTTTCAGGAGGAGTGAATGCTGCTTGTCAAGACTCTATGCAATCTTAGACTTAGACAACTTTATTTGTCATTTTGTATGTACAGAGTGCATACAGAACGAAATTTCGTTGCATACAGCTTGTAAATTACAGTATAAAGTGCAGCAGTGATTAAAAAGTAAACAATTGAGATGTAAACAATGCAGGAGAAAGAAACAGTGTGCGATCACAGTGTACAGGGGAATATTTTAAACCATTTGTATGTGCAGAAATGATGGTGCAAAAAGGCATTTGTGCAAAAATGCATTTAGAAACTAATAGTTCGGCAGCATTTGTAATGCTAGATAGAGATGCAGTGATGCAAATGTGGTACAGAGTCCAGTTTTATAGTTCAGCAGTTCAACAGTCTGATGGCAACAGGGAAAAAGCTTTTGCAGAACCTGGTGGACCTGCAGCGGATGCTGCGGAACCTCTTCCCAGAAGGCAGCAGGGAGAACAGTCCATGGTGGGGGTGGGAGGGGTCTCTTATGATGTTATGGGCTCGGGACACACAGCGCTGGGATGAAATGTTCTTAATGGAGGGAAGAGGAGCCCCGATGATGCCTTCTGCTGTCCTCACCACTCTCCTCACGTTCTTCCAGTCGGAGGCACTGCAGCCTCCACACCACACAGAGAGACAGCTGGTCAGAATGCTCTCTATGGTGCTTCTGTAGAAGGTCGTGAGGATGGGTGGGGGTAGGTGGGCTCTTCTCATCCTCCACAGGAAGTACAATCGCTTCTGTGCCCTGTTCACCAGTGACGTGGTGTTCACAGACCAGGTGAGGTTGTCCGTGATGTGCACCCCCAGGAATTTGGTGTTGCTGACCACCTCCACAGCTGAGCTGTTGATGAGCAGTGGAGTGTGTTGAGGCCGGTTCTTCCTGAAGTCGACGATGATCTCCTTCGTCTTCTCCACGTTCAGGATCAGGCTGTTTTCTCTGCACCAGCCCACCAGCTGCTCCACCTCCTCTCTGTAGTCCCGGTCGTTGTCGTCTCTGATCAGGCCCACCACCGCTGTGTCGTCTGCAAACTTCACGATGTGATTGGTGGTGAACCTGGGGACGCAGTCATGTGTCATCAGAGTGAACAACAGGGGGCTCAGGACGCAGCCCTGAGGGGAGCCCGTGCTGAGGGTGATGACATCAGAGGTGTTCTGTCCGACCTGGACTGACTGAGGTCTGTTGGTGAGGAAGTCCAGCAGCAAGTTGCGAAGAGGTGTGCCGAAGCCCAGATGTTGTAGTTTTCTGCTGGGTTTCCTTAGATAGGAAACTTTTTGACCAATCTGCCTGGATGATTTGATTGCACTGACTTGGTAAAGTGCCTTGTGTTGTGAATTGACGCTATATAAATAAAATTGAATTGAATTAAATTTGATTGCTAGTATTAAAAACATTTTTTTAAGCATTTACCTGAATTACATGACTATGTAGTTATCCAACATGTTGATACTAGTATTATATTAACATTCAACTGCAAATTGATACAGTATTGGTAGTTAATGACAGCTGCAAGGACCAAACCCTCTCTTTAAATGTTGAGACAATTGCTTTCACTAACATGCTGTGGGGCAGAATCAGTGTTGTATATACTTAAGTATATTTTGGAGTACTTTTCTCAAGTAAACATTTTTTTGATTACTTTTACTTTTACTTCACTATATTTTCGAACTTAATTGCATACATTTTCAATGTTTGGTTTAGTTACTCGTCACAAAAATGTTGGTTTGGCTCTGCCAGACGTGTGTACATGCACCGGAGCGCCTCCGTTTGAAGCGCTCGCTGTGTCATTTCAAAGTTGCTGTGCGCCAGCGGGGGCGGGGCCCAGCGCTCCACGCAGCCAATCACTAACGCGCCTGGCCTTTGATTGACAAGGTAGAGACCCCCCTTTAACTCCACTCTCATTGGTTGTGCTGTCTTAAATCCCGCCTTCCCTCTTCCTGATTGGCTGTTTTCTATTACCTGTGCGTACGTGCTTGGAGCACGAGATTTCTGGGATACTGCGGTTACCACAATTAATACTAGACTACGAAACTAGTCCCAGTTAAGAAACTAAATATTATCAGCACTAAAATAGGTGAAAGCTGCTTAATGCAGTTCTAATCAGAAGCAGCAGAGAGAGTTTTGAATTGTTGAACTTGAGAAATGTAAGTAAACAACGTTAATATCTCAAAATAGCATTTAATTCTGAAGTATAACACATTTTATCAACAAAAACCTAATCTCCTCTATAAAACTAAATATTCTGTGCCAGGCAGGAGTTGTGAAGACTGCTGGAAAGATGGAAAAGCAAAGACTGTAGGTCATAAAAATTCAGATTCTTAGCCACAGCCGTCTGAAAAATGTGAGTGTCACTTTTACCATTATTTCGTTGTTATTGTTGCTTTCATTTATTTTCGACCATTTGAGGCAGTTCAGGCATAAATGTAATTTCTTTTGCATAAGAACATTAGATGCTGCCTAAACAACTGCTACTCTTGTTTAGACCTTTGCGTAGTTATAATAGTATGATTAGGGTTCCACGATATAGTGTTATTCATTTGACTATTTCTACTTCTAGAATTAGGATAAAGACAAATAAAACAAAGGAACACAATTTACATTGGTTTTATTGTACATAGATTTCCACACTGTCCATTAATAAATTAGTATAAACCAGGGCCGGAGCTAGCAGATTCAGAGGGCAGAGAATTCCCAAAGTATGTAACATATTCTACCTCCTGCAATGGAAGGGAAAAATTGTTATGGGCTGGCTGATATACAGCAGGTCAAAAAAAGCCATATTTTGGCTGCAGTGCTTGCTGTTCTCCTATGAAGAAAAGATCATCTAGTGCACTAAATTCAATAGCTGGGATGAAAATATCCAGTATAAAATACTGTGTGTGTGTGTGTGTGTGTGTGTGTGTGTTGGCGGCAGGTGTAGAGGGGGGGGGGCAAAAAGACTGTGTTGTCCCGGGCCCTAGCAAAGCTGTCAGCTGGCCGGCCTGCAGGTGTATCTATTAGCAGGTTTACCACTTCCTGTAGGTTAACTAAGTCTGGTTTATCACTTCACCATGTTCTTAGTATACACCCCCTTTGCCTGCACTTGGTTGTGTGTTGGTTGACCTTGCTTGAAGAAGGAAAACTGAAAGCTTACTAAAAGGTTGTATTTTCTGTCTGAACTTGGTCTAAATTTTTCCTGCACTTGATTGCTTATATTATTTTAAGTGAATTTGACTTTCAAAGTTTACCAAAATCTAAAAAATGTCATTCAAACTGCATGTGCTTTGTTTTACTTTTTACTTATACTTTTCATTACATTACTTGAGTACATCTATTTTTACAGTAATTTTCATACTTTAGTACAAGACATTTCAGATACTTTAAGACTTTTACTCAAGTAACATTTCAGTCAGTTACTTGGACTTTTACCAAAGTCATATTTTGGAGAGGTACTTATACTTTTACTTGACTCTGAGATTTCAGTACTTTATACAACACTGGGCAGAATACCCAAACAGATCCAGGGTAGAATACAGAGGACACCAGAAATATCTACAGCTGCTATTTGAACACTAGAGTCAAGAGTTTTTTATTCACTAACCTGGTGCATCATTAAAATATGTTAAAATTTAATTTATAATAAATGTGACAATGTAAACATGTCCTGCACTGATTACCTACTACTAATAGCTACGATTAGCGTGCGAAATGGTTTATGGCACTGTTATCAAGTCCCTTGTAAATTCCGTGAGTCACGATTTTTTGGGCTTGTTTCTGTACGTGCAGTCACTTATTTGGGCTCCAAAATATGTGACTATAAACACCAGGAAAGAGACCCAGCCGGTCTTGCTGCTTTACTACAGACAGTGAACAGGCCGCTCCAATGTCTCTCCGCGTACTGTATACTTACCCTTCAAACAAAACGACCCATTTCTGCTGGGAGGACAGAGTAGTTGCTGGACTACACTACTCTGTTTCTAACATAATGCTAAAAATAAACTTCACTGTTATATTTAATTAACTTACCTGTCCAGAAGACATGCTGTAGGTGACCTAAAGCATGTCCTTGTAGTTCACATACCTGAAATACCAATTTTACACATTTAAATCAACGTATCACAGGTTAGTACATGTTTACTTTAATATTCTCTCTCTCTCTCTCTCTCTCTCTCTCTCTCATCCTTCTTTAATGTACATAGTGAGGACTCTGCATTGACTTCCATTCATCTTCAAGCCTTTCTGTGGCCTAACCCTGACCCTATAACCTGACCAGCCAGATTGATAATGTGTAGCGCTCTAGTTCTGCAAATTAGAAATCTGGGACTGCACCATTTGAATCCATTTGGGGAAAGGAGGGAATTTCAGCAGAACTCTCCAAGCTGATTGGGTGAAGCAATCAAGTAATGAACATTTAGGCAAAGCAGTGGGCTGGAACGCTTCATTGCTTTATAAGGCTTCATTTGGCCATCACTATTTGACAGCAGTTTGCTCACAGCAGGGTATGATAGGCAGAGAAGGCTGGAGGCAGAGGTCCGTGAGATGATCATGGGTAGTACACAGCTCGGAAAAGCAGAGGATGTCAGACAGCTCTGACACCGTCAGAATCCTAGTAAAAAACACCTGTCCAGGTCGTGTCGAGTATAGCTGATGAGGTGAGGGCAAGGTGTAATGGGGAAGTCCAAAAAAAAAGGCCAGGCCAGGAAACAGGCTATGCAAACTATGGACACTGGACAGCTACTCACTTGAAGGCTTTCAACAATCTGGCAGAGACTGGTTGTTAGAAGCAGGTATATGTAAGCAGGATGACAGGTGGAATGCATGCAGGTAATTAGGAGAGAGACAGGTGTAGCTGCTTAATTAACAGAATGGCACAGAGCCGAGAGTGGCAAACAGCCAGTCGGCCCAAAAAACAACAATGACAGAGAAAGACAGGGCAGAATGCATAACACACTTTTAATCATTCAGATGTTGGTAAATTTGAATTAATTAGCAGATCTATAAATGCCCAATTTTTGGGATGCCATTACTTGCATTCTGTCCAGCCATTATTCCATGGTTTTTATGGTAAATTTAGCAGGTATAAATTTGAAAATATTTTGTATGTTGCACTGTGTAACATGTATATATGTGGGTAGTGATATATAGGATGTTTAACCTTGTTTCATTAAACAAAATGTTTTATATTTACACACTTTTCTAGGAAAAGTCATGAAGCTACCAGAAAATTGCAACATATCTTGGTGTTGCTGTAAAAGATTAATGACTGAAATGTTCACATGAAGCTTTCAGTGTTTTAAAAGGAAAATTGATTTCTTCTTTTTCTTTTCTCAGTTTCTTTTTGAGAGAGTGGAAGGCATCTCCAGAGCCACCATCATTGACCTTGATGCTCATCAGGTAAGCCAATACAATACCTCCTCTCATATTGATCACCAGCCATCTCCCCTTTTACTGCTGCTAGAATCAATGCCCTTCTGTGTGATCAAAGTTGACCAAACTCTATATTTTTTGGAATATATTTCTGATAAACAGATGATATACCAAAGAATTATTTTTGCTCTTTGACAATATATTATGGGAATAACTGGTCAGTTATATAAATCATTTTTGCTCTTTGGTGGGAAAACTGGCCAGTTATATAACTTGTTTTAACTTGTGATATTATGGGAAGAACTGGTCAGTTATATAAACTTGTTTTTGAGTTTACATAAACTAAGAGCAACATATATTATTTTGTTATTTTGTTTCTCTTAGTTTCTTATATTCCCAGGCTGATCCGCCTGAGTTCACATGAAACTGGAATCAACATGTTATGTTCGTGCTCTGAGTTTTTGCCTGTTATTTTGTTTCACACACTGATATGTTGATTCTCAGACTGATCACGCCGCATTCACACACCGATTGCCTCTGAGATCCTCATTTTATTTTGAACCACACACTGATTTGCGTTCTGAGACCATGGCTGTTATGAAGCTGAGAGCGGTTTTTGTTTTGAAAACATGTTTTCGAAGAAGGACAGATCGGCTGGGAGGGAGGACTGGCCATCCTCGCTCCGCACCTGATCCTTTGTTTGAAATTATATAAAGGGGGGGCCGCCCTCAGTCCAGTAGAGTCTGCCGTGGGTTTCGTACGGACACCCGGCTGCGTGAATACTGCTTTACCTAGACTGACGGCTCTCCAGTCTCGTGCCGATGGTAAGAGCGATTTTAGAATCTGTTGAGCATCACGCCTGTTTGAAAGCTTGCTGCTTTGTTGTTTTGCTGTATTCTGTGGGGAATAATAAAAGGGCACAATTATTCTAGCAGAAACAGTGTTTGAGTCATTATTTGTGTTATTGCCAATTTCTCCCGATCCTTTATAGAAATTTCATAAAACAACAGAATAGAATAGTATAGAAGTATCATTTATTGTCCCACAGCAAAGCAAACTGTTAAAGGAAACATGCAGATTCACACAAAGTAAAAACAAAAAGATAATAAAAAATTGGCCAAATATACAACATAAGAAAAATCTTGGTGTACAGGTATTAAAAAAGGGCAAACTCTCGATAAAAGGAAATGTGCAACTGTGTAGGGTGAGTTAAAAAAAATACAAAATGTACATGTATATTTGTACTTAAAAGCAACATCCCATTTACAAAAATAAAAGAACTTCACAAATAACAGCAGATATGTAAACATACATTTCTTAATTTTTTTGTGTAATGTCTGGCAATGGAGCATTAAGAATTGTTGTCTTAATGCCAAAGAAAACCCAACAGATATTACTTTCACAAGTGGAGCCTTACTGCATCGCCATAGTGCTCTGCTTGATTTATATAAACAAGAAGCTTTATTAGATTTTATGCTGGGACTGTTTCACGTTTAATGGACACAGAAACGGGAAGGTAGAATAGGAAAAAAAGAAGAGAAAAGGATGAGATAAAATACTAAAAGGGACAAAAGGTGAAAGAAAAAGAGGAGAGGAAAGGGAGAGAACAAGGTAATATCCTCAGAGTCTGCCCCTATACCTGCAAAGAGAGATATAAAAAGAAAGCCAAACGATAAAATATTACAGGTATAAACAACCAACGCTTTGATACCATCACTGAAGAGTATGCAGTATTATTTACTACGGAATGTATAAAGTGACAGCTAGATAGAAAGATAATAATTGTGTAGAAGTGAATCTGTAAGCACCTGAATCCAAGTGCCTGTAGATGTTTCTGAGAGTGCACTTGTGTATGTAAGGGTTATTGATAAGAAAAATGTTCAATAGTGGTTGTGAGGAGCCAAAGACCCAGACCCAGAGAACTGAGGCAGATGCCAGGGGAACCACAACCCCAGATGCCCAAAGGGACCCCCAGAACAAAGGTTCCCTAGAGGGACCAACACAGGGAAAGCTACCTCCCCCATCCCAGGGAAGAGCACAGAGGAGCCCCAGGAAACCCCCAACAGCAACAATGCCGAAGCCCCTGGGAGCCACGGCGCTGAGCCCACGGGCTCCGCCAGCAGCCAGCTATGTCGGAGTGGACCCAGCTGTGGGAGAGACTCGAGGCCTCACATGCAAACACTCTTGCCCATTTAAAGAAAAGTGACGACCTCCACAGACCTGGTAGGTGAGCTCCAACATCAAGTTGGAGGGGGGATCACTACAACCCGACCTACCCGGTCCATACTCCGGTCCTAACCTCCCGCCCCAATCCCAGTCCAGATGTCCCACGGGCCCATCCACCCGGAGATGGAGCCAACATGAACCGAACGGGCCAGCCAACCAGAGTCCACCCCATGAACCCTGAGGTGCTTCCTCCCCCAAACCCTGCCCTCCATACCTAAGTCCTACTCTTTTATTCCAGGGGAGAGTAAAAGCGCCAGCCCCAGCCGAGCCCCGGGACCCAAAGGCCGACCCCAGCCCAGACCCCGACCAGGTGGCCCGCTCCTCCTCCAGGCCCCGATCTCCGGATGGCAAATGGAGAAGAGGGGTGTGAGAAAAACCCCGAGCCTGCCTCTGCCTGCTCAAATGTCGTGTTGTTGCATGTTGTTCTCGAGTGCTTTTAAAACTGGGAGGGCCAAAGAGGGGGATGCCTGGCGGCAATCCCCCCCATGCACCCTACCCAGAACCCTCCATCTAAATGCGAATGGGGGCAGAGAAAGCCACCAAGGGTCAGGCTTTCGCAGCTGGTTGCTGCAACTCTAGTCAGTCAGAGTGGTTCCACCCAGCACAGCGCACCACAATTTTAAAGCATCCCAGAAGCACCGGCGCTTCTCTAAAATACGCAGCTGTTCTTTTTTTGCCGCTTGCCACACCGACTCCACGTCAATCTAGAGCAGAGAGCGGATCGTTCAGGCAGGAAGTCAGTTGATGAAAAGCAAAGTTGATCCGGTCGAGTATAACAGTAAAAGCCTACATGTGCAGACTTTAGATCACATTTTACTGTGAAACATCAATATGTCATTACCTGCGGCTCCAGCACCAATCCACCAGCAGATCTCACTTGATACTTGACTCCATGGATGATAATTAGAATTTTCTTTAAAGCATACAAGTACACTACTATGGCACAATGATGCAATCCGCACGTGATTCGAGTCCAACCGCGCTCCGCTCTAAAATCACTCCCGGTGGAAAGGGTGCCTGGCAGAAAGTGCGGTGCTGCCGCGACGATTGCACATTCAATGGAACCCTGGGGTTGCCCTCCCCCAATTAATGCCCTACATATATGTGTGTTGTGAGAATGTTATAAATTAAATTATCAAATACGGGGGTAATAATCCAATTCAAAAATACTTTGTTAATGCCTAAGGGAAATTTGCCACTGGTGTAACTCATGTTATAGGGGTTTATTCGATCAGTTGTCGTGGATTCTGATGACTGTAGGCAGGAAGGATCTGCTGTAGAGCTCTGCCTTACAGCAGGTCTGGGGAATACTCTGACTGAAGACACTCTGTTGTTGTATGACAGTCTGATGAAGAGGATTGTCAGGTTATCCATAATGTTCTTCCTTTTATGAGGAATTCTTCTTTTCACAATAATCTCCAGAGGTTCTACAAGGAGCCCCAGAACAGAGCCGACCTTCTTTATAAACTTGTTGAGCTTCTTTAAGTCAGTTGCTCTGATGCTCCTACCCCAATAGATGATGGCAGAGGAGATCACACTCTCCACAACAGACTTATAGAAGATCTGCAACATCTTTCTTCAAACACCTAAGGACCTAAGCTTCCTCAGGAAGTACAGTCTGTTCTGTCCCTTCTTGTAGACAGTTTTACAGCTGCCTCACCAGTCTGTCCAGGTGAACACTCAGATATTTATACTCCTTTCCAGTTTGGTGATAGTATTAGACTTATTCATGTTTTGCCTGAAATCTACAATAATCTCCCTTGTTGCATTCACATTCAGGATGAGATGATTGCTTCCACACCATGCCACAAAGGAGCCTACCAGCTTCCTTTACTCAGCTTTCCATCTATCTCTGATGCTGAGTGTAGATCCATCTGAGTATTTCTGCAGATGACAGGAGTCTGTTTTATACTAGAAGTCTGGGATGTAAAAAGGGAAAGGAACGGTGAGATTACATTCTCTTATGGTACTCCTGTACTGCTGACTACCTGGTTAGACACAAGACCCTTCAATCTCACAAACTCTGGTCTGTCAGGTAGTCTCTGATCCAGATCCAGGAGACCTCCACCTGAGTCTTCAGGAGATTCTGACAAGGCAAATCAGGTTGAATTGCATTAAAGGATTTATACCTGTTTCTGCACAAATTCTAACCATGAGTGACCGGAACAGTTTAGTTTGCACTGTAAGCCCCATCCCCAGCTTGTTTTTCCCAATGAGAAACTTTAATTCTCTCCTGCCTGTTCTCTCCTGCAACTTGACTTGCAAGAGACTAAACACGTCTCAAGCTTATGTACAATCCTCCAGAGGAAATAAGGAACTTTTCTTCTTTTTGTCTGATATAAATTGCTATGTCTCGGGTAAATGATATTTGCTTATGTGAATGGTCAACACTTACATGCATACCATAATCCGCTGTTCACATACCCTGTCTTACACTCACTGGAGGAGCTGCTGTTTACCAAAGGCTTCGCACCTTATTGTGCCATTGGCAGAGACCATGCGATAGACTGGCGACCTGTCCAGGGTGTACCCCGCCTCTCGCCCATTGACAGCTGGAGATAGGCACCAGCACCCCTTGTGATCCCACAAGGGATAGACGTGTTAGAAAATGGATGGATGGATGGATGGATGGGCGAGTTGCCTTTGATATCATAACAATGCAAGAAATATTTCACAACACTGGAGCCTTCTTGTTGGTCAGGTTAAGGTTGAAGAGGTGCTGTAGATTCCCAAAGAGCTGTTTTGCACAGGCCTTCAGGACTCGGGGAAGACACCATCTGGACCTGCAGGTGTATTCTCGTTCAGTCTCTCCAGCTGCCTCTTCATCTGACTTTTAGAGACAGAAAAGTGGAAGGGGGAGGAAAAGGGAACAGCACCATCGTCTGATTTTGTTGCGAACAAACACGCAGAAGCAGAAGGTTCCATGGTCATAAGCAGAAAGGTATACAGTCAGTCACACACTGAGTCATGGTCTCTCCATATGGCTGGAACAGTGCCTGTCTGTTCCCTCTTCAACTTCCTGTCTCCATCTTCCTGTGACACCAGTTATCTTTATTGCAGGTTGTCTCTGAAAAAGGTACTTATATTCTGAGCAGAGAAAAGCAACGTTTTGATCTGACCTTCCCAGAAGAGATATTGTGGGAGATTATTTAACTATTGAACCTTAAAAAAGAAAGAATACTCGGGGAGATGAGGTCCTTCTGCTTGCCAACGGAGAACTCCTTTTATTTCAAAGTTCACACGTACAAACGGGTGTGAGCAAAAAGTTCTGATTACAATACAGTGAACATGCCTTTTATAGGCCACAGATGTGTATGCGTTACAGTAAGATCTGTGTGTATCCGCTGGTGTGTATTGCAACCTAATAGCGTCCGTGTGTGTCCAGCTTTTTGGCAGGCTGGACTTCATTTCTGGTAAACGTTTAGCTCAAAGCACAAAAACAGACAGATTAATCCTGCTAGTTAACAGATCTTTGGGACACTACAGATAAACAGTGTTAGAGGTCTCCGTCCAGATGTTTCCTCTCTTCTAGTTTGTACTCCCCTTGCTGGCTACCAAGGGCAGTCTGACCTCATTGATGTTTACCAAACTTCTGCATAATCCTCCCTTGATACGTTTAAAAAACATAACACCCCTAAAGAGACCTCTACATAGACTAAACATGGCATAAAGAGAAATACTGACTCCACACTAATCAAGCTTAGCTGTAATAATAAAAATGTTAAAAATGTAATTGCTTACACAACCAATGGATAATATACTAATGTAATCAAGGTGCACATAAGTGCTGATCAAAAATGACATGTAATAAGTGCGGATTACAATCAATAACATATTTACAATGATAGAGAGAGAGAGAGAGAGTGAGACTGAGTCAGAGACTCAGAGAGACTGAGACTGAGAGGGAGAGAGGAAAAGACTGAGAGAAACAGAGAGAGAGTATACAAAACAGTCATTGCTTTCACATTGGCATCAATCCAACAGATATGGAAGCGAAAAACCCGATGTTGGCAATTATTCAGGTACTGTTCTCAGGGAAAAAACTCTTCCATGGACCTCGGTTCTCCATCGAGCATCCGCCAGCACGGCCACCTGACCGACCAGCATCAATTGGAAATCAGCCATGCTACTCGCAATGTAATTTAGCACTAGTCATTCAAAAAGAGTACATAACATAATACAATGTAACATAACATAATAGAATGTAACATATATAAACAACAACAAACAACATATCCAATATATATATCCAAACATAATACTGATACGGAGTGTTAAAAAGAAACGGATGTTAGAATATAATGTTATGATAGTTTAAACTAACCGGCCGCCTGTGCTACCTTATCTACTAATGCTTTGTTGTATTATATTTTATTTATTTTTTTCTTGGATTGAGTAACTTAAACAAGGTTAATAGGGTTAGTCATCTTCAGTTCGTGTGCTTGATTTGAATGATTCCATGGACACGTAGCAAAACAAAAAGAGTCCGTCCCGATCACGGGGCTCCTTTCCATATGGCATGAGTCTGTAGTACACGCATGAGTCCATTGACGTGTCCAGGCAGCCGGGGGTCAGCCCTTCGGTTGGCTGCTGCCCGATGTCATCCATCTATACATCATTCCCACAATCCACTTTTCAAAATAGGCACAACACACAAACAAAAAGATTACAATCAGCGTTATCACCAAAATTAGTCCTGTTTTAACAGCTAGAGCTCCCCATTCTCCTAAAATTTCTTCCAGACTTTTCCACGACCAGTTGTTTTTACCAGCATTCTCTTTTACCGTCCGTTTTCTTCCGCTTGTCTGGGGTCGGGTCGCGGGGGTAGCAGCTTCAGTAGGGAGGCCCAGATGTCCCTCTCCCCGGCCACTTGGGCCAGCTCCTCCGGGGGAATCCCAAGGCGTTCCCAGGCCAGCCGAGAGACACAGTCCCTCCAGCGTGTCCTGGGTCTTCCCTTGGGCCTCCTCCCGGTGGGACGTGCCCGGAATACCTCACCAGGGAGGCGGTCAAAGTTATATTTTGACAATCCTCTTCTATAAAATCTGGGTTTTCAAACCATACGGGCTTTGTATCAAACACTGATGTTACATTTGTATGCTTAAACCAAGATAACACTCAGGTTACATTACATTTTACAGTGGTGTTTCCTACATTAATTCCTTCATTGGCCTCAAAACCTCCACTTACGAAACATTCATACTCTGCGTCATAATCTATTTCATAATCAGTGGGTGGAACATTATGTATAGTACTGATGTTAAATCCTGCACACAATGATTCTAATTTATACCCTTTGCATTTTTCTAAGTATCGATGAGAATTTCTTGAGCCATATAAGAATCTGCAACTCAGACCACACATAGGTAATTTAAAAAATGACACTGCATCTTCTCTTGAAGTGAACTCACCATTCCTACATTTTTCACGTTGTACAACTGCATGTTCTTTTGCCGTGTATTTTTCTGGAATGACCATAGGGACTGCTCCCGGAGCAACAGTACAGGTTAAGCAATCATTTTTAGTTAACTCTCTTGCTGTATACCATGACCAGCTATACCATGTATTACGCATGGCTCTTTGCCATAAAGGATCACCCCTTGGTCTCATTCCATGCCATTTATAATCCTGCAATTTGTTTATTGCTCTTGGCGTAGCTACTTTTTGTCAGGGTTCTCTGTGTTGTTCTGCTCTAACTCTACTCCTCAGGTGTGCCTAGTTGGCTGAGGGGGCGTGGCCCACACCTGCAGCTCGTTGCAGGCGGCTTCCTCTGGCTTCTTAAGCAGAGCACTGACAGATGGAAGACGCCAGAGCCTTAAACAGTCGTGGTACGACGTGGCCTCTGACCCAACTCCTGAAAACCTGCTTGTGAGTTTTTTCGTCTTTGAACTTTGACTAATTTGGATCTCCCTGTTTTTGTCACAGTTTTTGGTGCTTGGATGCACTCACCTGTCTTGACGTCTTGTCCGAAGAAACAGACCAACAGAATCCTCCTGCTCAGATTTTGCTCTGGCTCTCCCCTCATACTTCCTGGATGTTACCCAGCGGGGCCTGAGATTCCCCCTCCCGGATTCTGCTGGTTCTTCCCTCACTCTGGTCAATCCATCTGTCACCCACCGCCGAGGAGGCTCACTCTGGATCCCTCACCAGTAACATCTGCCGCCCTCAGCCACTAGCCACCTAACACCAACAGAGTAGGATCACAGAGTTCCCTCTGCACTACTTCTCCCCGGTTAGGTCCGCCTAGCTTTATGGTAAGCAGCGCAGCTTCTAGTAGTTCTCCTGGTTCACCTTTCAGAGTCACTTACTCCTCTTCTCTTTGCAGTCTCTCCAGCCGTGACGTTCTGACCCTGCCGAAGTTGCCTGTAGTCCCGTCCGTTATATCGACCTGTTTCCTAAATAAACATCTTAAAACTGTGCTTTGCTTCCCGATCGTATCTGCATGTGGGCTCGTCATCTGAAAACCATGACACTTTTGGATGGCGTTTTTCATAAAATTGATCTAACCCTTCAGAGAAATCTTCACATCCTTCCTTTTTAGAGCATCCATATTGTTTTGGATCTGGTTCTGTGAATTCTAATATTAGGTTGTTGTCCTGGTCTGATGTTACCTCAACCGGCCGGGTTGCTGTTGTAGTACGGTTTGGAATCTGGTGTTTACTCATATTAGGCATTACTGTTATAATCATTCTTATTGGTGAGGGTTTAGTAGTATTTAAAACTTCCTTTGTGGTTTTAATTGTATTTGAAACTACTGTCTGCGGATTTGCTTTAGTTATAACGGTTGTTGGAGGTTCAGTTATAATGTTCTCAGGTCGAATCACTGTAGGTTTTGCGTTTTCTAAGTCACTAGCAACCTCTGTAGGTTGCACTTCCTTTTTACTTGTATTTACCTTTGTAATTTTACCATTATTTGTTGAAATTTGGATTGTGCTATTTAAAATTTTAGATGCTGATGTGACCATTAATGTCTTTTCCGTTAAAGTTATTGGTTTATTCAGTCCTGATTTGGTGACTGAAGTAGGTAAAATCACATTTCCATTAGGGACGATCATTTTCTTCACTTCTACTGTAGTTCTAGTAGCCGCGGTTGTTGGGGGGGAAAACAATTTACTACTTCTGGTAGCGCCTCTTTACGCGGTAAATTCCATAATATAGTTGAATCTACTTTCTACTTTCAACTCGTATGCTTTGTCAATCCGGAAAGCTATTACATCTGCTTCAATAATCCAACCGCAATCTGCATTGCAAACAGTCATTTTACAATTAATGTTTTCTTGATTTTGACTTAATAATTGATGGCTTACATTACTATGCGAATTACACATCCTTCGTCTGTCACCTTTTTGCAGTAATCTAGAGATAATCACGTTTCTTTCAACCAAGTCATATTTATCACTGTTTGGCTCCACATGTATCCTAATTCGGTCATTAAACATTTGAACTGTAACAGTTAACTCCTTGTTTCCTATTCGTTCTAAATTACCACTTCCTAATATTACATTGGGGTTTTCTAGATTCTTCATTGTTAAGTCATATTTGTAATTGTCCTCGGGATCCCTGTGTGATTCAATTTTTATTTCTACCTCAAAACCATCGCCCTTTATGTATAGAATAAGAGAGCACTGGTTTATCCCATACTCCGTATATACCTGTTTGACACTTTTTCCACATCATTTTTGATCGTTGTAATAAATGTTCACCTCAAACTCTGTATCTAATTTTGTACGAAATTCTGTATCAGTTACCGCTGCTTTCCATTTGAATTCAGCATGGGTCTCTCTTTTCTTACGCATCCTTTTTGTTTTTTCTCTTACAGTTTTTTACAGTCGCTAGGACACATTTCTCAATACTTAGGTCACTTTTTCAAAACTCTTCACACAGTGAGCACAACAGAAGTATATGTGGGCTAAACTGTGGATCATTTATCATTGCTTTGGCACAAAATGCATTCAATGACTACATCTTTCAAATTACATTAATTCTTTTCTCACTTCGACACAACAACCGCCAAAACTCTGTACCTACAGGACAATTTGCACATGCTTACATACTGTTTTCAAAACTGTTAAACTTATGTTCAAAACAATAACATAATACAAAACTGAATAAGACAGCAATTTGCTACATTTCTACAGGAATATTTTAATGAAATATATTTTACATCTTAAAATTAAATGCTATAAAAATAAGTGGACAATTGGACCAACCACAGCTGATTCTCATTGTAGATGAACATCTACACAGGTGTTACTCTTTCAATTTCATTACAAAAGGAGACAACTGCTGAATAGTTTTGTATTGTGATGTAAACATGGACCCAGCCAGAAACAGAGAAGTGGCTGAAAGAGGAAGAAGAGGGGCTGGGAGGGGGCGAGGAATACGTATGCGTGGTGGAAGAAGAATAAGAGGAAGACCAAGAGCTGTAGTTTCAGATGAGATCAGAGCTACTGTAATTGATCATGTAGTAAATCATGGTCTCTCAATGAGAGAGGCTGGTCAGAGAGTGCAGCCAAATCTGCAACGCTCAACAGTGGCATCTATTGTTAGAGTTTTCCGGCAAACCAACAGGTAACTTGTATTCTGCAAGGGCATTTGACTGAGTTGCACATTACAGAAGTAAATAGACTTGTGTGTAATTGCTTCTGCATTTCTGCTTAGGACTCAACGGTTACCTCACACAGGTGGGAGAGGAAGGATGCTCACTGATGTGCAGGAAACTGCCATTGTTGATATGGTCATCAGAAACAATGGCATAAAACTCACTGAGATTCGAGACACAGTTTTGGCAGACAACATTACTTTTGCAAATATTCACAGTGTAAGCATCACAACTATTTCTAGAGTCCTGAAAAAACATCAGGTAAGGATGAAACAGTTGTACACTGTGCCTTTTGAGAGGAACTCTGAACATGTCAAGCAACTCAGGAACCAATATGTCCAGGTAAGATCACAATAAAATACAAAAACTGTTTTTGAACAAAACACACACAAAGACATTTTTTTTTAGGTAATGTTTACTACTGTAACAGCTTATGTTGCCTTGTGGATTTATTATAGAGAGTCATGGAGATTGAAGGCAGGCAAACGCCCCACATTTTCATCTTTGTGGATGAGGCAGGTTTCAACCTGGCCAAAACACGGCGACGAGGAAGGAATGTGATTGGGAAGAGAGCCACAGTGGATGTCCCGGGCCAGAGGGGTGCCAACATCACAATGTGCGCAGCAATATCCACTGATGGACTGCTGTTACACAAACCACTAATTGGGCCATACAACACTGAACGTCTCCTTGCGTTCCTGCATGATCTTTATGGAAGGGTTGTGCTAGGTGAGGAAAGGGATGCAGAGAGAAGAAATCCACCAACATTTATAATTGTATGGGACAATGTGGCATTTCACCACTCTCGTGCAGTCACCGAGTGGTTTGCAGCCCATCCCAGAATGGTGTCACTTTTCCTCCCACCTTACTCTCCATTCCTCAACCCCATAGAGGAATTATTTCCATAGAGGAAAAAAAGAAAGAAGACTCGGGGAGATGAGGTCCCTCTGCTTGCCAACGGAGAACTCCTTTTATTTCAAAGTTCACACGTACAAACGGGTGTGAGCAAAAAGTTCTGATTACAATACAGTGAACATGCCTTTTATAGGCCACAGATGTGTATGCGTTACAATAAGATCTGTGTGTATCCGCTGGTGTGTATTGCAACCTAATAGCGTCCACGTGTGTCCAGCTTTTTGGCAGGCTGGACTTCACTTCTGTTAACGTTTAGCTCAAAGCACAAAAACAGACAGATTAATCCTGCTAGTTGACAGATCTTTGGGACACTACAGATAAACAGTGTTAGAGGTCTCCGTCCAGATGTTTCCTCTCTTCTAGCTTGTACTCCCCTTGCTGGCTGCCAAGGGCAGTCTGACCTCATTGATGTTTACCAAACTTCTGCAACATTGCTTTGGAGATGTATGAATCCTTGACATTGGCGTAAAACAAGTCTAGAGTTTTGTTTTTTCTAGTAGAGCAGGTTCATAATCTGGAAGTGTAGCATAGAGTGAGGAATGCATCAATGGAAGAGATGGCTTCAATTTCCTCTCTCTTCTTCTTGCTCTTGCTCTGCATCCTCTACACATCCTTTTCAACTAACCTGGGATTTGGAAATGTAGTTGAAGTACTATTTCTGCTTTTGAGATGTCAATCAGATGCTCTTGTTTGTACAAAACCAACTAGTTGTTATGGTTAAGCATCCATAGCAAATGTCCCAAAAATGAAAAATCACCAACAGAAATCATTCAAACAGCACAAAATCTGAAACCAGTAGAGAAAACTGTTAAAAAACAACCTTGATCTAAAAAAAGGAGGAATTGAAGTTCCTTAAAAATAATTGCAGTATAAAAACAACAGAGCTATTCCAACATCCAGCAACCTTGAGCAGCTTAATTCTAATGGCAGTGTAAAGGATGACCAGTCGCTCCTTTGGAAATTTGTACTTCTTGTGTTGCCGCAGGAAGTATAGTCTCTGCTGGGTCTTCTTCCAAACAGCATCAGTGTGTAAGGACCAACTCAGATCCCTAGAAAGGATGGTTCTTGAGAAACAGAAATAAACAGCAGGCACAATGTTATTGAGGATGGTGAGGGGTACCAGTGGTGGGGGTCTTCTGCAGTCCGCCATCATCTCCATTGTCTTGAATGGGCTAAGCTCCTGGTGGTTCTGACTACAACAGTGAACCTGCCGGTCCACCTTCTCTTTTTGGTTAAGATTTGTTATTGTCCTACATCATGCTCTCTTACATACCTTTTCTCACTCTCACTTACACTATCATACTCTCTTACACTACTGTAGTCTCTTAACGTGCATTATCAGTAGCCCCTTTTCCACTGTTACCTCAGCCCGGCTGAACTCGGTTATTATGGTTTGATTTAATGTTTCTGAAGCATTAACCTGATGGAAGTGGGTCAAACTGTACATTGCCTGGGTGGGTGGGATATGTGGCAACAATAACCAACTGTTAGTCTCAGAACAGGTGGACCCAGTATTCGAGGCAGACAAACAGTTAGGTTTTAACAGTTTATTAAGATCAGACACGGAGCGGGAGACGTCATCGTCTACAGAAGGGGGCCTCTGCAGGAGGAGACAACAGGCTAGTGACCAAGCTTATCTGAAAGTGTTTGCACACAAACGTGTCGGTCACTAACTTGGTCTTAATGTCCAGTTCAGATCCAGTAGCAGAGGTAGATCCCAGCTGGCGGGTCGCCAATCCGGTGCGGCGGTTGCCGCTCAGAGAGTCCCAGAGGCAGGTGTATTGGAAGTCGGAGGACAGGCAGGAGATCAGGGCGAACGTGAGCAGGATGAGCCGTAGAGCGAAGCCAAAGACGAAGTCGGGGACGTGGTCGATGGTCGGAGCCAGGAGATCAGAGAGCCAGTGAGGTGCCGAAGGACAATCCAGGACGGAGTCGGGTCACAGTTCCAGGTTCGATACTCAGATCAGCAGACAGACTGAACGAGGGCAGGCAAGCTCGGTAGTCAGGAAACTAATCCGATAGGCAGGCTCAGAGGTCGAAAGGCAATCAGGTCAGGATCAGGTAATCAGAACAAACGCTGGAATAAGTCTCACAAAAGCTCGAAATAATCTGGCACTGTTGTCTGGTCTTAGAGCTGGTTATATACTAGTGAGAGCAGGTGGAACAGATCTGAAGTGATGAGGAACGGGCAGAGCTAAACAGGTGTGTGACATGAGAGATTAGACCAGGCAACAGTGCCGAAATCATGACACCAACATCATTTTGCTCATGTTAGTGTTTTCAGTATTTAAAAAAAATGAAAGCAAAGTCGTTTTTATAGGTAACGGTAGGGTACGGTCATGTCCCTTTAAGATGCTGCGCTACATGTACAGTCTGTAGTCACGTGACTCCACCCCATTCAATTTGAAACAAGAAGCAAAAGAGATGGTGAGGTTGAGAAATGGAGGAAATTCAAATGTTGAAATGGCAGCTGCTCGAGTAGGAAGCAGAGCAGCTGTTACGTATGTTGCAGCCACATCCGAGTTCTGGTTCAGTCGCACGATGGAACCGTACCTTAGTCTGACTGTACATTACATCACTTTTTTAAAAAAACTCATGGTAACATACACTTCCATACACTACAATACTCTCTTACATCAACTGTTTTTAAAACGTTTGTTTTCATTAAAGCTAAATCTAGTTTGGGTCTGAATAGTCGAAGTATCGTAGGAGAAATAGCTCTTTACTGGACCTGGCCCCTGATAGAATGTATGCTCAAGAATGAGCATGCAAGAATATAATTGTTTGTATAAGAGCATATACTGAACAGGATTATGTTTCCTTAAAAGAATTCTTAGAAAGCATTTGAATTTCACAAATTCAAGAAGAGGCAGATTACAGCTTTAAAGGGGATCTTTACTATACTGGGACCTGTCCAGTTAAACAAGTTGAAAACATACATTTCAGTATTTGAAATAGGCTTTTTGTAAGCATGTGCGTTTTAAGTGTACAATCCCATATTGTAAAACTGGACATTTTTAAAGTTGCTAAATAAATACATAAAAATGAGCAAACAAAAATGATAGTTTTTAGTGCTGTGGGTTTTCGGCTGGACATGATCTAACGTGGTAAATTTAATATAAATAAATCTAAAATTTAAATGACATTTAAATTAACCTCTTTCATTTTTCATTTTAAATTGAACGTGACATTTTGAAGGTTTCTCAAATCCCAAACTTGGCGTTCATGATAGCAGAATTCAGTTTTCAAGTTTGGTCAGTTTCTTTAACTCCGCTTAGTTGCAAAGACTTTGTATTTATCTTCCAAAGTAGTGGATTTTTATTTTAGTTTTTGGTGGAGTTTAGTTTGAGATTGATTAAATAACATTTAAAATCAAATTAATAAAAGAAATTGAAAAATAACGGTGACATGTTGTTCTATACAGTAGGTCACAAACAGTTTTGGAGTTTAATTAAGTGATTGAAAGGCCTGGCATGTAGCTAGAAAAAAGCAGTAGACTGATCAAGTTTCTGGTACTGGTTTTTTACAGGGGAATGGACATGAGCGAGACTTTTTGGATGATTCCCGAGTGTTCATCATGGATATGTATAACCACAACATCTATCCAGGGGACAGATTTGCCAAACGTAAGTTAGAGCACCATCAATTTCACCCAGTTTTTTTCTCTTACACTGAGAATCCAAATCTTACATTTAGGTTTGACTCACTGCTGAGCATTTAACATGTCATGCTGAAATCCCAGCCCTGGTTTGTATTCCTGGATAGATGTGGAAGCTGGAGGGCTAATGTCTCCAAGTACCCAGCAGCCTTTATAACACAATTATCCCATGTTTCCACAGATGATTCTGTTAAGACAACTGTGTTAATCTGACAGGATGTTCATCATACATATTCCAACAACCCTGGCAGTGAAATCCCTGCAACATTTCAGTATTTTCTCTACAATGAATTGAGTTCAAGACATTTTACTGCTCTTTTTTGTAAGGTAAAAAGACAATGTATTCTGAGTTGTATAAAATAAGATGCACTGCAATATTAGTTATACATTTTCCTCAGAGACTACTCCATTTTGAACAAGAGCTCTAAATATCTTTTAGAAAATTCTATTAAAAAATAAAAAGAAATTTTCCCTGTTATTGTTCTTCACTGTAAATAATTATCTGCATCCAGTTGCGGTTCTCCCAGTTCTTTACCCTGAAAAAGTGGTCTTCTTTATTGTTATATTCTTTAGTAAGAAAGGATTTTAAAACAGAAATTATACTTTAACATATTTAATGTAACAAGCCAGACAATTGCTACAGCTGCAGTACTGGACTCTCATACATAAATACGATGCAGGAAGGGTAAAATTAAGAAGTCCCAATTATTATTTGCATAAGCATTAAATAGAAACTAGAGTGTATACTCTCATGCAAGGGAGTGTGTACCGTATGACGTCAGTGTTTTTAGTTTTAAGATGATTTTAGGCGAGAAAGTACACAGCAAACTATCTGTGCAGTCAGTTCATCAGGATTATGAGCCAATTTTAATTGTGCTCAACAGAGACCCGCTGACAGGCGAGCCTGGCCGGGAAGACTGCAGTGTTATGGCCGCTGCAGCTGCGTTATTACTCGACCACACAGTCTGTGATTTCCTGCAGAAATGATCATGTTTGTGGCGGCTGAAAAGTCACTCTAAAGGGTTTACTAAGCTTGCTTTCCATGGCAGGAGAGAACTTCTGAGCGCTTATAGATATTAACTTATATATAATTTTGCTATGATCAAAAGTCTGCGATACTGTATTTAAAAACCGTCCTCCCGACAGAGACAGATAGCTCTCCTGCTCAGGTAGTATGTATGTCCGTGGAGGGGTGTAGTGATATGGGAAGAATATTTAATGCACCTTTATAATCTGGTGTGCCTTAAACCATGGATAATTCTTCAAAAGAACACCGACATTGGTCATTTACCGATGTGCCGTTATATGATGGCAGCTGTTCTGTTTTGGCTTTCCCTGCGTCAGTCTCGTCAGCGTCGTGGGTTGGTTTCAATGTGACTGGTTCAAGTAGCATATGAGTAAAGATGATGGACAAGTTGTTTATCCAGTCATTTGCAAGCATTTTTGATAAGGCCCCTCCTGAAATACATCTTCAATGGAGCAATCCCAGATGGATGTGTGGAGCTCTGCGGAACAAAATCCACCTGACAAAAGTCAGATTAGCTGATTCTGGGGAAAAAAAGCAAATAAAAATATTTTTCTTTTCCCTTTTGATTTTGTTGTTTAAACATCTCCTTTCAAATTGTTTGCATAACTACTCCTAATGTAGTTACTTTATGTTACTGGAGATTTCAACTGAAGATTATTGCTCTCAACTGAGCTCTGGCTATGAATTAGTACCAGTATACTGAACAACCCTAATCTGTTGTTTCCCCATTAACTGCTTTCTGTAGCTCCAGCATCTGGAATCTCATAATCTTTAACATTACTGTGTTTGCAGTTACATTTAAAAGGAAGATTAAAATATACAGGCTTATAATGAACCTTCATAAAATAAATCCATTAGCAGGTAGTCATATATTTTCTACATATTAAAAAGACTAACCCACCTAAACCCTGCTGGAGTTGTGCAGCATATTAGGGAAGTAAATAAGAAGCTTTTTGCTTTGCTGTCTCCTTAACTATTCCTATATGCATTTATTTTATCCTCAGGAGCCATAAAAAGGAAGGTGGAGCTGGACTGGGACACTGAAGACGCTGAGTACCTTCAGAAGGTTGAGCTTCACTCTGAGGGAGCATTGAATGAGTTCCGTCCTGATATCCTTGTTTATAATGCAGGGACAGACATCTTGGATGGGGATCCCCTTGGAGGCCTCTCCATATCACCACAGGTAAATTACCTTCTCTGATAGCTTTCCTTTGAATTTTATAGAGGAGCTGCAGTTCAGGTGTGGCAACCAACATTGTATTCTTTTGTAGGAAAGGAACAATGATTTCTGTTTATAAGTTGCTGTACACCTTAATTTTTCTTATAGAATGAAGTAAAGTTTGTCTGTTTAAACCAGTTAAAATAAAGTAACTGTTGTCAGATGTTCAGTACTTATGGTAAGGAAGGAGTATGAGCTGCTCTCTAAAATATAAGGTGACACGATGACGCCACCAACGTTTTAAGTACTAGGAAACAACTTTATTTACTGGCCAACGCGTTTCAGCTTGTGACCTTCATCATGGGCGAGAATTCTAGAATTGTGCTGCTCATGGTGGCTGCTTATTAAAGTAGCTCTGTTACTTTCATTCTTAAACATTCTTTTAAAAGGAGACAGAATGCTTTTTAATGCCTTCCTTTTCACATTTAAGTCATTTGGTTATGGTCTATATAAAGCGGAACTGCAATGCTTTGGTCTAAATTCTTTTTAGGCCTCTTCTGAGGTGTCTCTGAGAGTAACTCATTCAAATAGTTGTTGTATGCACTTCCATTTTCTGAGAAGCTAAAAGCGTGCATCGGATAAACTTTAAATGTTCGAGGCAAAAAAGACAGCAGTCACTTTCCAGAAAAATGTAAATTACTTTGCAATTGCATGAATGTATAAGGCAAAACCCTCCCTGAGAGGCTGAAAAGTGTGCAAATAGTCAATAGCAAAACATTTGAGCTAAAGAATTGTGCAATTTGCATGGATGGCTAAACAAACACTTCCTGATATCTGCACACTTCTAGCTTCCTGAAGATAAAAGTTTGCAAATATATATTAGCACGGGAGAGACGGCGTAAGTAATTTTTCAGTCAAATCAAGAACCTGTGAAACAAGCTGCATACAATTATTAATATGTAGATAGTATAAATTTTATCATCCCCATAGTGGGAAATTAATTAGTTTCAGCACCCCGACGGGTTAATGGAGTGTCCCTAGCAATTTTATTGAGGATAAATAAATAAAAGGAAATAATCATGAATAAAAAGTGGAGAAATTTACGAAGAATATATACAAAAGAGGTGAGAAAGTATTTTCTGTAGTGTACATGTTAACGTCAGTAGCCAAAATGGCCATTTGATTGCTGCATGGAGCGCTCTCACTGGTGCGTAAAAGCACCAAGATGCACAGAGAAAAAGATGCATTGATCTGGGACTAAATTTACTTTTCAACATTCTCCTCCCAGAGCTGTACGCTGGGCTGGACTGCTGTCCAGTTCGGTTTTCTCCGCCTTTTTCTTTTCCATTTGGTGTTGGTTGTTTTCCAATTAAATTTTATTATCTTGACACACATTTCAAAATCCAATCTAACCGGTTAATTTCCCTCCTTTGATTACTAAGATCACATTTGTGTGTTTTTCTTGCACTATCAACCAATCACAGCTCTGGAAAGACAGTCACACCTAGCAATGGGATCAACCACACCTCCTCACTAAGATAAAAATGTAATTTCTTTACTCAGAGTCGCTCTCAGCAACTGTCTGAATCACTTTTTTTTTTTTTTTTTTTTTTTTTTTGTCTGAATCACTTTTAAGTGATGACTCCTTGGTAAGAAAATTTATACTAAGATGGGAGCTCTCTGAGAGACTGACAATATTTGTGAATACAGGCACTGGCCCTTTTCTGGTCTCTTGTTGCACATACAGTGTCTAGATCTGATAGACATCGTCCCGCAATCCTCTGTGCTGACCTTATCACCACCAGTGCTGAATCCTTCCCCTCCTGTGCCATGCGGCTCCCATACCAACTGTCATGCTGCGACACAATATGCTTTTGATTGATGATGTGATGCAAGGTCTGAAAACAAAAGTTCAGTTTCAGGAGTTTTCCTCTTAATCTACTCCATCATGTTCCACAGATGGTGTATTGGTGGATTTGTCTTTGCGATCCTTGGAATGTTTCAGCCAATCTCCCACCACAGCCTGGATTTCTGTATTGGTCAGAGTATCTGACACTTGGTTCTTTCATAAAGCCCCTGGAAAAACAAACACACAAAATCATCCTTACAATTAAGAAGTGTGCATTATCCATACATATGTGATCATGTAATGATGGTGGTGAGAGACCACAAGACAACAGAAGTATATTAAGAACTCATCAACTTCATTTCACACAGTGTGATGAACAGGAGTCAGACCCAAAGAAGACCCGAAAACAGGTCAGTGGCGTTTAGAGGTTTGTTTATTTAAAGGAGAGGGGAAGTGTGGCTCTCGGGACGCGCTGCTCGCGTCTAACCGGCCGGCAATCTCCTGGAGACAAGGGAACAGGTTAGTGACCAGCGGGGTAGACGTGAGAAATCAGCAAAGCTGGATCACTAACCTGATTGCGGGCTGACTTGTTTGGGGAAGGTGGTTCTGGAGCTGAGAGCCGTCCGCAGGCAGTTGAGACCGACAGGCAGAGTCCGTATGGGGTAATCCAGGGGCGAAAATCCAATGGCAGTCCGGGTTCATTAACGTAGGGCCAAAGATCCAACAGCAGGGGTAGCCAAGATCGTGTTCAGGTTCGGTCCAGGTTCGGCACACGGGGAGACAGTCCAGGGGGAAGGGTTTCCAGACAGACAGGTATCGGACAGACAGGACCAGAGAGGGCTTCGAAAGGTTAGGGAAACAGAAGACAGGTCAGGTCGGCAACAGACAGGCAGGAATAAACTTACAGGCTGGAAGGTGCTCGGCAAAAGGCTAGAGACGTTCTGGCACTGGAGACTGAGACTGACGGGGCTTTTATGCAGCTGGAGACAGGTGGAGCCAGTAACGGTTAATTGCAGAGAGGTGGAGACTGAGCAGGTGAGTAAAAAAGGGAAAATGGATCAGCTCCAGTAGCAGAATCATTACACACAGAGGTGTCAAGTAACGAATGACAAATACTTTGTTAGCTTACTCAAGTAGAATATTTGGTTTACTATACTTTCCAGGAATCATTTTTAGTGGACTATTCACTTCCACTCCATTATCTGTACTTGTTACTCCTTACATTTTCAAAATAGTCTCACTACTTTATTTTTTTTCAGCTTGTTTTGTTCCGGCTTGTCATCTAAAATATAAAATAAAATATCCAGAGAAATGGCGCTACCCCAAAACAGTACACTTGATTGTGGTTGGAGTCACTACTCCACTAAACTGTTGTTTAGCTCCCATAGACATAGTAGGAACCACCATTGGCTCCTGGTGCGGATACTGATCTTGTCTTTTTCACCAATTCCTTAACTTCATTGATTTTAAACTGGTATCAAGGTGTAAGATTGGTGGAAATTTAGCAGGAATGATTACTGATACTTCCTTAACCTCATATGTATTGGTAGTTTTGAGATGTTTCTCTGTTTCTTCTGTCTGATAGGATCTGTGAAGGAGTTCTTGACTTTTCTGTGTTTCTCCTTTTTTCTTCCTGATGTTGTCTGCACTACAGAGTTTCAAACATTTCTGTTTTAACACTTATTGAAGACACGGTCACCTTCTCTTTCTCCTAACGTTGCTTTCTTCTTCAACATCCTTCTGTGTTTAATTTGTTTATGTATGTTAACCTCAGACTGAAACTCTAGATAACTGGTGTGTATTTGTTGAACATGAAAATCACATTTGCCCCCTCATAATATGGTTCCTTATACACAAAGTCCCATTAACGTCTCTATGGTGTCACGTTTATGTCTAAACCCCCGCGAGCAAAATAAACATACTCGCATGTATGTTAAACTAATCTGCGCATGGTTTATCTACCGCCGTGCAAGAAACTGCCGCTTCGAGAGGAGAAAATCGCTCTCCGCTCGCGCCAGCTCCTCCCACGCGCGCTCAGGATCTCACCGCGCGCATGATTTTTTATCCAGCGGCCACGCTGGAGGACGGCTGCGCTCTCGAAAGCGTCTCTGCGCTCGGACTGATTTTCTCCTCGCACAAAAGAAAATGTGTTTTGACAGGTTGGGCGGAGACAAACCTCTTCTGTAAGCGTCATGAAGCTTTTGACTGACAGCTCATCATCCATAAGTGAAAATTTTACACGCTATATATCCGACAAATTTATATTTTTCTAAATTTTCAGATATTGAAAATAAATGCAGTTTTTGTAACATGGAGCCAGAAACCTTATCTCATTTATTTTATCATTGTACCCAATCTACCAACTTTTGGACTCGCCTTGAACAATATATAACGTGTAAACTCAAAACAAACATTGTAATTGACTATAAAAGTGTAATATTATATTTTGTCCATGGAGACAGTAATGCTACTTTTATCACAAACCTATTAATTTTGTATGGTAAATTTCATATACACAAATGTAAATATTCCAAAACATCCCCCAACTTCAAATGTTTCTTGTCTGAGTTCAAAGAATACATGAAATCCCTCACATTAATTGATTCTAAACAAAGCACCACATCCACAGATATTTTTGAAAGATTTTTCAAAGAATAGTGTAAGTACACTCCTTTTTATTATTTTCTTTATTCTTTTTGTTATTAGAGCACCTGTCTATTGTTCTATGTAACTGTATGTTTGTATGTTTGTTAAAAAATGAACAAAAAAAACAAAAACAAAAAAAAAGTCATCCATAAGTGAAGAAGACGGCTGAGGGCGGGACAATGGCAGAGGCTTCTCCAACGTTTGCGGTACGTGGGGTAAGTGGAATTCACAACCGTTCTTGCCCCCCAAAAGCACAATTATTCCTCACGGAGTAGTGCTATCTTCGAATAAACAGACGTAGAATGACAATTATATTTGGTCGAATTGTTCAGGGATATATAGTTAGCAGTTACAATGTTTACAGTTACGAGAGAGAAATGTCAACTGCGGTATGCTGTGTTAGCTACTGCGGCGCTTCAGTGATGATGCTAACCGATGCTAATGTAACAGGTTAATAATATGACTTAGGTTAAGCTTCAAATTCCACCAAATAAGTTATTAATGTTACGTAAGCAGGTTTTATTGTGTTAGTAGCTGTTAGATAAGAGCAATGAATATGTCCTACTGCACTTGAACGCAGCTTAAGCAGGCAGGCACGTAGCCCCACGCATACGGGGGGGTTAATGCTGCTTTCGGCTGTTATCGGTAAGACTGCACAACTTTGGGTCCTGATATAAAAACATTTTTCTTGTTTAATTTACAGTTCATAGGTGATATATTCTTACCTCTAATTGAACGAGAATGCATTTTGATTAACTACTACTACTGAGTGTTAAATGGCAGATGTGAGTTTAAGTCAGTGTGTTGTTTGAATGTCCAATAAGCTAACTTGCATTGTTGTTTTATAGTGGAGATACGGTTAGCTTAGCGGACTTTTTGTATTAATTATTCTTTATTCTTTTATTTTCTTGTTTAGGAAGGTGTTTTGGACCAAATTGTGCAATTACTCATCGCAGTCTGTCTTCTTCAAACAGGTACAGGTTAATTAATGTAATCTATGTTGGTTATATCTACATTTATGTTGTTCCTATTGTTATTTTCTAACAAGGGTGACTGGATGTTATCTTTTCTATTAATTTAAAAGAAAACAATGTAATTAAATTATCTGTCCAAGACCTGCATGTAGTCTAATGCTGCTTCCTAAGGAAGATGTTTTGGACCAAATTGTACAATTACTCATCGCAGTCTGTCTTCTTAAAACAGAGAGAGATTAAATGTCAAGTCAACCCATATCCAGCCTCTGTCCTTCTTCGAGCCACACGCCAACAGAACACAACGCAGGGTGAACCAGTTACCTAACTCTGATGTTAACTTGTATTTCAATGTTTGTAGTGTTTTTCACAGCTTAAATTATTCTCTCTTTCTCTGATTGTTTGTGCATGTGTGTGGTTCATTTTGGCATTGCAGTATTGACATTCACCCCTTGACAATAAGTAATGGATAGAGATACGTCAGCAACATTTGAGGATTTGCATGTAAGTGACAGCAAACGTCTTGGTTTTATTAAACTAATGATATTCACATTCAGAGATGATACTCATACTTGCAGTGCTAAGGTAAAATGCTAATTCAATGTGCTGTAATGGTCAGAAGTTGTATTTACCCAGTTCCCATTCAAAAAGAATGCTAAACACACTGTGAAGTCGTAGATAAACTTGGAATTTCGGGTTAGACACACCACCATCCATTTATCCCAGTACAGATGGTAGCCTAGCTGACATATCTGCATTAACTAATAAAACATTTGTTTTATCTCTTTAAAAAATTTGAATAAGTTTTATTTAGTGGACATAAATCAGTGGGACATTTTATCTTTTACAGCTTCTACCTGTAGACTAATGTAGTAAATTGTTTATTTAATTAATAATGGGATATTCTCAGGTTTTGATGCTAAAAAATAGAAGAATCTAACTTGGTTAAATGTGTTCTGGTCAAAATCTATCATATTTAGAATCTTCACCTTAAGTTACACAGACATACATGATGTAAAAAATTTGCCTGAGTTTTATGCTGTATAATTTCCTAGTCATGCTATTGGATCTTTAGTGAATGCGCTGCAGGGTCAGAGCCGACCAAGGGGTAGAGAATGTTGAAATAACCCAATACATGTTCACAGTGTGTGAAAAACAGAGGAAGTTTCATCACTGGAAAAAATGTCCACAATCAAATGTTTCAAGCTTCTGCATGTCTGTCAGATATAATTACAGAAAAATGTTGACTGTAACCATACTGATTATGTTATTTTCTGAGTGTGTAGGATTAAACGGCTATGACGTGATGTCAGAACCTGTGTGACCTCAAAATACTAGTTTCATGATTGGGAAGAAGGGACGGGTTTGCCCTTTATCTTTTCTGGTTTGTTTTGCATATGGTATAATGCAGTGCAAACATCTTACATAGAATATTATTCAACAGTACTGACTGGAATATCAAACTTGTAAAAGCAACAAAGAATAATGAAGGAAAGTGTATGACCCCCCCCCCCCCCCCCCAAAAAAAAACAAAAACAAAACTAATTAACATTTCCTCTCCTTTACAGAGGACCTTTTTGGAGTTCACATGACCATCCTTGCTAAATTGAAGGCAGACCTGGAGGCTTTTGTGGAAGGCTGGAACAACCATCTAATTAGGACGGGGGGTAATGTAACTCCGGAGCAGCTCTGGCATACCGGAATGATGCTTTACCCGATGGATCAGCCAGAGAATCTTGAGGTTTTTGTCTCATTTTGTAAAATATCATGTTTGAGCTTTTATGATCATCAAATAAGTGTATTTGAAGTACAGAAAATGTTATTTACATTGCAGACCGAAAATTAAAAAAATGGCCTATACAGCTATAATATAAATTCATAAATGGCAACTGTAATATTAAGATATATCATCCTAGCAATGATAGTGACTACAGTACACAAATGGCTACTGTGATACCTGTGGGAGACACTGAGGCCTCATTTATTTCTACTTGTTAGTGTATTATCTCAAGCTACAAAGTGATGCGGTAAACAATGTTGTCTCTTAGCAGGGAGATTTATAGTTTCAGCCTCAGCTGGGAGTTTACATTGTTAGGTTACATGATGCCCTTTATTTTCCTTCTACTGTCCAAATGCACACATGTTATTTTCATTGTTATTTAAAAATTATTCCTAGCAGGGAAGGTGAGTTGTGATTTCACTCTGTGAAATGCTTAAAACCTTATTGCTGATTGCAGCTTTGATACGCTTGTAAACCCATCATAAAATAAATGTGTGTTCCAAACTAATATTCTTGTCCTTTGCTCCAATCCTACTGTAACTCTTCCAGGGTATAATGTGACAGACATTTCAGGGGACTTTCCTTAAACAAAAACCTTTGTATAGAATATGTACATAACTCAACACAAGACTTATTGTATTATTTATTTGTGCAGTAACGGCTGAATTTTCTTGTTTTTGTTTTAATAAGGACATCCAAGAGCCTGACATTGACTGGGACGTTGCTGCTGAGTATGATGGACATGTGGATGGTGCAATAGTGGTCCCTGAATTTCCATGTCCACTCAATGAACAGCAACTGGCTGAGGTGCAGTTGCTGGTTGAAAATGAAGCAGAGAGTGATACTACTGAACTTTTTCTACTATGTCGTGAATATGTGACTACAGCTTTGTCAGGTGCTGAGTAGCCTATAAATGAACAATGACATATTTGGACCCAACATAAATAAACATTGCCCATTATGGCCACGACTTTGCTTTTTTCTATTCAATACAAAAAAAAAGTTTTGTCAGAGGGCAATAAAAGCTGAATGGTTTGTTTTTTAAATGGATTTCCAGGCCCAAATTTATACTGAAATAATTATGCTCAAAGGTAAGTACTTTAAACTGTGATGAACTAGTGATCTAGTGAACTAGAAGTGTGAGCTTCTTGCCTGTAGCCTGTTGATAGACTCAGAGCAACCTAAACAAATTAATACAGTAACTTTTCTTTTTTGGTGGGTGGAGGGGAGTTTATGCACAAGTAATGCACTATTTTCTGGCTGCTGATGTCTGATTCAGACAATATCCCTGGATTTATTTGGACATTTTAATTCGTTATCATCCCAGTCACGCAAGACCATGTCTGCATGAAAATGTTAAACTTGCAGGAGAGCTTGGGTTCCAGGAAAATCAGAGGCACAGCTAATGCTTTAAAGAAGGTCCCTAAACATTTCCACTGGAGCTTATGATAGGCCCTTTTTGTGTATCCTACCTTGTGCATCAGATTTAATTAGAAATGCTGATTTTTAGAGATAGGTGGAATGTTATTTGAATTACCATGGAAAATAAGCAAAAGTAGTTTTGTGTATGGCTCACAGTTCACAACGTTGCTCCCCATTGTGCTAAAATAAACGGAACATGTAATAGCGGAGAGCGATTTTCTCCTCTCGAAGCAACAGTTTTTCGCGCGGCGGTAGATAAACCATGCGCAGAAGTAGTTTAGCATACATGCGAGTATGTTTATTTTGCTCGCGAACCTTTTGACATAAACGTGTCGCCATAGTCTTCCTTCAGTTGTTCCACATGCACTAATCAAGCTGGGCACGTCCTTACACGACAAGTTTGGAGCAGAGAAGCAAAGTGTTGTATATAAGTCGTTGTCGCTGACTGTTTTGTGGGTTAAAAGTGCTAAGCCTCAGGTATGTGTTTGCTCGCCAGATGTCTAGAGAGAATTCGAATGTGAAGAACTTTCTGTCGAAAGTTTATACCTTCACCTGCGGCACACAACACAAACTTCAGTTTGAAACAGATGGCACAGGTGAACAAATTTGGCTGTATTCACCAATCAGTAGTAAAAGAAGAATCCTTAGAGGAACTGTATTCCTAATATACAATTCTACACATGCAGTTTGACCAAACAAGTGATACTAACACTTCAAAAATACCTTTGAGAAAGAATTTACAATAAATATGCCCTGTATTTCTATTCAGACATGCATCTGCTTGTTAAAACAAGCATGCTTTCAGACTCTAGCAGACTACAGCGAGTGGAATATTACAAAATTAGGGATGTTTACAAGCGTCCTAAAAATACGCACTTCCCGGCTGGGCAGGAGCTGGCAGTTTGTTTGTGTGGATGGAAATGGAAATCATAAACCATGTGTAAAGAGTTGGGTCAACTTCACCCTCTCATGCTTTATGGTTCTTCACGCACAGTGATTCATGCGGAACAGTTTTAGATCCTGTCTTTGACGTATTCTCTGAAAGGGGCCTGTTGGATATTTACTTACATGGCGCTTTAATTGGTTTCTAATGGCTGAAATCTGTATGGTCTTGCTCCTTGTAGAGTTTGTTAGACCGCATTTTACTTGTTTTAATTACAGAGCAGAAAACGCTGCTCTTGGATTGCATTAGCTGTTCCCCATCCTTTGCCACCCTTTGAAAAATGTTTGCCTTTCTAAGCAGCAATATTTTACTAAATCAATTAATGAGGACGTCTGAAATGTCACTGGGGGCTGATCCACATGAGTCAAATTGAGATTTATTGGATCTTATGAGCAGAGTTCCTGCCCAGGATCCTTTGCATTTTAGCAAATAATTAGAGCAAACATGATAATATTTTGGACTGTGTGAGTGACGGTGAAGCATTGATTTAAATTTCGCAGCTAATTTATCATTCAGGCTGGGAAATTGCCTGAAAAAAGTGGTGCAGATCTAATAAGAATTGTTGGAGATTCTGCTTAGCCATGTGTTTCTGCCTAGCCATGTGTTTCTGCCATACATGATGATGTTTGAAATCCCCCAGTGTGGGGCAACATTTTCTTCTAATAATTTAGGTTTAGAGTAAAGCTGTTCCTTCCGAGAATTCCCTGGCACAAAACAATTTGTTTCCTACCAGTGTCTGCCTGTCAGTGTGAGCCACTCTTTCTCTAGGCTTCCTCACTGTGCTCAGGGCAGGAAAGGGGTGTGAAAGTCTAAGGGCTTGAAGGGACTGACAGCTTCTATTTCCTTTCCCCTGCCAGGGCATTGTAAAGAGAGATGAGATTGTGTTCAGGGCCGCGAAGCAGCGAGGTATTCCCATCTTCATGGTGACTTCAGGAGGATACCAGAAGAAAACGGCACGGATCATTGCTGACTCCATTCTCAACTTACATCAGCAGGGTCTGATTGGAGCTGAAGCCATGAATAGGGAGGAATTTCCATCACTTGCAACCCACTTGATGTGCTGCTCTGGATCTGCAGGACCAGCACATACCACCGTGTGAGGAGCAATGCTGAAGCCATGAATAGGGAGGAATTTCCATCACTTGCAACCCACTTGATGTGCTGCTCTGGATCTGCAGGACCAGCACATACCACTGTGTGAGGAGCAATGGAACCTAAGCTGACACTCCCAGGCGTGAGGTTTGAAAAGGCATGGAAAGGACTCTCTAGTTTCTCTCTTTGTTTCAGGGATTGACAATGATATTCTGTAGTCTCAGTTCCTTGCAAGGTGATAAATAAATGGGTGTTTGCACAGATACAAGGATTGTTTGTGTAAAATATTGGGAAAAATGAAGTAAAATAATAACATTAAGTTTAATAACCATACGGCAAAACATTTGCTTTTTTTGCGTTTGGTGGTAGATCATTGAGACGTACTCATTCTCAGGAAATGCAAGAAAAAAACCTGTGACATAAACTTGTTGATCCACTATACAAAGGTACTGCTTATAAGACAGTGCCTTTGTATAGTAGTTTTGGATTTTACTACTTGGATTATTAAGATGCATCAGGACTTTCTGTGACATATAATAAGGGTTGATGTACTTAGATAAAACTCTGTTTTAAGCATCTTTATGTCTGTAACCTCAGATTGCTAATATCAAGATGAAAAAGGTTATCCACACTTAGACTGTAATAATATTTAATGTAATTGTAACAGTTGTTAACTCACTAATGGAGTTATTGCTCAGAAATATATATTTTTTTTTTTTTTAAATTTGTGTTTAAAATACTGTTGTTCTCAGAAGATAACTTTTTTCCTGTGTTGTATAAATCAGCTGCTATAACTATAATATTAAACCCTAGAAAAAAATGTAATTAATAAATTTAGTTTTAATTGAGTCAGTTTCACATTTTTAATTACTTTTACCCATGGTTACAAGGAATTGACCCCAATCATAAGGAATGGTGCTCCCTTATACATATAAAGACTCTATCTATCTATCTATCTATCTATCTATCTATCTATCTATCTATCTATCTATCTATCTATCTATCTATCTATCTATCTATCTATCTAAAAAAAATAAAGGAAACACTAAAATAACCCATCCTATATCTGAATGACTGAAATATTATTATTAAATATTTTGTTCTTTACATAGTTGAATGTGTTGATAACAAAATCACACAAAAATTATCAATGGAAATCAAATTTATTAATGCAGGTCTTCATTTGGAGCCACAGTCAAAATTAAAGTGGAAAAACACGCTACAGGTGGATCAAACTTTGATGTAATGTCCTTAAAACAAGTGAAAATAAGGCTCAGTAGTGTGTGTGACCTCCATGTGCCTGTATGACCTCCCTACAACTCCTGGGCATGCTCCTGATGAGGTGCCGGATGGTCTCCTGAGGGATCTCCTCCCAGACCTGGATTAATGCATCCGACAACTCCTGGACTGTGGTGCAACGTGGTGTTGGTGGATGGAGCGAGACATGATGTCCCAGATGTGCTCAATTGGATTCAGGTCTGGGGAACATGCAGGCCAGTCCATAGCATCAATGCCTTCGTCTGGCAGGAACTGCTGACAGACTCCAGCCACATGAGGTCTAGATTTGTCTTGCATTAGGAGGAACCCAGGGCCAACCACACCAGCATATGGTCTCACAATGGGCCTGAGTATCTCTTCTCTGTACCTAATGGCAGTCAGACTACCTCTGGTGAGCACAAGGGGAGCTGTGTGGACCCCAACGAAATGCCACCCCACATCATTACTGACCCAATGCCAAACCAGTCATGCTGGAGGATGTTGCAGACAGCAGAATGTTCTCCATGGCGTCTCCAGACTCTGTCACGTCTGTCACATGTGCTCAGTGTGAACCTACTTGCATCTGGGGAGAGCACAGGGCACCAGTGGCGAATTAGCCAATCTTGGTGTTCTCTAGCAAATGCCAAACATCCTGCATGGTGTTGGGCTGTAATCATAACCTCCACCTGTGAACGTCGGACCCTCATACCACCCTCATGTAGCCTGTTTCTGATCGTTTCAACAGACACATGCGCATCTGTGGCCAGCTGGAGGTCATTTTGCAGGGCTCTGGCAGTGCTCTTCATGTTCCTCCTTGCACAAAGGTGGAGGTAGCGGTCCTGCTGCATTGTTGTTGACCTCCGGCCTCCGCTATGTGGTCTGATGTACTAGCCTGTCTCCTGGTAGCGCCTCCATGCTCTGGACACTACGCTGACAGACACAGCAAACCTTCATGCCACAATTTACATTGATGTGCCATCTTGGATGAGCTGCACTGAGCTGCACCTGAGCCACTTGTGTGGGTTGTAGTCTCATGCTACCACTAGAGTGAAACCACCGCCAGCATTCAAAAGTGACCAAAACATCAGCCAGATGGCACAGGAACTAAGAAGTGGTCTGTGGTCACCACCTGCAGAACCACTCCTTTATGGCGTAACAATTGTGCCTTTGACTTGAACGCGCAGGAACCAATCTGAGCGTGCAGTGAGACAGGTATTCAGCATTTAAACATTACACATGCACTCAATACCTATCTGGCGCGCGCTCAACTCTGAAAAACTCTTCTTAACTCTCTGTCCTCACCTTTGGTTCCATCTCTGCTCACGTGCGACTCTGAGCTGGTGCTCAACCTGCTCCTTCCACGCTCAACACCAGCTGTGTGCTCATTTGGCTGTTTCTCCGCTTGCTCGACTCTGTCTCTACGCTCACAACTTCAAAAACAGTCCACACCACCAGCAAATACTGCATTTGGATGGATTAAATCAAAGTGCTGCAGCTTTTGGCAGAAAATACTAAACATAACAGTGGGATTGAAGAAAAAAAGAAAAAGAAATAAACAGTTGAATATTTTAGCCTAAAAATATTTAGGCTAAAATATTTAGACTAAAATATTTCCTTGAGCTACTAAGTGAGGTGTGAAAAATGCTGTTGCTTCTTTTTCTTCTAGCTTCTGGAAGGTGATGCAAAAGTTTCTTGTGATCATCATCATCGTCATCATCATTGTTATTTAAAAAGCTCTTTAACATCCAGCCAGAGGTAAAAAAGTGCCGAACATCAGAAATACATCAAAAAAGAGATGATGTATGTATGTATGTATGTATGTATGTATGTATGTGGATAGAAAACATGTAGCTATTCAGGCACCCCAAATACTGGCAGTGATTGTTTATTTTCAAATATCTCTATGGTATTGTTTTAGTGGCCATTTGTGGTGCAATGTACTACTTCACAAGGGTGTACATAAATATATATAGCCGTGACCGCATTCCCACAGCATGTAAACCTCAAAAGTGTTAATGGCTAACGCCCCCTGTCGGCGGAGAAATGGTACAGATCAGTACTGAGGCTGTAAACGGGTTCAACATTAGATAAAGGAATAAGGAAAAGCGAGCCCTGATTGATGGTTACATTAGCTTCTTATAGATCAGCAGGGACATGCCCCTGCAAGAGCAGTACACTCCTTAAATGTCATCAGTAGAGACTGGTCCCCACTCAGATATTATCTGCCAGACTGGAATTGGATGGAGCCCAAGTTTATGCATGTGTAGTGCTTCCCCGAGATAACCAACAGTTCTATTTCATCCCTCCTGACCGCCAGAGTGCGGTGCTGAAAGCACTGAATGTTCCCTTTGGGCATGCGCAGTTCGAGTAATTATACCAACAGAGTCACACCTGTGACGCCGGATGACCACTCAGAGGCTATATAGCCTGGTGTCATCCTTGGCTCTGTTCCTTTTTTCTTCTCGCAAGCGGTTCGCTATCTTCCCCGTTGTTTGACGCCCCATCTCTTGCCGGAGTTGCGGTTTTCCTCTGCCCTCCCAGGGCAACAGGTTGATCTGTTGGAAGTTTTTCAGAAGGTAAGTTCGCTGTTTGCTGGTGATGGTAGCGTGCCCCCCCCCCCCTCCCAGCTCACGGCTGTTACAGTGTTACCTACAGCTTGGGCTGTTTTGAATACGGCTAACGTTGTTGGCTCCGTTGGTTTATTAGTTTATACCTGGTGACGGCAGCGTTTCCGCCCCCTCTTCCAGTGTGACCAACTTCATTTACCGAAGTTTGAGTACGGCTAACGTTGTTAGCTCCTCTGGTTTATTAATTTTATACCTGGGGACGGCAGCGTTTCCGCCCCCTCTCCTACTGTGACTAACTTAATTTACCGAAGGTTGAGTACGGCTAACATTGTTAGCTCCTTTGGTTTATTAGTTTTATACCTGGTGACAGCAGCGTTTCCACCCCCTTTCCCAGTGTGACCAACTTAATTTACCGAAGTTTGAATACGACTAACGTTGTTAGCTCCTTTGGTTTATTGGTTTTATAACTGATGACGGCAGCATGTTTGCGTCTCTTTTTTGCAGCCCTTTTCGTTGGTCTGCACTGTTATAATTGGTGACGGCAGCGTGTTCGCCCCCTCTCCCAATATCAGCCTCCTTGTGTTTGCAGCCTCTTTTCGTGGCTCTGCTATAATTGGGGACGGCTGCGTTCGCGCCCCCTCTCCCGATTTTAGCTCATTTTCATTTCTTAATTAGGCTGAGCCTTGGCGACCTTTGACATGGATGGCTCCCACAACTGCATGGATTGTGGGGCTGCCCTCCAGGCAGAGGATGGCCACGACCTGTGCCCTACCTGCCTTGGACGTGAGCACCTTGTGGAGGTGCTGCCCGAGACCCCTGCATGAATTGTAGTTTTATGCCCCATGCAGTGAGGGTGGCTCAGTTGGCCCAGTTGTGCCCCCAGGAGGACTCTGACCTTCCGCCCGCTGGGCAGGTGGCTCCCTCCAGGCGTTCTAAGCGCCGTGGTGGGGCCGCGGTCTCAGCGCCCCCCTCTCGGAGGAAACAGGCCAAACTTGACCAGGGCCTGGCCACAAGGGTGGAGAAGTTGTCGGCGGAGTTGGCAGAGATGAAGTCTTTGTTGCAGACACGTCAGTCTGATGCCTCTCTTCCAGTGGCTGGGCTCTCTTCCCCACCCATGCCTGAACTAGTCGCTGCCTCTGCTTCTCATTTTAGAGATGAGGAGGAGGCAGGGTCCTCTCAAGCCTCTGAGACTGGGTCATTTTCATCCCAGAGTGCAGTTGGGGAGTGACAGTTCCATGCGGGATGTCATGTCTATGGCCCTGAAGCAACTGCAGCTGGAACTCCCACAAGGAGAGGTATCTGACTCTGGGAGTGCTTTTTTCAGGCGCGGACGGGCTCCTACTCCCTTTTCTGTACCTCCATCAGAGGAGTACCTTAAGGAGTTGCACGCTTGTTGGCGGGACCCGAAAGCGTTGTCACGGCTCTCCTCAGACGGTCGGGTGTTAGCTGCCATGCATGAATCGGTGAAGGCCGGCCTGGACCGTATGCCAGCAGTTGAACCCACTGTCGCTTCACTGATTGTGTCGGCAGATGAAGCCCTGCGTCCTGACGTCAGATGCCCGCGGACTCAATGTCGGGTTACAGAAGACCTCCTGTGTAAGGCATACAATGCAGGAGTGCGTGCTGGCCACCTTGGCAACTCCCTAGCGCACCCCTCATGTTCGCCCTTTCTGCATCTGTTCAGGACGCTGATGGTGCAGCTGCAGCGGTTGGTTTTAGCAACGCAGCGTTGCAGACCTTTGCACTGATGACCAGAGAGCTTGGCCGTGTCATGTCTTTCCTTGTCCAAGCTCGTAGACAGGTCTGGCTTGCACAGTCTCCTCTCACCGAGGCATGCTGTAGGACCCTCAGGGGTGTCCCGGTTGTGCCAGGGGAGTTGTTTGGATCAGCTGCCCTGGAGGCGCTGGAGCGGACTGTTCAGGCATGTCAGACCAGCCAGCAGCTTTCTGGCCTTCGCAGGAGCGTACCCCCTTTTCCTCAGCACTCGGGGTGCCCTGCTGCTACCTCCGGTGCTCGGCCACGACCCCGGACTGGTGATAGACCTGGTGGTTCCTATCCCCGTGATGTGCGGCAGAGACCCAGCAGGGACTTTCGTGAGCCAGTCTGCCACCCAGTTAGACAGACCCGGGCCTCAGATCCTGGACGCCCTTCCCCCAGGGCTCCCAGGGGATGGGGGGTTAGAAGATGATGCCACCGGGCCAGCTGTCGGACATTTTTCCCATCAGCAACTGAATTTCTGGGCTGCTCACACTGTGGATCCATGGGTGGTTGCCACCTTAACCCATGGCTACAGGCTACAGTTCTGACGGCGAAATCCCTGGCACTAGACCAGGAGCTTTCCGCCCTCTTGGCCAATGGGGCAATCGAGGCCGTGGATCCTCTGCGGCAAGCCAGAGGCTACTACTCGACATATTTCCTCTTGGCAAAAAAGACGGGC
This sequence comes from Fundulus diaphanus, assembly GCA_037039145.1. NCBI lineage: Eukaryota > Metazoa > Chordata > Actinopteri > Cyprinodontiformes > Fundulidae > Fundulus > Fundulus diaphanus. Next base: position 55,054,801 of record CM073126.1, read on the forward strand.
GGTTTTCGCCCCATTGTAGATCTAAGGGGACTCAATCAGTACCTAAAGGTCCTTCCCTTCCACATGCTCATCACAGCAGAGGTCCTTCAGACCGTTGCGGTAGGGGATTGGTTTACGTCAGTAGATCTGACAGACGCCTACTTTCATGTGCCTATTGCGGCAGAACATCGCCGTTTTCTCAGGTTTGCCTATCGGGATCGCCATCGGCGATTCTGGGTGCTCCCTTTCGGGCTCTCCCTTTCCCCGAGGGTCTTTACTCTATGCGTGAAAGCGGCCCTCTCTCCTCTGCAAGCCTCCGGAGTCAGGATTCTGCCATACCTGGACGACTGGCTTCTTTGCGCTCCCTCTCATGTAGCTGCCTCTCGGGATACGTCCCGGCTTCTTCGTCAGGTGTCACTGTTGGGGCTCAAAGTCAACTTGGCAAAGAGTTGTCTGGTTCCATCTCAAACAACCACCTTTCTTGGGGTGTATCTGGACTCCACTGCCATGAGGGCCCGTCCATCTGTTCACAGGGTGGACGACATACTCCAGCTTGTCAGTCGATTCAGGCTGGGCAGGCAGTTTCCCTATATCATCTTCCTGCGAATGCTGGGCAAACTGACATCAGTCACTCGTGTCGTGCCCTTGAGTTTGCTCCTTCTGCGTCCTTTGCAGCGGGGGCTTAACAGCTTTCGCCTAGACGCCAGGCTGCACAGGCGTCGCAGGCTCATGGTGACGAGGATGTGCCTTCGTGCCCTAGCTCCTTGGCAAGACAGGACCCTTTTGTCCAGTGGTGTTCCAATGGGGTTAGTGGTGTGTCGAAGGGAGGTGGTCACCACAGATGCCAGCCCCATGGGCTGGGGCACCGTGTGGCAACACAGAGCGGTTCGGGGTCTCTGGGATCCAAGGGAGCGCACCGAGCACATAAACATGCTGGAGCTGCGGGCTGTGCACATGGCCCTCAGGTGCCTTCTGCCTCACCTAGAGGGAAGGCATGTGTTGGTTCGGACGGACAACACCTCTGTTGTTTACCATATAAACCTCCAGGGAGGCACCAGGTCGGCGCGCCTCCTGAGGGTGTTCAGGGATCTCCTGGAATGGGCGTTTCCCCGTCTGACCACCCTGCGCGCAGGGTATCTGCCAGGACAACGGAACCAGGTTGCAGACTCTCTATCCTGCTATCAGGCACCTGCTCCGGGGGAGTGGTCTCTTCACCGCGACGTAGTGCGTATGATCTGGAACCTCTTTGGCCAGGCAGAGGTAGATCTGTTCGCCATAGAGGAGTCGACTCATTGCCCCCTATGGTATTCCCTGACAGGGGTGCGGGCGCACTGGGCCAGGACGCGCTGGCCCATCCATGGCCAAGGGTTCTTCTGTATGCTTTTCCACCCCTCTCGCTGATTTGGCCTACTCTACGGAGGGTTCTCCAGGAAGGTCGCCGGGTTTTGCTGGTAGCTCCGTTCTGGCCAGCGCAGCCGTGGTTCCCTCTGCTTTGGAGTCTGTGTCGCAGTACTCCAAGGCATCTTCCAGCAAGGAGGGATCTGCTGTCTCAGTTGGGAGGACAGATATGGCACCCCAACCCTCAACGTCTCCAGCTGTGGGCAGGGCCCCTGGGAGGCTGACTGGGTGTTCAGACCCTGTCAGACACACCATATTGAGTGCTAGGGCACCCTCCGCTAGGCTGCAGTATGAGAACAGATGGCGTCTCTTTTCTCAGTGGTGCTCTGCCCGCGATGAGAATCCGGTTTCCGGCTCGGTGCCCACTATTCTGGAGTTCCTCCAGTCTCTGCTTGATAAGGGCCGCTCTCCTTCGACCCTTAAGGTGTACGTTGCTGCCATCTCATGTCGTCACCTATCTGTCGACGACCATACAGTGGGGCGCCATGATCTCGTCATTTTTTCTTTGCGGTGCTCGTAGGTTGCACCCGCTGCCGGCTCCTCGAGTGCCTGATTGGGACCTACCGTTGGTTCTCGCAGCTCTGTGCCACCCTCCATTTGAGCCCTTGGCACAAGCGGACCTCAAGTGGCTTTCCTGCAAGATTGCTTTTCTGTTGGCTATCGTCTCAGCTAAGAGGGTCGGTGAGCTACATGCTCTCTCTCTCAGCCCTACCTGTATCAGGTGGGCTCCAGATGGCTCTGGTGTTACCCTGTGGCCTAATACTGCATTTGTGCCTAAGGTGTTGTCTCCTTTTCACCGTAACCAACCATTGCGGTTGGCTCGGTTTCAGCCTCAGTCAGGTGCAACTGAGGATGGGACTGAGTTATTGTGCCCAGTAAGGGCGTTGGAGGCATACATTGCGGCCACCGTAAATCTAAGACGCTCGGACCAGATTTTCCTATGTTATGGGAGTCCGAGGTTAGGCTGTTCTCTTTCCAAGCAGCGTCTGTCCCATTGGATTGTCAGTGTCATCTGCCACGCCTACGCTGCAGGTCGCTCCCTGCCAGTCAGTGTGAGGGCACATTCCACTAGTAGTGATGACGCGAAAAACAAAACAAAACACAAAGACAAACATAATGAGCCTACAGCTTCGGCCGGCTGCAACTTCCTGTACCGACATCCTGAGGTTCTGATGATAATAAAAGTAGTAAATGAAAGAATGAATAAAAATCTATGCAACATTGGCCAAAAATAGGTTAGGTTGCCTGTTTTTCTCATCGTCAGTTTCAACCATCTACATCAGCTCAGATTTGGCCCTCTCTCTCCAACCACATCATACCTATGATTGTGCCATTAGCCTCCTTCCTGGTGGTCCTATTCCATCTGCACAATTTTATACCCTCTCATCCACAGAACAGCAAACTATGGAAAAATACATTACCTGATACTTTAAAGCTGGCATTATTCACCCGTCTTCCTCTACTGTGGGGGCAGTTTTTTTTCTTTGTTAAAAAAGAAAACATATTTATTAACTTGATTTACTGTTATAACACAAATGAATTTTCAACGGACCTTTGTCCCACATGGGACAAATGCGCTAAAGAAGAAACTCTGGATGACTGAGAAGAGTATAAACACTATTTATTGAGACGGAATGGACTTAAATGCTCATTCATTTATGGAGAGTTTAAATATGTTAGTGTGATATGTTATGAGAGAAAAAAGTCTTTGAGAACAAAAAACTTTGATGTTGCCAGAATTGAATCAGGAGGTTGTTCAGATTTACTACTGAAGCTCATCTACTTTACGTCACCTTTTCAACCATGTCCTGCTAATTAGTGTGCTTCTACTTTAATTCTTAAATCTATTTCTCTTCATTTGTTGACAACAAGTGTTTCTGCTTAAGTACAGTCCACTTAGCTGGCCATTTTACAGCATCAACATAGCATTTATGTCATGAGCGCAGTTCTTTCAGTTCTTTCAGTTTAGATATGCTGATAGATATGGATGATAATCAAGGTGTGCTCAGATTAAAGTGGAAAGAGAAATATTGTGCTAATCACAGCTACCAGGTCAGTAAGTTTTTCAAATCCTAAAACTTTGATCTCTCCCGCAAATGCACATCACAAGACAAAAAAGAAGACTGAATGGACATGTCCCTATGGATTCATAGCGACACTATCCCCCACACTGTGCCTACATAAGGCGAGAATCAACATCGCCTGCAAAACCAACGATTAATACTCCATTAGACTAATTTAAATCACAGTGTGCATTGATTGCAGTGCAGTCAACTGGATCCTCTCTTCCTGCACTCCCGATGCAGGGGATACAAATACTGTCAAAGACAATTTTGGCACGACACCTAGATGCAGTTAGAACTGCCTTTCAGCTCTCCAAGTCAGAACGTTGGATTTATCTCACCAGCCCGACATGGATTCCTGTTGTCTGTTTGCTGCAAGCTTATGTGTACATTTTTTAAGGCTGAGAGGCACTGGGAGCACTCAGCTTTGAGGTTATGGTGTTCTGAGCTCTGCAGATAAAAGTTTCTGTGTAAATAAAACCTGAGGACGACTCTGACTCCCCGGGGACCTAAAAAGCAACCCATTGCTCTTATTTTTCCTTGGGGGGGGGTCAATAGAGGGAAAAAAATGAAGACATAAAGATGTAAGGGGTTCACAATTTTCAGCCTTTTCGGCCCCGTTTCAGAGAGCAGCTTAATCCCCGCGTTCTGTGGAGTTGCTTTGGCCGATCTTTACAGCTGCTGTTCTGGACACAGCGCGAGCCAAACTCTTTAGCCCAAACCTGACTGGTTCTGACAATGGGTCTGGTTCAACACATCACAGGTTTGTTGGGAGGGATCTGACAATCTGAAGTGGGGAGGTGCTGCAGCCTTATATGCTCCTGGGATATTGCAGTAGACCTGGAGCCTCATGTACGACACAGCACACAGACCGTGTCATGTGAACACTCTAATCTTGAATGGCAATTTGGATAAGTGTATCATGAAGGTAAGCAGAAAAATATACACAGTTTATAGTTCCATCCATCCATTTTCTAACACGTCTATCCCTTGTGGGGTCGCGAGGGGTGCTGGTACCTATCTCCAGCTGCCTATAGGCGAGAGGCGGGGTACACCCTGTACAGGTCGCCAGTCTATTGCAGGGCCAATTTATAGTTGTCACTATAAAAAACAAATTGCATAAGTTAATAAATTCTAATTAATGAAATACTGTATCTTCTTGCCAGTTTATGTACATAAGTTACACTTTAGTTCTTTACATGTGCTTAGGACAACATCCACGTGATCAAAATATGAATAAATGCAAATTACATTAGCAAGTGAAATGGATTAAAAAATGTATTACACATTTTAGTTGGACACAACTTTTTTCTATATGTAAACATTTAACACAGATTCTTTAGATTTTGTCCATTTTATATGTCAAGTTGATGGGTACAGTCTGGGAGATTATTTTTGAAAACTTTGAGTCTCCTGATAACTCTTTCCACATGTATGTAGACATTTGCAATCCTCCTTATGGCAGTTACATCCTCATCAGACAACTGCCCTCCTTTTATGAGTGAATGCTGGTAGAACAAGCTTAAATCTACTCTCAAACAGCAGATATCCGATGGTAAAGCCTCTTTCTCCCATCACTTCATCAGCGGGACGAAGATACTCTAGGAAGCCAGGGTTTTCCCTGCCACATACATTATTCTAATATATAGGTTTGATCCATCAGTGCCTGAAGTGTCAGCATCTTTAGTCATAGGTTGCTGACTATGGAGCGGTCTGGTCTGTCAAACCCAAGACCACATAAGCCCACAGTCAGTTTAGCAAACAGCGTACAACAGAGGTCACGGATTAGCGGACCACGGTCCGGATCCGGACCCAGCTGCTACCTAATCCGGACCCAACCTCATTAAAAACATTTATATATTACTGCATGTTGTCCGACGACAGTGTCTAACTCGGGGGTTAAAGTTCTCCGTCGCTGCGACGGATTTCCGTCATTTGGAAATTGAGCTTAAAAAGCCCCGTCTAGACTTTTTATTCAAGGTTTTGCACTGAAGCTGCTCTCAACCAATCAAACCTGGCAGAGGCGAGACATTAGCCAATCAGAATGAGAGCAGGGTGGGTCTTTCCAAAGCGGACATGGCCAGTCTGAGGTTTATTGGTGTTCATCATTTTAACTTTTGGGAGAGCATTTTAAACTGGCCCAGATGGTATGAATGAAAGTAGCGGTGGTCAAAGGTTTCTATGGATTAATGCGAACCAGCCGGTCAGAAAGTTCAGCAGCTGACAACAACTTCCCTCGGTAAGTGTCAATCTCCTCCTGCAGTTAATCAATGAGTTATTTCCACCTGTGGCCATGTCGTCTGTCAGCGTTTATTCCCTCGCTGATAAACGCGGCGACCAACCAGGCATCTCCTCGTGATTCGCTGTTATGTTTTATTTAAAACACAAAGAAGAGTAACGCGCTAGCTCAGGCTAACTTAGCATGACCCTTGAAGAACAAGAGTCGGACTGTAAAACAATGTGCCGCATTTGACTGAGTTCGATTCGGAAAAAGCTGCGCTGTTCTAAAACAAAGAAGGCAGAGCTGTATCTGCTGTCGGTATGCAGCAGTGTTCACCTGCTGAGCAGCTGCGCTCCAGGACACTAAATAAAATTACAAGGATTTTGATGCTTACAGATTAAGAAAACTACATCAAAAAGATAAAACAAATAAACTGCAGCTACAACATGGACTGGAGAACGGGTTCTACCTGGGTGACGCCAGAGAAAGGCGATTCTCAGAGAATTTTTTTATGAAGTTAAAGTGGAGCGCGGACACAGGGTTCATCCTGGACAGGTCTCCAGTGACTGGGCTAAAATATAACCATTTTATTAAACTTCAAAAAAGTTAAATCATGCCTTTTTATAAACTGTAATTATTAATTGGTGAACAATAACGGGCAAAGCAATCTGTGTCAAATTAAAATGTATTATGTCATGATAGTGTTGGTGATGTGTCCTGCATTTCCAAGGTTGTGTTTGGCCTTGTATGATCATAAAATTGGTTTATATTGAATGTGACAGGGAGCACCTTGATATGTGCTTGAGGTTGGCTTTGTTGCCAATCAAACTAAAGTCAGGAAAGTCAGGAAATTGTCTATATACCAAACTGTGAAAGATTGTGGTTCTCTATTTCAAAAAGCACTTTGGATTTTAAAATAGAAAAACGTTCTATTTTTATGTTATTTTTTGTGGATGCATAAACATTTTATTTCAGTGTTAAATACTGTTTGAAGTAACGGATTGTAATTACAAATGTGTCCGGACCTTTACTGGTTGTTGATTTTCTTTATTCGGACCCCGCTGATTTTTAATTCGTGACCCCTGGCGTACAACATATCAAGACTGCCTAAAACTACGTTAACACCAAGCTAATAGAGCAACACCTGTATCATTGCTCACATTCAAATATTCATATTACACACATTCCTTCCAATTTTTACAACAGCCTGTGCTAATATCTGGGTTGCCATTTGTAAGGTTATACAGTCAAAATCAGCAATATTTTGGGGTTTTAGCCATAGGAGAGAAAAATCAGGGTTCATTTTCAGATCAGATTTTCACCATATTATACATTTGTAAATGTCACAGTTCCAAACTAAATATTTAATTAACTGTCAGGGTTTAGTTTTGGTCTAGCTTCTTTTCCTGTGAGTTTTCAGTTCATACCCCCGTCACTCAGCTCACCCTCACTCCCTCAGCAACTGGTCACACCTGTCAGCACTAATTAGTCAGGATTCACTTCACCTGCCAGGCTCCCTTCATAAGCTCACCTCAGTTTGCTCCTGGTCGCCGGGTCATCTGCAGTCTCCACTCACACCACGCCACGCCTGTCTAGTCCAGTACTCTGCCTTGCTGTTGGGATTCCTGTTACCCCAGTGCTTCATTTCTCTAGTTTCCTCCAGTCAGCCTGCTCCTGCAAATCATCAACTCCAGCCTGGTAACTGACTCTGGTTTTCACCTTCCACTACTCCTTCTTTGCAATAAACTCTCAAGACCAGCTCTGTGTGTGTGTGCTCTGTCCGGGTTTATGAAGATAAATCCTGACAGTACGACCCGGCCCAAGATGAACCCGGACAGACACACAGAGCTTTTGTGCAGGAGCCGGCTGGATTTAGCTGCTTCTGGCTCCTGCCGCCGTTCTCCACCTGCTGCCGTTCTCAAGTTCCTGTGCTGTTCCCACGCTCTCAAGTCCCTGTGCTGTTCCCACGTTCTCAAGTTCCTGTGCTGTCTCCACGTTCTCAAGTTCCTGTGCTGTCCCCACGTTCTCAAGTTCCTGTGCTGTCCCCACGTTCTCAAGTTCCGGTGCTGTTCCACGTTTTCAAGTTCCGGTGCTGTTCCACGTTCTCAAGTTCTGCAGCGCTCTCTATGTTCCTGAGTTCCAGCAGCGCTCTCTATGTTCCTGAGTTTCATCTACGTTCTCAAGTTCCTGTGTTCCCAACGTTCTCAAGTTCTTGTGTTCTCCAGCGCTCTCAAAGCGCCAGAGCCCTCCGGCGCTCCCAAGTCGCCGGCTGTGCCCTCTGGCGCACCCGGTCAGTCACTGCCCAGCGCATGCTCAAGTCCCCAGCGTTCGCACACGCTCGAGTTCTCCAGCGTTCCCATACGCTGTCGAGTTCTCCAGCGTTCCCATACGCTGTCGAGTTCTCCAGCATTCCCAAGTGTCCTTCGTTCCCATACGCTGTCGAGTTCTCCAGTGTTCCCTAGTGTCCTGCGTTTCCAAGTGTCCTGCGTTCCCATACGCTGTCGAGTTCTCCAGCGTTCCCAAGTATCCTAGCGTCCCCTAGTTTCTGTGTTGTCCTATTGCTCCTTAGTTTCTTTGTTGTCTTAGCACTCCCTAGTTTTCTGTGTTGTCTAAGTTCCCCGGCGTTTCTATACGTCCCGGCGCTCATTAGGTCCTGGCGCTCATAAGATTCCTACACTCACTAGTTTTGAGCTGTTTTACGCTCCTTAGTTTTTGTCTGGTTCTAGTGTTCCTTAGTTTTGTCTGGTTCTAGCTCTCTTTAGTTTCTGTGTTGTTCTGGCTTCCCCCAGTTTCTGTATTGTTCTAGTGCTCCTGAGTTATCCTAGTTCTCCTGTTTCCCCAGCGTTTCCATACGCTTTTAGTACCCCAGCGTTTCCATACGCTCTCCTGTTTCCCCAGCGTTTCCATACGCTTAGGCTACGTTCACACTGCAGCCTGAAGTGACCCAATTCCGATTTTTTTGCCCATATGCGACCTGGATCTGATCTTTTTATGACAGTCTGAACGACACAGATCGGATTTTTTCAAATGCGACCCAGGCCACTTGGATATGTGGTGCTGAATCCGATACGTATCTGATCTTTTCAAATGCGACCTGTGTGTGTACGGCCAGGTCGCATTCATCCGACCTACACGTCATTGATACTTGACAAAGTTACTAAACGTTACTAATCTGCGTCCTACTAAGCGGAGGCGGGAAAAAAACTAACAACCATGGCGGAAGATAACACGGAGAGCAGTCAATGGAGAGAAAGTGAGGTTGCTGACTTAATTCATATTTGGAGAGATAGCTCGATTCAGACCAAACTCGAAGGGTCTTACCGGAATTGGGGGATATTTGAAAAAATTTCCCGAGAAATGGCCGATCGGGGATACAAACGCTCCTGGATCCAATGCCAACGGAAAATCAAGAGCCTCCGGGCCAAATATAAGGAGGCTAAAGATGTAAACAAACGAAGCGGACGTGGACGTGTCACCTGTCCATTTTACTAAGAGCTGGACCGTGTTTTGGGAGACAAGCCCAGCGTTCAACCACTATACCTGGTGGATAGCTGCTTTGCCGGAGAGGAGCCCCAGGAGAGGAGCCCAGGTCCTGCCGCAAACACAGGCAGCAGCGGCAGCAGCGGTGATACAGGTGGGTTATTTACATATAAGACAATAATCAGCTGTGACATAACGTGATGACATGTGTGACCTATTGTCATTTTTACATAGGTGATGGGACGCTTGCCTCACCTTCAACTCCTGCCTCAACCTCAGAGGAAAGTTCTACACCAAGAACTGATGATACAAGCTTTGACAACAGTACACCATCTACATCCTCTGGCTGTAAGAAAGTCTCTATATTTTGTCAGTTTACCCAAACTGTATAAAACAAAGAGTAATATTGTGCGTTATTTATTGAGGAAATGTTTTCTTTTATGTTCTGCTTGCTTCCTGAGATTCCTTTATTTATTGCAGGGGTGTCCAGCTCCAGTCCTCGAGGGCCGGTGTCCTGAAACTTTTAGAGGTTTCCCTGGTCCCACACACCTGAATCAAAAAGCACAATTAGCTCCTCAGTATGCAGTCAGGTTCTTCAGAGTCCTGCTAATTACCTGATTATTTGACTCAGGCGTGTCAGACCAGGGACACATCTAAAGGTTGCAGGACACCGGCTCTCGAGGACTGGAGCAGGACACCCCTGATTTATTGTAAAGGTCCATAAACTACACTTGCTATTACCATAAATAAAGAAAATAGTTTAATTCTATCACAGTTTTAAATTATCTTAATCTTACAGAAAAATAACAAAGTGTAATGGTTGTTCTATTCTTTTTCTTACTACAGCAAGATCTGCTAATAAGAGAAAAAGAAAGTCAAAGCTGGAGACAACACTGGAGGTCTTTGTTGACAAAATTGGCAGTGCCCTAAAAAACGAAGACACTGATCTTTTATTAAAAATGCAAGCAGCTCAGCATGAGCATGAACGGAAAATGTTCTCCATGCTGTCCAAGTTCTTAGAGAGATCAAGCCACCCTCCTCAGCCACCGTTTTACCAGGCTCCAATGCAGCCTTCACAGCCTTACAGCCCAAGAGAACCTCCTACTCATCCCTCACCGTTTCCTGTAGTTCCGGGTCCATCCAACATCAGCCCTCTGTCCTTTCTTCAAGATTTAAATCAACCACTGCTGTTCAACAGTGCTCATCCACATTCACATGTCACTCAATCCTTTTGTGAAACACTAGTAAATGCTCATGATTATCCTCCTGCCTTCCAGTCTCAAGATGAGGATGAAATGTAAGCACTTTTGAAAAGTCCTGATTTTTGTTTTGAAGGATGCTGTTCTGCATTTTAATTTAAATACTGCAGTTGCAATGAAAGGTTAGGTTTACTTTATTAGTTAGTACTTGAATTTAAGGTGCAATATTTTTTCATATGGATTGTTCTGTTTTTGTATTCGAAAACATTGTTAAATGTTGTTAAAGTTCATTTAAAAAAATTGCACTACAAGAGCCATACTATTTTACCAGTAAAACAGGTAACATTGTTGAAAACTTTATTTTTCTGGTATTGAACAAAAATGTTTGAACATATGTGTTAACAGTGGACCACCAAAAATAAAAATGTTGGTAGTTCAACGTTGGTTACTGAAAAACTGAGTGAGTGCTTCTCTGACTCTTGCGGGCTGCACATCTGCTACATCACCTCCTTCTGCCCATCTTTCAATGGGAGGAACAGGTGCACCAGGTTCCTCATAGGCCTCACCATGCATTTCACACATGTTGTGGAGTGTGCAACATGCACTTATGACATTGGTAACAGCAGAGATGTCCACATCTAGGCGTTTACCAAGGCATCTCCACCGGCCCTTCAGCCGACCAAAGGCGCACTCCACTGTCATCCTGGCTCTACTGTGGCGTTCGATGAAGCATCGTTGCTCAGCTGTCAGCGCTCCTGTGTCCGAATATCCTTTCAGCAGCCAGCTTCGAAGGGGGTAAGCAGGGTCACCGAGCAGCATGATTGGCACTTGAACACCCATTATCTCTTCAGTGATCTAAAATTTGTAAAATACACTAGTCAAATGAAATAATACAACATGAACAACATTTTATCACCAAGTCTTCATCACTCAATAGCACCAGAATGTTAAATGCTTACTGGTGGAAAAAGCTCCCCCCTCTCTGCCAGGCAATAAACATTGGAAGTCCTCAGAACCCGGGCATCGTGGACGCTTCCTGGCCATCCAGCATAAGTGTTGGTAAAGCTGTTGGAATACCGTGTTTATTTAATGCACTACAATACTTTAAAATATGAAAATATCACTATTTCTTACCAAAATCGATGATCCACGACTCCCTGCAGGATTACTGAGTGCCACCCTTTGCGATTGAAGTAGTCTGTGTGGTTCTCCTCTGGGGCGATTATTTGGATATGACTCCCATCTATTGCTCCTCCACACTGCGGGAAACCCCATCTGTGTTTGAAACCTTCAATGACCTCCTGCAGATCCTCCCCCTGGGGTAGCTTTATGTACTCCGGCATGAGGATATCACGAACAGCTTTACAGAAGTCGTGAACCAGGGAGCAGACGGTGGACTTGGCTATGCCAAAGAGGTTGGCTATTGTGCGATAACAAGCACCTGTTGCTAGCCAATACAGCCCCACGGCAACGCATTTACTCACTGGTATGCCCCGCCGAAGATGTGTGTCTTTGCGTGAGAGCGCTAAAGAGAGCCGTTCACAGACGCACATGAAGGTTGCCTTTTTCATTCGAAAGTTATGAAGGAACTCCGTATCACTAAAGCCGCTCACATCACTATCCCACCATTCCTGGCTTCGACTTCGCACCCACACGGTTCTCTGTACGGACGTTGCTATTACTGCCCCACAAAACGCCATTGCAAGAAATCTGGCTCTCTTTCTTTTTGATCTTCTTAAAAAGATTTTGTTCGTAATGTGCCTGCTCCTGTTGGAGAAGAACTTAAACAACGCAATATACGCTGCGGTATTACGAGTCATGTTTACTTCCGCAAACACTGAGGACGCTTGCTACATGTGACGTCATCGCGTCCTCGAGTGCGCATGCGGGACACTTCGGTTGAACGCTTTCAGTTCACACAGTAGATCACATACAAGTCGCATATATTTGGAAGTGTGAACGGACACGCAAAAAAATCCGATTTCACAAAAAAATCGGAATTGAGCATTAAGACCTGCAGTGTGAACGTAGTCTTAGAGTCCCCTGGCATTTCCGTACGCCTGTTGTTCCCCTGTGTTTTCTAGGCTATTTGGTTCCCCTGTGTGTTCTGTCTTGTTCACGGTCGATGATTAAAACACTCCTGCTCCACGTAAACCTTTCTTTTACACCAGTTATTATGACAGCCTCTAACTGTACAAATGATCCCAGTCTTCCTCGAAGTCATAATGACAAGTAATTTGGTACGAAGTCTGGTTGTATTAGCCGCTTTTCAGTTAGCTTAGCCGGTGACAGGGAGTGACAGGGCTCTCAACTCTCACGCATTGACCGTGTGACACACGCATTTCACTGACTTCACACGCTCACACGCAACACATGGCATTTCACACGCAAACATGGCATTTCTCACGCATAAAAATCACAAAGCCCATCTGGGCTGCGGACGACAAAACTCTGCCTTCTGCTGAGCTGTTTCGCTTCTTTCACAGCTTGTGGCCATCCGTAATTCCTGCTGCAGTTCGTGTTAACAGAGCGATCAGAGTTATGAATAATTTTAGTCTTAACCAGTGGTGAAAGTAAGCAGATACGGTCCTGTACTGCGTACGCAGGAGGAAAGGGGGTGGGAGAAGAGCTGCTGCCAGATATTGCCTTCATTCAGAACCATGCATGGCTGCACTCTGGATCATAAAACAGTTCTGCTAACCAGATGCAGTTTAAATGGCCACTTAGTCTGTTTATTAGTTTCGTTTTTATTAATTCTGCATTTTTTAACTACATGCACTGTATTTCTGTGCCTCAGCGCTTGCTCCTCTCCCCCCTCCTTTTCATCGGACCCAGTTGCTTCTCTCACCATTCAAAACGTGAATCACTACATTTAATGTCCTCACATCCGTAGCAAAGTGTGCCAGTTAAAGTCAATAGGAGAGTTAGTAGCTGTGTTTCATGCTCTTGTTTTTAACAACATAGAATCAGTTAAAATTACGTTACAAAATTACATGTAATTTTGGTGCGCACTTTTAAGGGTCATTTTAAAGAACTTGTAACATCAGGGGCTTGATCTCAGACCCGTCAGTCCCCCTATTTCCTCTAAAGGAGCCCTTTACAGTCTTTATTTATGCATTTTCCCCACTGCTTATCCCTCGCACGCAGCGCACCAACGGGGGTAAAATCCGCCCACCTCACCACCCAGAGCGCACTGACGAGACAAATAGAGATTTGTCTGGTCAGCGCGGCGACTGAGATGAGAAACCTGTCGCTGTGAAAGGTGATGATAATGGTTATAAACTGTAACAGTCTAGAAGTGCATTGAGCTGAAAAGAGGGAGACATCAGCAGCAGGATCGTGCGTAAAGACGCAGCGGGAACCTCTGTGTGCTTCAGTGTTGCTACTGATGGGAAACTGTCTTATATGCCATATGTCGTATAGGCTTGACGAAACTCAGCCTGATTCACCAATCAGGTTATAGATCTACAATGAAACAAACCCATAGATGAATCTGTAACTGTGTAATAATTCGGTCAATAACTTAAAACTACTTTATTTTATTCAGTATTATTTGAACAAGTGTGGGTTTTTTTATGTTTTAATCCACTAACTGAACAATAAAGTATTAACACGTCTTTTTCTCTTTTTAACAAAAGTAATACATGTCTACTTCAATGTCTGGTGGGATAAAAATGAGATTGAGTTGACTGCACCGGCTCTTACAAGGTCCAGTTAGCCCCACCCCCAAACAAGCCCCGCCCCCAAAATTAGCATAATCTCACTCTTAACTTTTGATAAAAGTTGAGAGGTCTGGGGAGTGACCAACCGGAAGTCTCGCACAAAAAAAACTCACTGTGTCCATATTTCCGTTGAAAATTAGGTGAATAGCAGTATGAGTGCAGTCATAGCTCTGATAATATTTGAAGATTAGCCCCTTACTGTAAATAAGAGTCATGGTTAGGGGGATTTCATGTATCTGAACAACATATGGATGAGATCATTCCAAGAGGCTGGCTTGGGATGGCTGAGGGATGTTAACTACCTGACCTATAAGTTTACTTACAGGTCAGGTAGACAACTGTCACCTGCATTACTGTTTCCCAGTAATGCAGGTGACAGTTCAAAAATAATTTCTTTGTACTGATTTATTAATCTGAACCAGTTAATAAGCCAGTCATCATCATGTGGCAACCAATCAGTGGTATCTCTAAACAAAAGGTCCCTCTGCATTCTTCAATCGACGATGTCCTACAGCAGCGCCAATGCTGCCATTGTTGCAAAATTATGCACAACTTTTTGCAGCTATTTGTGGATATATGTGATTATCTACACAATGTGTAATCTGTTGTTCTGACACCGTTTTATTTTTCAGTGAGATGTAAAAAGATTGTTAGATAATTCACATGCATTTCAAGAGCCTAATCACACAGACCGATGCGCATTTACATCTAAATTTGACAAAAGCAGAGAAATATTCACAGTTTACATTTGTCGTTTTTCATAATTCTGAGGTGTGTTATGTTGTTATATGAGGCTAAATGTGATACTGTTTCTTTGTACTGATTTACACCATAAAAGATAAAACTTGTGTAATTAAAACTGAATGTTATATTTTAGTGGGTTTGGGTGACTTTTTGTACTTTGTGGTTTTTAATTATCGACTGCACATTACCAGACCTCCACCTTTGATATCCCTGCAGCTTCGGTTCTGTCTGCTCTAAACAAAGAGCACCTGCTAGCTCCACCTTTGCATCGGGATGCTGTTGTCAAGCCAGTTCTCCGTGAAGATCGCTACACAACAGTCCATCTTTCGTGAGGCATTCGTCAGTCGGATCTTGCCTATTTTGTTAGTGAGCGATCTACCATTAAGACTGGGCAGAGTTGGTATGTGTGAGTTAGCGTTTAGCCTGCTTTGTATTTTCTTCCATCTGCACTTATACCTCAAAAATGGGTTGATTACAGCCTCTGTTGTCTGATGCAGTTCGGGCAGAATAAAGTCTGGTTTCGGCAGTCAGTAGGACGCGTGAGCTCTGGGGGTTTTCCCTCAGTTTTAGCAGCTTGGCTCTCCCACACTGGATTAAAGCTTGGAGTGGCAATAATACAAGCAAAAACACAAGGATAAACAAGGATAGACAGGTGAGCCAACAGTCTCACCTGGCTGCAGCTTCCTGCCCTAATACCATGACAATCAGTAAACCGGTACTGATGGGGTTAAGTGTCTTGCCAAGGGGAACATTAATATCAGGTAGGAGAGGATGCTAGAACCAAACAAACCACTTCCCAAGTACAAGATCACTATTCTTCCCTTTGAGCCACAGTTGCCTGGAAAAATAGAAAAATCACTGCACGCAAAAAGATACTATTAATGAGAGTGGTAAATTAAAATAAAAGTGTGATGATCTCAGCACTGATGCATGTCTGATCAGTCACTCAGCACTCAGCACACCTGCTCAGCTCCACCTCGCCTGCAATCAGCATTCTCCGGTTCCACCTGTTTCCACCACCATATAAGCAGCCTTCATACCAGCCATCTGTGCCAGATTGTCTCGTGCCACCCCGGTAAGACCAATCCAGCGTTCTCTGTAATCAACCTGCCTGTCTGTTTCTCGACCTGTTTCTGTCTTCCATTACCGAGCCTCCCTGACCCTGTTCGGATTCTGTCTGCCTGCCTGGAAACCTGACCTGATCTGCCCTTGGACTGGAACCTGCCTGACCTGGACTGCCTGCCTGTGTACCCGACCCTCTGCCCGTGAGTACTGGAACCTGCCTAACCCTGGTTTATCGCTGAGCCCGCCAGTTATTGGACCTGGACTGGACTTTGACCCTGGATTGCCCCACTGTACTGCCGCTGGACCTCTGCCCTTTTGGCCTCGACCACGGACTATTATCGGACCACGAACCCGGAAACCCCCACACAAATTGTCTGCCTGTCTGTCGGCTGCCCAATGGCCAGTGTCCTGGCAAGCCCAACCTGCAGACGGGCCTCTGTTCCCGGCCCCGCTCTCCTGCCTCGAGCCAGTACTCCAGGCTCTGGTACCCCGCGCCCAGGTTAGTGATCTAGCCGTCTTCACTCTAGCCCGTCTCAGTTGCTGATCACTAATCTGTTGGCTCTGCCTCCAGGCATTAGCGCCCCGAGTAGCCGAGCTTATTTCCTTGAAAATACAACTTTGAAACGTCACTGACAGTCTCTGGTGGAATCTTGGGTCCAGATCCTGTACATTACAAAAAGTATAAAAGACAACATGCATAATAAAGTTGCTCAAGTATCTGAGGCCTTTTTCTCCTTTTTTTTCACTGCAATGTGAAAATCCTTTTAATGACAAAGGAGTAGAAGTAGATTCTGATGAATCAGCAGAATGCTGGTGTTCTGTATTGCTGTGTGTGTGTAGCTAGCTCGACTAATACTGCACCCCTGGGTGGCATTAGAATACTTACAATTTACTGCATATGTCCCTCCATGGGATTTGCAGAACGTCAAACAAAAACTTATCTAGAGCTGTGGAAGACCATCACATGAAACATGAGCTGAGAGAAAAGTGTTTGCTTTATCCTGTTTGATGGTGAATTCTGTCCCACAGTGTGAGGATGGATACACTGAAGAGGATCTGCTGTCCAGATGGGGTGAAATCACAAACCGTTTTACTGTATTCCCATCAGCTTCCTTCAACAACAGAGCACAGCTTACTACATTCAGCATGGGCGCAGATTGGTCTGAAATGCACAGCTCTGCAAATGGTACAGTCATGGTCAAAGTAAAGTACACCACACCTTTCCTAATGGAAAAAAAAATTACCAGGTTCTGAAATGATTTAAATTGAACCTTAAATGCACAAAAAGACACACCCCAATTTCCATCATGTCACAATTAAACAAAAAGGAAGGCAAATGTTTAAATAAGAACAGAGTATTTGCATGTTGGGGTTGGGTGGGGGAGCTGAATATAAATGCACACAATTTAATTTTTAATTTTTGTCCTTTTAGCAATTATATACTACTTTGTGTTGGTCTGGCAAATATATTCACAATAAAATACTTTGAGATTTGTGGTTATGACACAAAATGTACAGTTCTCTCGGTATGAATACCTTTGCAAAGTGCTTTAAAAGAAACCGTGCAAGACTCTGTCTCTTTCTGCTTTGATGGGTTCGTTGATGACAAAGGGTGATGACAACTGCCAGGGATGTTCATTCATCAGCACAATATGGGAAAGCACCCCCGTGCTGATAGGTAGAATATTAACTGAGCACTGCTGTGACCAACAACACTAAGGGAAATGTGCATTTCTTAATGACATACTTTCCTAAGTTGAAACTTTTGGTCTGTAATGCCTGTGGCTGAAGACACAGGGAGCCAATTTGAAATTATGCATAATTTGGATGCCTTCTCTGTGTCACGCACGGATTCCCTAGAAATCTAAGCCACCTGCTGAGTGCCTGCTGGCATCATATACATATTTCATGAAATCAGAACAGGTGCCAATAGTTGCCTTCGTATAAACAATCCCTCAATATATATTAATATCTAATCTTCCTGTAAAATATGAAACCCAAGAAAGCATGTTAACTTTGTTCAAAATGGTATGGTTGATATGGTTCAAGCAAATGCTGGACCATTAAAAGTAATGGCAGATTTTTTTGTTACTAATTGATATCTACCATGATAATAAAAAAGAAAGTCTCCATTACTATTATTACAGACTTGATCAAATATTCTGACCAAGCCAACTTTATTTATATAGAACAGCAAGCACTGACCAAAGTGCTGAACACAAAATAATAAAAAATATAAAACACATGTAGAAGTATTATTCCACTTCATTTAGTCATTTATATAGCACTTTAAGTGTCAAAGTGCTTTGGAATAAAATCAGAAACATTCAAAAACAGATAAAACCCATTAACCCTTAAAGATGCACAAAGTGACATGACCCTATACACTCTTCCATAAGTGGGTCAAAAAGCAACTGTCTTACTAGCTGTATTTTTGCGCTATTTTTGTCCTTTTGGAGGATAACCATTTCATAAAATTTATTTCTTATCACTCTTGAGCTCAGGGTGCTGATTTGTGAACAACAATGTTGTAACACAGCCCCCATGGGCAACTTCTGCATTTAACGCTTGCAGGTGTAGATGTCAACCATGGAGTCTAGCCCTCCTTTGGTCATATTGTATTGTGTTGTACAATCAAGCCATGAGGAAAACTCAGACTGTTGTAAGCAAAGAAGTTTTAGATTTTTACAGGCACCAAGGAACTGCCCCACCTCAGCAGGATGCCGTTGCTATGAAGCCAAGCTACCCCAGACTTATCTTTCTCTTTGCCAGTGGACCTTCGAGGAGAGAGGAGTCCATGCTGGGGAGACTAGCCAACGATGCAGGCCGCATGGGGCTCGCATCGTTGGACTGGACTGGGCTGGAGTAAAGTCTGCTTACTGTGAAACTAACATCATAATCAAATTAGCCGTGGTCTGTCTAAACTGTGCAGGAAAAAGCTGACGCGGGAGCCGAGCCTCTATTCTAAAGGGGTGCAGAGACCCCCACTCTGCAACCCCCTTCACAGGCCTGAGACCCGCATGAAGGACCCCGGAGCCGTCTCCTCACAGCCACGTTTCAGGATAGCCGCCTGCTTGCTGCTGAGATAACCAGCTTTACCTTGGAGTAATTCACTGCAACTGGTCGCCACAACCAGAGACAGAGGTTTGGCAGAGAAATAAACGGGGAAAGTTCAGAATGGTTTACTTAATGTGTTTTCACTGTGTTTTTAAAGCTTGACTGAGCAAAAAGGCATAGCTCCTGTTAGCATTATGGAAGTTAAGCTTTACTGATGTGTTACGGTTATGACAAACTTTATTTCCAAAAGTGTTTTATACTTTGATGGGATATTAATATTTGTCTTTTCTGCTCCACTCATTATGACCAGAATAGAGCTTAAGGCCTTTTAAAATTAGCACAGAATGTCTACTAGCATAGTGCTATTAGCTTCCCAGGCAACATTTGTGCTACCACGCAACTATGGTTGCGTGGTAGCATGTTTTAAACATAAGGTTTGTTTTTGTTTCGCTCCGCCATAGTTCGATAGTGCTATGAGCATTATTGCCACATTAATATGGAACATTCATGTTGATTTAATGGTGTTTTGTATGACTTTAGGATTAACCCATCAAGGGAGCGATCACTACAGCGCCCCCTAGCTTCTGTTATGAAAATATATAATTACTTATATGATAATAGTGTATTTTAAAGTGATACAGATATCAGCTTTCAACCCAGTAACCTAAAGATGAGAATGTGTGCAGAGGACAATAAGATGCATTCAGACTTCAGTAAGCGTACCAGCCACAGCACGGAACGGGTAATTTATGAGAGCCTTGTGGAGCAGAGCAGATAGTGTTTTTAAAATTCCTTTCTCAAGGTCTCAATGTTATTTCAGTTAACTCCCAGGAACCAAACTAGGGCAATAGATTACATTTTAACGGTCAAATGTCAGGAAACACATGTTTTAGCCAGACTCAGCGTCTGCACTCAGGCTGGGGGAGCTGCCCGGAGGGGGGTTAGTCCAGCCCCCTTTTAGAGCCGCCTCTGGGTAAAAGGGCTTGTTTCGAGTGAAAACGCCAAAAACATCTTTACAACTCACGGAGAACATTTTTGGGATAAGATTAGGATATCCGCGTCGGTGATAAAACTTGACTAAGTTGTCTCCCTTTTTGGAATTCCAAATTGTAATAAAATATGTTTTAACTGTTCTACCTTTGATTTTACTGAATTCTCTCTTTTTGCCAAATCTTGAATGAATGAGACGGAATGAATGAGACGGCCCGTAGTACATGAATTATTCCACTTCCCAGAGGAATAATTGCATTATTAAAATCAAGTGTGTTAAAGGTTATTGATTTCACCGAGCAAATCATTCTGCCCTGCAGGGCAGATCGGACGGCGGCCGTGGAGAAAAGCAGAGGAGGAGGACTGCCGATCTATATTCACAACCCCTGGTGTACAACGCCAAAGACCTTTGGAACCTTCTGCTCACCTGACCTGGAATACATTGCAGTTAAGTGCAGACCATTTAAACTGGCTAGAGAGCTCAGCTCTGTGATAATCAATGCAGTAAAATTCCAGCTGAAAGCTAATGCTAAGCTAGCTCTGGAGGAGCTTTACTGCTTTGTTACCGGCCAAATGAACAGTAACTGCTGGGGACTTTAACCATGTTAACTTAAAGGCTGTGCTCCCCACCAGAGAGTTCCCGACCAGAGACAATAATACATTAGATCAAGTTTACTGAAACATCCAAGCCACTGATCTGCAGAACCAGACTGGTGATAAAAACCATTCAGATTTGGACAGAAGAGGCCTGCTCAGCTCTACAGGACTGTTTTGGAAACACTGACTGGGAAGTATTTAAAGAGGGCGCTGACTTAGAAAGATACACATCATCTGTGCTTTCCTATTCACTTCTGCACCGATGCTGTCCTACCCACAAAAGCAATCAGTGTTTCCTGACCAGAAACCACGGGTGAACAGCTCGGTGCGGTCCCTGTTGAAGGCCCACGATGCAGCGTTCAGATTTGGAGAAAGGCTGGCCCACAGCAGGGCTAGAAGTGAACATAAAAAAGACATCCAGAAGGCCAAGCAAAGGTACAAGCAGCGCATCGAGGACCACTTCAGTAGCAACAATCCATGTGACATGTGGAGAGGCATCAGAAACATCATGGACTACAATTGCAGCGACCAGCAGCTGAGCAATGATCCGGCTCTCACTGATCCCGTAAACAGCTTCTTCACACGCTTCGACTCTCCATAGCAGCAGAAAGCCTAAACATCTTCCTCAGCCAGAGAAGCACCATCAGCCTCTCGTCCTGCAGCTCTACCAAGTGACCTCTTCCCTAAAAAAAGTTAAACATCAACAAGACAGCAGGTCCAGACATGGTGTCAGCCCGGATGCTTAAATCCTGTGCTGACCAGCTAGCAGGTGTCTTTCTCAACATCTTCAACCTCTCCCTGCAGCTCTCCACAGTTCCTGCCTGTCTGAAATCATCTGTCATCATGCCTGTCCCCAAGAAACCAATCTTGCCTCAATGCTTATCATTCTGTTACTCTGAACCCCGTCTTCATGAAGTGCTTTGAGGAGATTCTCCTAAAGTATATCAAGGACGCCATCCATGCTGGCCTAGACACCCTCCAGTTTGCCTACAGGGAGAATCGCTCCACAGAGGACGCTGTCTCGCCTCAGCTCTGACTCATCTGCACTATGTAAGGATGTTCTTCATAGACTTGAACTCAGCATTCAACACCATGCTACCAGACATGCTGGCTCTGAAGCTCAACAACCTGGGATTATCCACACCTCTCTGCTCCACTGATCCTCAACACAAGTATGCCACAGGGTTGTGTCCTTAGCCCAGCCCTCTTCACCCTTTTCACCCAGGACTGTTCTGCTATCCACCCCACAAACACAGTGGACGACACCACTGTAGTGGGTCTCATATAACAATCTCTATAACAATGATGAGTCCCACTAAAGGGATGAGGTCAGCAATCTCACACAGTGGTGCTCCAGGAAAAATCTGATCCTGAACACGAGTAAGACCAACAAGATAATAATAGATTACAAGAGGTCCAGGAGGACTGAACACGCTCCTCTCTACATACAGGGGGAGGTGGTGCAGCACGTGGATAGCATTAAGTTCCTGGGCATACATCTCCTCCGACCTCTCTTGGACCGCGAACACCTCCCACCTGGTGAAGACAGAATATTTCTAATTTTGGCAATATTCCGGAGGTGAAAAAAGGAAACTCTGGATACCTGTTTATTTTTTTAAGGACTCTGGTCCAAATGTCAGAATTTAAATGCAGGAAATTTAAAGTCATACATCTTTTTTGATGTCATCAAGACATGCCTGTAGTCGAAGTAATTGATTGGATTCATCAGGATTTATGGAAGAATATAGCTGAGTGTCATCAGCATAACAGTGGAAATTAATCCCATGCTGTCTGATAATTTTGCCAATCGGAAGTGTTGTGCAATTATACACTGTTTAAAGTTATTTAATGTTTCATAAATAACTCTCTGTTAAGTATTGTCTGGTGATGATCAGCTCTTAAGCTGATATCAGGACAATGGTTGAAAGGGATGAATTCGAGCACTAGCGATCTTTTAACAGCAAACTCTGCGCACACATAGAATAAAGGAGTGACAACTTCTTCAAGTTCAAGAATTTAATAACAGAAATAGAATGAACATCCAGAGAACATCACTATAAAATGCTGTTTATCTGAATTAACACTATATTTCTATTAACAAATCCTCTCTACTAGGCTAGTGAAACTTAACTAAACTACTAAGCGAAATGAAGATAAAAAGAAACTAGGCTAAGGAACTATTTACATGCAAAAACTGAATAAAAGACTTAACAAAAGTGGTTGATCATAATCAGAATAATTCAGTGAATCCTATTCACTGCAGATCTGATTCAAAAAGCATGGAATGGAGTTAAATTATCTTAACTAATTTAGAACAACATTTGGCATGTTTTCAATCCATTTACAATGCGAATCCGGAGTTAAACAAAATGTTATTTGATTAAATAACATTTTGTTTAAGTTAAAGAACCAAAGTTCATCTTAAAGAATATGGAATGATCTTAAATTAGCTTTACTAATTCAAAACAACATTTGGTATGCGTTTCAAACCATTCACAATGCAAATCCTGAGTTACATAAAACATTATTTGAGAAAATAATATTTTAATGAATGATTTGCATAGTAAAATCATTTAAACTTTATGAACGGCCAATTTTATTAATGTGATTCTACCTCCAGGCGTAGGGGTCGCTGTAGCGATCGGTCGCTAAAATCGGTTACTCCTAAAGTTAACCAAAACGCCTTTAAATCGACATTAATATTCCATATTAATGCGATAATAAGGCTCATAGCACTGTCGAATGACGGTGGAGCGAAACAAACAAGCCTTATGCTTTAAAACAAGCTTCTTTTGAAAGTCCGGAACCGGATGTAACCAGGAGCTAAATAGCATTTTGGCTAGCGGATTTTCGGCGCTGACTTTAAAAGCTTCGGCTTTTATCACTGCATGAAAAGTGTGATTTTCGTCACTATGCGGCACTGTAGATTGTCGTGGAAGTTCAGGTTAACGGCTGTTCACGGTAATTTGCAGGCAACACCGAAAACTGCCGTGAATTGTCAGAAATTGACGTGGGCCTTGCTTGGCGTGGTCCCCCCATGACCCCCCCTCCTCCTAATTCTAGGGGAGGCTTTAACATGTAAATGAAAATGCTGTGAGCTATACAAATGCAAATCAGGGTTGCAGGGGGAGTTTACCCATGTCTCGCATTCAACTCCCCTTCAACTCCTCTTGGACGCGATCTACAACTTTCAGCCAGTCCGCAGACTGACGAGAAGAAACTGCTGATTGCTATCAGTGGACTGTCTCATATGAGTCAGTCGGTACTGAAGCAATGCCAAGAGCGTGGAAATGTTCAAGTCAGAAGTTTTGGTTGGGTCATTCAGGTTAAAGTAAATGAAATGGGGTTTAATGAACTAAAAATCAGTCCCACTTTAATGGAGAGGTATAGTGAGGATTTAACTATATATACAGATGCATCTAAACTAACTGATAAAAGAATGGGTGTTGCTTATGTCATTCCAAAATTAAACATTAAAGTTGGAAAAAGAATGAGTGATGATTTAGCAGTTTACACAGCAGAATTGATTGCTGTGTGGCTAGCTTTGCTTTGGGTGGAGGTCAATAGGCCAAGGAAGGCAGAAATTGCTTCAGATTCCAGCTCAGCTTTAATCAGTATTAAAACATTTCAGTCAAAATCAAGGCAAGACATTGTGTATGATATACTGCAAGCTGCAAATAATCTAATAAAGTCAGGAATTAATATAACTCTGGTATTGTACCAGCTCATATAGGAGTAATAGGAAACGAGTTAGCAGATAAAAGTGCTAAGCAAGCAGCTAGACATTCTAATATAGATGTTGAAGTACACTACAGCAAAGAATAAATTAAAAGTATGGTCAAAAACATAGTTAAGGGTAAATGGCAAACATTATGGGACGGTGGGCAGACTGGAAGACAGTTCTATAACATTCAGAATAAAGTTAGAAGCCAGGAGGAGGAGGATGTATTTTCTAGGTATGGACACACACGTCTAAATAAAACTTTGTTAATAATGAAGAAGCATGCTGATGGCAACTGAATTCTGTGGTAGTCCAGAGACTATAGAGCATCTTATTGTAAACTGTAATAAATATCAGGAAGAAAGACAAAGACTAGTCTTACAATTACAAGGAGAACAGATGAGGCTAAACTTAGAAGAAATTCTGCAAAAAAACACAGGGGAAATGAGTGTAAACTATGTAATTGGCTTCCTGAGGAATACAGGACTAATTAAAATAATTTAGTATGATCTTTTTGTTTGTTTTGTTTTGATTGGTTTGTTTCGTTATGTTTGTTTGTGTGTTTGTTTTATTTGTTTGCAACCTATTAGGGAAGGTTAGACTCCAGTACCACACTCCAGTCCAGTTGGTGGCGGTAATGCACCATTAAAGTTAGTTGCCAACCGCCATAAAAACCGAAAGAAGAAGAAGAAGAAGAAGTGGACCGTCTCGTCAGCTAATAGTGCCGATATGAATTAGCGGTTCACTTAACTGCAGAATTCGGTAAACTCCAAGGTTGCTGTCCATAGAGGACAAGTTGGCGGCTCTGCAGTCGAACAACTGTGCGGGAGAGACTCCAAGAAGAGAAGACGGGTGCAGAATCCCAAGCTTAGGTAAGAATATGTTCGGTGACTGCTAGCTAAGCTAAAAGTAGCCTAGCCTACAACCAAATCTAAGATTAGCCTAGTAGCCTTGCAAAAGAACAAGCTTTATCAAAGTGTATTTTCATTTACAGGAAGCAGTATGCCGTCTTCACAACTCGGAGACAAATTGCAGGCGCTATGAACCGGAGCGAGGCGGTGACCTCCTATTTGCTCGGAGCAATGCCTGCAATTCCATATTTACACCATGTTGATAAAGACGACATTATCTGTAAGTGACTTGTTTTTACTGCTTCTCCTTCCTTGTTTAATGTTATTGTGACTTGCGTTTGATTTTTATTCATACCACTCTCATTTATTTGTTTTCCAGCCTGGCGAAGAAGATGGCGTTGTTGGCGTGGTCTGGATGGATTGGACGGCCGCCGCCATTTCGTAGGCCGGTGTTGTGCGCAATTCGGTTTCCCCCGTGGCGGGAGCGCACTTTGCAGCCGTTTTCCCGGCGCTTCTAGTTGATTTCTCGGTAAAACAAGTCCTATAATCATGTCTAGGTTGTAACATTCAGTTTAATCGGCAGCTGTTTACAAAATTGTAAAATAAAAATAAACGGTCTTTCAGACATCTCCCGAAAACTTTGGGAAATAAAGAGCAAATGTTTCTAAATTCTCAAAAATTATGTGTGATAGGATGTAGTATACTAGAAATTTCCTTAATCCAGTAAACTGTCATATTTTATATTACAAAGGGGTGTACTGGGAAGTCTACACTCTAGTGTTTTCAGGCTGTTTCTCAATTCACGAGAACGCGCTCGCATTCTCGTGAATTGAGAAACAGCCATAATGTTTGTGTCCTGCTATCAGCCATCCCATCCTCCTCTTTCAGCAATGTAAAATCATAAATACACAGTAGGTGCTGGAATAGTGTTTTATGGCTTACTTTTATTTGTCTGGTTAAAGTGACAAAAGTTGGAAAAAGACCGTTTATCTTGCCATTTATAATAACACAATACAGCGTAAGAAGACATAGTTTATTTATTTTTATTCTACAATTTTGTAAACAACTGCCGATTAAACTGACTGTTACAACCTTGACATGATTATATGAGTTGTTTTACCGAGAAATCAATTAGAAGCGCCGGGAAAACGGCTGCAAAGCGCATTCCCGACACAGGGGAAACAGATTTTCACGGGGGAACAGAATTGCGCACAACACCGGGTCTCTCTGAACTCTGTGTGAAGCTGCAGTCCCGGTTAGAGGCGACGCCGAAGTACAGAGCCACGCACAGTAGACGTCTGCACATCGGACCTGCCTCAGAAAGAACGCCGCCAGCAGTTACCTACAACCCCGAGGAGGCAAACGGACAGTTCACGGGGTTGTAATTTTTGGATCCTCGCGTTGTATATAGGTGTTTGTTTTAATAAAGCTCTTTCTTTGCATAAACATCTTCCTGGCAAATGTTCATTTCCTGTATAAATTCATTCATGTCCTTGATGGTAGCCTAATAATAGTGTAGTAGCCTACATAGGATAACATGAATATACAGCATAATATGACTGAATAAATAAATAAATATATATAATAAATAAATATATATAAATAAATATATATATATATATATATATATATATATATATATATATATATATATATATATATATATATATATATGTAAATAAGTTATTGGGGATCTGCCAACCAATCAGGAGTGATTTTACTTGTTTGAAAGAAGTGGTTCCATCCAATACTCAGTAAGAACGTTCAAGCCTGGCCTGGCCACGTGTGGTTTTGCTGCCAATCAGGAGCGATTTTACTTATTTAAAAATAGTGGTTTCAGCCAATACTGAGTAGGTTATTCAAGCCAGACCTGGCCAGCCGCGCGGGTTCGCTGCATTCATATG
Source organism: Fundulus diaphanus (assembly GCA_037039145.1). Lineage (NCBI taxonomy): Eukaryota > Metazoa > Chordata > Actinopteri > Cyprinodontiformes > Fundulidae > Fundulus > Fundulus diaphanus. The sequence continues at coordinate 55,081,792 of CM073126.1, forward strand.
CTAATTAGGGCCATTAGTACAGCTGATCGCTCTCCACATACGTCAGAGTCCGGTTCCGACAATTTGTGGCACTGAAAACGGCAACAAGCGCGGGTTGCAAATTGTCGTTAACTGCCGAAAATGAGGGAGATCTGCGGTAGTTTACGGGGACGAAAATCTCACTTTTCATGCAGTGTATTTTAGTCATAATGAGTGGCCGTATAACATAAACATTAATATCCCATCAATGTATGAAACCCTTGTGGAGATAACGTTATTTATGACCATAAAAACACAATCAACAATGACATGGCACCGAATGCTAGCAATGACCTATCTCCATTAGCTCTTTCATTGTTTTAACCACCATGCACAACCGTGTAACATTTCCCTCTGGTTTCTCTGGCGAAACTGTCGGTGCCTCGTGTGAGTTTGGTCCACTTTGGTCATCCAAGGAAGGCAGTGAAAAGGGAACCGTTGTTCCTTCAGCAGCGGCTAGTGGCTTAGCAGCAGCAGATGTGGCCATGAGCTGACATGTGTTCGGGATCGGCCTGGTTCTCTGACCTGGATCCAGTCAGGATTTCAGCAGATTTTCCAGAGTCCGCCTTCCTGTAAAGGCTGAGAAGAAATAAACAAAGCTGTTTTGGCATGGAAGGATTCCTTTCCTCCGGCGTTTACGCTGAAGTTAAGACAGTAGACTTAACTTTGATTTGCCCGGTTATATTCTCCGGGCGAAGAGGGATTTCTCCCCTGTGCTGACTTCTGTCTTTCGGTCTCGTGAGGCTTCATGGTTCAGGTCCGTCTCCCTCTTCCTTTGTCTCAGGCAGGAAGAAGGTGAAGACTGGGTGGCATCCCCCTCAAGGGCTCCAGCAAGAAAAAGCAGACTGAGCTTTGTCCTGTGGGAGGAAAGTTTTATAGCAACAGAGAACTTTTGCTGAGAGGGGAGGTCCTTTGTGCCTGTGAGGTGTCCCAACTCATGTTGCTCCCAATCCAATCTGATTTTATTTTCTCTTCTCATCATGGCTCAATGGCACTACAGACACATATACAGGTAAAAGCCAGTAAATTAGAATATTTTGAAAAACTTGATTTATTTCAGTAATTGCATTCAAAAGGTGTAACTTGTACATTATATTTATTCATTGCACACAGACTGATGCATTCAAATGTTTATTTCATTTAATATTGATGATTTGAAGTGGCAACAAATGAAAATCCAAAATTCCGTGTGTCACAAAATTAGAATATTACTTAAGGCTAATACAAAAAGGGATTTTTTAGAAATTTTGGCCAACTGAAAAGTATGAAAATGAAAAATATGAGCATGTACAATACTCAATACTTGGTTGGAGCTCCTTTTGCCTCAATTACTGCATTAATGCGGCGTGGCATGGAGTCGATGAGTTTCTGGCACTGCTCAGGTGTTATGAGAGCCCAGGTTGCTCTGATAGTGGCCTTCAACTCTTCTGCGTTGTTGGGTCTGGCATTCTGCATCTTCCGTTTCACAATACCCCACAGATTTTCTATGGGGCTAAGGTCAGGGGAGTTGGCTGGCCAATGGGGTACCGCGAGCGAGCTATTTTTAGAAACGTAACGTCACGATGACGTCACATCACGTGGTACGCAGTAGGACAAACTCCCAAACCGCCGCTGTTTTGCTGTGGAAGAGACGTGCGTTAGCCTAGGTTGTACTTGTTTAAAAGACTGCTTTTTCCAAAATCTAAGACCATGGTTTATAAACATTGTTGCTATGGAACGTGCAACAGCGACTCGAGGTACGCTGATCGGCCGCATATGAAGGATGTTTTCTTCATTACTTTCCCGAAATTCAAGAGTGCCAAGGAGAAATGTGTGCGCTTGGTCCATCGGTGCGGTCGGCCTACATATGTAGCAAGGATTTTGTCGGAGGAAAGGGCACAACCGAAGAACATCCTGACCCAATTCCAGCGACATCAAGTAGTGACCAGGTAAGATTATTTTGGTGGCCAACATGTTAATAATGAAGCGACTGCTACCATGATAGCATATAGGCTATCATGGTAGCAGGCGCTAACATGATACCCTGCTACCAGGATAGCCTACTCAAAAACATTTCAAATGAGACAAACATTAAACATATACCGATCCCTGGACGGTGATTACAAACAAAAAAACAGCCAACGACGGCATGACCGCCGCGCAGGAAAAAAAAAAAACAAAGCTTACCATTCGATCGACTCGGCCCGTTTTCCGGTCTTTTTAAGCCCTCGACACTCAAGCCATCGTTTGAGCTGAAGGTTGGTGTGCTCTTCCACAGTGCGACTAGTAAACCGTGCGCCTGGGACATCGTTTTGGGAAAGTTTAATGGCTGCAAAGTCGGTCATATCGCTGGTTCTGTTGCTGGTTGCTACGTGTGTTCTCTATCGGTTTGTCCTACCTAAGCGGCAAAAGGGGCGTTGCTCTTGAGGCGGTGACGTCACATGCGTGGTACCCCATTTAGAACAGAAATACCATGGTCCGTAAACCAGGCACGGGTAGATTTTGCGCTGTGTGCAGGCGCCAAGTCCTGTTGGAACCTGAAATCTCCATCTCCATAGAGCAGGTCAGCAGCAGGAAGCATGAAGTGCTCTAAAACTTGCTGGTAGACGGCTGCGTTGACCCTGGATCTCAGGAAACAGAGTGGACCGACACCAGCAGATGACATGGCACCCCAAACCATCACTGATGGTGGAAACTTTACACTAGACTTCAGGCAACGTGGATCCTGTGCCTCTCCTGTCTTCCTCCAGACTTTGGGACCTCGATTTCCAAAGGCAATGCAAAATTTGCTTTCGTCAGAAAACATGACTTTGGACCACTCAGCAGCAGTCCAGCTCTTTTTTTCCTTAGCCCAGGTGAGACGTTTTCGCGCTGTTTCTTGGTCAACAGTGGCTTGACACGAGGTATGCGGCAGTTGAAACCCATGTCTTTCAAGCGTCTCTTGGTGGTGGATCTTGAAGCACTGACTCCAGCAGCTGTCAACTCCTTGTGAATCTCCCCCACATTTTTTAATGTTTTTTTTTTTTCACAATCTTGACTAGGGCGCGGTGATCCCTATCGCTTGTACACTTTTTCTGACCACAGTTTTTCCTTCCCTTTGCCTCTCAATTAATGTGTTTGGACACAGAGCTCTGAGAGCAGCCAGCCTCTTCAGCAATAACCTTTTGTGTCTTTCCATCCTTGTGCAATGTGTCGATGGTCGCCTTTTGGACAGCTGTCAAATCTGAAGTCTTCCCCATGTTTGTGTAGGCTTCAGAACTGGACTGAGAGACCATTTAAAGCCCTTTGGTGTTTTGAGTTAATCAGCTGATTAGTTTGTGGCACCAGGTGTCTTTAAATTTAACCCTTACACAATATTCTAATTTTGTGACACACGGAATTTTGGATTTTCAATTGTTGCCACTTCAAATCATCAAAATTAAATGAAATAAACATTTGAATGCATCAGTCTGTGTGCAATGAATAAATATAATGTACAAGTTACACCTTTTGAATGCAATTACTGAAATAAATCAAGTTTTTCAAAATATTCTAATTTACTGGCTTTTACCTGTATATAGTAAAGAGAATTGGTCCAAGGACTGAACCCTGTGGTACTCCACAAGTGACCCTAGAGTTTGAAGAAGATTTATTATTAACATGAAGAAACTAGATTCTGTCCGACAGATAAGATTTAAACCAGCCTAATGCTTTCCCCTTAATTCCTACAGTATGTTCAAGTCTTTCTAGGAGAATGTTGTGATCAACTGTATTAAATGCAGCAGGACAAGTCCATTATCTGAAGCCATGAGAATATCATTAGTGACCTTCACCAGAGCTGTTTCAGTGCTATGATAAGCTCTGAAGCCTGACTGAAACTCTTCAAATAGGTCATTGCTTTGTAAATGTTGACATAGTTGATTAGCAACTACGTTCTCAAGAATTTTAGATAGGAAAAGAAGATTAGATATAGGTCTATAATTTATTAAGTGATCTTGATCAAGAGAAGGTTTCTTAAGTAAAGGTTTAATAACAGCTACTTTAAAAGCCTGTGGTACATATCCATTTACAAAGGATAGTTTAATCATGTCTAAAATAGGGCCACGGATCAAAGGGAATACCTCCTTAAACTACTTGGTTGGGATTGGGTCTAACATACAGGTAGAAGGTTTAGATGAAGCTAAATTTTTAGATAGCTCAGAAAGCTCTACTGCTTCTAAACAGTTCAAACACCGCGCAGGTTCAAAAGATTCCTGAGGACGAGGTAATCATGTTTGGGAGGATGCCAATTATTTTATTTTTAATGGAATCAATTGTATTTATGAAGAATCCCATAAAGTCATTAATGCTAAGAGCTAAGGGAAAGGATGGATCAATGGAGCTGTGACTCTGGGTAAATTTGGCAACTGCACTGAAGAGAAATCTAGGATTATTTTAATTCTCCTCAATTAATGATGAAAAATTTGCTGCTCTAACTCTGCGCAGGGTCTTTTTATACAACAGTAGACTGTTTCTCCAAATTAGGTAGGATTCCTCTTTGTGTGTAGAGCGCCAATTTCTCTCCTAATTCCTAACATTGTGCTTCAAAGAACGCAGCTCTAAATTAAACCAGGGAGCCAGCTTCCTGTCAATAATCACCTTTTTCAAAGGAGCTGCACTGTCTAATGCAGAACGCAATGAGGAAGTCACACCTTTAACAAAGGCATCTATTTGTGAATAGGAAGAAACAACATTACTGCCATCTGCAGGGCATTTCTGCAACTCTGAGGATATTAAAAGGAGGACAGATTCTTTAAAGTTTGATACAGCATTATCTGATAAAGATCTACTATAATGAAACCCTCTTTTGGGGGTGGAGAACTCAGTTAAGTTAAACTCAAAGGTGTCATGATTTGTTTATGGATGAACCCAGAGATGACACCACACACACGGGACTAAAATTGAGAGTTTATTGAAAGGTAGATGGAGTGGTGGATGATGAAACCAGAGAGGCAAGACTGAACAGGAACAGGGGTGCAGATGAGAGCAGGAGCTGACGGCCCAGAGAGAGTTCTTGGAGACCAGAGCACAGCAGCAGGATTCACAGCACGGCAGAGAGAGTTCTTGCAGGTCAAAGCCACAACGGGATTAGTAGCTTGGCTGGTTGAATAATTGCAGGTCAGAGTCTCAACAGGATTAGTAGCTAGGCTGGATGAATACTTGCAAGCCAGAACCACAGCAGGATTAGCAGGACAGCAGAATGAATACTTGTAGGCCAAAACCACAGCAGGATTAGCAGCCAGGCAGGGTGAGTAATTGTAGACCAGAACCACAGCAGGATTAACAGAACAGCAGGGTGAATACTTGTAGGCCAAAACCACAGCAGGATTAGCAGAACAGCAGGGTGAATACTTGTAGGCCGAAACCACAGCAGGATTAGCAGCCAGGCAGGGTGAGTACTTGTAGGCCAGAATCACAGCAGGATTAGCGGCCAGGCAGGGTGAGTACTTGTAGGCCAGAACCACAGCAGGATTAGCAGCAAGGCAGGGTGAGTACTTCTAGGCCAGAACCACAGCAGGATTAGCAGCAAGGCAGGGTGAATACTTGCAGGTCAGAGTCACAACAGGGTTAGTAGCTCCTCCTGAGGTTCAGAGGGGAGACAGGTTAGATCCAGCAGCAGGCAGAGACTAACAAAGTGAAACTGAGGCAGGAAACAAACGGCTAGCAGGAGCAAACCAGGCAGACAGGCGAGGAGTGAGTATAGTGTCATGATGCAGCCTGGTGGCTGCATTTTTAGCAGTTCCTGCCTCCTCCTTCCCAGCGCAGCCTGATTAGGATCACCTGTCAGGCTGCAATCACCTGTGACTGGCTCCACCTGCTAACCCCTCTTTAAATACTCCTGCTCAGTTTGTTCCTGGTCGCTGGGTCGTCTGCAATCTCAACCGGCAACCTCCACTCTCTCCACGCCTGTTTACTGCCTTGCTGCTGGAACTCCTGTCACCCCAGTGCTTCACTACTTTTGTTTTCTCCAGTCAGCCTGCTCCTGCAACTCATCAACTCCAGCCCGGTAACTGACTCTGGTTTTCACCTTCCACTACTCCTTCCTTGCAATAAACTCTCAAGACCAGCTCTGTGTTTGTGTGCTCTGTCCGGGTTCATGAAGACAAATCATGACATATAGTCTGATGACGGACCGGCAGGGAAGTGAAGACAGAGGGAGGCTTAAGTAGGGAGGTTGGCAGGTGAAGTGAGTCTGACTAATTAATGACCAACAGGTGTGACTGACTGCAGAGGGAGTGAAGGGAAGGCTAAGTGACAGGGGGAGAAGGAACTGAAAACTAACAATAAATAAAGCCAGATCATAACTAAAGCCTGACAAGGAGGAAGAACTGAAAAATAGTGAACAAAAGCCAGATCAAAAACTAAACCCTGACAAAAGGTTATTAAAAAATGGTCAGATAGGACAGAGTTGTGAGGAAATACTGTTAATTCTTCACAATCAATGCACAAGGTCTAAAGTATGAAGCCAAGAGTGCGTCGGTTTATGCACATTTTGAGCAAAACCAATTTAATCTAGGATAGTTTTAAAGGCTACACTAAGGTTATCACATTTTGTGTCAACATGAATGTTAAAATCCCCCACTATAATAACCTTGTCAGTATTTAACACCAAATCAGATAAGAAGTCTGACAACTGATCCAACAACTGAGAGTAAGGGCCTGGTGGAAGATACAAAACAACAAAGAGAAGAGGTTTTATTGCTTTCCAGTTTGGATGAGGGAAACTGAGGGTTACAAAAAGAATTGTAGTTATAAATTGGCCTGGGACTAATTAATAAATCAGACAGAAAGATGGTTGCTACTCCTTCTCCTCTTCCCGTAGATCTGGGAATGTGGAAATTTAAATAATTGGAGGGAGTTGACTCATTTATACTAAAGTAGTCCTCTTGTAGCCAGGTTTCTGTGAGACATAGTAAATCAATCTGATTATCAGAAATCAATTCATTGACTAACAAAGTCTTTGGAGGGAGAGACCTTATATTTAATAGACCACATTTAATTGTTTTATTTTTTGGTTCAAGGTGAGCCGTATCGATTTTTATTCGATTTTTATGATTTGCTCCTTTTAAATCCGTTTTTGATCTGTTCAGTTTTGGCCGTGGGAAAGACACTGTCTCAATGGGGTAATGGGTGGGTAACAGTACAGAAGCTTGCAGAGGTGTGTTAAAGATGACAGTATAAAATTCATAAAGTATAGTCCAAACAGATGAGGTATAAAAATATTAAATATTACCCACTGCAATATTCATTGATGTGAAGGAAGAGTAAAACAACTTAAAAATATGGCGATAGCGAGGTTTGATCATTTTGAAACATCAGTAATAATGGCATCAATATAGAGGTGAAAATAACCACTAATTTGAATACAAATTAAAACATCCTAATACCATTTGGAGGAAGAAAGCCCCATATATATGGGGGCAGTATGGTCTTAAACAAAAAAGATAAAAGACTTTAAAATGGTTCTATGTATTAAAATATAGGATGTATTTATTAGATGAAATCCAGTCGGATTGCATTAGCCTAAATACATCTGGGAGGAGATAATTAGATCTGCATAATTACTTAGAAATAACATGCAGAAAGCACAACTGTCTAAAACACAAAGAACAGGATTAAGAAAATACACTGCCAGTTAGAAGCTATAAAAAAAAAACTTGTGGGTAAACGTGACATCCTTTCAGAGAAACAAAGTAAAAAAAAACAATATACGAATCTTAAAATGGTAGATACTGGTCATGTAAAAGTTAAATAATTGATTATGCTTTTAGCATCTTGATATAAGGGCATTGAATCTAAAACATTGCCCATTTTTAACTACCAGCTTATGACATTGCAGAAGCTACATTTCTTAGAAAGCATGAAAAATAAGTAACCCCACTTAGAGGATACACAAAGTGATGAGGAAACCTGAATTTACCACAACTACTATCACTAAAACATCAAAAGGGTATACAGGCTCTACTAGCTGGAACTAAAAATAACATAATAGCTCACTTAATAACTCACTAAATAGACTAACAATATATGGTAAGTTGAGTGTTAAACGACAGCATCAAATTTTAATGGAAAAACAGAAGGAGTTTGAACTGCAAAATGCATCCAAATTAAGTTCAACTAACTCTTTACCAGATTTATTACATTTTATCCCATTTACCTATCCTAATAAACAGAAACAAGGCCAAATAGATTCCTTGGGCATCTTCGGATCTGATCCGGATGGCAGAGCGATTGCCGGACATGCACAAGGTGCTAATAAGTGGATAAAAGCTCTGAAGAAGAAACGGTTGGAAAAGGTTTGGCTCAGGGGGACATTAAAAGAGTTTCACACTGTTCGGAAAGGAAGGACCCAGTATTCAAATCAGACAAACAGTTAAAACTTTGTAACAGTTTATTTAAAACTGAACTGTAGCGGGCAACGTCGGCGTCTGTGGCAGAAACCTCTGAGGACAGAGACAGCAGGTTAGTGACCACGTTTAACTGATAGTGAGGATTCACAAACGTAACGGTCACTAACCTCTTCTCAGTGTTTAGTCCGGGACGAATGATGAGTGTCCAGCCAGTTGGCTGCCAACGCGGCAGTTGGCGCTCAGAAAGTCCCAGGGTCAAGCTCCTGCAGATGATCGGTGGTCGGAGGATAGGCGGAGGGTCAGAACCGTAAGCACGATCATCAGCAGGAATATCAGGAGGAAGAACCAGAAGCCGATGTCGTGGAGGAGATCCGAGGTCAGAGCCAGGTAGTTCAAATGTCAGATGAGGCGCCAGAGGGAGATCCAGGATGAGGTCGGTGCACAGTTCCAGGTTCGGTGCATGGGCAGGCTTACAGGCTAGACAAGGTCAGGCAGGCTCAGTGGTCAGGTAGCAGGTCTGGTTCGGTACACAAGCAGGCAGGTGTCAGGCAGGCGGTCAGATCAAGCAGAGGTCAGAAAGACGGGTCAGGCAATCAGGTCAGGCGGGGTTCAGGCAGGCTCAGAGGTCGAGAGGCATAACAGGTCAGGATCAGGCAATCAGAATCAGAAATATGCTGGAATAAGTCTCACCTATGGCTTGAAATAATCTGGCACTGATATCTGGCCTGAAGGCTGGTTATATACTGGCAGGTGCAGGAGGATCAGGTGAGCGGTAATGAGAAACGGGGCAGAGCTGAGCAGGTGCGTAGAGTGAGTAATCAGACTAGCATCAGTGCCGAGATCATGACACACACGTGACATTGTAACAACTGCTATGGAGAACATTTTAAAACAGGACTATGCCTGAATGCTTTATAATAGAGGAGATGGAATCGAACCCAACAGTTTAAGAAGTGTAATCTGGAGGGCATTGTGAGCAGAGAAACCAGCCAAAGTACACTCCTAAGATCTGAAGAAAAGAACACTTAAATTAAATATGAAAATCAAACAACATGCATCTCGGGGTAAAAGAGAAATAGAAGCGGGACTCTTAACAGAACTTCTGGAAATGTCCTGTGCTAACAACTCTGCTTCATAATGCAATCTGTGAGATGATGCCAACACCACTGCCGCAAGGACTTGAAGATTTGATGGCACTGAACACCTGCCATCCAGAGATTTAGGATTACATTCAGGGGTGTGGAGACACCTAGGACCCAAGCTGCTATGGTTCAAAGGGGCTAGGGTAACAGAGGAATCAGTGGCTCACTCAAACATGATAACCTTGTCACAGGTGGTGGACGTGTATCAGCAGCCATGGAGCTTAGGACCATTTGGGGCTTAGGAAAGATGACAAGGAAGTCCCACATGGACTAACAGAAATCCTGGAATGACTGTGGCTCAATTGGTTGAGTAATCTTCTTGCAATTGCGATTCCCTGGGCAAGGCACTTAAACCCAAGTTCCCTACCAGATCGGTAGGGGCATTGGAGTATAAATGTGTGAGTGCGATGAATGTGGCTACACTGTACAGCGCTTTGAGTGATCACTTTGACTGGAAAACTGCTCTATAAATTCAGTTCATTTACCTGGCGGTGACTATAAACTGTTTGGGGCATGCTGGACATGTAAAGAACTTGGAAATCATGAGGTGTGATGCAACAGAGGAGAACATCCTTGTCAGGGACAGTCACGGAGTAGGTCCTGACCAGGTCCACACAGGAGTCCATTTAACTCACCAAGATTTTTGGCTACCCGGGCTGGCCAGATAATTTTACTGGGGTGAATAATTGCCAAGTTGCAAGCACTATAGTAGGGTTCATTTTCGATAGACAGTGAATAACAATTAAATAAAAAAATACCAATTCTAGCTTTATTATTATTATTACACTGATTATTTTTGCTAGCACAAGGTGTAGTGTGCAAATATAAGGGAAAAATCTTGAAATCCCTAACCCTAACCCTACAGACTGGAGCCTAAGATCAGAGAAATGGAATACAATAAAAACTAGAACTGCAAGCAGTTATTAACGGGTTCCAAGCCCACCCACGCCCCGCCCCTTTGAGCATGCTTCTGGACGTCAGTTCAGCGTTCAAAACCCTCATCCCACAGCATCCGGTGGAAAAACTGTAACATCTGGGCTTCAGCACACCCCTTCGCAACTGGCTGCTAGACTTCCTCACCAACAGACCTGTCGGTCCGGGTTGGACAGAACACCTTTGATGTCATCACCCTCAGCACGAGCTCCCCTCATGGCTGCGTCCTGAGCCCCCTGCTGTTCACTCTGACACACGACTGCGTCCCCAGGTTCACCACCAATCACATCGTGAAGTTTGCAGACGACCGGACGGTGGTGGACCTGATCAGAGACAACAAAGACCGGGACTACAGAGAGGAGGTGGAGCAGCTGGTGGGCCGGTGCAGAGACAACAGCCTGATCCTGAACGTGGAGAAAACGAAGGAGATCATCATCGACTTCAGGAAGAACCGGCCTCGCCACGCTCCACTACTCATCAACAGCTCAGCTGTGGAGGTGGTCAGCAGCACCAAATTCCTCGGGGTGCACATCACAGACAACCTCAGCTGGTCTGTGAACACCACGTCACTGGTGAAGAGGGCACAGAAGCGCATGCTCTTACTGCGGAGGATGAGGAGAGCCTACCTGCCCCCACAGAAGGGATCATCGGTGCTCCTCTCCCCTCCATAAAGGACATTTCATCCCAGCGCTGCATGTCCCGAGCCCATAACATCATCAGAGACCCCTCACACCCCCACCATGGACTGTTCCCCCTGCTGCCCACTGGGAAAAGGTTCCGCAGCATCCACTGCAGGTCCACCAGGTTCTGCAACAGCTTTTTCCCCGTTGCCATCAGACTGTTGAACTCTAAACAGCAACAGTAAAAGTGCATATGTATATACACACATATATATACATACATACATACATATATATACACACATATACATACATACACATACATAATCCAGCTGCAACTTGGCCATATTATATATATATATATATATATATATATATATATATATATATATATATATATGATCCAGCTGCAACTTGGCCATATACATGTGAATAGGATGAAGCTGTAACTTTAGTTCTAGTTTATTTTTTAGGGTGTCAGTGTTAAAGAGCTAATGAAAACATTGGCTTTAAAGCATTTGTGAAATAAAATTTGGTATATGAAAAAGTTTTTTTTTAATCAACCGACTCTGCATCTTTTCAAGATAAGTCAAAGTCTGATCTCTTGTTCGTTGATGCTGCTTAAGGTCATTCAACTTTGGGTAATATTCAGCACACCACCTCATTAATCTTTAATGGCAATTTGGATATATATCAGGAAGGTCCATCCATTTTCTGACCCGCTTTATCCCTCATGGGGTCGCGGGGGTTGCTGGTGCCTATCTCCAGTGTTCACTGGGCGAGAGGCGGGGTACACCCTGGACAGGTTGCCAGTCTGTCACAGGGCAACACATAGACAGACAGGACAAACAACCATTCATGCACACACTCACACCTAAGGACAATTGAGAGAAGCCAATTAACCTAACAGTCATGTTTTTTGGACTGTGGGAGGAAGCCGGAGTACCCGGAGAGAACCCACGCATGCACAGGGAGAACATGCAAACTATGCAGAAAGGCCCAGGGTTGGATTTGAACCCAGAACCTTCTTGCTGCAAGGCAACAGTGCTACCCACTGCGTTACCGCGCAGCCCTATCAGGAATGTAAGTAGTAAAATATGGACAGTTTATAGTTGTCACTATAAACTATCCATATTTTTATATAAATATGACACCAAGGACTGTAATATAAATAAAAAGTAACAGTTTTTACAAACAGCCTGTGTTAGCATCTGGGATGCCATTTGGTTACACAGTCAAAATCTAACAGCAATATTTTGTGTTCTTTACAGTCATAAGCAAAGAAATTGTTTTTCATTTTTAAAGTCAGATATTCACTACGTTATACATTTGTAAATGTCACAGTTCCAAACTAAATATTTAATGGGGTACCGCGAGCGAGCTATTTTTAGAAACGTAACGTCACGATGACGTCACATCACGTGGTACGCGGTAGGACAAACTTGCATAGTCCACAGCTGTTTCGCTGTAAAAGAGACGTGCGTTAGCCTAGGTTTTACTCGTTTAAATGACTGCTTTTTCCAAAATCTAAGACCATGGTTATTAAACATTGTTGCTATGGAACGTGCAACAGCGACTTGAGGTACGCTGATCGGCCGCATATGAAGGATGTTTTCTTCATTACTTTCCCGAAATTCAAGAGTGCCAAGGAGAAATGTGTGCGCTTGGTCCATCGGTGCGGTCGGCCTACATATGTAGCAAGCATTTTGTCGGAGGAAAGGGCCCAACCGAAGAACATCCTGACCCAATTCCAGCGACATCAAGTAGTGAACAGGTAAGATTATTTTGGTGGCCGACAAATAATGAAGCGCCTGCTACCATGATAGCATATAGGCTATCATGGTAGCAGGCGCTAACATGATACCCTGCTACCAGGATAGCCTACTCAAAAACATTTCAAATGAGACAAACATTAAACATATACCGATCCCTGGACGGTTATTACAAACAAAAAAAACGTCCGACGACGGCATGACCGCCGCGCAGGAAAAAAAAAGCAAAGCTTACCGTTCGATCGACTCGGCCCGTTTTTCGGTCTTTTTAAGCCCTCGACACTCAAGCCATCGTTTGAGCTGAAGGTTGGTGTGTTCTTCGACAGTGTGACCAGTAAACCGTGCGCCTGGGACATCGTTTTGGGAAAGTTTAATGGCTGGTTGCTACGTGCGTTCTCTATCGGTTTGTCCTACCTAAGCGGCAAAAGGGGCGTTGCTCTTGAGGCGGTGACGTCACGTGCGCGGTACCCCATTACACAGCTAACTGTTTAGTTTGTAAACTACATATTAAGATGCAAACCAAGCATTTAGTTTTCAAATTAAATATTTTACTCCAAATTAAATGTTTAGTTTACAAACTAAACATTTACCTTTGAGCTAAATATTAAGCTTGTTATTTAAATATTTATCTTGGAACTGTGACTTATTTATAGATTTATGAATGACAAAAATATAAAAAATGAACCCTGCCTTTTATCTCTCACTGTATGACTTTATTAACGGAACCCCATAGGTCTACCAGCAGGGATGAAACATATCCAGATAATAATTTAGAGAAAACAAAGCTAAAAGACGGCTGGCTTCATGTGAGAGCGTATGTTTATCAGGAGCACAAACGACAGAGAAACTACTGCTAAGTTCTCAATAAAACCGAGGGGTTAACACGACCCCAAACAGAGTATAATACAACGTAAAGCATGATAACTTACGGTTCTATAGACGAACACATCGCAGATCGCCGCAATGTCTGCCGCTCCTGGATCAAACTTTCGGACAGAATACCTCTGATGTCATCACCCTCAGCACGGGCTTTCCTCAGGGCTGTGTCCTGAGCCCCCTGCTGTTCACCCTGATGACACACGACTGTGTCCCCAGGTTCACCACCATTCACATCGTGAAGTTTGCAGACGACACGACGGTGGTGAGCCTGATTAGAGACGCTAACCCTAACCCAGGACCAGGACTGATCCTGAACGTGGAGAAAACGAAGGAGATCATCGTGGACTTCAGGAAGAAGTGGCCTCGACATGCTCCTCTTCTCATTAACAGCTCAGCTGTGGAGGTGGTCAGCAGCAATAAATTCCTCGGAGTGCACATAACAGACAACCTCAGCTGGTCTGTGAACACCATGTCACTGGCGAAGAGGGCACAGAAGCGCTTGCACTTACTGCGGAGGATGAGGAGAGCCCATCTGCCCCTGCCCATCCTCACGACCTTCTACAGCAGCACCATAGGGAGCATTGTTACCAGCTGTTTGTCTGTGTGGTGTGGATGCTGCATCGCCTCTGACTTGAGAAACCTGAGGAGAGTGATGATGACAGCAGAAGGGATCATCGGGGTACCCTACCCTCCATTAAAGACATTTCATCCCAGCGCTGCCTGTCCTGAGCCCATAACATCATCAGAGACCCCTCACAACCCCACCATGGAATGTTCTCCCTGCTGTCCACTGGGAAAAGGTTTTGCAGCACCTGCTGCAGGCCCACCAGGTTTTGCAACAGCTTTTTTTGTGTTGCCATCTGACTGTTCAACTGTAAACTGGAGTCTACACCGTATTTGCACATTTGCATCATTATCTGGCATTACTAATGTTAATTGCTCTCTTATAAATGCAAGTGGTATTTCTCCCATTTCTACTAATAATGCTGCTGTTGGAGTAGTTTTAATTGCTCCTGTACATAATCTCGATGCTTGATACTGAATCCGATCTAATTTTTGTAGATTTGTCTCTGCTGCTGAATTATAAACACTACTTCCATAATCTATCACTGATCTAATTAATCCTGTATATATATTCTTTAGTGCTATTCTATCTGGTCCCCACTCCCTACCAATTAAGCATGTCATAATATTTATTACTTTCTTGCATTTGTCTAAAAAAAGTAGATGCAATGCAGTTTTGCATTGCATTACATTGAAATGACTGTTGTCATTTCAGCTTTTAACTTTTTGCTCTCTCTTTTTTCTTCATAGTAGGTACACCTGATCTGACGTTCTTTTAACTGTGACATCATCCAGAGAAGACAGATCACCCGCTATTACCATCTAATGTAGAACAGATTACTGGATCAATGTGTGCTTCTGTGCTTTTTTGTCTCTCTTGTTGTGTCTCTGCTCTGTCTTCTGTAACCCCCAGTCGGTCGAGGCAGATGACCGTTCATTCTGAGCCCCGTTCTGCTGGAGGTTTTTCCTTCCAGGTAATGGGTGGTTTTTCTTTCCACTGTCGCTTCATGCTTGCTCAGTATGAGGGATTGCTGCAAAGCCATGGATAATGCGGACGACTCTCCCTGTAGCTCTACGCTTCTCCAGGACTGAATGCTGCTTGTCGGGACTTTGAAGCAATAAACTGGTTTCCTTATATAGGAAATTTTTGACTAATATGTATAATATGATTGATTTTGACTTTGTAAAGTGCCTCGAGATGACATGTTTCATGAATTGGCGCTATATAAATAAAATTAAATTGAATTGAATTAAGACTCTATGAATGTGTATATTCCATGTTATTGTTTCGTCAAACCAAACCCCTAAAAATTTGAATTGTTTCACTCTATTTCTTGATTATATATTTTAATTTAACATCATTAATTTTCTTCCTTGAAAAGAACATTGTTTTAGTCTTATCCACTGAGAATTTAAATCCCCATTTTAATGACCATTCTTCAACTTTAAAAATAGCTTCTTGCATCTTTTTAGTAATAAACTCCAATTTCCTTCCTCTCTTCCACATAGCTCCATTATCAGCAAAAAGAGAAAAACCCATTCCATTATCTATATTTTGAAACACATCATCTATCATTATCGAAAATAATAAAGGACTTATACTTCCCTGTGGAGTACCATTTTCAACAATATATTTCTCAGAATGATAATTACCTATTTGAACTTGTATTTGTCTTTTCGTTAGAAAATCTTTGATCCACCAATACATCCTACCTGTAATACCCATCTTTATTACCGGAGTTCCCGCAGAGCGTTCCCGCTCCCGTTCCCGCAGAGCAGACGAACGGCATAGCCACAAACTGAGGGCTTGGAACCCTAATAATTTAAAAACACACGAAAAACAATAGGGTTCTCTGCACTGCAGTGCAGACGAACGGCTATGCGTTGCATAGCCCGTTCTTTCTGCACTGCGGGCTTGGAACCCTAATAATGGAAAAACAGAGGAAAAACAATAGGGTTCTCTGCACACAGTGCAGACGAACGGCTATGCGTTGCATAGCCCGTTCTTTCTGCACCGCGGGCTTGGAACCCTAATAATGGAAAAACAGAGGAAAAACAATAGGGTTTTCTGCACACAGTGCAGACGAACGGCTATGCGTTGCATAGCCCGTTCTTTCTGCACCGCGGGCTTGTAACCCTAATAATAATAATAATAAATAATTTAAAAACACACGAAAAATAATAGGGTTCTCTGCACTGCAGTGCAGACGAACGGCTATGCGTTGCATAGCCCGTTCTTTCTGCACCGCGGGCTTGGAACCCTAATAATAACAATAAATAATTTAAAAACACACGAAAAACAATAGGGTTCTCTGCACTGCAGTGTAGACGAACGCCTATGTGTTGCATAGCCCGTTCTTTCTGCACCGCGGGCTTGGAACCCTAATGATGGAAAAACAGAGGAAAAACAATAGGGTTCTCTGCACACAGTGCAGACGAACGGCTATGCGTTGCATAGCCCGTTCTTTCTGCACCGTGGGCTTGGAGCCCTAATAATGGAAAAACAGAGGAAAAACAATAGGGTTCTCTGCACTGCAGTGCAGACGAACGGCTATGCGTTGCATAGCCCGTTCTTTCTACACCGCAGGCTTGGAACCCTAATAATTTAAAAACACACGAAAAACAATAGTGTTCTCTGCTCACAGTGCAGACGAACGGCATAGCCGTTTGCCTGCACTGCAGGCTTGGAACCCTAATAAATAATTTAAAAACACACGAAAAACAATAGGGTTCTCTGCACACAGTGCAGACGAACGGCATAGCCGTTCACCTGCGCTGCGGGCTTTGAACCCTAATAATAATAATGATAAATAATTTAAAAACACACGAAAAACAATAGTGTTCTCTGCTCACAGAGCAGACGAACGGCATAGCCGTTCGCCTGCACTGAGGGCTTGGAACCCTAATAATTTAAAAACACACGAAAAACAATAGGGTTCTCTGCACTGCAGTGCAGACGAACGGCTATGTGTTGCATAGCCTGTTCTTTCTGCACCGCAGGCTTGGAACCCTAATGAAGAAACACACGAAAAACAATAGTGTTCTCTGCACACAGTGCAGACGAACGGCATAGCCGTTTGCCTGCACTGCAGGCTTGGAACCCTAATAAATAATTTAAAAACACACGAAAAACAATAGTGTTCTCTGCACACAGTGCAGACGAACGGCATAGCCGTTCTTTCGGCACCGCGGGCTTGGAACCCTAATAATAATAATAATAATACATAATTTAAAAACACACGAAAACAATAGGGTTCTCTGCACTGCAGTGCAGACGAACGGCTATGCGTTGCATAGCCCGTTCTTTCTGCATTGCGGGCTTGGAACCCTAATAATAATAATAATAAATAATGGAAAAACAGAGGAAAAACAATAGGGTTCTCTGCACACAGTGCAGACGAACGGCTATGCGTTGCATAGCCTGTTCTTTCTGCACCGCGGGCTTGGAACCCTAATGAAGAAACACACGAAAAACAATAGTGTTCTCTGCACACAGTGCAGAGTTGTTCGCCTGCGCTGCGGGCTTGGAACCCTAATCATTTAAAAACACACGAAAAACAATAGGGTTCTCTGCACTGCAGTGTAGACGAACGCCTATGTGTTGCATAGCCCGTTCTTTCTGCACCGCGGGCTTGGAACCCTAATGATGGAAAAACAGAGGAAAAACAATAGGGTTCTCTGCACACAGTGCAGACGAACGGCTATGCGTTGCATAGCCCGTTCTTTCTGCACCGTGGGCTTGGAGCCCTAATAATGGAAAAACAGAGGAAAAACAATAGGGTTCTCTGCACTGCAGTGCAGACGAACGGCTATGCGTTGCATAGCCCGTTCTTTCTACACCGCAGGCTTGGAACCCTAATAATTTAAAAACACACGAAAAACAATACTGTTCTCTGCTCACAGTGCAGACGAACGGCATAGCCGTTTGCCTGCACTGCAGGCTTGGAACCCTAATAAATAATTTAAAAACACACGAAAAACAATAGGGTTCTCTGCACACAGTGCAGACGAACGGCATAGCCGTTCACCTGCGCTGCGGGCTTGGAACCCTAATAATAATAATGATAAATAATTTAAAAACACACGAAAAACAATAGTGTTCTCTGCTCACAGAGCAGACGAACGGCATAGCCGTTCGCCTGCACTGAGGGCTTGGAACCCTAATAATTTAAAAACACACGAAAAACAATAGGGTTCTCTGCACTGCAGTGCAGACGAACGGCTATGTGTTGCATAGCCTGTTCTTTCTGCACTGCAGGCTTGGAACCCTAATGAAGAAACACACGAAAAACAATAGTGTTCTCTGCACACAGTGCAGACGAACGGCATAGCCGTTCTTTCTGCACCGCGGGCTTGGAACCCTAATAATAATAATAATAATAATACATAATTTAAAAACACACGAAAACAATAGGGTTCTCTGCACTGCAGTGCAGACGAACGGCTATGCGTTGCATAGCCCGTTCTTTCTGCACTGCGGGCTTGGAACCCTAATAATAATAATAATAATAAATAATGGAAAAACAGAGGAAAAACAATAGGGTTCTCTGCACACAGTGCAGACGAACGGCTATGCGTTGCATAGCCTGTTCTTTCTGCACCGCGGGCTTGGAACCCTAATGAAGAAACACACGAAAAACAATAGTGTTCTCTGCACACAGTGCAGAGCTGTTCGCCTGCGCTGCGGGCTTGGAACCCTAATAAATAATTTAAAAACACACGAAAAACAATAGGGTTCTCTGCACTGCAGTGCAGACGAACGGCTATGCGTTGCATAGCCCGTTCTTTCTGCACCGCGGGCTTGGAACCCTAATAATAAATAATTTAAAAACACACGAAAAACAATAGTGTTCTCTGCTCACAGAGCAGACGAACGGCATTGCCGTTCGCCTGCGCTGCGGGCTTGGAACCCTAATAAATAATTTAAGAACAGACAAAAAAAACAATATGGTTCTCTGCACTGCAGTGCAGACGAACGGCTATGCGTTGCATAGCCCGTTCTTTCTGCACTGCGGGCTTGGAACCCTAATAATAATAATAATAATAATAATAAATAATTTAAAAACACACAAAAAACAATAGGGTTCTCTGCACTGCAGTGCAGACGAACGGCTATGCGTTGCATAGCCCGTTCTTTCTGCACCGCGGGCTTGGAACCCTAATAATGGAAAAACAGAGGAAAAACAATAGGGTTCTCTGCACACAGTGCAGACGAACGGCTATGCGTTGCATAGCCCGTTCTTTCTGCACCGCGGGCTTGGAGCCCTAATAATGGAAAAACAGAGGAAAAACAATGGGGTTCTCTGCACAAAGTGCAGACGAACGGGCATGCAACACATTGCCCATTCTTTCTGGACCGTGGGCTTGGAACCCTAATAATTTAAAAACACACGAAAAACAATAGTGTTCTCTGCTCACAGAGCAGACGAACGGCATAGCCGTTCACCTGCACTGCAGGCTTGGAACCCTAATAAATAATTTAAAAACACACGAAAAACAATAGGGTTCTCTGCACTGCAGTGCAGACGAACAGCTATGCGTTGCATAGCCCGTTCTTTCTGCACCGCGGGCTTGGAACCCTAATAATAATAATAATACATAATTTAAAAACACACGAAAAACAATAGGGTTCTCTGCACTGCAGTGCAGACGAACGGCTATGCGTTATATAGCCCGTTCTTTCTGCACCGCGGGCTTGGAACCCTAGAGACATATGAGTATATGTTATGACAAATTTTAATCGACGCGTGATTAATGACCCTTATCAAACCTTATCAAACCCCGCCCCTTTTAATTGACCTTTAGGTGACCCCCCTCCCCCACTTCCGGCCCCTCCCCCACTTCCGGAATGACCCTTATCAAACCCCACCCCTTTTAATTGACCTCCACATGACCCCCCCCCCCTCCCCCATTTCCAGACCCCTCCGCCACCCCTGGAGTTCACACCCACCCGTACTTCACCCCGCCCCCGGTCGCCGCACTCATAATATAAGGCCCTTTTCTCAAGCCTGGATAGTGATTGAATCCTTTTCAACATGGCGTTCGAAACAACCAAGCTTGAATCTATCATTTCCAACACACCCGTCACGACCTACAACTATGAGGACGGTGTTTGGCAAGCTCAGCATCCCCTCGCAAGGCTACGCTGTCTCTATGCAGAACTCAGATGCCTCCGACCCTACCTCTGCAAGAAGAATGGTCTTTGGAACCCTATGGAGCTCGCGGTAAATGGGGATACCTCTTCAAGTACAAAACTGGCGAAATGTGTCTGTATCAGCTGGATGAAGGAGCCGACAAGCTGCAACCTATCCACTCCTTGTGCACGCTAACGATTGGGCTGTTCTGAGACTCGTCCTGCTCCGCAAACTAAACCCTGAAGACACGTACGACGCAGGCCCCAAAGACTCGTACGTGACATACCCCGTTGTGAATCAAGAAACCCACGCCGCAATCAAGGATTCACCCGCTGCTAAACGCCGCAAGCGGGCTCATCAGGATACCGAGGATGGAATCATGGATTCACCCGCCACTAAACGCTGCAAGCGGGCTCATCAAGAAACCGAGGACAGAACCAAGGATTCACCCGCTGCTAAACGCCGCAAGCGGGCTCTTCAGGAAACCGAGGATGGAATCATGGATTCACCCGCCACTAAACGCTGCATGCGGGCGTTGACCCGCTTGAACGAGACTGACACAGATTCGACAAATAGGATCTTCTCAGCCACATGGCCATCAAAGATGGCGGTTACCGGCGGTTTTTCCGCGCAACTCTGAGACAGGCAAAACAACCCCGGTTATTTTTGTGCTCGACTATTATAATGCAGACTGCGGCGTGTTCAGACCCTTGTTAACCATTCCCTTCGACGCATGGCGTGACAAGATGACTGCAATAGCAGACCAGATGTCAACGCTGTTTCGCAACTGGAGAGACGTTTTGGGGGTCAAGAAAGTGCTAGCTTTTTGAGCCTGCCCCCTCACAACAGCCGATACCGCCCCCTTCAACGTTAACCACACCCCTTCTCAGTATATATTCTGATCGGGACTCCATGCAACTCCACTGACCAGACTTTTAGCATCTGAAACCATGAGCAACTACGTGGCTCTCCGGACTGCGACAAATTCTTCCGTACCACCCACCTTCACCCTCGCCAACCCCTGAATCCTCTTCTTCCGAAAGCGACACAGACAGCGAGAGTCTTCTGACGGGGCTGCAGAGGCATACCATCTACTGGTCCAGGCCCCCCGGAGGTGTGAAACTACGGCCCGAGTTCTTATTTTTTTCGAATAAGAATTCCGGACTTCCAGCCAGGCTTCCAGCCATGCCCTCTCTGTCAGAGACCCAGGAGGAAGATTCACAAGCGACGAATCTTCCACCCTCCCCGGACCCTTCTCAGTCTGAGTACTCACAGCTCCAGGACTCACAACTTCCCTCCGGTCAAGGAGATCCAGCCTCCCCAGACCCTTCGCAACCCGAGGACATGCAAATTCCCTCCAGGCAACCCGTCGGTGACGAGGGCTCCGATGAATACGACGGATGCACCCGCTTGACCTGTGAGTACTCACAGCTCCAGGACTCGCAACTTCCCTCGGGCCAAGGAGATCCAGCCTCCCCAGACCCTTTGCAACCCGAGGACACGAAAATTCCCTCCGGGCAACCAGACGTTGACGAGGGCTCCGATGAAAACGACGGGTGGATTCGCTTCGGCTTCATCAAAGCGGTGAAAACCGTGGTGCTTCATCTTTTGAACGCCGCGATCGGAAAATACATACGCGGTAAATGTTATAGGTGTAATAATAACCATCCTAGTCAGAGAGACCATGAATGTTCGGAGCTGCTTCAGAACGGGTTATTTGAACGCAATTACAATGGTGTAATGTGAGTACTTTATAACGCACGTTACTTCGACGCCGTTCAACGGTTTCTAACCGCTCGCAACATCTACCAAGACAACGACACAGTCAACGCTGTCGTACAGGCGTATCTGTACGAATTGATGCTGGCCAATGAGTTATTTCATACAATCTTTGACAGCTATGATCAGATGGTTGAAGAAAGCCCTGAATTACAAGATCAACTTGAAGCCATCACGCAGTACTGGCAGGGGTCTTGAAACCAGCGCATGCATGTTTTCTCATATCTTTCTCTAAATATATATTAAAGTAGTGTTTTCTACAATTAGCTTGTGATATATTAAATGAGTGTTTTCTACAATTAGTTTATGACATCGTATTAAAAGAATGTCTTTCTCTAAATATGAAATGATTGTTTTTTACATTGAGTCTGTGATATATGAAATGATTGTTTTCGACAACTAGCTTGTGATATATGAAATGATTGTTTTCTACAATGTGATATAATAAATGAATGTTAATAAAAAATATATAAAATCCAACCGCATTTCTTCTACACTTTTCTTTCAACTAGAAAAAAAAAAACATCTATTTGCAAAAACATTTACAGCCACGACGTGGGAACAAAAATGGCACCACTCATCATTCTTGTTTCTAACAGTGTTTTGAAACTCCAAATGGCCAGCTAGGAGCACCGTGTATTTGTTATATGTTACCACCCTCCCCTTAGATTGGTGGAGTCTAAACTTTTTCGCCCCACCGGGGCAAAACGGTCTAGCGGAAATTACTCAAAATTGTGTTTGCAAGTAAAACTGTTTCAGTTTTACCCGCTATACAAGAAAACTGAGTTGTACGTAATCTGTGTCCATCTACCTCTAGTTTTGAGTTTCGAGCTAAATATGTGCCATTCATGAATTCAGGTTGAAGAGAAATTCTTTTCAAATGGGCCCTGGAAATAGTTTAGGCACTCCTGCCTTGGCCCGTTGCCTACTAGGCAATCCCGTGGAGGCGGTGTGGACAACTAAAATAACATCCGCAGATATTATAATCACAACACATCTCCTCAGCCGCGCTTCTCTCCTTGCGCCTGTTCTCCGTCTCACTCTGTAGAGTTACCAAAAGAAGCCGGCATGCACCTATGTAAAACCCAGTAAAATAAATTAATTAATAACAGCTTTTATCTGCAGCTCATTTCTATCGTCTCCCTAGAGAGCTTATTTCTAAAAATTCTAAAAATCCCTGACTTCATCGTTCCACTGCCAGCGTTACTCTACAAAGAGCAGAATGACATAAGGGAATATTGTTTTGCACATGATATCTAATGAAAACTTAAGTTTGGATGGGTGTTTATTTAATAGCTTTTTAAAGTGAAAGTTTTAAAAGAAAAAATAACTTGATATAAGCAGATTTGGAAATCAGTTAAGAGACTGGTGCAAAGTCTTAAAATCAGCATCTCTACATGTGCTATCCCGTCCCACAAGCACATTAGGGTATCAGATATTAAGCCTTTATTTAGTCTAATTGAAGCGCAACTTCTCTTTTACCAGAGAGATGTGAAAGTGGTTTGGAGAACATGACAGGACATCTGTGTTTTTAATGTTGATTTCAAAAGTCTTCCTGTTGCAAAACATTAGTTAATTAAAATTCAATATAGGCTAAATATATTTTCCTTTCATTACTTGAAGTCTGAAAACACTACATATCTTTTTTTTTTCTAATACCGACTACTTGTCATTTTTATGCAAATATGATAATTTTGTTAGTAGTTCATGAGATATTTTAATATAGCAAATACTTCTAAGTATAAACATGTTAAAAGTTGAAGAACTTTTGCAACGGTATATTTCTAAAATGAAAATAAAACTTCGTAGAAACTGTCATGGTTTAGTTTTTGGTCCGGCTTTTTTCCTTTTTTTTCAGTTCCTCCTCTCACTCATCTCACCCTCCAGGTTTGTGTGGGTAATTATATTTCTGATTCATTTTTAGTTGAAAACGGCACCCCTCAGGGGAGTTAGTCCAGTACTATTTTCTATTATGATAAACCTGACATAGGAAAATCACTTTTTGCAGATGACGGGGTAATTTGGAAAAGAGGAAGGAATATGGTGTAAAGAAAGTTCAGGATGCTATTGATGTGGTGGAAGATTGGTCTTTGAAATGGGGTTTTAAGTTATCTGTTGAGAAATCTCAATGTTTTTCACGAGAAAGAAAGTCAAATTTGTCTGAAATTGTATAAACAAAGATTAGAAAGCGTAAAAGTTTTTAAATTCTTGGGGTTTGATATTTTGCTTACGTGGAAACTATTCAATACTAAGAAAGTATTGAATATTATGAGGTGTTTAACAGGAAGTGTATGGGGAGCTGATCGTATGGCGTTGAAAAAATGTATATATTGCATTAGTTAGATCAGTTCTAGATTAAGGTTGTATTGTTTTTGATTCAGCCGCTATTTCATCTATAAAAAGGTTGGAC
The DNA here is from genome assembly GCA_037039145.1 of Fundulus diaphanus. Taxonomy (NCBI): domain Eukaryota; kingdom Metazoa; phylum Chordata; class Actinopteri; order Cyprinodontiformes; family Fundulidae; genus Fundulus; species Fundulus diaphanus. Next base: position 55,106,391 of record CM073126.1, read on the forward strand.
ATAAGGGTTAGTAAAATCAACTCCTATATCGGCGCTTCAGGTGGAGGTTTTTGCCATTAAGTCTTAGAAGGAAACGGTTGAGGGCAAATTATTGGGCTAATTTACAAAGTCAAAAAGAAACACATCTAACAAAAAGTATACTAATTGAAAGTTGGGAAAGTAGTAAAATTAAAAAGGAGGTATTTAGTAAGGGAATTATTCAGATAATTGAGGAGTTAGGAATCAATAATTGGGCCGTTAGTCTAACTTAATGCCAGCTATACCATCACGGTTACTACCTCAACCTAGTGTTGATCTTTCTTTGTTAAAAAAAGCTTAGTTCAAGCAATAACATGTTAAGTATACAAGCTTATGTGAACACTTTGATACATGAGAGATATGGGTATTATGTACATGTATTCACGGATAGGTAAAAAAATCCAGACAATGGAAAAACAAGCTGTGCTTTTGACATTCCTGAATTAAAAGTTAAGGTGTTTAAAAGATTAATTGATGGCAATCATGTTAGCATTACAATGGATAGAGGAAGTCAAACCCATGAGAATACTAATATGTTCAGATTCAACTGCAGCATTAGCTAGTCTCATCTAAATGTAGGGAGGATATTATGTTAGAAAGTTTGTTATCATTATACCGAGTACGTAGTCTGGAGATTGATGTTCAGTTTTTATGGATTCCAGCACATAGTGGCATTCAAGGGAATGAGATGGCAGATTCTTTAGCTAAGAAGGGGTTGACGATAAATAAGGTCCCACATACGATCCTACATACGAAACAAAATTAAGGTACAGCGGTAAAAATTATGGGATAATGGAAATAAAGGAAGAAATTTATATAAGATACAGCAAAAAGTGGGGGGAAGAAGAGCCTCTGGGGAAGAGCAGGAGAGAACAGGGGATGTTTAGCAGAATTAGACTAGGCCACACGAGGCTCACTACATATTATTGGGAAGCATCCAACGGGAAAGTGTGAGATGTGCAGTAAACGAGAAACTGTGGAACATGTGCTGTTTGAGTGTATTAAATACTCAAATCAAAGAATGGATCTAAGGACTGGAACAAGAAGGAATCAAACAACTGAACATTACAAATATCCTCTCAAATAAATCCGGAATGAAGGTGCTTAGGATCATGTCATCTTATCTACAACAAACTGGACAAACTGGACTAAACTGGACAACAAACTGTACTAAACCTAAGGATTTAAGGAAAAGTAACTAAAGATCAAGTAGGTTGGGATAATGCATTATTTGGCTGCAAGACGCCGGTAAAAAGAAAAAGAAGAAGAAGCTCACCCTCCACTCCCTCAGCAATCTGTCACACCTGTTGGGCACTAATCAGTCAGAACTCCGAGTAAAAGTATAGGTACCTCTCCAAAATATGACTTTGGTAAAAGTCCAAGTCACTGACTGAAATGTTACTTGAGTTAAAGTCTTAAAGTATCTGAAATGTCTTACGTATGAAAATTACTGTAAAAATTACTGTAAAAATAGATGTATTTAATGTAATAAAAAGTAAGAAGTAAAACAAAGCAAATGCAGTTTGAATGACATTTTTAGATTTTGGTAAACTTTAAAAGTCAAATTCACTTGAAATAATATAAACAGCCAAGTGCAGGAGAAATTTAGACCGGGTTTAGACAGAAAACTGTCTAAACTTTCTTCAAGTAAGGTCAGTGCTATGCACTTTAAAATTGTACACAACCAAGTGCAGGTAAAATTTAGACCAGGGGGTGTATACTAACAACATGGTTAATTGATAAACCAGGTCCAGCCAACCTACATGAAGTGGTAAACCTGCTAATAGATACACCTACAGGCTATCATTTAGTTAAGAAAAGTAGGACTCTCTGCTATTAGATGCTTTACCTATACCACAAGGTTAATTTAACCTGCCCTACCACTGAACCAGCTTCTTATCCTGTTGGTGGTGATGAACAAGCCCAGGCAAGTCCCGACTTTGTGGCAGTCAATCAGTAGGTGGGGTCAAAACACTTGCGTGCTTGAGTCTCTCTTTTTGTAACGAGTAACTAAACCAAACATTGAAAATGTATTGGAGTAAAAGTATGCAATTAAGTTCAGAAATATAGTGAGGTAAAAGTTATCAAAAAATTTTATACTTGAGAAAAGTATAAAGTACTCCAAAATATACTTAAGTACAGTAGTGAAGTATTTTTACTTCGTTACTATACAACACTGCTGGTTTGTTCCCTGTTTTAGCCGCTGGATTTTCCTGCCTTCATCCGTACCTCAAGTTTTGCTCGCTGCTTCATTGCCTGGATCTCCTGCTGCCCTTGTACTACAGCAACCTTGCATCTCATCTACATTTCTCGTCTCATTCTGATTTCCTCATCCACCAATCATCTCTCTTTCAATAAACTATAGTTCAGAAAAAGTTCATCCAAAGACAAATTTATAACAGAAACAAGTTTGCTTTTAGTACGGTGAAAATATTTTAATTAAATGTTGTCAGTGCCTAACGGATAAAATAATGAGCAAGGTGGGACAAGGGAAGGTGGAAAAACATCCCTGCCATGTTTAACACCAGAAATAATCATATATTAGTCATCCGTCTTTGTTTTTTGAAAGCTGAACTCCGTCGCTTTTACGAAAGCATTTTTAAGCTTTACCAGAGCATAATTTGTTGTTTTAATCTTACTGCTGGCTGGATTTTTCCGTTTTATGCAGTATAACTACAAATACATGCACTACAAATACACACAGTTTGCTGGGTTAACGAATGACTGCTAAACCACAATGTTGTTTTTTTTACCTGGGCACAGCCACCTATGGAGCTGGTCTGCCACTACCCTCTCTGGCACAGAACATTTGTCTGCGTTCTTTCTGTGTCCCTGCTCTGTCTTCTCTAACTCCCAGTCAGTCGAGGCAGATGGCTGTTCACACCGAGCCTGGTTCTGCTGGAGGTTTTTCTTCCTGTTAAAGGGGAGTTTTCCTCTCCACTGCTGCTACATGCTGCAAAGTCAATGACGCAATGCAAGCGGTTGTCCACTGTAGCAAAGTCTTAAATCCCTTTGCGATGCTATTGCATCACATTATATAGAACATTCATGCTTGAAAACCTGCCAATGTGGCTGAATTAAACAATTCTGCCAAGAAAAGCTGGCCATAATTATTCAAAAATGATGTAAAAGACTCAATGCCCGTTATCACAAACGCTTAATGGCAGGAAACGGAGGAACAACCCTTTGTCAGGTTCAGAAGGCAATTTCTTTTTCACATAGGCTCAAGCTGTTATGTATAGCTTTTTTTTTTAAATAAGTGAAATCATCATCTCAAGAAGGCAGACTGTCACACATTTGAGTTTGTCCTACGTTAACTAAGACCAACAAGCACATCACAAAGGTTTAAAGTTAAATAAAAGAAACTTGACAGTTATGAGCAGTAGTCTATGCTGTATCTTTATATATCCCTCAAACATGCTTCACACTTTCAGAAGTAGACAAGGTTGTGATAGTATAGCCTGGAGCAGGGGTTTTCAAATTTGTTGAAGGTGAGCCTCCCCTAGGAATAGGTAAAGATAACCAGCCCCCCCCCACAAACCTACCCCACACAAGTCCCTGCAGTAAATGCATCTTACTTTTGTGTTCCCAACACGTTTTCTTTATTTTATTTCTTTTAACAAAGTACATTCATAAAAAAGGCCTATTCATAAAATATCCATCCAAATATTTCCATCTTATAGGCTACTTTAACTGAAACATCATGGAGAGAGGGCTGAGTTTCAAAATTTAACTGTCATTAGAGCAAATTCATAAACAATTGTTTTCAACAGCAGACAAACTGAACTAAACAGTCGCCAATGTCAAACTGAACTCACATCAACAGCAGACGTCAACTCAAATAATAACAAAAAATATAACCTGAATTTAACAGACGTCAACATATTCCATATTCCAATTTACTTTTTAGGCTAATTATACACAATTTAGACCTATTGCTATTTTAACAAACAAGCTTTTTATTAGATGTTATCTCTTATCTGATGTATTTCTGATGTTTGGCGCTTTGTTTTACCTTTTGTTAAAGTGCTCTTTAAATAATGATGACATTGATTATGATTATGATCAGAATAAACTTTTGCATCACCTCCCAGAAGCTGGAAAGAAAAAAGACAAAAACATTTTTCACACCTCACTTAGTAACTCTAATATTTTAGTCTAAATATTTTAGCCTAAATATTTTAGGCTAAAATATTAAACTTTTTATTTGTTTTTCTTCAATCCCACGGTGATGTTTAGTAATTTCTGCCAAAGGCTGCAGTATTTTGATTTAATCCATCTGAATGCAGTATTTGCAAGCCATACTCTGATTGGATGGAAAAAAAAAAACTGTCTGTGTTTGGCTGGTGGAGTGGACAGTTTTTGAAGTCGCGAGCGCAGAAACAGCTGAGGGAGCGCACAGCTGGTGTTGAGCGTGGAATGAGCAGGTGCGCGAAGGCAGAGGTGGAACTCACCGCGAGGGTTGAGAAGAGTTTTTCAGAGTTGAGCGCGCGCCAGACCGGTTTTGAGCGCTGAGAGTCACTGCGCGCTTGGATTGGTTCCTGCGCGCTCAAACAGAAGGCACGAATATCGCTATTCAGAGTTGAGCGGCAGCGCTGTCTTCTACCTTCTTCTCTGTCTTCTCGCGCCTCCCCTGTGACTCTTTGGCGCCCCCCAGGGGAGGCGCGCCTCACCTATTGAAAACCCCTGGCCTGGAGCATGAATACTTTTACTGAATAAATGAACAGACGGACTGGGACTGCACTATTCACACATCTTGTTAGTTTCTGAAAGAAAAAAAAACTACCAAAGAATGTATCGTCATTATGCATCATTATGCGATTTGAAACTTTAAAGACAATTTTGTATCAGTTCAGTTTTTGTTGATTTTTCTTACCAGGAAAAACTTATGAATGTAAAAGTATAAAATTTTTGAGACTCAGTAGAATTAGACTTTCTCCTGAAGCTCCCTTTTTCATTTAGACAAAAAAATTGAAGGAAAACAATGGTGAGGGCCATTCAAAGATGGCACCTAGAATATAGATGGACGCAGAAATGGTTTTAAATTCTTTCTGGAGACTATTGTCATGTTGTGGCTAAAAGTTTACAACACTACTGTCTCAATATGGTGAGGGTCTCTATAACATTTAGAGTCTGCTTATGTGAATTAATTACAATGGACTAAAAGATCATGTATGAGGTCTGACACTAGTGCTGGACGAGAAGTCCTGGCTCACATTCTCTGCTCCATTTAATCTGTGCCCTCCAGAGATCAGAACCGACCATGTAGGCCAGTACAATTCGTCCCACCAAAACCTGCTCTGGCTTTACTTTGTGCACTGGTGTGCCGTCCTTTTGAAACAGGAAGGTGTCATCCCTAAATTGGTCCCAAAAAGTTTGGAGCATGAAATTATCCAAAGATTCCTTGGTTTGCTCCAGCATTATGAGTTCCTTAAAGGAGCAATTAGCGATTTCTCACCAGAAGGCGAAGCTGCCTCCTCTGCTCTGCCCCACAGGATAATTGAAGGTACTAGTAGACTATATAAAACATTAAAATGTTTATATCCAGATGGTCATGCAGGTGTTCAGTAAAGGAAATAATGGCATTGAAGCAAACATAACTTATTCTTCAGACCACCCAAGAAAAGGAGGTGGTGTAGCTTTATTTGTTAGATCCTGCCTTACAGTCTAGATTCTCGTTTCTAAATCTCTTCCTAAGCAGTTTGAACTTTCAGCTTTGAAGATTGACTTGTGTGGCGGATAGCTTTTAGCTGTTGTTGCTTGTTACAGACCTCCTTCAGCCATTGTTGACAGTTTCTCCTAATTTTCCCAATGTTCGTCTGATTAAAATGTTCAAGCAGAGGGTCTGGTTTAACTGTTTCCCTGTTAGAGGGTTTTAAGATACACCATTTTGCTTTTATTGTTTCTCAAATTATTGACGGTGCTACTAAACCTAAATCCAAATATCCTGACAAATAATTTCCATCTTTTCATCCTCAATGCAATTTTTGTAAATGGTCTAAGTGATCATTGTCCGGTTGGTGCAGTTTGAAACACTAAAATCCTCCATTTTGAGCCTGTTCTTGTCTAAAAAAGAACTATGAAGCATTTTAGAGAACAGGCTTTTCTTCATGGTATATTTCATTACAATTGGAAGTGCATTTATCTGTTTGATGACATACATTTTTCCTGGGACTATTTGTTTGATATTTTTTACTATTGTATTGACAATTGTGCTCTGTTTCATCAGCTGAGAGTTAAGGGTTGAGTCATTTCCTGGTTCAACACTGAATTAGCAGGTCTCCTGCACAGGAGAAATCAGCTCCAGGAAGTCACAAAGGAGAAATGATTCTGAAGTTGATGGGTTACATTTCCATCAATTAAAAAATCTGCTGGCTGCTACCTTAACGAAAGTACAACAAGATTATTGTGAAATGCGTAAATACCCTAAAGAAATTATACCAACCTGTTAAGGCTCTCATTGCTCAGGGTTTCCCCTGTCATTAACTAAATAATATAATTTACTTCAGTGCAAGGTAGCATCCTGTCTCAGTGACCTAGATTACTGTGATGTTTATTATAATGCACCTGCCACCTCTCTGCATTAGATGCAGAATTACGGTTCATACCAGCGTCTCTCACACCTCACTGTACTTTATATTCCTTTAAATTTCAACCGGCCATCATCATCAATCCATAAACTCATGCATTGGTACATTTTCATCTTTAAAGCTGTCTGTTCCTGTGTTATTTATCCCGTTATATGTCATTTAGTCCAGCAAAAGACTTAGTTCCCAGGACTTTATCACTTTCAGTGCTCCAATAGTACAAACAGGACTTGGAAAAGAGGCATTTTCTCACTCTGTCCTATCAACTTGGAGCACTCTACAACAGGATATGAAAATATCCATGTTGATTCCTCTGGGAGAATTTAAGCTTATATTCAGAAATAAAAAATAAATCTTGCCATGAAACTTGTTCTTGTTTTTAGGTTATATTTTGTCTTATTTGATATGATTTAAATCCTTTAAGTGTTTGTTTTGTTATTGTGTTTGTAAATATGTTTTGGTTTTGTTTTACCAAAACCGGTCTCCTGTAAATTATATCTTCCCAGATAGCAAAAGATGTTAATTCAATGTGGAATTAGGGTCAAAAAGATTAACTTTTGGTTAAGGTCGACAATTGATGGTGGATCAACCAATCATCCAGTTCTAGCCAATGTTGAAAAGATGTAATTGAATGTTGTTTTGAAGACAAATTTTAATGATTGAAAAGCCAACGTCGCTGTGTGTATGCTGTGTGTATGCTGTGTGTTGCACCCCTTCCTCCTCCTGAGAGCATTTTGTCATTGAGCCACGGTTTGTCACATTTTAAATTAAATAACATATGTCGAGGACAGTGAGTTGTAATTTTTTTCTGTACATTTTACTTGTCTGGAAATATTTGTGCATAATGTGCAGTAAAAAAAAATATCATGTCAAAGAGCAAACAAAACATTTACAAACTAAAAATACCTTAAACACGTTCCAATTATTTGAAGATTTGCATTACCAGAATGAACGGCGAGTTGATCCAAGCCCACACCACAATGTGGAAAATGTCTATGAGACGCAGAATTAGACTTGTAAAAATGGAATATGGTAAAACTTTTTAGATTTTGCCCATGAAACACAAAAACATACATGGAGGAAGGGCAGAAAGCTTGTCTGAGCTTACTCAAAGCTGCATGCTGCTGCATGCTGCTGTAACACTAATATCCATGACGTCCAAAGCAAAACGTTTTATTTATAAAGAGGACAATAATTCTTGTTGCAGGTTATGCACACATATAACATATTGGAACAGCAAAGACTACGCTACAAAATTAAGAAATGGGGCATTTTAGTAATTTGTGCCTTTTAGTTTAACAGAGCACTAAAACTGCAATCTTTAGGTTTGAAAAACAAGGTGTACTAAACTTTACAAACTGGGTTTCAAAGACTAGACAAAGACAAATCCAACTGTAAAAGCTTTTGAAACTGCACCAGTTTTATCATTGTCTTGTTTTAAATTTTATGGACATATCAATAATAAGACCCAACTTGTGTTCAGCCAGGGTTAAACGTTTTACTCAAAAAATGTTGTAAAAATTCAGAAAGAAAGAATTCTGTTAAAGAAGAAAACTGTGTTTTAGTATGTGAAGTGCTATATTAATCAACAGTGAGGTAAAATGAGAAGACCCTGATATCTTACCTGCAGCAGATAAGTTCAACTTGATGGAAAGTTGACATAATCAACTAACACATCATTAGACATAATTTTTTATTAGCATCTTGTATTATGTCTTTTCAATTGTGAGATTTACAGCAGACCCTTGTTAAAACATTTAACTTTTCCATGATGATAGCTCGTGTTTTTTTCATATTTAATGCAGTTTCTTCATTAAACTCCGCAACTGTTTTTCAGCAATTCCTCATAAATTACTTTCATCCATATAACCTTTTTCTCTCAGTTTAGTTTAGTTATTTTTTTAACCTATGTGAGGCAGAACTGAAAAGTGCTTTACAAATAAAGTGTATTTGGTTGATACTGCATGACAGAGATTAACTTGTGTTAAGAATTAAAAAATATATCTTAGTTGGGGTTACTGAGGAAAGCAGAGAGGGGTCTGTCTCCCCCTGCTCCAGCGTAAGATAAACATAGAGTTTTATGGCCCCTGAGGGGGTGGGTCAGAAAGAGAGTTCCTTTGTTCGAATCAGATTACCCCTCCTTCCCTAACTTAGAGGAGGGCAGACACTGTAGTAAAAAGGATGTTCTTCCAAAATTAATTCAGACAGACTTCTCGACCGTGTGGTGAAAACATCTAGATTGGTAATGTAACTCTGTCTCCATATTTAATTTCTATGAATTAAATATGCATTTAAACTGTTCTACCTCTGATCAATGCTTCCTCATTTATAGCCAAATCCGGAACTGGGAAAGATGGGTTTTTAATAGACATGTAACAGCAACCCGGTAAAACCCGATCTTATCATGGTGCCGAAACCCCTCGGATTTTGGCTGTGAGTGAGGGTCTGTTTGAAAATTGGACGCGAAAAGAGGACTAATTCTGCAGCATCACCGGTCGACCGGAAAAATGTAAGGAGATTTTTCTCCATTGGCAGAATGTTAGCTGTTTAGGCCAAATTTCTGTGGTGCTGTGGTTTAAGTTTCTCTCTTCTCAAAATATCAGAGGTTGAACAGAGCAACTAGTGTGAGAGGTTTGAATGGAATTTATGTTGAAACCGAGAAATGATTGAATTTATGTGTTTGTTCACGTCAGAAAAACGTAGAATTGGATACTAACCTAAATGCCAAGAAGCCTTGAAATGGTGAGGCGAAAAATAAAATAAAACGAAATAAAAAAGATAAAAACATAGACAAAAAAAAAGGATATGTTCGGGGATTGGCCAAACGAAAACCAGATTGACAAACTGGTAATTTTATGGCTGAGGTGTTGCGCTACCTCTTGAGAACTTGGGACGCTCATAAAGAAGCAGGGGATAGGTTTGTAATAGAGAAAGAAAGATAAGAAATTAAAAAGGGGCCCCAGGAAAACAATAGGATTGTTTTCTAGTTTTCGAAAAACGGGGTTTTTCGAGAACACGACGGTCGGACCGAGGCGATTTTAAAGAAAGAGGAAGGTTCCGTCGAAACCATGGAAAGGTCTAAGGGTAGTCCTTCTGTGTCGCGCCAGCTGTCTGTCTTAAATGTATGTTTGTTACGTCTTGTCTAACAATTTTGTCTCGGTAATATGGGATCCATGGTTTGAGAGAAGGAGAGATTGGTTGGGCCCTGCAGCTCTGCATAGTATGGGTGTCTCTGTGTGTATCTCTGCTTGGGTGTGTGTGTGTGTGTGTGTCTTCATGAGGGTGTGAATTTCTCCATGTGCGTGGGCCTCAAGATAAGAGCAGTGACTGGGGAGCAGATTTAATTTTGTTAAGTAAAACGTGATAAGTAAAAATATGGGTGGAAATAAAAACTAAAGGGGAATTTGGAAATCATTGGAACAAAGGCTGATGCATTAATGATGTTTGTTGAAGTGCAGGACAAGTTTCAATGCAGACAAGCGATTTGAGGTATTGGCTGCAAGCTCATTGGGTGAGTTGCATTGGAGAGCACGAACAGCTGCATCTTGGTGAGTTTTGGAGAAGATTTTTATCTTTATCTTTTATCTAGTTATAATAGATAAATAAATAGATATAATCCGTCAGACTTCAATCTAGCTGTTTAATAGAGAGTAGTAAATCCTATCAGCTTTTGCTCATTTGCAGGCTTGGGAAACACAAGTAAGCAGAACTACACAGAGTTAGAAGTTAAGGTTAAACTGTACCTTAATAGTGTGTGCAAACGGATATTGCGGTTGATTTGACCGATTTTGTTAACCCTGCATTTAGTCATGAGTCAGTTTTGAAGTTATCCTCAAAAGAAGCAGCTAAAATTGAGGAATTTATGACTAATGTTAATGGTTTGCATTGTTTTATTATAGATACTGATATTGCAGAACGGCAGAAACTAGTAGATACAGAAAATATTACGGGATCATCGCAGGACGGTCCCCACAGTATTCATTGTATGTAATCACATTTTCATAGTCCCACGAAATGCAGATGCCCTTGTCACACAGTAATTTAAGAACACAGGAGTTTTCTAGTTGTTCACTTGGTAACATGCAACTTCTGGTGAATAAACTCCCCAGTATCAGTGCTGGTGGTCGGACATGGCTGGCTGAATTAGAAAATTTAACCAAAGGCTTGCAACTGGCTCTCGGTGATTTTAGAGCCATTTTAAGACTTTCTGTGTCTGCGCCTGTAATAACGGATATTGAAAAGGTTGCTCAAACGTTTCATATGCCTGATGAAACTTTATTGTCTTCAGTAATTTCTTCCTTGGAAGTTGCAATTGTACAACACTTTCCATTATCCATATCAATTGAGGTTCCTAAATTTGACTGGGACCCACAACAGCGTCCTGCAGATTACATAACTCAAGCTGCAGAGAAATGGATCAAACACACAGGTGTGGATCCTAAAACAAATTGCTCCAATCTGGGTGAATTATTTAGAGGGGCAGTTTTGGATGGGGTTCTTTCTTTAGTGTCCCTGCTTATGACACAAAATCCTGATATACCTGGATGTTAATATGCTCGCTGGGAAACCTGTTTGATCGACTATTTGCATGTGGCTCAAAGGGAGGACAGGAAGTCGAAGCAAGACTTAGAGGACTTGCAACTTCAATTACTTAAATTACAGTTACTAGAAGCAAAGCGAAAAGTGACCAAGAGAAAGCAGGAGATGACACAAAGAAATATCTCTGCGGGTGCATCATGTGGTGCTCAGACTCTGACGGTTCCACCACAGTCTAATTTCATTCATGGAGGGGGGCCACCTCCTCCGCCTCTCTATTCTGTATTTGATTCCAGATTTGCTGTTCCTGTGTATGGACGCGGATCTCATTGTGACAGTCAGTGCAGACATGGAGACAGGACCAGGAGACCAAGTAGACGGGGCGGACATGTCAGAACTTTTCGACCATCTACGGACATCTGCTTTAAATGTGGTCTCTCTGGGCACTGGGCCAGGGACTGTTTCGCATCACCAAATCCTGGCATGACATCCTGGCATGGGCTCACATCCGGAAGGTCAGTACCCCAGATAGGGGATAACGCTCCCATGAACAATGTTTCCTCACCCTGGAGTAGTGGCCAGTGCTCATGAACAGCGCAGATCCCAAGCTGTCAAGGGAAGTGACTGTATGAATTTTTGCGCACATTGGAGCCACCTGTTTCATCAAGTTTCTGAGTCGTGGACTGAGACTTTGTCACTGAGGTGCCTGCAGAGACATTGCAGCGACCTACTGCCACACTGGGGGAAGAGATGTACAGTTCCAAGCATGGAAGCCTTTGAATATGAAGTCTTAACTCTGATCTCATGTTTGCCTGATCTGTTGCATGACAATTCGAGTCCATCTCAGGTGCCGCAGCCTGGTATCAAACATTTTTAAGGTAAAACATACACAGTTATTTCTACCAATATACTTCTGACCAAATTTAATGGGATGTGATTTCTCATATTTTTGCTGTCTCTCCAACTTTTGAGCTTCTAGGCAAATGGATTGGTGCAGGTAATAACTTCTTAAGGCAGCCGATTGAGCAGATACCAGCAGTACAGGTTTGCAGTTTTGAAAAATATACTACTGTCTCTTAAAATTTTTTACTATGTAGCTGACATGTTCCTTTCAAACATGAGTTTTAATTCTATTATGTCCAGGACCGTATTGCTCATAATTAACAGCAGAAGGTGTATTTTACCATCACAATTATTAGCAGAAAATCCACTGGGGTGGGGATATTTTTCACATTTAGGGTTCTGTGAGTTATCTCTCTGGCTCACAGCTGCATGCCATAAATTTACAGACTGGGAGTTCTTATCAGCTTTTACGACGTGGGGGCCTCTCGCTAGCAGGCACAGCGGTGATCTGGGTGAGACATCTTGTTTTTAAACCAAATACTATTCATTACAGAGACACGCTTTTTAAGTTACACAAATTAGGTTATTTCTTATTAGCTCACAAGTATTGAGATTTTTCTATTGTACATATAACTGTTGCCTGCTAAAACATATCAGACTTTCTCCAGAATTTGCCATGTTACCAGGTGTTTTATTCAGGCAAAACCCAATATTTTATCAGTATGTAAGTACCTTGGAACATTCAGCATTCTCATACCATCAGTCATCATTTCAATGGGTACACTGATCTTACACAACTTTTGGAGGACTTCTTGCAGATCTGTGGGATTATGAAATTGCATTATGTTTTGATCTGAATCCAGGATATAGGGCAGTGTTTTTCATACTTCAATTCAGATAATTATTTGCAGTTAATTGATTCCCTGTGATGGATAATACTATTCTTTGTTAATGTTTTGTAACAAAAATAATTTTGTTCCAAGCAGAGGGATATGATATAAACGTTTATATGATAACACTGTATCTTAAAGTTATATAGATCTTAAACTTTAGATCAACCCTTGGCACAAGTAATTTGGAGGAAGGGTTCTTGTGCAAGACCCCACGGAGGTATGTAACTGCATTGTAAATCAGATAACGGTTGTTTAAACAAACCCCCACAAAAGACCTTACCCATGGCTCTCTGGAATGTTGGTTTAAGTCACTCCCAAAACAGGCCGGAACTATAAAATTAGATTTAGTGGGCAAGTGTCAGACACCACGTATCTGCTAGAGACAAATTCTATGAGGGGGGTTCTTGGAAAAAGGCTTAAACAGTTTAAGCAGGACAATAAAGTGAATGTTAAATTAAACAGAAAAACTATATAAACTACAAAAAACTGGATAAAACAGAGATAAACAGAGGGTAACTTAATGCATATTTAGTTTAGTTTAAAATCATTGGTGTGTCAGGTAGGTTAGTTAAGGTTTCAAAGCCACATATATATGTTGTAGTAAACCGGATCAGGATTTGTAACAACTGGATAAAACGATAGGTGAACAAAATGGGGATTTGCTTTTTTTCTCAGATTAAAAGTAGGAACTTTTGCAGCATAGACATCTGAGTATGGAGTAAAGGGTACAGAAGCAAAGTGTGGTGACGTGCTGAAAGGTTTTATGTGAAGTGGTGTGATGGATGGTAATCTTTAATCTTTAATTCAGAGAACATTCTGACATTCTTACAGGATAACAGTGTTATGGAAATATAATCACTTACATATAAAAATGTAGTTTAAAGTAATACAGATGTTAACTTTAACCCAGTGACCTGAACAGATGAGGATGTATGTAGAACAAAGGTTGGATTCACACTTCAGTGGGCATGTGTCAGGAACAGGATGCACCAAGGCCATATGACAGTCTTGTGAGCAGATAACACTGTTAAAAATGCTTACATGAGGCTTTTCATTGTTTTAGTTAACTTCCAGGAAACAAGCCAGGAACCAAGCTAGATCACATTTAATGGTCAAAGGTTAGGAGACAGATGTTCTCAGCAGAAACTTACAAAAAAGAAGGTTGGTCTAGCCCCCGCTTGGACTATGTAGGTTTAAAAAGGAAGGAACAATGTGTAAGTTTTGGGACATGCTTCAGACACAGGCAGAGAACTTAAGGTATCCGATGCTGTGATAAAGTTTGTGTCTTCCACTTTGGAATTCCAAGGTGTAATAAATATATGTTTAACTGTTGTTTTTGCCTCTGAATTCACTACCTCTTCTCTTTGTGCCAAATCCTCAACCGGGTGACACGAGACGAGTTAGGTGAACGGGCCCCACATGCGTCTCGTTACTATACTTTGATTTCACAACTGCATTAACTAATTTTTGATTTTACAGACAGGGGGATCTTCACCAGAGATTAACGTATTTGTGTGGTTGCTGCATTTTCTTACAGGACAGCGTAAGGACGGAGAAAGTTAAATTGCGATAAAATGTCTCATTAACTATTGCATTTCTAAAATGGGTTTTCATAGGATGGAGATGGAACAATGGAAGGTGGTAAGGATTAATGGGGATAATTCTAAACACAATTGGCTAAAGTTCTGTGCACAGACGAAATTGGAAATGGGGTGAAAAAGCTGTGAAGTGTGTTTCTTTTGGGAGTGTTCAGTTAATTTCATTACAGGATATGATTCCACATGACTGAAAGGAGTTTTTCGGGACCAGAAGTCAACCTCCGGAATTACAGGTAGCACACAACATTTGATATCTAAACGGTTGTTGTGTAAGTTTCAGGAGACATAAAATTAGGAGAAATGTGAAGGGAGTCCACCAACCCCCAACCTCGAAGGATGCGCGCTAAGGTCATCACAGACAGATGTGGTGGGCCAAAGGGTCAGGGGCCCTTCACATTCCAGGAGCCATGTGTACCAGCCAAACAGAGGGTTTAAGGGAACAATACCAGGCCAGCCTTCGGGTCAGACTGGCTGACTGGAAGGATTTTCAACTGCCACCCACCCGTGCCATCCGGCAACGGGGTAGCTCGATGCGCAGAGCCACTCGCGGATGAGGCAGCTGGAAGTTTATTTTGTTTTCGTTTTTTATTTTTAATAAAGATTAACATACAGTTGTGTGGAGACCGCGGTTGGAACACTGACTCTTTAAACCATCTTCTTTAAAGGCGAGAAGAAGACATCTCCGAGATGCAAGACATCATGACAACGATTGAATGCATTGTGTAAAAAAGAAAAAAGAAAATGAGAGTTTTGTAACCACTGCATATGTCTTATAAGTTCCATATTCATAAGGGGTTCAATATTAGTATCGTTAGAATCTTGGTTTTGCATTGTATGAAAATCTTTTTATTCTGTGGTTTGATCTGACTGTAGTGCTTTCATGGGTTATCTTTATTTCTAAAAAGACATTTTGTTAATCTAGGTTAGGACTCTTAAAGTCATATTTAGATCATATAATAGTTTCTGGTAGTTGCACATTTATCTTAGCCTTGCACCTCTCGGATAAAGGTGCTTACTTTTCTTAATTCTAGTAGGTTAGAGATTCAGATAGGTTTAGTAGCTTTTTAGCTTATACTTGGGTTATTTTACATTTAAGGGGAACATTTGAACTTCATTTGATTTCATAAGTCGCCAACAGAGGGGACAGTGGGTTACAATATTACATCTTACTATTTACATTTTGTTTAAGGGTTTCAAGACATAGACTTAGTTTAGCCTAGTTATTGGTTTGATCTATAAGAGATCAAAACAGAGGGGTTGTTAAGAATTAAAAAATATATCTTAGTTGGGGTTACTGAGGAAAGCAGAGTGGGGTCTGTCTCCCCCTGCTCCAGCGTAAGATAAACATAGAGTTTTATGGCCCCTGAGGGGGTGGGTCAGAAAGAGAGTTCCTTTGTTCGAACCAGATTACCCCTCCTTCCCTAATTTAGAGGAGGGCAGACACTGTAGTAAAAAGGATGTTCTTCCAAAATTAATTCAGACAGACTTCTCGACCGCGTAGTGAAAACATCTAGATTGGTAATGTAACTCTGTCTCCATATTTAATTTCTATGAATTAAATATGCATTTAAACTGTTCTACCTCTGATCAATGCTTCCTCATTTATAGCCAAATCCGGAACTGGGAAAGATGGGTTTTTAATAGACATGTAACAGCAAGCCGGTAAAACCCGATCTTATCACTTGTAATAACAGAAACCCACTTCCAAAATCTTGAGCCACCTTTTTAATGTATAGTTTATTGAGAAATAGGATATTTGTGCAAAATTGAATGAAGAAAAAATAAGAAACAGCAGTAAGCACCAAAAAGTTCAATCATTTTTCATTTTTACAATGCTTAATTTTATACTGAGCCTTGATGGTAACAATGCATGAAAAAGTTATAATAAAGGGGAGACAAACATTTCACACATAAATGTCTTTGTCCTTGTCCCAGTGTGCTGAAGAGGGATACTTTTCCTTATTGCACATCTCTTTGTAGCCTTCTGTCTGGGTTAGACCGCTTGCTGTTTTTTGGGGGCAAAAACAGAAGAATAAAATCATTGTTTTAAAAAAAAGCATTACTCCAATAAACACTAGTAAATATTTTACCGTCAATTGGGTTGTAGAGGAGGTAGTATTCATGGGAAGGGTTCCATTCTTGGATTTTGTGGTAGAAATGCCCTTTTAAAACACACAGAATGCACATTTTAAAAAAAAATGTTGTAAAACGTTTCAATTTAGAAAAGCAAACCAACCTTAATTTTGCAAAAACGTTTTTGCTGCCGTCGGGCGAAAGAAAAAGCAGATTTCTGTAACTTTACCCTGACTGAGGGAGGTGTGCTTCACTTCAAGTTCTTCTAAGGACTCCTTCATTATCTAAGGAACCAAACAAGGAACCCCACAGAAAGAACACACAAACCACTTATTTTTCATAAGCTATCCATTACAAGGATTATATTGCTAGGTTTTTGCTCAGTGTTTCCTCACCTTATAGAACATTCCCATCTAAAAACCCTAAAAGAATAAAAAGAAAATGGTTAAAACAACGTATTAGTATCTTTAAAACGGATATATTAAAATGAAAGTAAATCCTACCGTGGTTCAATGGTGTTAAAACAAAATTTTCTCGCTCCACACCTGTGAGGTCTGAAAAATAATTAAACTTATATTGTAATACAGCCGAAAAGCGTAAGGGGGATTCCTAAGACGTCATAGAGAGGATTCCCCCCACCGTGTATTCAACATATCTCCTAAACAGAACTCTGACAGAGGGTTAGGATATATTGATTAAAAAAGATAACTTACCGAAGAAGCGTATCCCATGTTGTAGGTTGGGGCCTGCGTTCTGACCCGCGGCGTGGATGTGAGCGTTAGTGAGGACCGAAGCAGAAGACGCTTGTGACATGTTTCGGGGAGTCACCGTGAATGCATTCAGTTAGGGGGGAAGAGGGCCTTATATACACATTATTGATAATACAGGCATTGTGTTTGTCCGTGAGATAGTTTTTTTTTTTAGGATGAGTAAAGTCGTGAAATACAGCATCCTGTCGATTTTTATGACAGGGTATCAGCTCTTTATGAATAGTAAGCTTAATAATGAGAGACAGAGACCGTTTCTGTGTTGAGGGATTCAGACAATGCCAGATCTTGTCCCTTGTGTTTCCTGTCGCAATACATGGGATATTGTTTTTAACCGGTTGCTGACCGAGTGAATTTATGAACCTGACAGCGAGAAAGTGAGCGGGAGAGGGTATGGAGTTATTATTAGCAACATATAATGACAGTACATGAGTTTAAACAACTGCAGCTTAGAAGGGGATGACATTTCAGGGATCTGCGCGGACGAGCAGTCTTTGTGTCTTTCTCCCGCCCGAGGGGCTTTCACACACATGTGTATTGTTTTAACTGGTTCCTGACCGGGTCAACTCCTGAACCTGGCTGTGAGAAAGTGACCGGCGCGGTGTATGGAGACAGATACAGTCTTTCTCACGCGCGAGGACGCTTCCATACATGAGGTATTGTTTTTAACCGAGTCAATTTATGAACCTGACAGTGAGACAGTGGCCGGCTGTGTATGGACAGATTTTGTTCTTTGCAGCATTTATCAACCCTGGTAAGTATGAGGTTAATCAATTATCGGTCAGAGGGGGGGCGAGTGAAGGATTCCATTTCAGTTTTTCTCCCGCGCTGGGCGTTTCGAATAAGGGAGTATTGTGCTTTTTCTTTTTTTAACTGTGTATGGACGGATTTTGTTCTGTCTCTTCAAGACTTCTGCTCAGTCTACATATAAGCCTGGAGAGACACTAGTTGCACTGATGAGCAGTCAGTAACTGAGTTCAACAGCTCACTGGTTAGAGAGGACAAGTGTTCCATTGCAGGACTCTGGCTGAGCGAGCAGAGTTTGAGTGTAAAATGGTATTTTTTTATTTTTTTTATTTACAGATTCCAGATGGGGAAGCTTATGTGTCTAAAGTGTTTTATTGTTTACATTTGTTTTATTTTTAATCTTTATTTTGAAACTTTAAGTATTCAGAGTCTGACGGTTAAATCAGATGTGTATACCGGAATTAAATAATTCAAAATAACTTTACATAATTACAATAATATCAATGATAGTAGTAATAATAATATTAATGATAAGAATAATAATATAAATGAAAATAATAATAATACAATAAAAAAAATAAATAATATAATAATAATGATTAAAGCGCGGGTCACGTGGGGGGGGGGGATTTCCGATGGAGAAGGGGCCGGGAGTGGGGGGTGGGGGGCCGGAAGTGGGGGAGTGGGGGAGTGGGGTCACCTAAAGGTCAATTAAAAGGGGCGGGGTTTGATAAGGTTTGATAAGGGTCATTAATCACCCTAAACATAATGGAAAAACAGACAAAAAACAATAGGGTTCTCTGCACTGCAGTGCAGACAAAAGGCTATGCGTTGCATAGCCCGTTCTTTCTGCACCGCGCGCTTGGAACCCTAATGATAATAATAATAATAATAATAAATAATTTAAAAACACACGAAAAACAATAGGGTTCTCTGCACTGCAGTGCAGACGAACGGCTATGCGTTGCATAGGGTTCTCTGCTCACGGCTGCACTGAGGGCTTGGAAACCTAATAATTTAAAAACACACGAAAAACAATAGGGTTCTCTGCACTGCAGTGCAGATGAACGGCTACGCGTTGCATAGCCCGTTCTTTCTGCACCGCGGGCTTGGAACCCTAATAATGGAAAAACAGACAAAAAACAATAGGGTTCTCTGCACTGCAGTGCAGACGAACGGCTATGCGTTGCATAGCCCGTTCTTTCTGCACCGCGGGCTTGGAACCCTAATAATAATAATAATAATAATAATAATAAATAATTTAAAAACACACGAAAAACAATACTTAGACTTAGACTTAGACTTTCTTTATTGTCATTTTGTATACACAGAGTGCATACAGAACGAAATTTCGTTTTCACACAGCTCAGAAATATTGCAGTAACTCTACAGGATACCTTGCAGTGAATTACAGTACAGGATAAAGTGCAGTGATCAATCGCAGTCACTTACAGGATAAATTTCAATTGACTTCTGGATAAAGTGCAGCAGTGAACAATGTGCAAATGTGCAAATCAGCGAATCTAGTGTGGTACACAGTCCGTTTTTATACTTCAGCAGTTCAACAGTCTGATGGCAGCAGGGAAAATGCTTTTGCAGAACCTAGTGGACCTGCAGCGGATGCTGCGGAACCTCTTTCCAGAGGGCAGCAGGGAGAATAGTCTATGGTGGGGGTGTGAGGGGTCCCTGATGATGTTACGGGCTAGAGACACACAGCGCTGCGATGAAATGTCTTTAATGGAGGGAAGAGGAGCCCCAATGATCCCTTCTGCTGTCCTCACCACTCTCCTCACGTTCTTCCAGTCGGAGGCACTGCAGCCTCCACACCACACAGAGAGACAGCTGGTCAGAATACTCTCTATGTTGCTTCTGTAGAAGGTCGTGAGGATGGGCGGGGGCAGGCGGGCTCTCCTCATCCTCCGCAGAAAGTACAGTCGCTTCTGTGCCCTCTTCACCAGTGACGTTGTGTTCACAGTCCAGGTGAGGTTGTCCGTGATGTGCACCCCCAGGAACTTGGTGCTGCTGACCACCTCCACCGCTGAGTTGTTGATGAGCAGTGGAGCATGGTGAGGCCGGTTTTTCCTGAAGTCGACGATGATCTCCTTCGTCTTCTCCACATTCAGGATCAGGCTGTTGTCTCTGCACCAGCCCACCAGCTGCTCCACCTCCTCTCTGTAGTCCTGGTCGTTGTCGTCTCTGATCAGGCCCACCACCGTTGTGTCGTCTGCAAACTTCACGATGTGATTGGTGGTGAATACGGTTCTCTGCACTGCAGTGCAGACGAACGGCTATGCGTTGCATAGCCCGTTCTTTCTGCACCGCGGGCTTGGAACCCTAATAATGGAAAAACAGAGGAAAAACAATAGGGTTCTCTGCACTGCAGTGCAGAGAACCCTATTGTGGTGCAGAACGAACGGCTATGCGTTGCATAGCCGTTCGCCTGCACTGAGGGCTTGGAACCCTAATAATTTAAAAACACACAAAAAACAATAGGGTTTTCTGCACTGCAGTGCAGAAAGAACGGGCTATGCAACGCATAGCCGTTCGTCTGCACTGCAGTGCAGAAAACCCTATTGGGCTTGGAACCCTAATAATTTAAAAACACACGAAAAACAATAGGGTTCTCTGCACTGTAGTGCAGACGAACGGCTATACGTTGCATAGCCTGTTCTTTCTGCACTGCGGGCTTGGAACCCTAATAATTTAAAAACACACAAAAAACAATAGTGTTCTCTGGTTCTCGCTGTCAGGTTCATAAATTCACTCGGTCAGCAACCGGTTAAAAACAATATCCCATGTATTGCGACAGGAAACACAAGGGACAAGATCTGGCATTGTCTGAATCCCTCAACACAGAAACGGTCTCTGTCTCTCATTATTAAGCTTACTATTCATAAAGAGCTGATACCCTGTCATAAAAATCGACAGGATGCTATATTTCACGACTTTACTCATCCTAAAAAAAAAAACTATCTCACGGACAAACACAATGCCTGTATTATCAATAATGTGTATATAAGGCCCTCTTCCCCCCCAATTGAATGCATTCACGGTGACTCCCCGAAACATGTCACAAGCGTCTTCTGCTTCGGTCCTCACTAACGCTCACATCCACGCCGCGGGTCAGAACGCAGGCCCCAACCTACAACATGGGATACGCTTCTTCGGTAAGTTATCTTTTTTAATCAATATATCCTAACCCTCTGTCAGAGTTCTGTTTTGGAGATATGTTGAATACACGGTGGGGGGAATCCTCTCTATGACGTCTTAGGAATCCCCCTTACGCTTTTCGGCTGTATTACAATATAAGTTTAATTATTTTTCAGACCTCACAGGTGTGGAGCGAGAAAATTTTGTTTTAACACCATTGAACCACGGTAGGATTTACTTTCATTTTAATATATCCGTTTTAAAGATACTAATATGTTGTTTTAACCATTTTCTTTTTATTCTTTTAGGGTTTTTAGATGGGAATGTTCTATAAGGTGAGGAAACACTGAGCAAAAACCTAGCAATATAATCCTTGTAATGGATAGCTTATGAAAAATAAATGGTTTGTGTGTTCTTTCTGTGGGGTTCCTTGTTTGGTTCCTTAGATAATGAAGGAGTCCTTAGAAGAACTTGAAGTGAAGCACACCTCCCTCAGTCAGGGTAAAGTTACAGAAATCTCCTTTTTCTTTCGCCCCGACGGCAGCAAAAACGTTTTTGCAAAATTAAGGTTGGTTTGCTTTTCTACATTGAAACGTTTTACAACATTTTTTTTAAATGTGCATTCTGTGTGTTTTAAAAGGGCATTTCTACCACAATACATGCAGTGAGAGAATTGTTACACCTTATTCAAGGAATACATCCTGAAAATTTGAGCTCATTCCACATAAACATTGATTTTAGGTGAATTTTCCTAGTTATCAAGGTTTTTTTCACACTTTTGGAAATAGGCCCCGCCTACTTTTTTCAATCATTACCATATTTAATACTTTAGTTCAAGGCTATGACTAGAAGGGAATAAAGAAGGTTTTGTAAAAATCCAATCAGCCATTCTTGCGTAGTAGATTTCTTGACATCACAGCGCCCCCTAGTGATGGACGATCCTCAAACGCGGGACACGTTTGCAAAATCTTATTTGGAGTATGGGTTATGAAGGACATGTTAAAATCTGTTATGGTTTTAGAATAATCAGCAATTGCATTTAGAGCTAGCTGGCTAACAATCACTTATTTTAGCATTGCTTTTCAAAAGAATCAAAACTAAAAAATCCGCCATGTTAACTTTTTTTATTTGTCCATTACACGGTTATATATGGAGTTTTGCGCGGATTGCACAAAAAATGTAGGAGGAGTTTAACAAGAAAGGTTTAACCTTTGTAGCCATGTAGCGCGAAAACTAGCTGGGAAACGAAGGGTGTGCCAATTCCCTTTATTTTGCAGAATGATCCAATAAACAAAGTGATGTGAAGTTTTTGAGTGTGGGACCAGTAGTTTGGTGGTCATAGGCCAAAACGCATTGTCCTTTGTTACAGCACCCCCTAGTTGTTGAGGGGTCTGAATTTCTGGATTTGAGTAGCGGTGCACATTCTGTACTTGGATACCTGATTCAATAGGTTCATTACAGGTCCGTGAGAATAATGAAGAAAACATACGAAAAACAGTAGGGTTCTCTGCACACAGTGCAGACGAACGGCATAGCCATTCGCCTGCGCTGCGGGCTTGGAACCCTAATAATTTAAAAATTAACGAAAAACAATAGGGTTCTCTGCTCACAGAGCAGACGAACGGCTATGCCTTGCATAGCCCGTTCTTTCTGCACTGCGGGCTCGGAACCCTACTAATCACTCTTAAGTAATAAATAAATCAAACGAAAATTGTATTGAATTTGTGTCATCAATGAATCAAATCTTAAAGGAGCTATAAGTAAGATATTTACTGTAAAATCAACGTAAATCATTCTCATTTGTCACCTGCGATGGAAGTAACATTCCCTATAAAGCATCGGTCCTCTCCATCAACAATGTCTTAGTCACGTTTTTCTCCTTTCAAATCTAGAGGTACGGTCCAGAACTACTTCGGTTCAGAGTGCATTAACATGAATGCTTTCATGTTAATAACTCATAGGTGGTTAATTAATTGCTGTTTTGGCTCTCTTAACACTTGTAGTTTTGTTCTCTTAACACTTGTAGTTTTGTGCTAGATACATAATGACAGAAAATACTTTTTACCAGTTAGCAAGGCAGGAAAACTATTCTCATTGAATGAATTCTTTATAAGCCACAAATTGAGTAGAGCTTATTAAGATCAGTGTTGATATGCAACAACTTTTTTACTTGATTTAACATACTGTCAGGACTCAGCAGGCAGAGCCGCGCAGTTCCTGCCGGCTCTCCTTTCTCCCTCTTTCCTCCTCTCACAGGTGACAGCAGTTGACTGGTGGGCGGGGCACACACACCTGAACTGTGTTCAGCGGCGTCTTGCCGCACTATAAGAACAGTGCACGGACAGCGGGAGGATGCCAGAGTGTTACCTTGTTGCGGTATGCCTAAGGCCACCGATCCGTCTCCTGAGCTCCTTGCCTGTGAGTTTTCGGTCCCCGTTTTTGAACCTAACTTTGTCTCGTGTGTTTCCTTCAGTGCTCTCGTGTTTTTGCTCTGGCGATCTCCCCCTCAAACTCCCTTGGTGAGACCAAGTCGGGCACGAGGTAACCCTCCCGGATTCACCCAGATCTTCCACGGACTCTCCTGGTTCCTCCCGCTGTCCCTCCGGATCCCCGGACCCACCGGCGCTGCTCGGACCCTGCCTAGCCTCCGCTCACTGGTCACGCTGTTACCTGCTCCTCCAACATCAGCTGAGTCCACCTCATTCTCCCCCCGGCTTAGTTCCTAGAGCTCCGTGGTAAGCTTACGTCCCTAGTTGTACTCTTCCCTGATGTCTACTTATCTAACTGTTTTTTCCTTACCTCGTAGATCTCGAGTATTCCGCCCGAGTCGGTTCCCTCGCTCCCCCGTCCCAAGATCCTCCTCTAAAATCTTGCAACAAGTGTTAAATAAAAACCGTAAAACTGCCTCCTGTTTACCGGTGTTTTCTGCATGTGGGTCAGACATTTAAAACCAAACATGACACATACCATAATTAGTGGCCTATTGTGATTAAATTCTTAATTTATAGCTATTACTGTTAGAATTGTATCAGTTACAACAAGTATTAATAGTAATTAAGAGTTAATATTTCACTAATATGTATATTAATTTACAGGTAGTTAATGGTTAGTTTGTGTTCCCTAAGATAAAGTGTAACTTTCAATCATTTGATGCTGTGTGACAATTGTTTAATTTTGCTTCATTAATGTTTCATCATTATGTCACATGTTTCTGAATCCAGTCTAATCAGTTAATTTCTCCCCATTTATTAATAGGAGTGCATTTGTATTTTTTTTTCTTGTTTTTTTTTATATCAACCAATCACAACTCTTAAAAGGCAGCATCACACCTAGCAACGGGGTCAACCACTCCTCTTTAAGATAACATTTTCTGCAACTGTCTGAATCGCTCTTGAGCTAATAGGACTCCTTGGCAGGAATTGTTGGGCTAAGTTAGGAGCTCTCTTAGAGGACTGGGAATCTTTGTGAAGACGACCCCATGTACCTGAAATACGAGGACAGCTGGATCAATTAAGCTATAACAGATCAGAATGCTGGCCCATTTTTCGCCTTTAATAAAAGAAAAGTGAGTTTCAGTGAGAGAAGGAGAGTCTGGTTCCTACAGTATTTAAAGGCAGCACATGCTGAGGGCTTTTTTCTGATTCTTCTCAATCATGTAATTTGAGTGCTGTAACGCAACAACTGTTTCTTGATTAAACTGAATACTTCCATATGTCAGCTGTGCACCACTGGCATCTGCATGGAGCAATCTTAAACTTCTACTCTTCACTGCATACAATGTTTTGCTATAAATGTTGAGGTGGTTCCAAAATAAATGTCAAGCCCCCCACTAAGCCACAGCTCAATAAACCGTGCAAAACTAACACTACCTATATATTACTCAGAGGCTCCTTTGAGACCTCCACATGTGAAGTCAGGCACTTCAAGTCCCTCTTGATCATTTCAAAGGCTTGTCTTTGTAAGATGGCTTTCCATGGGGATCACACTGGGACTCCAGAAATCTCACCCATGCGTTGTCAAGTCCTACATGGAGTTTAAAGCGTGGCTGAGCTTGATCCTGTTATGAGCATGTAAAACCCATGTTTATTCACGCCATCATGGCAACCCTCCCCCCTGATCAAGTGTCATACTCTGGGCTCAGAGCTTAACTTCAGACAAAACTGCGGTGTACTCTAGCCATGGCCTAACCTAATTTTATATGTATGGGATAACCAGCTGGTCCACAGGATATCCAAATAAAGAAAACTGTGCCTTTCCAAGTAAGATTTCACAATTTGTTGAATTTACAAAGACCTAGATCAGCTGCTTCACCTTCTTTCACCACTCACCAGGAATACATCTTAACCTCCTGTCAGAACTAACCATCAGCACCCACCACCTCTTTGCTCAGACTGCAAACAGCTTTGCACCCTGACCTTTGTAGAAGTTGCAAAACACTCTGTCCTTGCATTGAGTCAATTAAAGCCTTGTGAATCTTCCAATGGCATTCCGTACAAGGCTCGCACTTTGTGTATTCTGACATTTGAACTATTAGGTTGCAATATACCATGTTCTCAATGTGGGCAGTTTCAAACAATTCAAAGTTACTGCCCAAACTGGCCTCAAAGCATTTAATTGCTCCCCCTCTGAAGAAGAGAGAACATGTTGAGTATTCCTAAGACTTTTGTACTTGCTGGAAAGTGTTTTGAGAGTATTTGAGATTAGGGAGGGTAACCGAATTTGGTACTTTTATAGGTACCAACCAAAGGTCTGTACTACTGGGTACCGATTCTCATAAAATCAAACGGTACCATGTTTTGGTACCTAAACACATCACTGTGACACTGAGGGAGTAGAAGAGTGGGTGATTTTCCATGCCCAACATGAACACAGCATTGCACGCACAAGAGCGTGATGACGTCAGTAGCCGCTGGTCCAGTCAACAAAGCATGGCTAATAGAAAGCGCTGTCTCCGCTTTTCAAAATGTGCAGCAGATTACGCTCGCTGCAAGATTTGTGAGGTGAAGTACAAGGCCAGTGTCGGTATACTTCTAATCTGAGGAAACACCTGGTCACTGCTGCAAATTTAGCAACTTTCTCGCTATATTTAGCGACTTCTCAGACCTATCCAGCCACCTTTTTTCAAAAAAGCGACTAGAGAGAAATCTAGCGACTTTCTTCTGTTATTGGTGACTTCCAGTGAAAGTAACAATTATCTGGAGTTATTGTCTTTGGAGCCAAGCACTTCCACGAGCTTCTCCAAGCACCGTCTCCCAGACAGACAGCTGCTGCCTCGTCCTGAAACTCGCTTGCAGTCAGAGCAAAGAGAGCAGAGAGGAAAGCCTCTTCCCTCATTTTAAATGTATTCCGCCCTGATTTACAAAGCGGGATAAAATATTTTTTTCTTCTCTGAAAGTGTTGCACTAAAACAATTCCCTGAATTTTATTCACACACAGCTTCAATCCCGTATTCACCTCGTTCACTCTGTACCTCTGATAGCGGTTGTTTTGGTAAAGCTTTGTTTTATTATTACATTGCTTTAATTATTTTTCAGGCAATGTATTAAAATTAATAAATTATTTAATAAGGTTAATTTGTAGATCCAAACAAGTTTATATATTAAGAAATACATTTGTTAAATTGAAAAACTTAGAGGTTTTATTAATAAACTGACATTTATTACTACAGAAACACACAAAAGTACCGAAAATAGGTACTGTTAACGATTCCCAAGTGCTGAGTATTGGTACTGTACTGGTTCAAATGTGAAAGGTATTCGTCCCTATTTGAGATGTTCTATGGTCCCATGTCATACAAGGAGTAGCAGAAGGTATGCCTATTTGTAGTAACAGTCATGGAGGGACAGTTTACCCTTAACCTAATTTCCACTTTCCTTTTTTATCAGAGGCAATGGCTTCACTCAGGATTTAAAAAGGCTAGTTTTACACCTATGTTTAGCTGGGGGTGTAAAACATAACAGAGGAACCAATACAAAACAGTGTTAAACATTTTCCTCCAAGAAATAGAAAAATGGGAAATTCTATTTTTTGCCACCCTTCCTGTCTCACAGATGGAATAAAAATCTAATCAGACTTTAGAACAAGAGGTTTCTGGTAGATGCTCGGATTAGATCTGAACCATGAGAAATATCTGGAGTTTTTTAAAGAAGACAGATTAAAAAGTTTAAATGTATTTGTTTTAGTTTCTCTGTAATAAACTATATGTAATGATTACTAAGTAAAATAAATTAATGTAAATATTGTTTGTTGTCACGCATCATCGCAACATCAAGGTATGTGTTTTCCACATCAATGGCATGTTGGTTTTTGTTTGTCTGACATCCTCCCTATTGGAGCCAAATCATCTCCGTCTGAGAGACAACTACCTGCATCCTTATATAAACTCGAAATAAAAAGTTGATGACCACAATTGCAAAGCTGGTACCAGTTCATCTGATTGTTTTTCCCTCTGACAGAACACAGCAACAGTTCACAGGCCCACTGACTATGCTCTAAGGTACAGGCATCCCACCTGCCAGTACCTTAGAAAACAGATACACACTAATGTATACTGAAATTCTCCAATAATGACCACTGGGTTATCATAAAGAATTGAAAACCATATATATCGTATACAGACTTAAAAAAACTGGATTAAATCAACAACTTTTCTTGCATGGCCTGACTTAAATGATCTAAACTTGTATTATAGAAGAGTCAAAAGGCACAGCTCTCAGCTCTTCTATTTTATGTCCCAACATCACAAAGTTAGACATCCCATGTGCAGCTAAAATGCGCTGTCCTTGTTGGCTTGCAAGGCTATACCTTTAAAATAGGGTTAGGAGCTCCGCCCAGTTAAGGCAACTTAAAGGAGTTCTTGATATAAAAAGAGTAAGTGATTTAGGCATCACTTTGTGGGAGTCCGAAGTCTCTGAAGGGATTATACAACCATTCTGGATGGAGATTGCCCTGACTGAGGACAGTCTAGGTTAATCTTCTATTCATCCATCTAGAACCTATTCTGGGTGGATGGACGGACGGACGGATGGATGGATTTTTACAACTGAGGTGAGGGTTGGGTGGTAGTGTAACACTTTACTCTTCAGGCAGTTTTACCTTTAAAACTGAAGTCAGACAGTTCAAGACAGATATCAGGAATCTGTTAACAGTTAGAACGAGGTGTCTGTGAAGGCCACTGAATGTGATGCACATACAGTTCCCCCTTATCAATGCATTTAGCGACACTTCACACCGAAAGGATAACCTACGGACAGAGTGGATTGGTTCTAAGATAAAGTGATGCTTCTCACTAACTCTGTGTGCTGAATAAGCTCCCTGTATTAGCAGTGACAGGGTGTTACTGTGTTATACTTAATGGAAACAAAAATAGACCCCAAGGTTTTGGATATTGTCACTGAACATCTCTAACACAAAGTTCTGAAGAAAAGCATTCGTAGTGGAACAAGCAGGAGAAAGTTCCACCAGATCTGAACAGTGGCGCCACCAGGGAGTGGCCACGGCCACCCCTGGTGATGTCCTGGACACCCCACTGACCACCCCACCCGCCAGTGTAAATGGTAGTAGCGTCAGTTTAGCATTTCATCCCATTTTGCACAGCCAGCAACACGGCCGCTCTTCTTGACCTTCTCCCGCACCGTAGCTCCCCTGCTGCTCCCCCCTCCCTCCCCCGCCCGTCCCCCTCAGCCGCTGCTGCGTTCTCAGACAACTATGGCTCAGCGTGTGCCCGCCTTCAACGGTGATAAAAGGAATTAATAGAGAAAGCCAATAAGACTAACGGTAAGTAAATAAGTCAAATCATTCGTTTTTAAAAGAAGAAGGGGATATATGAACTGGATCAGTTACTGTTACGGCGGCTTTTGGTGTCTTTTTGACAAGTTTTCAAAGAGTTACCTAGCTACCGTTGTTAGCTGGTGCTTGTGTATGGTTTGTCAATTTCCAGACAACGAAGAGAAAGTCCACAGACATCTCATCTTATTTCAGACCTCTCAACTTTTATCAAAAGTTAAGAGTGAGATTATGCTAATTTTGGGGGCGGGGCTTGTTTGGGGGTGGGGCTAACTGGACCCTGTAAGAGCCGGTGCAGTCAACTCAATCTCATTTTTATCCCACCAGACATTGAAGTAGACATGTATTACTTTTGTTAAAAAGAGAAAAAGACGTGTTAATACTTTATTGTTCAGTTAGTGGATTAAAACATAAAAAAACCACACTTGTTCAAATAATACTGAATAAAATAAAGTAGTTTTAAGTTATTGACCGAATTATTACACAGTTACAGATTCATCTATGGGTTTGTTTCATTGTAGATCTATAACCTGATTGGTGAATCAGGCTGAGTTTCATCAAGCCTATACGGCATATGGCATATAAGACAGTTTCCCATCAGTAGCAACACTGAAGCACACAGAGGTTCCCGCTGCGTCTTTACGCACGATCCTGCTGCTGATGTCTCCCTCTTTTCAGCTCAATGCACTTCTAGACTGTTACAGTTTATAACCATTATCATCACCTTTCACAGCGACAGGTTTCTCATCTCAGTCGCCGCGCTGACCAGACAAATCTCTATTTGTCTCGTCAGTGCGCTCTGGGTGGTGAGGTGGGCGGATTTTACCCCCGTTGGTGCGCTGCGTGCAAGGGATAAGCAGTGGGGAAAATGCATAAATAAAGACTGTAAAGGGCTCCTTTAGAGGAAACAGTTGGACTGACGGGTCTGAGATCAAGCCCCTTATGTTACAAGTTCTTTAAAATGACCCTTAAAAGTGCGCACCAAAATTACATGTAACGTAATTTTAACTGATTCTATGTTGTTAAAAACAAGAGCATGAAACACAGCTACTAACTCTCCTATTGACTTTAACTGGCACACTTTGCTACGGATGTGAGGACATTAAATGTAGTGATTCACGTTTTAAATGGTGAGAAAAGCAACTGGGTCCGATGAAAAGGAGGGGGGAGAGGAGCAAGCGCTGAGGCACAGAAATACGGTGCATGTAGTTAAAAAATGCAGAATTAATAAAAACGAAACTTATAAACAGACTAAGTGGCCATTTAAACTGCATCTGGTTAGTAGAACTGTTTTATGATCCAGAGTGCAGCCATGCCTGGTTCTGAATGAAGGCAATATCTGGCAGCAGCTCTTCCCCCACCCCCACCCCCTTTCCTCCTGCGTACGCAGTACAGGACCATACCGGCTTACTTTCACCACTGGTTAAGACTAAAATTATTCATAACTCTGATCGCTCTGTTAACACGAACTGCAGCAGGATTTACGGATGGCCACAAGCTGTGAAAGAAGCGAAACAGCTCAGCAGAAGGCAGAGTTTTGTCATCCGCAGCTCAGATGGGCTTTGTGATTTTTATGCGTGAGAAATGCCATGTGTTGCGTGTGAGCGTGTGAAGTCAGTGAAATGCGTGTGTCACACGGTCAATGCGTGAGAGTTGAGAGCCCTGTATTTTAAGAAGAAAATAACAGCAGAAGGAGATAAAGAGATGACAGGGGCCCAACAGGGAACCAGTGAGGAGGAGGAGGAGAAAAATTAGGTGGATGGAGGAGAGCAACAGATAGAGCAGCATGATGAGGACATAGAGTGAGCATTAGTAGAGGACAGTGATGAGGAAAAACATCAGACAGCAGCAGAGCAGGAACAGTCAGCATCATTGATCACAGAAGCATGGCAGAACTCAGCGAAAGCAGGTGTTCCTGGATCGACAGGTGAAGTTATGACCATGTGGCCATAATAATGAAATTAATGAATTGTCTAGAAAGTAGTATCCTCGGAAGAAATGTATGTTTTGTTTAGTGTGTTTGTTTTTTAGTGTGATGGACTCACTTAGATATATACACATAAAAAATATATAGTTTTGTTTGTCTGAATCGAAATGCCTATAGGCCATTAATACAGCTATAATTGATCATTACTATCGGAAAGGATATATCATTATAGATATATTCCAGTCAACAGTAGAGCGGTCCAAGCAGCCACAACTAAAAATCTTCCAATGAACCTGTCAAGAGGACAGAAGAAGATGCTTTTCTAAAGACTGGTACAACACATGTAAATGGCTTGAATTGAGCCTGGTAACCAGAGTTGGAGACTATGGATCTTTCCTGGGAAGTTATTTTTGTTAAAGTAATTATTATTTTTGTTTCAGACTAAGTAAATGTATAACTGTTTTTTACACATACAGTATAACCTTGTAGTCAAAATATGACTGTTGTTCCCTGTTTTCCCTGACATTCCTGTTACATAAATAAAGATGTCATTTCTGTTCTTGCTTCTATTTTTATCTGCCAGTATCTGCTTTTCCCAGTATTTTTTTTATTCAATAAATGAATAAATTTACTCCATATTCCTACATGATTACACAATACAAAGCAAATATTGTTCAACTCAAAATGTTAACTGTACTGTTATTGATCTGTGTCTATGCACATTAGATCATTAATAACATTAAAAATCACACAATAAACCAAAATAAAGCAATAGGTGTTTACATAAGTCTTTCTGATAGTTTTCTACAGGAAGCTTTACTACAACCGTAGAATAAAATCCTGAAATGATGGCTTTTAGTTTCAGTGTGCCACCCCAAGAGTTTTAAGTGGCCCCTTCTGGCCACCCCTATGAAAAATTTCTGCAGGCGCCCCTGGATCTGAACAGAACAGCTACATCTACAGATAAAAACAATTGTGTAACAGTAAACATCTTTTGACATCCTTACTTATCTGCTGGGCCACTCAAACTATTCCTTCCCTTGAACATTTTAATAATTTCTCATTACAACAACAAACAATATTTTTTATTGATTAATGTATTTCATTAGGACAGTCCACATCATGCTTTGGGATACTTTTCTTCAGCAGGGAAAGATATCTGGTGAGAGTTGATGGGACGATGGATGGAGCTAAATCCAGGACATTTAGAGGCTACAGAAGACTTGGGTGGAGGTTCACCGTCTAGCAGGACAACATCCACATCTACAATGGAATGGTTTAGATCAGGGGTTCCCAAACTTTTTTAGCCGCGCACCCCCATCCGTGTCCCAGCCGGGTTGACGCACCCCCAAGATTAATATATATATATATATATATATATATATATATATATATATATATATATATATATATATAAATAAAACGGTTGCAGTTACAACTCAAATGTCATAACAAAGCTTATAAATCAATTTACGCCGCAAAATACAAACAAGAAGCAGTTCGATTTTTGACCAATGACGAGCGAGCGAGAGACAACTGGTGAAGCACCACAGAGTAACAATAACTCTAGCGCTCCATAAAGATGTTATTAATCAGAGAAATCTTTCTGATTGTTTCACAGCGGTTACCTTCAGCAGGTAAAGACGCCCACGGCAACACACCTCGGCTCCCCCAGCCCGTTTCTGTCTGAATATGCGCTAAAACTGCCTCTTTAAAATGAACTGCACGGTGCAGTCTGCGCCTGTCTGAATCGCAATGAAAAGTATTACAGATCTGTGCGTGAGCATGATCAAGAATCTGTTGCGATTCTCTACTCTGTTGCCTCCAATTTCTCTCTCTCTTTTCCTCTCCTCTTGAATGACTAACTTTCATCTTAGATGTCTCACCTGTTTCCCTGATTTCAGCCTATTGAGCATATTTGCGAGAATTATTGAAGCAGAGACCAACAGCCATATGCGCATATACAGCACAATGCAGATTTTTCATCTTAAAATGAAGCGTAGAAGAAGATCTCTTCTAAATAAATACATTTTCGTGTTAATAATGTATCGTTCCATTATGACACCCAAGCACCAGACTGAGGTTTTGCTGCTAACACTTTATTTTAGGACGAACAGGACGGGAAAGCTTTCACTCCGCCAGTCCCCCGAATCACGACTCCTCTCCCCGGAAGCCACACATTTGCGGTATGACAAAGAAATCTGATTTAAAGGAACAGTAAGTGTGCAACAGCATTTAGCAATAAAGTCTAATAAGGATCATTACAATACATTTTTATTTATTGATTAAATTAACAGTTTTTTGAGCTTTACAAAAGAAATGCTTATTTACACATCTTTATAGGGTAGTTCACGCGTGACGTCAGCGCTACATCCGGGTCACGGTGGTTGGCAAAAACAGTACTGTTCTCGTCTACTACATGACAAAACGGGTGATTTAGAGCGTACTTTTAGTTCGTTTATTTTTGGAATCTAAACAATGCCTACGACTTGTTGTGCTCCCAGTTGCACACAGAGGCATTCCAAATCGTTGGATGTACATTTCTGTCGTTTACCGAAGGAGGAAGGACGAAGAAAGAAATGGATATTTTCAATGAAAAGAGCGCAGGCAGACACTCCCAATGGACTGGGGGAGCCATCATACTACGACAGAATTTGCAGTCTACACTTCATCTCCGGTAAATACAACTTAATTCTGCTCTAGTCATTGTTCTACTTAAATAGCGGCGGAGGGGAGGTGGCGATCGCTACACGGGCCGGAGAAGCGGCTGCTGCTGCTGTAGCAGCCGCTTCTCCGGCCCGCTTCTCCGGCCCGCTTCTCCGGCCCGCTTCTCCGTCCCGCTTCTCCGACTGTCTGGAGCAGCAGCAGGCTGCTGCTGCTCCAGAGAGCGGCTCCATTACGCCCCCGTTCACGGGCGCTAGTACTTCTGTGTTTACGCTGCAATGTCGCCGACACCCCCACCCATTTTAACAAGACAAAAACACCAAAATAATCCGTAGTGAACAATGTTTTTTTAACCTACCAGGCGGGTCTTCCTCTCTGCTGAGACGCTGTCTGTGTCCGACGCCGCTTTGTGCTGTTGCACAAACGTGTGAACAACATCCATCCATCCATCCATCCATTTTCTGACCGCTTAATCCCTCATGGCGTCGCGGGCGTTGCTGGAGTCTTTTTCCCGATATAAAATAATTGTAGCCGTCCAGTGGTTTCAGGGGCTTTCGTGCTCTCTCGTCTGTACTGGCCTGCAGGGTTTATAAGGCAGCTGTAAATGTCGCGGTACGGAGCACTTGGCAGCATTTCACAGACTCCCTCCGTCCCTTCAGGCTTTTGCTGTGTGGATCTGGCAATCTGATACCATCAACCATCAACTTACTCTTAAAACGATCTTGTGATACGTTATCTAAAGAAGAAAAATACGTGGAGAACTCGTCAGTTTCTCTGTTTGCGTCCGCCATTGTGTTCGTCTTTTGCCAACCAATCCGCACCACACTTTGGGAAACCCTGGTTTAGATCAAAGCAGATTCATCTGTTAGAATGGCCAAGTCAAAGTCCAGATCTAAATCCAACTGCAAATCTGTGGCAAGATGAGAGGCCTTTTTAGGACCTTGAAACAGTGGGGACTTAGCTCAGGCCAGTTGTATCTTCATGGAATTGTTGAATAAATTCCAAGTAATTTCATTTTAAAATAATATAAATGTCACAAGGAGGCCGACTGGCTATGCAGTCTCCTCCTAGTCAACAGAAGTAGCATCTGATGGGCTAGGCCAAGGCACGGCTGTTTCCAGTCACCACCTTCCATAAATGCCTAGGCTCTACATTGGCTTATTGGCAGATCTTCCGATTCACTGAAACAGTTAGTCCTGACCTCTAGTTTGTCGTGGCCTCTACGTTTACTAAACGTATTTAACATTTTGAGCTTATTCTAATCTTTTATTTTTTTTCTTCAGATCCAGTCCCACCAGCTCTTAAACCCTGCCAAGCTGCTGCCAAACTCCATCTTCATCTAGCCTAACATTTATCATCCTGTGCTCTTGCCATCCATTAAACCAGAAATCCTGTCATTGACTCCCAGTCTGATTTTAGATCCATTTTGTCTAAGTGGATGACAATAAAACATCTATACCTGTCGATTTTGGACCAATTTTAATTTTACTTTTTGTGGCATTAGTGACCTTCATTAGTGAGTAGGGGTGAGAGAGAGGGGAAAGACGTGTGGCAAAGGTCCACAGGCTGGGAGTTAAACCCAGGACAGCTGTGTCGAGGAGTGAGGCCTCCGTACATGGGTTCCATCAACCACCATGCCCTAGAGTGATTTCTTTAATGGAATGTAAACTAAACATAAAACATGTACAATTATCTGGTTGCTTTTGTAGTTAGTAGCTTGACTAAAAGTAAAACTAAACCACTACAGAAACTATGCTTACATAATAGCTCATATAAGGAATTCTAATTTGATTCCCCTGGTCTTGATCAGATTAGATCTCAAACTAAATAGTATCTTTTTAGGTTTATTTCAGTTGGGACCTCATCAAAGGCTTGAAAATGAGACTTTATCACTAATTGCATTCCTTATTTGTCATTTTATATTATTTTTGTAATACACTCAGGTCTTACTTTGATGTCTTGTTTTTTTATTTGTAATTTTATGTTATTAATTTCCATTCTAGGTATATTTAATTTATTTTATTTTGTTAAGGAACATACAGTACATTAATCTACTCAGCTATCCTTAATGCAACTCAAATCCTCTTTAAAGTTTTTTTTTATTGAATTCTTCTCCCCTATTTCTAGACTATTAAGCCTGACTCTCCTTTTAACTTTTCTCCTTAGTCATTATAATACGAGTAAATGTTCTCAACATTTATGGGATAAATTGATGAAGTATGACATAAGTAAATCAAAAATAACCTTTGGAACTCTCAAATATAAACATCAAAGCTGATGAAAGATGAAAATGAAAGAATTGTGTTTTCAGTGCGACTGAAATTTGACCAGGAAACAGCCAAAGTTGCATTTGTGAGATCTAGAAAGATGTTGCTCCAAATAAATTATTATTTTCATTTGAAAGAAAAACACATTTTGAATTAACATCTCTTTGTAAACTTAAAATTAACAATCAAATTTCTGAAAATGTTAAAGAATCACTCTTCATGTGACATAATTTTACCAGGAACTGTATGCCTCTGATCATGCAGATGATGAATTCCTTTCCAGATTTAAGGTGACTGTTGATCCAAAACAATATAGGCCTACTATAGTATTTAACGCTATACCTAAAAATATTCTGCAAATTTTTAAAGACTCAAAAACCAAAACCACAATTTAAAGCTCAATCAGTGGTAGTATATTCACTGGCCAAACAGACATAAAAAAACAATGTTCAAATAAATGTATTGGGAATCTCATGCACATTGTAACTATAACTGGAAACAGATTTTGCTTTATAATGTAAAATTGTGTCTTAATAATAACGTGAAAGAAGTATCCTTTAAAACTATACATCACATTTACCCTGTAAAGAATACTTTAGAGAGATTTCCTCCGGTATTTGTGAAAAGGAAGAAGAGACTATTTGTCATCAGTTTTTTCATCGTACATGTCCATAAACATTTTGGACTTATGTGCAACCTTTTAGTGCAACTAAAGTAAAACATTTGATTATTTGTTTTGAAAACATTAAGGAAGAGAAAGACTTCTATGTCTTTGTTCAAACTTGTACTATTGCATGCATCAGAAACAGTGGATGGACTGCAAACCTAGAGTCAAACAATTTCACTACAAGGACACAATAAAATATTCTAAAACAAGGCACAGGAAACAATGTTAGAATGGACAAATAAAACATTCCCCATGCAATAAGAGATTGCTAGTTTGTATTCTTGAATAATTCTACTTTTGTTAATAAAAGGGAAACAATGTGTTTAGTCATGGAGGGCTGAATGCAAGTGCACGGCACACATTTCAGGTTTTTATTTGAAAAAAAAAAGGAAAAAAAGCTGAAAACCATCCTTCCTTCCAGTTTATGCGCTCCCTGTGTAGGTCTGTCAACGTACCGACTAAATGCACTGAAGTTTGTGGTCGTAAAGAGACAAAATGTGAAAACGTTCAGTAGAATGAATCCTTTGGCGCCATGTGTGTAACTGCAGTGTTGGCCAGCAGAGCCTGTTCCCCATTATGGATCGCGATGGGATCTCCACCGGAATCACACCGGACAAACTTTCCGTCCCTCCCCCTCTCTGCCTGCCTCCTCAGGTTTCCAGAGGCTGGGAGAGGAGGGCAGCTGTGCGCAAACAGCTCATCCCAAAACCAGCAGCGTCCTCAGGTCTTCTGTCAGTACGTCTGCTGTTGTTCTTCTCTCCACCCGGCAAAATACACCCGACTCACCGGAGTCCAACAATATTTGCACCAGTTTTATGGGTTGAAAAGAGAACTTTTCCTCAACATCTCTGTGCCGTATTTACTTTTGGATCTTATTGTGCAGCAAACGGTAAGTTGGACAATGTTGCCCCGTCAGCAGCTTGGGAAGACGCAACAGGTTGCAAAGCAATCTGCGCACAGAGTGAACGTTTTCTCCTCCCTTGTTTGAATCCGCTGCTCTATGGGGTTCCATTAGTGCCAAAATTATGTTTATGCGTCTTCTGACGTGTTCATGTGTCCATGTATGTGTCTATGTAAGGTGTGTATGTATCATGCTTATGTAATGGAAGCTGCTTATGTTGTGTCCATATGCTGTGAGCATATGTATTGTGTCTACATGAGGGATCAAGTGCATGGCATTTCTTCACTTTGTTTCACCTTGTTGTTGAACCTGTAATCACGTGATCTCGGTTTGCTGTCGTTTCCTCTGCTGTTATATCTGTCGTTACAACCTGTCGTCTTCACCGTCATTTCCTTGTGCTGTTATATCTGTCGTCTCCTCTGTCGTTGCAACCTGTCTTTCTCCCCGTTATCGGGCCGTGTTGTCACCTGACGTCGTCATGCACTGATTTTACAGTTGGATGGGTTCCTGCTGCCGTCAGCCTGTGCGGTTACCTTTATTTTATTCACATTAACTTTAATATCACAACAGTAATAACTCCCTCATTGTTCCCAATTAGCTCCGACAAACACCTTGGTTTGTCACTTACTGATCGATGCGGTCATGATAAAGCTACATACACGCTACTTCCGGTTCAACTGAGATTTCAAAATAAGAGTCCTTGATACCAACGCCTCCTTTTGCTGCAAAGCTGAGTTTCAAAGCTATTAAAATGAGCACCACCATGCGTCTTGTATTTAATTTTAGAACTCAGAGTTTTGCATTTAAAAAGGGATTTTCAACAATCCATACCAATAACTCATCATACTATGTAAAAATGTTTCACATTCTCTCATATATATATATATATATATATATATATATATATATATATATATATATATATATATATATATATATATAAATTAAGACAATTTTCAAAAGTTTGCAATGGTTTGTTTACTTTGAAAATGACCAACAAAACATTTCAAAGTGATATGAACACAGGAATGATACAGCATCTGGTAAGAAAAACACCAAAACTGTATAAATCCTAACCTTTACTGCTCAACTTGTCAGTAGCTATATACTCAGATTAAACCAAATATAGGGGACTGCAAGATGCCACACTTCCATGTATCCGACAAAGAGGCTGTATGTAGGGTGAACAGGCAGCCGCAGGATCACCCGTCCTCGCTATGCAAGAATTAAATCATTGGAGAGGTAGAAAAGCCAAGCGGTGGGATGTTGTCCATGCAAGAAATTCAAATTTGTCCCAGTCTCACCGGCAGTGTTCCCTGTGGAAGACATTTGAGAGAAAACTGCACATAAAAGTTGTAAAAATAGCAATTCAAATACTTTTGTTTTTGGGCTGTGCAAAGGTTCATGTGTTGTAACTTGTATACAGTAAATGTAAATTCATTTGAACTTTGTCACGACAATAAAATTATTTGATCTTTGCTCATTCAGCAATAAAACTGCAAATTTTTTTTTTTTTTAAATCAGTAGTAATAGCAAATGAAAATGTGGTTAGAACAAAACTGCTAAAACACAACCTGATTGATGGGCAAGGGCCCAAAGACATTGCCGTACAAGATTAAGGGAGCTATATTGAATTCAATTTAATTTATATAGCGGCAATTCATGAAGCATGTCATCTCCAGGTAACCTGACCCTAGCCAGATTGATATAGCTCCGCCTAGCTTCACTCACATCCATCTGGGACCTCTTCCATAGAGAGTGATTTCTCCAACCAATTTTATTGTCTAGCCAATCAGGATGCAGGGCTGGAGTTTCATAGATGTGACGTAGTGGAGAAGCGACCGTGACGTGAGACAGCAATGGCGGCTCGCATCGAGGAAGCAAGCGTTAACATTGATGCTGCTATTTCTTCCGTGTTGTCCAATCTACCTAATATTGTTTCATTAAAAGAACACCAGAGAACGGCTCTGAAGGCTTTTGTTGGTGGAAACGATGTTTTCGCCCTTCTCCCGACCGGATTTGGCAAGTTTTGTTTTCCGGGGCGCGCCCGTGGGACGCGTCCACGGCGGAGCGGCTAGCGCGAACCATATTAGGAGGCCTTTAGTCCTTGACGCGGTCGGCCCGGGATCAACTCCGACCCGTGGCGCTTTGCTGCCTGTCTTTCCCCCTCTTCCTGTCAGCTCACTGTCGCGTGCCACTAGAGCCGCAAACACATTAAAAAAAAAAAGTTGGTTTTTTTTCCTGCGTTGCTCTCACAGCGTCACGGGTTAGCTTCAGTGTTAGTGGTTGAAATAGCACGTCGATAAAGATGACAGACAAGTGGCTTATCCAATCATATGCAAGGATTTTTGATAAGGCCCAGCCTTCAAAAAAGGCAATTCCTATGGAGATGTCCCAGATGGATGTGAGTGGAGCTAGGCGAAGCGAAATCCATATGGCTAAAGTCAGGTTAATCTCCAGGCACTTCCCAAAGTCAAATTCAATCAGATTGGATCAGATTAAAAAGATTGCTGGGTTTCCTTAGAGAGGAAACATTTTGACCAGATTTCATCAAGTCTTGACAAGTAGCACTCACTCCTCATGAAAGAGCGTAGAGCCACAGGGAGAGTCATCTGCATTATCCATGGCTTTGCAGCAATCCCTGATACTCGGCATGCATGAAGCGACAGTGGAGAGGAAAACTCTCCTTTAACAGGAAGGAAAATCTCCAGCAGAACCAGAACCAGGCTCAGTGTGAACGCTTATCTGCCTCGACCAACTGGGGGTTAGAGAAGACAGAGCAGAGACACAGAAAGCACAGAAGCACACATTGATCAAGGAATCTCTTCTACATTATATGGTAATAGCAGGTGATCTGTTAGCTGTGACACCATCCGGGTGAGACAGAACGTCAGACCAGGTGTACCTACTATGAAGAAAAAAAAATATTACAGAACAAAAAGGTAAAAGTTCAAATAACAACCAACAATGCAAATTGTAGAACAGTAGGAGAACTTAGAGTGAGAAAAATAGACCCTGATGTCCTCCAGCAGCCTAAGCCTATAGCAGCATAACTATAGAGGTAGCTCAGGGTAACATGAGCCACTCTAACTATAAGCTTTGTCAAAAAGGAAAGTTTTAAGATTAGTCTTAAAAGTAGACAGGGTGTCTGCCTCACGGACCAAAACTGGGAGTTGGTTCCACTTGAGAGGAGCCTGATAGCTAAAGGATCTGCCTCCCATTCTACTTTTAGAGACTCTAGGAACCACCAGCAGACCTGCAGTCTGAGAGTGAAGTGCTGTTAGGAACATACGGGGTAATCAGAGCTCTGATATATGATGGAGCTTGATTATTAAGGGCTTTATATGTTAGAAGAATAATTTTAAATTCTATTCTTGATTTAACAGGAAGCCAATGAAGGGAAGTTAAAATTGGAGAAATATGATCCCTCTTGTTGACTTTCATCAGAACTCTTGCTGCAGCATTTTGGATCAACTGAAGACTTTGAACTGCATTTTGTGTACTTCCTGATAGTAAAGAATTACAATAGTCCAGCCTTGAAGTAACAAATGCATGGACTAGTTTTTCAGCATCACTCCTGGACAGAATGTTTCTAATATTGGCGATATTCCGGAGGTGAAAAAAGGAAACTCTGGAAACCTGTTTAATATGGGATTTAAATGACATGTCTTGGTCAAAAATAACACCAAGATTTTTTACTTTATAACCAGAGGCCAAGTTAATGCCATCCAGATTAAGTGATTGGTTAAGAGGTTTATTTTTGAGGACTCTGGTCCAAAGATTACAACTTCTGTCTTGTCAGAATTTAGATGCAGGAAATTTAAAGTCATCCAGCTTTTGATGTCATCAAGACATGACTGCAGTCGAAGTAATTGATTGGATTCATCAGGATTTATGGATAAATATAGCTGAGTATCCTCATCATAACAGTGGAAATTAATCCCATGCTGTCTGATAATTTTGCCAATCGGAAGCATATATATAGTAAAGAGAATTGGTCCAAGGACTGAACCCCGTGGTACTCCACAAGTGACCCTAGAGTTCGAGGAAGATTTATTATTAACATGAACAAACTGGAATCTGTCTGACAGATAAGATTTAAACCAGCCTAATGCTTTCCCCTTAATTCCTACCGTATGCTCAAGTCTTTGTAGGAGAATATTGTGATCAACTGTGTCAAATGCAGCACTGAGATCTAACAGGACAAGTACAGACACAAGTCCATTATCTGAGGCCATGAGAATATCATTAGTGACCTTCACCAGAGCTGTTTCCGTGCTATGATGAGCTCTGAAGCCTGACTGAAACTCCTCAAGTAGGTCATTGCTTCGTAAATGTTCACAAAGTTGATTAGCAACTACTTTCTCAAGAAATTTTAGATAAGAAAAGAAGATTAGATATAGGTCTGTAGTTTACTAGCTCATCTTGATCAAGAGAAGATTTCTTAAGTAAAGGTTTAATAACAGCTACTTTAAAAGCCTGTGGTACATATCCATTTACTAAGGATAGATTAATCATGTCTAAAATAGGGCCACTGATCAAAGGGAATACCTCCTTAAACAATTTGGTTGGGATTGGGTCTAACATACAGTACAGACCAAAAGTTTGGACACACCTTCTCATTCAAAGAGTTTTCTTTATTTTCATGACTATGAAAATTGTAGATTCACACTGAAGGCATCGAAACTATGAATTAACACATGTGGAATTATATACTTAAAAAAGTGTGAAACAACTGAAAATATATGTCTTATATTCTAGGTTCTTAAAGTAGCCACCCTTTTGCTTTGATTACTGCTTCGCACACTCTTGGCATTCTCTTGATGAGCTTCAAGAGGTAGTCACCTGAAATGGTCTTCACTTCACAGGTGTCCCCTGTCAGGTTTAATAAGTGGGATTTCTTGCCTTATAAATGGGGTTGGGACCATCAGTTGTGTTGTGCAGAAGTCAGGTGGACACACAGCTGACAGTCCTACTTAATAGACTGTTAGAATTTGTGTTATGGCAAGAAAAAAGCAGCTAAGTAAAGAAAAACGAGTGGCCATCATTACTTTAAGAAATGAAGGTCAGTCAGTCCAAAAATTTGTGAAAACTTTGAAAGTGTCCCCAAATGCAGTTGCAAAAACCATCAAGCACTACAAAAAAAAACCCAGGAAAGGAAGACCAAGAGTCACCTCTGCTGTGGAGGATAAGTTCATCCGAGTCACCAGCCTCAGAAATCGCAGGTTAACAGCAGCTCAGATTAGAGACCAGAGGCCCGTTCTTCGTACGTTGCTTAAAACATCCAAGATCAAATGACACATCCAAGATGATTCGGCCAATCATGAACCGGCTAAAAAAATATGGTACATCCTTCAATCAAACTCAAACCACGGCCACATTTCACACCTTTCAAAAAGTGACAGCCGGAAGTCCCGCCTTCTTTAACCGGAAGTCCCGCCTTCCACTGTAACTGGATGTTACGTCATCCTTAACCGGATGTCCCGCCTTTCACTGTAACCGGATGTCCCGCCTTTCACTTCCGGGGTAAAGTCCCCCTTAAATAATTTTAATTCTTTTATTTATTATATCAATTATCATTATATGTTTTTTTAATCATTTTAATTATGTAATTCATTTATGCAATATCTCGATGGTCAGGAGATGTGTTTATTTTTCTGGGGTTTCTTATAACTAAACGGTATGATGGAATTTGGGTTTGACAACCCTTGTTTTATCCATGTGTGTGTTTTACTCAGAATATAAAACTTTCACATTGCAGTATTTCATGCTGCAGTATTTAGGCACATTTGTCCCTCCATACAGTAAGTCTCCGTTATGGCACATCCAACTCTCCATACATCCCAGTCTCCGCGCCGCTCTGCTAATAACAGCAGCAAGATCGTTTTTTTTCTTCACTTTCTCGCTCTAAGCAGTCGGTAAGCTCTTAACTTAAAAGCATTTTACAGAGCGGACCAGTTTCTACGCGGCACAGCTAAAAAGCAGAGAAACCCGATCTTAACTTAAAAGCATTTTACAGAGCGGACCAGTTTCTACGCGGCACAGCTAAAGAGCAGAGAAATCCGATCTTAACTTAAAAGCATTTTACAGAGCAGACCAGCTTTTAAAAGGCACAGCTAAAAAGCAGAGAAACCCGATCTTAACTTAAAAGCATTTTACAGAGCGGACCAGTTTCTACGCGGCACAGCTAACCGCGGAGAAATCTGGCAGCCCTCCTCAGGACGCTAAGTTGAATGTGAGCGGTTCAGCTGGTCTGTTAGAGGAGGAGTTTGCCACTAGCCCTAAGCGCTAGTTCGAGACGAAACGCCGCCGCGCCTTTTTGCAATCCACATCAGATCAGAGCGCAATCCTTTCACGTCACGGTACCCGCCCGTCTAGCCGACCGAAACGCTGTTTGTTATAA
Source organism: Fundulus diaphanus (assembly GCA_037039145.1). Taxonomy (NCBI): domain Eukaryota; kingdom Metazoa; phylum Chordata; class Actinopteri; order Cyprinodontiformes; family Fundulidae; genus Fundulus; species Fundulus diaphanus. The sequence continues at coordinate 55,150,217 of CM073126.1, forward strand.
CACTTGCACGGCGGAAAACCATGCTTTGAATTCTACAGACAGGAAGGATCATGCTGGGTTTAAACTGACCATGCCGTCTCGAAAGTCTGATCGAATAAACAATGATCTGATGTGGATTGCAAAAGGCGCGGCGGCGTTTCGTCTCGAAGTAGCGGTGCCCAGAGCCATAGAGCTAAAAAGAGTCGCGACACTCCCATTGGACTCCGCTGTACGCTGTTTGCCGCCTACTTCCGGGGTATGCAGCCTCGCATAGTTCCAAAAAGCCGTTCTATGGCGTCGGACATCATTCACTTCCATTGCTGACTGTCGAGTAACTTCTGAGGTAAGTTGATTAAATAGCTACCTGTTTTGAATTGTCAACTGTCTATATTGTATCATAGGCCATTTATGATGCATATTCTGATCTTTTGTTGTATGTACACAGCGTAATTATATATATATTTTTTATCTTGGTAGACGACCGATTGCCTGCTAGTTTGTTAGCTTGACTTGCCTTCTGTGAAGGTAACGTTATATCCAGGGGTAAATTGATTAAATAGCTACCTATTTTGAACTGTCAACTGTCTATATTTTATCAGAGGTCCTTTATGATGCATATACTGATCTTTATTTGTATGTACACAGCGTAATTATATATATGTTTTATCTTGGTAGACCACCGATTGCCTGCTAGTTTTGTTAGCACTAACGTTATATCCAGGCGTAAGTTGATTAAATAGCTACCTCTTTTGAATTATCAACTCTGTATATTATATAAATAGGCCCTTTATGGTGCATATACTGATCTTTTGTTGTATGTACACAGCGTAATTATTTATATATATATATATATATATATATATATATATATATATATATATATATATATATATATATATATATATATATTATTTTATCTTGGTAGACGACCGATTGCCTGCTAGTTTGTTAGCTTGACTTGCCTTCTGTGAAGGTAACACTAACGTTATATCCAGGCCTAAGTTGATTAAATAGCTACCTCTTTTGAATTGTCAACTCTGTATATTATATTAATAGGCCCTTTATGGTGCATATGCTTATATTTATTTGTACGTGCACAGTGCAATTTATAAATATATTCTTAACTTGGTAGACAACCGATTTTCAGTCATTGCCTGCTACTTTTATCTCGATTTTGCCAGCTGTGAAGAAGGTATCGCTACACCAGAAATTACGAAGTTCATTAGTGAATCTCTGACATCTTTTATTAAGTAAGTTAGCCATAGTGCTTACTGGAACTCCACAGGTGTGAGTCTGATGTATGCAAGAGAAAGTATTTTTCTAGGCAGTCCTGAATGAACTGGCTTTAATGAACATATTTGTGCCCCTGTCTCAACAGATCTTGCTGGACCAGCAGTATCGTTGTTGTGGCCATCACAGGTTTCAGTGGAGCGCCCCCCCCCCCCCCCCAAAAAATGGTTACGATACCTGTTCTTAACGCCTGTTTACACATTTGTTGTTCTTGTTCACACATACTGTACGTATGTTTGTTGATATTATTCATGCTTGTTCCCATTTTTTTTGTTCCACGTTGTTAATTTTTATCTTATGCCAGCTTATACCTTTATTATTAATGTTGTCCTTCCCTTCAGCCCTGATGCACTCTGAAGCCTGATGTATGTGGAGGTTTTTTTAAAAAATGTATTTATAATATTCCTCCCTGTTCCTTCACTTTGTTCTTGTTTTTCCAGTTAGATACACACACACACATCTTGTTGTCTCACTCAGTATTTTTTATTAAACAATATTTGAATTATTCATCCAAGCTTAATGAGTTGTTATTATTTAATATATTTGATTCTTTGTGCATGGCTTAGTATTAAAATTATCATTGTTGTGTGACCAACTCCTGCCTCATCAGAAAAAGTGGGTGTAAATGCTGAATGGACTGTTCTTTCTCAAAAAAGCAACAACGGAGTCCAATGGGAGTGTTGCCTGTCACTGTTCTCTATCACTCTCTCTGCAGCTAACCTTACTCTTACTCTGTGCATTAACCCAGAGACGTAGAGAAAAATCTTAATAGCTCTGCACTTACCTATAGACCCAAACATATAAGCATAATGCTTTTGATAATATGTGAATGGCTTAATCTTAAACTTATATTCTTAGTCTTAACATGATCATGTTTCACTTTGTGGTCTGGGGGTGACCACTTATCAGAAGTGAGCTAGCTGCTAGGCGAATGCTGAATGGACCACGGCAGACCTAACGCTACCACAAAGGTAAGCTAATGGCTGAATGGGAATTTATAAGCAAAATCACGGTAATCAATAATACAGCCCAGTCGCCATAAAATGAAAATCATGAGACATCTGTCATCACATGAATGATATGGAAAAGTTAAGTTAGAGCCGTTCTAGCCTGTTCTCCTGTCCATACGAACATGAACATAAGCTTTTCCCTCCAAAAATGTAAAACGTATCTAAGTAATATACAGCTTTTTGTTGTCACCCTGCCTCTCAAAATGGAAAAATGACATTAACAAATATGTAATCATGCAATAACAGCTGAAAAAGTAGTAGGGTGTATGTTTATATATATATTTACCGTTAAATAACGCAATCGCTGCTGTCTGTCTCATAGAAGAACATGACAGCCAGCGTATGTTTTGGAACTATAGCGGTCTACATGAACCACGTGACTGCCCTGGCGGTGACATCAAAGAGTGTCGCAACTCTTTTCAATCTCTATGGCGCTGGCGGTGCCGGCTTAGTGTTTGGCAAACTCCTCCCCTAACAGACCAGCTGAACCGCTCACATTCAACTTAGCGTGTCCCGAGGAGAGCTGTCGGATTTCTCTGCTTTTTAGATGTGCCGCGTACAATCTGGTCCGCTCTGTAAAATGCTTTTAAGTTAAGATCGAGTTTCTCTGCTTTTTAGCTGTGCCGCATAGAAACTGGTCCGCTCTGTAAAATGCTTTTAAGTTAAGATCGGGTTTCTCTGCTTTTTAGCTGTGCCGCGTAGAAACTGGTCCGCTCTGTAAAATGCTTTTAAGTTAAGAGCTTACTGACTGCTTAGAGCGAGAAAGTGAAGAAAAAAAACGATCTTGCTGCTGTTATTAGCAGAGCGGCACGGAGACTGGGACGTATGGAGAGTTGGATGTGCCATAAAGGAGACTTACTGTATGGAGGGACAAATGTGCCTAAATACTGCAGCATGAAATACTGCAATGTGAAAGTTTTATATTCTGAGTAAAACACACACATGGATAAAACAAGGGTTGTCAAAAAGCATTCCATCATACCGTTTAGTTATAAGAAACCCCAGAAAAATAAACACATCTCCTGACCATCGAGATATTGCATAAATGAATTACATAATTAAGATGATTTAAAAAACATATAATGATAATTGATATAATAAATAAAATAATTAAAATTATTTAAGGGGGACTTTACCCCGGAAGTGAAAGGCGGGACATCCAGTTACAGTGAAAGGCGGGACATCCGGTTAAGGATGACGTAACATCCGGTTACAGTGGAAGACGGGACTTCCGGTTAAAGAAGGCGGGACTTCTGCCGGAAGTGGAAGGCGGGACTTCCGGCTGTCACTTTTTGAAAGGTGTGAAATGTGGGCGTGGTTTGAGTTTGATTGAAGGATGTACCATATTTTTTTCCGTCTAATTGGGTTCTTCGAACACACCTATTTATGATTAGTATGGCTGGATTGAGTTATCTGAGATAAACGTTTCAAAGTAAAACTAAATTTCATAATAAAATGGCCTGAACAAATCTTCTTACTGAATAAGAAAAATAAATAGCAAACCATCATACAAATAACTTCAATATTTTCTATTTATGGCTCTAACACCACTTTTTCCTCTTTAAAAGCCACTGTTAAATGATGTGTTTGTCTGTTAATAACATCCACCAAGAAAAATCTCTCCACAATTACACCATCGCGCTGCGCTAAAGGATCCTGTCTATTGCGCAATACGCGATTAATTCGAAAGCTCAAAAATTATTCTTGCACCTTCTGCATCAGATTGCAGTCGTAAAAATGGACAAGACATGGATACGACAGACTTCTCTATCTCCTCCGCTTATAAAACTGCGATCTAATTCTGTTTACATGAAATAAGCCTGCTCTCGAGCAGGTTTAAGATTGCGCACATGTTGCTATGACAGCAAGTCCAGGATGAGTTTCGAAGAACCAAACGATCCAAGATCATGCCAAATCGTCAACAATCAAATCCAGCTAACTGAGTTAGTGGCATACGAAGAATGAGCCCCTGGTCAATGCCACACAGATTTCTAGCAGCAGACACATCTCTAGAACAACTGTTAAGAGGAGACTGTGTGAATCAGGCCTTCATGGTAAAATAGCTGCCAGGAAACCACTGATAAGGACAGGCAACAAGTATAAGAGACTTGCTTGGGCTAAAGAACACAAGGAATGGACATTAGACCAGTGGAAATCTGTGCTTTGGTCTGATGAGTCCAAATTTGAGATCTTTGGTTCCAACCATCGTGTCTTTGTGCGACGCAGAAAAGGTGAACGGATGGACTCGACATGCCTGGTTCCCACCGTGAAGCATGGAGGAGGAGGTGTGATGGTGTGGGGGTGCTTTGCTGGTGATACTGTTGGGGATTTACTCAAAATTGAAGGCATACTGAACCAGCATGGCTACCACAGCATCTTGCAGCAGCATGCTATTCCATCTGGTTTGCGTTTAGTTAGACCATCATTTATTTTTCAACAACATGGCCCCAAACACACCTCCAGGCTGTGTAAGGGCTATTTCACCAAGAAGGAGAGTGATAGGGTGCTGCGCCAGATGACCTGATCTCCACAATCACCAGAACTGAACCCAATGGAGATGGTTTGGGGTGAGCTGGACCGCAGAGTGAAGGCAGAAGGGCCAACAAGTGCTAAGCATCTCTGGGAACTCCTTCAAGACTGTAGGAAGACCATTTCAGGTGACTACCTCTTGAAGCTCATCAGGAGAATGCCAAGAGTGTGTGAAGCAATAATAAAGCAAAATGTGGCAACTTTAAGAACCTAGAATATAAGACATATTTTCTGTTTTTTTCACACTTTTTTGTTAAGTATCTATTTCTACATGTGTTAATTCGTAGTTTTGATGCCTTTAATGTGAATCTTCAATTTCCATAGTCATGAAAATAAAGAGAACTCTTTGAATGAGAAGGTGTGTCCAAACTTTTGGTCTGCACTGTACAGGTAGGTTTAGATGAAGCTAAAATTCTAAACAGTTCAAACACCACGCAGGTTCTAAAGATTCCTCCAATGCTGCCTCGCTTACTGAGGACAAGGTAATCATGTTTGGGAGGATGCCAATTATTTTATTTTTAATGGAATCAATTTTTTTTATGAAGAATCCCATAAAGTGATTACTGCTAAGAGCTAAGGGAATGGATGGATCAACAGAGCTATGACTCTGTAAGTTTGGCAACTTTAATGAAGACAAATCTAGGATTATTTTTAATCTCCTCAATTAATGATTAAAAATATGATGCTCTAACTCAGTGAAGGGTCTTTTTATACAACAGTAGACTGTTTTTCTAGATCAGGTAGGATTCGTCATGGTATGTAGAGCTCCATTTTCTCTTCAATTTCCTAACATTTTTTTTTCTCCAAAAAGAATGCAGCTCTAAATTAAACCAGGGAGCCAGCTTCCTGTGAATAATCGCCTTCTTTTTCAAGGGAGATACACTGTCTAATGCAAAACGCAACGTATATAACTATTAGTAAGACATTTACAGTTAAATAAATAAATAATTCTCATTTGTCATCCGGGATGGAAGTAACATTCCCTATAAACGATCGGTCCTCTCCATCAACGTCGTAAATTTTTTCTCTTTTCAAACCTAGAGGTATGATCCAGAAATACTTTGGTTCAGACTGTTACTTGTACTTACTTCATGGTTCCTGAGCCAATCATTTGAGAATTCCCAAAACAGTGCGCAGCATTTGGTATTTTATTTTTGCGAAAGAGCAGCAGCCTGCAAACATGGAAACCAGTAAAAGAAGCAGACCAAATTTTGAACAGAATAAAACATCTTATACCTGTATTGTGGAAGTAAAAATTCAGTGCAGTTTTACAGCACCAATTAACTGTTGAGTTAATGGCTAGTCTCCATGAAAGGCATAGTGTATGTGTTGTTCGGATTTTAACCATTAAGTTACTTAAAGCTCCTTTAAGTCTTTAATACAGTAGTTATGACATACCATCCGACTCAATCAGCCAGTCATTCCAGAAGATCATCATCATCTGGGTTTCCACCCTCCTCTTGTTACTCCCTGGCAGAGAAAGTTGCACACAAATAAGATTTTGCATGACATAAAAGAGACAAAACTGACGGGTTTTGCTTACAAGGCAGTATCTTAGCCTGAAATGTTTAATATAAGCAATTCTGGAATAATTACATAGTTGAACTAATTAGGCTCACTATTTGGCAAGAAACAGTTTTTCTTGCTCACTCTTAATTCATAAACACTTATGAATGAGTTATAAGTTGCTTACTGCTTAATCAAAGCATGGTGTTGATATCATGACGATCATGAAGCAGGCCTGCTTAATGAAAGATGTGCAAAGCCTGATTGAGATCCATCCAAAACATTATGGGCTCTTTGGAAGTCAGTAGGGAAGGTTGATTCAAATTTCAAGAATCAATTTGATTCCAATTCTCAGGATTTAGAATAGATTATTTTCAATTTGATCTCAAATTAAATCTCTGGTATTAAAACCATTTTTTTAGCTGTTAACTGAATTTCATGACAGTGTAGTTATGCAATATATTGATACTAGTATCATTGTATCAACAATTAACTGCAAATTGATAAAGTAAAAGGAGTTAATGGCGGCCTTAAGGACCAAAGCCTCTCCTTGAATGTTGAGACATTTGTTTTCACAAACATGCTGTGGAGCAGAAAACCCAAACAGACCCAGGGTAGAAAATATAGACACCTGAGAATATCTACAGCTGCTATTTCTGTTTAATTCAATAATACTTTACTAAACCAAAATGAAAATAAATGTGAACACTAACCTAGTGTAATGTTAAAATTATGACATTAAAAATTCACCTCCCAGGCTGGAGTGTGAAGGCTCCAGTGAAGTATGGTGCGTCAATGCCTTCGACCACTAGGTGGAAATTGGCGCTTTGTTTTGTTTTTACCCTGCTGAGGTCTCAGAGCAGAAGAAGTGGTAATGGCCTAAGGCGGTTGTTTAGCTAAAGTTGGTGCTCTACTGATAAACACAAAGTTACAGCTCCCACATAATTGGGCGTGCTGTGCACAGACTGTGAGCTCTCTGGGGACAATAGAATTCTGTAGGAAATGATGGGAATACTTTCTGGTCCTTTTTAAACTAATAAAGCACATTCAACGGCGATCTGGAAGTTATTCTGTTTGCGCATGCGCAAAGAAGCTGATGGTACATATCGGGTAGAGCGCAAGCGTGTCGCAGTGATTGGCATGTGGGAAATTGATAAGACAACCACCCCAGCCACAATACCTCGAAGCCGATAAAGATTGTGCTATGCCATTGAATTTTACAAATATTGACTAAGCCCGGAAAAGCAGCACAAGTCTTAATATGCCACCCGATACCTCCTGCTCTAGCCAGTTAGCAACACCCCTTCAAAAAAATGTCTGTACAACGCCATACTACTGCAAACCACACTCCTATCGTACTTTCAGCAAGTAAAAAACAAATAAAATAAAAAAGTGTTATAATTTTAGCCACAACTTTTTAAATACTGTGACGATCTCGGCACTGGCTCTGATCTTTTCCTTTTGTTCAGCACACCTGCTCATTTTCCACCCTGCCCGCAATTAGTCCTCATCGGTTCCACCTGTTTTCACCTCCTTATTATCCCTGTGCAGATCAGAAGCCAGTGCCAGATTGTCTCAAGCCACCTGTAAGAGCATTCCAGCGTTTCCTTGTTCTGCCTGTCCGTGTCTGACCTGTTTCTGCCCTCCATTACCAAGCCTGCCTGTCCCCCGTTTTGATTCTGCCTGGAGCCTTGACCCCCGCCTGTGAGTACCGGATTCTGCCTTGCCCCTGTGATTATTCTGAGCCTGCCTGTTATCGGACCTGGACCGGACCTGGACCTCGCCTATCGGATTCCCCTCTCTGTGCTGCCGCTGGATAACTACCGCTCTGTGATCGGACCCGGACCCCCCTGGATAACGCCCCTGGATTTCCCTGAACGGATCGTCTGCCCGCCTGTAGTCGCTCTACGGCTTCAGTCCTGGAACCCCGGCCCGAAGTTAAAGCCCAAGCTTCGGAGTCCCACTACCAGGTTAGTGATCCAGCCTCCCTCATTATTGCCCGACACCACCAGCTGATCACTAACCTGTTGTCTGTGCTGCAGGGAGGTTTCCGGTCTCTGAGCGAGCAGCGAGCTCCGAGTGCCTGCGGCGGCGCATCTTTAATAAACTTTCTTAAAACGTCACTGACCTGTCTGGTTTGAATCCTGGATCCAGTTTCCTGTTCATTACAAAATACATTTATGTATCCTTGTTTTTTGTAACTGCCTAAGCTAACTGTTAATTCGGCTTTTTTATATGAAGTGACTTAACGTGAATTAAAACACAAATATTTACATCACCTTTAATCATCAAATAAAATAACAATTGTCTGGAAAGTTTTTCGTGTTTTTCATACCTAACTTCTGGTCTGACCTTCCTCTGCTGCGAAGATGAAGTCTGTTGAACAGCTGGTCTCCGCGAAATAGCGAGCACGCGCTTTTTCACCACCATGTGCCGTTGTGTGGGTCCTCTTCTTCTTCTTCTTCTTTATGAATTTTTCTGGCGGTTGGCACGCAACGAAACGGTGCATTCAGAATGACTTATTTATACTAACTAAAATAAATTACTACCAAACTACCAAAACAAACACCCAAAAAAAAATAAATAAATAATTAAATCCTATCAATTAAATTATTTAGTCTAAGATAATGAAACATAATCCCATAACACTTATCTCTTGAACTACTTCTAAGGATTTCTATTAAATCAAATTTTATTCTTTTCCTTTTTAAACTTTTAACCATTTCCCTTCTTTCTTCATCATATTTCTTACAGTATATCATAATATGCTCAACTGTTTCTTGTTCCCCACAATACTCACATCTTCCAGTGTTATGCTTCCCTATTTTGAATAATGTTCCATTTAATCCTGTGTGCTCTGAATCATGTACAGCCACCGTCCTTTCCTCTCTTCCTCCCATTTCTTTTGCCACCTTTCCTTCATCTTCTGTTTAATAATGTTCTTTACTTCCATCTTACTAACTTTAATTGAGATATCAATGTTTTCTCTAATTGTAGCCTCCTTTGCAACCTTATCTGCCATTTCATTTCCTTTTACTCCCACATGTGCTGGTACCCACAAAAATATAACTGTAATTCCCATCATTTGAATTCTGAATAATGTTTGCTGGATTTCTATTAAAATATCTGGTCTACTATCTGAATGACTTCTCTGTAAACTGATTAATGATGAAGATGAATCTGAACAAATTATTACTCTGAGAGAACTTAGTTCCTCTACCCATTGTACTGCCAACAGAATTGCTAGTGTGGGTCCTCTTCTTCTTCTTTCCTTTTTTAATGGCGGTTGGCAAACAACTTATAGGTGCATTACCGCCACCTTCCAGAATGGAGTATGGATCAGACAATCTATTAGATTCTCTCTAAAACACCCGTTCTTCTTAGAAAACTAAAAATACTCCTAAAAACTACATCCCCAGATGACCTCTGAAACAATTCCCTTATATCTAATTTATTTTTATTCCTGCCTAATTCTCTACACAACATCTCTCTTTCTTGAGTATATTTATTACATTCTGAAAAAATATGTTATGGGTCCTCTTCTTCGTTGTCTTGGTGTTTTCATGGCGGTTGCAAATGAACAGCTTGGTACATTACCGCCAACAACCGGAAATTAGTGTGAATTAGGACGCGCAAGTTCATTCCAAAAACAACTACATTTATAGCAAACACAGATCTCAACAAATACCTCGAGCCAATGTCAGATGTGATTGTATTTAATCTTTTAAATAAAACTTGTTTCTGTGGTGCTCATTTCCTGCAGAGCTACTCACCTATTAACTCTTCTATGGGTTTATCATATAATAAGCTGTTATGTAGGAGTTTTCTGAATGTATTTATTGGAAATACTGGAGGTTTCTTTAGGTTGTGTTTTCTTCCTGAAAGTAAGGGTAGCATTTTACTAAGTATGGTGGAGTCTAAGCATGGGTTGTTCAAACTCTCTATTTTTTTTCAGCGATAAAATATCCATCCATCTATCCATTTTCTGACCCGCTTAATCTCTCATGGGGTCGCGGGGGTAGCTGGTGCCTATCTCCAGCGTTCACTGGGCAAGTGGCGGGGTAAACCCTGGACAGGTCGCCAGTCTGTCGTAGGGCAGCACATAGACAGACACGACAAACAACCATTCATGCACACACTCACAGGACAATTTAGAGAAGCCAATTAACCTAACAGTCATGTTTTTTGGACTGTGGGAGGAAGCCGGAGTACCCGGAGAGAACCCACGCATGCACAGGGAGAACATGCAAACTCCATGCATAAAGACCCAGGGTTGGGCGATAAAATATATACAATTTAAAATTAAATACATTAAAGCATGGTTTGGGAGCATCAGTGCCTCAAGAGGTTGGACTTCATCCTGTAACCAGTGGGTTGCTGGTTTTATATCTCTCTTTGTGCCCTCTAAGTGCCCCACCTAAAGACAATTACAAGGTCGGCTTTCTATCACCTGAGGAACATTTCCAGGATTAAAGGACTAATGTCTCAGAAGGATCTGGAAAAACTAATCCATGCGTTTATTTTTAGTCGAATAGATTACTGCAACGGTGTTTTCACAGGTCTGCCTAAAAAGTGGATCAGACAGCTGCAGCTGATCCAGAATGCTGCTGCCCGCGTCCTCACTAAGACTAAGAAAGTAGAGCACATAACCCCAATTCTAAAGTCCTTACACTGGCTCCCTGTATCTCAGAGAATAGACTTCAAAATCCTTCTGTTAGTCTATAAATCCCTAAATGGCTTAGCACCTAAATACATCACAGACTTGTTATCAGTGTATCAACCATCCAGACCACTAAGGTCTTCTGGCTCCAGCCTTCTCTGCATACCTAGAACCAGAACTAAACACAGAGAAGCAGCATTTAGTTCCTATGCTCCACTTATCTGGAAAAAACTTCTTGAAAACTGTAAAAGTGCTGAAAGCCTGAGTTCTTTTAAATCAAGATTAAAAACACATTTGTTTAAAATTGCCTTTGACTGTTCTAGTTAAACTGTTCTACTGCTTTTAATGTTCTTCTTTGTTTCTACATTCTATCCCTACTTGCTTTTATTCTATTTTCTATCTACATTTTATTCCTACTTGCTTTTATTTTGCTATATTTTAATCATGTAAAGCACTTTGCATTGTCTTTGTACTGAATTGTGCTATATAAATAAATTTGCCTTGCCTTGCCTAAGTGGATACGTGTACAACCTACTGCTCCCTTTAAAGGGGGTGGGTTAAAATCCAGAGAATTTTTTCCCCCAGAGGGACAATATTTCTTAAAATGATATTTGCTGTCCACTGTATATTTAAGCATCACCACAGGTTGGGATTGTAAATATGAAAAGATGAGAAATTTAGAAATTACAAATTTGGTTGCGCTCATTTTAATAGCATTGAAGCTCGACTTTGCAGCAAAAGGAGGCGTTTGTGTCAAAGACTCTTATTTTGAAATTTCAGTTGAACCGGAAGTGGTGTGTACGTAGCTTTATCATGACCGCACCGATCAGTAAGTGAAGAAACAAGGTGTTTGTCGGAGCTTATTGGGAACAATCAGGGAGTTATTACTGTTGTGACATTAAAGATTAAAAATAAAGAGGAATAAAATAAAGGTAACCGCACAGGCAAACGGCAGCAGGAACCCACCCAACAGTGTAAAAGCAGTGCATGACGACGTCAGGTGACAACACGGCCCGATAACGGGGAGGACAGGTTGTAACGACAGGTTGTAACAGCAGAGGAGACGACAGGTAAAAACAGCAGAGGAGATGACAGGAATAACAGCACAGGGAGATGACGGGGAAACGACGGCAAACCGAGATCACGTGATTACAGGTTCAACAACAAGGTCAAACAACATAAAGTGAAGAAATGCCATGCACTTGATCCCTCATGTAGACACAATACATATGCTCACAGCACATGGACACGACATGTGTCAGCTTCCATTACATAAGCTTCCATTACATAAGCACGATACATACACACCTTACATAGACACATACATGGACACATGAACATGTCAGAAGACGCATAAACATAATTTATGCGGCTTCCATTACATAAGCAGGATACATACACACCTTACATAGACACATACATGGACACATGAACATGTCAGAAGACGCATAAACATAATTTATGCAGCTTCCATTACATAAGCAGGATACATACACCCCTTACATAGACACATACATGGACACATGAACACGTCAGAAGACGCATAAACATATTTTTGGCACTAATGGAACCCCATACTGCTCTCCGTCATTTGAAGAATGTTGTCAGTTGCATTGTTTCTGTGCGCGATGACCGCTCAGCTGTGTGCGCGCCTGTGGATCTGGGTGCAGCTGGCTTTGGAAAGACTTTGTACCAAGAAGAACCTCAGTTTTCTTATACGTTTAATTTGTGGAAGTTTGAGGTGAATCCAGATTAAATCTCATGAGTCCGATACGAGGTGGGTTTAGAGGAAAGATAGAGCTGAATATGATCTGTTTAGCAATGGAGCGGATATTGAATTCCTAGAACAGGGCTATTCAATTAATTTGGAATTGGGGCCAGTTCATGAATCTGAGGCAAAATAAGGGGCCAGAGAATATGAGTAATCACGGCAACAAAAAAAGAAATTACAACATACTGAAGTCAATATATTCTGTTTTGTAAATGCAGAACAACATATACACATAAATCCACACATGGACTACTACTGTCAGTTGTTTACATTTTCATTCATTTAACTGACAAACAACTTCAATTCCAAGTGCACCAACAAATATAAAAAACAAAACTGCATAGTATGCTTCTAATTACAACAACATAACAGTGAACTTTATCAAGGCACATTTCAAACTGCTTTCAACAATAATCACCTCAGCCATTTTAGCCCTGCTAAAACGAGAAAAAAAATCACTGTAACAGTCCCTTAGTTGACCTCTCTTTACATTTTTTTTCCTTTATCTGCCTATATTGAAATTGCATCAGACACCTCAATATTCAGTTCAGTTGAGCCATACCATATAAAAAAACATTAAGTGCATATTATGAGGTGAATAACATGTTAATTGCATCATACTGTTCAAAAATCAATCCTCATTACTTGTTTGACTAACATGACTGTCACTTTGCATGTAGTTTGCCAACATTTGCATCTAATGAGAGAAATGGCATTTTTTTGACTTAGCAAGAGCAGTGAAGTCAGGTGTATATGTTGTCAGGGCAATGCGTAAGCAGTGTTGCAGATGCTGGTCAGTGAGGGATATGCGATTGTGAGTTTTAATGGCATTCATGTGTGAGAATGACGACTCACAAGTGTATGTTGAGCCAAACATTGTCATAAGAAAAAGTGCAAGACCCCTTGAGTGTGGAATTTTTTCTTGGCTGACTACATGAGTCCAGAATTTTTCAAAACCTGCCTGCTGCAATGACTGTCGCAAGTCATCTGACGACTGAATGTCAATGAGTTCCAGTTGTAAAAAACCTTCATCCAATGATGGTACTAGCTCCTTTCCTTTCAATGCAAAGTCTGTCTCAACATTCACACAGAAAGGGTCCTTAACATATCTCATCACTTCGCTGGAGATGCTGAAATCATCAAACCTGGTGGAAAAGTTGTTTTTCAGTGAGTCAATAAAGCCTGACATCACCTCAGTAATTTGCAGACCAGATTTCCTTAATGTGGGGAAGTGGAGCATCTTCCCAGGACAAAGATCAGCAGAGAAGAGTGAGAGCTTTCTTAGAAAAGCATGAAGTTTCTCCACAAGTTCTGAGACTGTTTTATCCCTGCCCTGCAACTCCATGTTGAGTTGATTCAAATGATGGAAAACGTCACTCAAAAAGCAAACAGTGGCATTAAAATCATCATTTCCCATCAGAGACAGAAACTTGCCAGCTTTTTTCATTTTTGAAGACTGGAGAAACACCAGAATCTCCTCTTTTAGTTCACAAAAACGTTTCAATGCGTTTCCTTTGCTAAGCCATCTAATGTCATTGCGAATGAGCAAATCTTTGTATTCAGCAGACATGTCAGTCAACAGCTGGCGGAAAAGGCGGTGCTGTAAACTGGAGGTGCAACGGATAAAGTTTATAATTGCCATGACAGAGTCCATGGTCTCTTTTAACTTAGCACTGAGTTTGGCACACAGAAGGCTTTGGTGGATGAGGCAATGTAGCGATCTCATATGTGGAGCCACGGCTGCCATCCTCGCGGCAAGCCCCTGATCCCTGCCCAGCATCGAGGGCGCGCCATCCGTCACCAGCATGTTGACGCGCGCCAAATCCAAGTTGTTCTCCTCAAAGAATGAAGCAATTTTGGTGAATAAAATCTCACCAGTGGTGTGCCCTTCCAGAGGAAGTAGTCCAAGCAGATCCTCGCGAAAACATTCTCCATCAAAAAATCGCACATAGAGACACAGCTGCGCAACATCACCGTTATCTGTCGACTCATCCACGGCCAAAGACATCACCTCAGCCTTCCTCAGCTTGTCCAAAAGTGTCTCGAAAACATCCGAGGCAAGGGACTCGACTCTCCTCATATTTGACGTGTCAGATATTGGAATTTGCTTGATCGAATCAATAACGCTTTTTCGGGTTTTTTCATCTGTTACCACCTCATTAATGGATGCCAGCATACATTCCTTGACTATCTCCGAGTCTGTAAACGGCTTTTTCTTTTTTCCCAATATCCATGCCACTCGTAACGACGCCGCCGTTGCTCTCTCTTGATCCGTACAGGCCCGAAACAATATGCGACGTCTTTGCTCATAACAAAATGTGAGCCCTGAAATCTTCTGCCTCCGAGCGGCTGAGCCCGGTGGGAAAGTAGCATTGAAGTTAGCATGCGTTGTGTTGTGATGCCTTCTTAAATTATACTCTTTACACACGGCGAGGCACTCGTTGCAGATTAAGCACACAGGATTCGCATCAACTGCAATAAACGCGTATTTCTCTGTCCATTCATTGTTGAACTGCCTGTTCTCCGAGTCAACTTTTCTTTTTTTTAAGGTAGAGAGAGACATTTTGTCTTGTTAGCCAATCCTTCACGCTTGACAGATAAAAGTCAGAGAATTGAATTAGAGCGCGCCGTGAATGGTGATTTTTGATTGGTCATGTGCGGTCTCCCAAAATATATGTCCGACGAAAACAGGTATTTGTTTTTGTATTCCTGTTTTTCCACCATGACTTAAACGTGCGCATCCCGCCCCCTACTGCACGAGAGAACGTGCAGTTAGTCATATTCATGCACTATGTAAGACTATCAGTATGTAATAATCACAGTACACTCTAGGGGCCGGTACAAAAACCCAAAGGGGCCGGACCCGGCCCTGGGGCCGCCAATCGAATAGCCCGGTCCTAGAAGGTAGCGAAGGATAATATAGGATATATCATGAACAGCTGGGGACTGAGGACAGAGCCTTGTGGAATAGTGATTGGAGTGTATTTATTAATTTTTTAAGTTTTGCTTGGAATGTTCTACGTGTCAGCAGGCATTGTTTTGTTCTAACATAGCAAAAAATGAAAAACGTCTCAGGATCGGAATACTTCTATAAACACACTATACAGCTAGATTTATCTATAGGGCATACAGCAAGTAACTCATATCTGGAAGGTCCATCCCAAAATATGAATGATTAAAAAGGCAGTTGAAAAAGCCAATATATTCCCTGTTTTGTCAAATGTTTGTTTCAACAAGCTTTTGGCTTTGCTCTGTGCAATTCTCAGAGCTCCCGATGCAATTACTTAAAAAAAAAATTTAAATCATTCACACTTGTGTTATGCCAGAAGCAGTTTGAATATGCTTATTATTATAATTAATTATAATTTGGTATTATAATTTAAAAAATAAATCATTCAACTCGAAATTTAGCTATAACAAATATAGTTCAAATGGTGGTGATGTTAGCTAAAAGCTTGTAATGATTTATACTACTAATGCATTAATTAACTAGCTGTTATGAACTCATTTATGCTGGAATAAATGATCTGGTCTGGTTTTACCCGACGAGGTTTATCCGGTAGACTGTGAGAACCCCAATATAAAACTGCAATTAGAGTTTAAATCCTTATTCCTTATCACCATCCAATGATATGTCTCTGTATTAATATCAGATGTTAACTCCAAAGGAGGTTAGCTCTGAATTCTGAATAGCCATGCAACTGTGAATTAGATTGTACACAAAACAATTTCTATTCCGCAGTGTTGTTTTATTAAACCAAAAGCAATTCCCTGTTACAGTAATCCTCTGATTCAACGACTTTGGAAATCTTACTCACTACTAACTAAACATGCAAAATATATGTGGAAATAAAAGAAACAAACAAAACAAACAGAAACAAAAAAACAAAAGAAAACAAATGGATTAAAATGAGAGGTAGCAAATCTTAGTTCAACTCACGGTTGTTTAAACCACACTCAGAACATCGGCATTTGACGTAGCAGCATTGACAGACAGAACAGCTCTGAGAGTCCCACCGGACGCTTTGATGTCTTATAGAGCTATCAGCTAAGCTACCTACAGTTCAGTCATCCGACACCCTCCCAAGATGGCTGCTACGATGACGTATGGTCTACCAATTTGCGTGGTGCGTGAGGGGAGGTCCTAATGACGTAACCACGCTTACGCTGATGGGGTAATGCCTCGCTTCGAGAGGGCGCGGCTAACTGGGGATTTAAGCAAGGACCGCGAGTTGGGCTCGGACAACTAGATTAAATTTGCTGATAAGGGGAAGCGAAAAGAGAGGGGGGAAAGCATGGAAGAAGATGGAAAATAACTGAAACAGTGACCCATGGCGGGGTTATTGACAAACCACAATCAACACAGCAAAATCAATTGTAAAATGCATGCACATACAAAGAAAATATTCAGCAAAATAATTCCAACTTCGTCGTGGAATAAAAGCATTAACCTACACCTACAAAGTCCCTAACCTCTGCCCAGGCACTTCTAAACACCCTGTTGGTGAGACAGAAATAAAAGGGGAGAACCCCGTTACTTGTGGATCAGGGCTGTCCCGGCGGGGTCCGTGAACGCTCCGAATGCCGCGGCGTCCTGAATGCGTCTTGACAAATGCAGGTGTCCGCAGGCTGCAGCGGGACCGGACTGAGAGAGTTCCTTCGTCTTTCTCTCTCTCTCTGGGCTCCCAGACGCTTGTTCGGCCAAACAACGCGTCGTCCTCTTTCGACCACTGGGAGATGACGGCTCCCAGTCTCTTGATCAGAGGAAATTAAAAGTACTTTTTAAAGTCGACCTCCTGTGTCCGCACAGGGAATAGTTTTGCTCCGGTAATCTTAGAACCAGCAAAAAGTTATCGAGCACGTGGCGTGGGGGTTACCCCAACGAAGTGAAACAGCTGTGTGTCTTCTCGGATTGGCAGCGCGCCAGTGAAGAAGGCAGAGTGCCGTCTTCGGCTGTGTTTTATAGCTGTCACCATAGCAACCTTATCTCGGTCGGCGGCCATTTTGGGGCCATGTTGCATGGCCATTTTGACCACCTTGCATCATGGGAAATGCAGTCCGTCATGTCCCGAACTAATGCAAGTTTGTCACGTCCTGACATGGCACAACACTTGTTTGAGTCAACACCTGTTCCTCTTTCAAAATGTATTATCCATGACGTATTGAAACCAAAACCTTTGGTAGATTCTGGACTCTACTACAGATACTTTTAACAGTTTACTTAATGCAAGGCTTTGTGTCAAAGTCACCACTTGGACTCGTTTTAAACTTTAATATTGAAAAAGAGCCATTTAACTTTTTGTACGAGGGATTGGTTGATTTGAACGGATGACCTCAAGACTGAGAACATGTGCCTTGCATTACTGATGAATTAGGGGGGTTTAGTGCACAGTTTCACAGAGAAAATAATATGCAGCTTATGGAAATGTGTTAAGTGCAGGGCAGTACAGTATGGAGCAAGGGGGATACATGACGCATTCTTGGCTGTGATTCTTATCTTGGTTCAATTTTACCAAATTGCCCCACAATTTCACTGTCTCCCTTAGATTATGTTTGAGTTATGTTTCCGTCTTACGTTAACAAATATGGTTATTTAGTCAGTCCCAAACTGAAACCACACCTTGGAAACATAACATTTCAAATTTCACTTGTTAAAGTTTGAGTAAATCTTACCTCAGGGAATGCTCTTTCTCTATGTTCACCTTGTGGTTTGAGTGTAGAACACAGTAGTTTAGATTGACTTTGTTGGGACAGAAATGTCCCAACAAAGTCAATGTGCCTGCAAAAGTAATTGCAGAAATGTAAAGATTCTGCTCATTCCAATGTCATTTAACTGATGTTAATGTACGTGACAGTCATAAAAGTAATTTCAAGGGTTTTACTTATCAGGAGAACATCTGGTCTTTACCAGCTTCTGAATTTATTTAAATAGAACCTCAGCTGTACAAAACCCAATACGTTCAACTCTGTCATCATTTATTAATCAAAGATGAACCAAATGGAAGTTCTGTGCTTGAAGACCTGAGTAGAGCATCTGATTGAGTAGCTTGTACCAACCACATTTAACTTCTTCCTGTGTGTTCTCACTTTGTTCTGGAGGAATTATCGCCCACTCTTCTTTACAATGCTGCTTCAGTTTATCAAAGTATAAAATAAGTTTATTACAGAAAAATTAAAGGTTTCCTTTATTACCTTACATTTACAATAAACACATATCAGTTATAAATAAACATCTATAAAGAGAAAACCACAATTGAATAATTTAAAATGCAATTAAAAGTAAATCAATAGTACATAATGAGAACCTTCACTACTTAGAAAAGTGTCTAAAACACATTTTTAAGAGTGGCTAATGGCTTGTGAGGTAAAACAGTTTGTCTGTAGTCGTGTTTCCATCATCTTTGGAAGCATTGGAAAAGGTTGATGGAAACGGCAAAATTTGAATTAACTCTAAATTTCACAAAAACATTTTTACGCTCACTTGAGTTGGGTTTACACTTTTTCGAAAAATAGAAATGCACTAAAGAGGAGATGGAAACACATTTGTTGAATAAGTTCTCACGTAGTGAACGCTTACATCACATGACTGATCAGCTGGTTCTGCTGCCGACATCTTCCCAGATATTCCCATAACGTTCGAAAAAAGGGCTGGAAGCAACAACCGGTACATTTGGGCCGACGAATAGACACAAGCATTTCTCCTCTGTGAAAAAAAAATCAGCACATTCATTAAAGCGCCGCTCCATTACTGATCAGTGGTCCGTGCTAGTTAGCAACTGCTACTTCCGTTTTTTACCGCTAACGTCAACTTCTGACGACATTATGCTGTGTGCCGCTTGGTTAATTCGCTATAAACCAGTAGATGGAAACATGTCTAATGCACACTTTTTTTTGCGATATTTTAAAAGTTCGCTCAAAATTCGCATTAGAATTTGATGGAAGCACAGCTTGTGATGTACTCCAGGATTTGAAACTGCTAAAGAGGAAATACTGAGGGTGCATGTTGTCCTTTCTGTTGAACATGGTGGTTACAAAATATCCTGTAGAGAAGTTAAGGTTTCTTCCTTCCTCAGTAAAGTTTCTTTGCTGTAAGATCATGGAACTGGTGATAAGACTCTCCACTCCACCTGGGTGTTCACCTGAACAATACACATCACAACACTGATGCTATTTACAAGAAGGGTCAGAGCAGACTCTGCCTGCTGAGGAGACTGAGATCTTTTTGAGTGCCAGGGGTGTTCCTGAAGACCCTCTTTGACTCTGTGGTGGCATCAGCCATCTTTTATGGTGTGGTTTGTGGGAGTAGTAGCTTAGCTGTAGCTGAGAGGGACTGTCTGGATAAACTAATTAGGAGGGCCAGGTCTGTCCTGGGATGCCCTCTAAACCCATTACAGGTGGTTGGAGACAAAAGGACTGTAAGAAAAATAACAGCATTGATGGACAATGTGTCCCACCCCAAGCATTGAGCTGTTGCAGAGCTGGAGAGCTCTTGCAGTGACAGACTGCAGCATCCCAGATGCTCTAAGGAGCGCTTCCACAGGTCATTCCTCCCAGCTGCTTTTAGACTTTTTAATCTCTGCTGCTCACAACAGACTCAATAACTGTATACAACATGCTAATGGTTGCACGGGTTCTGGTCTGATCATGAATCTCAGATGATAAGGTACACTTGCACACGCCTTAGCTCTTTCAAGATGCTACTGTACTATCATGAATATTGCATTTTATCTCATATTGTTCTGTAAATAGGCTGGTATTCTTTTTTTCCACTGTTAACTTGAATATTTCATCTTTTTTTATGAGCATGCCATATTATCAGTGATTTGCAATATTTACTGTCATGATTTGGGTTTTTGTTTGCTTTGTTTGGACTTTTCTGGACTCAGCCAATAGCCATCTGTCACTATTCTATCAGCTCAGTCCACTCTTCAGTTACCAGTGACCAGTCATTCAGCTCCTAATCAGCTCCACCTGTGGCAATCAATTAGTGTCAACTCTGCTCACCTGTTCTCTTGTCTACTTATACCTGCCTCAGCCAACTCATCACTGCCAGACTGTCTCGTCTCATGTGCACTGCTGCCAAGATCTCAACCAGTTCCTGTGTGCTCAGCCTGCTGGATGCTGTGCTCTTGTTCAGCCCCACTGATGTTCCAGCGTCTGCGTGCTGCTCAAGTCTGTTCTGCTCCTTGTGGGATCCAGCTGCTTGCTCTTCCTGTCCTGTTGGTTCCTCGGCCTGCATCATCAAATCTGGTCAGTCCCAGCCTTCGTCCTTAATTCTGGTCAGTCTAGTTCAACCTGCACCTGGACTAGTCTGGTTCTGCTTGCCTGCCCCATCTGCCACAACTCATCCTTTCAATAAACCTTTTAAAAAGAAACGTAACTTTGTGTTCGGCGGAATATCAGGTTCTCCGGCACTATTCTTAATAGTACAATCTGGCCAAAACATGAACCCATCGCTGGCACTGAGTTTACAATCTGGAATGATGGTTATGATGGCTTGCCGCTGTTTGGGACTGAGGAAGATGAAGACATCAGCACCAATGTTCACCCGACAATCCAGTTTCCTGTCTATCGCGGGTGTAATCCAGTCATGGAGGCCTCTACACAGCCAGTCCAGGCTGTTGAATAGGAAATGCGGGGTCTGCTTCCCCGGAAAAGAGGAGGCTTAAGAAGGAAGAGGCTTGAGCTTCCCCCGCTGCCACTTCTTTGTCACTCATTTCTGATGGTTCTGCCTCTTCCTCAGCCTCTGGGAAGCCATCCAGTACTGCACCCAAGCCAGCAGGGTCATCCTTTTCAGCAGCTCCCGCCGACTTGTTCAGCACACCTCCCATCAATTCCTCTGATCCCGATTACAAGATGTGAGAGGACAAAATAAGATCTTTTTCACCTATAATCAAGAAGCTGAGAACAACCTTGCTCAATAATTATTCACTTGCTTTGGAGGACAAGTTAAAGAAACTGGGGAGGACTATAGAGCTGCATTCAGCATCACCTGCCTTTCTGAAGTCTGCCATCAAGGGTGAATCAGTCACCAGTATTCCTACCACAGATTCCTGCC
The DNA here is from genome assembly GCA_037039145.1 of Fundulus diaphanus. Classification (NCBI taxonomy): domain Eukaryota; kingdom Metazoa; phylum Chordata; class Actinopteri; order Cyprinodontiformes; family Fundulidae; genus Fundulus; species Fundulus diaphanus. The sequence goes on from CM073126.1 coordinate 55,172,020, forward strand.
TTTGCAACAGAGTCCTGCAAGGAGGGGTCATGGTGGATCCGCCTCCAGTTTTCACTCCAGAGTCCTGCGAGGAGGAGATCCAGGTGGATCCACCTCCAGTCTGCGCAGCAGTACTAGTTGAGATAGGGGGTCCAGGGAGACCTGTCTCTAGTTGGTGCGTCAGTGTCCATTGAAGAGAGGATCCAAGTGGCTCAGCCTCCAGTTTCCATTCCTGAGAAGGTCAACAAGGACACTCAGGTGGGTCTGCCAGCTGTTGCTGAGGCTCGCCGAGAGCTCACTCAATGACCTCAGCATCCAGGGCCCTGTTGACACGCCAAGCATCCAGGGCCCTGTCGAGATGCCAAGCATTCATGTAACTTTGTGTCCGGCTGAATATCAGGTTCTCCAGCTGTTATAAGAATTATTATTCTGAAGTCACTATGGCCTCACACCACTCGGACAGAGGAGGCCTGGAGACCTGATGTCTGTGTATAAGATCCACTGTTTGCCGAGTGCAAGGCTGAATGCTGCGTAGAATGATTATTGTCTATGATTATGGGGCTAAAATGGTAGCTTTACCATTTGCAAATGTGTGTGGAGAGTTGTGTATCTGTATCTCGATTTGTGTGTCTGTATCTCGATTTGTGCGTGTGCAGTGGGATTTGTAAATGTGTGAGGAGAGTTGTGTGTCTGTACAACAATCTGCAAATGCGTAAAACTACTTGTGTGTAATCCGTTTTGCAAATGTGTAAAAAATCCACAAATCTGTATTCAGATCTGCAAATGTGTACAGAGATTTGCAAATGTGTAAAAAATCCACAAACCTGTATTCATATCTGCAAATGTGTACAGAGATTTGCAAATGTGTAAAAAATCCACAAACCTGTATTCAGATCTGCAAATGTGTACAGAGATTTGCAAATGTGTAAAAAATCCACAAATCTGTAGTCAGATCTGCAAATGTGTACAGAGATTTGCAAATGTGTAAAAAATCCACAAACCTGTATTCAGATCTGCAAATGTGTACAGAGATTTGCAAATGTGTAAAAAATCCACAAATCTGTAGTCAGATCTGCAAATGTGTAGATCAATCTGTAAGCACACAGAAACACTTGTGTCTGAAGTATTTTCGCTTCAAGACCCAGAAATACAGACAAATCATTGGTTACAAGTCAAGCGGTTTTTCGGTTGGTTCTCTTTACACACGTGATTTTTGCTACTCTTCTGCCGCGTGAGATGCACAAATGCGTAGAAGGATTTGTATCTGTATTTTTTCGATTTGTGTCTCCTTGCGCAGACTCGCAGGCTCAAAGGCTCACATGTTGCCCTGAGCGCAGGCTCACAGGCACACAGGCTGCCTCTTCCGGCTGTGGTAGGTCACGTGACTTTCAAGGATTGAACCAAAGCGTTTTGCTACCAGACCGCTGACAAGGCAACTTGTTATAACTATATAACTTTCTCCCTTTAACGACAGAAGTTTCTTGTTTTAATGAGAGACTTATCTTGCTAAAACCAGATAATTGTCTCCTCATAACAACGCAACATAACCCGGCATCAGCTCGCGGGATATTTGAGTGTCATGGAGAAGAGGAGAGACGGAGGGGCGCCTTTTATTTCTTTTTAAAAAGTCATTTGTCGGAGGAATGTATTTCTGCACTGAGGAGTGACAAGGTAAGTCGTGCATATACAGCAAGTCCTCTACTTGAAATTTAATCAATTCGGCAGTTATTTATATTTAACAACTATGCTTTGGAAACACTTGTAGCACTGTAGAACAGTCTCTGGCTCTGTTTACACGGTGAAAACAGGTTTGCGTTGCCTTTGTACTCTCCATTTACACACTACAAGGTTTAACTGTTGCTTAGGGGGACTTTCAGCTATAGCTGTGGGTTTATTTACAACAGTCTGCAGCCGAAACAGTCCTCCGCCAGCCGCTGCTTTCTTCTTCTGGGCAATTTGACGCGGAGCTTCAGAAATCACAGCGCTACTAGTGGTGCGGCATGGGAATTGCACCGTTTAAGTACTCTGTAAACAGGGCCTGTGACTGCAAATGTTCTACATGGATGTTAATGAGATAGAGATAAGGATAAGCAGCTTAATTTTTTTTAAAAACATGTCATGCATTTAATCATAAATTCTGCTGTAAAGATTAATAATCATGTACTTAAAATAGTCTTTTTAGTTTTTTTCAGTTTTTATATTAACCATAATTTCATTGTGCTTGTAGACTGACATATCAGCTATAGCAAGCATGGATGATGAGAGCTTGGCCATCTATATTCCCACATATGCTGACAGAATTGCCACCCAGAGATTTTGCTCCGAGTTCCAAGGAAAAGGTGAAAGAGATGTCCTTCAACAGACGTGGCTTGAAAAACTCTTTACATGCACATCTTCATGGAAAAAGTCCAATTTGATCTAAAATGTTTTTGGTTTCAGGTAATACCACTATGTAATATATTTCATGTTTTCAGGAACATATGGAAGTGAGCCACAATAGTCAGTTAGCTTTTGTTTTTGCTGACAAAGATATAGAGCAAAAATACTGATTAAAAAGATTACTCCAACAACATTGTGAAATACAAGTTTTTGAAGTGAAATTATTGCTGTTGCTATTAAGCTTCTTTAAGGTTAAAAAATTTGAAGCATGTGTTTAAACTGTACTTATTTTCCTTTCCTTTCCATAGGGCATTATATTTCTTTTATATTCTTCAAAGTTGATTGTAAAATAGATAAATGCTTTGAGCACAATAGTGCCAAGATTTCTAACAATGACTTTTTTCATATGTAAAAGAATTTTCTCATGTTCAATTTTGAGATCCATGTATTCATCTTTTTAATACTCATAGATCACGTTCTAGTTAGGTCATCTTCTGGAGGTAGAGAACTTCCTTTTAAAAGGATCTTTCAGAGAACTTGTTAAAGGTACTTTTAATGTATGTTCTTCTGTGAGTTGATGTAACATTGCAATATAATGTTATGTTTCTAAGAAAAGAATGAGTGGATTTGATCACAAACCATTGCACTTTCTTTTGTAATGAGTTTTTACCAAAGATTCATTAAAGGTTTTCATATTGAACATAAGCATAGGCACTTTATTTTTCATCTCATTTGACCATATCATCATTGTCAAACAGTACATAACTTGGGTCTCAGTGTTCAGTAACAGAGAACTATAAGAGTCTTGCTGTTATAAATATAAAAAGTATGTCTTGAATATGAGGAGCATTGGTGGGGTTTACAGAACATGTCATTTAAACATTTTGTCCTACATGACAGATTACAAGGCAAATGTGAAGTTAAATTTCTTGTTATTGTCCTAATATATTTAGTAGCATATATTTGCTGTCACACACAACAAGAATCACACAAAATATAAAACCTAGCACCAAAATTCAAAAAATTATGTACATCATGATGAAACATTTAAGTACATGGGAGTCAGTGAAAACAGAGGTCTGTTTTTTTTCCTCCATCTGTATTTCTTTGCTTTTCCTTTATTGGTTGTGGGGTCTGCAGCTGCCTATTTCTGACTGTGTGGGAAAGTGACAGGGTCATTCTGGACAGGCTCACAAGGTCATTTGCTCCACAAACTCTTTTTTACAAGAAAATGTCACACGTGTCACAGGTTTGTGCGTATATAAGCTCTTAAAAATAAGCATAACTCAATTGTTTCATCATGTGTGGACGGTGCATGAAAGTTTTCCGTCATCAGAAGGTATGATACTTCGAACTGTCTCATAACATGTGAACGGTCCTCTGAAGACGTTGGACTGTGCAAGTTTCTGCCGCTTGCTTAGAAACCTGTTTGAGATGATCTTGTTCACCAAAAAGCCGTGGAAGGATTCACAGGTGTCAAAGTCCAGTCCTCAAGGGCCGGTGTCCTGCAACTTTTAGATATGTCCCTGGTCTGACACGCCTGAGTCAAATAATCAGGTAATTACCAGGACTCTGAAGAACCTGACTGCAAACTGAGGAGCTAATTGTGCCATTTGATTCAGGTGTGTGGGACCAAGGAAACCTCTAAAAGTTTCAGGACACCGGCCCTCGAGGACTGGAGCTTGACACCCCAGGATACATCATGTAGGGCCGGCCACTTGGAGCCATTGCATCTCTAATCTTACAAATGATGTTCCAAAAGTGAACCACTTTTTAGAGTTGTTCCTGAAAGACAAGAAAATAAACAAGATCTTAAAGTACATACTCCATATTTAAAAGCATGTATCATATAGTATTTATCTTTTACATTCAAACATACCTCAGTGATATTTAAACAGGTGAGCAGAATTGGCTGCTTATCCAAGAAGTCACCAGTAAAGTAATATGTATTCTTCAGTTTTTGAAAAAGGTGCATCCAGTACTGTGCACGACGTTTCCTTAAGAAATCCCACCAGTTGTTGATGAGCTGGCTGTGGGTGCTGGATCCCACAATGACGTAGTTTTCAGGATAGCTGTCATCAAGACGCAAAAATCTTTGAATGTCTTTCATTGTACCATTCTCTGTCTCCATGTCTATATGAATTCTGGCTGTGGTACCCCCTCTGTTACTGCTGGAAGAAAATATCCAGCAGTAACTTTTGGACAGCACCATCCATGTATTCAGCTTTAGAGATGCCAACCTGTAAACACAGCAGACAATTTATCATTTTTTCAAGTTTTTTTTATTTTCAACAAAAGGTAAAAATAACAATTAATTTATTCTTTCTAAAAATTGAGCACGTTACTTATGCTAAATGTGAGAAGCTAAATATTACAAATTCAAAGTTTTTAAGTATTTAAATTTTGAGTGTCAGATCAAATGCACCGGCATTCTAAGATGTAAAAGAGAACATTCATGATTTTCTGGCTGTATTTTTAATGTAGCTATCTTAAACCTGGTCCTCCTACCTTAATGTTTTTGTTTATGAGAATTTTAAAAAGTACTTTTACAGAATTCCCATCAGAAGGAGAATAGCTGCTGTTTAAAATTGTGATTTAAGGTTAGACTGGATCAATGTTAAAATTGCTTAAACCTAGACTGCAATGGAACAATGTTGATTAAGATTTGTTTTGTTTTCTGAGTAAGTTTAAAGACATCAGAAAAAAACAAATGGAACAACAAATAAACTGAGAACAATGGTGCTTTGCTGCCAGGTGCTTTTATTGATACATTCTGATATTAACTTTTGAATTTGCAGCAATGATAATTGATTATCAGTTTTTGCTTTTCCCCTTATTAAAGCATGTCAGTAGTTGACTGGGTTTATTAATGAAGTTCATATAAATAGTTGTCCTTCACTGGCGTGTGAATTGTCCCATTAGAAAGCTCTGTATTCATATCTTTGTTTTGACACAATAAAATATGGATCAATGTAGCTTTATCTAGCCTCACTTTCATTGTGTAGAATACACATATTTTTAATTAGCCTTACAAGTGTCGAATTAAAAAATATTTTAATCATATTTAATTAAAATACATAAAGGAATAGGTACATTTGCAGTCACAGGCCCTGTTTACAGAGTACTTAAACGGTGTAATTCCCATGCCGCACCACTAGTAATTCTGTGGCAATTCTGTCAGCATAGGTGGGAATATAGATGGCCAAGCTCTCATCATCCATGCTTGCTATAGCTGATATGTCAGTCTACAAGCACAATGAAATTATGGTTAATATAAAAACTGAAAAAAACTAAAAAGACTATTTTAAGTACATGATTATTAATCTTTACAGCAGAATTTATGATTAAATGCATGACATGTTTTTAAAAAAAATTAAGCTGCTTATCCTTATCTCTATCTCATTAACATCCATGTAGAACATTTGCAGTCACAGGCCCTGTTTACAGAGTACTTAAACGGTGCAATTCCCATGCCGCACCACTAGTAGCGCTGTGATTTCTGAAGCTCCGCGTCAAATTGCCCAGAAGAAGAAAGCAGCGGCTGGCGGAGGACTGTTTCGGCTGCAGACTGTTGTAAATAAACCCACAGCTATAGCTGAAAGTCCCCCTAAGCAACAGTTAAACCTTGTAGTGTGTAAATGGAGAGTACAAAGGCAACGCAAACCTGTTTTCACCGTGTAAACAGAGCCAGAGACTGTTCTACAGTGCTACAAGTGTTTCCAAAGCATAGTTGTTAAATATAAATAACTGCCAAATTGATTAAATTTCAAGTAGAGGACTTGCTGTATATGCACGACTTACCTTGTCACTCCTCAGTGCAGAAATACATTCCTCCGACAAATGACTTTTTAAAAAGAAATAAAAGGCGCCCCTCCGTCTCTCCTCTTCTCCATGACACTCAAATATCCCGCGAGCTGATGCCGGGTTATGTTGCGTTGTTATGAGGAGACAATTATCTGGTTTTAGCAAGATAAGTCTCTCATTAAAACAAGAAACTTCTGTCGTTAAAGGGAGAAAGTTATATAGTTATAACAAGTTGCCTTGTCAGCGGTCTGGTAGCAAAACGCTTTGGTTCAATCCTTGAAAGTCACGTGACCTACCACAGCCGGAAGAGGCAGCCTGTGTGCCTGTGAGCCTGCGCTCAGGGCAACATGTGAGCCTTTGAGCCTGCGAGTCTGCGCAAGGAGACACAAATCGAAAAAATTAGACTTAGACTTAGACTTAGACTTTCTTTATTGTCATTTTGTATACACAGAGTGGATACAGAACGAAATTTCGCTTTCACACAGCTCAGAAAGATTGCAGTAACTCTACAGGATACCTTGCGGTGAATTACAGTACAGGATAAAGTGCAGTGATAAATCGCAGTCACTTACAGGATAAGTTTCAATTGACTTCCGGATAAAGTGCAGCAGTGAGCAGTAGGCAGTTGAAATGTAAACAGTGTAAAACAAATGTAAACAAATACGCAGTAAGGTGCAGCAATGATTTAAAAGTAGACAGTTGCATTGTACACAGTTTTGCAGTACGTTTCCCGGTAAGGTGCAGCAGCAATTTTGCAGGATACGATACAATGTGCAAATGTGCAGATGTGCAAATCAGCGAATCGAATGTGGTACACAGTCCGTTTTTATACTTTAGCAGTTCAGCAGTTCAACAGTCTGATGGCAGCAGGGAAAAAGCTTTTGCAGAACCTAGTGGACCTGCAGCGGATGCTGCGAAACCTCTTTCCAGAGGGCAGCAGGGAGAATAGTCTGTGGTGGGGGTGTGAGGGGTCCCTGATGATGTTACGGGCTCGAGACACACAGCGCTGCGATGAAATGTCTTTTATGGAGGGAAGAGGAGCCCCGATGATCCCTTCTGCTGTCCTCACCACTCTCCTCACGTTCTTCCAGTCGGAGGCACTGCAGCCTCCACACCACACAGAGAGACAGCTGGTCAGAATACTCTCTATGGTGCTTCTATAGAAGGTCGTGAGGATGGGCGGGGACAGGCGGGCTCTCCTCATCCTCCGCAGAAAGTACAGTCGTTTCTGTGCCCTCTTCACCAGCGACGCGGTGTTCACAGTCCAGGTGAGGTTGTCCGTGATGTGCACCCCCAGGAACTTGGTGCTGCTGACCACCTCCACCGCTGAGTTGTTGATGAGCAGTGGAGCATGGTGAGGCCGGTTTTTCCTGAAGTCGACGATGATCTCCTTCGTCTTCTCCACGTTCAGGATCAGGCTGTTGTCTCTGCACCAGCCCACCAGCTGCTCCACCTCCTCATACAGATACAAATCCTTCTACGCATTTGTGCATCTCACGCGGCAGAAGAGTAGCAAAAATCACGTGTGTAAAGAGAACCAACCGAAAAACCGCTTGACTTGTAACCAATGATTTGTCTGTATTTCTGGGTCTTGAAGCGAAAATACTTCAGACACAAGTGTTTCTGTGTGCTTACAGATTGATCTACACATTTGCAGATCTGACTACAGATTTGTGGATTTTTTACACATTTGCAAATCTCTGTACACATTTGCAGATCTGAATACAGGTTTGTGGATTTTTTACACATTTGCAAATCTCTGTACACATTTGCAGATCTGACTACAGATTTGTGGATTTTTTACACATTTGCAAATCTCTGTACACATTTGCAGATCTGAATACAGGTTTGTGGATTTTTTACACATTTGCAAATCTCTGTACACATTTGCAGATCTGAATACAGATTTGTGGATTTTTTACACATTTGCAAAACGGATTACACACAAGTAGTTTTACGCATTTGCAGATTGTTGTACAGACACACAACTCTCCTCACACATTTACAAATCCCACTGCACACGCACAAATCGAGATACAGACACACAAATCGAGATACAGATACACAACTCTCCACACACATTTGCAAATGGTAAAGCTACCATTTTAGCCCCATATATGATAGACTGTCTTTGTTATGTCTCAAAACAAGGCCACGGTGCAGTATTAGGGGAAGCCCGAAAAGCGAGACAGGGCCGACGCAGACTGCAGCGGGACCGTGGGGTGCGATTTACTTTCCATCTATGTGATCTCTGCTCTGTTTCTCAATAAAAGTGCTGGAACGTCATCACCGCCGTCTCCTCATTTAGTAAAGATGGGAACTCAGTTATCTTTGCTTAGAATTCCAATAACATTTGGCGTCAACGAACAAGATCTCCGACCGACGAGCCGGGGAGTCCGGGGACAGGAGCTGCTTTGGCCGGCCCGGAGAGGTTATCCGGCCTCTGGTACCCCGAATGGATTTTCAAGGGATGTGGAGGAGCTCCTGGTCTCGGAGCGTCTCTGGGGCGTCGGCGCGAAGATCCGAACCTTTCTTTCATGAGACGGTAAGGGGATTATTTTCCAGCTCTTTTAAAAAACAAAGGCAATTGCTCAAAAATGCTTGCAAGCTTTTAAAATTTAAACCCCATTTTAAAGAATACCTCAAGAAATTTTAAAAGTTAGAACTGTAAAAAGGTAGTAATAAGTAACAATCGGGTTCTCCAGCACAATTCTTAACAATTTACTATGGTGTTTATTCTTTTACTTTTCATGTTTCTGATAAAGCTCATCCTCTGCTGCTTTAGAACTGACTTGTTTTAGCTTGTTTTTTCACTACTGTAAACTGTATGTAACTCTGTCTGTCTTTGCCACTGTCATGCCTGAAATTCCCCACTGTGGGACAATAAACCAAGCCTAAACGTGACAACATTATGTCTAATGGTTTAAAACAGAAAACAATAAAGTTACATTTTGACCCATTTTTTTGGAACTGCAAAATTTGCAGTTCTTCAAAGGGAGCATAACAGAAAACATTTCAAAACCACTGGGTTAAATGCAGAGGATAAATTTCATTGGTGCAAATAATCATTGCTTTGAGAGGCCCCACAGTTGTAGTTGAAAAGGACTGAAAACACTGAACTCAGTACACAGCCTTGGGGACAATCTGTACTGACCTGTACTTAATACAGCACAAAAACTGCTACTCTAATGGCCCTCATATACTTGCGCAGACATAAGTCTGTGCATACTCAAGACAGACTGCGTGGACTCCGCAGTGAAAGGTATGTGCAAAGCTACATTTTTATGACGTCGTACGCGGTGTCACACTAAAAACTGCTCACCGGCAAGAAGTCTTCACATTGAACTGCTTTGTTTGTGATACTACATGGCATACGTGTGATGGGTGCCTGCTGGAAAAGAAATGGCTCTAGGTGCTCAACTCACTAATCAAACATTTTTACCATCCCTTCCCCTGCTTCGTCCCATTGCCACCCACTGTGGGAATTGTAGGAATTTATCACAAGAACTTTAGGTAATAGGTACACTCGACTAAGAAGGGTAAAAAGTATGGGTGAGTGTCAGGGCGGAGAGTCATCACGGAGTCCAGGTGGCTCAGAGTATGCACACAGTACGCCCGAGTATGTGGGAGCCTTAAGGTCATTGCTGAAAAATTTCCACCATGGCATTGTGTTAGCACATACCTGAGTGGTTTGGTGCAGCTAAATACCAAAACTGCTTTTAGAGTGGGGTTTACACTGATGATTTGACCAGCAGCACTTGGCAGCAATATGCCTTCTTCAGTCTTTTGCATGCAGCAAGAGTGCACAGTTTTATTAACACACATCTACTCTGTTAGGATTGATTTTTGTTCAGTAAATGCCCTGCTTTAAATAAAAGAACAACATAACTTTCTTTGACTTTATCTTTCTTTGCCATTTCCTGCAGAGTAAGGGAGATTTTCATCAGCATCTTGAATGCTCCAGCATCTTTAAAGAATCATTGAAAAGCCAGAGAAGTACCCTATTCCACTGACTGTCCAGTGTCCCTCAGCTGTCATGGCTGAAGCAGAAGTGCAACTGCTGAGGTGTATTTTGCTGCTTCTCCTCCTGCCTATCAGCTTAAGTCAGCATGACTGTTCTGGTGTGGACTGTCCTCTATTGAATAACTGCATCAAAAAAGAGCTGGAGAATGGTGCCTGCTGCACCTCATGCTTGCAGAAAGGATGTAGATGTGAGGGTTATGAGAAATATGACTGCATTCGTGCTGGATTTAAGGATGGCTTAGTGCCTGAGGGAGAGTCCTATTTTGTTGACTATGGCAGCACTGAGTGCTCTTGCCCTGTTGGAGGAGGACCAATCAGCTGCCGCTACATCGACTGTCCCAATATGCCACCGAACTGCATTGAGATTTTGGAGCCTGAGAATGGCTGCCCACAGTGTGAAGTCATTGGATGCGTTCATGATGGGGAAAAGTATGAGGCCGGACATTCATTTCACATGGAAAATTGTATGGTCTGCCACTGTCCTAATCAAGGAGGGGAACTGATATGCTATCCCGTTCCTGATTGTGATGCCCAAAAAGTCCAGAATCCCATGTTAACATTCCTTACAGGTGGTGGCACATCCAATGGACGAGATAGCTACCCCACCAGCTTTGATCAGATCCCTTCATCATATCACCATCCTTCCGGTGGGAATCTTCCTCTTTTCAGAACGTCACCATTTGACCACGATTCAGATGAATATGACTACAACCCTTCTGACTTCTCTGAGACATATCCGGATTTATTTGTTCAACCCACCCAATCGTCCATTTCCTCCAACAAAGTAGCACCTACAGGCTCTGAGAGATCTGACAGAACATCTTCCCTTCTGAGTTTAAACATTCAAGAAAAGATGGAGCTGAGAGAGCCATACAGAGTTCATCACCATCTTGCAGACAACAAAAAAGTGTCAGACTTTGCCTCAGCTGTCGAGCAAAATACAGCCAGGTCAATCGTAACTGCAACTACTTCAGGGCAGGGTCTCCTGTACACACAAACTCCTTCATCTAAAAGTGTGAATTCCTATACAGAATTGGAAAATGATGCATTTCCAGTCAACAACCCTAAGAGTCTTGAAGGAAATTCAGAAAGTACCCTTCATCATCAGAGGAGCAGTACGACTGAGGTGTATCACCCTAACACATTAGATGGTGTAACCCCCAAAGGTTCAAACAGTCAGATAAACAAAACTCATTTAATGAGAGGAACGGGATATGTACCTGCCCAGAAAGGTGGATCGGAGACAGTAGAGTTCCCACTATACATGTTGAGAAACATGGATACTCCAGATGATGAAATTTTAAGAGCACATTTTCCTGAAGAACTTCATGAACCAGATGACAAGAAATGGTTTAATGAAAAGGAAATTAAATTTGTTGCAGGACCTAAAGAAACTGATGTGCCAGACTCAATCAGGTTAACACAAACGGAAAAAAGCCACATTAATTTTGAGTCTAGCAGTCCATCACAGGGGAATCTTGATTATCAGCAAACAACAATGGCTTATTTCAACACCACTAAAACCCAGCCACCTTCCACTGTCAGACTGACAGAGAGTCTGCCCATTGGAGATCTGCCTCACAGTACCCACAGAGAGGATCTGAAGGCTGAGCAGAAGACAGGAGAAGAGGAGGGCCGTAGTCCTGTTTTACTCTTCAGACCAGAGGGAGGTAAGTTACATCTGCTTGAGTCATTATTTTTCTATGAAAGCAAAAATGTCTACATTCTTTGTTAAAGGATGTACACCTGAATTGGAAAAAAGTTATGATGGTGTAGGAAATGTAAATACACAAAACACAAACGTATTCATTTACTAACCCACCACGTTATCAGGCACAACTGTTCAATTACTTATTAGCACAAATAGCGATCATTTGGAAGGGACTTGGTAGCATTTTGGTATCAGACTTGGTGAAGACAGAAGTTAAAAATAAAAATAGAGCATTTATTTTAGTGACTTTGAATGTGGCATGGTTGTTGGGGGTCAGAACCCGCTGATATATTGGGAATTTCATGCACAACCTTGGCTGTTTCTCAATATGCGTTCTTGAGCGGTCTCGTGTGCTCGTGACAAGTCATCAGCCTCAGATCGAGCACTGTTCCAATTGCCGAGAACGCCAAACCGAGAACGCGCCGAATCCCCGGATGTAGTTCTCGCCCCGCCCTCTTTATCGAGCATGCGTCAGAGCAGACTTGTGCGTTCTTCAGACTGACCGCTTGCCCAGAATGCACCGCGGCCGCAGCTTGATTCGAGACAGCGCAAACAGAGTTCACAGCGGTAAGTTAAAAATCCCCCTTTCTACTACTGTTTTCAGATCGTTTGAGGCGAGAACATTATATTTTTAAGCTTCCCTATGTGGCCTGTTTACAGAGTTAGTAGAGTGACCCGCGGACCTCCGAGGGAAACCGCAGCCAGGGCTGATGTTAGACCGTCTTTAGTACACTTCTGTCGGCCAAGTAGTGTGCATAGTACCGCTGGTTATGATTTATTTGTTTTGTGTTTATCTGACTGACATGTGTTGCTTTATTAACTCAATACTTGCTGGAATAAATTGCAAATGTCTCCCAAGGACGACAGCAGCATATAAAAAAAAATAAAATCTACAAATGTTTTTCCTATCTAAGTGAGTTTCTTCTGAGTCAGGACACGAATAATTGAGAGGAGAAAGAGGGAAAGAAAACAATAGTAATAGTATATGAAAATAACAGACATTTATTTTTTACAAATGTTTTATCTTTGGAACAGAATGAAGGTGTAATATATTCAACAAATTATTAACAGTTACTAACATGGTTTAAAACAAAGAAATAACTCCTATTAAGATCTTATACAAATAGACAATGCCTATAAACTTACAATTAAAAATAGTTGGAATGGAAATTAATTTATTGATTATTTAATGCATTTTTACAGGTGGTGAAAAAAATGAAATGAAGCAGCATGTGCACATCACTCCAACTGATCTACGTTAGGTCAGATGTAGTCATGTTCACTTAAACATGCAGCCAGCTGGAGCAGCTCCCTGTCTTCAGCCGCCGGATGGCCGTCCTCGTCTGGGTCAACCTCCTCGTCCTCCACGTCTAGCTGGTCCCCTGCCTCTATACTAATATTGTGGAGGATGCAGCAGGCGGCGACTACTTTTGGGGGAAACGTCAGGCAGACCTCCAGCGCCCTTAAGAGGATGGAACGTCATTGTGTCTTCAGACCACCAAAGGCACGCTCAACGATGTTTCTCACCCTGGCGTGGTGCCTGTTGTAGCATGCCTCCACTTGACCTGTACCAAATATAACATTAACTTGTAATTTAGGTAATATGCCGATATGTCTTAATCTTCTATCCAATTAATATAATCTATTTATCAATTGTGTGTCATTGCTGGCTCTATTTAAGGACAATAAGGTAAGAGATCTTACTGGCAAGCTGTTTCCCTATAGGATGCTCCACAGGCCAGCCAGTAGAGGGTCACCAGCACCTCTATCTCCTGTGGCCATCCATGGGCCTTATGGATGGGCAGCAGCTGAAGGAGGAGGACGATGGTGGCCCTGTTTAGCCTGAAGGCTGGTCTCAGGTCCCCTTCATTAAAAAATATTTGGAGGATTGGCACAGAGGTGTTTATCCTCACATATTTTGTTTCTGTTTCTTCCTGTAAATAAAAAATGCCAAATGTTACCATAATTGTTTTTTTTCAATTGTCACCTTTTCACAGCATAAAACTATACCTGCTTAACATGCAGATTATTATAGTTCTCAAGAAAGAAAAGGTAAAATGTATAGTAAATGTAAGAAATGGCTTCCCTTCTCTGGTATTTTTACCATTTCACTGAAAGAATGAGCTGAACTAACTGCACATAATTTATAGATTAATCACTGTAAAGGTGGGCAGACATAAAAAAAAAAAATCCTTTCGTAATGATCAATGCTGTGAAGGTCAGTAGGTGCAATAAAGTAGCTTAACGCTACTATCATACTGTTACTAATGTTAAAATTGGTTCTTTCTTTAAATTATTTATAGAAAAATTGTCACAATTTCAACCTGATCATGTCTTTAATACCATCCTCAATGTTTTTTTTTAAAGATAAAAGTAGGAAATAGGCTGTCAATCTTAAAATGCCTACCAGTTGGCAATAGATGGGTGAGCAAAGCCTGCCTTCTGAGTCTCCTCTGCCGCATCAATCTTCTCCTTGCTCGGATTTGCCTCCTTAATTGCGCCACCTCCTCTTCAGCCTGCTGGTAAAGCTGACCAACGACCAAAGCAACAGCAATATTGCTCGTATTGCTAATTTTGCTTCTACAAAGTGCTGATTTTTAAAAAAGATTCAATCGCCCAGAAGAACGAGGGAGTCCCCAAGAGGGGCACTCTCCAGTACCCCCTCCAAGGACTCCAAAAAGGGTGGGTAATCTGAGCTGCCGTTTGGCGCGTAAGCACAAACAACAGTCAGAGTCCGTCCCCCCAAACCAAAACACAGATTGAGAAATTTCATACGCCGTGTTGGAATATTCTTCCGGCGGCGCCCCTGGAGGCAGTGGCTGGCATACAGCTCTGACTAACTCGCAGACATTTTCATAAAAAATGCCGCCATACTCGCTACAAACTGTAGTATTTTTGGACTCGTAACCACTACTACGCTCGATTGTTTACGCGGCTTCGGAGCGCTCCGGGAGCAACTCCCAGAGGCCCACGACGCAGCGGACTCGCCGAGCAGCCCACGCCGGAGGAGGGCCAAGTGGAAGCGCTGCAGCCGACCGAAAAAACGCGGCTGTCGCGGAGGTTTGGATACCAAACTAAAGGCTAACCCGTACAGACCGCCGCTTCCATCCATCCTGCTCTCCAACGTCTGCTCACTGGATAACAAAATAGACCATCTACAACTCGAGCTCGCTGCATGCCATCAGGTTAGCGAAGCGGAGCCACAGTCAGAAAATCCAGGATCTGCTCCACGACGCCAGCAACACCAGGAGCATGAGGCAAGGCATGAGGGCGATTACCGACTACAACACGCCCTCACCCCCAGTGGGTGAAGCTGATGCTGACTTCCACAATGGACTAAATAACTTCTTTGGGAGGTTTGAGGCACTAAACAGCACTCCAGCAGTGAAGGCTGTTCCCCATCAGGAAGAGGAGGTGCTCTGCCTTGACACAGCCGACGTGTGGAAGACTCTGAGGAGAGTCAACCCGCGGAAGGCCCCATGTCCCGACAACATACCTGGGCGGGTGTTCAAGGAGTGTGCAGGTCAGCTGGGTGGTGTTCTCACAGACATTTTTAACACCTCGCTGGACCAAGCCACAGTGCTAGCATACTTCAAGTCTGCCTCCATCATCCCGGTGCCCAGGAAACCTCAAGTCACCTGTTTTAACGATTACCGGCCTGTTGCACTGACTCCCATCATGATGAAGTGCTTTGAAAGGCTAGTAAAGGAACACATCGTCTCCAGTCTCCCCCCAACATTCAACCCGTTCCAGTTTGCCTACCGGCGGAACCGCTCCACTGAGGACGCCATCTCCTCCGCTCTTCACCTGAGCCTGGCACACCTGGAGGAGAAGAACACGCACATGCGGATGCTGTTCCTGGACTTCAGTTCAGCGCTTAACACCATCATCCCACAGCATCTGGTGGGAAAACTGGAGCATCTGGGCTTCAGCACACCCCTTCGCAACTGGCTGCTAGACTTCCTCACCAACAGACCTCAGTCAGTCCGGGTCGGACAGAACACCTCTGATGTCATCACCCTCAGCATGAGCAAAAGCTTTTTCCCTGTTGCCATCAGACTGCTGAACTGTTGAACTATAACTGGACTCTGCACCACATTTGCATCACTGAATCTCTATCTGGCATTACCAATGCTGCCGAACTTTTAGTTCCTTTTTAATTATTCACAACTCAACGTAAATGCATTTTTGCACAAATGCCTTTTTGCACCATTATTTTTGCACATAAAAACGTTTTGAACATTCTCCTGCATACTGTGATTGCACACTATTTTTCCTCCTGCATTGTTTACATTGTTGATCACTGCTGCACTTTATTTTGCCTTATTCCACCTGGAATCTCACTATACTCTTGTAAGCTGTATGCAATGAAATTTTGTTCTGTATGCACTCTGTACATACAAAATGACAATAAATTTGTCTAAGTCTAAGACATGTGATGTATTGTTGAAAGCCACACAGTGATTTTGCAGGGTTACAGTAAAATCACCCATTACAAAGTTTAGTGCATCTGGTAAAATACCCTGAAACCTCTGCACTGTGCCGTAAGAATATGTGCTGCTGGTTTACAAACAGCTGAGGGCATTCCCTGGGTAAGTAGTGCAGACGCAGTGATACAGATAGAAGTTCAATGTCTCGGGTACACAATATTTCTCTCATGAGCACCGTCTTACACCAGTTTTTATAGATATACAGGCAAACTCTTCCGCCTGCTCTTTAAACCACATTTCAGTGAGGAAGATGAAACATGAGTTTTTATACTCGTCTGAGGACTGAACATTGGCCGTAAGGACTGGATATTAGCCAGCATTATTGTGAGAAGAGGGATCAGCCAGAGGCCTTTTATTTTGAGCTGCTGCCATACACCGCCACGCCGCCCTCTTTTCTTCAATCTGGACGGCTGATGTGCAGGATTACTCCATCCCACTGAGGATTTGGTCCGGATCAACTCCTCCAGAAAGACTGCTACAGGAACAATTGCCCCTGTGGTTGTAGTTTGAAGAAAAAGGATAAACTCCCGACTGTACTGAAGGAGGCCATCTCCATGCATTCTCCAGGACAGTTAAAGCACACAGGTAAGAAGAATAATATCTGATATTCCAACAAGGTCAATCCAACATTAAACTGCACAGACTTCCTGTTTGCGGTAAGGCGTATTGCATCACTTCCTGTTTTTTTTGTTGCGGTGAGGATTGTGGTTTGGTGTTCCAGACTCTCTCGTTTTTATCCTTAATCTATTTGCTGTGACATCTATCTGTTTCTAACACATAAGCACATTTAAAACACATTCTCTGTTGCTGCACTTCACGTTTGGGAACTCCTTGCTTCTCTCAGCGTGGTAAGAGGTCGCTTGCTTAGCTTTAACCTAGCCTAGCTTTAGCCTCACAATGGCTTCCTCCCCTATCCTTCCATCAGCTTCTCCGTCTCTGTCTAAGTCTTCCCCTCTCTCTTGCTCTCTGTCTGATGTTTAGTTATTCCTCTGCCTCCTTTAGTGATAATGGTACCTACAACCCCTGGCAAAGAATGAACATTCAGTTGTTTAATTTTGTAGAAAAAAGCAGATCACAGACATGACACAAAACTAAAGTAATTTCAAATGGCAACTGTCTGGCTTTAAGAAACACTAAAAGAAATCAAGAAAAAAAAAGTAGTAGTCACTAACAGTTACTTTTTTAGACCAAGCAGAGGGAAAAAAATATGCAATCTCTCAATTCTTAGGAAAAAATTATGAAATGACCCTGTAAATTTCCATCCCCAAAACTAACACCTGCATCAAATTAGACCTGCTCGTTAGTCTGCATCTAAAAAGGAGTGATCACACCTTGGAGAGCTGCTGCACCAAGTGGACTGACATGAATCATGGCTCCAACACGAGAGATGTCAATTGAAACAGGAGAGGATTATCAAACTCTTAAAAGAGGGTTAAATCATCACTCAATGTTGCAAAAGATGTTGGTTGTTCACAGTCAGCTTTGTCTAAAATCTGGACAAAAACAAACGACATGGGAAGGTTGTTAAAGGCAAACATACTGGTAGACCAAGGAAGACATCACAGCGTCAAGACAGAAAACTTAAAGCAATATGTCTCAAAAACCGAAAATGCACAACAAAACAAACGAGGAACGAATGGGAGGAAACTGGAGTCAACGTCTGTGACCGAACTGTAAGAAACCGCCTAAAGGAAATGGGATTTACATACAGAAAAGCTAAACGAAAGCCATCATTACCACCTAAACAGAAAAAAATAAGGTTACAATGGGCTAAGGAAAAGCAATCGTGGACTGCGGATGACTGGATGAAAGTCATATTCAGTGATGAATCTCGAATCTGTATTGGGCAAGGTGATGATGCTGGAACTTTTGTTTGGTACCGTTCCAATGAGACTTATAAAGACGACTGCCTGAAGAGAACATGCAAATTTCCACAGTCATTGATGATATGGGGAGATGGCTGTCATTACATCTTCAATAAATGCACAAGTTTACGTTGAGAGTTTGGACACTTTTCTTATCCCATCACTTCAAAGGATGTATGGGGATGATGAAATCACTTTTTAAGATGATAATGCAGCTTGCCATAGAGCAAAAACTGTGAAAACATTCCTTAAAAAAACACATAAGGTCAATGTCATGGCCTGCAAATAGTCCAATTGAAAATCTTTGGTGGAAGTTGAAGAAAATGGTCCATGATAAGGCTCCAGCCTGCAAAGCTGATCTGGCAACAGCAATCAGAGAAAGTTGGAGCCAGATTGATGAAGAGTACTGTTTGTCACTCATTAAGTCCATGCCTCAGAGACTGCAAGGTATAAAAGCCAGAGGTAGTGCAACAAAATACTAGTGATGTGTTGGAGCGTTCTTTTGTTTTTCATGATTTCATAATTCTTTCCTCAGAATTGAGTGATTCCATATTTTTTCCCCTCTGCTTGGTCTAAAAAAGCAACCGTTACTGACAACCACATTTTTTTTCTTGATTTCTTTTAGTGTTTCTTAAAGCCAGACAGTTGCCATTTGAAATTACTTTATTTTTGTGTCATGTCTGTGATCTGCTTTTTTTCTACAAAATTAAACAACTGAATGAACATCCTCCGAGGTCCGTGATTCCATAATTTTAGTCAGGGGTTGTATAATAAATGTAGTGTTTTTGTAGCTTTGGAGGTGAGGGTGTCAGAATTGGAGACCTGGCCCCGTACTGTTGAAAAAACAGCAGATAGCTGCCCCTTAGCTAGCGCAGAGCCACAGAGATTAGCTTCACGTAGCGGTCCTCCAGCAGCACCGGAGTATCCAGGTAACCAGGCCGGCTGGGTGACAATACGCAGGAAGCATAGCTCTAGATTCCAGCCCCAAGGTCACCACCAACCCATCTGCGTTTCTAACAGATTTTCCCCACTCAGCGACACACCCGCTGAGAAGCCGACTCTGGTAATTGGCAGCTCCATAGTCAGAAACGTGGCACTAGAGACAGCAGGGACCATAGTCAAATGCTTTCCAGGGGCCAGAACAGGCGACATAAAATCCTACCTGAAACTGCTGGCTAAGGATAAGCGTAAATACAGTAAGATTGTTATTCACGCTAGTGGTAATGACACCCAGTTACGGCAATCGGAGGTCACTAAAGTTAGTGTTGCTTCAGTGTGTAAGTTTGCTAAAACAATGTCAGACTTTTATCTGGTGCCCTGCCTGATCTGACCAGTGATGACATGTTTAGCCGCAGGTCACTTGTGGAGTACCACAGCATTCAGTCCTTGGCCCAATTCTCTTTACTATACATATGCTTCCGATTGGTAAAATTATCAGACAGCATAGAATTCATTTCCACTGTTATGATGATGACACTCAGCTATATTTATCCATAAATCCTGATTAATCTAATCAATTACTTCAAATACGCACATGTCTTGATGACATTGAAACCTGGATGATTTAAAATTTCCTGCTTTTAAATTCTAACAAGACAGAAGCTGTAATCTTCTCAAAAAAAATTCTTAATCTATCAGTAATCTGGTAATAAAGTAAAAACCCATTTCAATCTGGAGAGACTCAGACGGAGAAAGAGAAAACGATTAACAAATTTATTTTGACAAAATGAATAACAGTTCTTTGGCGCTCGGGCCCCGGCTGAAGATTTGAGCAGTGAATTCCGACGAATTCAGATGAGCCCATCAACGCTGAATAGGGATGCTCCCCCGGGGCCCGACACTGGTGGTGGAGGTTGGAAAAGATGACGTCTTGGAATGCTGGTGGAGAAGGGGAGGAGGTGGGTCGAGCACAGCTGGAAAGCGTCAGGCGGCGTGGGTGTGGAGCCTTTTAAACAGAAGCTTGATTGAAGATTGGAGAAAGCGGGTCGAGGTCCGGAGATGAAGATGACGCAGTAACAGGTAGGAGGAAGTCTTCCAGCTTGAATTTGCGCCTAGGCTTCATTTCAATCTGGAGAGACTCAGACGGAGAAAGAGAAAACGATTAACAAATTTATTTTGACAAAATGAATAACAGTTCTTTGGCGCTCGGGCCCCGGCTGAAGATTTGAGCAGTGAATTCCGACGAATTCAGATGAGCCCATCAACGCTGAATAGGGATGCTCCCCCAAAACTCCTGGGCCGATGCCGGGGCCGAGGCCAGGACTTCGCAACGAGAGGTGAAAAGCTGATAGATGAAGGCCGTCTGGGGGTTACTGACCTGGTGCGGAGTCGGGCTGGAAGATGTAGGCCAGCTGAGGGGTTCGGACGAGGCGCAAAGCCAGGCTGGTAGATGAAGGCCAGCTGAGGGGTTATTGACGTGATGCGGAGTTGGGCTGGAAGATGTAGGCCAGCTGAGGGATTACTAATGTGATGCGGAGCCGGGCTGGAAGATGTAGGCCAGCTGAGGGATTACTAATGTGATGCGGAGCCGGGCTGGAAGATGTAGGCCAGCTGAGGGATTACTAATGTGATGCGGAGCCGGGCTGGAAGATGTAGGCCAGCTGAGGGATTACTAATGTGATGCGGAGCCGGGCTGGAAGATGTAGGCCAGCTGAGGGATTACTAATGTGATGCGGAGCCGGGCTGGAAGATGTAGGCCAGCTGAGGGGTTACTGACATGATGCGGAGATGGGCTGGAAGATGTAGGCCAGCTGAGGGGTTACTAATGTGATGCGGAGCCGGGCTGGAAGATGTAGGCCAGCTGAGGGGTTACTGATGTGATGCGGAGCCGGGCTGGAAGATGTAGGCCAGCTGAGGGGTTATTGACGTGATGCGGAGTTGGGCTGGAAGATGTAGGCCAGCTGAGGGGTTACTAATGTGATGCGGAGCCGGGCTGGAAGATGTAGGCCAGCTGAGGGGTTACTGACGAGGCACGAAGCCAGGCTGTTAGTTGAAGGCCAGCTGAGGGATTACTAATGTGATGCGGAGCCGGGCTGGAAGATGTAGGCCAGCTGAGGGATTACTAATGTGATGCGGAGTTGGGCTGGTAGATGTAGGCCAGCTGAGGGGTTACTGACGTGATGCGGAGTTGGGCTGGAAGATGAAGGTCAGCTGAAGGGTTATTGATGTGAAGCGGAGTCGAGCTGGAAGATGTAGGCCAGCTGAGGGGTTACTGACGAGGCGCGAAGCCAGGCTGGTAGATGAAGGCCAGCTGAGGGATTACTAATGTGATGTGGAGTTGGGCTGGTAGATGAAGGCCAGCTGAGGGGTTATTGACGAGATGCGGAGTTGGGCTGGTAGATGTAGGCCAGCTGAGGGATTACTAATGTGATGCGGAGTTGGGCTGGTAGATGAAGGCCAGCTGAGGGGTTATTGACGAGATGGGGAGTTGGGCTGGTAGATATAGGCCAGCTGAGGGATTACTAATGAGATGCGGAGTTGGGCTGGTAGATGAAGGCCAGCTAAGGGGTTATTGATGTGACGCGGAGCTGGGCTGGTAGATGAAAGTCGGATGTGGAGTCGTTGGGATGATGTGGAGCCATGCCGGGAAATGACGCTAACTGGGGTAATGAGAATACTTAGAGTTAGGTAGAAGAATAGCTACAAACCTCATTAAGTAAAGAGAAAGACAGAGAAGCCGATGGATACGAGCTAGCGGGGACTTGTGCAAAAGCTTATAGGTAAGCTGATAGACATAGAATTTAGCAAGGCCGCCCCAAAAGAAAGATGAACTGAGTGAAATCGGTGGATGAAGGCCAGTGGTAGTAATAGACTAGAAGTCAGGAAGAAAGACACCGGAAAACAGGGAGCTGAAGATCGAAGCAAAGCTCGGAGTAAATTCACCCGATAATTTGTTAGCTGGCAGGGACAAGAGGTGGGATCACTTGAAATGAAACCTGAAAGTAGCAGCACGGGAGGATGTGCAGGGCCTTATGAGTTCAGGACTTGAGCTCTTAAATGGAGTAAACCATCCACCACCAGTGAGTTGCGAAGTGCTTACCTGAGCACTTAGAGACCATTGAGCTGCGAGAACGGCTGAGAGATCTGGATGAATGTAGGATGGTCGAAGACAACCATCGACCGAGTTGCTGGAGAGTTTTTTTTTTTGTTTTTTTTTTTTGGCGGAACATGGCAGGGCAGGCCGCATGGCAAGGAGCATAGAAGAAAACACATGGCAAGGAGCATGGAAGGGAAACGCATGGCAAGGAGCATGGAAGGAAACGCATGGCAAGGAGCATGGAAGGAAACGCATGGCAAGGAGCATGGAAGGAAACGCATGGCAGGGAGCATGGAAGGAAACGCATGGCAGGGAGCATGGAAGGAAACGCATGGCAGGGAGCATGGAAGGAAACGCATGGCAGGGAGCATGGAAGGAAACGCATGGCAAGGAGCATGGAAGGAAACGCATGGCAAGGAGCATGGAAGGAAACGCATGGCAAGGAGCATGGAAGGAAACGCATGGCAAGGAGCATGGAAGGAAACGCATGGCAAGGAGCATGGAAGGAAACGCATGGCAAGGAGCATGGAAGGAAACGCATGGCAGGGAGCATGGAAGGAAACGCATGGCAGGGAGCATGGAAGGAAACGCATGGCAGGGAGCATGGAAGGAAACGCATGGCAGGGAGCATGGAAGGAAACGCATGGCAAGGAGCATGGAAGGAAACGCATGGCAAGGAGCATGGAAGGAAACGCATGGCAAGGAGCATGGAAGGAAACGCATGGCAAGGAGCATGGAAGGAAACGCATGGCAGGGAGCATGGAAGGAAACGCATGGCAAGGAGCATGGAAGGAAACGCATGGCAGGGAGCATGGAAGGAAACGCATGGAAGGAAACGCATGGCAGGGAGCATGGAAGGAAACGCATGGCAGGGAGCATGGAAGGAAACGCATGGCAGGGAGCATGGAAGGAAACGCATGGCAGGGAGCATGGAAGGAAACGCATGGCAGGGAGCATGGAAGGAAACGCATGGCAGGGAGCATGGCAGGGAACACACAGGGAGCATGCAGGAATCATAGAAGGGAACATTGCAGGAAGCATAGAAGGAGTATGCAGGGAACGTAGTGGGGAACGTGGCAGGGAACATGAATAAATGAATGACCATGAAAGAATGAACAGAATAACAGGACGTCTGCATGGCGGAACACCTGGATGACAGAATAAATGACAGGAGATGCTTAAATGATAGGATGAATGACAGGAGATGCATGAATAAATGACCATAAAGGAATGAACAGGATGATAGGACAACTGCATTGTGGGACGCCTGGATGACAGGATAAATAACAGAGGATGCTTAGGGATGATGCACATAAATGAATGAGTGACCAAGAGGGAATGAACAGGACAGGACGCGCTTAATGAGACTTGAATGAGATTTGAATCCAGCACCAGTATTCACAGTTAGGTTACCTTGAAGATGAGCTTTAGGCGGCTAAGATGAATGAAAGGTCAGAGCAGATATGTGAGGCATGCTGATGATAGCCATCACCCAGCGATTGGGCTCCACGAGCGTCTGCTGATGCGCTGCTCACGTCCTGAATGCTGAAATAACTCTAGATGAAAGGCCACAAGATTAACGATTTCTTTGACAATTTCACGAAACTGCAAACCAACTGTTTTTAGAATCTCCAAAACTTACGGATGCACATCCGTAAAATTAAACGCATCTACAGACAAAAGACATCATTATAGAAAGTATATTTCAAATCCGGACGGGAAGCCTGCCAGACCAGAAGGAAAGTTCAGAACAGCAACTCTTAACCAGAGTATCCTGTTTTAGGAGGGAAGGAAACGGAATTAGTGAGCTCAAACTGCCTGGAAATAAAGACGTGACTCTTGAAATGATGCACCTGCGAGATTGAGGTGACCGAGCGAGGAGAGCACTGACGCTCGGAAGTAACTGATATGAGAATGAAACTGATATCGAGAATTCAAGAGCTTGTCTGCAGGAAAAAACCATCATGGAACTAGGTTAAGATCAATACGTAGAACTCAATTGCAGGCTGACAGATTTAGTTTGAGAAACAACTGGGAATAGAGAAAAGAATATCTATAAGAAGAAAACATCCAGAAAATGAAGGACCATTAAACACGGGTAACACTTCTTAAGACATGATCGATAATGTTTGCTTAGCTCATAAATGCATAGAATGCCAAACGCATACCAAATGCTGTTATGAATCGATTAGCTTATTTAGCTTATTCCATGTTGTTTGGATGAATTTAATAATTTAATTCAGATTCTGCACTGCATCCTGCTAACTGACGATCTCATTGCTTAGTAGCTTTAGTTAGCCTCATGCCTGCAGAGAGGATCCGTAATTGAATATAGTATCAACCAGACAACAGCACCTTCAGTGATGGTCTCCGGATATTCATCTTGAATGAATTCTTGAACCTAAAAGAAGAAATAGACAATCCCTAAATACATGAGCAAGTTGCTGTTAGAGATCGCCCAATATTCAAACCATCCCCACAGCCATCCTGACGTCGGGTCCCAGCTGACATTCAGACAATACCTACGAACAAAAACCTTAAATAACTTGTATAATTTCACAACACCTGAAGAATTGATTGGCAAAACATTGAAATGACAAGAGTGACAGAAATGGCCTGGTCAGCATAAATGAGAAGTCTGAACCCAATACAGACCAGCCCAAGCGGATGGCAAATTGCACCAGAGTTGCAGCGGTTTAATAACGATTGGTATCAATTGCTAAATTTAAAATGCACTTCATACTCCAACCAGTAGGTGGCAGCAATGCCACTACAAGCCCGGTGGCTACCGGCAACACCAGAAGAAGAAGAAAACGAAAACAAACAGTAAAATGAAATACGTTCGCCTGAATAGAGGACGAACATGGGTGAATACATATTACCTGAGGTAGCTCCGAACGCATTAGCGAGTGAATGAGAGAGTAGATCCGGCTGAAAAGTTGCGGCCGGGACAAGCGGCAAGGTGGTGCCGCAAAGCCGATGAAAACCAGAGGAGATCCCGGATGAGACGGCGGATCCGCGAACCAAGAGCCAACCCCACCGGATCAGTTTGAGAAAGACCCCGGCGCGCTATGAAGCGAAGCTGACCGGAACTTAGGCAGAGTTGGGACGCGTCTGCGTCGCTTGCGAGTTCATTGCGCCAGGAATCGGAGCTGACGAAAACAGCGGTCGGAAAGGAAGATGTGCTGCCAGACGTTATTCCGATCGAGCACAGCTGGAAAGCGTCAGGCGGCGTGGGTGTGGAGCCTTTTAAACAGAAGCTTGATTGAAGATTGGAGAAAGCGGGTCGAGGTCCGGAGATGAAGATGACGCAGTAACAGGTAGGAGGAAGTCTTCCAGCTTGAATTTGCGCCTAGGCTTCATAACTTGGTGTTATTTTTGACCAAGACATGTCATTCAAATCCCATTTAAACAGGTTTCCTTTTTTCAACTCCAGAATATTTCCAAAATTAGAAATATTTTGTCCAGGAGTGATGCTGAAAAATAGTGCAGCAAGAGTTCTGATGAAAATCAACAAGAGGGATTATATTCTCATGTTTTAGCTTGCCTTCATTGGCTTCCTGTTAAAACAAGAATATAATTTGAAATTCTCATTCTCACGTATAAAGCCCCTACTAATCAATCTCCATCATATATCAGAGATCTGATTACCCAGTATGTTCCTAACAGAGCGCTGCACTCTCGGACTGTAGGTCTACTGGTGGTTTCTAGAGTCTCTTAAAGTAGAACGGGAGGCAGATCTTATCAGGCTCCTTTCCTGTGGAACCAACTCCCAGTTTTGGTCCATCTACCTTTAAGACTAGGCTTAGAACTTTACTTTTTGACAAAGGTTCTAGTTAGAGTGACTTAGGTTACCCTGAGCTATCACTATAGTTATGTTGCTATAGGCTTAGGCTGCTGGAGGACATCAGGGTCTATATTTCTCACTCTGCCCAGTTCTCCTACTGTTCTCCAATTTGCATTGTTTGTTGCTATTTCAACTTTTAACTTTTTGCTCTCTGTCATTTTTCTCTTCATAGTAGGTACACCTGGTCTGGTGTTCTTTTAGCTGTGACATCATCCAGGGGAGGCAGATCATCCGCTATTACCATGTAACATAGAAAGGATTCCTGGATTAATTTGTGGCTTTGTGCTTTCATGCTTTTTGCATCTCTGCTCTCTCTTCTCTAACCCCAAGTCGGTCGAGACAGATGACTGTTCACACTGAGCCTGGTTCTACGGGGAGTTTTCCTCTCCACTGTCGCTTCATGCATGCTTAGTATGAGGGATTGCTGCAAAGCCATTGACAATGCAGGCAGCTGTCCACTGTGTCTCTACACTCTTTCAGGAGGAGTGAATGCTGCTTGACAAGACTCGATGCAATCTAGTAGGTTTCTACTAGGTTGTGAACCGGGCTCCGCCGGTCTGCACTTGGGCTGTGAACACGGGGACCTCCGCTCAGCCTCCCTGGCTTAGCTGCTCCCTGTGAGTGCCTGCATTTGACCTGAAAGGGGGGGTTGGAACGTGGCCTTCCCAGCGTGGCTGTGTTCATTCTTTGGAGGGCCTGCACAGTTTGAAGGGCGAATTCAGATACTTTTTTCTCCTGCAAAAGCTGAGAAAAGGGTTACAAGCAGCCTTTTTCCATGGCAGTCGGCTGGTTAGATTCCGATGTGTCACAGCAGGCTGTATTTAGCTATAGTTCTGGACCACACCCATGTTTGCCGATCTCGTCAATGTGGATTCTTTCACAGTGGACAAAGAGGATGAGAAGGGTGGCTCAGCTTGGTTGCAGTGTTGGCTCACCTGCTGTTCGAGGCAGTCCCTGTGTGCCTGTAAAAGTGTCACGTTTCCTGTTGTTTCCAACTTACAGTCTGAGTTTTCCTCCTGGCTTGATTGCACAACATCCCCCTCTTAAAGAAGATAGAAGATGATCTTGCCAGGTGGAAATATCTACCAATTTCACTTATTGGAAGGGTTTGTTTCAATTAAAATGATTGTTTTACCTAATTAAATACTTATTCTCAATGATCCCATCATTTGACTGGTTTAAATCTCTGTACTCCTCCATTTCTAAAGGGGGAGGAGTCAAGATGAATCCAGAGAGTACACATTTGAATTTTTGATTCTTGGATTTCTCCTTATTGGATTTGGGGGATTTCTGATGTATCCGCAACTTCAGAGACTGCTGGCGGTAAATTCGGCCTTGATGAGGCCGCTGGCGGCTTACGACGAGATCACTAGGCGGTGAATGAACAGAACATTAAGCTTGACAAGCTGACTGCGGTGGTTGGTAGGGGCGAGATGGGATAACATCTGGATGTGAAGATGTGAAAATAGCCCTCTAATTTGGAAAATTTGAATCCTGGAGCCAGTGATGAAAAGACTTTAAAGCTGAGGGAAAAATTGTTTCAGCTTGTTCTCATAACAAATTGTGTATTCAAATCGGACTCCCCACTATCTAAACTCTCCCCTGGTTTGTTATGGCGAAATTGGACAGAACTACTCCCCCACGCTCCCTCCTCCCCTGCAAACATCCGTGGATACGTCAAGCCGGGCAAAGAAGTGATAAGACTTTCCAACATATCAAGGACACTTGCCTGCCGGATGATGTTCATGGACACACAATACTCCACACAACATACAGATACTACTGATGCTCATTTATCCCATGAACTTACATGCGACTAATCTCTAATGTAATCCTTCTGCTATATGTGTCTCGTTATATTTGTGCTTTACGTGCGATGAGGTTTTTTTTGGTCGGATGCTTCACACTGTATAGTGAGAGCATAAATTGTGACGCATTTGTCTCTTTTTTTATCTCCCTCTTATTACCCATATGTTGAAAACCTATCTTTTCCACAGATTCAAAGGCAGCGCCCTGTGGGCACCGTGTAATGCGGTCCCTTGGCAGCAAGGCCCCAGTAAATCGTCTCCCCCTAAAATGTTTGTGATGTTTTGTCTTGGCGATTGTACTGAAACAGCAATTTCCCTCTGTGATTATTAAAGTATGTCTGATTCTGATTCTGATTATGGGTTCAACTTCCACAGACTTGCAACTCTGAGTCCCTGAGCAAGACCCCTTAACCCCCGATTGCTCCCCAGGCGCCACACAGTGGCAGCGCACTGCTCCCAAGGGGATGGGTTAAATGTAAACAACAAATTTCATTGGAATGTATGTTGCAATGACAATAAAGAGGATTATTATTATCTGGAATAATCCTGACATCGAAAAAAAAATTATAAACTTTCCATACTGGAAGAGTAAAGGTATTGAATACCTGGAACATATATTTGAAGGAACTGAGTTTATCACATTTGGTAGATTAAATATACAATTGACAAAAAAATAATCCTATAAAATATAATAAATATAATAAAATAAATTCAAACTCATTAATGGTGGAGTTCCTTGATCTACACCCCCCAAAATTATTGTCTAAATTATGCAGGACACTATCTAAACTAGACGATTCAATATCTCTTCCTATTAAGAAATGGGAGTAGGATTTATCAGTCAGCTTTGAACAAAACTCCTGGTGTCAGGTATGTTTAAGAAATTTCAAAATGACTAGAAACCAGAATTTACAACTAATACAATACAGAATCCTTCATAGAGTACACTATACAGGTCAAAGATTACTCAGGATCTAATATCAGTTCACAGTGCACAGGCAATAATCCCGACAATTACATTCATGCACTATGGTTATGACATCACCTGTTCAGAGGTTCTGGAGCCAGATATATAAAGGCTTGTCTAAGTTGTCTAAGATGTAAAATTTCACCTTCCCACTCAGTTTGCTTGCTGCTTAACTTGGATGATAGCACATTGAGGAAAAATCAGTTTGCATGGCTTTAGCTCTCCTATGTATCACTAATGAAACTAGAAAAATTAGCATTTCCTGCGAAAATGCACTGTGAATGCAGTAAGCTGAATGATTGAGCAAAAGATGCAGAAGATCTTTGAAGAAGAGAAAAAAATAGCTGAAAAGCATTGAAGAAGTTGAAAAAGTTGAAGAATTTGAAAGAGTTGAAGAATTTGAACATGAAAGAACAATAGCTGAATGATTAGAAGAAGAAAAAACTGAGGGAATGGCACCAAACATTTCCTAACTCATTCTAAACACTGAATCGTTTAACAAAGCAGAAGTAGAATTTCAAACTTGAATATACTGTAGCCATATGTGGGCCTGCATTTCTAGGAGTATAAGGGGTTTCGCCCGCATTGAAAAGCATTGGATGTTTGACACCTCCTAACTTGGATATGCTTTACGCGGCCCAAATTTATTGTGGAGCATTCTGTATAAAGGAGGTACAGACTCTGTAAAGCAGAAGTTTGTAGGACCTTCCTAGAGCTACTTCCAGTTAGCAACATGCTAACTGTTAGCCGCTAACAGGGTTGTGTTCAGTATCACCTTGTGATGGTACTCTGTTAGTTTGGTCCAAATCCTGTACTGGAAAGTTCCTCAAAAAGGGTGCCAATACTTAATGTCACCAAAGGTCACCAAAGGTCATGGGTCAGATTGGCCTCTTTAGCAACTCAGCCTCACCAAATCTGGGCCCAGAACTCAACATTTGACCAAAATGGTGTGTAGCGCCATTTCCCACAGGTGGGTGGTGCTGTATTGGCCAATTGGGTCGTCTCTGGGCATCGTGCCAGGTCCTGTTGGAAGCAAAGGCCCAACAGGAAAGCATGTGAAATCCAAAAAGTGACAGAAAAGTCACACATGCCTCATAATCACTTGAAAATTTAAAAATTTTAAGAGGAAGTGACTGTGCGAATTTCAGATTCCTACATTCATCACAGCCACTGCAGTGGGCATGGAAAGTTGCCATTCTATCCGAATGGAGCCTGTCCCTGACCTAGTAACCTCTGGCCAGCAGAGTTCGGTCGTCATGGAAACTCACTCACACCTGCAGCTTGCCATTCTACTGAAGTGCAGGCACTTTGCTCAGACTATGTCCAATAGGATTATAATGGAGAACATTGCCTCGCACAACACTTCATATCTCCTGATCCGTAAATGGTAGAGACGTAATTTTTTCTGCGTTTATTTCTTAACGGATAGGGGAAAAGACTTGCTATCAGTTTTTGCTGGAAATATTTTAATAAAGGCGTAAATAATTATGATATAAAGGGGATTTTTAAGAAATTTCAAAAATCCTCTAAAAACGGTCCCGAACAAATCGCTCTAGCTGAAAAAGTATAAGAGATATCAAAATAATTCTTTCACTGTGAGTATCAGCAGGCTTTTGAGGACTATGGTGCTCATTTTTATGTTTGTACAAAAATCGGTGTAGGCACAGCGACGATGTAAATAAGTGGATCATGGGGAAAAATGCAGCTCTAAAGCATTTTCAGGATTTTGCACATTCGCTACTCCCGAACAAATTGTTCCTGCGGCAAAACCGTAACAGTTATCCAAAAAATTCCTTTTTTGTGAGTGCCAGAAGGGTTGGGAGATTCATGTGTGAAAGTCTCATGCCTGTACATCAAACGGTTTAGGAGTAGCGACGATGCAAAAACGTGTGATATTTTGGATTTTCAGACGTCATTTTTCAAAACCGCTCCATAGGAAATGAATGAGGGAGGTTTCGGGTTTGTGTCGCTCTGAGGTGATTTGCGAAAAATCTATAAATGCTACACTAATGAGGGTTACATTTCCTGAATCCAGACAAAAATTCCTACGTTCTGATGTATAATTTATGTGGATAGGTTGAAAATTGAGCGAGTGAGAAGAAGTTGTTCGGAAGAGAAGAATTTGTTGAATTTCTAGAGTGTGCACTCTATAACTGCCTCCTTGACGACCATAGCAACGCATGTTATTTGCTGAATTTCTTGAAAAGCCAAAATTATTTTAAGGAGGTACTATATGAAAATGGTAAAAGATATGAAAAAGCTGAAATATACCATAATAGCTGAAAGATATCACTACATTTTAAAAGTTGAATGGCATTTCTAGCTGAAAGTAGGCTAAAGTAGTAAGCTGTCAAAAAGCAGCTGAAATGAGCGGAATTTTAGTGAATTACATTCATTTGCTATGGGAGAAAAAAAAGCTGAAAATTTGCAGAAAAAGCTGAATATTTTAAAAAGTTGAAAAGGTATAAGTACAAAAAGATATAGCCATCGATTCCAGAAGAAGCTGAATAGTTTAAAAGTTGAATGGTTGAAAAATTGTAGGAGGAGAAGCGAATCAAACTTTAAACAGTAAAAACGCGAAAGAGGATCTCAAAAAAACTATCCTCATGAATTGGAAAAGCGAAATTATTATAGTATTAATCAGTAGAGAGATCTTTTGATGAATTGTGTTAGTCTTGACACAACATCTGCATCCATATCAGATCAATCTGTCTGGGCTTCTTTGATCGGCTCCATCAACTAATGGGAGCGGGGGACATTTGGATGTGTCCTACAGGATGTGGTGGCTGATTTGCGCGGTGCCTGGAGTGGGGTGTCTGGTGGGTCTGACACCAGGGTCTGTGGTCCCCACTGCGGGGGGGGGGGGGGTTTGGGGGCCTCAGGGCGGCTACTTGTGATGCTCTGGGGGTGGGGGGGGGGGGGGTCTGTGGTGGTGTCCCTGAGTTTGGGGTTCCTTGGGTGTACCGCCCTCGTGCGGGTGTCTGGCCCTACCTGGGGTCGCTGGTGCACTGGCGGGTCTTGGGGCCTGTCAAGCTGGAGGGGGTATGGATATTAACATCTCATGGCACATGCTCTCCCTTTCAGGGGGTGCATTCTGCTAGTGGGGAGATGGGGGTGGGTTGGCTGGGAGAACCCATCCTGGGTGTCTATCATCCTATGTGGTGTAAGAATTGTTTGAATGTTAGTGTTGGGGTGGGTTTAATATTATTTTCCTTCCACTGTGTGTGTGTGGTGAGGGGGGGTCGGGGAGGGGGCAGCGGGGGGTGGCTTGGATGACTCTGTGTCTGGTTCCTTGTCTCGGTCATGGTTCATGGCAGCTCTTGGTGCTGGTTCTATCTGCGGAACAGAGCTCTGCATGGTTCGTTTGGGCTGGCTGACTAGAGTGTTTTTTTTTCTTTCCTCCCAGACCTGTCCTGACCCTCTTTTTGGGAGTGGGGATGGTAGGTGTGTGGAGGGGTGGTTGTGGGGTTGGGTAGGTATTTGGAGAATGGGGGTGCCTATTGGAGCCAGCAGGGGAGCTGGCTTCCTGTGAGGGCATGTTGTGCTCCAGTCTTTCCTCCCTCTGCCAGCTACAACATGCTGCCACACACATGTAGGACCTTGGGATGTGGGGGCATCGCTGGGGAGTGGAAGGATTTCCCACACTCTCTGTTATACAGAAAACCCCTATTATTAGCTTAGCTGTCACTTTATCACATCTTGTAATGTCCTGGAGGAGGAATGGGCTGCCTGGTTGGGCTCGGAGCTGGGATGAGTGTTGGGTCCTGGGGTTTGGCTGGAGCTGGAACTGGCACTTTTGATCTTCTCCAGATTATTGAGGGCAGGATGTGGGGAAGCAGCATCTCAAGGTTCATGGGGTTGGCTCTGGTTGGACGGCCCATTCGGTTCATGTTGGCCCCATCTCTGGGTGGATGGGCCCGTGGGTCGGGTTCCTGGTGGGGGGTTGGGGCCGGGTAGGTTGATGCTTGGTGGTCCCCCCCACACACACACACAATCCCGATGATGGGCTTCACCTCCAGGGTTTGGATACCCCTCTGGGGTGCCGGTACCTGGACCTGGGAGTATAGGATGTGTGTGTGATGAGTGCGAGTGTGTGTACTGCATCACTTTTTTGGTGTGTTAGAGTGTATGCATGTGGGGGCACTAGGGTGGGAATGTGTGAATGTGACTTGGTTTTCTGTTTGTCTGACTGCTTCTGTTCTGTTTGACTGCCCCCTCTCCTGTGACATCTCTGGTCTCTACTAGGTGGGGAGTCCTGCTCCCTTCCGTTGGCTGGCGCCTCGACCCGCTGTTGCGTTGGTGGTCCTCGGTGTCTGGGGCTGGGTGCTCAGGTGTTTTGCTTGCTTACTCCTGGCGGCTGCTTCATGTGGCCTGGGACCAGTGGCTCTGTCAGGGCCTCGCTGGGGGGCGGGGCGACCCCTTGACCTCGTGTCTCTGGGCCCATTGCTGGATCTGCTCCGGCGTAGCCGTCTGCTGGGGGCTTCAGCACTGTGGCTGTTGAGGGTTTCCTTGGGCTCCTCTCTGCTCTTCCCTGGGATGGGTGAGGCAGCTATCCCTGTGTTTCTCCCTCTTGGGCACCTTTGCTCTGGGGTCCTGGTTTCCCCAGAGTCTGCATCGGAGCTGTGGGGGCGGGTCTTTGGCTCCTCGCAACCACTTTTGAGTATTTGTCTTATGGATAAACCTTATATATACAGGTGTACTCTCGCAAACACCTACAGGTGCTTGGATTCAGGTGCTTACAGACACACTTTTGTACAGAAAACGCCTATTAGCTTTGTTGTCATTTTATACATCTCATATTAAATAATACTATGTATTTTTCAGGGATGTTATCAAGGCGTTGGTTGTTTGTACGTGTAATACTTTATCGGTTTGTTTTCCTTTTCTTTTTATATCTCTCTTTGTAGGTGTAGAAGCAGACTCCGAGGATATTATCTTGTTCTCTCCTTTTCCGCTCCTCTATTTTTTTCACCTTTTCTGCTTTTTAGCATTTTTCTCATCTTTTTGTTTTCTTTTTTCTCTTCTACCTTTCCATTTTTGTGTCCATTGAAAATGACATAGTCCCAGAATAAAATCTAATAAGGCTTTATGCATATATAAATCCAGCGGAGCACTATAGTGAAAGCAGTAATGCTCCACTTGTGAAAGTAAAATCTGTTGCGCTCTTTTTGCAATTAAGACAGCAATTCTTAATGTTACACACAAGGACACATCAAAAACTTAAATAGTAAATAATTTTTAGAAATAATAATGTTGGAATTTTAATATATTTTAATTCTTAACCCAGTTTTTTAGAAATTGTCAATTTTTTGATTTTTTTTGGTTTACATATTCCTTAAAGATTTTTTTTTTTTTTTTTACATTTTTATGTTTCCCAGTCAGTCCCACATTTAACAACTACTCAATTCAAATTTAGCATTCTCGCTGTTCAAGTCCAATTAGGGTTAGGAACAAATTAAGGTGATTGGATTTAGGTTTTGGAATAAAAAACGGTTAATACAGTTAGGGTTAGGTCTAATAAATTAGTCATGGTTAGGGTTAGGATAATTTACAGGGTCAGGGTTCAAGAGATTAGGTTGAGTATAAGAGGAGGTTCAGAATCAGGTTAGGGTTAGACAGTGAGTAAGTAATTACATCAATTTTACTTGATATTTAGTCCAAGCAGTTCTTTAGTATCCAGCCAATATATCCACTGACTTTCCCCTCTTTTTCTTATCCTGATCTGACCAAGAAGAATTACTCTGTATCCCAGCAATCTTCAAACTCCCCCAGCCATGCTCAGTAAAATGTTTAACTAAAAGTGTATGAGTCCTTTTTATTTCTTATATTATATTTTTGTTCAGTCAATCTTGTTGAATGTGAATTTTTAGTTTTGCCAATATATTGTATACCACATTTTTGACAGATTATAATGTATACACAATTTTTGGTAACCACATTAAAAGCTTTTGGACTTTTTTAAAATAGTTTTCTTGACTTTGTTACGAACGTACTCCAATTTAGTGAAATTTCCCAAATAAGTTTGTTTCTTCTTTTTCTGTTGTATAGATTGTAGTCTCGCTCTTACCAAATAATCCCTTAAATTCATATTTCTCCTATAGGCCAAAATTACTTGATACTCCGTCAATAACCCCCGATTTTCAGTTGTTTTGAAATTAGTTTTAACTTTCCTATTAAGTCTAGCTCCTGCCAATGAGAAATTGATGATAAAAGGAATTAATTGTTTCTCTCCACCATGTTTTGGATTTTCCATTTGAAAACATTTTCACAGCTGTGAAAGCTATGAATTTTCAGAGCTGTGAAAAGGATTCCAACAGCCTCCTTAAAGTTCTTTTCTTGAGTACACATATGCTTAAATCTCAGAAGCTGTGATTTAATTAACCCTTTGTAAGTGTGTGTGGGATGAAAACTTGTATGCAAGTATCAGCGTCTTTGAAATAAACCTTAAAGGCATACTATGCAACATTTTTCAGTTAATTAATGTGTTCCATACCGTTTTGGATGATTAAATGAGTCATTCCAGGTCGAACAAAGGTTTTCTCGGCCGCCCTGGGGGTCTGTGGGGGAAATACCGCACTTGCAATGCAAGAGCCCTCGGCTCGCACACACAGAAGTCTCGCTTTACGGCGAGAACTCCATGTGTTTTTTCCCTGCCATTCACTATATGCACGCGCGAAAGCAACAACAAAGAACCGCGTGTTTACGTCAAATAAACATGCAAGCATATCGAGTTTTATTATTATTATTATTTGTTTTTGTTTTATGTTGGCGAGACGTTACCGCGGCGGCCGCGGCGAGGTGGTGTGCACTTTTACTTTCGCCCTCTGGGGGGAGCCTCGCTGGAAAATCAACCCCAGTTGCATAGTATACCTTTAATGTCTAATTTGTAGTTTAGCACAAAAGCCTTTCCTTTATAAACGATTGTGTCCAAAAAAAAACAATAGACTGATTGTGAACTTTATGTGTTAATCTAACTGAAGGATCAAACGTATCCAAAACAGTAGTATATTGTTGAAATTCCTCCACTGAATGTGTTCAAATACCAAATATATCATCCAGATATCTCAAACACAAAAAAGGTTTCTTGCTGTGCTTACGTAGGGCTTTCTCTTCCCAATACGACTTTAAAACATTTGCATAAGCAGGAGCAAACCTCTGCCCCATTGTGGTCCCCTTGATTTGTAAGTATTGCAAGAATTCATGTGCTTTAATTTCACTGCCAAATTTTGTAGATCACACAATTAATTGCATATTTGCACCATATATTCCTTATGCAGTGCTGGTAATGTGCACTGCACTGCCTGAGGATGATAAGTGATGCCCCACCTCTCAGATATTCTAAACAGTCTGTCAAGATGATGGAGAGACTGGTCAATCCTCAGGGTGATGTCATGTAGTTGCCTCACACTCTTACTCACTGGACTCAGGTGAGGTAGTTGTGAGCTGAATTTTCAAACATTGCTGTCAGGAGTAATAATACATCTGACAAGAGCTGTGTGTGTGTGTGTGGGGGGGGGGATATCTTCTTTCTCTTAAACCAGGTTCAAATGGCAAGACTTTAAATTTGTCGACTGATTTTCAAAAACTTTGGCAAGCTGCTCTGTTCAAAAAATTCTGTCAGCCTCCCCTCCTTCCACACCTGCACAAGTCAAAGTACCATCTGAGGAATTCTGAAAAAAAAAGCCTATACTCTGTATTTATTTCTGAATTATATTAAAGGTTTAAAAAGCATCAGCTATCACTGAAGTATAATGTTTGGTCAGTAGTTTGGGACTGTGTGTCAGCCCTTTTGAGAAGAAGGAATGGAGTCAGACAGGAAAGCATGTTTCCTCTTGTTTTTAATGTTTACATGGATGACCTGATTTATGCAGATGATGTGGTTATTTTTTGTCCTTGTAGTGCTGGTCTTGAACATTTGTTGAGAGTCTGCTCACAATATGCTCAGGGGTTTGACATTATGTACAACACACAGGAGTAACATCATGATTATAAGAAGAAGAGAGAATCAGAAACTGGTATGTCATGATATGACATGGTTGATGACATGGACATTTACAAAAAATGTTGTTTAAATGTATGCACAAGGTCCTATGCTTGTATGCAAGTTCAGGATGTGTTCTGTCTCTGTGAAAGTGGCAATTTCTATACCCTATATATTGTCAGGATTTTCATTTTAAACTTTGAAAGTCTGTAGTAATAATAATTTGAGTTTCCTCCTAAAAGCATTGTTTATGGTAGTTTTACCATAAATGACCTGGGGTCTCATTTATGAAACTTTGTGTGGAATCCATACTAAAGGTGTAAATATGCCAAGAAAAAGTAAACAGCTTTATAAAGCTTTATAAAACCACGCGCTCACACACCAGCATGCAATTTTCCTTTATAGATCACAGCTATACTTGAACGTTTGCGTACCTGGTTCTGCCTCATGTTCTGCCCTCCACACGCCCAGATTCAACCATAAATGGTCAATGCAAAGCACCTCATGAATGTTAATGTGGATTAAAAATCGGGTCAGCTGATCATTTTTTTCATCTTGGTGAAATGGCAACCCCGGAGAAAAGGAAATGAAACTGAGAAAAATTTAGAGAGAACTTGATTAAATGTCAAAATCAGAGGCAAGAACTCATATGATGCCCACATTAAAATAAGTTATTAATAAGTTGTTAAAATAAGTTGTTAAAAAGTAAAGCAGCATAGCCAGTCATCATTAAAGTGATGATTAAAGTCTGATATGGAGTGAAATTAAACGTCTGAGAGGAATTCTCATGCAGTTTGGCTGCAATTCACCACTTTATCATCTGCGTTGCCAATTTCCCCTGTCTCCAAAAGGAGCATACGCATGGATCAGAGTTGCCGTAAGGACTGCACATTTTCCCGTCAAGTTTTTTCCTTTTCTTTAGATCCCAACTTTTGTGTGGAAATTGATGTACGCACGTTTCAGGTCCCATTTTGTGCGTATGCAAGCTTTATAAATAACTGACAGGAGATGACAGGCTTGATCTGGGAAACATGGAACGTGGGGTGTACCCGGAGATGAGGAGGAAGTCTGAGGCGCACTGTTATGGGGCTGATGATGCGGTCAATTTTGAAGGGGGCCATCTTCTTGGAAACAGCTTTTAAAGGGAAATATTTCGCTTAAAGCCATACCTCTTGTCCGGGGGTGTAAGTGGGCACAGGGAGGCGCTTACGGTTGGCAATGTTCTTGTTCTGGATGGAGGTGCGTTCAAGTGCAGCCCGTGTCTGGTCCCAGACCTTACTGCAACGGAGGAGGTGTGACCTGAATGACGGGAGGACGGATTCAGGGAAAGAGGTGGAAAGGAGAGATGGTTGATAGCCAAGTGATGCTTCGAACGGGGAGACTCCAGTTGCAGCGGAAACATGGGCGTTGTGGTAATATTCCACCCAGGCCAAATGGTGACTCCAGGTACGGGGATTGTGAGAACAGAGACAGTGGAGGGTGTTTTCAAGCTCTTGATTGAGCCGCTCGCACTGTCCGTTAGATTGGGGATGGTAGCCAGAGGAGAGGGAGGCTTTAGCTCTTAAACACTGGAAGATGTCGCGCCAGACCTGGGAGATGAATTGTGAACCGCGGTCAGAAACAATTTCCGAGGGGAGGCCATGGAGTCTGAAAACATGATTAAATAATAACCTAGCAGTCTGATGAGCTGATGGAAGTTTTGACAGGGCCACCAGGTGGAATGCTTTGGAAAATCGGTCGATTATGGAGAGGATGACGGTTTTGCGACTAGACGGAGGAAGGCCAGTGACAAAGTCCAGAGCTATGTGGGACCAGGGACGGCTGTGTCTAGGTAGGGGCTGGAGAAGGCCAGCAGGAGGTCTACTGGAGCCCTTGTTTTTGGCGCACACAGAGCATGTAGATACAAATTCAGTCACATCTCTATTAAGAGATGGCCACCAGAAATAACGCCGGATAAAGGCGATGGTACGGCTCGAACCAGGGTGACCGGAGAATTTCGAGGAATGCCCCCAGCGGATTACTTGGGAACGGACAGTAGAAGGTACGTAGAGTCTATGGGGGGGCCCACCTCCGGGATCTGGTTCACCCACTTCAGCCTGCTTAATTTGTTTCTCTAAGTCCCAGGTAACAACTCCCACAACACAGGACTCAGGGACGATGGTATCAGGTTCCTCGGTTTCTTCAGGCTTAGTGTTCTTGGAACCTGGGCGGTAGGTGATGGTGAAATTAAACCGGGAAAAGAACAGGGACCAATGGCTCTGGCGGGAGTTCAGTCGTCTGGCTGACTGGATGTATGCGAGATTCTTATGGTCAGTCCAGATGATGATTGGCAGTTCGGTTCCCTCCAAACAGTGACGCCACTCCTCCAACGCTAGCTTGATGGCCAAGAGTTCTCAATCCCCCACGTCATAATTCCTTTCTGCGGGTGAGAACCGTCTGGAGAAAAAGGCGCAAGGATGGAGCTTCCCATCAGAGGAGGACATCTGAGACAGGACGGCCCCAACTCCGGAATCAGAGGCGTCAACCTCCAGAGTGAACTCTGGACAGAGGGGTCAGGATACGTGAGGATGGGAGCCTGAGATACCCTCTCCTTTAAGAGCCGGAATGCCTGATCGGCTTCTGATGACCACTGGAAGGTCTTCTTGGTGGAGGTGAGAGCTGTGAGAGGTGAGGTGATAACACTATAGTTCCTTATAAATACACGGTAGAAGTTGGCAAACCCCAGGAAGCGCTGAAGCTGTTTACGGGTCTTTGGAGTGGGCCAGTTGATAACTGCTTCGACCTTTCCTGGGTCCGTCTTCACCTGTCCACCCTCAAAGATGAATCCGAGGAAGCTGATGGTTTCTTGGTGGAACTCGCACTTCTCTCCTTTAACGAAGAGATGGTTCTCCAGAAGGCGCTGAAGGACCTGGCGGATCTGCTGCTGATGCTGTCTGGGGTTCTGAGAAAAAATCAGGATGTCATCAAGGTACACAAATACGAACTGGTTAATAAAGTCTCTGAGCACGTCGTTAATAAGGGCAGGGAAAACGGCGGGGGCATTGGTTAAGCCGAACGGCATGACCAAATATTGGAAATGACCAGTGTGCGATTTGCAAAAAAAACAGAGGGGGGGATCATTTCAAAAGTTAGCTAGCAGATGCTCTTTCAGGTAGCTAGCTAGATCCAGTGGGTCCAGTAGGTTAGACTATTGTTTTTAAACTTGCGCCATCTACTGTCGGGACTCGGGAGTGGGTATTAGTTTACTTTAACCGCTTTGAGCAGAAAACGTAATAATACTCTTTAAAAACAAACAAAAAAATGTATTTACAAATGTGAAGGACACAAGACGTATTAATATAAATCCATAATATTCAGGGGTTAAAGCAAAAATAATCAATTTGACTGAAAAATTTTCTAGTCAGCCCATATATTCCCGGGCCGTGGACGTCATGCCACCTTAGTAACCTCATTTGCTTACTGTGCAAAGTCCACTTTAACCAACTCTGGTAGTTCCATTGACAATTCCTGTATCTCTCCCACCTTTCAGCTTCAGAGCCTTGGCGCCATCCTGGACAGCCCTCTCCATAATCTCCTTCACTTTCCACATCCATAACATCACCTGGTTAACTTTCATATTTACAGCATCAAGCAAGTTCTTCCTTCGCGCTTTTGCCAAACCGGTCCACAGTCCACTCACCTTTCCACTTTACAATTTCAAAACCCTTCCCTCCCTGTCCCCCCGGAAAACCCTCCATAAACTGCAGCTAATTCGAAAGACAGCAGCTTGCATCATTACATCATCGTCTTCACACCTGTACATTAACTCCACTCTCAAATTCAATATAAATCAATCCTATGATCATACAAGGCCAACAACAGCCATGGACAAAGAGGGACACATAACCAACACTATTGTGAGATTATACATTTTAATTTAACACAGATCGCACATTACGATAATAATCAGTCTCTGCTCTGCCCGTTATTGCTCACCAATTAATTATCACAACTCATGAGTTTATAAAAAGGCACTAACTTTTTTGAAGTTTGTAAAAACGGTTATATTTTAGCCCAGTGACATGTCCAGGATGGACTCTGTGTCCCCACCTCTCGCTCATTGACTGCTGGAGATGGTCACCAGCTCCTCCACGACCCTGTGTTACGTCAAGCCGCGTTTTCCAATCAGATACAGCATGACGTAACACCTGTACGGAAAAGCAGGTATAGAAAATCCATGGATGGGAGGTTACATTTTTAAAAAAGTTTAATAAAATTGCTTAAAGTTTATCAGAAAAAAACGTAAAAATGTTATTACACTTCTGCTAAGTTAAATACTGTTTAAGGTAATTTTGGCTGGTTTAGCTTGTCTGTCTGGCAGGTGTTTTGGGTTGGAGTAAAATGAGTCCATAGATTCACAGGAGTCTATTTAACATGTTTCTGGTGCGACTCACTTCGCATCATACGGAGCCCGGGAGAGCTCACTTTAAGTGATATTTTTTTTCAGGTCGTGATAATTTGTGAGCACGTTTCCTTTAATTGAGCCCTCGAATTAATAAAACGTGAGCACGTTTTCATTTAATTGAGCCCTCGAATTAATAAAACGTGAGCACGTTTTCTTTTAATTGAGTCCTCAAATTAATAAAACGTGAGCACGTTTTCTTTTAATTGAGTCCTCGAATTAATAAAACGTGAGCACGTTTTCCTTAAATTGAGCATACAATTTATTCGAGCGCATGTTTTAATTATTCGTGGGTGCGTTTTGGTAGATCGAGATCTCGAATATACTATAACGTGCTCATGTTTACATGTGTCAAGACAATATTGAGTGCACGTTTTACATATTGTGGCCACGTTTAAGTAGATCGTGCACACAATGTTCTATAACCATGTTCACTAAATTGTGCTCTCGTTTTAATAAATTGTGCCCTCGTTTTAGTAAATCGTGCGCTCGTTTGAGTAAATAGTGCACTCGTTTAATAAATTGTGCCCTCGTTTTACTATGCTTAAAATGAGAGCTCAATTTAGTAAAATGAGCTCACACTATAGTAAAACGAGAGCACAATATAGTAAATTGTGCACACGATTTAGTAAAACGAGCGTACGATTTAGTAAAACGAGCGCACAATTTAGTTAAACGAGCGCACAATTTAGTTAAACGCGCGCACAATTTAGTTAAACGAGCGCACAATTTAGTTAAACGAGCGCACATTCTCTCAACATGCAAAACATTTTGCGATGACCCCTCTAGGGCTCCGTAGCATCACGCTCCACTCCGTGTAAAAATAACAAATAACTACAAAACTCTGAGAATCGCCTTTCTCTGGTCTCACACAGTTACAACCCGCTCTCCAGTCCATGTTGTAGCTGCAGTTTATTTGTTTATTTTTGATGTAGTTTCCTTAATAATCTGTATGCATCAAAATCCTTGTGATTTTATTTAACGAGTGTCCTGGTTCAGCTCCTCATGAGGTGGAGGCTGCTGCATATTGACCGACAGCCGCTCTGACTCCAGCTCTGCCTTCTTTGTTACAGAAAAGCGCGTCATGCTAAATTAGCCGAGCTAGAGCGTTACTCTTTCAGTTTTAAATAAAACAACAGTGAATCATGAGGAGATCCCTGGTTGGTCACCGCGTTTATCAGCTAAAGTACTGGAAGCGAGGGAATAAACGCTGACAGGCGACATGGCCACAGGTGGAAATAACTCATCAATTAACTGCAGGAGCAGATTGACACGCTTACCGAGGGAAGTTGTTGTCAGCTGTTCTATCCGCTGAACTTTCTGCCCTGGTGGTTCACATAAATCCAAAGAAAATCTTTGACCATCGCTACTTTCATTCATACCATCTGTGGTCAGTTTGAGATGTTCTTCCAAAAGTTAAAATGATTGAACACCGATAAAACTCAGATAGGAGACCTCCGCGTTGCAAAGACCCGCCCTACTCTCTTTCTGATTGGCTAATGTCCTGGCTCTGCCAGATTTCATTGGTTGAGCGGAGCTTCTGTTTAAAATCTTGAATAAAAAGTCTACACAGAACATTTTGCACTCATTTTCCAAATGATGGAAATCTGTCGCAGCGACGGAGAACTTTAACCCCTGATGACATTACTCATTCAGATCAGAGGGGGTAGGAATGTATCCCCCCCAGGGATAAAACATGAATGACCAGAGGGGGGGACATCACAACCAGAGGGGGGGTGAATCCCCCCATCCCCCCCAGCAAATCGCACCCTGGAAATGACCAATAGGGGTCTTGAACGCTGTCTTCCATTCATTCCCTTCTCGAATCCGGACCAGGTGATAGGTGTTGCGGAGGTCCAGCTTGGTGAATATAGTGGCTCCCCGAACCGCATCAAAAGCAGAT
Source organism: Fundulus diaphanus (assembly GCA_037039145.1). Lineage (NCBI taxonomy): Eukaryota > Metazoa > Chordata > Actinopteri > Cyprinodontiformes > Fundulidae > Fundulus > Fundulus diaphanus. The sequence continues at coordinate 55,215,254 of CM073126.1, forward strand.
ACCAAAAGGGGTAGAGAATACTTATTTTTAACTGTGATTTGGTTTAACCCACGGTAATCAATGCAAGGTCGTAATGTTTTATCTTTCTTCTTGGCGAAGAAGAACCCTGCCCCGAGTGATGAGGAGGATGGTCGAATCATGCCTGCTTTTAAGGAATCGTTAATGTATTTTTCCATAGAGCCCTGTTCTGACTGGGACAGTTTATAGAGGCGAGCTGATGGTAGAGGAGCTCCTGGGAGGAGATCTATGGGACAGTTATAAGGACGATGAGGCGGAAGGCTAAGAGCCAAGTCTTTACTAAAGACCCGCTGGAGATCGTGGTACTCGGGTGGAACGTTAGATAGGTCTAAAGGAACCTCAGGGGAGACACGACCAGCCGAAAGAATGAGGGAGAGCCGAATGAAGACATGAAGCCAGACAACTGGAGCTTCAGGTTTCAATTCGGGAGTTTCTCAAGCTGATGTGGGGGTTGTGAGCTACGAACCAAAGGTAACCTAAAACAACGGGTGAATGTTTTGTGGGAAACACAAAAAAAAATATTGATTTGTGGTGGTTACCGGAAGTGATAAACTGAAAAGGAAGGGTCTGTTGGGTAATGTAGCTAATGGGCTGCCATCTAAAGCTGTAAAAAAAACAGGGAGGGTAGTGTGCGAACTGGGATTTGGAAACACTGAACCAAAATAGGGTCAATAAGGTTCTGTTCGGAGCCTGAGTCAACTAAGGCTAAAAGCGAATGCTGAGTATCCTGAAGGCAAATTACGGCCTGTAACAGGAACCTAGGACTGGGGTTTTCAGAGCATGCGCCCGCCAGTATCCCCTGGGCTACTGGTGGGCCAGATCTTTTGGCCAAAGGGGACAAGTCGACGGAAGTCGACGGTGAAGTCAGCAACCGGCCGATTACCCTGTTAAGCGCCCATAGCTGTTTAGCCGCTTCCTCCTCACCCAGAGAGTAGGAGAAAGTTATTTTAAAAAGAACCAAACATTTGGCGTAAATATAACTATAAATAGAAGTTTCGTCAAGAAAATATTCGGCCCATCTAAGGGCTCGGTCTCTGAGAAGTCCGACGATGTAGGGGATTTTAAACGCGTCATCAGGGAAAGACTGTGGTGAGCGACTAAAAACTAAAGAACATTGCAAAAGAAACCCTCTGGACTTACTCAGATCTCCTGAAAACGGTTCTGGGACCGGAGTGGAAACCCCGACACCGGGCACGGATGACGGTGTGGAATCTATGGGAGGACTGGCTGTTGGGGAAGAAGCAGAGGTAGGTGGTGTTATGTTTAGTAAAGCCTTCACATCCTGAAATTCGTGGGTAAGGGTGTTCATGGTTTGCATGACTTGCATCTGCTGCTGAATCATAGTTTGAATTAGCGTTTCGTGTTGGCCGAGCAGTAAACCCTGGTGGGAAACTGCACTCCGTAATTGCGCTCCAGAGTCTGAGTGGTCAGTTCGTTCTGTCATAGTTTAGGACGAAAGACTCTGAATGAGAGCAATTACAGAGGCAGGCAGTTTAGTTAAAGTGTTTATTGTCAGGTTGTAGTTTGAACAAGAAAAAGGTGTCGGCGGGTTGAGGATCTTCCGGGCTCTGCTGGGAAAGATGAAGACGCTGGTGAATAACTTGGGCTGGACTGGTGGAAATAGTGTAGGGAGGAAGAACTCACAGAGGAGGAGGCTTGGGTTTGGTCTTGGGGAAGTGCTGTCCAGAGGTCCAGGTCCGGTTAATTCTCTCCTGTTGGTTTGTCGGAGGGTGGACAGGCAGGTGAGCGCAGGCAGGAGGGCTGAGCAGAGGAATGGTCCGAGGTCCTTCACGGGTTCTTGGCTGGTTTGCTGGGAGTGTCTCTGATACGGGTCCAGAGTCTGTGGTTCTTGGCGAGGTGTCTCTTTGGTAAGATCCAGGGTACTAGGAGGAATAAAAACACAGGCTTGGTTAGAATCAGGTTCACAAGGTAACAAGGGCTAGACAAGGAGTTGGTCTGTACCATGCTGAAGCGTTAACGAACTGACACCTTCCTCCTAGTTCCAGCTCCTTATGAAGGACTGTAATTAGCACTGATGGAAAGCACCTGCCCGTCACGCCCTGCTTTGGAGAGAGAGGGAAGAAACCAGACCTGTACCTAGACCTAAGAGTATGACAGTACTGAGGTCTTCTATTTTAGAGAGTCTGGTTTCAAAATGGTTGTCTTGGCCCTCCTACTTTGATTGACACCCCTTTTGACCAACTGGGTTAATCTACGGTTTCTTCAGAGTCAATATTATTCACCATAGCTCGTATCTTAATTACCCTTCTCCTACTGTTTTCACGTGGATTTAATGCAGACGCTCATTTTGATGAATACAGCTTGTAGCCAGTAAAATTCCCGTCAGGTTGATATGTCATTTCTGGGTGTGGAAATTTAAATCTCCAATGCAGTGCCATTGGTAAAGCATATCAGTGCTGCACCCGGTGTGTGCCTGGTGTACGTTATTGTGCGCAAATGCTATTTCAATCTGAAAAACTCACACAGAAAGAAAAGGCAATTAGAAGAATTTTATTGATACAATATTTTAAGAGTTTGGCGCTCAGACCTCGGCAGGAAAAATTCACGCTGAATTATACTTCAATATGCATAAGCAGGCGTATGAGAATAGGGATATTTCCCCCCAGGCCTGAAACTGGTGGTGGAGTGGAGATAAATAAAGTTTGTTCAGTCCATACGATGATCTGTTTGAGCTAGATGTCCAACTTGATAAACACAGGTTTGCATGAACTGTCCATGATGAGCAAGCAAGAAGCGACTGTGGAGAGAAAAAAACTACCCTTTGGGAAGAAATGTCTGGCAGAACCAGGCTCAACATGGCGGTCTTCTGCCGGACCGTTTTAAGGAGTGACTGGGAATTCCATAAGAGTCCAGGAGGAATTACACTCTGATAGGGACGAGGTTGAAGCAGCACCATAGGAAAGACAGGCGGAGCTTGCTACGATGGTGGAGAAGGGGATGGAGGTGGGTTGAATCCGGTCATCAGAGTCCAAACCAGACACGCACAGCCACCGCTTGCTCGCTGAGGAGAAGGCAAGGATGTGGAGTTCTTTTAAGATTAACCCAGGATGCTGATTGGCTTCGAGGAGGAGCAGTTCAAAGCTGATTGGCTTGCGTCTGAGGCGGATGAGTCTCTGATTGATGCAGGTAGGCAATAGAGTTTCTTCAGTTTGAATTTTCGCTTAAGCTCCATTTTTCTGTTAGACACTTATTGTTCCCCTAAAGTATTTCAATCATGTTGACAGTGGATCTGTGCATAGGCCAGATTTGCTCTAGAAATGATCAGTGCTGGGCACAGTCGTGCTAAACTGCAAACAAATAATTGTGGACCTAACTTTTCATTCATCGCATTCTTTCACACTAAGTTTAGAAACTGTTTGCGAACCAGTGAGCGTCCACTCTTTTGGGTTTTGATAAGTGTAAGTACAATGACAACATTCACACAAGATATTCATCCTCCATTTACGTCACTGTCCTGGCTGTCAGTACACATCCACACAGTAATATTATCCACAATATTGATGTTATTGATGTTACAACAATAACTTACCAAAAATGTCAGATTTATTGCACGTTTGTTAAATAGGCTGATAACGGAAGAGAAAGGGGACTTCCAGAAACACTCAGGCAGACATGGCAACACTACTGGAAGCCTGGCACATAATGTTAATATCAGCTACTTTGGGCTTTTTTGTTCATACTGTTTACAAGGTAGTTATAATAGTGCTTCTCCCACAAGCACGGGCAACACTGGCTTCCAACCAAATGATCACACCGTGGCTGCCTGGGCACAGAATATTATTTTCAATGTCTCCACTGCCTTCTAAAAGTTAAATTTTAAAAGTTACCCTGAACTAAAACAGCTATCCCCTTAAACATGCGTGCACACGCGTGTGTGCATGCACAGCACCTTTTGTCTGAAGATGTGTGACATAGACAGCTGTCTATAATCGGTTAGCACTTAGCTTCCTCAAATTTCCTTATTTATCATCTGTTTACCGGTAGCAAAGCTAATTCTTTTTTAGATGAATTTGCAAAACTAACATTTTGGTTAGCTGTACCCACCGCTGGAAATGATTGTTCATCAGAGCCCTCATTGATGTCTCTATGTAGACGTAAACAGGAGTTAAGCCTGGTTTATGCTTGAGGTATACGCAAGGTCCAAAACTTTCTGCTCTGCACACTTAGGAAAATTCCTAACTACGTAGACAGTCCTGTGTGGGAAACATGGCAGATGAGCAAGAGCTCCTTCCAGTGGAAGCTCGTATGATTCGGCCCATAAAGATCACCATGATCAACAAATCGTTAACAATTCCTGGACAGAAATCACCGTCACTCTTGGAAGAAAGGAAGAGGCTTTAAAATTTTGGAAACAACCGTGTTTTCTACTTTTATGTGTGTGGGTGTAGCATGCTTGGCACGAGAGCACAACGCTGCCCTCTAAAGTCTAGGAGAATAGGGGTACTTTGGAGAAATAGCCGCACGGAGCATAAATGCTGCAGACGTTGTGTCCGCACATAGTATTTCCTCATAGAGCGTATGTGCGTCAAACATAAACCAGCCTGTACTCCTTGCTTGGTCCCTGCCACCGGCAAAACACAACAGAGAGGAGTATGTTTTGTAGTTCATAGATAATTTTGCACTGCATTCACTTGCGCTGTGACAACTGATATTTACTAATATAAACAGTAGTTAGAGAATTGTGGCAATGTAGGTGTATATTCCACGGTACAATTAAATGGCTTGTTTTGTCTGTGATTAATTAAATAAATTCTTTAAAAAGGACTAGCTTTAGTTATTTTGCATTGTTGTGTAAATAAATGTGCTAATGTGCTATGAAGATATGCAAAGACAAACATGGAAATATGTTACACGGCCTAATGTTGGCAAGCTTATTTAAAGTTGGTAAGATGAAAGTTTCACATTCTCTCACACTGCCGCAACGTATTAGAGCCAGGTTCTCCAGCCAGTTTTAAATCTGCATGTGCCTCCTAAAGAGTCTGGACATACAGTGTACTCTGAGGATGAAATTTAAATTTAGAAAACAACATGCCAATCGTCAGGCCTTCTCTATGCATGTGTTGTGCAATTATACACTGTTTAAAGTTATTTAATGTTTATTAAATAACCCTCTGTCTGTTAAGTATTGTCTGGTGATGATCAGCTGTTAAGCTGATATCAAGACAATGGTTGAAAGGGATGAATTCGAGCACTAGCGTTCTTTTAACAGCAAACTCTACACACACATAGAATAAAAGAGTGACAACTTCTTTTCAAGTCCAAGAATTTAATAACAGAAATAAAATGAACATCCAGAGAACATCACTATGCTAATGCTGTTTATCTGAATTAACACAATATTTTGATTAACAAATCCTCTACTAGGCTAGTGAAACGTAACTAAACTACTAAGCAAAATGAAGATAAAAAGAAGCTAAGCTAGGGAACTATTTACATGCAAAAACAAACAAGACAAAACAAAAGTGGTTGATCATAATCAGAATAATTCAGTGAATCTTTGTTCACTACAGATCTGATTTCAAAAGCATGGACTGGAGTTAAAAACATTTGGCATGTGTTTCAATCCATTCACAATGCAAAGCCCAAGTTAAACAAAACATTATTTGATGAAATAATATTTTGTTTAGGTTAAAGAACCAAAGTACACCTTAAAGAATGTGAATCGTGGTTAAATTAGCTTAACTAATTCAGAACAACATTTGACATGTGTTTCAACCCATCCACAATGCAAAGCACAAGTTAACCAGAACATTATTTTGAGTAAATAATATTCTAAAGACTGATTTGCTCAATAAAATCATGGCCGATCTTTATCAAAATTGCCTTTAAAACCAACATTAATATTCGATATTAATGTGGTAATAGGGCTCATAACACCATCGAAGGATGGTGGAGCAGAACAGTTACGCTTTTAAAACAAGGTCCTTTTGAAATGTCTGGAACCGGATGTTAGCAAGGCTAATAGCATTTTGGCTAGTGGGCATTCAGCGCTAACAAATAAAGGCTTTAGCTTTATTTTTAGTCATAATGAGTGGGCTGGATAACGTAAACATTAATGTCCCATCAATGTATGAAACCCTTGTGGAGATAACCTTGTTATAACCATAGAAAAACACACTCAAATGATATTAGCAATACCATGAACGGAAGGCTAGTGTGAGCTACCTCCATTAGCCCTTTGTTCTAAAGGCACCATGTGTCTAACGAGTTACAAACATTTCCCAATAAACCTTTTTACTTCACCCTCAGCTCCCTGTCCAAACCTGTCTTTTGCCTCGTGTCAGTTCTGTCCAGTTTGGCCATTCACGAAAGGGGCACTGGAAAGCAGGGAAGTTGTTGGTTGTTCAGCTGCGGGCAAGCCTGGGTCTCAGCAGCTATGTGCAAACAGCGCGGTCGGGCAGCTTGGCGACACGTGATCGGGATAGCTTGGAGGCCTTGACTAATGTCCATTTAATAGTCTGATCGCTCAGCTTGTCTGGTGAGGGAAGGCATCCACCGTCTCGCATCTGCTTTCCTGCAACAGCTGACAAAATGAACAAAGCCGTTTTGGCACCCCTTTGCGTCTGGTTTGCGCAGAAGTCAGAGTGAACTTAGCTCTGTCCCAGCAGTTCCTCCGATGCCGGGGAGCTCCTCCATTGAAGCAGGCAGACGAGTTTAGAAGACCCTGGGTCAAGCATGGCTGGTCCGGGTACCTTCCTTCAGACGCTGGCTTGTGTATCGGTCAGGCCCGTGCAGGGCCCATGGTCCGAATCGGTTTCCTGATCTGCTCCAGGACGAGTTGGTCTGAGCAGCTTGGAGTCTGAAGAAGTCTGAAGCTGCAGGAGAGAGCTTTGTCTGTGGGAGGAAAGTTTTATAGCAGCGGGGGACCCCTGGTGAGAGAAGGAGGGGCCGTCCCCACTGGCTCTCTCTCCTCTGTGGCTGTGTCATCAGAATTCAATCTGATTCAGTCAAACCATTTTGATGATCATGGCGGTAATATCACAACACATGATTCCAGTAAAAGGGTTTCATTGTGTATTCACACCAGGAAAGTCCTTTGAACTGCTTGTTTGATCCAGACCAAAAGTGGACTCTATTTTGTTTGGTGAGATTTGCTTTCACATTCTACTTTTTTCAAGTGAACTATAACTTGTAAACAAAGCCACGAGTTTGACAATCATTGCTCTGATTGGACAGAAATGACTACAGTGGGACGTAGCACAGACCAGGAAATGGAGGAAAGCTACCATGGAAATTCTGTGTGCAGCACTTCTGTTTTGCATCCTTGTGCCGTTATTACAGCTGAAAAACCATTGTGAGTGGCTAGAGCAGCTCATTCAACACAGGCTCCAGGACATTTTATTTCAAACTTTGAAAAGGGGTTGGAGAATATGTCCTGCAAGCTGAAAAGAGTACCAGCAAGAATGCTGGCAGGAGCAACACATCCCGCCAGGTATAATTTGAGTACTGTTACTGCTACAGTGGCTATGTAAACCCAAATACTTGTCTGTTTTCTGCAGTTGGTTACCAGAAGTGAAATACACCACAACATATTTGGAAACAGACAAAGACCACCTCAAAATGTGGGTCTGGTCCAGTTGTTTGGTCTGGACCAGGGTTTGCTGGTGTGTCTGGATGGCTGAAAACTAACCAAACAAAGATTTTTACTTTATTATTTCCACTGGGTCGGTTGGGGGCTGATACCAAGTGAGAGGGACTATACACCAAGGGCAGGTTGCCAGTCCGTCAAATTAGACCTACACAAGTGGTTTTTACAAATACCTACTTTATGGATGTAACTCTAACTATTCACAGCATTACAAAAGTGTTGTGATCATGTGGGGTGAGATTAGGTCTTGACACTTGAACAGATTATTTTACTTGAGACATGGCTATTAATCCAGTTGACAAATTTTTTATTTGTTGAAACAGTAGTTTTAAATGTTATAAAAACACTATACACTAAGGTGAAGTGAATGTTCCTGCTTGTATCATTATCAAGAAACATATCAACATTGTGTCCTTAAAATGGATGTTAGAAGTAGGAAAAATTTGAAAAATGCGAGACTTACACAGACCACATTATCTGCCGATATTGTGTGGTGTTCCTGGCCTGCAGTAACCTGACTTCCGCCAGATGCATATCGCTCCGCCTAGCTTCACTCACATACATCTGGGACACCGCCGGTAGAGAATGATTTCTCCAACCAAATTTATGGTCTGGCCAATCAGGACGCAGGGCTGGAGTTTCATAGATGTGACGTAGTGGAGACGCGACCATGACGTGAGACTGTTTTGATAGCAATGGCGGCTCGTCGAGGAAGCAAGCGTTAACATCGATGCTGCTATTTCTTCCGTGTTGTCCAATCTACCTAATATTGTTTCATTAAAAGAACATCAGAGAACGCCTCTAAAGGCTTTTGTTGGTGGAAACGATGTTTTCGCCCTTCTCCCGACCGGATTTGGCAAGTTTTGTTTTCCGGGGCAAGTCCGCGGCGGACGCGGAAGCGCCCCGGAGCGGTTAGCGGTTAGCGCGAACCATGTTAGGAGGCCTTTAGTCCTCAACGCGGTCGCCCCGGAATCGACTCTGACCCGCGGCGCTTTGCCGCCTGTCTTCCCCCCTCTTCCTGTCAGCTCACTGTCAATAAAACGCATGCCACTAGAGCCGCAAACACATTATTATTATTATTATTTTTTTTTTTCTGCGTCGCTATCATCAGCGTCACGGGTTAGCTTCGGTGTGAGTGGTTGAAATAGCACGTCAATAAAGATGACAGACAAGTGGCTTATCCAATCATATGCAAGAATTTTTAATAAGGCCCAGCCTTCTGTAAAGGCAATTCCTATGGAGGTGTCCCAGATGTATGTGAGTGAAGCTAGGCGGAGCGACATGCATCTGGCGGAAGTCAGGTTAGGCCTGCAGTGGTATCTACCAAAACTGCTCCAACGAAGAAAAAAAAGGTGAACCAGTTACATGGTCAGTGATTCTTGTAGGAAGTGAAGGTCGTCTGATCCAGCTAAAACTATTCAATTCAATTCAATTCAATTTTATTTATATAGCGCCAATTCATGAAACATGTCATCTTAAGGCACTTTACAAAATTAAGTTCAATCATATTATACAGATTGGGTCAGATTATACAGATTGGTCAAAAATGTTCCTATATAAGGAAACCAGTTGATTGCATCAAAGTCCCGACAAGCAGCATGGGAGAGTCATCTGCATTGTACATGGCTTTGCTGCAATCCCTCATACTGAGCAGGCATGAAGCGACAGTGGGAAGAAAAACTCCCCATTAACGGGAAGGAAAACCTCCGGCAGAACCGGGCTCAGTATGAATGGTCATCTGCCTCGACCGACTGGGGGTTACAGAAGACAGAGCAGAGACACAACAAGAGAGACAAAAAAGCACAGAAACACACATTGATCCAGTAATCTGTTCTACATTAGATGATAATAGCGGGTGAGCCGTCTTCTTTGGATGATGTCACATTTAACAGAACACCAGACCAGGTGTACCTACTACGAAGATAAAAGAGAGAGAACAGAAAGTTAAAGCAGAAATTACAAAACGTAATGCATAATTGAAGAACAGTAGAACTCTATAGAGTGAGAAAATTAGATCCTGATGTCCTCCAGTAGCCCAAGCCCATAGCAGCAAAACTATAAAGGCAGCTTAGAGTAACATGAGCCACTCTAACTATAAGCTTTGTAAAAAAAAGGAAGGTTTTAATGTTAGTCTTAAAAGTAGACAGGGTGTCTGCTTCACGGACCAAAACTGGGAGTTGGTTCCACAGGAGAGGAGCCTGATAGCTAAAGGATCTGCCTCCCATTCTACTTTTAGAGACTCTAGGAACCACCAGCAGACCTGCAGTCTGAGAGCGAAGTGCTCTGTTAGGAACATACGGGGTAATCAGAGCTCTGATATATGATGGAGCTTGATTATTAAGGGCTTTATACGTTAGAAGAAGAATTTTAAATTCTATTCTTGATTTAACAGGAAGCCAATGAAGGGAAGCTAAAATTGGAGAAATATGATCCCGCTTGTTGATTTCCATCAGAACTCTTGCTGCAGCATTTTGGATCAGCTGAAGGCTTTGAACTGCATTTTGTGGACTTCCTGATAGTAAAGAATTACAATAGTCCAGCCTTGAAGTAACAAATGCATGGACTAGTTTTTCAGCATCACTCCTGGACAAAATGTTTCTAATTTTGGCGATATTCCGGAGGTGAAAAAAGGAAACTCTGGAAACCTGTTTAATATGGGATTTAAATGACATGTCTATGACTATGCTGTCATTAAAATTTCTATTCAGTATGGGTCAACTTGATTCAATGTGGGCGTGGCCAACATAGCAAGGTGGTGCTGAGAGACCAACAGATAAAATGTTTCATCAGCCGCCAAGCTCAAAAACTTGTGCACCTCTGCGTTGGACCACAATATTGATTTGGGGCCTTCCTGTAATGTTTTACGAAGAGATGAACCCGGTATTCAGCCAGACGCTAAAATGTAGTGATGGGTTCGGCAACACCCCTGTCGATGCGCGTATCGACACGGGAAAGTCACGTGACCGATACAGGAACTGTTTCGAACTGACTGACGCGCCAAACTGTTTCTGTTCCCTCTAAGCTGCACGCGTGTGCATTCGCGCACAGCAAAGCTATGCTGCGCAGTAAATAAAATCCAAGCTGAAATGTAAACAAAATAACGGTTAATAATGATTAATTCTTAACCATTTTGCAACTCTGGTGTGATGGTGTACCACAGTCTCGCTCTGTGAGCGTCATGTGCTGATCGGAGCGCACCACTGATGGATGGGTTGGGCAGACGCCTTTATGGTGTCTGCACCACTGATGGGCGGGTTGCGCTGTGCGTCTTTGTTCTGAGCGCCGTTTCACAAAAAAAACGGCTGATCTACCCTTAGTAGAAAGCTGCTACTCTGAGTAGTTCTTCCTCCCTTTGTCATACTCAGCATTTCCGATTTCAGAACAGATTGAAAGGACATGGCAGCAAAGAATTTGTAAAAAAAAAAAAAAAAAAAAAAGCCAGTCCACAAGCATCCTCGTTTACAACATGTTTACTTAGAGGTTATTATATTATGATACAAGTTCACATTATTTATTGACTGTATCTAAAAAAAAAAAATCAAATATATGTTTAATTCAAATGAAAATATAAAATAATACAATGCAACATACAATGATTTAAATTGTATTGTGTATACTTGGTCATCAAATCAGTGTCAGTTAACTCTGTCAACCAGGTTGCCTGTAGGGATTTTTAAGGTCCAGCAGGTGTCAGTATTCAGTGACACAGTATCGGCACAGTATCAATACAGTTTGGCAATGTGTCGAAACGCTTCATGACGCCTCATCGACCCATCACTACTAAAATGTATGATTAACAGTAGTGATGTTACGTGATGTGCCGAGGCTTCGAGGCGTGTGTCGAGTAATGGAGGGGGCGTTTTCGCAATGCGCGTATCGAGGCTTGCTTCATTTAGGGGAGGAGCCGAAAACGATGACGTCCGAAGCCTCGCTGCCCGGCTGTACCACGTGACTGCTTCGGGAAGTGGTTCAGATTTCGGCGCGGGGTTTGACAGCTTTAGAAACCTCACAGGCTCCATTCAAAATATGGGTTGTTGTAGGCGAGTTGCGGTCAGTTGAGAGAGTGGATAGAGTTTTGATAGTTTGGATAGCAGAGTTTGGATAGTGGTTATTTAGTTTGAGACAGTTAGTTTGGTGTTTGGAGAGTTTAGGAGAGAGATAGATAGATAGGAGATCAGTGCTCTCAACTATCACGCATTGACCGTCACTGACTTCACACGGTCACACGCAAACATGGCATTTTTCACACATAAAAATCCAAACGCCCATCTGGGCAGCGGACGATAAAAACTCCGCCTTCTGCTGAAATGTTTCAGCTTCTTTCACAGCTTGTGACCATCAGTAATTCCTGCTGCAGTTCATGTTAACAGAGCAGCAGGAAGAGCGATCAGAGTTATGAATAATTTTAGTGTTAACCAGCGGTGAAAGTGAGCCAGTACGGTCCTGTACTACGCAGGAGGGGAGGGGGCGGGGGAAGAGAGCTGCTGCCAGATATTGCCTTCATTCAGAACCAGTGATGGCTGCACTCTGGATCATAAAACAGTTCTGCTCACCAGATGCAGTTTAAAACGCTACGTCTGTTTATAAGTTGTTTTTATTAATTCTGCATTTTTTTAACTACATGCACCGTATTTCTGTGCCTCAGCGCTGGCTCCTCTCCCCCCTCCTTTCCCTCGAACCCAGGGGCTTTTATCACCGTTCACCATTCAAAACGTGAATCACTACGTTTAATGTCCTCACACCCGTAGCAAAGTGTGCCAATTAAAGTCACTAGGAGAGTTATGGCTGTGTTTCATGATCTTTTGTTTTAAACAAAACAGAACCGTGGCGCTTCAGTGCGCTGCTGCCTTGCGCTTTTTTCAGGTGTGCAAAATTACGTTACTTGTAATTTGGGTGCGCACTTTTAAGAGTAATTTTAAAGAACTTGTAACATCAGGAGGTTGATCTCAGACCGGTCAGCTCCTATGATCACTGTATAGGAGCCCTTTACAGTTTTTTGTTTATGCATTTCCCCTGTTTATCCCTCGCACGCAGCGCACCATCGGGTAAAATCCTCCCACCTCACCGCCCAGAGCGCACTGAGGAGAGCAATAGAGATTTGTCTGGTCGACTGAGATGAGAAACCTGTTGCTGTGAAAGGTGATATAGGTTATAAACTGTTACTGTCTAGAATTGCATTGAGCTGAAAAGAGAGGAGACATCAGCAGTTGGATCGTGCGTAAAGACGCAGCGGGAACCTCTGTGTGCTTCAGTGTTGCTGCTGAGGGGAAAATGTGGGACTGTATAGTACTGGGCTAATCATTGGTCACAGTACCCCAATCTGTACATACTTGCACTTATTTATTTATGCACCCCGGCATCATCTGTGCCATGTGAGCGTGTCTTTTCAAAGGCTGGAGAAGTAGTATCAAAAAAGAGAAATCATTTGAAACCAAAAACTGTGGAGAAATTGTTGTTTCTTAATAAAAATGCATGAAATCATCCAAGTTACACAAGCATTAGCCTATTCACTACCCCCTCCCTAGTTCCACAAGCACTTTCATTGTCCTCTGCCTGATTAAGCCCATGCCATTTTTCTAGAGTCACAGAAAAACATTATTACACACCATGCCATATCACGTCACTACTATTTTGGGAATAATTACACACAGAGAATACATTCAAACAATGTTTTATTTTACACATGTGTATATAAAATTTATGTAGACAAATGATTTTGTCCTTCACCTTTTGTGAAGTCATTCCCAAGAGTCATAATAGACAAAAATTCAATGCATCACACGTGTTAAGATACAGCTGGCTGTGATTATACACCTCGCCAGTAGGTGGTGTCGTGTGCACATGAAGCATCAAGAAATGAACCCTTTCTCGAACCAGTTGGCTCAAGTGGTTCAATGCCTCATGAGGCTTCATCTCACCATCACTAATTAACAGGATTTATTGGAGGAGATGATGAGAGTGAATCAGGCAAGCATACAGAAAATTGTCCAGTGCGGAGTTACGAGCAGTCATCCAAGCAAAACCAAAAAACATGAACAGGGAGCAGGCAAACTCAAAAAACAGAGGATCAAAATCGGATCAGGTACTGAGGTTGACAGGCAAAATACAGAAATGCTGGAAAGCTCTTACCGGAGGACATGTGTGACGTTCTGGCAGGGAGCAGAGAACTGAGGCAGGTATAAATAGGCAGAGGAACAGGTGAGCAGAGTGAACAACTAATTAATCAGAACAGGTGGAAGTGATCAAGGACGGGGGAGTGACTGAGGGAGCTGACAGGACCAGTGGAAGGGAACAGAATCTAAACAAGGTAAATACAGAACCAGAATAACATAAGGACCAAACCTAAGATAGAAAATAAAGCAGAAACTAACAGAGCACATGATGAAAAACCAGAACTACTACTAAGACAGGATTAAGAACATAAATAACCACTAAGACTAAAACTAAATAATATGCCAGGGTAAACTAAAATACACAAGCTATAATAGAAACCAAACAAGACAGAACCCAAGACAGAAAAGTATAATGACTAATCAAATAAACATAAAACAAAACCCAGAATATGACACTTCCATCTTCATTCAGTATGTTGTGGTACGCTCGGTAGCTGCTGTGGTGTGTTTGTTTATATATGGCAGGTCTGATTCTTCTTTTGGAGTCGCTCTAAGTATGCAAAAGGGTGACTCACCCCCTTGAAAATTAGCGCCCGACAGTCTTCTGATGTGGTGTTTTTGGGCTGGCTCGCTGTGCTTGGAACCACATCAGAGGGGGTACTAAAAATGGAAAAACCGAAAAATTGTGTCAACCCGTAGAGAACCTCTCTGAATTACCACTAAGTAAACCACTGGTAAAGGAGCATAATGTAATGTGTGACTGGTGCAGAGGTTTGAAGTTGAAGGAAAATTATGCATGATTTTCAGAATTCACCACGATAGAAATCTGTAAAATGTTATTTTGTTGTTGTTGTTTTTTTTGCAATCTGTGTATAAATGCATCTGGTCTTGTGAAGGGCCCGATGTTTGTTAGAAATTTAGTAGAAAACAACCAGCACAATCCATCATCTGAACATGGAAAGAGGATGGACCACTTGCAGACCATGGACATCCATGGCTGGGCATGGGAAGCGTTTATTAGAGAAGCTGCCAAAAGGATCACTGTAGATCTGGAAAAGCACTGGGACAATATGACAAAAGGACCACCTGGCCTTTATGTGAGGGTGGCAAGAAGAAAGCCATTGTTGAAAGAAAGCCAAAGTACTCTTTGTAGTTTACCACAAGCCATGCAGAAGGTACAGCAAACAAAATAAAAGGTTCTCTGTTCAGATCAGGCCAAATTTGAACATTTGCTTATTGTTGTTAGAAAATATTTTCTGTCCTGTTTTTCTCTGGTGCTTCATCTTTCTCCAAACTGTCCTGCATCATATGTTCAGATGAATTGATAATTTTGACTTGATCTTAGGTGTGAGTCTGTGGCCCATCATAGGCTCTGTGTGACTGATGACCTGAGGAGAAATCTGATGAAGAATTACTACTGGGGCCGATACCACCTCCCATCTAACCCAGAGTAAGAAAAATAATTTGGAGGAAATAAGTGAATGGAAGATTTATTGTATCTCAACAAGGTTTTAAAATTTGATAGTCCAGTAACTACAATCTTAGTGCTACCCACTGATCGCAGGCTGTACTTTGTACACAGATGGATGTTATTGTTTCAGTTTGAAAATGTTTGGCTAATAAACATAAGGACAACAGATGAATCAGTTTCGTTCATTTTTCTAATGGAAAGCCTTTTATGTGTTTTACTTCATTACTTGCTCCGCTTGGCAGCTTGGCTGGGCCCTGTGTGCTTCCAGATCAGTTCTGGCATCAGGAAAAGGAAGCAGATTTTGAGGTGGTAAATTACTGCCATCAGTCATAGTGAGACACAGATTTTTTTTATTTTTGGCTCAGCCATTTGTTGTCAAAAAAAAACTGACTTCTTTGAAACTCTAGCCAGTCCCAGCATATCCAAACCACCTGCAAAACTGTGTATCCTCTGCTTGCAGTTTCTGATTAGGAGACATTCCAATAATTCTAAACTGTTGTAAATGGCAGCTTTTTCCCTGTTGTTGAAATAAACAAATGGCAAGGTTTGTCACAAAGCCTCTCAGAGTTTGTCCTTGGCACTGTGCTTGCAATTGCTAACTTTATCTCCCAAATGCTTCTTCCACCACGAGGACTGATGGTGACATTGCAATTATTTCTAATTATTTATACTGACTGCCTCAAAATGGCAAACTAATTAGCTCCGGGGGTCGGGAGACTGAAGGGTAATTTTGAATAAGCAGCAACAATTTTACATAACTAAACATCCTCTTTTATACCCCCATATCTGTGCACGGCTGCTGGTGCCTATCTGCATCGGTCAATGAGAAAGACCCCAGGTTGAACCCAGGACCTTCCTGCTGCAAGGCAAGTGCACCACTGCGCAGTCCCTAAAAACTTAAGATGTGTTTTCTATTTTTTGATGTACACATCATGTTTTCTTTATTTCATAACATATTAGATGAAGAAAAAATAAACATTGAAAATAATTGAAAGAACAAAGTGCACTGTTAAAAGCCTTACAGGATTAGCACACAGTGCATTAACTGGTTAAAATTGTTATGAATGTGTATATGTAAACATAAACTTTAATAGTTGAGGAACAATACTGTGATTAAAGTGTCAGAATGGTGATGTCATCATTAATCAGCAAAGTAATACATACCCAGCCATCAACGCATCTCAAGACTCCTTAAGATGTGTCTCGAGACACATTTTTTGAGATATCTTGAGATGTCTTAAGATGTCTTGGTAAGTCGAGACGTGTCTATAAGACGTGTCTATAGACATGGGTCTTAAGATGTCTTGAGATGACTTGAGATGTCTCAAGATGTCTTGGAAATATGAAGATGTCTTGAGATATCTGAAGATGTCTTAGAAATAAAATTTAGTAAAATATCACTATCCACTATTCCTTGGTAATAATTTCTATATTTTTTGTTTGTAGAATAGAATGACAAACCCTATATGACACACTGAGTATTTAATAAAACATAGGAAAATACAGTTCAATGTATTGCAATTATTGCACATAGTATGAACATGTTAAGAGGATTAGGTTTACAAAATTGACATCAAGTTACGTGTGTGTGTGTGTGTGTGTGTGTGTGTGTGTGTGTGTGTGTGTGTGTGTGTGTGTGTGTGTGTGTGTGTGTGTGTGTGTGTGTGAGTGTTCGGTAAGGTTACTCTATATAAGAGTGTGGATATGCGTTTCTAAAATGCAATTTGTTCCTTGGATTGTGAAGGATTTTTTTTTTCAACAAATTGACAGTACTGTCCATTGGTGGCAGCAGACTTTGTCCCGATCCCAAGGTTTTCAATTGGCTCCCAGAAGCATTTGTGGTGGAGGAACAGGAGGGTGTCAGTGATAGCTGATGTTGGAAAAATGATTTCTTTCCCCCTTCTTTATACTGTTTGCAGCCTGTCAGTGGGTCTTCTGTGTGTTGCAGCAAGAAAGTGGTACCCTCAAACAGGACAAGTGGAATATCTGGGGAGAAACATTGTGCATGTAGCTATGGGATACAAAAATTATCTCTAGTAAAACTGTAACTTAACCTAGTGTTATGCATTATGATAAGAGGTTTACTTTGCCTGGTTTCTCTATAATCCTGCTTAGACATTATATTCAAGATGTAACTGTCAGGGTGCTGTCTGACTGCTCTGGTTCTAAGTCTTTCTCACAGGTGGTGTTGGTGATTGTGGGGGCGTGCCCCACACCTGCGGCTCATCGGGAGCAGAATCTGCGGCCTTCTTAAGCAGAGCTGTGACAGATGGCGCCGGAGCCTTAACCAGTAGTAGTACGACAAGGCCAACCAAGTCCTGGATACCTATTCGTGAGTCGGTTCTGGTTTTCTCGCTACATTGGACTTACTTCTGTTTTTTCCTGTTTTGCTACAGTTTTGCGTGCTTGGATGCACATACCTGTTCCAGAGACTTTGTGAAGAGTGATCCGTGGATTCCTCTGCTCAGTTTTTCGCGCTGGCTCTCCTCCTCAAACTTGTTGACAAATACTCAGCCGGGGTGAGGCCCCCTTCCCGGATACCCACGGACGCTCGCCTGCTCAGCCCTCTGGTCACTCTGATGGGGGCCAGAGGCTGAGGAGGCGTTTAATAGCCTCAAGTCCCAGTTCTCCCAGGCTCCCATTCTCATACACCCTGACCCTCACAAACAATTTATTCTTGAGATAGATGCCTCTGATACTGGTGTAGGTACTGCTGATAATAAGTTGCATCCCTGTGCGTTCTTCTCTAGACGCGTGTGCGTTCTTCTCTAGACGCCTTTCTCCTGCAGAACGTAACTATGATGTAGGGGATAGAGAGCTCCTAGCTATTAAGTTAGTGCTAGAGGAGTGGCGGCACTGGCTTGAGGGATCCGAGCAACCCATCATAGTTTGGACTGACCACAAGAATCTCGCTTACCTGCAGTCCGCTCACCGCCTCAATTCCCGTCAGGCCCGCTTGGTCACTATTTTTCTCCCGATTCAACCTTACCATTACTTTCAGACCGGGATCCCGAAATATCAAGCTGGATGCTCTCTCTCGTCAGTTCTCTGCCCAAGAAGAAGACAATGATCCCCAGAGGATCCTTCCCGCCACCTGTTCCATTGGGGGTCTGCAATGGGATTTGGAGGACAGGATTCGTCAAGCCCTGCTCCTGGACCCTGATCCCGGAAACGGTCCAACAGGGTTGAGATATGTGCCCAGGTCTGTTCGTCCAGAGGTGTTACAATGGTGCCATGACTCTAAACTGTCTGCACATCCAGGTATTTTTCGCACCCAGTCCCAAGTATCCAGGCATTTTTGGTGGCCGTCATGGACTAAAGACGTTAGAGACTATGTGTTAGCTTGTCCTGTCTGTGCGCAGAGTAAGGCGTCCCATCAACCACATACCCATACTAACCGTAGTAGACCGTTTCTCAAAAGCCTGCCATCTCATTCCTGTCCGTAAGCTACCCAACTCCCATCAGACCGCCCACCTCCTCATCAGGCATGTGTTCAGGCTGCATAGAATTCCGGCGGAGATCCTGTCTGACCGGGGCCCTCAGTTCATCTCCCAGGTTTGGCGACATTTCTGCTCTACTCTCGGTGCCCGTTATACTCTCACTTCAGGTTATCACCCGCAGACTAACGGCCAAACTGAACGCATGAACCAGCAATTAGAAACAACTCTCCGTTGCCTGACTTCATCTTCGCCCACAGACTGGAACAAGTTTTTGCCTTGGGTAGAATACGCCCTTAACTCCCATAAGTCTGCATCTACTGGTTTTTCACCTTTTTAAATAGCATTGGGATATCAACCTCCACTACTTTCCCCTGACGAACTCTCCATCCCTTTCACCTCCGTTAACCAATACATTGCTCGATGCCAAGAGACCTGGAAAGCCACCATCACTGCTCTCACACGCGCCGCAGAGCAGAGTAAGAGATTCGCCGACCGTCGTCGCCGACCTGCTCCCTCTTACCGCCCCGGTCAGAAGGTTTGGCTCTCCTCCAGGGATGTTCTCTCGGACCCGTCTGCTAAAAAGCTGGCTCCTCGTTTCTCTGGATCATATGAGATTGATAGGGTCATCAGCCCTTCGACAGTACGCCTTCGTCTTCCGCCACACTCCAGAGTTCATCCAACGTTCCATGTGTCTCAGATCAAGCCAGTTTGAGAGACTACTTTACACATGACTCGCGGACCGACACATGAAGGAAAATCCTTCGTCATCTTTACCGTCGACAGGCTGCAGCCATGTCCCGAATTCCTCGTTTTCCATCCGCTTTTGTTGAAATTAGCATTTTCCCCATTCTCTAGCTCTTTCTCGATCCCTTTTCCGAACATTGTAAAAACATATGGCTTTACGATCAACCGGAAGCAGTTCCGCGCACAACGCGGAATCGGTTATATCTGATATAATATATCTGACGAAACTGTTTCTATGACCGTATTTGTTTAGAAAAAAATAAGGCATTTTTAATGCCACAGATAATCATATTTAATGACTTTTAATGCCAATTAAGGCCTTAATTTTAAGAAATTTAATTTAATGACTTTTAATGACTTTTAATGCCCCGCAGAAACCCTGGGATTCCTCTGCTCAGTTTTTCGCGCTGGCTCTCCTCCTCAAACTTGTTGACAAATACTCAGCCGGGGTGAGGCCCCCTTCCCGGATACCCACGGACGCTCGCTTGCTCAGCCCTCTGGTCACTCCATCTGTCTCTTCAGCCTGCGGTAGTTGCCTCGGGTTCCTCACCAGACTCCATCTGCCGCCCTCCAATCACCACCCACACATCAGAGTAGACAGTATTACCTTGACCATAACCTCCCCAGTCCGACACTCACCGACTAAGGGTAAGCCGTGCATTATTCCACAATTCACTGTTCTCGTCATCTTCTCATTTGGTCTCCTTCCTTTACAGTCAACCCCGCCCCGACGTTCAGGCCTCGATCCCGGCGTCCAGTCATAGCTCCGTGTATTTGCTCTGTTCCTTTAATAAAGACTCTTAAAACTGAGTGCTGGTCTACCTAATACTTTCTGCATGTGGGCTAAAACGCTAAAAAACATGACAGTAACTACTTTACCAGAGATTGTAGCCCATATGGTTGTGATTTTCACTAGTTGCCTGTCACTGTCATTCACATGGGTTGGGTTGAAGGGGGGCTATCTCCACAAATGAGCCAACTCTGAGAGTCTTTACATCAAATCTGTGAATGAGATAAAATATTTTTAAAATACTTGCATTCATTAAAAAGGTATATTATAAAAGGCGTATTCCGTTTATTTAGATAAATATCCAAGGGTCTAATACACAAAATGATGCACAGCTTCTGGGAAATGCTATGCAGTATGTTTTGTTGCTGGTACAATTGCTGCTCTGTGCTATCCTTTTATGAATTTGGCTGAAAAAATATTCTGAATTCAGTACATTACTACTGCTATTACACAAATGATAAACATTGATAACATACTTATATTTTTGTGGGGACAGTGTGGCAGTTTGGTGTTTAATGCATCTCTCTGGTTGCCCAGAGAGCGGGTTGTTAATGATGTTGATGATATGCTTCCCCTTATCCAAACCTTGGGAATAAAAGCAAATTATGTTAATGATGTTCATATACAAGAAGACAGTGCTTACAGTACATTATAATGTATAATTAATATTTATTAATATGTATTTTCCTGTACTGAATTGACATCAACTACAGGAGTCACACCTTTGGGCCGAGGAAGATCTCTTCCTGTATCAGGACTCTACCCCCCATTCTTTCCATGAGGTCTGGCTGACGCATCATTTTTGAAACTTTCAGGTGGGATAGCTCTGGCATTTGGGTTCCAAGGTGCAACCCTGTTAAGAAATGAATTACAATAAATAAAATAATTTTGTTACCTTTTTTTAGTCATTGTTGATGGAACATCCAAGAATATTTTAATAATACAACTATTTTAGTAATTTATTTTTGTAACATAGATTTACCTACCAAGCCCATGTCTTTGATGAAGTTCAGCTGTAGATATCACTGTGGCTGATCCTGATGGCCTGTAAACTGGGGCGTAGCCTGGAAGCCCGGGGACAGATGTATTTTCTGCTGTTTCCTCATTTGGTGTTGACAGTGTGCAAAGGGTATCCAACACAGCAATCCTCTTCACCATTCATTTTTCAATACTGACACCATTTTTATGAGCAATAACTGAAGTACAACAAAAATATCAAGACAGTGAGCTTCAAACACCTTCAGGACCTAGTATATGAAATGTACTGAAAATTTACCTACCTAAGTCCTTGATCCTCTGGTGGTATCGCTCAAAGCGGTTGCAGTCACCAATCATAGCGTGGCCCAGGCCAGCATATCAATTTGCTCCCAATGCGTAGTACATTTAAACTTATAAATGTAATTATGAAATTATCAACTTACGACGTTGCCTCTGTGATGTTTGGTTATTTGCGTGATACATGCTGTTGGGAAGCTGTATAAAATGTTTAACCAATTTTTAAAAAAAGTTACAAAACCAAATATATGTAGCATAGCAAATAAAAATTTCCAATTAACTATATTAAATGATTTTTCTGCATCTAAAGACAATATATTGGATCCAATATTTTTACTATATGAATAATCTATTAAATGAAGTAATCTGTGTGCATTTGTGGATGACTGCCTTCCTTAATGAAACCGGTTTGATCAGGGTGTATTATGAGAGGAGTGACTTTATCTAATCGTTTTGCAAGAGCTTTACAGATTATTTTAATAACAACGTTAATAAGGGATATGGGACGATAGCTGGTAGAAAACATAGGATCTTTACCTGGCTTAAGCAGGAGACTAATGGTAGCAGAATTCATATTAGCTGGGAATCTGCCATTTTCCTGAGTTTATATATATATATATTTCTTAAAGTTAAAGAAATAGGAGCATGATCACTGACAGCAATAGGATGTATTACAGCATCTGAAATGTCAGACAGCTGATTAAGAAATAGTCGAGAGTAGGAATGATGGACATTTGAAAAGAAAGTATATTCCTTACTGTTAGGATGAAGAAATCGCCATGCTTCACAAAGACCATAATCACTCATGTATTGTTTGACTACATTTTATGATTGCCAACTGCGCTGAGTCCCTGTTGTATTCAACTTGTCTATTTCCTCATTTGGACCAAAGTTGATGTCGCCCCCAATAAATAGAGAACAATCCACCTGTTTTGAAAGTGCATGGAAAAGTGTGTGGAAGAATGAGGGGTCATCAACATCTGGGCCATGTATACTGATAATACATAACTTTTGGTTATGAATAGATATTTTTATTAGGATGAATCTGAATTGAGGATCTATAATGTTGTCTAATATTGTATAAATAACATTTTTGTGGATTAAAATTGCTACTCCTCTTTGTCTAGAGTTATAGCAGGCAGCAAACTCATTAGGGAACTCAAGTGAGTTAAGATTGTTTACAGTTGAAGCCGATTCATGAGTTTCTTGCAATAAGACAACATCTGCCTTTAGTCTTTTAAGCTGGTTAAAAATATTCACGATTTCTCTCTGGTGCCAGCTCCATGCACATTCCATGTCACAAACCTTAGGTTCATCAAAGGTGTGAGTGAGAAGCTGAAGCTGGAAAGTGCATGTCCCCATAGAAATAGATATACATAGACCCAGGTGACATTATATGTTCAGTTTACTTTTCCAATTGGTGAAAATCTTTTCTACTTAAGGAAACCAGGAGTAATTGACTTGCAGCATTCACTCCTCCTGGTTAAGTGTTTACAGTCACTTGCCATGTTTCATTGACTTAGCAGCAATCCCTCATACCAAGCATGCATGTAGCAACAGTGGAGAGGAAAACACCACTTTAACAGGAAGAAATCTCCAGCAGAACCAGGCTCAGTGTGAATGGCCATCTGCCACGAGCAATAGGGGATTTGAGAAGACAAAGCATTGACACAAAAATAACACAGAAACGCTGGTCTTGGTATACTGTTAAAACTGCGGGTCTGTTCCTACTCCATTTTACCGCGGCCCGTCTCACCTATCCGGTTCGATGATTTGGCAGCAAGGAAAGGAACAATGATCAGAGACCAAACACTTAAAACATACATATATTTATTACTATTCGGAATTCCAAAATTGGACTTGCACTTACAAACTTATCAGCGAAGCGCATAACCTATTTTATCCCGACGTGCCTTCCATGAAATTGCAAGTTGTTGTCTCATCGTATAAACCCAAAACATGTCTTTTTAACACCTCCAGGACTCCTGAGGGGGTTGGGCTAACCCCCCTTTGGAGACATCCAGTCTCCAGCAGATATGTGCTTTCTGACAGTTCAGCCGTTAGATATAAGTAATAGCCCCGGCCTGTTTCTTGGGAGTTGACTAAGATAACATTCAGAGCTATGGGAAAGTTTTAAGAACCAATAACTAATCTACAAAACCCTCATATATCTCCCGTGATGTTCTGCACCTGGCACCATTTACTGAAGCCTGAATGCAGTTGTTGTTCTGCAGAGAACTCCTCATCCCAGGTTACTATGTTAAAGGTTAATATCTGTATAACTTTAAAATACACTATTATCATATAAATGATTCTATATTTTCAAAACAATACCTTCTATATTAAACAGAAGTAGAAAGATAATGGCAGTAGTAGCTCCTTTTTTGGCTTCATCTAGGAGAGAAACCCAACTAAAGAGCCAGGTTTCAAGTCTAGAGGGTGAAAGAGAGCACAGCAAAAGTTCTGCCAATAGCTATATATAAAAGAGAAGTGGTTAAACACTGAAAGACAGGGCTAAGTGTATCATTCATAGAAGGAGAACATTAAATTCTCCTTGACCCCATTTTTTGGCTAGATTATTGGCTCTTTAGAGGATGTATTGAACCTTCTCCTTACTAATGGCAGTGTATTGGAGAACTTGTGGGTAAGATGAGGAACAATTCACACATGGACTGTATTAGGATGCTCTACTGTTGGTGAGATTCAAGACTTATAGTAGCTCTCCTATTTTCTTCTCGGGTTGTTCCAACCAATTAGAACAAAGACTTAACTGAGAAAATAACTTTACTCTTCTGCTGTCCGTCATTGTCATACCAGCAGAATATCAGTCCTTCTTAATGCCTTTTTGGACCTGAAGGGTATCTTTGCGGCAGCTCTTATTCAAAGATCTTTCCCTCACTGTGTCTCCAGATGCACTCATAGCCAGAGTTCAGTAAGCTCTTCTTTCTTGATTTTGTGGCAGACTCCTCAGTATGACTTGGCACTAATCCTTGCTGGACACTGTTGGGGATTCTGAAGCCGTTCTTCAGTGCAGGCAAACCACTCATATTGAATTTCTTGATGATCCCGAAAGCTATTTTTTAAGTTCCATAAACCCACCATATTACCTGCATTTGAGTTCATTTGGATGCAAAGTAATGGTGGCTGCACAGTTTTCTATGGAAGTAACTCTTGCTTATACTAGAGGACAATGATTCAATGCCCTTATGACCTCTGTTATATCAATCTGTATGAAGGACTGATTGGATGAGACCCTCTCACTGTTTCTCTTATGCTGATAATATGACTCTGGTGAAATGAAGTTAGCTGCACATTTTATACCAAAGCATAGGTTCAATGAAATCCACCCTTATTGTAGCCCAGTCCCACATCTGTGACTATACAAGCTTTCAGATTTCCTACTGAATAGCCTGATATAGTACTCTACTGCACTATGTCCCTTAGTTTTTTAGTGGTATTTATATTGTGGAGTTTATTGTATCGGAGGTTCAGTAACCAAGAAAATCTTCTACTGCATCTCTTTAGTATGAATTACGATGCATCTGATCTCATTGTACAGTAATTGAAAGAGTTTTCTATCTGAAAAACTATACTAATGTTACAGCTAGTAGTTTATGCTCATTCCCACTGCCTTTCTGGACCTCAGGTACCAGTTTGCCACCAGCAGACCAAGATACAGAAGGTGATATCTGGCAGACTGGTTGGTGAATTTTATTCATCAGAGGGTTGAGTCCACCACAACAGACAGTGGATAAGATAAGAACAAGTTGTGAATATAGCTGTTTGAAAATGACCTCAAAGGCCTGTTTATTATGTAATGCCCACATTAACATCCATTCTGTGATATAAAACTGGTACCCTGTGGTGCTGCTTTACACACACACACACACACACACACACACACACACACACGTCATCCTTGCCATTTAGTTAGAAACACAATTCCTACGCCATCTTTAAAATCTAGCCAGATTTTATGCGGCAAATATGATGATAACATCAATCACACATCGGAGATTCATAAAATTGATTCTGTAAATTCTGTCAAAACCTGTTCTACATATATTCACATATATCCTGTTCAACTTGAGTGAAAGACAAGTTTTTCTCAATGGAAAAATATAAAAAAATCAAAAAGATGCAATAAACTGTTTTACTTCAGTATGCATGCTCCAAAAGTAATAGTTTGTTGAACCACCTTTCTATCCAATTTGAGCTCCCCATTTTGTATCATTGGAGTCTTTCAGCATCCTGAAGGTGATAGGTTTGATGCCAAATAAAGAAAACTTACAGATTGTAGTTGTAAAGGTACTGAAATAAACGAGCATGAATAAACAGGGAGGCAGGAATCCACAGATAAGAGAACAAAAAAATAAAACAAACAACAGGAGAATATATACTGAAGGAGGCAGAAGAAAAGCTAACCAAGAGCGATGAGGAACTGCAGGGCTAGAGTGAAGGAAGAGCAATCAGGAGAATAAAAAACAGCGGGAACCATTGAGAACCAAGGAGCTGAGCTGAGAAATGAAATGAGCAGAAACTGAAGAGGGACAGCATGCCAAAACCTACTTCTCAGGATGTCATTGTTTTATTTTGCAGAGTGTGATTCAGCAGTGCTGCTATGCTACTGCTATGGCTTTACGTCTACACTGGCTAATTGGAGCTGTTCACATTGATTAAAATTTGAGCTCCATATGAGCAGAAGTGAATCCAGGGCATAATGCGGCTACCACTATAATTCACCAGAGGTTATGGCATTCTTTGGTTGATCTGCAGTTTTTAAGAAAACCTTTTTGAATCCTTTCCAAAATTGCCAGTTTAGTTCCATCGGACTAGAAAAGCTTCTGCTTCAAGGCTTTGGAGAATTTTATTCAGGCATGATTTTAGTCTGGACTGCTGACTTTCAGCCCTACTCCTCAGAGAATGCCTGACATCCCTGTCATATTTGGAAAATGACCAGGGGCCTCTTGCATAAAAGAGTGCTCAGCCTTCATACTAAAAGTTGGCAGTGGTGTGAAATATTGAAACTTGTGGAACCGTCAGATGTATAAAACTGTGCGTAGACGTGTCACAGCACATGTTGCTTTGATAAATCCGTATGTGCGGGAAATAATGCTTTGGTTCATATGTATCTTGGCACACCCTGTCCCCACCCCTAAATACCAGGAAGGTACCCACCACATGTCCATATAACCATAGCAACGGTGCACCTCGTGGGATATTTGTAATAAATTACTGCAGACCAACAGCTTATTGAGTGATATCAGCGTTAAGCGTGTAATAACTACTACAGAAGCCGCTGAGTGTCATAAATGTGACAATGTCAGCATGTCCTCCATGTATTTGGTACCAAGCTACTGCTAATAGCTACGCTCAGCATGGGAAATGGTTTTTAGCACTGATGCCAAGTCCGCTTATCATACGTGACTTTAGGCTTGTTTTTTTCTAAAGTCGGTTGTAAATTCCATGAGTTGCAGGTTGCATTTTTTTGGGCTTATTTCTGAACGTGAAGCGACAATAAACACAAGTTATAAAGAAACCCGCTCCTGCTGCTGTGCTACAGACACCGTGAACCGGCTGAAATATCACTCCATCCCTCCCCCTTAAGAGGGAGAAGAAGACGAACAAACTAGCCGTCTCTGCCGGGAGAACAGAATAGTTGTGGAACTACACAACCGTTTCTAACATAACGCCAAAATAAACTTCACTGTTATAATGAATTAACTTACCTGTCCAGCAGAAAGACTGCAACTTTCACATCCGTTTTGAATCTCTGCTCCCTGATTAATTGTCTCCACTCCACCTGGTAATAGCTATGCCATTGTAGCCTATTGTTTTCTACCGGTTATTAATTCTTTGTCTTTTCTTGGTTACTTTCTCTTCCTTCTCGCTGGTCAAATATTATGGATGCTTCTCCATTTCAACAGAAAACGCTAAGTAGAATTATCTAAGGTTGTCTTTGCTTGTTTTATACTCCTCCTCCACTGACAGCATGTCTTCATATAGAAGACAGATAGGTAAAACTCAAATTTTGTCCCCTTTCAGCTACTGTAAATAAAAATGGCAACACAACATGGGGTCTTCCATAGGGTGCACTGCTACCTATGTATTTATAAACAACTCATTATAAGCTATTAGAACACTTTCAATTTTATGCTTCAGCAGAATATGTATTTATGAAAGCAGTGCTTGATTTTTGCTAATAAAAATCCTAATTAGTTACTCTCTGTCCCTTTAAAAACGAGTCAGCATGTTATATGAAAAAATTCAACCATTGCGCACAGAGCTTGTTCTTATTTTGTTCTGAACACAACTATTGTAATCAGAATAATTATAATTATTATGATAGCATAGCTTTTTCAGCTCCATCTGAAAAGCTCTGGTTGCAGAGACTGCAGTGGATTTGGAGCTTAAAACGATGCTGGCAATGCTGGGTTCCCTCTGTAACGCTTGGGCATTTAAAAAATAATCTCCCTGGGCAATCTGAACTGCATAATAAATCACTCATCATCATGTGCCAGCAAGTCAGCAGGATTTCTGAAATGATGCTACCTCTGCATTCTTCCATTGGCGATGTCATCCAGTAGTGCCAACACTGCCATCATTCCAAAATTACGCGCAACTCTAGGAAGCTATTTATGGAAATGTGTGATTGTCTCCACCTTAGGAATCAAAAGACCTGATGGCGTACATTTACATCTACATGTGACAAAAACAGAGGAATATTTACAGTTTGCATCTGATTGACGTTGTTTCAATCATTTTGAGGTGTTTGCTATTGTAAAAGGCTAAATGTGTCAGGGTTCTCTGTTTCCGTGCTCTAACTCTGCTTCACAGGTGGTTGTAGTTGACTGGTGGGCGTGGCCCACACCTGCTGCTCGTCAGGAGCTTTCACCGCGGGCTTCTTAAGGAGTGCTCAGACAGATGGAAGACGCCAGAGTATTAACCCAGTCGTGGTATGCCTAGGCCTCTGACTTATCTCCTGTGCCTCGTACTTGTGAGTTCTTGGAAACCCTGTTTTTGGACTAACTTTGTCTCCTGTTGTTCTCCAGTTTTGTCGTGTTTGGATTTATTCACCTGTCTTGGGGTCGTGCTCAATGAACCAGCTCTTCAGAATCCCCGCCGCTCAGATTTTGCTCTGGCATCTCCCCTCTTACTCCATTGGTGGTACCAAGCCGGGCGTGAGAACCCCCTTCCTGGATTCACCTGGTTCACCCACAACACTCCGGTTCTTCCATCTGCTCCTCCCGTCAGCCGTTTTCTGTGGTGCTCTCCGGACTGCTCGCAAACATTACATCTGTCAGCCCTCCAGTCACTCAGCCACCTGTGTCCATCAACGAGTTACGGTCACAGAGTTCCCTCGTCACTTACTCTCCCCGGATAGGTCTCCCCGACTAAACGGTAAGCGGCGCAGCTTCTGGTATTTTCCCCTGGTTCGATCCTCAGTAACATTATTCCCCTTTCTTCCCGCAGTCGATCCAGTTCTGACGTTCAGACCTCGCCTGTCTCACACACAGGCGAGGTAACTGCTTTCTCGTTATTTTGAGCCTTTAATAAACATCTTAAAATTGTTTCTATCTCTGTCTGTATCTGCATGTGGGCCAAACACTTAAAAACCATGACAAAATGTGATTCCATTTCTTTATACAGATTATACAGTGTATTTGGCTGAGCTTTGGAACTTTTTGGCTTATTATTGTCAATTGAAAAAGTTTGTATTGCTGCTGCACATTTTCACAGCAGGTCAAAAGTTAATCATTCTTTTTTCACACTCTTGTTGATTTATTTTTTTTAACCTTTTGTTGTGTGTAGACATGCTATGTGGCCCCAGAACTTGTGAATTCTTGCAGTTTCTGCTTATTTCTGCTTTGTATTTTCAAAGTTTAGAGAACTGTCAGTTTTCAGTTATTTTAATGTTTTCCATATTTTCTCCATATGCTGGTAATTGCCTTCACTCTGTTTGCATAGTGAGATGAGTTTTTTCACATTTCTCCTGAGTGAGCTTTTTAATGAGATCCTTCTGTTCCTTTGTTACAAAATATGTCTTAATGTTGAACTACAAACTCTCTAACTAAAAGATGTAAAAGTCAGTAAAATACTACCACAATAGATAAAGCTTTTTCATCAGATTCACTAGATTTGATGTCAAGAACACTTAATTTTACACTGAATGAAATAGCCTCAGCAAAGCATTAGTTTAAGGGTTTGCACATTTATGTAAACTGGGTTTTATAGCTTTTTTATTTTTTCGCCAAAGAGTGTTTTTCACTTGACTGTAATGTAATGTTCACGCTTATCTGTCTGTTCTGGCTCGGTCTGTGACTGCAGTACAATGACGTGACTTTCTGCCAGCTCTGCTCTCCCCTACAAATATGTTTTTCTCAACAACACCTGCAGCGACTCCTATTACAGGAGTCTCTGCACCTGTGAATCTGCCTATACATATGTAGCGGGGTTCTATCACACCAAGCAGGGGAAAGAGAATAATCCTGTTCTGGGTGGCTTTAGGAGGGCAGATCCAAGTCTGTATTGCGCAATTGGCTCCAATATTTACAACAGTAAGTCAACGGTTCCTTATCTGACTTAACCTCTGGTTCAAACGGAATAGTGGGTGTAATAAGGTTGGCTTCAGACCCGCTCGCCTATAAAATTAGGGCCACATGAAGGACAGCACCTCACAGAAGGTCAGTCTACAGCTGATAAAACCACTGTCTTTCCATATACCCCAGCCAGATAGGTGAAGCGCCCCTGCCCCAGAACAACCTTAGGATACAGCTTTTATTAAAAAATTGCAATTGCCTACCAAAAAAAAAACAAAGCTCAGTTTATTAACAAGCAGAAAATAAAATAAAATTAATACTTCCCTCTGCCTAACAAGAATATAAAGAAATAGAACAGCTTGGCAATCAAATAACAAGTTACTAAAATGTCACAATCCCAAGTTATCAGGCAATTATTTAAGAAAAAAAAAAATAATTAGTTTATCAGAATAGCAGAATCCCAAGGAAAATGTACACTGAGTGCTAACATAAATGGCTTTCTACACTTCGAGATACCACCATTGAGGTGAACAGCAGAATCAGACAACTAACAAAGAAAACAATTATCCACAATCAATGACAAGATTTAGTTAAACCAACACACTTAAGACAAACAAAAAAACAAAAACAAACCTCTGCAGCTGGAAGATTTCTTAATGAATAGAAATAATAAAAAATGTCCTCTCACAATGCTTTAGCACTCCAAAAAAAACTATCTTTGCCGGCTGAAAGCTTATTTTCAAAATTCAGGAATAGAAACACAAACCTTTCTCTCCCAATGCTATCACAGTCCAAAAAAACAACAACCGTGTCTCTTTGTCCCACGCCTCTTCTCTCTCATGTTTGGTTTAACCAGTAAATTCTCCGCCTTGTCACTCTCCCACTCTCCTCGGGGAAAACAGTCCAGGACTCCAGATCCAGAGGGATTTTCATCTGCCGTTTCACTGCTTCTCTCAGGTTTTCTAGGGCTATTCACATTTTCTGTCGCCCTTCTTCTCTCTACGTGCTGTTGGCTAACTTCCCCAGCCAAAACAATTACTCCTTTTTCAGTGTTCTTCCGGATTTCTTTTTTTTTACCCACTTCTTTCTTTCATAGGTCCCAGCTTCCATGTTTGAAGTTCAGATTTCTTGATATTAGTTTGCGGACCCAATTCACCGAGTGTTGCTGCCAGATCCTTTTATGCCATTGCAGTGTCAGGGGATACTTGGAGGGCTCCGTGCCTGGCTCCTTGTCTTGGCCCTGGTTCATGGTGACTCTCGTACTGGTTCTATCTGGGGAACAAGGGTCTGCATGGTTCGGGCAAGCTGGCTGACAAGAGTGGTTTTTTTTGCTTATTTTTCTCTCCCTTTTCTTCCCCCGGACGGTCCGGACGGTGGGAGGGTGGTTTGGGGGATGGTGGTGTTGGTTTCGGTTTGCAGTTGGCTCTTGGACCCTGCAGCCTATCTCTGGTCCCGCGGACTATGGTGATGTGGCTAGCGGAGCCTCCCTCTCCGGGTGGATTTTCAGAGAACAGGGGTGCCTATTGGAGTCAGCGGGAGAGCTGACTTCCTGGGAGAGCATGCAGCTCCCCAGTCATTCCTGCCCATCCCCAGAAACCTCTCTCTACCTGCTCCATTATGCTGCCACACATGTAGGACCTTGGGGGTGTCGCTGGGGAGTGGGGAGGATTTCCCAGCCTTGCTGTCTAGTGACATCCCTGACCCCAATTTTAGTATACATCTTAGATACTTTCATGTATACCATTATCACAACACACATATATGTAGGGCATTAATTGGGGTGAGGGTAAGACATCGGGGGGGGGGGGGGGTTGCTGATTGTGTAGGCCTCGCCCCTGGTGGCTTCCTTTGCCCCCATTCGCAAACATTTTAAACACATTTGAGAACTACATGCAACAACACGACATTTGAGCATACAGAGGCAGGTTTGGGGTCTTTCACACACCTTGGCTGGGTGTGGATGTTGAGTCCTGGGGATTGGCTGGGGCTGGCGCTTTTGCTCTCCCCTGAAATATAGGGGGGCTTAGGTATGGAAGGCAGGGTGTGGGGGAGGTTTGTGGGGTGGGCTCTGGTTGCTTGGCTCGTTTGGTTAATGTTGGTCCCATCTCCAGGTGGATGGGCCCATGGGTTGTCTGGTCTGGGATCAGGGTAGGGGGTTAGGGCCAGAGTAGGGACTGGGTAGGTCACATTGTCGTGCCCCCCCCCCTCCCCCTCCCCCTCCCCATCTTGATGTTGGGTTTCACCTCCTAGGTCTGGGGGCTGGACAGGACCTAGGAGGATCTGTGTGGTGAGTGTGTGTACTGCGCCCCACCCCTTTTTGTATGAGTGTTCACAGGGGCACTAGGGAATGTGTGAATGTGACTGTGTACGTGATTTTCTTTGTCTGTTTGTAAGGTTGGGCTTGAACTGCCCCCTCTCCTGGGACATCTCAGGTCTCCGCTAAGTGTGGAGCCCATACACCCCGTCCTGCTCCCCTCTGTTGGCTGGCGCCTTGGCCCGCTGGTGCGTTGGTGGTCCTCTGTGTCTGGGGCTGGGTGCTCGGGCGGGCGCCAGCTTGCTCTTGGCGGCTGCTTCGTGGGGCCTGGGTGCCCCTGGGCATCGGGTCTTTGGGCCCATAGCCGGATCCACCCCGGCATAGCTGGCTGCCGGCGGAGCCCTCTGGCTGGTCCCCACGGCTTCCAAGGGCTTCAGTGTTGTGGCTGCTGGGCGGTTTCTTGGGGCTTATCTCTGCTCTTACCTGGGATGGGGGAGGCAGCTTTCCCTTTGTTGGTCCCTCTTGGGCACCTTTGCTCAGGGGGTCCCATTAGACATCTGGGGCGTCTGACTCGGTAGATGCCAGACCAGGGTGGGTCTTTGGCTCCTCACAACCGCTACTGAGTATTTTTCTTATGGAAAAAAATTACATACACAACCGCACTCTTACAAATGAAATAGTCCCAGCATAAATTCTAATAAAGCTTCTTGCATATATAAATCTAGCATAGCACTATGGCAAAAGCAGTAAGGCTCCACTTGTGAAAGTAAATTCTGCTGGGCTTCTTTTTGGCATTAAGACAACAATTCTTATTGCCACATTGCCAGATAGGACACACACAAAAAAAGAAAGCCATTGCGTGAGTACACTATCCAGCGGTTCTTTTTTGCTTGTCAGTATCTTGACCAGTGCAAGTATATGTGTATTTTGCTGTTTTGTCTTGCCCTTGTCAGTCTCTCCTTTTGGCCTCAGTTTCTGGACATCAAATAACGGATCCACCTAGTGACCAAGCTCGTTGCCTTCCCCCTTTTTGGACACCTCTGCCTCTATCGGATTGCTCTATGACCTAAGCCTGGACTCAGTCGCTCAGTCTGTTCTGCTCAGAGACAGATCGCTTTTTGTTAAAGCAGCTCACACAACTGGAGGCCTCAGATCAGCTGTTCAGGACCAATGTCCCCCATTGCAGGAATGTTTTCCATGTTATAGGGTAATGATAGATAATCTGCCCCATGGATGATGTCACGGCTAACAGAACGCCAGACCATACTATAAATACTATGAGAAAAAAAAACAAAGACAACTTAAAAATTGAAATAACAAATATTGCAAAATTGGAAAACAGAACTGAGCAGAGTGAGAGCAATAGATCTTGATGTGATCCTACCAATCTGCGTATATGTGTGGGAGTGAGTGCATTAGCGAGTGCGATTAGGTGAATGTTGCTCTACTGTAAAGTGCTCAGTGTAACTAGGAAAGTGCTATATAAATTGAGTTAATTCATCATTTATCCATTAGGCTTCTTAAACAAGAAGTTTGGATTAACTCCCTCATTTTTTTATTTTTAAATGCTTGTATGCTGTGTGTAGATACATTTGTTCCACCTACTAATCTACCCACCTTTTTATCTACCTAAACAAGTGAAAACTACCAAATTATGCTTACATTGCTATAATTGATTACAATTTTTGTGTATTTCTTATTTCTTAAGTAGATTTTTTTAAATATCTGTATTTTTACCATTCCGTTTAGGAACTAGTTAAAAGAATATCATTTGGTAAAATATGTTTTTTGTTCTTTTCTTTCCATGAATAACCTTGTATAAAGACAACTGACATCATTTGTCATAATGCTAGACGAGGTGTCCATTATCAAAAATTATCACTAAGACCATTATTTTCTGATAACGGACACCTTGACGGACATTATCCCCCTTATACCATGGCACTTGTAAATATTAAATCCATTGTTAATACTTTATTGGTGTTTTTTCCAACACTAAAATGATAACTTTTTCCACAAGAAGCGGCTGACAGAACTATTTAATATCTTCCGGTGTGACGTGTTGCCAAGGTAACCAGTGTCAACTGTCTTGCCATTACCAGCTAACGTTTGAGCCAGTGTAATAATTTAGAACAATCAAGCTATTTGACCGGAACTTTTTTAAAGGTGTCCTATAACACTTTTTAAACAGACACCCTGCAGCCAATCAGAATCAAGTGTTAACCCAGACCATGCTACAATCGCTAATATTTTTGGACAGTCATACTGCACTGTTATAATAACTACCTCATTTATTGGGTGCTCACGTATCCATGCTGCAGACAGTTTACTAGCTGCAAACATTTATTACATCACATGGGGAACCTAGTGCCTGGATGATGGAATACATTCTACTGTACAGCACCACAGATGTCCTGACATTTGTCTCAGGGTGATGTCAGGAAGGTCTGCTTGGTCAGACAGACTAATGAATAGGTGAACAGCATAAGGACAGATTAATATGTCCTGGCTGATCCCTCAGGAGCTCCTTAGGTTGAAAGATGCATCTAATTTTTGTCATGGTTCAGACTAAGGACCCAAGATACAACAGGAAGCCTTTTAAAAGATTTATTCTTCAGACTCTACAGATAACTTGGGATCAGTGTAACCAGGGAAAAACAGAATCTCTGGAAGGGAGAGAACAGGTTAGTGACTGAGATGGGGGATTTTAAAAGTTCAGACTCAAAGCCACTAACCTTCTTCTGAATCCAGGAAGTGTTTCTGATCCCGAAACATAGGTTCCACCAGGCTCGCGTAGTCACTGGGGTTTGGCAGATAGGCACTTAGTACAGATCCATCCAAGACGCCTGAGGGGAATCTCTCAGTGGGTTAAAACAGGGGAACAAGGGGGTCAGAAACTGAGACACACGATCAGCAGCAGTAGTCAGAGGGGGATTCCACAAACTGTAACCATGGAGTCGGGCGAGAGTCGGAACCAGGGGGAATCCAGGGGAAATGCAGGAACCAGAGACCAGGGCACAGGAACAGGGTCGATGATCAAAAAACAGAAGTCAACATCAGTTCAATCAGTAGCAGGGAAAACAGAGCAATCAGGGAAGCAAAAACAGGGAAAAGATCAGGTTAACAGGCAGAGAGGAAAATGCTCAATGGTTACTAACTGTGGTTTTCAGACAATCTGGCCGTGTCAACTAGTCAGAGGCCTGCTCAAGAAGGCTGCAAAACAGGTGGGAGGAATGAGTGGTAATTAGGCTGAGCAGAAGCAGCACAGGAGGGCCAAATGAACAATCAGAGCAGGAGGGAGATGGGGAATGTAATCACAAACAGTAGTTGACAGGCCAGAAACATAACACTTTTAGTTAGAAAGCAGCTGGTTTAAGGCATATAAACGTGTCCAGCCTTCTCCTGCTTAAACCCTGAAGGCCCCATTTACTACCCCGGTTTTAAGATTTGACAATAAATGAGGAATACGTTGATCAGAGGTAAAACATTGTAATATGCATATTTAATTCATTGGAATTCCAAGAGACAAAAGTTTACATTACCAGTGCATCCATGTCCATCCCTTGGCATTGCATTCTTTTGTCTGATCTAAGTTTTGCCCAAGACATCCTTTTAATACTGTATCTGCCCTCCTCCACTGAGTTTAGGGAGGGAGGGGTGATCTACTCCCCCTGCCATAAAACCTCATGTGTTATTCTATCCAGCAACAGGGAGAGACAGTCACCACTCTGCATTCTTCAGCAACCTCAACTAAGATATAATTTTTTATTCTCAACACTATGAATACACCTGAATTATTTCCTTGTAATCAGCAGAGCTTATTGGTGATGTACATACAAATGTATATTTACTTATTATTTTACACAAAACAGTGTGACATAGGAGAGGTTCTTTGGTGAGTGCATGTGTGATTTGGAAAGATTGGAGTTAAACGGGGGGCTTCTGAGATACGGGAAGTATGAATATGCTCCACCCGTGTGAGATGTTGACTCTAGGTAACTGGGTTAGATGAGCACACACACCAGAGTGCTTTTACTCTCCTGGTTCATGCTCTCACATTGACCGTTGGTTTGGGGATAAATTATGCACAATAAATTGCAGACTGCCTCATCCTTGAGTGATTATTTATCGAACTTTAAATGATGCAGGATGGGAACAGAGATGAATGGAGCCAAGGGGATTATGAAAAAGGTCCCAAAGGAAAGCTCAAAGAAAAATAATTTAAAGCTTTTTTGGGCTTCTGCTACACTGCACTGCATGGGATTAGCATAGTTTGAATTCATTACTCTGAGGTCAACAGTGGATATTACATCAAGGGAATATAGCATGCAGAAAAAGGCTAAGTCTAATATATGTTTGAAAGCATGCAAAACAACTTCTGAGGTGGAATTGGTTTTAATTATAAATATAAACCTGGAGTTTTCAAAGAAATTCACTCAGCACAATGTAGCTAAACATGAATCTCCTCAAGTTTCAAACACACAGAACTGTAGAAGAATTTGCTCAATTAACTTAGTTATTTTTTTGCTTGACCTAAACAAGTTCATGTCCTCAAAGTTAAAAAAGATTCCAAGAGAGTATAAAGAATAATAGTATGCAAATGAAAAGGTTTATTGAGTTTATTTATTGAGTTACAAAAACAAAAGCCGTTTGTCAGAGACTTTTCTTCAATTGAGCCAGAATTAAGGTTGCTATTTGCTAGAGTGTTAACAGCTGTTAACACTCTAGCACAGTGTGACTATGGCGAGGTGATAGGAGGGGGATGAGTCATTGACTCTGTAGTATCTTGTCTAATGCATTCATCTAATATTTAGATTTTTATGGTGTAATGGTATACTTGATTCGAATGCAAGCTCAAATGTGTGAAATTAACTGGAGACCCCTTTAAAGTTAGAAATTCAACGTACAAAGTCAGAAGTTTCCTCCAACCACAACCTCAAAATCCAATTTGTTTGCCTTGCACCAAAAAGTTGTCCAATTGGAAGTGGATTGCCCGTGCTGGTTATTTCTCTAGTCTGTTGTGGTGAAGAAAGATGTGCATAAAAGCAAAGCTCTTGATTTACCATTCCATCTACCTTCTGACCCTCACATATGGTCATGAGGTCTGGATGTTGACCAAAAGGGTGAGGAACTCTGTCAAAGTAGACCTGCTGCTTCTATGCATCAAAAGGAGTCAGTTGAGGTGGTTTGGGCATCTGATCTGGATGCCTCCCATTGGGGTTTCTCTGGGCACCTCCCACTGGGAGAAGACCCAAGGGAAGCCCCAGAACGTGCTGTAAGGGCTATATATAGCATCAGAACTGGGGATGCCTTGGGATCCCCCAGAATAAGCTGGAAGATATCGCTAGCTGCAGGGCTCTCTGGGTTTCTCTCCTGGACCTGTTGCCCCCCTAACCCGATCTCGGAATAGCGGAAGACAATGGATACATTCTTTCTTTCGATGGTTTTTGTGTAAATAGATCAGTTGCAAGTAGATCAGTTAGATCAAGTAGATCAGTTACGTAGTACTGTTCAACAACAGTTAATGCATGTCTTCTCTTTGTCTTTTACTGCATGAAATGGCGAGATAGGCTGCAATTAGCTTGCTAATATAGCTGATGATTTCTTTACCCTGGTCACTGAGGAATCACCATCACACTGACTTTTCCAGTGGAACACAGATAAGTTCAGTGTAACATCATACACAGAATGCTCCTTTGTTCATTTGTAACCCCATTTTGTGCTTTCCTTCCATTTTGTTTCCAGGTACTGAAACCAACAGTGGCTGCACCCCACCACCCAGGTGCTGGGTCCTAACCCACTCTCAGTAGAATTATCACACTCCCTTCTGATCTCCTGAATTTTTTTTTAACCAAGGGTCTGATTTTGGCTGTGGGCATTTTACCCTCTTGGGAGCAACAGTATCAGGACAAATTGAAAAACTTAATCAAATTGAGAAAGTTACTCCCCAGTGTCAGGGTTCAGTTTTGATTTGGGTTTTTATTTACTATTTTTCAGTTCTTCCTCCTGTCTGGGTTTAGTTAGGTTCTGGCTTTTGTTTTGGTTAGTTCAGTTTCCTCCTACCACTCCCACTCAGCCTTCCCTTCCCTCCTACTGCAGTTAGTCACACCTGCCAGCCACTAATTAGCCAGACTCACTTCACCTGCCAGCCTCCCTACTTAAGCCTCACTCTGCTGTCACTCCTTTGCCGGTCCGTCATCATGCTACACCCTCTTCATGCCAGTCCCTCTGTAAGTCTTTGTATTCTGCTGCTCGTTGCTGGAGAAGCTTTGCTTTTTGTCCAGGTGTCTCCTGTGAACTGCTAACCTGACAAGCTACTCTGGAGAAGCTCTGCTCTGTGCCCTGTTGTCTTCTGTGAACTGCTAACCTGACAAGCTGCTCTGGAGAAACTCTGCTCTGTGCCCTGTTGTCTTCTGTGAACTGCTAACCTGACAAGCTGCTCTAGAGAAGCTCTGCTCTGTTCCCTGGTGTATCCTGTGAATTGCTAACCTGACAAGCTGCTCTGGACAAGCTTTGCTCTGTGCCCTGGTGTCTTCTGTGAACTGCTAACCTGACAAGCTGCTCTGGAGAAGCTCTGCCCGGTGCCATGGTGTCTCCAGTGATCTGCTAACCGGACTAGCCGCTCTGAGTAAGCTCTGCTCAGTGCCTGGGGTCTCCAGTGATCGGTTAACCAAGCAGCACTTCACCTTCCTAGCCACCCAGCTTTAATGGACTCTCTCTCCGGGCCGTCAGCTCCTGCCATCACTTTCACTCCGGTTCCTGTGCAAACCTGCCTCTCTGACCTCATCACCCATCACCCATCTATCTGGCAATAAAAACTCTCAATTTCAGTCCCGTGTGTGTGTTCTGAGTTCATCGATAAACAAATCGTGACAGTACGGACCGGCCAAAGGATGAACTCAGACACCACATGGGACTTACCTGCAGGGGCTGACATCCCGGAGATCCTCGCATATCTGGACATGTGCGAACGTCTAAAGAGGGAGAGGTATGCCAGGATGGCTTCTGCCCAAGACCCTGCGCCACCGATCAGGTCCGACCCCACTCCCCAGGTGGTTTACGTGCGCGTGGTTACGACTACTCCGGAGCACGGGAGGAGAAGCCGCTCAACCTCTCGTCGTCTCGGTCATCACCTCTTTGACTTGCAGCTGGCCCCCCGAGTGAAGCTCACCGTTCCACCGTTCCACCTAGCAGAGCCACTCGTCAAGGAGGACCAGCTGTGGGAGTTCTTCTATGGTGACCGAGACGACCTTCTCCCCCGTGGACCTGCGGTTACCCCTCAAGGAGCCTCTGTTCCTCCGTCTGGCTCCTCCCGGCGCAAGCTCCAGGCACTCCGGCGCGTTGGGGCCTCGGAGGACCTGCCCCCCACCTCTGATCCCTCCGAAGCCTGTAGCCCGGCGCCGCCCTCCGAAGCCTGTAGCCCGGCGCCGCCCTCCGAAGCCTGTAGCCCGGCGCCACCCTCCGAAGCCTGTAGCCCGGCGCCACCCTCCGAAGCCTGTAGCCCGGCGCCGCTCGAAGCCGCCGAGGGATTTGTTCTGCCTCCGTCGAAGTCTCACGAGGAGGTCCAGGAGGACCTGCCTCCGTCCAAGTCTCACGAGGAGGTCCAGGAGGACCTGCCTCTGTCCAAGTCTCACGAGGAGGTCCAGGAGGACCTGCCTCCGCCAAAGCCTCACGAGGGGGTCCAGGTGGACCCGCCTCCGCCAAAGCCTCACGAGGGGGTCCAGGTGGACCCGCCTCCGCCAAAGCCTCACGAGGGGGTCCAGGTGGACCCGCCTCCGCCAAAGCCTCACGAGGGGGTCCAGGAGGACCTGCCTCTGCCCAAGCCTCATGAGGGGATCCAGGAGGATCCGCCTCTAGCCTCGTTTTCTGCCGAGACCCGTAGCCTGGCACAGCCTCCAACTGATCTGTTTGGCCGGAGCCGCGGACTGTGGTTTCCGTGCATCCAGATTCTGCCTCGTCATGGTCAACCTCCTCGACGTCTGCCTCAGACTTTTCTGTTTGGCCGGAGCCGCAGATTGCGGACTCCGAGCTACTCGACTTTGCCTCGTCGGGGCCGTCCACCACGGCGCCCACCTCTGACTTTTGTGTTCGGCCGGAGCCGCAGACTGCGGACTCCGAGCCGCTCGACTTTGCCTCGTCGGGGCCGTCCACCACGGCGCTCGCCTAAGACTTTTCTGTTCGGCCGGAGCCGCAGACTGCGGACTCCGAGCCGCTTGACTTTGCCTCGTCGGGGCCGCCCTCCTCGAGGGTTTAGTCGGGCGATGCTGCTCCGCCGCCTGCCTCGTCCAGGACGACCTCCACAAGGACTCTTTTTGGCTTAGCAGCCGTCTTTGCCTGCGCCCTTAAGGCCAGTGCTTATTTATTTTTTTGTTCGAGCTCTGCCTTAGTTTTGAATTATGTAGAATTCCTCTGTTTTAGAGTTATTTAGGGGGTTCTTTGTTTGCCTTAGAGTTCTTTAGTCTCTGTTTTGCTTTTGTTTTTCCTGCCCTGTTTTAGGATTCTAGATTTTGCCTTTAGTTTTCCAGTTTTTGCTTTAGCTTTCTAGTTTTGCTTTAGTATTGTAGTTTTTTTTTACCTTAGTTTTCCAGGTTTTGTGTTCTTATTCTAGCCTTAGTTATCTGGTGCTACATTAGTTTACCTGTCTTTGCCCTAGTCTCTTTGTTTTGGTTTTGGTTTCTTTGTATCCCTGCCCTAGCTTTCTGGTTTTTGCTTTTGTTTAGTTTTCTGCCTGGTTTTCTAGTTTTTGGGGTTTAGATCCTAATTTTGTCCAGCGCTTAATGGGTCCCAGCGCTCTTAAGGTCCCAGCGCATGCAGACCGCCGTCAGAGCCCTCCGGCGCACCTGCGTCGCCGTCTGTGCCCTCTGGCGCACCCAGCCTGTCACTGCCCAGTGCACGCCAGCCAGCGCCAGAGCCCTCCGGCGCACCCGTGTCGCCGTCTGTGCCCTCTGGCGTACCCGGTCTGTCGCTGCCCAGCGCACCCTCCATTCCCAAGTATTTAGATTTCTTGTGTCCCTGGCGTGTTAGGACGCCCTTTGTCTCCTGGCGTTTTAGTTTCCTAGGTTCCCTGGCGTTTTAGGACTCCCCCCGCTCTTGTTCCCTGGCGTGTTAGGACTCCCCCCGCTCTTGTTCCCTGGCGTGTTAGGAGGCCCTCCACTCTTGTTTCCTGCCGTGTTAGGAGGCCCTTTGTTCCTGTTTCTCTGATGTTTTAGATTTCTCGGTTCCCCGGCGTAGTAGGACGCCCTCTGTCTCCTAGTATTTAGATCTCTCGGTTCCCTGGCGTGTGGGGACGCCCTCAGTCTCCTGGTGTTTAGCTTTCTTGGTTCCCCAGCGTGTTAGGACGCTCTCCGTTCCTTGGTATTTAGAGTTCTTGTGTCCCTGGCGTGTTAGAACGCCCTCTGTCTCCTGGTGCTTAGATTTTGTGTTTCCCGGCGTGTTAGGACGCCCTCTGTCTCATGGTATTTAGATTTCTTGTGTCCCTGGCGTGTTAGGACGCCCTCTGGTTCCTGGCGTTTAGATTTTCTTTTGTTTCTTGGTGTATTTGAACGCCCTCAGGTTCCTGATATTTTTGTTTACTCTGTTTTGGTGTTCTAGATGTTCCCGTTTCCCTCACACCCCAGCGTTCTCTTCCCTCACACCCTGGCGTTTCCCTCATGCCCCGGCGGTCTTCCCCTGGCGTTTCTATACGCCTGTTTTTCCCCTGGCGTTTCTATACGCCTGTTTTTCCCCCTGGCGTTTCCATACGCCTGTTTTTTCCCCTGGCGTTTCCATACGCCTGTTTTTTCCCCTGGCGTTTCCATACGCCTGTTTTTTCCCCTGGCGTTTCCATACGCCTGTTTTTTCCCCAGGCGTTATAGTCCGCCTGCCCTTCCCTCTGGCGTTAGTACGTCTGTTCTTTGCCCGTTTAGCCTTGTGGCGATGTTCGCCTGTCAGCGTCGGTTAGACACTTTTTGTTCTGTTAGACGCTCTGTTTTGTTTACCAGGGGTTGTTAGAGAAACCCGTTTTGGTTCGCCCTGAGTGGTAGTTTTTGTTTGGGTTTAGCCCGCCAACCACCTTCCCTCCACCCACCCTAGTTAGATCAGCTTGGTTTTGACAAGCTGCTCTGGAGAAGCCCAGCTCAGAGACACCCAGAGTTGGTAGATCCTGAGGGTTGAGATGACACTTTTCTGGCAGTCATAAACTGCACAGCAGTAGGCAGGGTTTCCCCCAGTGTACTATAAGCCAGGCGGGCCGCCAGGCTTTACTTGCTCCCGGGCCAGGCTCAGCATTGTTTATTTCAAATGCTTTGATGTTTGAGAGCGATATTATAGTTCCCACGTGGGATAAAACCTCATGATTTGGGTTTTTGTTTGCTTTGTTTTGGACTTTGCTAGACTAACTAGTTTCCACTCCCCTCAGCCAACAGCCATCAGTCACCACCCAGTCAGCTCAGTCCACTCCTCAGTCAACAGTCACCTGTCAATTGAACTTTCGCTGAGTCCCGCTCCTGACCAAGCATACGTTAGCCACAGAAACTAAGAGGGGAGGCCCTGGCAAACATTTACTTCCTTCGAAAAATGCCGAGGCGGTGTGTGTAGGGGACTTGCAAATCTGATGAAAGATATCCTGAACGTTCGGGTA
Organism: Fundulus diaphanus; assembly: GCA_037039145.1. NCBI lineage: Eukaryota > Metazoa > Chordata > Actinopteri > Cyprinodontiformes > Fundulidae > Fundulus > Fundulus diaphanus. Next base: position 55,258,126 of record CM073126.1, read on the forward strand.
CTGTTGATTTTTTTTCGCCTTCCCAAAACCCAAGACAAACCTGGATTAAGTGTGGAGCAGCTGAATCCATTGAAGATCACAAAAAACTACCATGTTTGTTCCAAGGTAAGATGCTAACGCTAACTAGTGCACAGTTGTTGGCTACAAGATAGTTGTAGATAATCAGTTAAAAGTTGTTGTTTTTTTTTTTTTACATTGCATAAGGTAGATATGCACTACGTATTGAACAAACCCACGATGTGCGAACAATGTCCCAGACCGCTATAAACAAAAAGAACAAAGTAAGTAGCCGGCTAGCATAACGGCATAACTGAAATCTAGTTTATAGCTCTCTGGTTGAAATCAGAAAGTTGGATTATACTAAAATAATCGCTCACAATATCTGGCAACACAATAGTTGCTTCCCGACTTCTCATAAGCCATGCCATGTAAAAGTTAAAGTTTAAAATTAATTTATCCTCTTAAACAGATATCCCCTCGAATATGCAGCACTGCACATGTTTGTCATGCGCCATTGTGTGTGTGCAGGACCTTTTGTCTGAAGAAGTGTGACACAGACTGAGTGACAGCTGTTTGCTAGCGGTTAGCTGATTAGCTGCTTGCGTTACCTTCCCCAAAATTCCTTATTTATCATCGGTTTAAAGCTAATATTTTAGCTTTGCAAATATAAGTTTGCAAAGATAACTTTTTAGTTAGCTGTGCTCACCACTGGTTATTGTCGATTAAAAATGTTTGTGTGGATGGTGCATATTTTCACTGCAGGTCAAAAGTTTGCATGCATTCCCGCAAACTTTCATGCAACATTCATTTTCACACATTCTGAGTTGTGCATGAATTATTGTGCTAAAAGCTTTGTTTTGTAGGCATGCTTTATACACGAGGCCCGATAGCACAAAATTATGAACCGCCAAACCCAGAATACCAACTGACAAAGTAAGACCAGCTGAGCACCGACATATCAGATATTGAATTACCTTCAACAAGACAAGCAGCCTTTTAAATGTACTTAAATCCCAAAATATTCATAACCCTGTTATTCATACCTTAACTAGGTATAAAATAATCTTGTAACTGTGCCAAGAGGTTTCTTCTGACTTGATATTAATGTTTTGGAGAGGGTCAGCCAGAATTCTTACTTGGATCTGAAAAAGAATCTGTGGAAGGAACTACAGATTTGGGAGATAATGAGGCCTTCCAACTTCAAAGACTTGATGCCCGTCACTAAATATAATTTATCACATAGCAGTGGAAACATGTAAAACGCTGCTCAGATAATACAACAGATGTGTTGCTGTAATTCCAATAAGGTTTCTTTGTCATTGATTGTTGAAAATAACATGTAAATAAAAACAGATGTTTTTTCCTCTAAATTGATACTCCTGTTTTATTAAAATTAGAGAAAAGCCTTTCTCATGTCCTATCAGATATTAAATTCTTGGTGAAATGTTAATAGTTTTTAAATAATAATTCCAATAACAATGTGGGTTTTTAACAGCAACGGTTTGGTTAGAAGAAGCCCTCATTCCAGGGTACTGCTTCAGATTTAAAATAAATATGATGTAACTTCTTCAGTCTTCTAACTTTCTTTCTTCACTTAGAAAGACTATCACCAGATCAGCAGCTTTCCAATACTTCAATAATTCTGATGACACATGAACTGACATTGAGGTTAATGAATCAGTGAAAAAAAGGTTGTTTGTTTACCTGTAATGAATCTTAGGAGTTGGACCCTATATTTCACACAACATCAGGTGAATGTTTTAATAAGTTTATTAAAAAGAAAGGTGTAGCCAAAGTGGGGAGCTTCAGGGAACGGGACTGGCAGCTCTGCAGGGGAGAGAGACATGTTAGTGGCTGAAAGCTTGCACAGGAGCAGTGTAAAAGCTTCAGAGTTGCCACTAACCTTAATCGCAACCAGCGTTGAATCCAATGAGGAGTCCTTTCTCCTGAAAGGGAGAGGCAACGTGGGAGTATACTGAGTCAGTCCAAGGTCATACACAGATGGTCGGGGATAGGCAGAGGCACAAATGGAGAAAACCAGCAGGCTGAGTCCAAAGTCCAATTTCAGGTCCACAATCCAGATATCCAACGGGCAGACAGACGGGCTAGGCTGAGAGGCAGAGTCAGGGAACAAGCTTGGGTCAATGTCCAGAAACTGAGAACCAACAGGAGGAATCGACGAGGGCGAGGAAACAGGCAGAAATCCAAAAACGATGTTATGCCATTTTGTTGCCATCATGCAACACGGTCAAAATGGCCACCGGCCATAACGAGATAACGTTGCTATGATAAAGGTATTTAACACGGCCGCGCACTGGAATCTCCCTTTTCCATTGGCACTCCGCCAGACTGAGGGGACGCACACAGCTGTTCATCCCGTTGGGATTTTCCCCACGTGCCACGTGCTCGATTTCTCGCTGGATCGAGAATTTCCGAAGCAACTCATCCCTGTTTTGTGCAGGAGGCAGACTTTAAAAAGTACTTTCGAATCCACTTCGATCAAAGACTGAGAGCCACTTATGAGTGATCGTCAAAGGGACCACGCTTTTGTCTCTTCCCGTTACCGGCACCGCCGAAGCTGAGACCAGATTCTCAGACCCGAGACCAGGACACCCACTAAGGCAACGTCAGAGTAAAGAAAAGATTCCCCTTTTGTTTCTCTTTTTCACCCATTTTGTCCCTGGGCAGAACCTATCTCCAGCGTTAACTGGGCGAGAGGCAGGGTACACACTGGACAGGTCGCCAGTCTGTCACAGGGCAACACATAGACAAACAACCATTCATGCGCACACTTACACCAAAGGACAATTTGGAGAAGCCAGTTAACCTAACAGTCATGTTTTTGGACTGTGGGAGGAAGCCGGAGTACCTGAAGAGAACCCATGTGTGCACAGGGAGAACATGCAAACTCCATGCAGAAAGGCCCAGGATTGGATTTGAACCCAGAACCTTTTCGCTGCAACAGTGCTGCCCTCTGTGCCACAGTGCAGCCTGGCTATAAACAGCAAGCAAAAATATTCAAAGAAGTTATTGTTTTTGGTATGAAAGCTCAGAATTGGATGTGTGTGAGAGAGTGAAAAAATGAACAACAAAACTTATGACTATATTGAAATGTACATTTTTTATTAATTTATATGTATATGCGTAATACCATGTCTATCTTTGTTTAAGAGGCGAAAAAATATATTGGCATGAAAACAGGTATTTATTTACACATTTGTTTACACATTGTGTATACATCAGGGCGTCATGATTAGTGATTTAGCCATTATTGGCCAGAGTTTAACATTTTATGACACTAGGATGTTTTCATTCCAATTCTGAAAAGTGCTTGAAAAATAACAAAATATAAAACATGCTTGTACAATATTTTTTGTACAAGCATGTTTTTTATTAGTGTCGTGTATTGCAAAATTATATTAAAATGACCAAACAGGCTATTACACTTTCGGAAATGAAAGGATAAAATATGCGATTAATCTCGAGTTAGCTATCGACATTAAACAATTCAAATTTTTAATTGTTTGACAGCCCTAATATATATATATATATATATATATATATATATATATATATATATATATATATATATATATATATATATATACAGACAGACACACACACAGACACATACATATATATATATATATATATACACATATATATATATATATATATATATATATATATATATATATATATATATATATATATACATACATACATACATACATATATATATATATATATATATATATATATATATATATATATATATATATATATACCTACAAACTTTTAAATCTTATAGTATAATTCTATATTCTTAAGATATTTTATAACAGCTTTCTGTATTCCCCTCTCCTGTTGTACCTATTAATCCTTTCAAATTCCATTCCCTTCCTATTTGTCTTGTCTTTTGTTTTAATCTTATCCTTTCTTCGTCATATTTCATGCAATATAATAAAATATGTTCTACATTTTCTATTACTTTACATTCTATACATTCATCTGTTTCACTTTTCTTTAATAAAAATAATGTTTCATTTAACCCAGTATGATCAAATCTTAGTCTTGTCAAAATAGTCTCTCTTCGATTCTTTCTAATCACACCCTTGGCATTAATAGATTTCTGTACACTATAATAATTTCTTCCACTTTTATCCATGTTCCATCTATCCTTGGCACCAGCGCTCAGGACAAGGCAGACTTAAGTAGTGCAGGTGAAACCAAGCCAGTAATCAGAGCAGTAACAGGTGCTAGCAATCACGGGATTGGGTAGGAACCATCCAGAATGCTGAGAAAGACTACAGCAGTCAGCAACAGGAAAATAATGACAGCTGTAGCTGTGAACATGACATTACCATCTCTTAACATCCCCATTACAAGTCCTTCATTCAGACCTGTTTTCCTTTTAAAAAAAACATGCTTGTTTATGAATGTAACTCTATTTTGTAACTCTATTTTGTACTAGCTCTTTATTCTAGTTCACAGCTGCCATGATTCTCTCTCATCTGGTAAATAGTCTGCTCTCATCAAATGCTCCCAATGGGTGAGAAGAGAGTGCAAAGTTAAGATGAAAGACAAAAAACTAATAGACTAGCTAATTAGTTGTTGATGGGTAAAGGTTTTCATGGACATTCTTTTATTCAGTATTTGGAATAAGATATGGGCAGTGAGTAGTGTTTTTTCCTTATGCCTATTTGCTGGTGATTCAACAGACTTCTACCTTATGTCAATGGCATATTCTTTTGTCTTTCGCTTTTTGAAGAGTGGCTCAGACAAATGCACCTCTATTTCACACCATTTGATAAAAAAACACACTTTAATTATATTTCAACTTTAAAAAGAGCTAATAAATATGGTACTGCTGGTTTTGTGAAAAACAAATACTTCTCAGCAAGAGAGATCTGTTGCACATCTTCACCAGGGATGTGGAGGGTTCTGTAATTTGACCTGTGTATATAGATTTTTGTGTGTGTGTGTGTGTGTGTGTGTGTGTGTGTGTGTGTGTGTGTGTGTGTGTCAGACGATTTATAGCAGAGCTGTTATCTATCCAACAGTCTTGTGGGTTGGTGTGTGAAAAGTGTGTGCGTTTGGGCTGCAGATTCAGGGGGATCTTATGAAGACATCCTGCAGAGCTGCTGTGATGCTGGGCTGAGATGGGCCAGGGAAAAGAAGCACTGCAACCACATTACTGTACACAGTGACAAGCACTCTATTTGCAGGTAAGATGCATTTCTCCTAGTGTGAGAATAATGTTCTAATGTTCTTTTATTGCTGTTAGCTCTCTTTTATGAAGAGCTTATGTATTTATCATATTTTGAAAACACAATATGATTTTTATCCCTGTGACACATTACTAATGGTTCCTTTATTTACAACATTTGCATCTGTTTATTATTCATTAAAATTGATACAGTTTCTAACCTTGCCTGCAAGCTGAATTCTTGCGGTATTTGGGCATTCATAAATATACGAGAATCCATTTGTTACTGAACCAAAAATGGTTCAGGCCAATCACGTTGCAGTACTATGGTTTAAGGTGGGGCGTACAGCTGTGACAAAAGCAAGAGCTGCTGAGCCTACAGCTAAACCAACATAAACATGGTAGCACAGCAGGACGCATGCGTAGCTGCTGGTATCATATCTGTTTTGTAAGAATCCATGACTTCTTAAAAGAAGAACAACAAGAAATGCTGGGACCAGGGTAACTTGTTGTGGTTTCTCATTGATACTGTGATTGACTAAAACCAACCTTTGGTAGGCGGGCACTTGGTGTCGCTTTGTCCAATTAGCTTGTCCCTCCTTTCCTCAAATGGATTCGATAGGAGCAGTCCCAGATTGATAATGTGCAGAACGGAGAGTGCTACATATTATCAATATGGCTGACCAGGTTATAAGGTTTGCATTGCAAGAGTGCCTTGCAAAGTATTCACAACCCTTAAACTTTTCCACATTTTTTCTAATGACAAACTTCAATGTATTTTTGATTATTTTCAACTATTTTTTTTTTTTTTACTTTTTAATAGCCATGTGTACATTTGGGTATGCAATTATGTAACTGATTGTTTATCCATCAATGTAGTCCACCCATCCACCCATCCATTTTCTAACACGTCAATTCCTTTTTTTTTCTTTTTTCCCCCCAGTGTCCTGTCTAGCAATGTGGCAATAAGAATTGATGTCTTAGTGCCAAATAGAGCTTGACAGATTTTGCTTTCACAGGTGGAGCAATCAGCATTCGCCGTAGTGCTCCGCTTGATTTATGCATGTAAATAGTTTTATTGTGATTTCTGCAGGGAGAATTTCAAATTATGTGGACACTACAATGTGAAAGTAGGAGAGTAAAGGAAGAACAAGAAGAGAAAATAAAGAAAGAGGTGAAAGAAAGAAGAGATAAAAGGGAGAGAATGATAAAACGTCCTCCGTCTGCTCCATCACCTGGAAAGAGAGACACAAAAAGAACAGCACAACCAACAGACATAAAGCAACAGATACAATCGAGTAACACCTTGATGCCATTGCTAAATCATATGTTTTATTATTTAAGCTGACATTGGTAAAGTGATACCTGAAAGTAGGAGAGTAAAGGAAGAACAGGAAGAGAAAAAAAAGAAAGAGAAGAGGTGAAAGAAAGAAGAGATAAAAGGGAAAGAATGATAACACGTCTATTCCTTGTGGGGTCGCGAGGGGTGCTGGTGCCTATCTCCAGCTGTCAATGGGCGAGAGGTGGGGTACACCCTAGCAGGGACGTGCAGAGACTGTTGGAGGGGTAGGTGCTCAAAGTTAAAAGAGGGCACATGGGGCACGGATTTAAAACACGATACAGAAATATACCTTGCTATACAACCGGTTGAAATGTACCAACCCATACTATAAAGAATGTAACATGGAATCAAGGGCGTAGGTTTGATTTCCAGTTTGATTTGAATTTTTAACCCTATTGGGACACTATTGGCCCAAAGCTTCAATGGTCTGACGTCATTGGTCCTATGCGATATGCATGCTCCTATTTCTTTATGCTTGACTTGAGCGTCAGGACGCGTTTCTTCTGCTACATTTATACACATTTTATAAGCACAACACACACTAGATGTGGTTAGAGCATTGAGCTTAAGTCCCAGAGGTTCTGAGTTCAACTCCCATACACTACCACTCTGGGTCCCTGAGCAAGACCCTTAACCCCCGATTGTTCTCCTGGCGCCGCACAGTGGCAGCCCACTGCTCCCCGAGGGGATGGGTAAAGATGTAGAAGTGAATTTCTCCATTGTGAGATCAATAAAAGTTCTATTATTATTATAAATTATAAAGCAGCGCCCAATCTGATGAATGTTGAATTGGGACCTTTTTCCCACTTTGAAAAAGTTTGCATTTGAACTTACCAGCAACAGAGCCAGATGGTAAAAACGTGCCTATTAAACTAAATATATTCAAAATATGTCTGTTGTCTAGATATATCCTGTATTTTATTTTGAAGATATAGAAATGTGCAGAGAAAAACCCCACCCTTATTTTTTTTCTAAGATACTCTGCATCGTAAAACAGCAAAATTATACATTCAAAGGACTGCAAATACATTTCTCGTATTTACTCTGCACTGGAAGTAGAAGTGTCACTGACACTGACAGCATTTCAAATATTAAATTCAAACCTCAACAAATGTATAATTGGGTTGTAGCTGAGCTGTGTAGCCCATTTAATGTAATTTATTTTAACATTCCAAACAAATTTCTTACATCATATATCTGAAGTGTAGATAACAGCTTCTCCTTACCTACATCTTCTCAGACAAATAATTATTTCCCTAACAATAGTGAGTTTTCAATGTTTAAATGTGCAGTAAATCTTAATACATAAGCAGCATGGAGGACCTAATACTGTACTTTGAGTAAGATTGGTGACACTAAGACTGAACTGTTACATGAATGGTTGTCCATTTCATCATTGAAATGAGAACATATTAATATACTATTGGCATATACTAGTAAGACTATTAAAGGACAGCAGATTAAACTTTAAGATATGTAAAGGTCTATATTAAATTAATTTTACGACCACATCAACAGATTAAATAATTTTTACTTTTTTGGTGTACCAAATTACCCTCGTAATGAAGTAATATTTCATGGGCTAAGCCCCTGATAATGAGAATGTCTAGCTCCGCCCCTGGTTTACACTAATTTACTAATGGACAGTGTGAAAACCTTTGTACAATAAAAACAATGTAAATGGTGTTCCTCGGTTGTATTTGTCGTAATTTTAATTGTAGAAGTAGAAATAATGAAATAAATAGCACTATCATTTTGTGGAATCCTAATTATGCTATTATAAATAAGCAAAAGTCTAAACAAAATATAGCAGTTGTTTAGGCAGCATCCAGTGTTGTGCTGTATATCATGTAAAAGAAATAACACCTGCTATTTACACATGAACTGCATCAAAGGGTCAACAAAAAATTAAGCAAAAATAGCAACAAAATATTAGTAAAAGGGAAACCCTCACCTTTTCTTTTTTCAGGCAGCTATGGCTAAGAATCTGAATTTTTAATAGCCTACAGTCTTTGCTTCTCCATCTTTCCAGCGGTCTTCAGAACTCCTGCCTGGCACAGAATATTTAGTTTTATAAAAGAGATTAGGTTTCTGTTGATAAATGCATTATACTTCAGAATTAGATGCTATTTTGAGATGTTAACGTTGGTTACTTACATTTCTCAAGTTCCACAAATCAAAACTCTCTCTTGCTTCTTTACAGAACTGCACTCAGCAACTTTCACCTATTTTAGCGCAGATAATATTTAGTTTCTTAACTGGGACTAGTTTCGTAGCCTAGTATTAATTGTGGTAACCGCAGTATCCCAGTATGAATCAAAACATCTCGCGCTCCAAGCAAGCACGCACACACGCACTAGAAAACAGCAAATCAGAAAGAGGGAAGGACAGGTCCCCAGTTTATCGCAGATCAATGTAGTCATTGTTTTTTTATAATCTAAAGTAATCCTTTGATTTAATGCTGATTAATGGAAATACACACAGAGCTTTACATTTTTACAATTGTACTGAATTGTTAGTAATGCAAATGTTATTTCAGACAAATCCAAGCCTAAACCTCTGGTTGCCTGTTAAAGATGTGCAAACCATCCACTTCCTTTATCTCCAGATGGGCTTTGCTCCCTCGACATTGGAGGCCGAGGGAAATGTTGATGCTGGCACTGGGGTGGTGCTGTCCCAGGGCAGACTGAGCAATTGGGTGCTGCATTGGGTTGGGGGAGGCCATAGATAGTTGCTCTGGGAAAACTGTGATCACTTGTAGTAAAAAAAAAAGCAAACAAGACTTGAATGTTATTAGCCTGTATGAAGATTGAAAGGAAACTGGCATGTAAGCTTCACACTGCAGCTCTGACTTGTGCTGAACTTAATTTACTGTGAAAGGATGAATTTGACAACCAATGATGTTTGTGGATTAGGGGATGTTAATGGCTTGTAAAAATATTTTCACGTTAACTATAACTTCATAAGAAAGACCATATGAAGTTCTCTCCAAATTAATGTAATTTTGGTAATTTACAGAACAATGTAAATGTATCTTAACTCCACTATTCTCATACTGCTAAGGTAGCTGCAACATTACAAGGGCACTTGCAGCTGAAAATATCAAAATAAAAGCACTTCCATTGAGTAGTTTATCAGGCATTCAGTTACCAGACTTTGTTTTATTCTTGTAATTTATGCCAAGCATCTGAACATCTTTAATATTTACAATTAAGTACAAAGATTTTAAATATGGATTTAAAAACAGTTTCCCTTTCTTATTAAAAAATTATTCAGCTTGAAGTGAGAAGAACCCTTCAAAAAATGAAGGAGTCGGCAGTATGAAGACAGGGATAAGTAAGGGATAATGCCCCTAATCTGATAATGTCCATTATCAGAAATTAATGGACTTCATGGAAGCAACCTTCTGACGTGAAGCGTCTGATAATGGTAACCTCGAAGGGGTTAGCCCACTTATGCCATGGTCACTTACAAAATAAATACATATTAAATCAATTATTAATTATTTGATGTTTTATTTCACCCTTAAAACTAAGTTTTTCGCAAGAAGTTGTCACGTGTTGCCAAGGTAACAAGCATCAACTGTCTTGCCATTACCAGCTAATGTTAAATCAATTAATAATACTTTCATGTTTCTTCACCGTGTAAAATTGTACGTTTTTCACATAAAGTGGGTGAGAGAACTATTAAATATCTCTCAGTGTGACACGTTGCCAAGGTAACCAAGTCAATTGTCTTGTCGTTATTAGCTAATGCTTAAACCAGAGCAACAACTTAAAACAATCAGGCTATTCGACCAAGACTTTTTTATTGGTGTCCTATAAATAATGAGTAATGCTGGATGAGGTGTCCATTATCAAAAATTAATTGACGATGCGTAGGCGCGAAGTCCATTCATTTCTGACAATGGTAAACTCAAAGGCCATTATCTTGCTTATATCTTGGTCAATACAAAATTAATAAATATGATTTTGTTAACACTTTAATGTTTTTTTTCACCGTTAAAATTGTAAGTTTCTGTTGTTGTGATGCATTGCCAAGGTAACCAGCGTCAACTGTCTTGCTGTTACCAGCTAACATTTGAGCCAGCGCAATACTTTAGAACAATTAGGCTATTTGACTGGACCTTTCTTGTAACCAATCAGAATTGAGTATTCACCCAGACCATGGTATAAACAGGTGATAACTTGGTAATTACAAGAACAAAAAAGCACTAAAAACTATTACATCAACAACTTTCAGTCTTGTTAATCTATTATTATTCTTATAGTATAAACACTTATTTATATTTCTTATAAGGTAAATTTTACGATTACTTGTCAAAGTTATGTAAAGCAGCAATTTTAAAGGTATATAGTCACATCATATGCTTAAAAAAGACCAAAACCCGTTTGATCATGATAAAATAAGGATATATACACCAAGCATCTATCCTGGTAGTATTTTCATGGTCCTTTTTGAAGCTAAATATAGCCCCACTACGGGCGCGATGAGCAGATATAAACAGACATAGCGCAATCTACCCACAGTATCGCAGAACTATCATAATCCCGGTTTGCTTTATTAATAATTTACTTGTAAATAATGCCGGACCAAGCCTGACCCTCTGCAATGCCTCACAGTAAAGTGGCAGCTCAGCGTGATTGAAGACCGAGCGTTACTAATTAAATACACCAATCTACAGCAACTTTAAGAGCCTCATATCAGAACATTTACTCACATCAATCAACTCTGTTGTCACATCTGAGCAGTCAGCAGGTTTAACTTCTGCTTCAGCGAACACCAACGTTCATACTGCATTCCCTGCAACATTCCAGTCTTTTCCCTCTTGGAATCATATATTTTTTGGGAAGTTTTTTTTTTCACTGGATCTTTGACTATTATTCATTGTTTGGCTGGGAGATGCTAATAGCCGTTAGCCGCTTCCTTGTTTTATCCCATGCTCTGCATGCGCAGTACATACTTCCGTAGTTATTATAAATAAACACAAAAGGCTTTATGTACTAACAAATTGAGCAAAAACAAAGCATAAAACATGAAAATAACAACTAATACACCAGCAGGACGTGATAAAAACTTAATATGCAACCAGAGTGAGGTATTGACGTATAAATAAATAAAAGTCAAATAAAGTGGCTGCACCTTTAAAAGCTTAAAACTATTTTTTTTGAAAACTAATTGAATCAAAGATAAGTTATTAAAGGTGACCTATAATGACAAATCAAACTTTTCCACATTTCTTACCTCCGTTTGGGTCTCTACAGCTTTTAGTCCAATAAATCCAGAACTGCAGGCTGTCCAGGCCAGCAGGGATGTGTATTAAGAGGATCCTTTCTAAGCACTTCATGATTACTGGGTCAGAGCAAGAGGACGGTAGTCATTGAGGTAGGTGATGGATGTTTTCTTGGCGACAGGTACGATGATGGAGGTCTTCAGGCAGGCAGGGAGCATGAAGAGCTGCAAGGAAAGGTTGAAGATTTCCACAAAGACCCCTGTCAGCACATGATTTTAGTGCCTGACCTGACACCATGCAGCTGCAGCCGACTGCCCCACCATCTTGGGAAAATATGCCCTCACTGATCAGCTGGTACACAACATCAAATTACCAGAAGAGGCAGTTATGTGGTTAGACAATAACTGCTCTAATATTGAGCACAGAATGACTATTTCTAATATATATTCTAACACAATCAAAGCGTTATTTACAATAAAATAATAATATGTTTAAAATAAACCGTGATTAGAACACATATGTTGTGCCATTACACTTGTTTAAACTATTTAATGTTTATTAAATAATTTGGTCTGTTAGGTATTGTCCAGTAAATATCAGCCCAAACAGCTGATATAAGGACAATAGCTGAAAGGATGATTCGAGCACTGGCATTCTTCTAACTGCAAAGTCTGCACATATATGGAATAAATGAGTGACAAATTATCTTCAAGTATAAGAATTTCTTAACAGAAATAAATTGCATATCCAGTGAACACCATTATAGAATATTGTTTATCTGAATTAACCTTATATTTCAATAAACAAATCCTGTCTACTAGGCTAGTGAGACTCAACTAAACTACTAAGTGAAATTAAGATTTAAAAAAAGTAAGGAATACTTTTAAAAGTAAGTACAAACAAAAGATCAAAAGGACAAATAAAGATTCAGTGAATCTTGGGTTCACTGCAGATCAAACAGAGAACCACAATTCATTTTAAAGAATACAGAATGAGGTTAAATTAGTTTAAAGGAACAATAAGCAAAATTTCCTTATTTTAGAGAGAACTAAAAAACAGTTTTGTGAAGAACTAAAGGTATCTTTTTAGATGGACTATGGTTAAAACTCACACACTATTTCTCTGTGTTGTTCTCCAATCTCGCCAGCCGTGCATGCATGTACGTGTACGTGAACAGCTGCCACTCAGGACGCACCCAGTCCCTGCCCATAAAATGCCACCACCAGGCACATAATGGCAGAGAGCATTCCCATCGGATCAAAATGTTCTCTTGCTAACAGCATTATAAAGTTATGAGTTACTTACATCTTCACTAGACATGTTCCTCTGAAACGTGATGCTGTTCTGCTGTGTATTTATTCTTTGCAAATATGTACATACGAGCTGATGGTTGAGAAGGGGAAATGGTGCCGAGTGCTGGAGTGAGGTAGAGAAAGGGGTGACTTGATACACATCTTGCTTTGGTGTACAGACAGCGCTCAAGCTCCACCTAGTCTTTTAACTAATTTAGAACAGCATCTGATATGTATTCAACTAACAAGGGGCCTGTTGCTTCTTCCTATCTCATTCATTGAAGGCCCAACTCCCCCCGGTTCGTAGATTTGGTAGAAAAGGAGAAACAAATGACCAGCGACAAACATTTAAAATATGCATATTTATTACTATTGGAATTCCAAGGGAGACAAAAACTTACGTTACCATAACGCCACATTTAGTATATTACCTGACATCCCACTCCATGGTGTTGTAAGCCCTTTGTCTGCTTAACACTACCTGAACACATCTTTAATAGACTGACCACCCCCTTATGGAATGTCAAGGGAGGGGGGAACCCCGCACAGTCTTCAGGCGCCCATCTTCCCCAAACAAAATTTGTGCTGTGTGCTATATGCACACAGCACTGACACACTGGCACACTAATTGCTATTTTGGAAATTTGGCTATTACAGTGTTTTCCCTAGAAATTCTGTCTGGGGGGGCTTTCTTCCACTTTCCATTAATATCACATAATACAGCTTTACACAAGCAGCCATCTCTTTTTATGTTTCTGGCTCTATTGTGTAAATTTATACATGGTTATATTTCCTTCCTACTTCATGATTGAGTGAAAAATTTATAATATATATATTATATATCCCAGCCAAACAATGAGTTTATAATATTTTTCAGTGTAACTTTATTCAGTTTGAATTTTATTACATTTGTGATCTGTTTCATACAGAGCAGTATTTCTCCCACTCCATTGAGTGCTCCTGTTTCAACAGTTGAAATAAATTTGTAGTAGCAACTGCCTTTGAACAGATTTAACAACATCCCGCGTGTTACAACAAGTCCTTGGATGTGAAACTGAACCAGTTCCATATAACTGATGAAGTTATGCCTTTTTTTTGGGACAAGCTCTTCCTTGTTAGCCGCCATTTTCTGCGTTTCAGTGAGAGACAAGTGGGTTTATGTTACTTAACTACAGAAGCCCAAGGAGGTCATTGGTGTGTTGGAAAAAATATCCAAATTTCCCAAAGATTAAATCTTCATTAATGACAAATTCGAATTAATTGATAAAATCGATTCATTGCCCATTGTCATACAGACAACTCAATTAGGCATTTGCCTGTGTGGGTATTAGGGTAGTAAGGCGTGATTGTGACTCCGTGCCTGTGATTATGTGCTTGTCTCTTTGCCAGGTTGGGTTTTGGACTGCCCCCTCTCCTGGGACATCTCAGGTCTCTAATAAGTGTGGTTTTTGCCTTGACCTAATGGTGCATTGGTGGTTCTCGTGTCTGGGGCTGGGTCTTCGGGTGTGTGCTGGCTCACTCCTGGTGGCTGCTTCGCAGGGCCTCAGATCCCTGGCTCTGTTGGGGCCCTGCTGGGGTGGTGTGCCCTTGGGCCTCAGGTCTCTAGGGCCATTGGATCTTCTGTTATAGCTGGCAGCATGTGGGCCCTCGGGCTCCTACACTGTGGCTTCTGGGTGAGGGGTGGAGTAGGGGTTCCTGGGGCTCTGCAGCTGGGGGGCCTGGGGTGTGTGGTTGGGGGTGGGGGTGTTGGTTGGGTCCTGGTCCTGGGGCTCTCACTCAGCTTTTCTCTGGGATGGGGGAGGCAGCTGTCCCTGTGTTGGTCCTTCTTGGGCTCCTGCACTCTGGGGACCCTTTTGGATGTCTGGGGCTCTGGTCTCCCTCACAACCTCTCACAAACAACCACATGTGCTTTGATCCACGTGCTTACGGATACACTTATATACAGATAAACTCTAAAGTTAGCTTTGGCTGTCACTAAGTACATCTTGTATTAAATAATACTGTGTCTTTTTCAGTGATGTTATCAAAGGCATTGGTTGTTTGTACCTGTGATACTTTTTCTGTTTATTTTGTTGTTCTTTCTATTTCTCTCTCTGCAGGTGTAAAAGCTGACTCTGAGGATGTTATCTTGTACTCTCTTTTTCCTTTTACTCTATTTTAGTTGCCTCTTCTCCATTTTAACATTTTGCCTCACCTTTCTCTTCTCTTTTCTTTGTATTTAAACTTTCTGTTTCTGTGTCCATTGAATTTGAAATAACCCCAAAAAATATCCATTCAAGTTTTTTTCCATACATATCAAGCGGAGCACTATAGCGAAAGCAGTAATGCTTCACTTAGTAAATCTGCTAGGCTCTCTTTGGCACTAAAAAAGCAATTCTTACCTTAACTACACGTTAAAGAAATTATATGAAGATATGAAGGTACATTTATGAATACTGTTTTGAAAAACGGAAAGAGAACTGCACTGAATGGGGAATGATTATAATATTGACTTAGATAATTATTTGAGCTTCATATGAAGTCACTACACCTCAAAGGTTCTTTAGAGACTCAGAAGTCACCTAAATTTTTAATAAATTAAGTGTATGTTTTTTTAGTTTATTGTGAAAGTAGGGCTTGGAGCTCACAAGAAGGGCCATTGCAGGGCAGAGAAGACAGGCATGGTGGGGAGAAAGATCACATGGTGTATGAAGGCAAAGGCAAGCATATCATAGAGAGTTATCTCTGGTCTTAAAATCTGATTTTCTGTGGATTTAAGTCAACAGCTCATTAGTAGTCTTCTGCAGACCCTGATGACATGTGTGGGATTTGCTTAAAACATGAATATCTTCTTGTCGGGACGGGGCTGTTGAGGGTCAGGGTTGGCCAATCTGAGGAAGAGGGTAGCCAGGAGGGAGATGGATGCCATGCCTCAGTGCCAAGTTGTGCAGCACACCACATACCTTGACGATCTTGTACATCTTCATCAGTTGATATGAGGCCCTCACCCATCCCACCCCCCACCCCACTGTCATATCGAAAGACTTTAGGTGGACAATGGCATGCTCCCCAGTTAACAAGTGTGAGTGGGATAGATTAAAATGTGTTCTTAATACGTCAGAGGTATAGTGACTCTGTCTAGCCATGTCTGCATTTCAGACATGGTAAGTGGTACTCAACCCATCAAGCCACAGTCGACTTGAATATCATTGTTTACACCTACAGTGTGGCTGTCAATAGTTCAGATGTTAATTTTTTTTTCAGTAGATGTAGTAACATAAGGCAGCCAGCAGAGAGTCTAACGTGACATTTCTTACTCAGTCAATGCACACCTGAGCAAAGGAATAAAAGGGTCCGTGGCTCATTTGTTAAATACTCCCCTTTTTAGTTATTTGGTTTTGATAAACATGCCTATACTCTCCTAAGTGGTTTCATTAGCTTTTAGGCTGCTCATGAAAACATTTGGTTATTGATCACATTTGATCCATGTATCACATCAGATTCCAGGTATGTATATACATACCTGCAATACGACTCTGGTTTGTACAATGCTCATGATGTGCACGCTTATATAATAATACAATTTCACAATAATGCAGTAATGAAGTTAAACACAGGCTACAGTAAATAGAACACATATATACATACTAAACAAAACAGACAGATTGAGAGAATAATGCAGTGTTGCAATGAGCAGAATGCGAAGGATGCAGGAGTGAATATTATCTTGTTGAACATTGTTATTATTATGTACATGTTACAAGTGTAAGTGATATACAGGTGTACAGGTGCTTATGGGCATTCATTTAAAAGGCCTTATGTGTGGTTATAGCTCAACAGCACAAGCATGAATAATACTGCAGTTTTGAATGCCTATGATAAAGGCCATATATGATTAAGGTTTAATGTGGTGTGAATTTGAATGTCTGAGAGGAATGATGATGCTGTTTGGCTGCAATTCCCCACCCCACCATCTGTGTGCACTGTTTCCAAAACAAACTTACTCATGGGTGAGAGTTTGTGTCAGTGTCACATTGTGACGTTAAGTTTTTCTTCAAAGCTAATAACTTTTGCTCGGGAAGGGACGCATCCTAGATTTAGTGCCCATTTTGTGTGAATGCAACGTTCATAAATGAGACCGTTGATGTGTTGTGGCAGAAAAACATTGAAATGTAGTATAGGAAGGTTACAGAACAGACAGCAGAGCATGCAGAGCAATTGCCTTTAGGTTTAGGCATAAGGAGAGCACAAGTAAATAGAATTAGACGTAATTAGTCTATTTCATGTCAGACACTTTGTTTTTGTTAATGGGGGCAGCATTAGGTAGAGCATGTGCAAAATTTCATCTTCATCTAAATGAAATGCAGCCCTTATCACACCTGTTTCCCTTACTCATTTAATCCGAAGTGTCAGCTGTGAGAGAAGGTAATAGTTTAGACTCTGTTGTGACACTGCTACATTAAGGCAAAACTAATCTGAACCTCTCCACACTTCAGTCTAATCAACAATTCATGAAACCCAAAAACTGCTGGCAGCTGCAGGCTCCAAAGGATAGGATACTGATGTACCCCTGTAGAGTGTGGCAGGTGGTTTTCATTTTGTGGCTGATTTGATTGTATTTTTCCATGTTGATGTTCAAATACTTCAGCATGTTTGAACTGTGGATGCTGTGTGTGTTTCAGTGTTGTTGGGCAGCAGTGCTGCCTCAGCTCTGTGAAGGACAGCTGGTGTGATGCAGGAGTGACTGCAGCCAGAGCAGGACACCATTGTGAAGCTGATGTGGACAACGCATGCACAGATGAATACCAGGTAAACAGAAAACCAGCACAAAAGAACAAAGAGAAAAACATCTGTGGTGCTCCCTAAAACTGTTGAACATTGATCCACCTGATTCTTTAGAGAACAAACACATAAGTTATTCAAGGAAGAAAATAATATGTCTTTTATGAGTCATGACAGGAAATTAGTCACTGTTTCTAATGTTTGAAATGACAAAGGTGAAGAGAGGAAATGATGGTTTGGTTCTCTTTGTTCTTCAGTACAATCAAACTATGAAGATGCTTTTGTCTTTTAACCACACTGAGATTTAACTCTCAGATTTCTGTGCCAGCAGATGTCTGTTTGTGCTGCTGTCAAACAGGTTGAACTAAAAACAACTGAATACGTGTTCCATTTTTCCCCCAGTGTCCTGTCTAGCAATGTGGCAATAGGAATTGATGTCTCAATGCCAAATAGAGCTCGACAGATTTTGCTTTCACAAGTGGAGCAAACAGCTTTCGCCATAGTGCTCCGCTTGATTTATGCATGTAATAGCTTTATTGTGATTCCTGCAGGGAGAATTTCAAATTATATGGACACTACAATGTTAAAGTAGGAGAGTAAAGGAAGAACAAGAAGAGAAAATAAAAAAAGAGAAGAGGTGAAAGAAAGAAGAGATAAAAGGGAGAGAATGATAAAATGTCCTCCGTCTGCTCCATCACCTGGAAAGAGAGACACAAAAAGAACAGCACAACCGACATAAAGCAACAGATACAATCGAGTAACACCTTGATGCCATTGCTAAATCATATGTATTATTATTTAAGCTGACATGTGTAAAGTGATACCTGAAAAAAGAAAGTGAAAGAAAATAAATAAATAAATAAATAACAGGCTTTCTGTATATAGGTGAACACTTAATACCTGGAACCCTGCACCTGTGGGAGTTTGTGAGAGTGCACTAGTTTAGGTGAAAATTATCCAGAAGGAAATAGCTCGATAGTGGTTGTGGAGAACCAAAGGCCCGCCTTCCCCGAGCACAGAGGCAGGGGTCAGGGGGCCCATAACCCCGGACTCCCAAAGGGGCCCCGAAAGCAGGGCGCCCAAGAGGGGCCAACACAGGAAATCCGCAACCCCCCCCCCCCCCCCCCCCCCCAAGGAAAGAGGAGAGACGACCCCGAGGAAATCCCCCAGCCACCGCAATGCCGACGCCCCCAAGAGCCGCAGGGACGAGCCCATGGGCTCCTCCGGCAGCCAGCCGCGCTGAAGTGGTCCCGGCCAGAGGCCCCAGGGGCGCCCCGCCCCCGCGGCGAAGCAGCCACCGGGAATGGGCCGGCACCCACCCGGGAACCCGCCCCAAACCTGAGGACCGTCAATGCGCCAGAGGGCCAAGGCGCCTGCCAGCGCAGCGGAGGGGGGCAGGACGTGGGGAAATGGGCTCTGCACCTAGCGGAGACTTGAGATGTTCTTGGGAGAGGAAGCGGACCGGACCCATACCTGGAAAAAAAAAAAGCTCATTCACACCATCCCTCCCTTGTGCCCCACTCACCACACACAGACTTACAAAAAAAACAAAAAAAAGACGCTGTACACACATTCCCGCATAACACTCACATCCAACAATCCCAAGTGGGGGGGTCACCACAATTCAACTATACGACTGCCTGTGCCCGACCCCCGGCCCGCCCCCGGACCAGACGCCCCCGGACCAGGCCCCCCAGAGAGGGGGGGCCAAGACGACCCGCACGGGCCACCCAACCAGAACCCCCCTCACCCCCTAAATACCTAATAAACCCCTTCCCTCCCCCACCTTACCCTAGCCACTCCTGCCCCCCACCCCTTTCTGGGGGGAGCAGAGGCATCAGCCCCAGACCTGGCAAGCCGCTCGCCACCCACAGCAGCCCCCCGCCAAGACCCCGGACCCAGTGGCCCGCTCCTCCTCCAGGCCCCAGACTCCGTGCCGCTATCGGAGATCGGGGGTGTGCAAAAGACCCCGATCCTCCCTACACCCGCTCAGATGTTGTGTTGTTGCATGTTGTTCTCAAGTGTGTTTAAAACTGGGAGCACCGAAGAGGGTGCACGGCACAGCCCCCCCCCTCCCCCGAAAGGAAGCTGGTGCCAGCGCACCCCCTCCAAGCAACGTGTTCCATTTCTGTTTGTATCCGTCAGGGTTGTAAATACTTCCATATGGAAATGCTCAGTGTGCTTCGACTGCATTCTTTAAGGAGAAACCTGGTTGTTTGGCCCCTGAGCCAGATGTTTAGTTGTTAAGGGAGGTGAGCCAAACCACTGTGCTAAGTAATCTACTCTCCGGGTTTCAGGGAAAAATGCTAAGAAAACATGAAAGTCAGAGTTTTTTTGTTATTTCTTTATTGCACCAACTGTTGCCCAGTCTGGAACAGGAGCCTAAATCCTTTACAATGGAATGAATAGGCCCACAAACCTGTGTAGCTTTTATGTTCATTCTTTGCATGCTGTTTGCAGAGCAGGTAACAAAGTAGAGTGTTGGAAGAACATCTAAGAAATGTTACAGCCGTAAGTAGGATATCAGCACCAGCTGCTCTGATCAATATATAAATAATGATTAGATTAAGATGCCTCATGTCCTAGTTTCTGTTGTTTCTGCAAACACATGACTTATTGGAATATGAATGCTGACATGCTTTTATACATTTTTCTAAAACTATGTAGCTCAGTGCCTTGTTAAGATAAGCATAGCACTTCAATGAAGCCGTATATCCCCGTTAGATCTGGTTTAAAACTAAGCCATGTAGGGGACACAGCAACATGTTCTGCTCAGATGAGGCCAGAGTTAAGAGTGTGATGCCTGGAATAAAACCAACTGTGCACATTACCCTGAACACATCATCACAAGGGGGTGGGGGTGGGTGGGTGGGGGGGGGGGGGGGGGGGGAGGCGGGGGGAGGTTGGGGGGCATGTCTGTTGGTGGTGGCAGCCTCAATGCTGAGTTATGTTCACATATTCAGTTGTCACCCAGGTCTGTGCGGCTTGCGTACAAGCCCATAGAAGAGCTAGACATTTAAACTTCACACAGACATAGGTGCAGTATTCTCCAAAAAACACAGTACTCAACATAATTAAGGGAAATGCAATAAATGAGAAGAAACAGTTGACGTCACGCAGCCAAAATGGCTGTGTGTAGTATCATAAACGATCATGAAGAATAGCTGGTGTGTTTATGGCAGCTAAACTGAAATAAACAAAGGGTTAGAGATGTAGAAGAAGATGGTAGGTTCACCCGTTGCATACAGAAAGACGTGAAGATGGGGAATACAGCCTGTCTGGAAAATCCATAGGGATCTTATTTAAATACAAGGTTTTAAAAAAGCACTTTGCTTTATTTAATAAAAGCAGATTGCTTTACATACCGTGGGCTGTTGTTTTAGATTTGATTTACGCAGCTAGTGATGGAAACAGAAGTCAAAAATCCTATTTTGTATCCACAAACCGGGCCAATAAACTCATCCCTGAAACCATGCCAATAATATGCGTATGCTGTTTTCAGTCACAGACATAAGCAGTAACAATATAGTATTTAACAATATTGTTCTGCGCCATTTGATGTCAGTAGAGGGGAACTTGCTCGGCAAGGGCTCCTTTGAATTCCCCCATTTTGAATGAAACTTGCACGCACCACATTACAAAAACTAGGAGATGCACAACCCTGTGATGCAACAGCACGCATGTACAGGGGCGGGGATGGGCTGATTCTGGCTGATTGCTGCATACAGAACATTACAATAGTCCAGCCTTGAACTAATAAATGCATGCATTGCCTTTTCCAGATCAGCCCAGGATAGAAATGGTTTGATTTTTCATAGTAGTCTTAGCTGAAACTAAGCCTGCTCTGACCACTGAGTTAACCTGTTTATCAAACTTCAGAGTGCTGTCAAAAATCACACCTAGGTTTCTCACAGCTGAAGTAAAAGGTGGGGATATGGGACCAAGGCTTGGGGCCTGACAAGATTTAGAATTGAAGAGAATGTACTCCGTTTCCCTTCATTTAGGTGGAGAAAATTTTGAGACAATCACTGCTTGATGTCAGACAGACAGTTTTGCAATAAACAAAGAGTATTATTGTCGTTCTGTTTCATTGGTTGCACATCAAATGAAATGAAAAGAGACCTTGTGTTTGGAGATGATGAGTCCTAGTGGCAACAAATGGAGAGAAAACAGAAATGGTCCAAGAATTGAGCCTTGTGGCACGCCAGAGGACAAAGTGAAGTGAAGTCATCGGTCATAACACAAAATGATCTATTGCTCAGCTTTGAGGCAAACCACTGGAGCACTGGACCATGCAGGCCGACACAGTGTTCCAGGCAAGAAATAAGAACTGCATGGTCTACAGTGTCAATGGCAGCTGTGAGGTCTAACATCACAAGCACGACTGAATTATTTACATCTAGTGCAGTGAGGATATCAACAGGTACAAATAAACTGGTCAGCGTCGATTCGATGGATGGATGGATGTGGCTAAAAGGGGGAGTGGACAATAATGAGGAGGAGACAGCTGTGGAAGTCCACAGTCAGACATATGTTGCAGCAGCAGTCTGACTGCAGGATTTACCCAGAAAATATTAAATACAGTGTGACGTGTTTATCAACTGAAAAGGCCCAGATCGTTGGATCAAGGTCAGAAACAGACATTAATTCCTACACAGGAAAAGATTTTGTCTTACACAATAAATAATCATAGGTAATGAACAGAGCATTATAAGTCTTGGTCCAGTCAAAGTCCAGACCTAAATCCGACCGAGAATCTGGGAAAAGCTTGACATTTGTTTTTCAGGGATGATCTACTATCATGATCACTATGTGTTAAGTTGTGGTTCTTATTTGTGTTTGTTTTCATCTCCTCTGTGCTAATTTATTTTCCCTAAAATACCTGTTGCTGAAAGTACAACAAAAAAGTGGTTCAATGAAGTGTAACTCGGGTGCTGAATACAATTCAAGCCACAGCTTCCTATTTTTTTTTTTACTGTATTATAAAATTGTTCCTGTCTTTTCATAATTATACACTACTTTGTGTAGGTCTTTCACAGAAAGAACACTCATATCACCTACTAAATAATGGAAGTTTGTGGTGGTTATGGTAGTACTTACTAACATCAATAAAATGTCAAAAGTTGAAGCTGTTAAAATTGCGAAAACATTTATTACGTTGTAAAAACGTCTAGTAGCAACTGTTAATCATATTGATTTGAATCAATACCTGTGTGTTACTTCTCTGCTTTTGTTCATGAGCAGGTGTGCTGCAGCTGCTGTGCCGTTGGCTTGTGGATACGGAGTGAAGGACTAGACTGCAATACCCAAAAGTACCTGAGCTATCCATGTGGCCACATTTTCCTTTCCTGCTGTGAGGAAGAGGAAGGTCAGAGCCAGTTGCCACTGTGGAGGAAGAAGATATCCAGACCAACTGCCCTACCCAGACAAGGTATGTATCACACACTGCTGAGGAATTCTGCCCCTGTCATACTTTTGGAGACCTGATACCTTACAGTAGTATACTCACCGCCGTGTGGATACCTTTCAATCACCTGGATGCTGGTGCTTGCTACTGAATGGGAAAATTAGTGTGTGATCAATTTCTCTAATAATTATGTGTCCACTATGGGTACTCAAAGACATGGAAATGTTGTTCTCAGCAGTCTGTTCAGTTAGCAAAAAACAAGACATTGGTATGATGTGACAAAACAATGATGTACCTCGTTCTAACACAGCAGAGGACTGTAAATTCCAGACCCCTGATCCCAGTATACACAAACTATTTACAATGGGAGGACATCATAAGTGACAGACCCGCCTCCAAAACATGACACAACTTCATGGACAGCAAAATGTCGCCTTTAGATAAACGCAGCATGCGTTGTTCAAAATGTCATCATACTTAGTATGACAACCAACATTGTGCCAGCAGTTTTACTAATCTGATCTCCACATGTAGGTGTTGAAGTTTTCATTCTTACAATGTGATATGGTGGAGGTCTTGAATTTTCCTAATAATGATGGAATAAAATCTCTAATCTGTGTTTTGATGGATCTTTAACAAATTTAAAATGTTCTTATCAGCACTGCTGCAATGTATTGAGTGATCCACAGAAGGAAAGCCAGCAGTACGTTATTCAGCTTCCAATATACAGAATAAATACAATATACATAAATAAAGAGCCATGGGCTGTGTTATTACTCTGATTATTGAAAATATCAATCTGGATGGCTCAGATAGGTTATAGGTTAGGGATTAGTCAGTCCAGGATCTTCAAAGTTAAGACAATAAAGAAAAAACTACAACAGTTTTATTTCAATCACTTAAATTAATTAAAACAAATGGAGGACTTTTTTAACAACAAGATAAAACAAACTTACTTCAGGTTAGCTTCCAGGTTCTACATTTCCAAGTTCTTATATCTTCTGTCTTTGTGTGCCTTTGGTGCTTTGCTTCTTTGAGTACCCTGACCATAAACCTGAATAGAAGTGTACGATGGCCCAATCCTATTTTGATTTATATTCTCCCTGATGATATCTGTATAAGATTTAATATGTTTAAACTTATTGACTGATTTTATTTGGTTCAATGTACTCATAAATCTGTTAAAATGTGTAAGTAGGACTTTGGTAAGCAATGAAGCCGCGCCGCTCAATGGATATTCGGAGCATTACATTACATTAGCTGTGTCTCAATTCGGCGGCTGCGTCCTTCGAAGGACGCATTTTAAGGCCAGTGACGTCACAGCGATGCGCGGAGGCTGTCCCATTTGGCCAAAATTTTGAGGATCCTTAAAATGCAGCCTTCAAATGCGTCCTCCTTTTCCCCGAATTCTGAGGATGCACTGTCACTACCCGATCCGTACAGGAAGCACGATCCGTACAATCAGCTCATTTGCGCGTGCGCAAACATATTAACTTCCGGTTGGCAATATTTCGTTTTTCTTACTTTTTTATTCTTTCGTATTTTTTTGAAGCGGGGGTATCTTTTAGTATATCTTTGTATTTGCGTCAATATTGCAGATTCTAAAAATGAAAAACAGAAAAACATTAAAAAAGTTAAATCGCCGTGGGTACTAATGACGAGGTCTTCTCTTGTTTTTGTACACCAGAGGGCGCTAAAATGTCAACTGATAACTTTAACGTTCTAATAAAACTATTTTATACAGATTAATTGTGTTCAAGTTAATTATACAACTTTCTTAATATATATATATATATATATATATATATATATATATATATATATATATATATATATATATATATATATATTGGAAGAGAGAGAGATTTGTTTGTATAGATTAATATGTAACTGCAATGTGTGTGCGTGTACATTTTTACTCCATATTGTAATGTTTTACATTACATAAAGTTGTATAATTAACGTGAACACAATTAATCTTGTATAAAATAGTTTTATTAGAACATATATATATATATATATGTGTGTGTGTGTGTATATGTAAACAAAATTGATCCCATTATTAAGGAATAAAATATGTTTTTTTCTCAAATAAAGCAATAATAGAGTGCATTCAGACAATACGGATAAACGTTACGCAATAACGGACTGCTCTTAGCATGTCTGATGATGACGTCAAGCAATACAATGGATAGAATTTAAAAAGCATCCATTTCTTCCAGAAAAGTCTTCAATATTGACTTTACGATGCAGTTCAGTATTCTTTAATGATTTAAGGATATAAATAAAGGTTTTTCAGTACCATAATTACATTATTTTTTGGCGACCCGGAAGTTATTCTGTTTGCGCACGCGCAAATGAGCTGATTGTACGGATCGTGCTTCCTGTACGGATCGGGTAGTGACATGCACCGCTACCATCCTTAGTGGCCTCGCCTGCCATAAAATTTCCCGAGGTGCTTTGCTCGCTTTTTTTTTTTTTTAGTAGTTGAAGAAAAAAAAGAAAGAAGGCGGATTTTCATCAAGACTGGAAAGCAGCAGCAGCGCTGGCAGTAATGCTGTGTACAGCTTTAAATGTAAGTAGTTTGTTTTTATTTTATTTTTTAACTGAACATTATTAAAATACATGACGGTAACGGAGCCACTGGGACCAGCTAAAGCTAAAGCTTAGAGCTAATCTGTTGATACGAGACGTTCAACAACATTAAAAGCCTTCATAAAAATTTCACAATTTTTTATTTTAACCTACATCTTATTGTAACTGCGCTGATAACTGTGTCCCTCACAAATTCGATCAATTTATTCTCATGCAGTTTATTACAAATGATTAGAACTGTCAAAGCTTAATGCAGCTGAAGAAATAACATCAGTCCAGCTGTGCTGGGCTGTCAATACTGCAAACGTTTTGTTTGAATACTCAATAACGTATAGTTAATTTACTGTACAGTATAATAAGGTTTAAAGTATAATTCACTTGAAGAACAACACCGGCGTAATTATACAGAACAGTCATTTTTCCTGTTGACATAACAGAAATATGCTTTACATGTCGTTTTGTTCTAGGCAGCAGGGAGCATACAGAGGAGTTGATAAAACTCCGTGGGCAAAATGACCACCTCTTTACCGGGGCCAAGAACACTGCTGCAGTCGGATGGAGGTAAGAGTTGAGGCATAATTCCATATACATGTTGCATTTGTATGTAAAAGTCACACAAGTTCAAAGAAGTCCTGTTCAAACACCAACGTACAAATATAATCTTTTGATCACATCAAATGATGCCCAGATGTCACTTTTTTATTCTTATAGTTGTGATATTAGTGACCCTTGTGTGTTTATCTCTTCTCATTTCTCTTGTTTAGAACAATCCTGCAAAACACGGGCCTGGAGGGTGAAGTTGAGCCAAAACAGGCCAAAAAAAGTGGGACAACTTGGAAAAAAAAATACAAAGTATGTTCAGGTTTGGCTAATGTAATGAAATACACACACACACACACATATATATATATATATATATATATATATATATATATATATATATATATATATATATATGTGTGTGTACAACACTCCTTTTTTCTAGCTTCAAAGAAACACTACAGAAAATTGCATCTGTTGACACAAATTGTTTTCCTCTACTTTAGGAATGCAAAGATCCAGGGACAGGGCAGGGGGTCAGTGGGAAGCCTACTCCTGCCACCCGGCCATGGTTTATCCTCAGGTTCTGTGTTGCTGTTATTGTTAAATTAAATTAATAAATTGTTTATAAAAGTTATTGTTGTTTGTGTGTTCTTAAAGTCTTTTAACCTGTTACATTATCTGTTTCATCACTTCTTTACAATTTAAGTAAACTTAGAACAACTTCTCAGTGACAACATCAATTTATTTTTAGAGAAACAAGTATTTACAATATCAAAAACATTTTACTAATTACATTAGATTTTAAAAGTAACTACTACAACTATTTACAGAAGATATAAAATAAATATTACTAAAGAACATATATACAATTTTGACTGAGCAGGAGTCCCTGGTTGTGCTGCTGGACTGGATGGGATGCCACACAGATGACCTTGGAGTCTTCTGACTGCGAGTGGGACATCATCTGGGGAGTGGGGGATGCCTCTCTCCACTGTTCACCACATCGTCCATCAGGGTTTGCAGGGCTGACCCAACTGACCGCTGCCATGTTCCTAAAAATGTTTAAGAAGACGCAGAAAATGACTTTACTACAACTGTTTTCATAACCCTAACATGAGAAAAGCTAAAAAGTGATTATACTTGCCATCTAAATGTAATCGTGGTCGGGTAGACCCTCCTCCAGGGCAGACACCTCGGCAGACAGCTGGTCCCGCCAGGGAGCACCACTGACTGCCTCCAACACGTTCTCCCCCTCCTCATCCTCTGGCATGTCGTCCTGCACTTCATCGTATGGGGCCATGATGTCACCGGCTCCCAGGCAGATGTTGTGCATTTAAGTTGATGCAGCAGTACATCGGCCTTGTCTGGATAGAGACATGAAGATTAAGAACAACAGGATTAGATGATAGCAATTTCATTTTAGCTGATATAATTCTAGTGAATGTTAACCGCTTAACGCCTGGTGTTGCTAATTTGTGACCAAACAATTCTGGCCTTTACTTATTTTACTTCATCTAGATCCACTATTTAACTTTTTTTTTTTACGTTATATATTTAGATTTATTTTTCCTGTATTATTTTTTCGTTATATAATTACAAATAAAATCAGGCAGTAAGGGGATAACAATTTAGACAAATAATGATTTATTTCTCAATATTAGTTTTATTTGGCTTCTCAACACATTAGTGATACTGAAAGTAGTGATTTAAGTCAGTTATTTACAGGGTTTGTACACATTTAACTATTCAATTCAAATTACTAAAGTTACAAACATAAGCTTATATCAAGTCTTACAAATAAATATAACATTTTATATTTAAACATATTCATCAATCTGCTGACAAGCGTTTGTTTAATAACTGGTATATTATGATCATTAGCAGGCCCCTGTGGGTGAAAATAATAGCAGGTAAATGTTACCTCTCCACTGCGCTCCTCCAGCCTGAGAAAAATTTGTCGCCGGTTTTGCTGCCGCCGAAGCCGTGTAAACCGACTCTCCTCCTCCAATAACAAGTAAATAAAAAAAATAATTCAATATCCATTTTTTTGCGTCGTTTATCGGCGCTGGTGCTGTTTTCGCCGGGCTTGGGGTAGACGTGATGACGTCGTGTCGCAACCAGGAAGTGCTCCAAAGGCTAGACCGTCCCATTTACCAACGGCTGAGGA
The DNA here is from genome assembly GCA_037039145.1 of Fundulus diaphanus. Taxonomy (NCBI): domain Eukaryota; kingdom Metazoa; phylum Chordata; class Actinopteri; order Cyprinodontiformes; family Fundulidae; genus Fundulus; species Fundulus diaphanus. Next base: position 55,286,675 of record CM073126.1, read on the forward strand.
TCCTCCGGAGCATCCTCCGATGGCTGGGTCCTCCTAAGGCTGAGTAGGCTGGGTCCTTCGAAGGACGCAGCCGCCGAATTGAGACACAGCTATTGTGTCACTCCCTGATCGGACCCCTGAGCAGTCTATATGACTGCCTGACTGTAATGAAACTAGAAGTGCATTCATGTGAAGGTCCCCACATACTCATGCGTACTTTACTCCGTGGAAGTCCATGCGTACTCGAGGTGTACTCAAGGCAGACTCTGCGTGGACTCCGCACATACAGGTATGTGCAGAATTCTAATTTCCCGAGTTTCCGGCAGTACTCTGTGGAATGCTGGTGCCTGAATATTCTGCTGGAAATCCATCTGGACCAGGAGCCTTTTCATTGGGCATGCTTTTGAGAGCTTCCTGAATTTCAGCTCTTGTCAGCGGTGCATCCAGGGTCATTGTTTGACTATCTGATAATTTAGGAAATGTTATTTTATCCAGAAATTGATCAATGTCATTATCTGATGGGTTTATCTGCGATGTGTATAAGGATTTGTAGAAATCTTGGAAGGTGTTGTTTATACTTTCAGGATAATATAATGTATTCCCTGTTGAATCTGTAACTGAAAATATAGTTGTTTCTTTCTTTATTTTTAGCTAAGAAGCTTCCTGACCTATTTCCATGTTCAGTTTTCTATTTGAAGTCTTTGTATTAAAAAATTAGTTTGCTTTTCAATATATTCATTTAATTCTAATTTCCTAGATTTCCCTCTTCCTGGGAGGCTTCTAGTAAGTTATTTTTTTTCTTTTAATTCTTGAATCTTTTTGTTTTCTACCTTCTTTTTATGAGATGAGAATGAAATGATTTTATGTCTCATCACTGCTTTCCCTGCCTCCCAGAGGATAGATGCTGATGTCCCTGGTAGATCATTGTGCTCCAAGTATCAAGCCCATTCTTCCTTGAAATATTTGAAACATTCTTCATCTTTAAGCAATGATGTATTAAATCTCCAGCTTTTGTTTTGTGGGTAACTTTTTATTTATTAGGGTTAAAGAAACAGGAGCATGATCACTGACAGCAATAGGATGTATTACAGCATCTGAAATGTCAGACAGCAGCGAGCTACTGATTCAAGAAATAGTCCAGATGAGATTAGGAATGATGGACATTTGAAAAGAAAGTATATTCCTTACTGTTAGGATGAAGAGCCATGCATCACAAAGACCATAATCACTCATGGTTTGTTTGACTACATTTAATGATTGCCAACTGCACTCAGTCCCTTTTGTATTCAAGCTATATCCTCATTTAGACCAAAGTTGTGGTGGCCCCCAATAAATTGAGCAATCCAGGATTTTTTTAAAGTGCATGGAAAAGTTTGTGAAATGAGGGGTAATTAACATTTTGGCCATATATACTGACAATACATAACTTTTGGTTATGAATATATATTTGTATTATTGATCTACCTTCATGATCTATAATTTTGTCTAATATTGTAAAACTAACTTTTTGTGGATTAAAATTGCTACTCCTCTTTGTCTAGCGTTATAGCAGGCAGAACACACACTCAGGTGAGTTAAGATCGTTTACAGTTGTAGCTGATTTATGAATTTCTTGCACTAAGACAACAACTGCCCTTAATCTTTTAAGATGGTTAAAAATATTCAACGTTTTCTCTCTGGTACCACCTCCATGCACATTCCATGTCACAAACCTTAGATTCACCGTAGGTGTGAGTGAGAGGCTGAAGCTGGAAAGTGCATGTCCCTATAGAAATAGATTTACATAGACCCAGGTGACATCACATAAAGTACTTGTGATTGTCTGATCCACAGGAAAGAAGCAGAGGAATAAGATAAAGAAAGACAAATAATTAAGAAAGTGTAGAGAGTTAAAAGGGATGAAAGAAGAAGGATTACGACCCATAACACAGAAACCCAGCCTTGACTAACCCATATACAGTGCAAACATCCTGCTGAGCTGTGTGTACATTTAATTTATCACCATGTTCAGCTCTATGCTCTTTTAACCTGTCACATGCTTTAAGTTGACCTGTTGTGCTGCTAATAAAGCCACAGAGTGACCTTCTGGTCCCTGAACAACTCACCATTAATATAAAGCTTATCTACAGCAACTGTAGCCCTAATATTTAAATGTTACTAAGTTTAACTTTAAATTTTTGGCTTGTTCTTACCTGGGTAGATCAGATTGATATTATGTGTATACCGCCATTTTTACTTATGCGCAGCTCTTCCAAGATCTCAGCTGCTCATCTTCTCCTCTCAGCCACTCTCCTCCAAGACCTCTGAGAATTAGTAGTTTATAAAGTAAAAAATCTTGGTGTTATTTTTGACCAAGACATGTCATTTAAATCCCATATTAAACAGGTTTCCACAGTTTCCTTTTTTCACCTCAGGAATATTGCCAAAATTAGAAACATTCTGTCCAGGGGTGATGCTGAAAAACTAGTCCATGCATTTGTTACTTCAAGAAACTGGACTATTGTAATTCAGGAAGTCCACAAAATACAGTTCAAAGTCTTCAGCTGATTCAAAATGCTGCAGCAAGAGTCCTGATGAAAATCAACAAGAGGGATCATATTTCTCCAATTTTAACTTCCCTTCATTGGTTTCCTGTTAAATCAAGAATAGAATTTAAAATTCTTCTTCTAACGTATAAAGCCCTTAATAATCAAGCTCCATCATATATCAGACCTCTGATTACCCCGTATGTTCCTAACAGAGCACTTCGCTCTCAGACTGCAGGTCTGCTGGTGGTTCCTAGAGTCTCTAAAAGTAGAATGGGAGGCAGATCCTTTAGTTATCAGGCTCCTCTCCTGTGGAACCAACTCCCAGTTTTGGTCCGTGAGGCAGACACCGTGTCTACTTTTAAGACTAATCTTAAAACTTTCCTTTTTGACAGAGCTTATAGTTAGAGTGGCTCATGTTACCCTGAGCTACCTCTATAGTTATGCTGCTATAGGCTTAGGCTACTGGAGGACATCAGGGTCTATTTTTCTCACTCTACTAAGTTCTACTGTTCTCTAGTTTTGCATTGCTTGTCGTCATTTCAGCTTTTAACTTTTCGTTCTCTCTCTTTTTTTATTCTTCATAGTAGGTACACCTGGTTTGGCGTTCCGTTAGCTGTGACATTATCCAGGGAAGACAGATCACCTGCTATTACTATCTAATGTAGAACAGATTACTGGATCAATGTGTGCTTCTGTGCTTTTTTGTCTCTCTTGTTGTGTTTCTGCTCTGTCTTCTCTAACCCCCAGTCGGTCGAGGTAGATGACCGTTCATACTGAGCCTGGTTCTGCTGTAGGTTTTCCTTCCCGTTAATGGGGAGTTTTTCATTCCGCTATCGCTTCATGCTTGCTCAGTATGAGGTATTGCTGCAAAGCCATGGACAATGCAGACGACTCTCCCTGGGGCTCTACGCTTCTCCAGGAGTGAGTGCTGCTTGTTGGGACTTTGATGCAATCAACTGGGTTCCTTTACATAGGACATTTTTGACCAATCTGTATAATCTGACCCAATCTGTATTGAATTTGACTTTGCAAAATGCCTTGAGATGACATGCTTCATGAATCGGCGCAATATAAATAAAATTGAATTGAATTGAATAAATACATAGGTGCTGTACACCCACTGGGAGGCACCATGTTGTGTCGATATTTCTGATTTCAGAAGCCGAAAGAGGCCAAACTTGCCAGCCATATGCATTTTTTCTATTTGTAATTTTCTGTTGAAATGGAGGACCGTCCATACTCTTTGCCCAGCGAGAGGGAAGAGAAAGTAACCAAGAAAAGAAAAATAAGTAATAACCGGGAGAAAACAAGAGATTATATTGGCGTAGCTATTATTACCAGGTGCAGACAGTTCATGGGGGAGCGCAGACTCTAAACTGATGCGGAGGTTGCGGGCTTTCTGCTGGATAAGTAAGTTAATTCAATATAACAGTGAAGCTTATTTTGGCTTTATGTTAGAAACAGGGCTGTATAGTCCATCAACTGCTCTGTTCTCCTGGCAGAGACAGCTAGTTTCTTGTCTCTGTTACGGCCCCTAACAACTGAAGGAGGGAGGGTAAAACGACAACCACAATCATGAGACAGGATCCTTGTGAATGTGTAAAAATAATTGGATTTATTGATCTTTGCAAAAATCCCAGAAAGGTTGTACAAACTGTGGGGGAGAAAAGAGACCATTAGGCTGTGCCAAATCAAGGAAATAACTAAAACAAAACAGGGCCTACCTGTCATCTAATCTAAGTAAAAATAAAGGAGAAAAAAATCTTACTATCCTAGTCTAACAAAAAGCTCACAAGACTCTATATGGGTGGCACCAGCCTACTTCCCTAGTGTATATGACAGAAAATTAGTGATGTTACGTGATGTGCCGAGGCTTCGAGGCGTGTGTCGAGTAATAGAGGGGGCGTTTCCGCAATGCGCGTATCGAGGCTTGCTTCATTTAGGGGAGGAGCCGAAAACGATGATGTCCGAAGCCTCGCTGCCCGGCTGTACCACGTGACTGCTTCGGGAAGTGGTTCAGATTTCGGCGCGGGGTTTGACAGCTTTAGAAACCCCACAGGCTCCATTCAAAATGTGGGTTGTTGTAGGCGAGTTGCGGTCAGTTGAGAGAGTGGATAGAGTTTTGATAGTTTGGATAGCAGAGTTTGGATAGTGGTTATTTAGTTTGAGACAGTTAGTTTGGTGTTTGGAGAGTTTAGGAGAGAGATAGATAGATAGATAGGAGATCAGTGCTCTCAACTATCACGCATTGACCGTCACTGACTTCACACGGTCACACGCAAACATGGCATTTTTCACGCATAAAAATCCCAACGCCCATCTGGGCAGCGGACGATAAAAACTCCGCCTTCTGCTGAGATGTTTCAGCTTCTTTCCCAGCTTGTGGCCATCAGTAATTCCTGCTGCAGTTCATGTTAACAGAGCAGCAGGAAGAGCGATCAGCGCTATGAATAATTTTAGTCTTAACCAGTGGTGAAAGTGAGCCGGTAAGGTCCTGTACTGCGTACACAGGAGGAAAGGGGGCGGGGGAAGAGAGCTGCTGCCAGATATTGCCTTCATTCAGAACCAGTGATGGCTGCACTCTGGATCATAAAACAGTTCTGCTCACCAGATGCAGTTTAAAACGCTACGTCTGTTTATAAGTTGTTTTTTATTAATTCTGCATTTTTTAACTACATGCACCGTATTTCTGTGCCTCAGCGCTTGCTCCTCTCCCCCCTCCTTTCCCTCGAACCCAGGGGCTTTTATCACCGTTCACCATTCAAAACGTGAATCACTACGTTTAATGTCCTCACACCCGTAGCAAAGTGTGCCAATTAAAGTCACTAGGAGAGTTATGGCTGTGTTTCATGATCTTTTGTTTTAAACAAAACAGAACCGTGGCGCTTCGGTGCGCTGCTGCCTTGCGCTTTAATTCAGGTGCGCAAAATCACGTTACTTGTAATTTGGGTGCGCACTTTCAAGAGTCATTTTAAAGAACTTGTAACAGGAGGTTGATCTCAGACCGGTCAGCTCCTATGATCACTGTATAGGAGCCATTTACAGTTTTTATTTATGCATTTCCCCCCTGTTTATCCCTCGCGCACCATCGGGTAAATTCCTCCCACCTCACCGCCCAGAGCGCACTGAGGAGAGCAATAGAGATTTGTCTGGTCGACTGAGATGAGAAACCTGTTGCTGTGAAAGGTGATATAGGTTATAAACTGTTACTGTCTAGAATTGCATTGAGCTGAAAAGAGATATATCTGTACATACTTGCTCTTATTTATTTATGCACCCCGGCATCATCTGTGCCATGTGAGCGTGTCTTTTCAAATGCTGGAGAAGTAGTATCAAAAAAGAGAAATCATTTGAAACCAAAAACTGTGGAGAAATTGTTGTTTCTTAATAAAAATGCATGAAATCATCCAAGTTACACAAGCATTATCTTATTCACTACCCCCTGCCTAGTTCCACAAGCACTTGCATTGTCCTCTGCCTGATTAAGCCCATGCCATTTTTCTAGTCACGGAAAAACATTACACACCATGCCATATGACGTCACTACTATTTTGGGAATAATTACACACAGAGAATACATTCAAACAATGTTTTATTATACACATGTGTATACAAAATTTATGTAGACAAATTATTTCGTCCTACACCTTTTGTGAAGTCATTCCCAAGAGTCATAATAGACAAAAATTCAATGCATCACACGTGTTAAGATACAGCTGGCTGTGATTATACACCTGGCCAGTAGGTGGTTTCGTGTGCACATGAAGCATCAAGAAATTAACCCTTTCTCAAACCAGTTGGTTCAAGTGGTTCAATGCCTCATGAGGCTTCATCTCACCATCACTACAGAAAATCAACCTACGGGTGGAAATGCATAGGGTACCCCAAACTTACCTAGTCTCCAAACTCCCCAACAACCCTCTACACAAAAAATCCAAGCAGCACAACAAGTGTCAGTTAGTTATCCGACATCCCCTCTCCAGCTGGCCTTAGATGAACACCTTATATAGGGCTGTCTTGAGACTTGATTGGCTCCTCTCAACCCCTGAGCCAATTAGGGCAATTGGCACCAGCCTGCACGCTGAACCTATGGGGAAACGGGAAACAAGAGGGGGAGGAAATAACAAAGAAATAATCAATTCAGATTTTATTAACCAATACAAATCGATTATAGTCATAATACAACACACTCAGGTTCAGTTTCTTTGGCAGATTGCTCAAAAAGGTATCTAGTTGGGGACACCCAGACAACTGCAAATAATTACTGACTTTTTCACGAGCATACATGTGGTAACAGTGGATAGGAAAAATCCCCTTTAACGGGAAGAACCCTATCGCCGTACTTCTACCTGACTTGGAGTGAACAACCATTTGCCACAACTGACTGTGGGTTTAGAAGACAGAGCAGACAAAAAAGGACCTTTCTTTTAACCGCTGTTAAAGGAAAAGCATTTCATTTATTGGCTTCCTCTAGGAGGGAAACTGAGCTAAGCAGTTAAGTTTTGAGCCAGGAGAAAAATCTATAGGATGAAAAACTGAATGCAAAAGTGTAAACTTATTCATATGTCTTTGTCAGTGTTTTTCTCTTCTGTCTGCGCTCAAATATGCGATTGGTGTTCAATAACTCACAAAGCACAAAAATTATCCCAATATAATTTGTTGGAGGTTTAGCAGACCTTTGGTTACGTTTGATAATTTGAAAGAGACCCAAGACACAACATGGAATACCTTCCAGTATTCGTCAGGGTTGAGGTTTGCTTTTTAATGAAAAGTTGGATCTAAGTATGATGTGAGGTAAGGTTTTGCTGCTGCATTAGGCTGTTATTTCATTCACAACTTCAGAAGAATTCCCCCTAATCCAGCTCTTTAATAGCCTCTGCTTTGACCATCAGCTGCAGCTCATTTCCTGTGGCTTGAAAGGGGAAGTTAGTATGATGTAATAAGAGAGGAAAAAAATCAATTGACCTACTGAAAATGTTGGTAGATTTAGGAGCTGTATGCAGCAGTGAAATTCAAAGGTTGGTTGTCTAATACTTTTTCATGGTCTATTCATATATATATATATATATATATATATATATATATATATATATATATATATATATATATATATATATATATATATATATATATATATATATATATATATATATATATTAGTAAGCCCCAATCTGGAGAAGTTGCTCCAACAGATGCCTGAATTAACATCGGGCATCTCAGTCCAGAAGAGCACAGTCTTAGGAACAGCTAAGATCCTAAGAAGAACCCTCAAGCTTCCAGGCTCCCAGTAGTTTACTGGAACCCTTGGAGGGTGACCATTAAATACATTTTTTTCGAACCGATACAGAATTAGCATATTTTAAATTGCTGTCCCAATATAATCATTCATTCTGTTTGAGTGTCTTTATCTTTGTTGTGATTATTATGCAGTGAGTCCAGAGGAAAAGAGCCAGGTGGAAGAAATTAACAGTTCCACACACACCACTGCAACCATGACTCCAACCTCTGAGACCACCACAAGCTCTGTCCGGCTCCATCCATGTGCAGGTAATCCAAAACTATGAATATAATGAATTTGTCCTTACTGTAATGGAACAATCCCTTATGGCCTTTCACCATATCGTATCAGAAAAAAATCTGACATTTCCACTGTTGTTGGTACCCCTAACAATGGTTTCAAGATATGTGCATCCAAAAAATTTATCAGTTGCCGGGTTGTGAAAGTATTTCCACCTCATGGATTTCTCTCATTTTTGCTTTTTTGACATGTTTCAGATCATCAGACAACTGTAATATCAAAGATAACCTGAGTAATTCTAAATTCTAAAAGGCAGGTTTCAAATAATAATTTAAAATTTTAAGGGAAAATAAGCTGACTAATCCAACATGTTCTTATGTGAAAAAATAACTGACCTTTAATGACCAGAGGTCTCATTTATAAAGCTTGCGTATGAACAAAATGAATGCAAAGTCACAGAGGCATTTCAACATGGAGTACGGCTGTCATCCAATGTTTCAATCTGAAAAACTCACAGAGAAAGAAATGGCAATTAGAAGGATTTTATTGACAATATTTTAAGTCTTTGGCGCTCAGACCTCGGCAGGAACATTAATGCTGAATTATACTTTAACATGCATAAGTAGATGTATGAGAACAGGGATGTTCCCCCCCAGGTCTGAAACTGGTGGTGGAGTGGAGATAGAAGAAGTTTGTTCAGTCCATATGGTGATCTGTTTAAGATAGATGTCCAACTTCATAAACACAGGTTTGCATGAACTGTCCATGATGAGCAAGCTTGAAGCGACTGTGGAGAGGAAAAACTCCCCTTTGGGAAGAAACCTCTGGCAGAACCGGGCCCAATATGGTGGTCTTCTGCCGGACCAATAATGAGGTGATAGGGAGTGCTGAAGACTGAAGGGAGAAAACACTCTGATGGGTTGAGGATGGAGGAACGTCTTGGAAGCTAGATGAACTCAGCTACGATGGTGGAGAAGGGGTTGGGGGTGGGTTGAATCGGACATCTGATTCAAAATCAGACATGCAATCCGTTTGCGCTTGCTGGTTAGCAGGCTGAGACGTGGATTTGAAGTTGCTTTTAAGATGAGCGCGGGATGCTGATTGGCTTCATGGAGGTGCGGTTCGTAGCTGATTGGCTCACATCAGAGGCGGATCGGACTCTGAATGGAGGCAGGCGATGAGTTTCTTCGATTGAACTTGCGCTTCAGCTTCATTTCAATCTGAAAACTCACAGAGAAAGAAATGGCAATTAGAAGGATTTTATTGACAATATTTTAAGTCTTTGGCGCTCAGACCTCGGCAGGAACATTAATGCTGAATTATACTTTAATATGCATAAGTAGATGTATGAGAACAGGGATGTTCCCCCCAAAAATGCCGAGGTCAGAGCGTCTGTATGCTCATAAGGCAGTGTGACGGGATAGTGATTTGATTGGGAGATTATTAGGTGAATGAAATGAAAGAAATGAACAAGGAGGAGTGAGCAGAGATGCTTTCTTGCGGAAGATGTCTTGCGTATGCTTTCTTGCGGAAGATGTCTTGCGTATGCTTTCTTGCGGAAGATGTCTTGCGTATGCTTTCTTGCGGAAGATGTCTTGCGTATGCTTTCTTGCGGAAGATGTCTTGCGTATGCTTTCTTGCGGAAGATGTCTTGCGTATGCTTTCTTGCGGAAGATGTCTTGCGTATGCTTTCTTGCGGAAGATGTCTTGCGTATGCTTTCTTGCGGAAGATGTCTTGCGTATGCTTTCTTGCGGAAGATGTCTTGCGTATGCTTTCTTGCGGAAGATGTCTTGCGTATGCTTTCTTGCGGAAGATGTCTTGCGTATGCTTTCTTGCGGAAGATGTCTTGCGTATGCTTTCTTGCAGAAGATGTCTTGCGTATGCTTTCTTGCAGAAGATGTCTTGCATATGCTTTCTTGCGGAAGATGTCTTGCGTATGCTTTCTTGCGGAAGATGTCTTGCGTATGCTTTCTTGCGGAAGATGTCTTGCTTATGCTTTCTTGCGGAAGATGTCTTGCAGATGATGCACATAGAGAAATGAGTGATCATGACAAGATGCAACACAGGTGACAGGATGCATGACAGGATGCATAACAGAATGCTTGACGCATGCATGAGAGTTACGGACTGTGATGATTATGAATGATAAACTCCATTTGAAAGAGTGAAACATGAAGGGTCTGGCGAGACATGTGAAAAGTTTCAATCCACCACCAGTATTTGCAGTTAGATTACCTTAAAGCTGAGAGGGCATTGAGCAGCTAAAATGAATGGATGCTCAGAACGATGTGTGAGGCATGATGATGATGACCATGGCCCATTGTTTGAGTGATCAGGAATCTGTGAAACAATTATAAAGAACCCCCCCAAAACCTACGGATGGCAGCATCCGTAAATGTTTTTTTTTTTTAAACACATCCATGACAGAAAGGCATTATAGAAATATATTTCGATCCAGCGAGAAGCAGACCAGACGGTCAGAACGGCAGCTCTCAACCAGAGTATCCTGTTCAAGAAGGAAAGAACAAATTTAGTGAACTCGAGCTGCCTGGAAATAAAGCGTGACTCTGGCAATGATGCATTTGTGAGATTGAGGTGACCGAGCAAGGAGGGCAGCTGACGGTTGGAAATAACTGATATGGAATGAGACTGATATCTTGTGAATTAGAAAGCTGAACTGCAGGCAGGAAGCCATGCTGGAACCAAGTTGAGATCAACACCTAGAACTCAATTTGCAGGCCGACAGGTTTAATTTGAGAAAAGGACAAACTGAGAATAGTGAAAGGAAGATCTATGAAAGGAAGCAACCACAAGATGAATGAATGAAGAGGATGAAGATGGGTAACATGGCTTAAGACATAATTTATCAAATAATGTTTGCTTAACTCATGAATGCATAAACTGCCGAACGCATACTAAATGCTGTCATGAACGGATTAAGCTATTTAGCTCATTCCATGATGTTTGAAATGAAATTAATACTATATTTAGATTCTGCACTACATTCTGATAAAACTGGTGATCTGCATTACTTATTAGCTTAATTAGCCTCACCAGTCTACAGACAGGATCCGTAATTGAAAACTTATGTTATGCAATAACGGCATGATAAATAATTGATCTCGGATTGAATTCTGAACTGTGGTATGGGGAAGGTAACAGGAAATCTGTCCTGCTGCAACATGAGACCCTCAAGGCTTGGACGGCCTTCTTCCCACCAGGGTCCTGCTGAGAACCCTCCTTATAAATAAAAACCTTTCCTCACAGACAAAGAGTTCTCTTTTCTTCAGTTCACTCCTGCAGACTTCTTTAGCAGCTCTCTCAGAGCAGACAAAGAAGGCCAAACCATGAGGCCTGGTCGGCCCTGACCAACACACAAGCCAGCAGCTGGGAAAGGTGCCTGGCCAGCCACTCTTCATCCTGGGTCTACTAGACTCGACTGCCTGCTTCAACATCTGAGAGGCTCTCATCGCCTGGAGAACATGTCTGGGCAAATACAGAGCTAAATTGCTGTCCTAACCTCACATCTGGTAGCAGGAGCAAAGATCCTGCATGTGAAACAGCTCTGTGTATTTCTTCTCAGCCTGTACTGAGGAGCGAACCCAGATGGAGTGGAAAGCTGTGGAATTCTGAGGAAAAACCCTGCTCAAATCGGACCGCAACCGGTTCAGAGAACGTGCTCACACCAGGCCTCCGACCCGACCACATGCAGCAGAGCCATTATTTCAAATAATGTTCTGTTTAACTTGGGTCCCGCATTGTAAATGGATTGAAATACATGGCAAATGTCTCAACTCCATTCCATGTTCTTGGAATCAGACCCTCAGTGAACAAGGATTCACCGGGTTATCCTGATCATGATCAACCACCCTGGTTTGTCCTTTGTTTTGTTTGCAAATAGTTCCTTAGCCTCTTCTATCTTCATTTGCCCAGTAGCCCAGTCAAGTCTCACCTGCCTAGCAGAGAGGATTCACCAATCGAACATTGTGCTAATTCAAGCAAACAGTATCACATAGTGATGCTCTCCGGATGTTCATTTTACCTGTTACTAATTTCTTGAACCTGAAAAGAAGCTGTTACTCCTTTACCCTGTGTGTGCAGGTTCTACTGTCAAAAGACTGCCAGTGCTCGAACTCATCCCTCTCAACCATTGTCTCGATATCAGCCCAAAAGCCGATCATCACCAGACAATACCCAACAGACAGAGAGTTATTTATGAAACATTAAATAACTTTAAACAATGTATAATTGCACAACACTATCAACCAGACAACAGCACCCACAGTGATGCTCTCTGGATGTTCATCTTAAAATAAATTCTTGAACCTGAAAAGAAATATGTCAATCCCTAAAATACATGAGCAATTGCTGTTAAAAGATCGCTAATACTCAAATCATCCCCCACAGCCATCCTGACGTCAGCTCCCAGCTGACATTTATCAGACAATACCTACAAACAAGAACATTTAAACAACTTTAACGTGTATAATTTCACAACACCTGAAGTAATTGATTAGCAAAACATTAAACTGACCGATGAAATGACAAGAGTGACAAAGTGGCCTGGTCAGCATGAATAAGAGGTCTGAACCAGTACGGACCGTTCCAAACGAACGCCGAATTGCACCAGAGTTGCAGCGGTTTTAACAACAATTGGTATAAATCGCTGGATTTAAAATGCACTTCTGAAATAAAATGGGTTAAGTAACAACTCAACCCTACTGTCCGGTTAAACTGAACGTGAATGACATTGAAGGTACTTAATGCGGAAGGATTGCCAATAGTAAGTCTTTGAATGACAAAATCAGAGATTTAAAATGCTGAGACATTTGCTAACACAGCCTGCAGGTTGATGATAAAGGGGAGAAGTGAAGAACGTTACCATATCAAAGATAGTAAGAGAACACAGAAATGGGAAAAAACTAAAGAGAATGATAAGGTTAACATTTCAGCCTACAAACTTAATTAACACTTAAAATCAAGCATACTATGGACAAGAAATGACTGTAGAAAATATGAACAATGAGTTAAATTAGAATGACATAATTATGAAATAAGGGAAGATATATGGAGTCCATCACGAACCATACTGCAACCAGTAGGTGGCAGTAATGCTGCTACAAGCCTGTTGCCAACCGCCAAAACCAGAAGAAGAAGAAAACGAAAACAAACAGCATGGATGGGATACTTCTGCCTAACAGACGGACAGTTCAGAAGCATGATGAGCGAAATGCATGTAATATGAATCAAAACATGAGTGGATACATGTTACCTTGAGCTGCTAGGAGCGGGCATGAGAGGAGATTCGGCTGAAAGTTGCGCATGGACGATACGGGAGGATGGCCTCTCGGCTACGAAGCAGAGCGGGACCGGAGCTCAGGTAGAGTTGCGTCTATGTCGCTTGTGAAAAGCGGGGATTTGCAAGTTCATAGCGCCAGGAATCGGAGCTGATGAAAACAGAGGTTGGGTGACGGAATGAGACGCCACAGCGGAAGAAGGCCAGCTAAGAGAGCGAATTCAGGTCAGTGCTGGTTAAGATATGCTGGAGCGAATACAGAGATTGCAGAGGATGGATGCGCGGCTAGATGGCGTTCCTATGAGCAGCAGGATTTGAGGATGAGTTGTTATCGTCTTGAATCGGACATCTGATTCAAAATCCGACATGCAATCCGTTTGCGCTTGCTGGTTAGCAGGCTGAGACGTGGATTTGAAGTTGCTTTTAAGATGAGCGCGGGATGCTGATTGGCTTCATGGAGGTGCGGTTCGTAGCTGATTGGCTCACATCAGAGGCGGATCGGACTCTGAATGGAGGCAGGCGATGAGTTTCTTCGATTGAACTTGCGCTTCAGCTTCATTTCAAACAGTATTTTAATGTAGTCAACATCTGTGCTTTTACCTCTGATTTTCACATTTAATCAACTTATCCCTAAATTTTTTTCACAATTACTTTGCCTTTTCTCAGTGGTTGCCATTTCACAATGAAAAGAAAAAAAACAGCTTATTGATAGTTCTTTTTCTTCTTCTTTTTTTCACAGGAATGGTACGCTCAAAGTACATGACCTTGTTTAGCAGTTATGCAGCAAATACTGTGACATAATTGTTATACTCAACAAAATGTATTTAAGGGCTAATAAAGCAGATTATGTATAATGTGTCTACTTTAAGGTCACAAACTGATGGTGGAGTAGAATTCTTGGTTTCGTAAATTAAAATAAATCATTCAGATTTCAGAGAGAAGCACCTCCAGATCATCACATGACCACCATGTTTAACTCCTGATTTATTTTGTTTTTTACTGAAATATTAGTTTTGCCTGTTGGTCCCCAGAATTTTCCCAGAATTCTTGATTATAATCAGGAGTTTTTTTGGCAAATTTAGACAGGCCTTTGTGTTCCTTTTGGTCATTGTTGCTTTTCTTGCTGTTGAATCATGAGATGCAGATACAGACGGAGGCAGAAACAATTTTAAGATGTTTATTAAAGGCTCAGATAACGGGGAAACACACAGCGTGTAGAACAGGCGAGGTCTGAACGTCAGTGCTGGATCGACTGCGGGGAAGAATGAAATGTTACAGAGGATCGAACCAGGGGAAAGTACCAGAGGCTGCGTCGCTTACCATTTAGTCGGGAAGACCTATCCGGGGAGAGTAAGTGACGAGGGGACTCTGTGACCGTAACTCGCTGATAGGAACGGATGGCTGAGTGAATGGAGGGCTGACAGATGCAATGCTGGTGAGGGATCCGGAGCGCACCACAGTAGACGGCAGACGGGAGGAGCAGATGGAAGAACCGGAGTGTTGTAAGTGAACCAGACGAATCCAGGAAGGGAGGTCTCACGCTCAGCTTGGTACCACCAAGAGAGTATGAGGGGAGATGCCAGAGCAAAATCTGAGCGGCGGGGATTCTGAGGAGCTGGTTCCTTGAGCACGACGCCAAGACAGGTGAGTAAATCCAAACACGACAAACTGGAGAACAACAGGAGACAAAGTTAGTCCATAAACGGGGTCTCAAAGAACTCACAGGGACGAGGCACAGGAGACAGGTCAGAGGCCTAGGCATACCACAACTGGGTTAACACTCTGGCGTCTTCCATCTGTCTGAGCAATCCTTAAGAAGCCAGTGGTGATGGCTCCTGATGAGCAGCAGGTGTGGAGGACCTGTGAAGCAGAGTTAGAGCACAGAAACACAGAACCCTGACAGGATTCATCATGGCTTTAGTGGGTTTTTTCTGTTTTACAAATATAGCTTTTCAGAGGGCGATTATTATAATTATAGATGATCATTTTCTGACTCGTGTCTTTGTGTGTTTCCAAGTCTCAGTTCCAAATGTAGACAAAGACAACAACTGATGAAGAGTGAAATCAAAATAAATTGAAGACCGAAACATTTGCCAATATATAACTTAATGTGCAGTTTGAATGCTTTTCCCAGAATCTCTATGATTATAAGTAGTTCTTCTTGTCTTGATGTGTAAAAAGATGCTGTCTGTCCGTCCATCCGTCCGTCCATCTGTGATCTGTCAGTAATCTAATTTCATATTAGATATGTGGATAGGCAGCCAATTGTACCAGTATAAAGATATACATTTTCCAAATGTTAAAAATGTGTTTCTTGATACTCAGTTAAATGAAGTAATCTGTCAGCTGATTCATGTTTTTTTCTATTTAAACTAATAAAATGCCTTCAGTCCCTACTGTCTATTTAGCCATTTCCTGTTTGGACAGTGTAAGATGCATTGATTATAAAAGAACAATGAAAGCTGGTTGGTCCAACATGATGTGACTTTGTTGTTCCTGATTGTCCTGTGAAGGACTTATGTGTGAGCTGGATTGAATCTTTTAACCAATCTGTCTTTGTGATTTGACTGAATTGACTTTGTAAATGCCTTGATATGATGTGTTGTGAACTGGCACTATATAAATAAAACTGAAGTAATTTGAAGTTTAGGACAGGTGCTTCACGACATGTGGTCTCCAGTCTAGCATCAGCCTCCTAATCAGGTCCAGAGGAACACTCACAGGTTCCAGCAAAGGTTCTTATTTCTTCTAACAATATTTAGCGACAGAACCTTGCAGAAGTGTTTAAACACTTTTGAAAGTTTTTTGTGTTGTTAGAGTTACAAACTCAAATGGATCATTTTGGGATTTTATGCAATACATCAACACAAATTTATGGTGACCTAGAAGGAATGATACATTTTCTACAAAAAACAAATCTGAGAAGTATTCAGGGCTTTTTTTAGACCCCTGTTAGTAAAAACTAGCCTAATTCCCCGATCTGCTTCCAGCTAAAGGTCTTTTGGGGTATGCTTTAAACATCTATGAACTGAGGTCCAGGTGACTTCTGAAGGCAAATGGTTGCACTGGATAAAGGGTAAAAGAGTAAAAGGGGTTAAATACAAACACCCACCACATTTCAGATTTTATTTCCAAAAAATCTGAACACCACAAATCATTTTCTTTCCACATTTTGTTCCTCTTCATCATTTTTAGCCAAACTCATTAAGAGCCATTGTGGCCACGGAGCTGTGGGTTGCAGACCTCTGTTCAGCTCCTAAAATCTGAATGAAATACATTGACCTTTGTGGTTGCAACATGACAAAATGTGTAAATGTGTAAAGGTTCAAACTGTAAGAAGACTTTTCCAAGACTCGGCCTATAAGTATCTTGACAGATGTGTCTGACAGCCCTTACATCAGCAGTACGTCAGAGGGCAATAAGTTGGACACTTCCTGACTGTGCCTCAGCACACCTAGTAAATGGAAAGAATTGATTCTAGTGTGTGACTCCAACAATCCAAAAGCTTCTTTTCAAACTGGGAAGGCACATTTGATCCTAAAAGGAGTAGAAAACACCAAAACTGGTATAATGAGCGTCAACATCTGGCCTAAAAGTGTAGCCGTGCTAAATCCAGAGATGATTGATTTTCCTGCTTGTCTCTTTCAGACGAGAGTGGCTGCAGTCAGCAGTGTACTGCGGTGGCGGGCCAAGCTCACTGTTCTTGTTTCCCAGGGTTCTCACTGATGACCGATAGAAGAACATGTAAAGGTAAGGGCTCCATCCCTCTGTCCGGTCAGAGCGTTAGATAATTTGGAAGAATCCATTAAGTAATATAATAAGATAATAATCTAACAAGGTAATAACCTCATTCCATCACTAGAATATACAGATAATATTATAATAGTGCAATCAAGTGGTAATCAAAGATCTGGATCATTTTTTTAACTGGATAGAGTCAACCTGGGAACAGGTAAAATACAGGTGTTTATGACAATAATTAATGCACTGACTCACTAACTGGTGTCTGCTGCCAGCTACACTGTGGTAGCTTTATCTACATTTAGAAAACTATACATAGAACATGTTTGCACTCATCCACCTCGCTTTCATGAACTTCTGTGAGATAGATGTGGTTTTTCTATCAACAAAGTCAAAGGTTTCAGTAAGTGTTTTACCATGGTTATGACTAGACATCGGAGGAAAAATGTTGAACAATGATGTTTTCCATCATTAGTGATTTACTATTCAAAATAGCATGCTATACTTGCCACTTTTTCATGTGGCTAAATATCAAGTAATGACTTGAGTGCAGCCATCATGCTGCTCATAATTCACGTGAAACCAGTGAGTAACCAGCAATATCATTTTTCTACGCCCACAGTAGTTGTTTAGCTCTTGGGGGAAGAGGCATTTCATTTGTCTGGAAGGGTAATGTTGTTTTTCACATACCTTTTGTAGAGTAGTCTTTCCTCAACATGGTTCTGATTTTTAGCATTTTGAAGCATGCTAATCCAAGGCAGTTACAGAGGTCGTTGTCAGTACAAAAATATTCTCCAACATGAAGATATACACCCTGAATGCATCACACCTGTGAAAGATGGTAGTAGCAGAATTATGCTTTCAGGATGTTTCTGCACCAGGGACAGGGATGCTGATGAAAATATTAATTAATATAACACAGCCTAGAAAGAAAACATAGGATTATCCACACCTCTCTTCTCCTGGATCAGTGACTTCCTCACCAACAGACCCCAGGTGGTGAGGATAGGGAAACACACATCCGCTCTACTGATCCTCAAAACAGGAACGCCACAGGACTGTGTCCTCAGCCCAGCCCTCTTCACCCTTTTCACCCAGGACTGAGGGTGGGAAAATATATCTGGCCCTTTTCTGGACTTGTGCAGCATAGACTCTGTCTAGCTCCTGTAGATGGCATCTCACAATCCTATGCTAATCCCTTCCTCTCCTGCACTGTGCAGCTCCCATACCACACTGTCATACTGAGACACAAAATGCTTCCTATTCTAGCTCTGTAAAAGCTTTTAACAGCTTAGTGGAAAGACCAGGCCATTTCAATTCTCTGTAAAAGAAGAACTATTATTTACCAGATGGGAGGTGTTCACAGTTCAGGAGAGGTCAGAGGAGATGTGAGTGTCCAGAAAGTCAATGGTGTTCACACGTTCTACCACCTTACCCTGTATGCAGAGAGCTTTGTGTTCAGTATTCCTGAACCTCCTGTAGTCCACTATGACCTTATTGCTGATGTTCAGGATGAGGTTATTCCTGGAGCACCACCGTGAGTGATTATGGACCTCCTCTCTGTAGTGGGTCTCATCATTGTTGATAATGAGACCATGTTTGTGGGGTGGATAGTAGTGCAGTCGTGGATGAAGACGGTAAACAGAGCAGGGCTGAGGACACAACCCTGCGGCATGTGTTGAGGATCAGTGGGGAAGATGTGCATTTCCCAGTCCTCACCCCCTGAGGGCTGTTGGTGAGGAAGCCACTGATAATTTTAGGTTGTGGAGTTTCAGGGCCAATTTTTCTGGAAGTATGATGTTGAAGGCTGAGCTGAAGTCCAGAAAATCCTAACATAGGTGTTGGGATGCTACAGATGAGTCAGAGCCGTGTCAAGTGCCAGCGTGACAGCATCCTCTTTAGAGCGATTCTCCCTGTAGGCGAACTGCAGGCTGTCCAGGCCAGCAGGGATGACATCCTTGATGTATTTCAGGAAGATCCTCTCATAGCACTTCCTGATGATAGTGGTGGTGGCAATTGGACGGCAGTCATTGAGGCAGGTGATGGTTGTTTTTTTGGGATCAGGCATGATAATAGAGCATTTCAGGATGTCAGGTACTATGGACAGCTGCAGGGAGATGTTAGAGATAGAATGACCCCTGCAAGTTGGTTAGCACATAATATTAGCAGACCTGCAGCCTTGGTGATACTGACCTTCTTTAAGGAGGAGGTCACTTGGTGCAGCTTCAGGATGAGTGACTGAGGGGCTGAGGTTACTCAACAAGTGCTGCCTAATTTCTTTCTGCCTTTTCTTATCCAAACATCTATAGTGAGTTCTTCAAAAACTATTGCCCTTTCTCTGTCTAACCAATTTTTCTTGCTTCTCTTTTGCATACTTTTACTCCATTGTTTTTGCCCAGTTTATGTCCATTCACTCCTGACTGTGACCCTAATAGTCAGATAATAATAATAATAATAATATAAATAATAATAATAGTAATAATTTTTGTTTGTAGGAGCCTATCTGGACACTCAAGGCCACCATACATAGGTTAAAAACATTGCAACACAAACAATAATAAAAAGTGATCATAAAGCAAAAAATTTAAATCAGGTTAAAAAATACACATTGCAAATGAAATCATATGGAGAATGCAGTTTTAAACAAGTAGGTTTTGGGCTTGGATTTGAAGTGTGGGAGTGAAGTAGTGTTCCTGAGTTCCAGAGGTAGACTGTTCCACAGGCGAGTTGCAGAGCGGCTGAATGCTCTGCTCCCCATGATGGTGAGACAGGTAGTGCATACAGCAGAGGCCAAAAGGCAGTAGTTTCTTTTTGCTCTGTTTTTTCCTCTTCGGATGATGGAATGGAAATATTGTAACTTCTTTGTTGAGCAGAGATTATGCCTTTCTGCAGAACATTGGAAACTGTTTTTGCTTGTCTCTGAACTTGAAGGAGGGGAGGACCCATGGGAAAGGGTGGACTCGTTCACTTGTTGTGAATTATCCCTGGAAATGTCTGATAACCAGATGCTTCCACATTTGGGAAACACAAAGTGATCCATTTGGTAGCTTCTAAATCAAGAGTTTGTCAAATTACTTCTGTCACTTATGTCCCGTGGACTGTAATTAATTTTGACTGCAAGTCCAATGGGAACTCATATTGTATAGTGAAGGAACGTATGTTTGTGCTCCCATGCAAGATATTTGAGAGTAAGTTATGTGAGATAAACCTCAGGAAAAGAGTTGCCACATGTTTACACACAAGGTAGAAGCTAAACCTCAGAACAGGGTTTTTCTTGCTACTTCCTGCTCCCTCTGGGAAGGCGTAGGAAGGTGACATTAATTCGGGATTCCCTGTAGCACGAACTCTAAAAGTTAATTCAGGGCCAGCCAACAGACAATAAGACAATAAGACAATACAAGATAGTATTGTATGTTTCCATTTTATCAGGCTTTTGTTTATTATTTACATTTTTTTGTTTCAGGCAGAATCGTGCAAGAACATTTGACCAGGTTCCATGTTGAGTAAAATCCTCAAATCTAAATGGGAGCCGCACAATAATTCATGCTTAACCCTGTCGGCACAGTCAACAAATAAGTCCTGCCATGATGTATGAAAAAGGGATGAAGCAGTTAGATAAAGTTGAGACACTCTTTCCTGTCTCAGCAGGAGCTAAGCAGTTTCGTGAATGAACAGCATCTAGTATTAACTGCCGCCGTGATGAGAATATTTACATGTTTTTATCTGTGCATTTTTTCCCAACTATGCTTAACAAGCATTATGTCATTTAGAATAAAAAAAATACATTGAGTTTTGTGGTTACAACTTAAAATTGTGAAGTGTGTGGATACCTCTGCAAGGCACTGTAACAGTTGTATTAGTGCTAGTCAGTTCACATGGGTTGATATTTTGAATATGAGCTTTTCAAACTGGATCTTTTTTGGTTTTAGTGTTAACAAATATTATGTGAAAGTCCGTCACAAAGTCATAAAGAATATATACACCTGATACATGATTTTCAATTTTTTTCTAGAAATAAAAATCCAAAATTCTCAGTCCTCCTGAGAATTATTACAGAATATTGCCTCTTCGGTGCTTCTACAGTTCTTTTGATATAGGGAGTGTCTGCAAATATCAGTCTTCAACTCTTGCCACAGATTATCTGTTGAAATTAGTTTTGGACATTGATTAGGCCATTCTAACACATTAATCTACTTTGATCTAAAGCATTTCATAGTATCTCTGGCAGTATGTTTAGGGTGGTAGTCCTGCTGGAAGGTGAACCTTCAGCATATTCTCAAGTCTTCTAAAGGCTCTAACAGGTTTTTTTCAGGCTTGTCCTAGATTTAGCTCCATCCATGATGCTGCCACCACCAAGGTACACTAGGTGAATGGAGTGTTGATGTTTTTTTTCACCTCACATTGTGTTTTGCAATGCAGCCTCAAAGGGGGTACAGTATCCTGTGTCCTATTTTTGGGCTGGCAGATAAATGCAGAGGGTAGCATCAGGAAGGCCATTAAATATAAAACTTTCACCAACTTTACCGTGCAAGTCAATAAAATAATCTCCATACCATACTGGCTTTAGGCCTGGGTTAACAACTATTGGTGCTGGTGACCGTCAGGGTACCTGTGCTACTGTTGGTCAGCAAAGACGAAGAGGAGGGAGGTGTGTCAATTGGCAGAGAGAGATGAGGAAAGGCAAATGTCTAGGACTGAAATAAGGGACTCTGAATGTTAGGACTATGACAGGAAAGGCGACAGAATTGTCTGGAAGCATAGGAGCAGGGTTCAAGTTGTTCTAGCATGGTGTGGATGGACAGAGAAATGAAGTAGGAGTTATCTTGAATGTGGAATTTTTCAGGTATGTTCTGGAGGTGAAAATAGTGTCAGATAGGGTGATGAGTCTGAAGCTAGAAATTGAAGGCGTGTTGGCAATGTTAGAGCTTATGCCCCACAGGTGGGATGTAAGTTTGAGGAGAAGGAGAAATTCTGGACTGAGTTAGATGAAGGGACACAGAATATCCCCAGAGGTGAAAGAGTGGTGATTGGTGCAGATTTCAATGGACACATTAGAGCTGGAAACAGAGGTAATGAGAAATGATGGACAGGCTTGGTATCCAGAACAGTAATACAAAAGGATAGACTATGCAAAGAGGATGGAAATGGCTGTAGTGGATACTTTCTTTTTGAAGATGCTAGAACACAGTGTGACTTACATTAGTGTAGGTAGAAGTCCACTGGTGCAATACATCATGTGTAAATGATGTAACCTGAAGAAACTAAGTGAGTGAGAGGCAGGAGCCAGGCAAAGAAAGGTCATCTGGCGTACTGGGCAATGCCTAGTGGGCTGACACACATTTTTGTTTTCATTTATTCAAAAGCATAAATATATATATCTCAAGTTTGATATATATCAAAAAACACAAGGGGGATGCAGAGAAGCTCAGAGAAAAAAAGACTAAAAAAAACAAGAGGATGCAGGCAAATGTGCCAAAATAACATGTTTTTCTGTTCCAGCAGGAAGAAGAAGTAGAAATGCAGGTGTATTCAGATGAGAAGGAGGAGAGAGGAAATGTTAACATTGGCAGTACTAGTGGATTAAATTAAGATTTAAGAAAACCTTTATTAACGTCATAAGGAGACATTTATTTTGCTATAGCAGCATTGGAAAGGTATAGGGGTTTGCTATTAGCATGCAATAATAAAAACATATTTCAATAAAATGTGCAATCCTTGAGCTATAAGACTCAGATGTGTCATATGTCAAAATTATGTACAATATATTACAAAAGAAAGGAGTTTCATGTAAGGAGGGGGGATGTCATGATTTAGGTTTTTTGTTTGTTTTGTTTGGACTTTTCTGGATTCAGCTCTGTCACCTCTCAATCACAGCAACCATCCAATCAGCTCAGTCCACTCCTCAGCCACCACCCAATCAGCTCAGCCATCCTCTAGCCACCACTGTGCACCTGATCAGATCCACCTGCTACAATTAACTCTAGAGTCAACTCTGTTCACCTGTTCCCCTCTCTACATATACCTGCCTCAGCCAGAGCGTCTCATTTTGCTTCTTGCATACTGCCACCCTGCCTCTACCAGTTTCTGTGTGCTCTGCCAGCTGGATTCTTCTGTCCTGCTGTGTTCAGCCCACACCGCTGTCTGTGTCTGTGTGCTGCACAAGTCTGCTTGATTTTTCCCGTGAGTTCCAGTCGCCTGCTCTGCCCGTTTCTGGTGGTTCCTCGATCTGCATCGCCTGCTCTGGTTAGCCTCTGCTTTCATCACTGTCAAGTCTGTTACTACTGGTCTGTCTGGTTCTGCCCTCATCTGATCTAGTCTGGTTCTGTTCACCTGTCTCACCTCCCGCTATTCATTTCTACAATAAACCTTTTAGAACTAAACTCTGTGTCAGGCTGATTATTGGGTTCACCAGTACTGTTCCTAACAGGGGAGGGCTGGTGTGCTTCTATGTTTGAGGGTAGAGGGTTGTCTGTATTTATAATGTGATATTAGTGAAATTTTCAGAATGGGTGATTAATCATTGGCAAAGGTGGGTTGTAACTCTTTACGTGAATAAATAAATGTGCTTTTAGGAGTAGTTTTGCTACATTACTATCACTATATTAAAGACACAAGTACAGTACTGAGGGAAGAGTGAAGACTGTCATTTGATTCAGAATAGCTTAATCACGCAGATTTGGAACACATGTGGAGGAAAACTAAAGGGAGACTGAGTGAATATGAATAATTAAAACAGAGACAGACACTAGACACAGATAAGCTACAAACCGAGAGAGAACAAAATCAAAGACTGATCTGAAAGAATGCACTAAAACACAGAGAACAGAGCCAAACAAATGAGCCAGAAAATAAACAGAAATGGACCCATATTAAGACATTTGTAACAATAATAAGCACAGAAAATAAACATGGCAAGATCTTTTAAACAAACAACAAAGAAATTATTAGAAAACCAACAGTATTGAAAACTAAAACCCAAACACCCAAGAATCATTACACTTTATTTTTGTATTCCTTATTTTAGTAAAAGCCTCAATAAATAAAAATCTGCTGTTTTAGTGAAAATTTCAGGGACATCTACCAATAAAGCTCTTATGACACCATTGTCATCTGCAATAGATGAAAAATCCATATCGTAATTTATTAATGCAAATACTTATTCTTCATAAAATTACTTTGATGGGTTATTTTGGTTGATTCAGTGTCTGATCAGCTCACCCACATCCTCTAACACACTCAGCTTTGTTTTTTCTTTCACAGATGTGGATGAGTGCATGACCAACACCCACAGCTGTCGGTCAAACCAGCGTTGTTTGAACACCATAGGTTCATTTGTATGTGAGTTGCAGGTTAGCTGTCCTGCAGGATACCAGCTGCAGAACGGTGTTTGTCGGGGTAAGTTAACTGGTCTTGCTTTATTTAGAATGTATTGTCAGAACCTTTAAAAATTGTGGTTCTATACTAATTATGTGTTTTCAGTGCACGGCAGAAAATTTACAGTAATGGTAAAAGAGACAGTATACCCATGTGATTTCCAGACTTTTCTATTTTGCATAATTAGACCTCAAACCTGTGGTGTTATCTTAAGATGGGGCAGAGTTGTCAGCAGAACAACTCCCCACCTGATTCACTGGTGGGGGGCTGCTGGAAAAGACTTGCGAAACCCAAATGAGGAGTGAGAGTAAAATGGGAACATCTGGTAGATGATTCTGTTCAGAGGATCTTCAACTTGCACCTCCATCACAGTTTTTTGTATCTTCTAAGAAAACCTGGAGATATGGAACTCAAGTTGGCCATGATCAAGAGTCCAGAGTATTTTATTTGTCACCGTGTGTTACCGAGGCAAAATTTCTGTTTGGCGGCTCCAGTTCACATTACACATAATGAAGGCAAAAACTGACAAACAAATGTTTACAGCAATGTGCATTTAGATATTCTGAGACGATACTTTGCAAGTAGGCAGTAACAAGGTGATTGTAACATATGACAGGCTAGTAACAGTGGAGTGATTTTAACATGTTGGACTGCAGTCTCCTATCAGGGGGCGATTGCCCTCATAGCTCCTGGGAAGAAGCTATTTCTAAGTTTATTAGTGTGAATGCAGTAGGCATTCACAATTATTGAGATCCTGTTTCTCTTTATTACTGTGAATCTTGAGATCCTGTTTCTCTTTATTACTGTGAATGCAGTAGGCATTCACACTTCTTGAGATCCTTCTTGAGATCCTGAAAACAATAAGTGAGAATGCTATACAGCATTCTCACTTATTGTTTTCCTGTTTTTCTTTATGAAGTGAGAATGCTATACAGCATTCTCACTTATTAAGTTCCTTCAGGTCTTGATTATTATTCCGTACATTTTTCGGCATCTAACTACTCCTGCATACTTCAACCGATTTAAACAATTTTCGTATCAAAACGTTCAGCTCGTTCACGACATTAGTGCTATGTCTTTTGGTAATTATAACTTTTATATTATTTAAAATATTTAACTTTTTGTGAGTTTTTTGCTCTCATTGAAATTGAATGGAGAATCCTTCAAATTCTTCAAATGTTTCAGCTTTTTGACAGCTTACTGCTTCAGCCTACTTTCAGCTAGAAACGCCATTCGACTTTTAAAATGTTCAAATAACCTTCAGCTTTTTCATATCTTTCACCATTTTGATATAGTACCTCTTTAAAATAATTTTGGCTTTTCAAGATATTCAGAAAAATGAATGCGTTGCTATGGTTGCTAGGGAGTTCATTTAGAGTGGCCACTCTAACGATTCTATAGATTTTCCTTCTCTGAACACCTTCTTCCCACTCACACAATTATCACTCTATTCACATAAATTATACATCAAAACGTAGGAATTTTTGTCTGGATTCTTGAAATGTAACCCTCATTGATGTAGCATTTATAGATTTTTCGCAAATCACCCCAGAGCACCACGAAGCCTAAAAGCTCTCCATTGATTTTCTATGGAGGTGTGGTGAAAAATCACGCCTGACATTCCCAAGCGACACATGTTTTCGCATCGTCGCTACTCCTAAACCGTTTGATGTACAGGCATGAGACTTTCACACGTTCATGTCCAGACCCTTCTGGCGCTCACATAAAAGGAATTTTGTCGATAAATGTTACGGTTTTGCCGCAGGAACAATTTGTTCGGGAGTAGCGAATGTGCAAAATCCTGAAAACGCTTTGGACCTGCATCCTTCCACCTGATGCACTTTTTTACATCGTTGCCATGCCTACACTGATTTTTGTACAAACATAAAAATAAGCACAGTTGTCCTCCAAAGCCTGCTGATACTGATGGTGAAAGAATCATTTTGATATCTCATATAGTTTCTAAGCTATAGCAATTTGTTCGGGACAATGTTTCGAGCATTTTTGCATTTTCGTCAATATTCCCCTTTATTTCATGATTTTTTGCGCCTACATTAAAATATTTCCTACAAAAACAGATAGTTTGTCTTGTTCCCCTATCCGTTCCGAAATAAACGCAGAAAAAATTACGTCACTAGCCCTTACAGTTGATGAAAAATCCAGAGTTGTTCGAGGCAAAGTGATGCCATTTTATTCCAATTAGAGCTCTCTCTGACCATAGTGTGCAGTAGACGGACACCAGCAGGTGAAACGTGAGTTTCCATGACGACGGAACTCTGCTGGGCAGAGGTTACTACAGGTCAGTGACATGCTCCCTTTGCTTAGAATGGCACCTTTTGACGCCCACTGCAGGGGCTGTGATGAACGTAGGAATCTAAAATTCGCAGAGTCATTTCCTCTTAATATTTTTTAATTTTCCAGTGATTATCAGGCATGTGTCATTTTTCTGTCACTTTTTGGATTTCACATAGTTACTACTACTACTACTGATACTACTACTACTATTACTACTACTACTGATACAACTACTGATACTACTACTACTGCTGCTACTACTACCAATACTACTACCACTACTACTGATACTACTACTACTACTACTACTGATACTACTACTACTGCTACTACTACTACTGATACTACTGTTACTGCTACTGATACTACTACTACTACTACTGCTACTACTACAACTACTACTACTATGACTACTGATACTACTGCTACTACTACTGATGCTACTACAACTACTACTGATACTACTACTACTACTGATAATTCTACTACTACTACTACTACTACTGCTACTGCTACTACTACCACTACTATTACTGCTACTACTGATACTACAACTACTACTACTACTGCTACTACTACTACTACTGATACTACTGCTACTACTACTACTACTACTGCTACTACTACTGCTACTACTACTACTACCACCGATACTACTACTACTACCACCGATACTACTACTACTACTACCACTACTACTACTGATACTACTACTACTACTGATA
Source organism: Fundulus diaphanus (assembly GCA_037039145.1). NCBI lineage: Eukaryota > Metazoa > Chordata > Actinopteri > Cyprinodontiformes > Fundulidae > Fundulus > Fundulus diaphanus. The sequence continues at coordinate 55,314,132 of CM073126.1, forward strand.
CTACTACTACTACTGATACTACTGCTACTACTACTGATACTACTACTACTACTACCACTGATACTACTCCTACTACTACTACTGATACTACTACTACTACTACTGATACTACTGCTACTACTACTGATACTACTACTACTACTACTACTAATACTACCACCACTGATACTACTACTACTGATACAACTACTACTACTACTGATACTACTACTACTACCACTGATACTACTACTACTGATACAACTACTACTACTACTGATACTACTACTACTACTACTACCACCGATACTATTAGTTCCTTCAGGTCTTGATTATTATTCCGTACGTTTTTCGGCATCTAACTACTCCTGCATACTTCAACCGATTTAAACAATTTTCGTATCAAAACGTTCAGCTCGTTCACGACATTACTGCTATGTCTTTTGGTAATTATAACTTTTATAATATTTAAAATATATAACTTTTTGTGAGCTTTTGCTCTCATTGAAAATGAATGGAGAATCCTTCAAATTCTTCAGCTTTTTGACAGCTTACTACTTCAGCCTACTTTCAGCTAGAAACGCCATTCAACTTTTAAAATGTTCAAATAACCTTCAGCTATCTTCAGCTACTTCAGCTTTTTCATATCTTTCATCATTTTCATATAGTACCTCCTTAAAATAATTTTGGCTTTTCAAGAAATTCAAAGAAATGAATGCGTTGCTATGGTTGCTAGGGAGTTCTTTTAGAGTGGCCACTCTAACGATTCTATAGATTTTCCTTCTCTGAACAACTTCTTCTCACTCGCTCAATTTTCACTCTATTCACATAAATTATACATCAAAACGTAGGAATTTTTGTCTGGATTCTGGAAATGTAACCATCATTGGTGTGGGATTTAGAGATTTTTCGCAAATCACCCCAGAGCACCACGAACCCTAAAAGTTCTCCTTTGATTTTCTATGGAGGTGTGGTGAAAAATCACACCTGACATGCCCAAGCGACACGTGTTTTCACATCGTCGCTACTCCTAAACTGTTTCATGTACAGGCATGAGACTTTTACACATTCATGTCCAGACCCTTCTGGCGCTCACATAAAAGGAATTTTGTCAATAAATGTTACGGTTTTGCCACAGGAACAATTTGTTCGGGAGTAGCGTTTTGGAGAAATGCTAAAACAGGATCAAACTTCCATCCCCCCGAATGAGGCACTTTTCTACATCGTCGCTACTCCTAAACCGTTTTATGTACAGGCATGAGACTTTCACACATTCATGTCCAGACCCTTCTGGCACTCATAAAAAAAGAATTTTGTCAATAGCTGTTACGGTTTTGCCGCAGGAACAATTTGTTCGGGAGTAGCGAATGTGCAACATCCCGAAAACGTTTTGGAGCTTAATTCTTCCACATCATCCGCTTTTTTATATCGTTGCTGTGCCTACACCGATTTTTGTACAAACATAAAAATGGGCTCCATAGTCCTCAAAAGCCTGCTGATACTCACAGTGAAAGAATTATTTTGATATCTCATATACTTTTTCAGCTAGAGCGATTTGTTCGGGACAATGTTTCGGGGATTTTTGCATTTTCCTCAAAATTACCTTTTTTTCATGATTTTTTTGTGCCTAAATTAAAATATTTCCAGCAAAAACCGATAGCTTGTCCGGTTCCCCTATCCGTTACGAAATAAAACGCAGAAAAAATTACGTCTCTAGCATCTAGGGTTCCGGAGAAATGAGGAGTTTTTCGGGCCATAGTGCCTCCATTCATTTCCAATGAGAGGGGCAGAGACACAAAGTGACAGGCGCTGCAGGTGAGTGAGTTTCCATGGTGACGGAGCCTAATGGAGGTCAGTGAGTGGCTCAATTGACTTTGCATGGCAGCTTTCAACGCCCACTGTGGGGGCTGTGATGAAGGTAGGAAGCTGAGATTCGCAACGTTACTTCTTCTTAATGTTCTTTAATTTTCTCACCCGTTTTCTCTCACCCACTCCTTCTCCTCCTCTTTCTCACCCACTCCTTCTGCTCCTCTCTCTCTCACCTGTTCTCTCTCACCTTATTCTTCTCTCGCTCGCCCCTACTCCTCCTATCTCTCACTCGCCCCTACTCCTCCTCTCCCTTGTTCTCTCTCTCTCGCTCCTTCTCCTGTCTCTTTCTCCCTCGCTCCTTCTTCTCCTCTCTCTCACTCTCATTTTCTCCTCATTTCTCTCTCTCTCTCTCGCTTCTTCTTCTGTCTCTCTCTCTCTCTCGCTCCTTCTCCTGTCTCTCTCTCTCCCTCGCTCCTTCTTCTCCTCTCTCTCACTCTCATTTTCTCCTAATTTCTCTCTCTCTCTCTCTCTCTCTCGCTTCTTCTTCTGTCTCTCTCTCTCGAATCTTCTCTCTCTCTCTCTCTCGCTCCTTCTCCTGTCTCTCTCTCTCCCTCGCTCCTTCTTCTCCTCTCTCTCGTTCTCTCCTTCTCATTTCTCTCACCTGTTCTCTCACCCACTCCTTCTGCTCCTCTCTCTCACCTGTTCTCTCTCACCTGCTTCTTCTCTCGCTCGCCCCTACTCCTCCTATCTCTCCCTCGCCCCTACTCCTCCTATCTCTCCCTCGCCCCTACTCCTCCTCTCCCATGCTCTCTCTCTCTTGCTCCTTCTCCTGTCTCTCTCTCTCCCTCGCTCCTTCTTCTCCTCTCTCTCACTCTCATTTTCTCCTAATTTCTCTCTCTCTCTCTCTCTCTCGCTTCTTCTTCTGTCTCTCTCTCTCGAATCTTCTCTCTCTCTCTCTCTCGCTCCTTCTCCTGTCTCTCTCTCTCCCTCGCTCCTTCTTCTCCTCTCTCTCGTTCTCTCCTTCTCATTTCTCTCACCTGTTCTCTCACCCACTCCTTCTGCTCCTCTCTCTCACCTGTTCTCTCTCACCTGCTTCTTCTCTCGCTCGCCCCTACTCCTCCTATCTCTCCCTCGCCCCTACTCCTCCTCTCCCATGCTCTCTCTCTCTCGCTCCTTCTCCTGTCTCTCTCTCTCCCTCGCTCCTTCTTCTCCTCTCTCTCACTCTCATTTTCTCCTCATTTCTCTCTCTCTCTCGCTTCTTCTTCTGTCTCTCTCTCTCTCTCTCTCTCTCTCGCTTCTTCTTCTGTCTCTCTCTCTCTCTCTCGAATCTTCTCTCTTTCTCTCTCGCTCCTTCTCCTGTCTCTCTCTCTCCCTCGCTCCTTCTTCTCCTCTCTCTCGTTCTCTCCTTCTCCTCATTTCTCTCACCTGTTCTCTCTCACCCACTCTTTCTCCTCCTCTCTCTCACTCATTCTCTCTCACCCGCTCCTTTTCCTCCTCTCTTTCACCCGTCTCTCACACCCACTCCTTCTCCTCCTTCTCCTCCTCTCTCTCACCTGTTCTCTCTCACCTGCTTCTTCTCTCTCTCTCTCTCTCTCTCTCTCTCTCTCGCTTCTTCTTCTGTCTCTCTCTCTCTCTCTCGAATCTTCTCTCTCTCTCTCGCTCCTTCTCCTGTCTCTCTCTCTCTTTTTCTCCTCATTTCTCTCTCTCTCTCGAATCTTCTCTCTCTTTCTCGCTCTCTCTCTCTCTCTCTCTAATCTTCTCTCTCTCTCGCTCCTTCTCCTGTCTCTCTCTCTCGCTCGCTCCTTCTTCTGTCTCTCTCTCTCGCTCCTTCTCCTCTCTCTCGTTCAGCTATTGTTCTTTCATGTGCAAATTAATTCAAATTCTTCATATTTTTAAAATTCTTCAATGTTTTTCAGCTGTTTTTTCTCTTCTTCAAAGATCTTCTGCATCTTTGCCTCGATCATTCAGCTTACTGCATTCACACTGCATTTTCGCAGGAAATGCAAATTTTTTCTAGTTTGTTTTGGCTTTGAGGCTTCTGAACAGTTTACCTGATGGGAGAGGGGAAAACAGCGCATTGCCTGGGTGGGTGGGATCAGTGGAGATGTGACTGGCCCTTCTTTGGACTTGTTCTGCATAAATTGAGTCTAGATCCTGCAGAAGGCATCCCAAAATCCCCTGCACTGTTCTGACCACCCGTGCTAGGTCCTTCCTCTCCTGGACTGTGCAGCTCTCATACCATACAGTTATGCCAATACATAAAACACTCCATATGGTAGCTCTATAGAAGTTATTTAGCAGCTTAGTGGAAAGTCTGGCCCGGAGCACCTCGGCAGCTGCAGATCCATGCGCTGCTGCCATCTTGAACTTGACTGCATACTAAGGTCTTTTACGCTCTTGTTCCCCGATTGTCATTCTGAGTTTGAGGTCTGGAGGAGCGGTGTGCCATGTAACAAGGGATTGGGCTGGGGTTGGTCTTCTGGGTCAGCTGGGGCTGGCATTTCTGTTTTCCCCGCGAATAGGGCGTGGAGTTCCTGCATGTAGCGGTTGGGAGGCATGCGGCCTTAGTGGGGGGGCATTCGTGCTATGTGGGGGAGGCATGACCAGCTGGTCTAGGCACCCCCAGGTTCATGCAGTGGTCTTTGGTTAGGTGGTTCGTAGGAATTGTGTTGGCCCAATCTCTGGATGAATGGGATTTGGGAGTCATTAGGGCTGGGATCGAAGCGGGGGATTGGGGCTGGGGTATGGACCGGGTTTGCCCTGGTTGAGGCAGTGCTCAGCCCTGGTCTCAGCTTGTGGCTCAGGTGATCTACTCTTCCCCATCCTGGTGATGGGGATCACCTCCTGGGTCTGGGGGCCGGGTGCCCCTATGGGGTATCAGTATCTGGACCTGGGAGTATAGGTTGTGTGTGTGGTGTAAGAGAGACTATGTACAGTGTCTATTCTCATGAATGGTTATGAGCATTTGCATGTGTGGATATTAGGGTGGGAACGTGTAAATGTGATCGCGTGCCTTTTGTTTATGTGTTTGTCTCTTTGTTGGGTTATTTCCCATTATTGTAATAGCACTGCTACAGTGTAGGGATGCCACATGATGCTGGGACCGAGCTCAGTCTCAGCTACAATTGGGGGTTCTATACTTATACCACAGTGCAACCTGCTAATTTAGTAGCATGCTGAGAGGTCAGACTGATTCAGCACTAAGTCTTCATTTTAGTGGCTACTGTTTACTTGTTGAACTCATATTAATCTGTATTTTTTCCACAGACATTGATGAGTGCATGGTGAGAACCCATAACTGCGGTGAGGGCTTTGTGTGTGAGAACAGAGTGGGTTCATTCCACTGTAATCCCAAACTCAAGTGCATCAGTGGGTTCATACAAGACCTTCATGGCAATTGTATTGGTAAGGAACTGTCGGCTCTTCCATTTAAGGTAGCGCTTCCCAAATAGTGGGTCGTACCCCCTGGTGGGGTGTAAAGGTACAGCCCGGGGAAAAGCTTTGGCTTTTTTAGAATAGAAAATACAGGCCTTCTAAATGGGACATCACGCCCTGCTGTGTGGTCTGTACCTGCAGTCAGTAGTATGATGAATTATATTAATAAACTCCTAAAAAAATACAAACCTTAATGTAACTGAAGTTTCTCTTTAATATTAATGGCTTGATATTATTTTTGCCACATGAGGTTCATAGCCAGTTAAGAGTTGACTGCAGGTACGAGTTAGGCAAAAAGCCATTTATATTGTTGTTAATATTATATTGTTCAAAAAGTATTTTGAAAAAGAATGATGTTGACCATCTTGAGTCAGTTCAGAATGCTGCTGCAAAGCTTTTAACCAGCACACAAAAGACAAAGCACATTACTCATGTTTTAATCCTTTTACATTATAAATAAAGATTTTGAGATATACCAGTCTAAAGCTGCTAAAGTCATGTGGAAAAACCCCAATCTGTATGTTCAAAACAAGATATTTACTGTTTTGATGGTTGGTTTTTGCCTGCAGCTAAGTTAGGCAGGGATTAGGGCCAGTGAACATTGATCAGAGCCCTAGATTTGGCAGAAGAATAGTCTTGTATGCATCTGGAATGTTAAAATAAACCAAGTTTAATGTGATCTTCTCTTTTGTTGGAAATGTCATGATGCAGCCTGAAGCTGCATTCTTAGCAGTCCCTGCCTCCTCCTTCCCAGCCTGATTCGGAGCATCTGTCAGGCTGCAATTATCTCATTACTGGTTCCACCTGTTCACACCCCTTCATAAGCTCACCTCTGTTTGTTCTTCGTTGCCGGCTCGGAAATGTCCAACTACTCCAACACCATGCCTGTCTGCTCCTGTCCTTCCGTCTTGGTTCCCGTCTGGTCTTCACTCCCGATCCTGCAGCAGCGCAGCCCCTCCGTTTCATGGACATTCTACTCCGCTCTGTACCTGCCAGCCAGCTCCTGCATCCTTCATCTCCGTCTGGTAACTGACTCTGGTTCATGTCATCCATCATCCACCTTGTGCAATAAACTCTCTTAAAACCTGCTCTGTGTGTGCGTGCTGTGTCCGGGTTCATCCAAAGACAAAATCATGACAGTACGAGCCGGCCAAGGGATGAACCCGAGCACACACAGAGCATGATGCAGGAGCTGGCAGGATCTGCTCCGCCTCAGCCCGAGGTCTCCGTGGGTGCCTTCGCCTTTGGATTCGCTCCGCCTCAGCCCGAGGTCTCCATGGGTGCCTTCGCCTCTGGTTCTGCTCCGCCGGAAGGATTCGCTCCGCTTCAGCCCAAGATCTCCATGGGTGCCTTCGCCTCTGGTTCGTCTCGCCGGGGTCGCTGTTCTGTGGCGCCCGCTTCTTGTTCGTCTCGCTGGGGTCGCAGTTCGCGACCCCCGCCTCTGGTTCGTTTGCCGGGGTCGCATCCGCGACGCCCCGCCTCTGACTCTGTTCCCCGTGATCGCCCTCCGCAAAGCCCGCCTCCGACGCTGCCCAGCGTTAAAAGACGGCGTTTCCTGTCGTCGCTGCCCAGCGTGAACTATCGCCGCTGCCCAGCGTGAACTATCGCCGCTGCCCAGCATGAACTATCGCCGCTGCCCAGCATGTTGAGGACGTGCTGCCCAGCGCACTCTAGTTCTGTATTTTAGTTCTTTAGGTCCTGGCTTGTTCTTTAGTTTCGGTTCTGCCCTAGATCCCTACTTTCTGTCTTAGTTTTGAATTATTTTCACCCTCTAGTTTTGAGTTACTTAGCATTCCTTAGTTTTAGAGTTATTCAGTGGTTCTTAGATTTCTTAGTGTTCTTTAGTTTCTGTTTTGCCTCTTGTTTTCTAGTCCTGCCTTTGTTTTGTAGTTCTTGTTTTAGTTTTCTAGTTCATGCTGTAGTTTTCTAGTTTTTGCTTAGTTTCTAGTTTTTGCTTAGTTTCTAGTTTTTGCCTTAGTTTCTAGTTTTTGCCTTAGTTTCTAGTCTTTGTCTTTGTTTGCGAGTACCTGCCTTTATTTTCTAGTTTTTGCCTTTGTTTTCTAGTTCCGGCTTTTGTTTTCTAGTTCCTGGCGTGGTTCTTTTATTTATGTCATGTCTTCTAGCTCCTGCACTTTATGGGTTCCTGCGTTTTATGGGTTCATGCGCTTTATGGGTTCCTTCGCTTTATGGGTTCCTGCGCTTTATTAGGTCCCAGCGCTCATTAGGTCCCAGCGCTCGTTTAGGTTTCTCACTCCCTAGTTTTGAGCTGTTTCACGCTCCTTAGTTTTGTCTGGTTCGAGCTCTCCTTTGTTTTGTTTTGGCCTCCTAGTTCCTCTGTCCCCTGACGTGTTAGGATGCCCTCTGTCTGTTCCTGGCGTGTTAGACGCCCTCTGTTCCTGGTATTTTAGATGTCCCCGTCTCTATATGCCCTGGCGTTTCCCTTACGCCCCGGTGTTTCCCCTGGCATTTCCATGCGCTGGTTGTGCTCCAGCGTGTCCAAGCGCCTGTTGAGCCCTAGCGTTGTCGTATGCCTGTCTTTCCCTCTGGCGTTTTCGTATGCCTGCTCTTCCCTCTGGCGTTGTCGTACGCCTGTTTTTCCCTCTGGTGCACCCGGGCTGTCACTGCCCAGTGCACGCAAGCCGCCGCCAGAGCCCACCGGCGCACCCGTGTCGCCGTCTGTGCCCTCTGGCGTACACGGCCTGTCGCTGCCCAGCAGACGCAAGGCGCCGCCAGAGCCCTACGGCGCTCCCAAGTCATCGGCTGTGCCCTCTGGTGCACCCGGTCCGTCGCTGCCCAGTGCACACTCAAGTGTCCAGTGTTTCCTTACGCTCTCCCTGGTTCCCTAGCGTTTCCTAGGCTCTTTGGTTCCCCTGTATTTTCTTGGCCCGGTAGTTCCCCTGTGTTTTTCTAGGTTCTTTGGTTCCTCTTGTGTGTTCTGTTTTTGGTTTGTTTGGATTAGTTTTGTTTTTTGCCCGCCATCCAGAGACCCCCCTCCACCCACCCAGGTTAGGAGGTTCTGGGTCGTCTGGAAGGAGCACCTGTCAGGCTGCAATTATCTCATTACTGGTTCCACCTGTTCACACCCCTTCATAAGCTTACCTCTGTTTGTTCTTCATTGCCGGCTTGTAAATGTCCAACTACTCCAACACCGTGCCTGTCTGCTCCTGTCCTTCCGTCTTGGTTCCCGTCTGGTCTTCACTCCCGATCCTGCAGCAGCGCAGCCCCTCCGTTTCATGGACATTCTACTCCGCTCTGTACCTGCCAGCCAGCTCCTGCATCCTTCATCTCCGTCTGGTAACTGATTCTGGTTCATGTCATCCATCATCCACCGTGTGCAATAAACTCTCTTAAAACCAGCTCTGTGTGTGCGTGCTGTGTCCGGGTTCATCCAAAGACGAAATCATGACAGGAAAGTTCACATGTTGATCAAATTGGGGCAAAACAGACGAAAGATTGTTGTGATTAAAGCCCCTGCTGCAATTATATTGCTATCTGGTTTAGCTGCTAAGTATTGGATGCAAGTGTGACGAAGCTGCTGAGGTGGTACATAAACAGCTCCTGAATGCACTAAAGTAAATTCCCTGAGTAGAAAAGAAATCTGCACTTGAAACATCAGATATTTAATATACTGTGAACCACCTTGATACCCAGCGGGTGTGCTGTTTCTTTGTCCAAATCCAACCTCAGAAACTCTTCTCAGCCGATAGAAGACATTTTACTGTTTTACTTCCTGGCTTGGTTTGAATAAAATAGGATAAATCCAATACCGAAGAAAACTCACCCATCAGTCCACAATGGGCTTGTTGCCCTGACATCTCACATCATGAAGTTCCTAGAAAGATTCCTGTTGGCCAACTCGAGTAAGCAAACAAGCAGCAATCAGGACTCACTGCAGTTTGCTTATCGCTGTGGAGTTGGAGTTGAAGATGCCATCATACATCTGCTTCAACAAACCCACTGTCATTTAGACAAGGCAGACAGCACTGTGAGGACCATGTTCCATGTATCCAGTGCATTTAACACAACTCAGCCTGATTTACTTTGTCAGAAATTCCAGAAGACTCAGGGACTCTGGATCTGAGACCTCACAAACAGACCACAGTTTGTAAGACTGAAGGGTTGTCTAACCAGCTGGTCAGCAGCACAGGAGCACCTGTACGCAGGGGACTGTACGCACACCATTCCTTTTCACTCCACACCTCAGACTTAACAATACAAGACAGACTCCTGTCATTTGCAGAAATACTCGGATGACTCTGCAGTCATTGGATGCATCAGAGATGGACAGGAATCTGAGTACATGGAGCTAGTGGAACACTTTGCGGCATGGTGTGTGGAAGCAATAATCTCCTTTGGAATGTGGTCAAAACAAAGCAGAGGATTTTATATTTCAGGAGAAACAGGAATATTACCAACATTATGACCATGCTGGGAGAAGAAGTGGAGGTGGTGGACAAGTAAAAATACCTCAGTGATCACCTGGACAACAAAATGGACTGGAGACGCAAATGTGAGTCTGTCGTCGAGAGTATGATCTCTTTTGCCATCATCTGTTGGGGTAGCAGCATCAGAGCCAGTGCCTTAAAAAAGCTTAACAAGCTTATAAAGACGGTCAGCTCTTTTCTGAGGACCCTCCTTGAGCCTCTTGCATTTGATTGTGCAAAGAAGGATTCTTCATAAAATGAAGAACATCATACATCTTTTCCATTGCCACTCAAAAGCCTGGGGCTTTTGAGAAGCCTGGGGCTTTTCAAATCTTGGGTAGCATTTCCATACACATTTACCCAGCTAATTTCACTTTCCTAGGGCTTTACTTTCCTGGGGCTTTGGTCCCTCAAGCAACCCAGAACTTTGATCTGCTTTTCCGAGGCTTGTTGAGGGGATAGGGTTGCACCACAAGGGTGGAGTAAGGAGCAGTAAGGAGATGAGGAGTTTTCAAACCAATCAATTGTATACCATTAATTTATAAAATTACAAAAGGTTGTCTTAAGATGTTTTTAGACAAGAAAGTACACCTCTAAACTTCATCTGTGCAGTCAGTTAATCAGATTATGAGGCACAGACCCACTGACAGGCTAGTCTCGCCAGGGAGGCTGCAGGGGAAAACCCCCGTTGCTGCAGCGTGTAGTCGGCCAGACCGCCTGTGATTTCCCGCAGACTGGATCTATTTGTTGTGGCTGAAAAGTCACTGTAAGCTGTTTACTAAGTTAGTGGGGAATATCTGCACATAACAGATATCAAATATGAAACTCTTGGCTGGATGTTTTCGCCATTTTGAGTTAATTATAAACTGTTTTGCCACAGTGTGTGTGCGCGAGCGGAGCAGGCTCATTTTCTATGGCAAAGAGCAGGAGGAGACCTGCTCTGCTCGTATAACCTTTAACCTATATATAAAATTTTTGCTGTGCTCAAAAGTCCACAACACTGTATTTAAAAATCGTCCTTGCCATTCTCACCATGGTCTAGGAAAAATTATACTCATAAAGCTATAAAGATCTGTCTCGTCTACCCTCCACTTCTGTCACCCCCCCCCCCCCCCCTCCCGAGCTACTTAGGCAGACAGAAGCTGTGCCTTATTTATTTATACCAACAGGAGTAGAATAGAGTGGAGCCCAGTGGTGAGAAATAGGGTCGGGAGCGGTGTAACAGAGGCAAGGACATACAACGGCATTGTCCTCCCGTTTCTCCGCAGTTCGGTTGAATAGCAGCATGTGGGCAGGATATGGATACAACTTCTCTGATTTGTCTGTTTGAGCGCTGTCTTCTTGCAGCCATCCGCTGGACTGGGGTGGTACAGCAGTTTTTTTTTAAATAGTCTACAAAGTGCTGGTCCATTTTTCAGTTTTGATTTATTCTCGGTTGATCCTTTTGCATTTTACCATTGATTGTTAGTTAGTAGCTCTGAGTTTCAGCCTTCTCCAGGGGAGAATGGGCTAGGCAGCTGCCCGCTCCTTTGCCAAAGAACACTGATTCAGTGCAGCGTGAATATTCAGTCTCCAACCTATAAAAATGATTTCACTGCAATCAAAAGTCAGCTTTCTTTTGCTTTGATAGCAGCACTAAGTAACATTTTCACCTTAATGTATGTAATGTAATGTAATGTAATGTAAGTCCCTGTGTTTATGATACCATTGATGGGTCTGTCAATCGGTCTCCCACTACTGTCTCTGGGTGAAAAGGCGCACTTGCAACTTTCTATGCCCCGGCCTGGTGGCAGCCTACCGGCTGTGTTCTCAGTCTCGCAGTAAGATGAACGGCTTTATGGCAGCTCAATGTAAGGCCATTGGCCACATGCCTCTCTTTGCTCTACTCGTATGTGATTATAGAACACTTTTTTTTATCTTGGAGGTTTATGATATGGTGGAGCCAGCATTATTATTAATTTTTTGTTCAGGGATGATGTGTGATACAGATATTTATCCCAGTGGATTCTTTTATCCTTAAAAAATATTTAAGATATTCTTGCATAGACAGTTATACAAACATTATTTGAATTGTATGTTTTATTTGTTTTTATTTGTAATTATTTATATACTTTTTTATTCTTTGCAGTTTCTTGCAGACTTCTTTAAAGAGTAATGTCGCAAACAAGACGTCATACAGGGTATAAAGGTCACACCTCCAGGAGATGTTTCCCTCTTCCAGGCATTTTGTAGGCCAGTTGAAAAGCAATATCTTGGAATTATAGCTCAGCGGGAATAGGGCGAGCAAAATCTAGTAGGGCTGAGGGAAAGGGGGCTGTGGTGGTGTTTGCAGCATGGTAGACTGGGTGGGGGAAGGATGGGTTTCTGATGGAACCGGTTCGTGTTGTTCATCCACCCTAAATATCCCACAACCTAAGAGTTGGGTTTGTGACCTGAGATTGATTCGGTCACAATTAGGTTTGGTTTTTGAGCAGCTCAATGCCCTTACTTAAGTGCATCTCTTTTATAATAAAATACCCAGAGTAGCACCATCTTTCATTAACAAATAAAGCTAGATCCCCCTCCTTTGTTCTTACCACTCTCCCTTACATTTCCAACAATGGTGGACAGGTTTGGCGGTTCTGTACTTACTCTTTCGGTTGCGACGCCCAATGCTGGCACGAGTCCTGCATCTCCCCCTTCTCATTCTGCGAGGAATATGGAGTCACTTGGTAGGTGGTGGCACAAACCTGCCAAGAGCTAACAGCTGATCTCAGGTGCAAAGAATGGCAGTTTGGCCTCTCACACAGTCTTCAACCACAAATGTTATATAAAATGAAATAAAAACAAACTTCCAAAACAGGCAGCTCCATAATGTTTACCAGCAGGGAAGAGCAAAAACAAGAACACACATCTAAAACATAGATTTAAAAACAAGAAAAAATCAGGGCTGAATTGGAACTGCTGAAAAAGGCTTCCTAGTCATGTACTGCTGGAAGTTGCCTTGAAAAGGGGGATCTTAGGGCAAGTAATCTGTGTAACCATGATTTTCTACTGTAAGAAGAGAAAATGTAAATACTGCAACGTAGCTGTTAGGTTGACACTGCTGTGAAACATTTCAATCAGAATGAATTTCCCCACACATCACTCATTCTTGTCAGCTGCTGGTCAGCTTCACTCTCTGTCATTGTGTTTCTGCAGACATTAATGAATGCAGCAGCCTAAGTGAGCCCTGCACTTCCGGTTCCACCTGCATCAACACAGTGGGGTCCTACACGTGTCAGCAGAAGACATTGATTTGCAATCCGGGCTACACTTCCAGCTCAGATGGAACCAAGTGTGTTGGTGAGTGTGACTGCTTTAAGCAAACAGCACTTGAAAGCTTCCATACAACTTTGTTAAACTGCAAATGAGAAAGTGAAGCCCAAACACTGCTGTACTGTAGTTAGCTGAGATGTTAAGTAGAAGCACAAATAATTCCACACAGTACATACAGTGTGGAATTATACACATTGTAATGTAAAATAAAACTGCGTCTCATTGGCCAAGGCCCCCTGATTCTTTACTCTCTGGTGTATTACCAAAATGATATGGTAAAAGCAAAACTGACTATTACAATGTATTTAAAAAACTTCAGCAATATATTACACATCCTCTGACATCTAATCAAATGATTACACCCAGGAACAATTTAGTCAAACACAAAACAAAAGCCAAAACACGAACACAAAGCTAGCAACACAGAAAGCATACAATCAAACAAGCATAATTTCAGAAATTGTCAGTTGAATTGGATAAAGCTTTTAAATCAGGAAAAAAATATTTTACCAACCAGGAACTCCTCTGACCTAAAAGGTAGGCTTTCAAATTTACAGCTCATCTGCTCAGGTTGATCCCATCATCCATTGATGCCTGTTCGCTTCCCAAAAGATTACTTCAGTTTCCGCTAGTACATAATGTTCCACTGGATATCAACAAAGATGTACATGCAAGACAGAAAGGACCTCCATAAAGATCTCACTAAACCATGTCAACAAGTTAAACTTAGAATTAGAGAGAGCAAATTTGCAATTCCACATACCAGATACTTAAATGGAGTAGAGCTGTGGTTCCCAACCCTGGTCCTCAAGTACTCCTGTCTTTTAGATGTGTCTCTGTTGCTGACGTCCTCAGTAGCCATCATGGGCTGCAGAGGCCTCTTAATCATTCAATCATATACGTAAGTCAGGTATGTGGCAGCAAGGAGACACCAAAAACATGCAGGACAGGGGTACTTGAGGACCAGGGTTGGGAACCACTGGAGTAGTTTGTAATGGTAAATATCTGGAATGTATCTGCAGACAGGAGGGCTCTGCACAGAACCTTATAATTTTTCCATTATATTCTTCTTTTCATATACCTGACCATGGAAGCTGCCATAATTTCCTCTGAAGTCTGATGACAATAAAAGCATTATGATTATGATACTTGGATATAAAATCAGCTTGTTAAGAATCAAACTCACGGTAGACACATCATTGAGCCAACAGGTTTTCTAATTTGTTTTGGCTGTAACATTGTCAGGAAATACTGTTTGTTCATGTGTCCCCACGTGGTTTTTAAGCAATCTAACATGAAATCGACTCAGTAAAGATTCATTCATATTTTACAAGTGGCCTTAACAGGTTATTGTTAGGCCATAGTGCAAAGTAGTCTACAGCTTAAAAGGTTTGTTTATCTGTTTAGATACTGATGAATGTCAGATGGGGACGCACCAATGTGGAGTGGGCCAGATCTGTCACAACCTCCCTGGCAGCTACCGCTGTGACTGTCAGACGGGCTACCAGTACGATGCCTTCCGCAAAGTCTGCACAGGTAAGAATTACTGAGTCGAGAACACTGCTACAGATGATGATGTAGATATTGATGTCAAGCAGATTGAATTTTCAGCCACACAAGCAGTCACGTCTTAATAATTAAATGACTCTTTTGTATTAATGTATTAATAACAAAGACACAATAATTTTACAGTGTCACACTTTCAATAATAGTGCTAAACAGAGCATTAGATTTTTGGGAAACTTATGTTTGTAATGATCAGAACAAGAGACCAAAAAATATATGCGATTTAACAGATTTATTTGTAAGGGTAAACTGAACTGAATACAGGAACCACTGTAATGGAAGAGGAAAGGTTAGTTACTGCTGCAAAGTCAGAGAATGAGAAGAGACTTATTAAAAGAAAAGCTACTGTCTCAGAATCCAGATGGGGCTCTTTGCTCTGTGATGTGGTTCCCTATTCTCACGAGGAAACCATGGGAAGTGTTACAGCTTATGATGAAGTCATTCATGGCTAAAGCCTGAATCAGTGGAGCACTGGCCTGAGACACTTAGGCAGCATTAGACAGATTGGCAGAGACTAGATCAGGGTCTGGAAGACAGGCCTAGGTCATGCACAGGGAATCACAGATTGACAGGAACATCTGAGGGTTAGGCAGGGCTCATTTGTTGTGAGACAGAATCATGGTCACGGTCGAGAAATCAGAAACTTGGTAGAAGTCTGACAAGTCGGGCAAGGCAGGGAAATCCAAAGAATGTGGTCAGGGTTGAAACAAAGCAATGCATCATGAGAAGAACGCTGGACATCTACTGGCAAAGGCTTTCCATGATGTGTTGCTTTCCTGCTGTCTGAGGTGAGCTTATAGGGACCAAGAAACAGGCATGCAGCATTAGCTTGATTGCAGCAGAGCTATGAGGCAGGCTTGCCAGTGCGTGATATGAGCTTGATGATAAAGAAAACTTTTTACCAATTGGAAATAATAAACTGAACTTGATGGCATCATTTGATAACTAGGATCAATTTGTACTGTCACGTTCTAGCCCAGCTGACTGTTTATGTATGCCTCTGCACTTATTGTCAGGTTCACTAGCTGCACCTGCACTCCTCTGCCTCTACACAATAATCGTATAATCAACTTAATTTAATTCATCTGTTTCTGTCTTCATATACTGGGCTTCCAGAGTTCGCTGGTGCCAGATTGTTGAAAGCCTCACAGTGAATAGATGTCCAGTGGTTTTTGCCTGCCTAGCCTGTTTTTGATCAAGTTTATGTCTTGCCTTGCCTTGTCCGCCAGCTCATCAGTTTCCAATTTTCTTCTGGACATCGACCTTGGACTGATCTCTTGACCTCACACCTTGCCTAGCCTATTGAATCTGTTTGTTTATAAGCCCTCACCATGTATAACCCACGCCTGTCTAACGGTACTGATTTAAGCCTCTAGCGGGCTGCATTAACTGTCATCCTGCCGATCTCCTACTCCAAGCAGCCTGCAATTCTACGTGTCACCCTCTGCTGTGAGTTGCCCGCCCTCATCACCGCCAGGTTCCAACTTTGTTCTCTAGAGGTTTCCTGTCTGCACCAGGTCCCTATTAATAAACATTTTAAAGTGCAATGCCATGTCTGGCTTCAATATCGGGTTCCCTGTCTGCTCCGGCATTATAAATGTATGTATTTGAAAAACTTTTTTTATCTAAAGAAAACATTTTGTCTTTTTTTTAACCTACTTGTCAATAAACTAAGCATGTTCTCCTAAGCATGGGCTCCCGTTGGCAGGGTGACCACAGTAGCAAAGAGAATGTCTGCAAAATATATAGCGAGCGTAAGAGTAAGAACTGTAGCAGCACTCGTCTTTCACAAGATTGCATATATTAACTCTCTTTGCAACTAATTTAAGCTACATCATATTAAAGTTGTTTTAATGTCCAGGACAAACACTGACTACTCAAAAATAAAGAGCAGTTCTATATTCCTTCATCTGTTGTTATTCAAAACCATATGTGATTACTGCTTGTTACACTTCCAGATGACTCTTTGTAATACTAGTAAATAACACATACGACAGCTTGAATGTGTCATAGAGTTTCATTGAAATTGTTTGAAACTCTGTTACTCTTCCATGCTTTTACATTAGTATATTTAGCTTATTTAGAATTGGACTTAGCACTTAGAAATAAGAAACAAAATATGAATCAACCCGAGCTGGGCTGGTTGAGGGTGACAGAAACAAAAATAAGAATCAACACAAACCAGGTGGGTGGAGGGGGCCTCTGAAGGAGAAGAAAAAGCCATACCAGAGGTGGGCGAACCGGAGGTTGTCACTAGCAGATATAGAGTTCAGGGGGCGAGATATGCCAGAGCAATCTTGGAGGCCAGTGGAGTCGAAGGATTGGTGGACAACAGAGACAAAGACTAACAGGCCCACAGCAATGGAGGTGTTGGAGTTTTGGAGACCACGTTGGCGCAGGAAACTTGGCTGAAGCTTTGATGACTTGAACTCGAGCTGGAGCTTTGGAGACTTGCACCCTAACTTTAGCTTTGGAAACTTGGGAATGAAAACCCAAGAAGAAGCTCTGGGAATAAGAACCCACGCAGAACACGGTTGGGCTCTGGAGGCTTGAGACCACAGTGGGCCCATGGAATGTGGACAGGAGGCAGATCCACCTGGACACCCTCATCAAAGAACTCCCTGCCTTCTTTCAAGGGGAATGAGAGGTTGGTCATCTTTGCCCCTTTAGAGAGCTTGGAGTCAGGAACCTGAGGAATGCATGAACTGACTCTTGGGCCCTGAAGTAGTACAGAGCTGACTATGGGACTGATCATGTTCCATTCCACTTAGCCAACAGCCATCATTCACCATCCAATCAGCTCAGTCCACTCTCATCCAGCAGCCAACAGTCTCCAGCCAATCAGCTCAGCCACCTACCAGCCACCACTCTGCACCTGATCAGCTCCATCTGCTGCACTAATTACTGCAAACTCTGCTCACCTGTCACTCTCCCTATTTATACCTGCCTCACTCAACCACTCTGCCAGAATGTCTCGTCTTGTTTCATGTGTATTGCCGGTTTGCTGCTCCCAGTTCCTGTGTGCATAGCCTGCTTGACTCAGGATTTCTGCCTTTGACCAGCCCTAACTGAAGAAAGTTTCCAGTGTCTGCATGCCAATTTACTGCCCTGTTTCCTGTGAAGTCCTGCTGTTTGCTGTGCCCATTCTGGTGAGCCATGGGCCTGCATTCCTGGTCAAGTCTGTCACTGCCTACAGCTCCCGTTCAAGTCTGGTTCCAGAGCTTCAGGTCAAGTCTATATACGCCTACCTCTCCTGGTCAGTCCTGATCTCCTGCCCATTTCTGCCTGCCTGCCTCGTCTGCTATTATTCATCTTTTTCAATAAACCTTTTAAACATACTCTGTGTCTGGCTCGAATATCAGGTTATATCCATGCAAAGCATTACACTTGGGTGAAGTGTTTATCTAGCAGACGGGTTAAGTGTTTATCTAGCAGCCGGATTAAATCCAAGTGTAATGCTTTGCAGTAAAACTTCTATGACATTTTATTGACAACTTTAATATTTTCTGGGAGAAAATACATATTTTCAAGACAGATGGTTTCTCTTTAAATAGGTCAGGTGCAAAATGCCTAGTTTCCAACATGTTCTATTCTGTGACCTGTGGACGAGCAGCTTTGTCCTTAAACAGTCCTTAAACAAGTGCATAAACAGATATGCACTTGTCTGTTTGGTTATCCCAACAGACAATCCAAACCTTCCTATCCCCAGACACCAGCCCAGACTACATCTACCTCCCCTTTCACCTCATTCAGCCCAGATGTACAACAAACAGCCCATCGAAATCTTACATCTTTTCTAAACAAGCACCCTCATAGCCCAGGCTCTGCTAGTAACCCAGCATCATCCAAATACAAAGTACCCCCCCCCCCCAATCTGTCTCCTCCACATATCATACTGGATAATGAACATGTCTGTGCTCAGAACCTTCAAATCACTTTACTGTGGAAGAATTTAATCTACAATATCGAACGGCCTTGACTTCTGTCTGCTGTCTAATAGGTCTTGCTCATGTGCCAACAGATGTAAATGAATGCTGGCAATATCCTCAGAGGCTGTGTGCACAAACCTGTGAAAATACCCAAGGCTCCTACCGCTGCTCGTGCACAACTGGCTTCTCCCTAGCATTGGATGGAAAGAACTGTGAGGGTAGGAAATTTTTAAAGACATTCTTTTTACTAGATCATATAGTGAGAAGGAGTCTGAATGAGTATATTTGAATAGAAAACAGAAGTAGACACATAACTCTCAAATTGGCGGGATGAAAAGCAAAATGCTCTGTATGGATATTGATGGTTATTATCAGACCCTCTGAGTCACTTACTCACTTTTTTCAGTCAGATTTCTTCAAATGGATATAAGACCATCTGATAAGTGCTCATACTGTATAATGTGTTTGTGGTTCTTCTGTCAGTCATCAGTATATTGTTTACAGGTCTTAGCTTCTAGAATTCAAACTGCAGCAGCTAGTTACAGCTATTTCTAAAGGACATAAAGCAAACTCAATGTTTTGGTTAATTAGTGTGTGGTGACCTGCATGAGTCAATGACACATTTAAACATAAATGTAAAACAATTAACTAGCCTGATGTATTACAGTGGAAAGATTTTCTTTAATATTGCTTCTAATTATGTTGAAGTATAACTGACACACACACACACACAATAGTTTATTGTTATTTACTTTGATATATATATATATATATATATATATATATATATATATATATATATATATATATATATATATATATGTGTATATATATATATAGGGTTGTCAGTTTAATGCGTTAACTTTGTTACACCATAACGGCGGCAATTTTTTTGTCGCGCACTTATCGAGTGTCAAAACACTCACACTGTTCCCTAATGTTTTTTTCCCCGCATCGCTCTCTAGACTGTGTTTCTTTTACCCTCAGCATTTTCCGTAGTTCCAAGAATGCTAGAGACTGTAGCAAAACAGACCTGCGCTCACTGTTGCCAAGTCTGCTTATTTCATGCGACTTTGGGCTTCTTTTTTCTAAAGTCGCTTGTAAATTTCATGACTCACGGGTTGTGTTTTTTTTAGCTTGTTTCTGAAAGTGAAATCACTTTATTGGGCTCTAAAATAAGTGATGATAAACAAGAGTTATTAAGAGAGCTGCTTGTACCACAGAGTATAACCAGCTGAAATATCCCTCCGCCTCATCACGTGCTGTAGCGCATCCTCATCTAGGCTGACAGGAGCCGAGGGAGTAAAGGCAGAGGGAGCAATGTTGCCCGTATTTGTTGCATTTTACGGTTGCAATAACCGGTGACAACTGCTGAAAGTAGATCACGCGGTGCAGATCACCATTTTGAGCAGAGATTGTGTCATGATTTTGTCTTTGGATGAACCCGGACACATCACGCACACACAGAGCTGGTTTTTAAGAGAGTTTATTGCACAAGGTGGATGATGGATGACATGAACCAGAGTCAGTTACCAGACGGAGATGAAGGATGCAGGAGCTGGCTGGCAGGTACAGAGCGGAGTTGAATGTCTATGAAACGGAGGAGCTATAGTCCATGAAACGGAGGGGCTGCGCTGCTGCAGGATCGGGAATGAAGACCAGACGGGAACCAAGACGGAAGAACAGGAGCAGACAGGCATAACAAAACTAATCCAAATCCGAACAAACCAAAAACAGAACACACAAGAGGAAGCAAAGAACCTAGAAAAACACAGGGGAACTACTGGGCCAAGAAAACACAGGGGAACCAAAGAGCCTAGGAAACGCTAGGGAACCAGGGAGAGCGTAAGGAAACGCTGGACACTTGAGCGTGCGCTGGGCAGCGACGGACCGGGTGCATCAGAGGGCACAGCAGACGACTTGGGAGCGCTGGAGGGCTCTGGAGGCAGCTTGCGTGCGCTGGGCAGCGACAGGCCGTGTGCGCCAGAGGGCACAGACGGCGACATGGGTGCGCCGGAGGGCTCTGGCGGTGGCTTGCGTGCGCTGGGCAGCGACAGGCCGGGTGCGCCAGAGGGCACAGCCGACGACTTGGGAGCGCCGGAGGGCTCTGGTGGCGGCTTGCGTGCGCTGGGCAGTAACAGCCCGGGTGCACCAGAGGGAAGAACAGACGTACGACAATGCCAGAGGGAAGAGCAGGCGTACGATAACGCCAGGGGAAAGACAGGCATACGACAACGCTAGGGCTCAACAGGCGTACGGATACACTGGAGCACAACTAGCGTGTGGAAACACCAGGGGAAACGCCGGGGCGTATAGAGACGGGGACATCTAAAACACCAGGGAACGGAGGGCGTCCTAACATGCCAGGGAGACAGAGTAAATCTAACAGGCCAGGAACAGAGGGCGTCTAACACGCCAGGAACAGAGGAATCTAAATACCAGAGACACAGAGGAACTAGGACGACTCAGGAGAACTAGAACAGGGAAACTAGGGGAAGCCAAACAAGACAGAAACTACGAAGGGCTAAACCAGACAAAACTAAGGAACACGAGAACCAGATAACTAAGGAGCGCAGGAACCTAAATGAGCGCTGGGACCTAAATGAGCGCTGGGACCTAATGAGCGCTGGGACCCCAATGAGCGCTGGGAGAGCGCAGGAACCCACAACGCGCAGGAACCCATAAAGCGCAGGAACCCATAAAGCGCAGGAACCCATAAAGCGCAGGAGCCCATAAGGCGCAGGAACCAGAGGACAAGACATAAATAAAAGAGCCATGCCAGGAACTAGAAAACAAAAGCCGGAACTAGAAAACAAAGGCAAAAACTAGAAAACAAAGGCAGGTACTCGAAAACAAAGACAAAGACTAGAAACTAAGGCAAAAACTAGAAACTAAGCAAAAACTAGAAAACGAAAGGCATGACTCGGTATTCGAAATGTCCCAGGGGTGTCTTGAAAGCTGTCTTCCACTCATCCCCCCGGCGGATCCGCACTAAGTGGTAAGCATTACGTAGATCTAACTTAGTGAAGATGGTAGCAGACTGGACCGGTTCGAGGGCGGAGGAGAGGAGTGGGAGAGGATACTTGTTCTTAACCGTTGTCACATTTAAGCCGCGATAGTCAATGCAGGGGCGAAGGGAACCGTCTTTCTTGGGAACAAAGAAAAAACCTGCACCGAGAGGTGAGGACGACGGACGGATTAGCCCTGCTGCTAGAGACTCCTTGATGTATTTCTCAAGGGCCTGACGTTCAGCCTGAGAAATATTATAAAGGCGACTGGTCGGCAGCGGGGCACCTGGCAGGAGGTCGATTGCACAATCGTACGGGCGGTGCGGCGGAAGCGATCTGGCCTGGGTATTACTGAAGACCTGCCTGAGATCATGGTAAAGCTCAGGTACCAGTCTCAAATTCTCAGGATCTACCTGAGCAAATGGCTGTGCAGGAGTCGAGCAAGAAGGAACAGTATACATGTTTACATGGTTTAAAGATGATTCCAGTGGTTTGAGTTGGGAAAAAAAACGTAAAATGCATGTAAAACATCACGATTTTAATGTAAGGAATGAAGAAAAAACAATAGCTATAGCTGTAAAAATTGATAAGAAAGTGATTTTATTCAGCTGAATGCAATAATAATTAGGGGTGGGACGCGATTAAAAATTTTAATCGCGATTAATCGCATGGCTGTGAAATTAATTAATCGAATTAATCGCATTTTAATCGCATACTTGGAAACAGCAGGAAGTAACTTTTTCCACATGGATTTTGAATGACAACACATAAGCTTAATAAACAAAATATTGTTTGTTTATTTTTTTAAAGAAATATCAACAGGCCAGTGCAAATTTTAAAGTTCAACATATTTAGGAACGCTAAACTCAGAAATTCAGGTAGCTCTATAGGTATAGGTAGAGCTTAATACTGCTTTTTAAACGCTGCTGGACCCTCTTTGTCACCGTTTTTCTACATGGCAGCTCATACGTGGGGTCAGACAGGGCAATCTGAAGAATCTTTTCCAGCCCCTTATCTTCTACCACAGCAATGGGTCTGCAGTCGAGAGCAGCCCAGTAAGCCAGCGCGTTGGTCATTTTCTCGGCCTTGGTCTTGCTTACCCTGCCCTTGAAGCCAGTCAGCTGGTGTAGTGTGGGTTGTTTCGTCTTCCTCCCAGTTGGGCTAGCTTCCACGCTAGTATCTGCCAAGCTAGCTGCTACATGCTTTGCGTTCAGGTGATATTTGAGGCTTGATACGCTGCGGTGATAGGCGAATTCCTTGTTGCATAATTTACATATGACCGCGCTCTTATCGACTCTTCCCTCCTGTATTTTGAAACAAAATTTCCCCTGCAAAGGACCAACAAAAATGATTTCATCTGCTTTGTCTAATTCTTCCATGGTTGTCTCTCCTTCTAGTTAAAAGCAACTTTCTTCTCTGTTCTTCTTCTTCAGTTTCCGTCCGACGGTATTCTGGCCATAGTTCTAATGCTGCCCCCACAGGTGAAATAATTACTTGGGTGAAATCCCAAACGACTTCCAGGAGACTGTGGTGTGCGATTAAAATGCGTTAATTTTTTTAACGCGTTAATATTTGTGTGATTAATTAATCCAAATTAACGCGTTAATGTCCCAGCCTTAATAATAATATTATTGTGTGCAGGCTAGGTTTTTTGTTGTTGCTGATCAAAAAGCTGGATCAGACTACTGGATCAGATTCCATGGAATCTCTCTGAAAGGAGATGGCGAGCCTGTGCCCCGAGCAGAACTGAACCTCCGTTGAAGAACTCCATTCTTCTCACTGAGGTGAACTTCCCAGTGGTAACAACATGAACCACCAAGAAAAAAGAACTGAACTCGCAACATAATTTGACTTGACTGACGACTGAAATATATTATATATAGTCACAGAGGGTGATGGGGGTAGCTGGGGCTGAGTTCTTCCTGAAGTCCACAACCATCTCCACTGTTTTTACAGCGTTGAGCTCCTGGTTTTTCTCCCTGCACCAGGTCACCAGATGGTCAGCCTCCCACCTGTAGGCGGACTCGTCACCATCAGAGATAAATCCGATGAGAGGGGTGTCGTCCGCAAACTTCAGAAGCTTGACAACCGTTGTTTATGTGCAAAAATAGAGGTGCAAAAAGCATTTGTGCAAAAATACATTAATGTTGAGTTGTGTATTTTTAAAAGGATAACACATTGGTAATGCCAGATATGATGCAAATGTGCAAATATGGTGTAGAGTCCAGTTTAGAGTTGAACAGTCTGATGGCAATGGCGAAAAAGCTGTTGCAGAACCTGGTGGACCTGCAGCGGATGCTGAGGAAAATCTTCCCAGAGGACAGCAGGGAGAACAGTCCATGGTGGGGGGTGTGAGGGGTCTATGATGATGTTATGGGGTCGGGACACACAGCACTGGGATGAAATATCCTTAATTGAGGGAAGATGAGCCCCGATGATCCCTTTTGCTGTCCTCACCACTCTCCTCACGTTCCTCCCGTCAGAGGCGCTGCAGCCTCCACACCACACAGTGAGACAGCTGGTCAGAATGCTCTCTATGGTGCTTCTGTAGAAGGTCGTGAGGGTGGGTGGGGGCAGGTGGGCTCTCCTCATTGAGCGAAGTTTCTGGAACGCACCACAAGTGCAGCATTCGATCCAGGAGCAGCCCGGGTGATCTGTGTTGTGTGGCGTTGTAGGGAATAAATTAAAAAATTCCAGTAGATGGCAGCATTTGATTATATATGGATATTTTACACACACAGACTTACAGGGGTTGGACAATGAAACTGAAACACCTGGTTTTAGACCACAATAATTTATTAGTATAGTGTAGGGCCTCCTTTTGCGGCCAATACAGCGTCAATTCGTCCTGGGAATGACATATACAAGTCCTGCACAGTGGTCAGAGGGATTTTAAGCCATTCTTCTTGCAGGATAGTGGCCAGGTCACGACGTGATGCTGGTGGAGGAAAATGTTTCCTGACTCGCTCCTCCAAAACACTCCAAAGTGGCTCAATAATATTTAGATCTGGTGACTGTGCAGGCCATGGGAGATGTTCAACTTCATTTTCATGTTCATCAAACCAATCTTTCACCAGTCTTGCTGTGTGTATTGGTGCATTATCATCCTGATACACGGCACCTCCTTCAGGATACAATGTTTTAACCACTGGATGCACATGGTCCTCCAGAATGGTTCGGTAGTCCTTGGCAGTGACGCGCCCATCTAGCACAAGTATGGGGCCAAGGGAATGCTATATGGCAGCCCAAACCATCACTGATCCCCATGCTTCACTCTGGGCATGCAACAGTCTGGGTGGTACGCTTCTTTGGGGCTTCTCCACACCGTAACTCTCCCAGATGTGGGGAAAACAGTAAAGGTGGACTCATCAGAGAACAATACATGTTTGTCCACAGCCCAAGATTTGTGCTCCTTGCACCATTGAAACCGACGTCTGGAATTGGCACGAGTGACCAAAGGTTTGGCTACAGCAGCCCGACCGTGGATATTGACCCTGTGAAGCTCCCGACAGACAGTTTTGGTGGAAACAGGAGAGTTGAGGTGCACATTTAATTCTGTCGTGATTTGGGGAGCCGTGGTTTTATGTTTTTTGGATACAATCCGGGTTAGCACCCACACATCCCTTTCAGACAGCTTCCTCTTGCGTCCACAGTTAATCCTGTTGGATGTGGTTCGTCCTTCTTGGTGGTATGCTGACATTACCCTGGATACCGTGGCTCTTGATACATCACAAAGACTTACTGTCTTGGTCACAGATGCGCCAGCAAGACGTGCACCAACAATTTGTCCTCTTTTGAACTCTGGTATGTCACCCATAATGTTGTATGCATTGCAATATTTTGAGCAAAAGTTTGCTCTTAGAGTTCAACAGTCTGATGGTAATGGGGAAAAAGCTGTTGCTGTAGTCCCGGTCTTTGTAGAAGGTCGTGAGGATGGGTGGGGACAGGTGGGCTCTCCTCATCCTCCGCAGGAAGTACAAGCGCTTCTGTGCCCTCTTCACCAGTGACGTGGTGTTCACAGACCCCTTCATTTTCTCCATGTTCAGGATCAGGCTGTTGTCTCTGCACCGGCCCACCAGCTGCTCCACCTCCTCTCTGTAGTCCCGGGTGATGGTGATGACATCAGAGGTGTTCTGTCCGACCCGGACCGACTGAGGTCTGTTGGTGAGGAAGTCTAGCAGCCAGTGTCGAAGGGGTGTGCTGAAGCCCAGATGTTCCAGTTTTTCCACGAGATGCTGTGGGATGATGGTGTTGAACGCTGAACTGAAGTCCAGGAGCATGCTCAAAGGGGCGGGGCGTGGGTGGGCTTGGAACCTGTTAATAACTGGTTGCAGTTCTAATTAATTTGTTGTCTTTGTATTTGACAAGCTATGGCTGAATCACATTGTCAAACGAAGTACAGTGTCAGTACATGCAAGCTGTGCTAAACAGTTCTCTTTCAAGGGTATTAAGCTCCTGCCCCAGTTGCAAGCAAAGTGTAAGACTCTGGAATGACCTGGAAATTTAAAACCTTTTTCCAGGCTCTAAAAACAATTGTGTATGAACGTGGCTATAAACAGCATGCAATAATATACAAAGAAATTATTGTTGTTGGCCCAGAATTTGATGTGTGAGAGAGGGAAAAAATGAACAATAAAACTTGTGATTTATATGTATATGCGTAATACCATGTCTATATTTGTTGAAGAGGCAAAAAAATATTTCAGCATGAAAACAGGTATTTATTTACATATTTGTTTGCTAATCATAACATCAGGGTGTTATGATTAGCGATTTAGCGATTATTGGCCAGAGTTTACCATTTTATGGCACTAGAATTGTTTTCATTCCAATTCTGACAAGTGCTTGAAAAATAAAAAATATAAATATTTTTTGTAAAAGCGTGTTTTTTATTAGTGTCATTTATTGCAAAATTCCATATTAAAATGCCCAAATAGGCTTTTACACTTTCAGAAATAAAAGGATAAAATATGCGATAAAATAGCTTTTGACATTATGCGACTAATCGCAATTAAAAATTTTAATCGTTTGACAGCCTTTATATAGTTGTTCTGTGATTTTTAGCCAAAGCGGGTACTTGTGTAATTGAGTTCCTACTTTAGGTGGATATTGGGCATAGACATTACAGGGTTTCCCCCAGAAAATGAAATCCTGGCAGTAAGTGCCTGGGTGTAGCTGTCAAGCGGGGGAGGTTGGGGGAGCACTTTGTCATGCAGCTTGCAGGAGGGACACTGTGCACATAGTGTGTTTCGAGCCAATAACAGGCGTTAGCTTATTTACACTAGGAGGTTTTCTCCCAGACAGAAACTTTACTGACCGTTTTATGTTGCTCTCAAACATCGAGGCATTTAAGATAAACAAACGACACTTAGCCTGGCATGGGGTGAGTAAACCCTGGCACCCCACCAGTCTCATAATATGGTGAGGGAAACCCGGCATTATTCACGTAGATGCCTCAAGGACCTGTGCTGCCTGCTGGAGCTGAT
Organism: Fundulus diaphanus; assembly: GCA_037039145.1. NCBI lineage: Eukaryota > Metazoa > Chordata > Actinopteri > Cyprinodontiformes > Fundulidae > Fundulus > Fundulus diaphanus. Next base: position 55,341,065 of record CM073126.1, read on the forward strand.
GTTTCAGTGTGGCCACCACCTTGGATGGGTCTCTCACTTTCCCCCGGTGCATTTATTTGTATTGAGGAAGCTACATGCTCAACTAAAATAAATCTTAACTCCCCAGATTTGTACCCTATTTTCATACGGTTTGGATTGTTACAAACGGCAGGTGTGGTTGTGATATAGGATGCTGTCACATATTAAAAAGAAATTATGCTGAAATACTTTGTTTTATTTTGCTCTTTAACAGACAGAAATGTATTAATCTTTAAATAAATGTGAGTTCATACTGAAATACATTGTTATGCTATTTAACAAAGACAGATAGGTGGTATAGCATATTATTAAATATGTAAATACATATGTGCTTTCATACTGAAATACTTTGTTAAAATGTCCAGGTCATTCCAGTGTCTTACACTACGTTGTTTGCTACTGGGGCTGGAGATTAAGACCCTTGAAAAAGAAATGTTTTGCACAGCTTATTCCATGTACTGGCCCTCCAGGGTACTTAATTTGGGAATGTGATTCAGCCTTAGTTTGTGAAATACAGAGATAACAAATCAATAAATATAAAATTATGGTACATCGGTTGGGTTTCTGCAATGTTCTCACCACACATCTTCAGAACCAATCTCAGCCTAAAATGGTGACTTGCACTGCGTGATCTACTGTCAGTAATTATAACTGGTTATTGCAATCGTAAGCTGCAGAAAATACGGGCAACGTTGCTCCGTTTGCGTTTACCTATGCCAGCCTAGAGTAGGAGAGACCTATCCAATATGGAAGCACGCCGGATACTGAAGAATATCAAAGCATCACTGAATTTTACTCCATCAGACATATGGATAAGTAGAGAAATGGAAATGAGCTTTGTTGTGTTTCTTGTGAGAGTGGGATTCTAACTTTGTTTCCTTGTTTGCACAGATGTCAATGACTGTGACAACAACCCATGCAGCCAGGAGTGTGTCAACATATACGGCTCCTATCAGTGCTACTGTCGTCAAGGCTATTACCTGAAAGAGGACAGACACACCTGTGAAGGTAGTCTTCCGTCATGTTGATGCATTGAGTCCAATAGAAAAACACGTCTAAAACAACAGAAACTCATGCGGCAGACAGAAAGTGGGAGTGGTGGCCTGATGGTTAGGGAGCTGGGTGTTTGCATCTTTGGAGAGGCCCCAAAGTTTGGTGGTCTGCCACTCTGGCTTCCTGAGCAGTACCCCTGACCACAGGTTACTCCCCATGTGCCACTCAGTGTTGGCACCACACTGCTCCCTAAGGGATGGGTTGAATGCAGAGTAAAATTTCCCTTGTTTTTCCCTCTATTTATTTGAAAATCTTAAATTGTTCAACATAACACTGATGTCAACACGTGAAATAGACTATAAATAGACAAAATGTATGTAACCCACAAACTTCATTGATTGACTGAGCTAATGATTCATCAGAGCCTTTATTATATGGCTAGATCGTTTTTATTATAATAATGACATGAGGACAGAACAGAGAATTTTGTTTGGAAATTCTGACTAAAAAATTATCCTTTTCTTGAGCCTGTGGTACAGTAGCTGACAGGTGCAAACACACAACAAAAGACTAAAAGCGCCACAAATGGCCAAATGTGCTGAAATAGAAAAACACTGCAATCACAGAAAATTATCATGCACGTTGCCTCCTGTCTATTGTATTTTTGGACTGGCTGGCTGTATTCCACCTTCTGCTCTGCTTCACTCTGCTAATTAGTACAGCAGTTTCACCTGCGCTGTTCTAATTATCCCAGCATTAGTTTCACCTGGCACTCTGCCTATTTAAGCCAGCTTCTACAGCAGCAGCAAGTAATTTTTTTTAACATGCAGTCCACTATTGTGTGCACCACCTGCCCTGATCTTTTTCCTGTATGGATTCTCTGCTTGCCCTGCCCTCGCTGGATACCTCATCGGCTTCTGATTCCTGTCACAACCCTGTACAAGTTTTGTTTTTTGATTCCTGCCCCTTGTACTGTTCTGTTTGTTCCTGCTGGACCTACTGTGCATAACCACTACCCATCTTTAAGATATTCTCTCAACCTTCAGCTTGTTCATCCTGCCATCATCTGTTCTGCCTATCATCACTATTTTATTTATTTTTTGTTTACAATTAACCTTTTAAACGCAACACCATGCCTGGTCAAATTATCAGGTTTTCTGGTCTGTGCATAACCAAAAACAGAATTATAAATAACTCTAAAAAAAAGGAAAAAAAGTGTTTTAACAGTTGGATATCAACATCATTAGAAAAAATTACAAAACCTCCAAACCTGAAATATTTTTCAGGCAGCCTTTGATCTTCCTTCTGACCACTGCCAGTAGGGCCATGGTCAGCTGATTGGCGCTGATTGTATGGCAGCCTCGGTTCTGTCAGTCTGCTCCTCGACAGCTGTGGTTACAAATGTAGCTCACCACTGTCAACGTGTGAATGTGTGAGTGAATGTAGTTTAGTACTTTGGGGTCCTCAGGACTTGGTAAAGCACTATACAAGTACAGGCTATTCACTATTCACCATTCACCTGAGTAGTGTTGCCTAAATTTATTTTAACCAGAACCAACCCATACATTTTTTACAGATATTGACGAGTGTTCCCAGAGCATCGGGAACCTCTGTGGTTTCCAGTGCATCAATGTTGTAGGCAGCTACCAGTGTGCCTGTCCTCCAAATGGGTATGTTACAGTAGCCAATGGACGGACCTGTAGAGGTGAGACATCACTGTGGTCACACGAAACCCCTTATTTTTTAGCAGCATTAGTGTTTTTGTTTTAAGAAAAGGGATGACTGCTTCCATCAACAGAAACAACAACTCTGTCACACATTGTTTTTCTTTGTAAATATAAAATGTGAGTAGAGTAATAAATCTGGTTTAAAGTAGTGGTGTTTCTTTGCATTCTAATTTTGCATCTACAATTTGTTATGTTAGAGATTAGTTTCCAGCAGTTTAATCAAATGTCCCTGACTCAAAGTTTTCTCACTGGATTTTGATGGACCAATGTGTTGTTGCTACACAGACAGATGCATATCAAGAACCAAGAGCACATACCCCAGAGCTTTTAGCCCAAGCAATTTATCTCTCCACATCTAAACAATTCAGTCCGCAATTTGACTTAAAGGTATAGTGGACGATCTTTCTTCTGCTTCGAGTTCCGGTGGGAGCATCGTATCTATTGGTTTTCCTACATGTCAATCATTGTGATGTGGTCACCTAATGCCAGTGTGCATGCTCGTTCCTTCTTCATTTCCTCTGTGCATACGCACTTCAAGTGTTTGTGTATTTAGTTAGCTTCAGTTTCAACTGTTCATTATAGCTCCACTGCTCTTACCGTATACTTTGAAAATGCAGAGTCGCAAGAAGCAAACTGTCTTACAAGTTTATGAGAATAAGATGAAGGCCACTGTAGAAAGAAAGAAATGTATTTTGGAGATTCTTTCACACGATCTCCCTGAGGAGCGGAAGAGCAGGTAGGATGGTCATGCGCAGTTATTCAAAAAGGGACGTTTCTTACCTACATTTCTGGAAGAATCGTCCACTGTATCTTTAATTATTGTCCAAATGTGGAAAAAGGAAATGCATATATGTAATGAAAATGGAAATGCCATTCATCAGTCCATCCATCTTATCCCTTTTTTAAATGAATAGAAGGATAGAATCTAAACATCTGTAGATACCTGTAGAAAAGGGAGATCTGAAAACTACTGGATTTCGTACTGGAAAAGTATGAAATTGTGTCCTTAACAATGTGTAAAACTGAAGTACCAAGATCAGCTGCCTCTCTCCAATTAAATTAACTATTTACAAGTACAGAAATATATGGACCTGTAATTGTCAGTTTCAAATGGGGGGTAGTTCTGACATGCATTGGTTGTTTTTCCTGCACTGAATTGTCTCGCTACTGAAATGTGCTATACCAAAAAAATTGCCTTGCCTTTTTCCAGACATTGATGAGTGCAGGACTGGAACCCATAACTGTTCCTTCTCACAGACCTGCTATAACCTACAGGGCAGCTTCAAGTGTGTCTCATTTGATTGCCCTCAAAACTACAAGAAAGTGTCACCAACGTGAGTCTTATTTGCTCAATCTCACTCAAAAATATTACTGAAAATGTTTAGCTATAACCCGTGTTTTTTTCTTTGATTTTACTACATAACATTTTAGGCCATGAATTGGTAGATCATTGCATTTTGATAATTTCTGATTTTTCTTTTCTACTTTGACTTTAGTTTTACTGTTTGTACAATAATTGCATGTAATGAGGGTGACTTCTTGAAACAATGACCAATAAGTACATGTATACAAGTTAAATCAAAGGTTTTCATCAAGGCACCTAACCTGGCAAACCAGATTGATAATGTGTAGCACTCTACATTCTGCACATTATCAATCTGGGACTGCTTCTGTTGACTCCATTTGAGGAAAGGACAAAATTGTGTATTCTGACAAAAGAGATGTGACAGCAGCATCTACGTGTGAATCCTGTTGCGCTGCCATGTTTGTTGGTTCAGCTGTGGGCTCGGCAGCTCTTGCTTTCGTCACAGTGTTATGTCCCACCTGAAACCATAATACTGCAATGTGATTGGCCCAAGTGTTTTTGGTTTGGTCGCAAATAGTTGAAGCGGGAGCAGTAAAAGCTGGATTCCCGTGTGTTTGTGAACGCACAAATACCGCGATAATTCAGGTTGAAAGCAAGGTTACCTGTAAGCCTGTGACTGAATAAGCTCTCTTCATCACTATAATTCAATTTCAATTCAATTTTATTTACAGTATATAGCGCCAATTCATGACAAAACATGTCATCTCGAGGCACTTTACAAAGTCAAAATCAATCATATTATACAGATTGGTCAAAACTTTCCTATATAAGGGAACCAGTTGATTGCTTCAAAGTCCCGGACAAGCAGCATTCACTCCTGGAGAAGCGTAGAGCTACAGGGAGAGTCGTCTGCATTGTCCATGGCTTTGCAGCAATCCCTCATACTGAGCAAGCATCAAGCAACAGTGGAAAGAAAAACCACCCATTAGCGGGAATTTTAAATTCTATTCTTGATTTAACAGGGAGCCAATGAAGGGAAGCTAAAATTGGAGAAATATGATCCCTTTTGTTGATTTTCATCAGAACTCTTGCTGCAGCATTTTGGATCAGCTGAAGACTTTGAACTGCATTTTGCGACTCCAACCTCCAGCACAAAACGTGACATAGCTGTTCATAACAATCATGTGAAAATTATTGTTGTTTTAATGCATATTACTGCTCAATATTATTAATAGCCAAACTAACAAGCTAAGCCTGGCCTTTTTTCCAAACACATTCATTTCCCAAAGTAGTCTTTTAGGGATCCACTCATTTTATGTCATCACACCGTGTTAACAGTCCAGTGTGTACGTCTAGGTGCAGGTACACATCACTTTAATGTTCTCCAAACAATATGAGGGATGCATGTCATATTTTATGCATATCACCCTTTGTGAGGTCAAGCACACCCTAGATCAGAGGTCACCAACATGGTGCCCACGGGCACCAAGTAGCCCTCAAAGACCACATGTGGTGCCCACAGGCCTGTTCTAAAAAAAAAAAAAAGCCCAATCCACCAATGAGATCCATCTAATACTTTATTCTATTCCATTAGTCTTCCTGTTTATTCACACTTGCATTTATATAGATTTAAAAATGACAATATCTGTAACAAAGCATGAAAAATATGTTTATTTTACATAAAGTTAATGTGAACTCTGACTCTTGTAGTTCAAAGGTCAGTACTGGTAGCCCTTTGTATGAAACAGCACAAATAAAGTAGCTCTCAGTTTAAAAAAGGGTGGTGACCCCCTCCCTAGATGATCTTTGAATCAATAAGCAGACAGAACACCCCCCTTAGTGGTGTAAACAGGTAATGCAAGAAACCAGCACTAAAAATTAAGTGACATCAACTATCTTGATTATTTGAAATATTGCAGATCTAATCCAGCATAAAAATTATTGTATACATGTCTCCTAGCTGGTCCTGACCTCCCTATTTTCCTGCATTTCAGCCACTGTGAGCGGATCAATTGTCCCACCAACTCCATTGACTGTCAGAACTCCCCTCTAAGGATCGCATACCATCAACTCAATCTCAAAACAAACGTTATCACTCCAGCTCAGATCTTCCGTATGGGACCCTCACATGTCTTCTCAGGTGACAACATTGTCATCAGCATCATCAAAGGCAATGAAGAGGGCTACTTCAGTGCCCGCAAGCTGAACAGTTTCACAGGTGCCATTTATTTGCAAAGGAAAGTTGGCGAGCCCAAGGACTTCCTGCTAGGTGTGGAGATGAAGCTCTTGAGGAAAGGAACATTCACCTCATTCCTGTCCCGAATCTATGTCTTCATCACATCCAACAAGATGTAACTCCAAACACAAAAACTATGTATCAAATAAGGTGCTTAATGTATTTTAATCTCCTAAAACTTTAGGAAATATCTGAATTTGTGTGTGTGTGTGTGTGTGTGTGGGTGTTAAAAAAATGAAGGGGACACTGTTTTTTAATCAAGAGTATAATGTCAAGTTGATTTGATAATTTCAGTAGTAGAGGGGGTTGTTAATCAGTGTTCTGATGTTAATGAAAGCAGGTTCACTAAAGGGGCAACAACGAGATGACCTCAAAAGGAATGGTTTTGCAGGTGCTTTTTTGACAGTTTTTCAGTAGTTTGCATTTGAACAGTCACTTTCACAACTGGTACCATGAGCCGTTACTTGGACCCTACAGAGGTTGTACTAGTGTGCCGTCCTAGTAGAGTTGTCCGACTCTGTTAGGATGGCACATCAATGCGTGCCAGTGCCAGAAGATTTTCTGTCTCCCAGCATGGTCTCAAGAGCATAGAGGTGATTCCCGGAGACAGGCAGTTACACTAGGAGAGCTGGACATGGCTGTTGGATGCCTATAACCCATCAGCAGGACATGTATGTGCTTCTTTGTGCAAGGAGGAACAGGATGAGTACTGCCAGAGCCCTACCAAACCTGTAGAAACAGACGTAATAGGGTTAGCCTTAGGGCCTGGTCTCTCTAGTAGGCCCAGTGCTCACTACCTGACACTGTGGAACACAACTGGCATTTGTCCTGGCCAGGATCTGGGAGGAGATACACCAGGAAAGCATCTGTCATCTCATCAGGAGAATCCCCCAACGTCACCAGGCATAAATACCATCCTGTCGGGACCGTACAAACTACTGAATACCATTTAGAGTTGCTGCAATGACATTTCAGCAAATTGGACTAGCCAGCTGCATCCGTTTATAGTCTCACTTTCTCTGTGATTTTGGATTAAGCTCTCTGTGGATTGATAATGTTCATTTTCATCAAATGATGCAATATCCTTTTGGTTCCTAACACTATCTATTCCATATCAGTCAAATATTGAGCAGGATCTTTTTTCCACTTTATATCTGATGTGGTTTCAAAGTGTTCCCCTAATTTTTTTTTAGCTTTGTATTTATATCTGTGTGTGTATGTATTTTATATTCATAAATATGCAATTTCAATTATCTATGGCAGGTAACATAGCAACAGTCACATGTTATTGCTAAAGCAATAAGTTAAAATAAAAGTGCTGCTCAGTTCTCTAGATATATTTGGTGCTTTACTCATTTAATCTATAGGAATTATTGAGTCTCATGGTAAATATTCAGAAAGTAAGAAATTCAGCTTGAATTAGACATGGTGGGGCATTTGTGGATATCCAAATCTGTATAGCGTAGGCATGGACTGGTTTCTGGTATCAAGGTTTGTATTACATTTAATAGATTATGCATTAAAATGGACATATGATGCTTTTCAGTTCTTCCTTTTCACATTGAAATCATTCAATTGTGATCTATATAAAGTGAAACTGCAACGCTTCGGGCTGAATTGCTGATTAATTTGCCCCCACATTCTCCCTTTTTACCCCTGTTCTGAGGTGCATCTGTGAGGAACTCATTTTGGTGCTGTCTCTTTAAATCTAAAGGAGGCTCTTCACCCCCCCCCCCCCAGGTCACAAAGTGTTCCACTCCACCCGCCATACGACCATTGCTGAAGTATTCTGGGGAATGGTGTAATGAAGATCCAAATATTTTGACTTATTGACGTGTAGCTTCGGCATCCTTCAGCTTGGACTACAGAATCACTGAGAAATAAAAATGGTGGATTTGCAAAATTGGTAAGCCAGAAGTCCATGACCTTGTTTTGCAGATACACAGCTAATGCTATGGCGTAATAGTTCAAGAAATGTGATGGTAAACAGAAAACTGAACGGCTTGAAAAATATAAGCCAAAAATAATATAAAGATATCTACGCAGGACCTGGACAGACAATATTAAACTTTTTTGCACTCCTAGAGACTTGTTACGGATTATCAGATAACAAAGGCTGTGGCTGGGAAAGACAGTTACCAGGGAAACAAACCCAAGGACATGTAGCATGCATAAACAGACAATTATCTTCTCTAGAGCCAAGCTCTTTCAGTGTAATGCTGACGTGGATCCCGGAAGACAACATGGGGTAATGGACCAATCCTGAGCAGGCTTTGCTCATCCATATAAGCTGACATTGCCGAGAGTTGCGGACTCTCGAGCGTTCTGAAATCTGCCCGTCTCGCATTGTTTTTGTATAAGAGTGTAGTACTGAAGCTGTAAACATCCCTCTGCCTTTTAGATTAACTATTTTAAAATATAGTTTCTGTTTCAACAGTCTTATTATTACTACAGAAGTCTACAACAGAAACACCACATCTTTCAGGCAAAGAACCTTGGGGTGTTTGCAACTGGGCACAGTCAATTCTTAACAGACTCCAAGCACACAACAAAATGTGTTTACGGGTTAAAAATGTGGATTGTCTATATGTCCATTTCAGTACCATGACATTTTTCCATCACATCATTCCTGCTGTTAATTAGTGAACTGCATTGCTTTATCAAGCTCCAAACTTTACTTCTGAACTTAAAATAAGACCATTTTAAAATGACCTCGTTTTCTATGGAATAGAGATTTTAAACGATGAGTTTAACAGATTTCTGATCTACTGTATTTGTGGAGCATTGAGCACCTGATGCCAATATTAACCAAATCTAATTTGAGCCTTAGTGTTCAAAATGTTTCTTTCTAGCCATCACTTTATATGAGGAGCAGGGGTTTGTGACAAATAACGTGTGGCAGAGCAATCAATGATAAACAGACTTCAACTACTTTGGAATTAAAGATTATAGAGGTGACCAGTGACGTGCGGTTGGGTTCATAGCTGGTGAGGCACTGACATCGTCAGATTTACAAATATATACACTCTACAGAGTGGACTCATTGCAAAGTGTTGAAGGAGACTGATTAAGCTAAATAAATTCACCAAGAGACATGGAAAAAATATTGATTCTTTAATGAAAAATAATACTAAATTATTTATCATTTGATTGGTAACAGTTTATGAGTTATGATGGATTTCCGCATTTGTAACCCATTCTAAAAATCTAACACAATTATCGCTGTCTTACCTCTACTTATAAATGAAGTCCATGCGGGGCTCTTTCTGCACAAAAATATCGGTCACTTTCCGATAAAAGTTCTCTATCTTCTTCAGTTTTAGACTTAGACTTAGACAACTTTATTTGTCATTTTGTATGCACAGGGTAAGTAAAGAAAGAAATTTCATTGCATACAGCTTGTAGATTACAGTAAATTAGATTACAGTATGAGGTGCAGCAGTGATTTAAAAGTAAACAATTGAAATGTAAACGATGCAGGAGAAAAATCACAGTGTGAGGTGCAGCAGTGATTTAAAAGTAAATAATTGAAATGTAAACAATGCAGGAGAAAAATCACAGTGTACAGGTGAGTATTTCTAAAAACCATTTGTATGTGTAGAATTGATTGTGCGAAGGGCATTTGTGCAAGAATGCATTTAGAAACAGAGTTCGGCAGCATTTGTAATGCTAGATAGAGATGCAGTGATGCAAATGTGCAAATATGCGAATGTGTGCAGAGTCTATAGTTTATAGTTCAGCAGTTCAACAGTCTGATGGCAACAGGGAAAAAGCTTTTGCAGAACCTGGTGGACCTGCAGCGGTTGCTGCGGAACCTCTTCCCAGAAGGCAGCAGGGAGAACAGTCCATGGTGGGGGTGTGAGGGGTCCCTGATGATGTTACGGGCTCGGGAGACACAGCGCTGAGATGAGATGTCTTTTATGGAGGGAAGAGGAGCCCCGATGATTCCCTCTGCTGTCCTTACCACTCTCCTCACGTTCTTCCAGTCGGAAGCACTGCAACCTCCACACCACCCAGAGAGACAGCTGGTCAGAATGCTCTCTATGGTGCTTCTGTAGAAAGTCGTGAGGATGGGCGGGGGCAGGTGGGCTCTCCTCATCCTCCGCAGGAAGCTGTGAAGGACCATCATTCCTCTGATAGGATGAAAAGAGAACTCAGCTCCAGCTCAGTGTTCCAACCCCATGATCCCATATGGGGTTCCAACGTTCCCTCTGAACATAAACACTGGAGTACAGCGAATAAAATAGGACTTTGGAGGTGGTTTGGAGTTGGTAAATCTATGCTGATGATTGAGACACTGGACTATAGAATGAAGACTCTAGTGAACATGACGATGGACATCAACAAAGGACAAAACAAACAATTAAGTGAAATGCGTTTAATGGTACTGCAAAACAGAATGGTTTTGGACATGTTAACTGCTAGCCAAGGTGGTGTATGTGTAATGATTGGAACATCCTGCTGTACATATATTTCTGATGCAAATGAAACTCATATTACTGAAGCTATGTCTGCCTTAAAGAATCTGCAACGAGCAATGTCCCAGGATGCTGTTCCTCTAAGTATGGACTTCCTCTCCTGGTTCTTTTCAGGATCGTGGTGGCACCTTTTACTGAAAATAATGACACCCATTATTATTGTTCTTATTATTTTTTGTGTTTTTACTGCTTGTGTAATCCCATGCCTAAAGTCTATGATTGCTAAAACTATGGGAAATGTAATGTTTCAATATCAAATGCTTTCACAAATCCCTCTTGAAGAAGTACACCCCGTAGTTTAACTTTTCCCTTGTTAAATGCTTAACAAAATGACAGTTTCATTAAAAATGCAGAACGCAAGAAATGAGTACTTGAAGTAGGTTACGTTAAGCTTCAATTGTAAATAAAATGATTAAAAGGAGGGAAATGTTAGGAAAATGTGAATGTAATCATTTTATTTTTTATCAAGTTACAGCCATTTGGTTTGTTTAAGAATTTGCTTTCAGGAAGGTTTTGTTGTATTTACCCTTAGGCAGGAATAACAAATGGTTCTCTCAGATAAGGAATGTCTCCCTTATCCAGCTGTGCATGAAGCTGGTGAGAAATCACCATCTGCAATTCCAATTGTTTCCTTCTTTGCTTTTAACCTCCTGACCCTTTTCAACCCCCATGTTGTAAATTCCTGAAACCTCCTGACCCAATCCTCCTGACCCTTTTTTTGATGTGTGACAATAAAAACAAGAGGACAGAAATGACCCGACACAGACGATCCTAAACTTTCAGGGAGTGAAGTTCTCCGTTTGGGTATCTTCTGTCCTTTTCTATAGAACAGTCTAAAACTTGTGTTGTGTGCTTTTCATTCTAGGATAAAAGGGGTTATCTTTAATAACCCTATCAGCCAGTTTTTCCTGAAGTCGACGATTATCTCTTTCGTCTTCTCCACGTTCAGGATCAGGCTGTTGTCTCTGCACCAGCCCACCAGCTGCTCAACCTCGTCTCTGTAGTCCTGATCGTTGTCGTCTCTGATCAGGCCCACCACCATTGTGTCGTCTGCAAACTTCACGATGTGATTGGTGGTGAACCTGGGGACGCAGTCGTCTGTCATCAGAGTGAATAGCAGGGGGCTCAGGACGCAGCCCTGAGGGGAGAACGTGCTGAGGATGATGACATCAGAGGTGTTCTGTCCGGCCCGGACCGACTGAGGTCTGTTGGTGAGGAAGTCTAGCAGCCAGTTGCGAAGAGGTGTGCTGAAGCCCAGATGTTCCAGTTTTCCTACCAGGTGCTGTGGGATGATGGTGTTAAACGCTGAGCTGAAGTCCAGGAACAGCATCCGCACGTGCGTGTTCTTCTCCTCCAGGTGTGCCAGGCTCAGGTGAAGAGCGGAGGAGATGGCGTCCTCAGTGGAGCGGTTCTGCCGGTAGGCAAACTGGAACGGGTCGAGTGTTGGGGGAAGACTGGAGATGATGTGTTACTTTACCAGCCTTTCAAAGCACTCCATTATGATGGGAGTCAGTGCAACAGGCCGGTAGTCATTAAAACAGGTGACTTGAGGTTTCTTCGGCACCGGAATGATGGAGGCCGACTTAAAGCATGCTGGCACTGTGGCTTGGTCCAGCGAGGTGTTAAAAATGTCTGTGAGGACACCAGCCAGCTGACCTGCACACTCCTTGAGCACCCGCCCAGGTATGTTGTCAGGACCTGGGGCCTTCCGCAGGTTGAATCTCCTCAGTCTTCCACACGTCGGCGGTGTCAAGGCAGAGCACCTCCTCTTCCTGATGGGGAACAGCCTTCACTGCTGGTGTGCCTCAAACCTCCCAAAGAAGTTATTTAGTCCATTGAGGAAGTCAGCATCAACTTCACCCACCGGATGGGGGGGGGGAGGGCGTGTTGTATTCTGTTATTGCCCGTATGCCTTTCCACATGCTCCTGGTGTTGCTTGCGTCATGGAAAAGCTCCTGGATTTTCTGACTGTGGTTCCGCTTCGCTAGCCTTATGGCACGGTTCAAGTTGGCTCTCGCTGTCCTCAGTGCCTCCTTGTCACCAGACTTGAAGGCTGAGTTCTGTGCTTTTAGCGCTTGACGGACCTCTTCAGTAATCCAGGGTCGTTGGTTGGCACGGGTGATGATTGTCTTTGTGGTGCTGACATCCTCAATGCATTTGTTGATGTAAACCAGAGGTCACGGATTAGCGGACCACGGTCCGGATCCGGACCCAGCTGCTACCTAATCCGGACCCAACCTCATTTAAAACATTTATATATTACTGCATGTTGTCCAACGACAGTGTCTAACTCAGGGGTTAAAGTTCTCCGTCGCTGCGACGGATTTCCGTCATTTGGAAATTGAGCGCAAAAAGTTCTGTCTAGACTTTTTATTCAAGGTTATAATCTGAAGCTGCTCTCAACCAATCAAACCTGGCAGAGCCGGGACATTAGCCAATCAGAATGAGAGCAGGGCGGGTCTTTCCAAAGCAGACATTGCCAGTCTGAGGTTTATCGGTGTTCATCATTTTAACCTTTGGGAGAGCGTTTTAAACTGGCCACAGATGGTATGCATGACAGTAGCGGTGGTCAAAGGTTTTCTTTGGATTTATGCAAACCAGCAGGTCAGAAAGTTCAGCAGCTGACAACAACTTCCCTCGGTAAGCGTCAATCTGCTCCGGCAGTTAATTAATGAATTATTTCCACCTGTGGCCATGTCAGCGTTTATTCTCTCGCTGATAAACGCGGCGACCAACCAGGGATCCCTTCGTGATTCGCTATTATGTTTTATTTAAACACAAAGAAGAGTAACGCGCTAGCTCAGGCTAATTTAGCATGACCCTTGATGAACAAGAGTCGAAATGTGAAACAATGTCCCTCATTTCACTGAGTTCGATTCGGAAAGAGTAAAAAAAAAAAAAAAAACCTGCGCTGTTCTGAAACAAAGAAGGCAGAGCTGCATCGGCTGTCGGTATGCAGCAGTGTTCACCTGATGAGCTGCTGCGCTCCAGGACACTAAATAAAATGACAAGGAGTTTGATGCTTACAGATTAAGAAAACTACATCAAAAAGATAAAACAAATAAACTGCAGCTACAACATGGACTGGAGAACGGGTTCTAACTGGGTGAGGCCAGAGAAAGGAAGTTCTCAGAGAGTTTTTTTATGAAGTTAAAGTGGAGCGCGGACACAGGGTTCATCCTGGACAGCTCTCCAGTCACTGGGCTAAAATATAACCATTTTATTGAACTTCAAAAAAGTTAAATCATGCCTTTTTATAAACTGTAATGATTAATTGGTGAACAATAACGGGCAAAGCAGAGACTGATTATTGTCATGTGCAATCTGTGTCAAATTAAAATGTATTATGTCATGATAGTGTTGGTGATGTGTCCTGCATTTCCAAGGCTGTGGTTGGCCTTGTATGATCATAAAATTGGTTTATATTGAAGGTGACAGGGAGCCAGTGGAGTTGATGTACAGATGTGAAGTAGATGATGTAATGATGAAGCTGCTGTCTTTGTACTAGCTGGAGTTTATGGAGGGTTTCTGGAAGACAGGGAGGAAAGGGAGCTGGGATTGTAAAGTGGACTGTGGACAAGTTTGTCAACAGTGTGAAGGAAGAACTTGATGCTGCAGAGATGAGAGTAACCCAGATGATGATGTGGATGTGGAAAGTCATGGAGAGGCTGTCCAGGATGACACAAAGGCTCTAAAGCTGAAAGGTGGCAGAGATACAGGAATTTTCAATGGATATTTTAAAAGTATCAGATTTAGTTGACTTTGCACACTAAGCAAGTAAGCCAACTAATGCGGCATGATGTCCACGGCCCGGGAATATATGGGCTTGCGAGAAAATGTTTTCAGTCAAACATTATTTTTGCTTCAACCCCTGTGCTAACTTCTCTTGCGCCGCTTCTCTTGTTAATATGGCAAAGCCCTCCGGAGCGTTCCCAAACATATCCGCTTGCTCATACATACGGACAAAATAGCTGATTTAAAGGCGCAGAACGAATGAGCACCTTGATATGTGTTTGAGGTTGGCTTTGTTGCCGATCAAACCCAAGTGTAAAATCCTTGCAAGGCAGCCTAAAGCTCACTTCTATCATTAAGCCATAAAAATGAAATTAAAAAAAGTTCAGTTGTTTTATAAAAGATGTGAAAGTCAAGAAATTGTCTATATACCAAACTGTGAAAGATTGTAGTTCTCTATTTCAAAAAGCACTTTGGATTTTAAAATAGAAAAACGTTCTATTTTTATGTTATTTTTTTGTTTAAAAAGTCAATGTATAAGGTGGAGGCCTAAAAATTTTATTTCAGTGTTAAATACTGTTTAAAGTAACGAATTGTAATAAAAAATGTGTCCGGACCTTTACTGGTTGTTGATTTTCTTTATTCGGACCCCGCTGATTTTTAATTAGTGACCCCTGATGTAGACTGACACAGTCATGGCGTACTCATCGATGTCGATCTTGTCCTCATAAGTTGCTGCAGCTTTGAACATGTTCCAGTCAGAGCACTCAAAACAGTCCTGGAGCGCCTCCATTGCTCCCTCAGTCCACACCCTCACCTGCCTCGCTGTAGGTTTAGCTCTGATCAGCAGGGGCCTGTATGCAGGGAATAGCATCACAGAAAGATGATCTGAAGAGCCGAGGTGTGGGCGGGGGGCTGCCTTGAATGCGCCTTTAATATTTGTGTAAACCAAGTCTAGAGTGTTCTCTCCCTGAGTAGCAAAATCCACGTGTTGGTAGAAATGAGGGAGAACAGTTTTCATATTTGCCTGGTTAAAATCCCCAGCAATGATGAAAACCGCCTCTGTGTGTGCAGATTGCAGCTCAGAGATAGTCCAATAAGGAACACTCAAAGCCTCTTTTGTGTTAGCGCTCAGAGGAACATAGACCGCTGTGATGACAACAACAGTGAACTCTCTAGGCAGATAAAATGGTCTGCAGCTAACAGTTAGCATCTCGATGTCCTGTGAGCAAAAGCTTTTGACCAATCTAGCATTTATACACCAGGTGTTATTGATGTAAACGCAGAGTCCACCTCCTCGGGTCTTACCGCTGAGTTGTTTGTTTCTGTCGGCTCGGAAAGTAGCTAGCCCCTCCAGGCTAACGCAGTTGTTTGGGATTGATGAGGTAAGCCATGTCTCGGTCAGGATCAGAGCGCAGCAGTCTCTAAACTCCCTCTTTGCAGAGAGCTCGAATTGTAAATGGTCTATTGCCGCTAAGCCCCCGCGGCAGCCGCGTTTCTTCAGCCGGCTACACCGGCGTGAGCTGCTCGTCGAGTCCGCCGCCTCACAGGCTCCCTGGGCTGATATCCGTAGTAGTCCGGAGCCACGTAAACAATCGAGCGTAGTAGTGGTTACAAGTCCAAAAACACTGCATGACCGTAACTCCAGGAGGCGCCGCCTTTTGGTTTTAAAAGTCTCTCAGTCTCAATGGAGCTCACTGCCAAGGAGGAAAGACTTCCTTGATCAGTCCTGTTCCGGCTGTATGTTTAGAGTCTTTTTAGTGCTTTACTTGTTTAGCAAAACTTGCTAATAATACATCCATAACTTGCTGTCACTCTACAGTTTTGGGATCAGGAGCGGTGTCCCTTGAGCGCCCCCTGCCAAGGAACTGCCGGCCTCACCTACAACCAGTTCTTTGGCTTTTATGATTGCCCAGCAGCACACGAAAACATGTTACCTGCACACAGTTTGATGACCAAAACACAATAAGTAATCCACATACATTAAATTATGGAAAATCAGTTCATAACTGTTTGAACAATTGAATTTATGATCTAGAGACAGGAAGATGCATTCTCAGAATGGAAGCCAGCGCAGTTAACATGGGATTGCGCAATCCCAGGGGAGGCCAAGCTCGCTGCTGCCTCACCGGCTTCGCTATCAAGCGCCACCAAGGATTTACATGACAAATAGCGAAAAGTCTGCGATTTTAAAGAGAATATGATCAAAAATGAGGAAATTAGATAAAAAAATAACTTTTATTACAAATGACTGAGTGAATCACAATTTATATTATGTTATCATTATTGTACATTTTCTTTTTTTCCATGATGACAAGTGAGGCCTGGCCTCACTTACCTCCCCTGACTGCACGTCACTGATCACAATTTATATTATGTTATCATTATTATATATTTTCTTTTTTTCCATGATGACAAGTGAGGCCTGGCCTCACTTGCCTCCCCTGACTGCACGTCACTGGAGGTGACATTTTCCACCATCTTTAGTAACTGATGTTAACAATAAGTGAGGTGGCATTACTAATGTAAACAGCAGGTAATGTGTACTGTGTTCTTTGTAGAGGACAGAAGTTCCTTAAATTAACTCAGAGAAGGCCCCAACATTTCCATATCCAGTATGTTAAACACACAGTTGAAAGATCAAAAGAATAAAACAGACCATCGTACAACCTACATTCAAACTTCTTCATGTGTGAAGTCAATTGGCTTCTTTGCTAATACAATAAAAGGTCCCCAAGGCAGGTATAAATAGGAAGCTGCTCCTTTTCGTTACTGACTTTCTGGCTGCAAAATGAGCAAACCTCTGTCAGATTTTTGGCTTTGAACTAAAACCCCACTCACCACCTCCCTCCTATTTTTGGGTTAAAGCTCACACTAGCTGGGGTTCTAAAGACCTCTGAATCTAACGAGTATTACCCTGTTTAGAATTCCTGTGAGACCTTTTCAGCTAGATGAGTAGGATACGACTGACCGGCTAACCACCTCCGTCCTAGGGCCACACCCTTCTGCCGTGGACAGGTCAGGCAACTTAGTAGCCCGAAGCCACCTGTACCCCATCCATCGCCCTAGTTAACGGTGGCTCCTACTCCTATAAATCAGCACTTGTTACACGATCAGTATTTTTTAAAGACTCAAAAGTCCCTAAGGGTGTTGTTTTAAAGTTTGGGCTACAGGCAACCTTTTAAGACCTCCAAAATATTTCTAGAACCATGCACCATGACTATTTTACAATCATAGAAGAACTCAGAAAAATATTGACTCAATAAGAGAATGTCCACAACTTCTAATAAAATTTTATATGCTTCTTTAATTAGTATGCTTTAGCAGGGAATTAGAAACAGCATTAAGCAATTTAACAGATTACAAATTAATACTTAATCAACATCCTATCTCTTATCTAAGGCTGCTTGTTAATGCGTTCAGGTGAGGATTTTAACTTTAGAGGAGCAAACTGACCCGAACCTCAGATGGAAACTTATGGTGGCTTTGATTGCTGGATAAGGAGTTGTTCAGCCGAACAACGTGCCTTCTCTTGATGGCAACCCCGATGTCCCGTTGACGCCCCACTCACAAAGACTCACGCCTTGAGTCTCTGCCTTGATGTCTGTGTCGGAGGTCCGTCTCTTCTGCTCGACAAGTTTGCTCATCTTCAGAACTGACATCTCATGGGTGCAACTCGCATCTTCTGGACATCTAGGATCTTCTTATCAACCAGGTCAAAACCACAGCAGTTCTTCTTGACTGGATTTGCAGATCGTTGGCCCCGAATTGTGGAAAAACACGAAAAATAGATAATCTGACTCAGTCTCTGCGGTTCTCAGAGACACGGGCGCCGTGTTCTTCCTTTGGCTCAACGATCGTCCTTCCGTCTTGGGTCTTCTTCTCTTCTGCTCCACGCTGCATGTCTTCTGAGATGAGAATCTGAGCCACGAGTACCCAAATCACCCTTCTTTTATGTGTTGAGAGAGCCGTTGGGAGGTTGCAAACCTCAACCCCCCCTCCCTCCACCGAACACTTGCACCCAGTCCCTTATCACCTCATAACCTTTTCACCCTATGCAGATCTCTGGCCGAGTCAAAAGTTCTCGCTCCTCTTTCTCCGACCCCAGGCAGCAGGTCATTGAACCAAACCGTCCGGTTCCACTTCCTCTTCTCTTCTCGGCAGATTTACTGTAGCCAGCAGCTGCAGTCTCCTTCCAAGCGCTACTTCCTCTTTCCACAAACCTATTTTCTCCTTAGCCTGTCTGACACTTGGACTGCACTAAAATAATCATCATTTCACTCATTTAATACATGAATGCTTGATCTTTTTAAGAAAGGAAAACAATCAGCGAAAACATGCAATTCAATAAAGAGAAAACAATCAATTTAAACACACAATTAAAGAGCTCTTTATGTTATCTTTTTTAATGTCCAAATCATACCTTAATTTGTGAATGATAGAGAATATGGTTGAGCTCACCACACCACCGATTTTAGAGGTATTTTGACACCTCCAAAAGCAAAACATGATCATGAAGCAAAATAAATCTCTCTCTTCACGATTTCTTGAGTAATCATCTCAAAAGCTTTTCTACAGTCATATGAAAAAGTTTGTCATATTTTGTTTTAATGCATATTGCACATTTTCTGTTAGTCCAATAAACCTCAATTCAATATGGAAATATTACTGTGTCCATCAGTTATTAGATATGTCAAACTGAAATAGCTGTTGCAAACACCCAAATATTTAGAAATAAAAATAATTAAGATTAATAGGGCTGCCCAAACTTTTTCATATGACTGTAAATCTTCACCTGAGAACAAAATTTCTGTCTTCTGCAAATTAATGTAATTTTGTTTGACACCTTGCGCAAATCATTTATATACAGAATAAATAATTCAGGATCAACACTGACCCCTGAGGGTCTCCACAGGAAATATTCAAGCAAAGTGATTTATAGTCACGCTTTTGCACAAATTACTATCTTTTTCTATTTTCTAAGCACCAGCTTTCCCACCCAATACCATTTTAGCTTATAAATGTATGTCAATTGCTTTTTTACTCTAAGATAATCCCTACTACATTTTGGTCAGTATAATTTATTATTTTTTAAATGAATCATTGCCACAGTTGATCTCTTTCCTCTAAAACCATACTGGCTTTCTGCTAATATATTGTGTTTATTAATCCATTTGTCTAGTCTGGCAGTGTACAGTTATTCCATTATTTTTGAGATCTGAAAAAGAAGAGAAACAGGCAATATGTGAATCAGCATGTTTCTCTACATTTGTACATTGGTAGGTTAGATGAAATTACAGGATACAAATATTTGTAAGTGGTTTGGAAATACCATTGATAACCTTTTTGATAATGATCATGTCAATTTAATTTCAGCTGAGATTTTGTTTTTACACTATTCTTCATGTGCATACTTTCTTTCTCCTGCACTCCTAAGAGAAACATTCAATTTGGATTTCTTTTTTATGAGTTCCTTTACATTTTTTGCTGGCAAACCTTCAATCCTTCATCTCGGAGGACTAAGAAGGAGCAGTCTCTGAGTGAATATGGAGTGGTTTATGAAAAAAAGTTGCAAAAGGAAGGGAGATAGCAGATGCCAAAGAGCAAACGTAGTGGACATTTGGTTTCTTTATGATAGCAAACACATCTTACATAAATATACAACACTACTTGATGTTGTCGATGAAACCCACAACTAGTTCACATGTAATTAGGTACGAAGGGGACACTTACCTAAGCCATGTCTCAAAGAGAGGCATGGCTATTCTAAGTTTCATTGAACTGGCATTAACTTGGCCTCTGGTAATAAAGTACAAAATCTTGGTGTTATTTTCGACCAAGACTTGTCATTTCAATCCCATATTAAACAGGTTTCCAGAGTTTTCTTTTTTCACCTCAGGAATATTGCCAAAATTAGAAACATTCTGTCCAGGGGTGATGCTGAAAAACTAGTCCATGCATTTGTTACTTCAAGGCTGGACTATTGTAATTCTTTACTATCAGGAAGTCCACAAAATGCAGTTCAAAGTCTTTAGCTGATCCAAAATGCTGCAGCAAGAGTTCTGATGAAAATCAACAAGAGGGATCATATTTCTCCAATTTTAGCTTCCCTTCATTGGCTTCCTGTTAAATCAAGAATAGATTTTAAAATTCTTCTTCTAACGTATAAAGCCCTTAATAATCAAGGTCCATCATATATCAGAGCTCTGATTACCCCGTATGTTCCTAACAGAGCACTTCGCTCTCAGACTGCAGGTCTGCTGGTGGTTCCTAGAGTCTCTAAAAGTAGAATGGGAGGCAGATCCTTTAGCTATCAGGCTCCTCTCCTGTGGAACCAACTCCCAGTTTTGGTCCGTGAGGCAGACACTCTGTCTACTTTTAAGACTAATCTTAAAACTTTCCTTTTTGACAAAGCTTATAACTAGAGTGGCTCATGTTACCCTGAGCTACCTCTATAGATATGCTGCTATAGGCTTAGGCTACTGGAGGACATCAGGGCTTATTTTTCTCACTCTACTGATTTCTACTGTTCTCCAGTCTACTGTTCTCCAGTTTTGCATTGTATTACATTGAAATGACTGTTGTCATTTCAGCTTTTAACTTTTTGTTCTCTCTCTTTTATCTTCATAGTAGGTACACCTGGTCTGACGTTCTGTTAACTGTGACATCATCCAGGGAAGACAGATCACCACTATTACCATCTATTGTAGAACAGATTACTGGATCAATGTGTGCTTCTGGGCTTTTTTGTCCGTCTTGTTGTGTCTCTGCTCTGTCTTCTCTAACCCCCAGTCGGTCGAGGCAGATGACCGTTCATACTGAGCCCGGTTCTGCTGGAGGTTTTTCCTTCCTGCTAATGGGTGGTTTTTCTTTCCACTGTCGCTTCATGCTTGCTCAGTATGAGGGATTGCTGCAAAGCCATGGACAATGCAGACGACTCTCCCTGTAGCTCTACGCTTCTCCAGGAGTGAATGCTGCTTGTCGGGACTTTGAAGCAATCAACTGGTTCCCTTATATAGGAATTTTTTGACCAATCTGTATAATATGATTGATTTGACTTTGTAAAGTGCCTCGAGATGACATGTTTCATGAATTGGCGCTATATAAATAAAATTGAACTATTGGGTGTCACGATTTGGGTTTTGTTGTGGTTTGATTTTGTACTTTGTTTTATGTTATCAGTTCTTCTAGCCTGCTCCAAACACTTCTGTCACCAGCCTTTATTCAGTTCACCTGCCAGCATTCTTTCACCTCTTTGTCACCACCCTATTTGTCTGTCACTCCCCTTCACCAGTCTTCATCCAATCAGCTTCAGTTTTACTTCCACACACTTTTCCCCCCTGATCAGCTCCACCAATTCTGGTAATTAGTTTCACTTTGTTCACCTGCTCACTCCTCTACTTATACCTACCTCTGTCTCCTGCACCCTGCCAGATCATTGTCTTAACAAGCCTTTGGTGAGTTTTGTCCAGCATTTTGACGTCTGAGCCAGCCTGAATCCTGAACTTGTTTTTCCTGCCCTGTCTGACTGCTTACTTGTTTTGCTGACCAGGGGTCCGTTCTTCGTACGTCGCTAACTCAGTTAGCTGGATTTGATTGTTGACGATTTGGCATGATCTTGGATCGTTTGGTTCTTCGAAACTCATCCTGGACTTGCTGTCATAGCAACATGTGCGCAAGCTTAAACCTGCTCGCGAGCAGGCTTATTTCATGTAAACAGGATTAGATCGCAGCTTTATAAGCGGAGGAGATAGGGAAGTCGTTCCAGCCAGTGCACTTGGACCACCTAGTGGCAGAGGATGGGACAGAATTGTGGAACACCATTTTTTAATCTTTAATAAAAGACGAAACAAATAATGCTTAGTTCCTAAATTATTTTTAATCAAAAAATTCTGCCTCACCTAAATATTTTTCCTGCCAGGGTTTAACTTAAAAGGCATTCCTGTTTTCTACACTAGGCTGCAGGCTTTCCAGCTAAAGACAGGCTCTGTATGGATGGAGAGTACACAGGAAGAACTGTGTGTCAAATCTGATTCCATCGTCTCTCTTGCTGCTTACTGCTTTATGTTGACACTTCTTTGTGAAGGTTGGTTTATGCTTCATCACTCTGGGGCTGAATGGTGGGTCTGTTGATTGCATTATTGCCTTGCAATGGGTTCACCTCCCAGGTCTGGGGGTTGCATACCTATCTGGGGTGCTGGTACCTGGACCTGGGAGTATAGGATGTGTATAGTGAGTGTATGAGATTGGCATGACATGCGCATCAGTGCTTGTAGCCAGTTCAGAGTCACAGCACCATGGGCAGCGCTGTTTGTGTGTGTAGATGCTGAGCGACATAGATCACTCAGTTTAATCTTGTAAACAAAATTTTTGGCCCGAATGACATTTTCATTCTGGCCGAATGAGTAATGAGAGAGAGAGAGACATTTTCTGATTCCCGCTCGTTTCCTTCTTCCGGATCTGTTGCAGTTCTCTCCTCTGTTGCCAATTCTCACCTGACAGTTTCCCTGATTTCAGCCAATTGAGCATATTTGCGAGAATGAATGAAGTAGAGGCCACAAGCCAGGTGCGCATATACAGTACAATGCATAGAAGATGATAACTTTTCCTATATTTCATCTTAAAATTAAGCGTAGAAGATTTCTTCTAAATAAATACATTTTTGTATGAATACATTTATTTATTTATTAAATGTATAGTTTTTTTATTTAAATTTTTACAAAGGAAATGCATTTTTCATCTTGCGCACCCTCTAGTGGCACACCACACTTTGGGAGTCCCTGTTGTAGAACCACAAAATCAGCCCCTTACAGGTACACTCTGGCAGAGAGACTGAGCCTGAAAGATGGGATTGCATAAAATGAATGGCTTGTAAGGATTTTAAAAAGTGGGATTGTGGTAGGCCATATTTATTGCTAAGCAGCTCAAAAGATGCAAATTTCTGCCCTATGAAAAGTTCCTTAAAATGGGTAAGACCGCTCCTGTGCCACTCCAGGAATGCCCCATCCTGAATGGATGGTTTAAAGAAATGCTCAAGTACTTTGGGGCTTAGAGGGGCAAAATCATTAAGTTTAAAGTATTTCCTAAACTGCCCCCATATTTTCAGAGACCTAAATCCTTTTTCACTACAGGATTTAAATTGGAGTTAGATGAGGAGACTGACAGTGGGGAACAGAGCACAGCCGGTATGGAAACATTTTTGTTTCTGTGTAGTTCCATAGACACCCAATCAGGGTAGTCACTCAGGTGATGATAAAAATACCAGAACCACTAAGCATCTAAGATTAGCAGCCCAATAATAAAACTGAATATTGGGGAGGGCGAACCCCCCCCCCCCCTTTAGGCTTTTGAACATGTATCTTATTGAGCCTTGGCTGTTTACCCTTCCATATGTAGGATGCAAAGGTCAAGTCCAGCTCATTAAAAAACATTTTGGGAATAAAAATGAATAATGCCTGAAAAAGCAATAGAAATTTGAGTAATATAATTTTAATTGTGTTGATACGTCCTACAAAAGGACATGGAAAGTGTGTCCATTTTATGAAGGATCTTTTCACTTGGTTTAGCAGTCGGCTCAAATTCTTTTTGTCACTGTGATACCCAGATATGTAAAATTCTGTCTTTCAATTATATAAGGCAGATTGGTAAAATCTGATATATTTGCTTAACTAATTAAAGGGAAAAGCTCACTTTTGGAAAGGTTCCATTTATACCCAGGAAGCTCACCAAATTGGCTAAACAGATTGAGGACAAAAGGCAGTGAAGTTGAGGGTTTCGAGTTAAGGAGTAAAGGATTATCAGCATAAAGAGATACCTTATGTTTCACACCATTTGTCCAAATGCCGGATATCTCCTTACTGGTACTTAATGCAATGGCGAGGGGCTCTATGGCCTGATCAAAAATCTGGGGGCTAAGAGGACAGCCCTGGCGGGTGCCTCTTTGTAATTTAAATGGTTTTGATGTTTGAAAATGAGTACGAACTGTAGCAGATGGCTGATACAATAATTTAATCCATGAAATGAATTTTCCCCCAAAACCCCATCTGTTAATTATTACGAAAAGATAGTCTCTTTAAGTTTTGATGGGAGCATTTTGCCTTTCTTTACATCTGTGGAGACCGACATGAAATGAGGAACGGGAATTTTTGAAAGACTTGCATCCAAAGGATGCTGAGGCAGCAACCTAACCAAGACGTACCTAACCACCGAACTAGTGCCTTATGCAGTAGTTTTGATCAGCTAAAACAATTTCATTTAGCAAAAAATTAGGATTAACTACAAGGCAAGATGTAAAATGATTTACATTGGCAAATTGGTTTAAAAATGATCATAATGTGTGATATTATTCTATTGCAGATTTTGTATGTGGATGCAACAACAGACAACAGAGCAAAAACAGCATTTTCATTCTTTCAAAGAGCAACCCGGCTTTATGGGTTACCATTAAGGTATTTTCCCCTGATTTATATATTTTATTTATTTATACAATTTATTCACACACACTGCAAAAAGGGAACTAAAAGTAAGTATAATTTCCTTGAAATGAGTGTAATTGCCCTTGATTTAAGCAGGTAAATAAGATGATCTGCCAATGGAATAAGATTTTTGCACTTGGAATAGGAACAACTCCTCCGCGATCTCTCCTCCGCTGTGTGTGTGTGTGTGTGTGTGTGTGCGTGCGCTCTGCTGCAGCGCCGGCAAAGCCGTGCTCCGCCCAGCATGTGCTGAAATGCTTTTATATTTTATTATTTATACAATAATGACCACCTGCCCTATTTACTAGGGGGCAAATATATAACTTAAGTCACTTCAGCGCGATCTCTCCTCCGCTGTGTGTGTGTGTGCGCGCGCTCCGCTGCAGCGCCGGCAAAGCCGTGCTGCGCGGAGCGCGCGCGCACACACACACGTGTATATATATATATATATATATACTGTAGGACCCGACTGAGTTTGCAATGGAAATAGGTACGCTGGATTCCGTCAAAAGTCCGGTTTCTGTCAAGAAACTCTTCTAAAACATCCATATCGCTATCAGATGATGATGACTCCACGGAACTCTCATCACTGTCACTAAATACTTCATCACTCTCTGCTTCGTACAGAGCACCAGTTGCCATCTTGGAAAATAGTGCGCCGTGACAAACAGAGCGTTGAAACTTGCTCAACAGCGGGTCCGCCGAGTGACGTCAAAAAAATGGGAGGTGACAGTACTATTCTTGACTAAGATGGATTCCTCCACATAAACATGATTAAATGAGAATTATTCTTAATTAAAAAAACGTATAATTTTTTGCACAGTATGTAGTAGTTTTATATTTAAAGTACTTTCAGCAGTTTGAATTCTGATTTTGACCGGACTTCTCCTTTAATGAGCTTGTGATTTTGGAACAAGAAGGGGTCTTTGTGTCAAAGTTGGGTAGAGCTATAAAAGGCACAGTTCAGTGCGTGGTTGCAAATAATCTTGCTGCCCACAGTATTGGTGGCTTTGTAGAGAACTTCACAGGGTCATACATATGTAGGTTTTGTTTGGCAGTTAAAACAGACATTCAAACTACAGAGGTTAGAAGTGGTGCATTTACCCTGAGAACCAAAAGCATTCATGCAGATCACTTAAAAATTCTTGAGGAACGTGAATTGCCAAGTTATCAGGGTGTGAAATCAGCTTCCATTTTATCACATTTATTGTATTTTGACATTACCAGAGGTCTTCCTCCAGACATTGTGCATGACCTTTTTGAAGGAGTTGTTCCGTTTGAACTAGCTCTGTGTCTGGGTGATTAAGAAAAAATATTTCACATTGGTATCACTGAATGACGCAATAGCATCTTTCAATTTTAAGGGGACTGATAAAACTAATCGACCTCATCCAATTGCTCTCAATTTTGAAGCCAAAAAAAGTGTTGGGGGTAATGCACATGAGAATTGGTGTTTGATCAGATTTTTACCTTTGTTGATTGGACACAGAGTGCAACATGAGGAGCCAGCTTGGCAGATCTTAACAGACTTAAGGGACATTGTTGATCTTGTGGTCAGTCCCATTCACACAGAGGACTCTATTGCCTACCTTGACTTTAAGATCTCAGAGCACAGAACACAATTCCAGGAGGTTTTTCCTAATTGTGACCTTAAACCAAAACACCATTTCTTGGAACATTACCCGCACTTGATCCGCCAATTTGGTCCTTTAGTAGCCCTATGGTCCATGCGCTTTGAAACTAAGCATAGCTTTTTTAAAAGAGTTGCACGAAATATCAAGTGCTTTAAAAATGTCCTCTGTTCCCTTGCAGAGAGACACCAGTCATTTGCATTTATCTGGTTTTCCTAAACCTCTTTTGGAAGTTACAAATGTTTCCACAGTAACAACTGATGTTCTCGACAAGGGAATTGTAAATGCTCTAAAACAGAAGTTTTCAAATCTGGCCACAGTGTGCATGACTAAAAGTGCAACATTTAATGGACTGAAGTACAGATGCGGGATGATCTTGATCCATGGCTCATTGGGAGGATTACCAGAGTTCATTGAAATAATCCAAATGGTGGTCCTGGCAAACCAGTTATTCTTTCTGGTCAGAAAACTTGAGGGGTGGTATGTTGAGCATTACAGATCTTACGATCTGAAAACATCATCAAAGAACTGAAACTGGTTGAGCTACAAGACCTAACAGATGTATACCCGCTGGAAGACTACAGAATTAGAGGAATGCGTCTTGTTACTGTGAAAAGATATGTCCACGTTTAAGGGTATGGTAATACAAGATTGTACAAAAAATTAAATGCGTGGTACAAAAGATTTTTGTGTTTGTATGGCTGAACTTAAAATACAGTAATATTTTAATAACTACCTTAATATATTTTTTTGGCCCTCTACAAGCAAATGTCCAAACATTTGACTAATAATGTATATAATACATTTTGTAATGACTTGAAATAGCGACCAGCATTGCTTAACTCTGTATGTGCCCTTTTCTCAGATTGTCATGGCAAGTTCAAAACCTGCAAGACTGAAGGTGATTCTAGGAGAGAGCAACACTGAAAAACTGACTCTTCCAAATGGCATCCCAGACTCTCTGGATGAGCTTCTCAGAAAGGTGAAGGAAACCTTTGGTTTAAAGACCAATGTCAGATTGCAATATATGGACAAAGACTTTGGGAACGACTTCTTCAACCTCACCTCAACTTCTGACCTTGAGGACCTGGGAACAGTCAAGGTGATTCAAGAAAAACCCATTCAAACTTTTGTTGACGTCATTGAAACAGCTCCATCTTCTTCTACAGTTCACTCTGACGACAGCAGTTCTTTATCCTCAAATGACACTATAATCCTCTCCTCCCCTGAATCCTTGTCATCGCGAACACAACAATGGCCAGCCAACTTTCCCATTCCCATATTTTCATATGACACTGAACGTCAGCTAGAGAAGGGGAATTCTGAGTATCAAGCAAACAAGAAAATGTTGACAGTCACGTCCCGAATGAAGACTGACATCCTAAATAGATTAATAGAAGAGATCTACCAATACAGAGCCTACCCAGAGTATGCACATTTCTGTGTAGTTGCAGAGGCCTTGGTTAAAAAACATCCGTGTTTAAAAGAGCCTGGTTCATTCAATGGTTGCTACGGTTGGAAGCAAAGGCTGAAGTACAAAATGGGAAACTACAGGACTCTACTCAAATCACAAGGATGTCCAGAGTTGTCTGTGAACTCACTTAAATCCAAAGCTAGTATTTCTGCTTTTTCCCGCTGCAAAAATAAAGAAGCCAAGACGAGCTGAAGCCAACTTTTATCCATCCTTTCCATTGGGAGAAACACAAGAAAGCATGGAAAAAGAGAGAATTGAACTCTTGACAGCAATCAAAAGGACGAACAATGACAGGGTCATTGCGGACAAAATGGCTCGTACCTTTGCCTACAGGCATCAGGAGGTGGTGAATGAAGAACCTGGTATAGAAGATTTCAAGGATAGATGGCCTGCTCTGTTCCCACAGAAAGAGGTAGTAATGCACATTGAAATTAAATGTCAAGGGTTTTGAACTTAAAGTAAATACTCAATGATTCCCACAGTCTAAGTAATTTTTTTGAACATAGTTTTATTTTGTGTTTCACAGATTAATGCGGAGTTCCAGAGGCTCATGGCTCTTCCCCTTGAGCAGACTTTCTTGGCCCAGTTGGACAGGCACTCAGGTCAGCTGATTAAAGTCATCCAGGCCAAAGGAGGAGCAACACATGCAAAAATGGCTGCCATCATGAGAACTTATGATGAGGTATGGATATCATCAATAGGGACACTGAGTGAACTAAGCTATGGCCATTTACTTTTTTCCATTTACAACAAAGAACTTAAAGTGATTAGTTACTTTTAGACTTTGTTTTAATTATAATACTTGATACACATTCTGTGCAAAGCTGTTATCATTTGAAGAAAAAAGTTTGCCTGTCATGTATTTCTGCTGCATTTAGTTGTTATAGTAAGTCTGTATTGTGGTTTATTCATGAATTCAATAAAATACACCTTTCTATCCAACTTGCCAGAAACTGGTGCAATTTAGCCAAATTTTTGATCTTCTGTTGCTTTTAAATTCTAACCTTTTTAAATGTTAGACTTGTATAAATTCTATGCTGTAAGAGATCTCTTTAATGGAAAATGATATTCACTAGCTCTTGTAGATTGTGCTAAGAAATTTTTTTTTTTTTTAAGAAAAATAACTTAAGAGACCTGAGTTATGTTATTAAATACTGACAAAGAATAAACTAAAGTGACCAGTAAAATGACCAAAATAAATAAACCAAATAAATAAATAAAATAGCCTATTTAGGTGGGAATAGTACACTAGTTACTTCTCGGGTTTCATAATTGAGAGGCTGACGCAGGGCTTAGGTCAGAGGTTGTGGCGTGGGATTGACTGTAGCTCATTTTGCACTGATTCTCTGCACTCGTTGCACAATTTAGGGAGCGCTGTTAGAGAAAAATTTGCGTCCCGAAATGTTATATCGCGGATCAAGAGTGGCGAGTAGTTGTTTGAAGCCAGGTTCTTCAACTGCAGACAACAGCAGCATATCCATCACTATGAAGAATGTTACTGCATGCGTGATGTCCTTACGCCGCTTGGACGCTTTGTCATTTTATCACAAAGAAGGGAGCCCAGTTTAGCTGCTATACCTGCTTTGTTTCGGAAGAACTTCCAGAAGATTCCTACGAAGGTGCGCAGCAGCGCGGGACTGACGCAGCTCACGCTGCTGCGGGTGTCAGCGGCTTACGCGATGAAACAAGTTGGTCGCGTTACCAAACTTTGTTTTTACCAGTTCCTTGCAAGTTTTACAAATCACTGGTTTATTTCTGTCAGACTGGTGAACTAGTAAAACCCCGTTTTGGGAAAGTTTCCTCCGCAGCTCCTTGCTGCGACATATTCACGTGCTCTGTGTTGTGGTTTGAGAGGTTTGTGAGCGCTTTGTGACGGCATGCCTGGGTCCGCGATTACGATTGGTCGAGAGGAAGTAGTGACTGTAGCATCAACTAATATGATAGGCTGAAAGGAAGGAAGGAAAACTCTCTATCGAACTTTTATCGACCCTATTTTTTTCTATCGCGCCACACGTCTATCGAGCGATATATATTGTTATTGAATTATCGTCCAGCCCTATTATGGACTTGCTTTTCTAAATGTGAACATCTGTTTAAAAAAGTGGGGCAGATTTGGTGTCAGAAATATAAATTTAACATGGCTGTGTCCTGCTTAAATCCAGAAATGGTGTGCTTTGCTGTTCAGCAGAGCGCATCAACTTCTTTTCTTGTTTACCAATATGCCAAACAAGTTAATAAGAATATGTTTTACAGTCGTGGTATTTTGATACCAGCTCCAAAATATCTGACAAGCTACACAAATATGCATTTTGTATTGAGCATTATATTTTCAAAAACATTAAAAATCACCCTTTGAGTTATTCAATTTGTAATGCAAGTTTGAACTTGGAAAATTTATCAAGGATATTTCAAATGCCGTAAACCACTCTTCAATTCACAAGCTGTACATCTTGTACTCGGTGCTTGCATTTACATGGCTTTTATTTTCCATATTCTGTAGTGAGAGATTAGTTACAGTGTTCAAGTTTTAACATGTTGTTTAACTCACTACAGGGCAGCAGCAGAGATGATGCCCAGATGGAACTCAAAAAACTCACCATGGCAGTGTTTGTGATTCGAAAGGAGGGAGAGGGATTGAAAGAACCCCCAGAAGACATTGGCATCGTCATTGATGGAGTGGAGGTGTTGCATGACCTGACTTCAGTTGCCTCAGCATGTGCCCTGCTTCTGGGTTTGATATATTCCCTTAACCTGGCTTATCCAAAGGCTCTGCGCTTCACATTTGAAGTGTTCCAAAAAATCTTCATGCAGCTTGAGCAGCACAAGATGTCTCCTAAAGTTCAAAATTTGTTTGGAAGACTTCAGACCTCACAGTAAAGACACTGGCATGTTGTGCAACAGGACAGATTATCTTCTGTCTTCTTTGTTTGAATAGAAGAGCGCCATGTTTTGGAAGCTTAACACCTCAAGGAACTGCACCTTGTGAACTTATTTTGGAACATTGTTCATATTAAAGCCACAAGTAATACAGAGTTTACTGGATAACAATTGTGACTGGTATTTCTGGAGGATGTTTACTGATAAGGTTGTGATGAACATTATAATTTTGGGAGTAGGTCTTTTTTTGTTTTTGACATTTGATAAAGTTACATGGTTCATCTCTTTGCTTTTGTGTATGAAAAAATACAGGTTAAGGGGGGAAATTACAGTAGGAAAGTAGTAGGCTACTGCAGATTGTGGACACTTTCACAGAATTTTCTTTTTGCATTTCTTTTTTTTATTATTTGAATCAACAGATTTGTGCAGTGTTTTTTGAAGGAGGTTCAATGGATCTAGATCAGAATGTTTTGTTCTTTTCTGGTGTCAGTTAAAGTAACGGACTTGGTTTAAACTAGGCAGTTATTACACCACATCT
Source organism: Fundulus diaphanus (assembly GCA_037039145.1). Taxonomy (NCBI): domain Eukaryota; kingdom Metazoa; phylum Chordata; class Actinopteri; order Cyprinodontiformes; family Fundulidae; genus Fundulus; species Fundulus diaphanus. The sequence goes on from CM073126.1 coordinate 55,372,550, forward strand.
TTGAAAACTTTTTGCCTAAATATTTTTTGGTATTGCTCTTGTTTTCAGTGTAAAAATATTCACTAGTGTCATATTTTATGTCAAAAAAATGTTCTCAGCAAATGTTATGGTTTAAGAGTGTGGATTTTCTTTTTTAGGAGGACTTGTGTTAAATCCTAAAAAACCACATTGTTTTCCTGAGGAACACTTCTGGATTCTACAACCTCACACAGGGGTGTCCAAGTCTTGTCCAGGAGAGCTACCATTGTGCAACTTTCAGATGGACCCTATTTCAATACCACCTGAAGCTAATTTCTGAATGCACACACTAGCAGACATTCAGCTCAGCAGAGGCGTTGTGATGAGCAGATAAGCACAAGAAATCAGTTGATTCAGATGTATTGGAGATGGGATGCATCTGAAAGTTGCAGGATGATGGCTCTCCCGAACTAGACTTGGGCACCTCTGATCTAGCAGGTTGCTGACCAAAAAGGTTTAAGTATTCAAAAAATACAACCCAATTAAGAGGAAAAGTAATATCCCTTTTGAAGTTTCAAAAGATCTTTGTAGCATGTTTAATTCAATTCAATTCAATTCAATTTTATTTATATAGCGCCAAATCATGAAACATGTCATCTCAAGGCACTTTACAAAATCAAGTTCAATCATATTATACAGATTGGGTCAGATTATACAGATTTGTCAAAATGTCCTATATAAGGAAACCAGTTGATTGCATCAAAGTCCCGACAAGCAGCATTCACTCCTGGGGAACCGTAGAGCCACAGGGAGAGTCGTCTGCATTGTACATGGCTTTGCTGCAATCCCTCATACTGAGCAAGCATGAAGCGACAGTGGGAAGAAAAACCACCCATTAACGGGAAAAAAAAACTCCGGCAGAACCGGGCTCAGTATGAACGGTCATCTGCCTCGACCGACTGGGGTTACAGAAGACAGAGCAGAGACACAACAAGAGAGACAAAAAAGCACAGAAGCACACATTGATCTAGTAATCTGTTCTACATTAGATGGTAGTAACGGGTGAGCCGTCTTCTCTGGATGATGTCAAAGTTAACAGAACGCCAGACCAGGTGTACCTACTATGAAGAAAAAGAGAGAGAGCAAAAAGTTAAAAGCTGAAATGACGACAGTCATTTCAATGTAATACAATGCAAAACTGGAGAACCGTAGAATGAAGAACAGTAGAAATCAGTAGAGTGAGAAAATTAGACCCTGATGTCCTCCAGTAGCCTAAGCCTATAGCAGCATAACTATAGAGGTAGCTCAGGGTAACATGAGCCACTCTAACTATAAGCTTTGTCAAAAAGGAATGTTTTAAGATTAGTCTTAAAAATAGATAGGGTGTCTGCCTCACGGACCAAAACTGGGAGTTGGTTCCACAGGAGAGGAGCCTGATAGCTAAAGGATCTGCCTCCCATTCTACTTTTAGAGACTCTAGGAACCACCAGCAGACCTGCAGTCTGAGAGCGAAGTGCTCTGTTAGGAACATACGGGGTAATCAGAGCTCTGATATATGATGGAGCTTGATTATTAAGGGCTTTATACGTTAGAAGAAGAATTTTAAATTCTATTCTTGATTTAACAGGAAGCCAATGAAGGGAAGCTAAAATTGGAGAAATATGATCCCTCTTGTTGATTTTCATCAGAACTCTTGCCGCAGCATTTTGGATCAGCTGAAGACTTCGAACTGCATTTTGTGGACTTCCTGATAGTAAAGAATTACAATAGTCCAGCCTTGAAGTAACAAATGCATGCACTAGTTTTTCAGCATCACCCCTGGACAGAATGTTTCTAATTTTGGCGATATTCCGGAGGTGAAAAAAGGAAACTCTGGAAACCTGTTTAATATGGGATTTAAATGACATGTCTTGGTCGAAAACAACACCAAGATTTTTAACTTTATTACCAGAGGCCAAGTTAATGCCATCCAGATTCAGTGATTGATTAAGAAGTTTATTTTTTGAGGACTCTGGCCCAAAGATTACAACTTCTGTCTTGTCAGAATTTAAATGCAGGAAATTTAAAGTCATCCAGCTTTTGATGTCATCAAGACATGACTGCAGTCGAAGTAACTGATTGGATTCATCAGGATTTATGGATAAATATAGCTGAGTGTCATCAGCATAACAGTGGAAATTAATCCCATGCTGTCTGATAATTTTGCCAACCGGAAGCATATATATAGTAAATAGAATTGGTCCAAGGACTGAACCCTGTGGTACTCCACAGGTGACCCTAGAGTTTGAAGAAGATTTATTATTAACATGAACAAACTGGAATCATGCACAATCTTTTGTGAAAAACCAAAGTTTGTGATGCTTTCACAATAAAATCTAAAATGTTCCATTTGTGCAGATTTATTATTTTAACCAAGTTGAATTTCTGAGTAGCATAAAGGTATTTTACTCCTATTTGAAAAACTAAAATTACATGCTAAAAAACACTTTTAAGATGATTTGAATGCAAGCTATATTTTAAGTAAAATGTGAGTGATAATTTAATTTGAGGTAGTTTAGTTTTTTAAGTTGGAACAACTTGAAATTTTGAGTTGACTTTCTATAAAATTAAGTAAGATGAATTAAACATTTTTATTTGGAATAAAGTAAATGAATTAAGTAAGACTGACTTAAATTTGTCAAGTTAACCAAAATCAATAAATTAGGTTGGATAAAATTAATTGAATTACTTGTTACCAATTGAAGCAATTCAATTAAATTGGATCAAAGATTTTCTTTTTTCAGTGTGGGTTGCAGTTACCAGCAAGTACCATCATACTCTACATCAGGGGTTGGCAACCTTTACCACTCAAAGAGCCATTTGGACCCGCTTCACACAGTAAAGAAAACACTGGGAGCCACAAAACCCTTCTGAAATTTTAAAGGAAATAACGCTGCATATAACAGGGTTTTTTTGTAACAGAATGGACCCGCAGCAGAACCAACGTACCTCTGCGCTTGTTGTTTTTTTACGCACGAAGTACAAAACTTCTGCTGTTGTTTTATGGAAATCATCAACTCTGCTAATGTCAGAGTTTTTATTTTGAATAAAGCTTGGTGCGAGTAAACCCAAGTCATGGTCGGGTTATTTGATTTTCAGCCCATATAAACGGTACATCCAGAATACTTTCTTTTCTTTTAATCCAAACACATTTTAATCACATCCGGAAAAGTTACCCACGTAAACGAGATCCTGTCATTAACCAGCTAACAAGCTAACAGCTGCATTAGACTTTGGCCGCGCAGGAAAACGCTCACAGTGCCGAGCCAAGCGCTGTTCGCGTTTCCTCACTTTGAAAATGAACAAACGTTAGATATAGAAATGACTTACCCTGCTGTTTAGCTCTCTTTACCCTCATCAATGACTCCATGTTATTTTAGGTCCTGTGTCACCGTGGTGTTCTTGTCATTTGTAGAATTTACTACAAATAAGCAGCATTTAAAAATGCCGCCTCAAAAAGAAAAAAACAAATGAGTATGGACTCGCGTTCTCGTCAAGTCCGGTCTTGGCGAGAACACAGGAAGATCGGACTTGACAAGAACGCGAGCATGCAGCACGTATGGTGTATTGGAACAGAAGCGTATTTGTGACGTCATTAGACGCACAGTTCTTTAGCATTTCTTTAACATTCAAAACTATTTATATACTACACCACAATAAATCTTATTGAAAAAATTTTTAAAACAACATTTTTAATTTCTAAAAGGCCTAAAAATTGGGGGTTTTCAGGTGACGTCACGCTCACGTGACTACTCTGCGCGTCCGCCATATTGGGTGTCAGTCGTTTCACACCGTTGACCTGCATTGTATGATGCCTTAGGCAGTATTGGAAGTGAACAATGGGGAAAACGTGTTTAATGGTTGGTTGCACGGCCCGTGGAGGTGGAGATCAACGCTCTTTCTATCGCCTACCAGCCGTAATCGTGAATCAATGTGAAAAAACAAAACAGCTCTCTGAACAACGCCGTCACCTATGGCTGACACGGATATCCAGGTCCGATTTGGACGGTGTTAAGCTGGAATACGCCAGAGTCTGCGGTGCTCACTTTGTCACAGGTAATTAACTGTTAAGTATTTAAAACATGTCAACCGTTGCTGTATTGTGGGCTGTAACAGCGCAACACATGATCGCCATGGGAAAAACATAGAAACGGGTTAATTTTCCACCGCTTTCCTGCCTGGAGGCGCAACCACGGAGAACAACTGTTAGAGATAACAAAGAGTCGTCGGCTCGCTTGGATCGCGGCTGTAAGACGACCGAACATAACTTTCCACAGTATCCCGATGTCAATGAGAGTGTGTTCTAAACGTTTGAAACACATAGCAGCTAGTTAAAAGTACATTGCATGCGTGAGTGGTTGTTAGCACTAACAGTTAGCAGGTGCCAGAATCCGTCTGAGCACAGTTTACCTTTGAACGAGTTGCTGTATTCCCACTGTTTGCTGGCTTTATGATCTGCAGCTCCTGAACCCATCCATTCGTAAACTGCACATGAGACTCCAAGGACTTGTAGCTTCAGAACTGTTCTGAAGTATAGGCGCTCACACCACAAACAAGGTAGCCGAAGACGTCCGATATGGAAAGTGACGTCCGCGCTACTTCCGGGTTACGGCGGTAGGCTTTTGCCGGCGTAAATACGGTAAATACAACTTAATTTTAATAATTAAAGCCGCGAGCAGCGTCGAGCGGCCCTGCAGCCAAGCGCCTTCGCGCACCGCCGGCCGTCAGCCACCGCAGAAGCATGCGACGCATTTGCGTCGGATTGTTTACATTTTTACCATCTTATTAAAACTCACCTGTCCACGTATGATGGCGATTTCCTTGATGTACATAACTTCGACATCTCGTACCCAACCAGATGTGAACTGGTTGTGAGCCTCTAGACTCTTGTAAGCTCTCATTTCCTCAAGAGTGTGCAGAGGGTTTTCACTGAACACCAGGTAATGCACTATGTCGGCGTGCTCTACATTTGGCCAATCATCTGGATTACGGCTAAACAAGGCACCGTGGAGGGCATAGGGGTCCATATGGTCGATCACGGAACATTTCCTCAGATATACGTCCTTATCTGGTCGCTCTAGCGTGCTGGCGTACTTATCCATTCGCGATACGAAAATACGTGTACGACAACTAGAGATAAGGAAGTGTGACACCCAATATGGCGGACCGGAAGTTGGCCAGTGACGTCAGTGAAAACCCCCAATTATCTTGCCGCGGTGCATTCTGGGAAAGCGGTCAGTCTGAAGAACGCACAAGTCTGCTCTGATGCATGCTCGATAAAGAGGGCGGGGCGAGAACAACATCCGGGGATGTGGTGCGTTCTCGCTCTGGCGTTCTCGGCAATCGGAACAGTGCTCGGGCTGAGGCTTGATGTCACAAGCACACGAGACCGCTCAAGAACGCATATTGAGAAACGGCCTATGCCTCGCTGTGTTTATTTCGTCTCTCTGCAGCCGGTCAGCTAGCAGTTCTTCTTCTTCTTGAGTTTATTGGCGGTGAACAAACATCTTTTCAGTGTGCATTACTGCCACCAACTGGTGAGGAGTGTTCATCAGCCAACATTGACGACAGCCTGCATGAGGTAAACGGCTCTGCGACATAATTATTTTCAAAAGCTGAGCCGCATCAAAGGGATCAAAGAGCCGCATGCGGCTCCGGAGCCGCAGGTTGCCGACCCCTGCTCTACATTGTTCCGAGGAGGATGGTGTACTTGACACTTCTGATGTTCTTCAGCTATTTGGTGTACACTACATCTTTGTCCCAAGAGTGAAGGTAGACCTTGAAACCTTTATGGAAGGATGGAATAACCATCCTCTACGAACAGAAGACGGACTAAGCCCTGAACAGCTGTGGACTTTGGGGCACCTCCAAGATCTAGATGAGGGGGAGAGAATTGAGGTAAATGCTTGTCAACGGGCCATGTTTTACATTAATCATGTTATGATAATAAAGGATCTGGATCTGATGAATCATGTTATTACTAAGATGACATGTGATTATATCAAATATTTTGTCTAAAGCACAAAAATCACAATGTCTGCATCAATTTGTCCTGTCAATATTTCTTAATCTAAAATCAATAATTATTTTAAATTAAATGGTGGTGATGTAACAAATCAAAACCATCAAATGCTGTAAACCTCAAAAATGACAAAATAAAGAAACATCACAGTAGGTTCTCTTTTGGTGCATTTATTTCAACAATAAACAAATAGATACTAAAAACGAATTGTTTTTAGCATCTATTTGTGTATTGTTTTGATTAGTGCTCCTGTGTCTGGGGTTGATGGACCTTTGGGACCCAGGAATTGACTGGGAGAGTGCTGTGTGCCAAGAAGACAACAGTGCAGTTGTGGTCCCTTAGGTCGAGTGCCCATTGGATGAAGACACCCTTGCAGAACTTCAGAGAACCATCAATCCTCTAGATCCTTCTGAAGAACATGGCTGAGACCAAACATCAACATTTGATTATGAACAGACTGTTAAACTCTTTGTACAAAGACCTGGACAGTTTAAATAACACCTGACAGTTTCATCAGTACTGAACTCAGAACTGCAAATCTTCAGAACATCTAACAGGTTCTCCACACAGATATTCACACATTTTAATGTTATTTTAAGCTTCATTTCCTTAGAGAGGCAGAAAAATTGACAAGTCACTGAGAAATAAATTTGATTGGAAATAATTTTGAAACTTTTATGTAATGTGTGTTTTTTCAGCCTTTCTATTTTCATTGAAATGAAACTCCAATGGTAATTGTATTTGATATGTTATCAAATGGGCAAAATCAGCTGGGGGTGATGATTAGTTCCCCCAGTGTTAACTGCTTTCAAAAAGAAATATTAATGTTAACCTCTGTGGAATCCACCACCATATTGAACAGCTTCAGTCATGATCCTTTTAAACTCAGAGTAAGTTTTCAGATGTTGAACTGGAAATGTGACAGTACAAGTACATGCACTCTCTACCAGATAGCAAATGGAGTGATCTCCTAAACGCTCCCTGCACTCATGGTGAAACATGAATGTTATTTTAAAATGTTGCTTTTCACTGGGAAGAATGGGAGTGTGGGCTTGCCCTGTCATCCACTGAAGCACATGCTGGACTGCAAGACACTGACACTTCACCTGACGCACCTGCCGTGCCCCTATCTATGAACAAAATGCATTTTGAAAACAATTTATTAAAAGCAATCCAATGCTTAAAACTAAAAAAATATCTAATGACTTCTATGTGTTTAACTCACTATAACAGCAAATAATTTTATAAATACTTTATGCATTAAATGCATAAATATTGAGTATGGTACCTGATATTTCAACCTCCTCCAAGAAATCTTGCAGGAAGTTTATAATCTTCTTCTCGGCTATTTCTTTGGATGTCCCCTTTTCACTGTATTGTGGCTGGCAATTCATCATGATGAAGTCAGCATCTGGCTAATGAGAAAATGGATATTTGCAAAAGTTTTCTAAGACATGCAAACTATGCAAAACACACAATACAAAATGGACCACAGAAATAGTCTGGAAGAGCAAAGCAAGTTATTTAAAACAAAAGTTACTTTGGTGATTGTCCATGGAACAAACAGGGGTTGACCAGCCTTTGCATTTGCATTCATCTGGTTAACCAGACCATAGAGTTTCAGGCCCTTCCTGAGTTGTTGCAGCATTGGAATTAGTCTTGTGGTGGAATGCAAAATAATAGCACTGTGCCGGGAAAGAATTCTTAATTAATTTATTACATTAACTGAAATTGTAAAGCTTTTCAAACAGAGTAAAATACTTTCTTACCGAATTATCCTTTCTATGTTATCCATCTTGATCTGGGTGGTGTATCCACAGTTTACTATGTCCTCCGCCAACAACATTAGAGACTGCATCTGCTGCATTTTCATCCTAATAGTAATATAAATATTCTGAATCTGTGGGTTGAATACTTTTGAGATGAACTGTATGTCTGAGTTTAACAGTCTTACCCTGCTGATTAGTAGGGCAGAGTCCAAATCTGTCACATCCTCTTTATTCAGAGAGCCAAAGTCCACCTCTCTACTGCAGAAAAAGTTGTAGCACCAGTCTTTGAAAAACGCTGGAGCTGGGCCACCTTGGACAAGGCTAACAGTGATTTCTCCAACAGTTCTGTATACAAAAAAAATAACTTAGCATATGGAAGAAAAGCAGGCAGTAAATAAGAGTAAATGTCACTACATGTGACCAACCTGAAGTTTTCACTATCATGGTCCGTAAGAGAGAACTTGGGATTTTTACCCTGGCTTTGAGGCCCTTCAAAGAATCTTTCTTCAATACCTGAAATCAACCTGAAACTCTTTCCTTAGTGCTCCTGTATCTATACCTAGCTCTCCAATATAGGCCACCTTGAGAGCACTTGCAGGGAATGCAGTTTTTTCCCTCTGCCACTGGAGAATGCCCCTGTCTAGAAGGTCTTCTCTGGCCACACACAATTTGAACTCCTTAGTAGTGTCAACTTGTTGTTCAAGCAAGTGTAATACATCTTCTGTAATTAAATAAGCAGATAGAAATCTATTAGTACAAAATTAAATATTCTTAAATACCAGCAATGTAAACAGTCTTCGTTTATCACACTTATTTTGAGAAGAAATGGTAAATATCATATACTTGAATAGTATGTATGTAGCATTGGTTGATAAAGCGCTTCACACTACACAATCACTCGCTGACAAGCTACATTTTAGCCACAGCACAGAAGTCTCCGTGAGCAGGACACAACGACTGAGACAAACGGAACAGGGGTTCAAACCAACAACCTGTCGGTTACAAGATGAACTCCCTAACTCCTGCGCCACTGTCATCCCTTGAAACAAAGGCCTACAGTGAAAATTATAACGTGTGCATTTAAAAAGTAAAATTTCATGGAGGAAACTGTAAATTCTAACTATTAATGTTGGTGAACATTTCACGATCAATTGGGCATGAAAATATTGACTAAAATTATCAAATACATACCTTCTTGGTTTGAATACAGGAGTTTCAGGAGATGGACACGCACCATTGTCTTTTGGAGAAGCCGTAGAGTCGAAGCTGTTTATGGAACACAATATCAAAAATAGATAAAACTAGTGATGTTACGTTATTTGCCGAGGCTTTGAGGCATGTGTCGAGTAATGGAGGGAGTGTTTCCGTAATGCGCGTATCGAAGCTTGCTTCATTTAGGGGAGGAGCCGAAAACGATGACGTCCGAAGCATCGCTGCCCGGCTGTACCACGTGACTGCTTCGGGAAGTGGTTCAGATTTTGGCGCGGGTTTGACAGCTTTAAAAACCCCACAGGCTCCATTCAAAATGTGGGTTGTTGTAGGCGAGTTGCGGTCAGTTGAGAGAGTGGATAGAGTTTTGATAGTTTGGATAGCAGAGTTTGGATAGCAGAGTTTGGATAGTGGTTATTTAGTTTGAGACAGTTAGTTTGGTGTTTGGAGAGTTTAGGAGAGAGATAGATAGATAGGAGATTTAGGAGTGCGAGGACAGGATAGGAGTAGAATGGAGCCGGCGAGAAAGAGGAGGATGTCCCCTATGTGGGAACATTTTGATTTGATAAGCCCTAACAAGGTAAGCTGAACTGAACATTTGCAGATGCATTAGGTTTGCTTATGAGGAACTGTATTTTTCACTGTTTCTTATTTTCTTTAAAGGTGAGGTGTTTATTGTGCTCCAAGGAGTTGGGGTACAATAATAACACCTCATCCATGCTAAGGCACTACCGTGCCTTGCATGAGAATAGGGAGGAAACTGGAGCTTCACCCAGCCAAGGTATTTCATTACTATATTACAAACACACTATCACAATTTTTGCATGCTGATGTTTGCTTGTTGTGCAAATAAAGACAGGTAACAGACACTGTATTTATTCCCTTTTAACCAGCCACCAGAAAACAAGAGCTGGATGAAGCTCTAGTCTCCATGATAGTGAAGGATACCCAGCCTTTCACTATTGTGGATGACGTAGGATTCAGGACATTTGTGTCTAAGCTGGATCCCAATTATGTTCTCCCTACAAGGCAGGTATGTGTGGGTCCATACATGAAACGAATGTCTACATTATTGTATGTGTCACAATTCAGCAATATATATATATTTCTTCCTTTAGGCTCTGAAGGCCATGGTGGAGGCCAAATATGAGTCTGCTAAGGAGCATGCTAAGGCTAAAGTAGAGAAGGTGGCTGCTGTTAGCCTTACATCAGATATGTGGACATCCATCAACATGGATGCCTACCTGGCAGTGACATGCCACTTTGTGGAGGAGAACGAAAAGCTGAGCTTGGTGTTGTTGGGAGTGCAGGCATTCCCCCAGTCTCACACTGCTGAAAATATTGCTTGTGTGAAAGCCTCCCTGATGGAGGAATGGGGAATCTCAGGCAAGGTGACATGCATGGTCACCGATGGTGCTCCTAATATGGTGGCATGCATGAGAGAGCTGAAGCTTCGCCACCACGTTTGTGTTGCTCACACCCTCAATCTTGTTGTGAAGAGGGCGCTTGACCAGCACCCTGTGCTCTCTGGCCTCCAGGCCAAAGCAAGGAAGCTGGTTGGCTACTTTAGAAGCAGCACCACTGCTAAGGTATGCTCTTTTCTTTTATTCCAATATATAATGTTAATAGTTTGTCTGTACTGCTACTGCAGTGACTTAATGGCCTACTCTTCTGTATCTTTAAAGGAGAAGTTTACACAAGTGCAGCGTCAGCTGGGCATGCAAGCAACCAAGCTGATGCAGGAGGTGGAAACAAGATGGAACAGCACCTACTTGATGCTGCAACGTCTGGTGGAGTTGAGGGAGCCAGTAGGAGCGGCATTGGCTGGATTGCACACTGACATTCCCTTTTTCACTGCCAGTGAGTTTGACATTGTTGTAGCGTGCCTTTCGTTACTCTCTCCTTTCTATGACGCCACCACGGAGCTCTCTGCAGAAGAACACGTGTCGGCATCAAAAGTTATCCCCCTCCTGAAGATGATAGAGAATGCCCTTCAGGAGGAAGACACTAAGGCTACGTTCACACTGCAGGCCTTGATGCTCAATTCCGATTTTTTTGTGAAATCGGATTTTTTTGCGTGTCCGTTCACACTTCCAAATATATGCGACTTGTATGTGATCTCTGTGTGAACTGCATTCATGCAACTTAAGTGTCCCGCATGCGCTGTAGAGGACGCGATGACGTCACACATAGCAAGTGTGCTCAGTGTTTGCGGAAGTAAACATGGTTCGTAATGCTGCAGCGTATCTTACGTTCTTTAAGTTCTTCTCCAGCCGGAGCCAGCACATTACCGCTGTAAGCTTTTTAAGAAGATCGAAACGAAAGAGCCACATTTTTGGCAATTGCGTTTTGTGCGGCAGTAACGTCCGTACAGAGAAACGTGTGGGTGCGGAGTCGAAGCTAGGAATGGTGGGATAGCGAGGTGAGCGGCTTTTCTAATACGGATTTCATTCACAATTTTCGAATGACAAAGGCAACCTTTATGTGCGTCTGAACGGATCTCTTTAAGCGCTCCTTACGTAAAAACACACATCTTCGGCGGGCTATAGAAGCGAGTAAACGCGTTGCCGTGGGGCTGTATTGACTTGCAACAGGTGCTTGTTACCGCATCAATAATATGTATCAATGACGTGTAGGTCGGATGAATGCGACCTGGCCGTTCAGACACAGGTCGCATTTGAAAAGATCAGATACGTATCGGATTCAGGACCACATATCCAAGTGGCCTGGGTCGCATTTGAAAAAATCCGATCTGTGTCGTTCAGACTGTCATAAAAAGATCAGATACAGGTCGCATATGGGCAAAAAAATCGGAATTGGGTCACTTCAGGCTGCAGTGTGAACGTAGCCTAAGTCGGAACTGCAGTAGCAGTGGAAATAGGAGAGCAGCTCATCAGACAGCTCAGGGAGAAGCCGCAAATGCTCCAGTCAATGAGCATCTTGTCGCTGGCTACACTCCTGGACCCACGATTTAAATGTATAGCATTTTTCAGCAACACAAAAGCTGCTGAAGCAGTGAAGCACTTGACTTCAGAGTGTGCCACTGTCATCCGACGGAACCTAGAAGAGAACAATCACGAGATTCCCCAGGCTTCCACCTCTCAAGAATTCAGTGGAGGTAATCTTTTATATTACATTTTGAGATTACTTATTCCTATTAAAACACTTACTAACATGACCTGTGGTTTCCATTTAGGTAGCAGACTTTGGCAAAGATTGGACACTAGTGTCATGGAGGCAAAGAGGACTCAAAATGTGTCAGCAGATGCCACCGTAGAGGTCCAGCGCTACCTGTCAGAGGCAAACATAAGCAGGCTGGAGAACCCCCTGGAGTACTGGGCTAATCATCGGTCACTGTACCCCAATCTGTACAAACTTGCACTTATTTATTTATGCACCCCGGCATCATCTGTGCCATGTGAGCGTGTCTTTTCAAAGGTTGGAGAAGTAGTGTCAAAAAAGAGAAATTGTTTGAAACCAAAAACTGTGGAGAAATTGTTGTTTCTTAATAAAAATGCATGAAATCATCCAAGTTACACAAGCATTAGCCTATTCATTACCCCCTCCCTAGTTCCATAAACACTTTCACTGTCCTCTGCCTGATTAAGCCCATGCCATTTTTCTAGAGTCACAGAAAAACATTATTACACAACATGCCATATCACATGACACTACTATTTTGGGAATAATTACACACAGAGAATACATTCAAACAATATTTTATTATACACATATGTGTATACATAATTTATGTAGACAAATGATTTCGTCCTACACCTTTTGTGAAGTCATTCCCAAGAGCCATAATAGACAAAAATTCAATGCATCACACGTGTTAAGATACAGCTGGCTGTGATTATACACCTGGCCAGTAGGTGGTTTTGTGTGCACATGAAGCTTCAAGAAATGAACCCTTTCTCGAACCAGTTGGCTCAAGTGGTTCAATGCCTCATGAGGCTTCATCTCACCATCACTAGGATTCAGGCTGGCTCAGACGTCAAAAAGGCAATTGGGTAATATCAACAGACAATAGGGATGCTGGACAAAACTCACCAAAGGCTTGTTAAGACAATGATCTGGCAGAGTGAGGGAGACAGAGGCAGGTATAAGTAGAGGAGTGAGCAGGTGAACAAAGTGAAACTAATTACCAGAATGGGTGGAGCTGATCAGGAGGGAAAAGTGTCTGGAAGTAAAAATGAAGCTGATTGGATGGAGACTGGTGAAGGGGAGTGACAGAAAGACAAATAGGGTGGTGACAAAGAGGTGAAAGAATGCTGGCAGGTGAACTGAATAAAGGCTGGTGACAGAAGTGATTGGAGCGGGCTAGAAGAACTGATAACATAAAACAAAGTACAAAATCAAACCACAACAAAATCCAAATCGTGACACCCAATAGTTCAATTTTATTTATATAGCGCCAATTCATGAAACATGTCATCTCGAGGCACTTTACAAAGTCAAATCAATCATATTATACAGATTGGTCAAAAATGTCCTATATAAGGGAACCAGTTGATTGCTTCAAAGTCCCGACAAGCAGCATTCACTCCTGGAGAAGCGTAGAGCTACAGGGAGAGTCGTCTGCATTGTCCATGGCTTTGCAGCAATCCCTCATATTGAGCAAGCATGAAGCGACAGTGGAAAGAAAAACCACCCATTAGCGGGAAGGAAAAACCTCCAGCAGAACCGGGCTCAGTATGAATGGTCATCTGCCTCGACCGACTGGAGGTTACAGAAGACAGAGCAGAGACACAACGAGACAGACAAAAAAGCACAGAAGCAAACATTGATCCAGTAATCTGTTCTACATTAGATGGTAATAGTGGTGATCTGTCTTCCCTGGATGATGTCACAGTTAACAGAACGTCAGACCAGGTGTACCTACTATGAAGAAAAAAGAGAGAGAACAAAAAGTTAAAAGCTGAAATGACAACAGTCATTTCAATGTAATACAATGCAAAACTGGAGAACAGTAGACTGGAGAACAGTAGAAATCAGTAGAGTGAGAAAAATAAGCCCTGATGTCCTCCAGTAGCCTAAGCCTATAGCAGCATAACTATAGAGGTAGCTCAGGGTTACATGAGCCACTCTAGTTATAAGCTTTGTCAAAAAGGAAAGTTTTAAGATTAGTCTTAAAAGTAGACAGGGTGTCTGCCTCACGGACCAAAACTGGGAGTTGGTTCCACAGGAGAGGAGCCTGATAGCTATAGGATCTGCCTCCCATTCTACTTTTAGAGACTCTAGGAACCACCAGCAGACCTGCAGTCTGAGAGCGAAGTGCTCTGTTAGGAACATACGGGGTAATCAGAGCTCTGATATATGATGGAGCTTGATTATTAAGGGCTTTATACGTTAGAAGAACAATTTTAAATTCTATTCTTGATTTAACAGGAAGCCAATGAAGGGAAGCTAAAATTGGAGAAATATGATCCCTCTTGTTGATTTTCATCAGAACTCTTGCTGCAGCATTTTGGATCAGCTGAAGACTTTGAACTGCATTTTGTGGACTTCCTGATAGTAAAGAATTACAATAGTCCAGCCTTGAAGTAACAAATGCATGGACTAGAATGTTTCTAATTTTGGCAATATTCCTGAGGTGAAAAAAGGAAACTCTGGAAACCTGTTTAATATGGGATTTAAATTACATGTCTTGGTCAAAAATAACACCAAGATTTTTTACTTTATTACCAGAGGCCAAGTTAATGCGATCCAGATTAAGTGGTTGATTAAGAAGTTTATTTTTTGAGGACTCTGGTCCACAGATTACAACTTCTGTCTTGTCAGAATTTAAGTGCAGGAAATTTAAGGTCATCCAGCTTTTGATGTCATCAAGACATGTCTGCAGTCAAAGTAATTGATTGGATTCATCAGGATTTATGGATAAATATAGCAGAGTGTCATCAGCATAACAGTGGAAATTAATCCCATGGATTGGTCCAAGGACTGAACCCTGTGATACTCCACAAGTGACCCTAGAGTTTGAAGAAGATTTATTATTAACATGAACAAACTAGAATATATCCGATAGATACGATTTAAACCAGCCTGATGCTTTCCCCTTAATCCCTACAGTATGCTTTTCTGTGTCAACATGAATGTTGAAATCCCCCATATAATAACCTTGTCAGTGTTTATCACCAAATCAGATAAGAAGTCTGACAATTGATCCAAAAACTGAGTGTAAGGACCTGGTGGACGATACAAAACAACAAACAGAAGAGGTTTTATTGCTTTGCAATTTGGATGAGGGAAACTGAGGGTGAAATGTTCAAAAGAACTGTAGTTATTAGTTAGCCTGGGACTAATTAATAAATCAGACTGAAAGATGGTTGCCACTCCTCCTCCTCTTCCCACAGATCTGGGAATGTGGAAATTTGAATAAATGGAGGGAGTTGACTCATTTATACTAGCGTAGTCCTCTTGTAGCCAGGTTTCTGTGAGACAAAATAAATCAATCTGATTATCAGAAATCAATTAATTAACAAACAAAGTCTTTGGAGGGAGAGACCTTATATTTAATAGACCACATTTAATTGTTTTATTTTTTGGTTCAAGGTGAGCCGTATTGATTTTTATTCGATTTTTATGATTTGTTCCTTTTAGATCAGTTTTTGATCTGTTAAGTTTTGGCCGTGGGAAAGACACCTCCTCAATAGGGTAATGGGTGGTTAACAGTACAGAAGCTGCAGAGAAGTGTGTTAAACTACGGCTCTGCTTCCTGGTCTGGACCCTGGGTTGTCAGCATTTAGGATAACTAAAAAATCTTACTGTGGGTCAGCCATTATAGTTTATTTGTGAATTTAAGAACAGGCACTTCAATACTTAAAACATTTTCCTATTTTGTTTTTGTTTGTTTCACTGTTTCAGTTTTATATTTAATGAAGTTAATCAAGTAAATCCATCAATGAGACATTGATATTGGTTTATGTTTTTTTGTTTAATCTCTGTGACACATTACTACAGTGGGAAGTAACTAGCAACATGCCAGCCACACTAACACTAGTCTGATTAAAATGATTCTCCATTGTTCTTTAATTTATGGTTATATATTTCAATCATTATTTTTACAATTGCAGTGTTAGGTTTAATTGGTTACCCAACTGAGGGTACTCACTGTAATATATAGCCACGTCGTCAGGTTAGCTTAACATCCTTGGAGTGAGGCTATTTTTGCAATGTCACTTCATGGAGATGCTGCAAACAACAAAACACTGAACACAAATGAAACAGATTGCTCACCTGAGACGGTTGTACAGGGTTTGTGTCTTCGTTCTCTGACATTTTTGTCATCTTGTCTCAAAGCTAGGGGCCAATGGCTGGTCGAAAACCTTCAAGAGTTCTTTTTCATCATCATCAATTTTTATGGCGGTTGGCGAAACACGTTAGATAGCATTACCGCCATCAACTAGTTAGGGGTGTTGACCACATAATAGTTGTTTGATTTCCTGATTGTGTTTTTTTTTTTATTAAACCGTATGTAGTATTTGGAACGAATACTTTGATTGGATGAAAAAAAGCTGAGCGTGATTGGCTGATGGTGTGGTTCATTTACATACATTTATGAAGTCGCGAGCGCAGAGACAGAGTCGAGCGAGCGGAGAAACAGCCGAGCGAGCAGCTGGTGTTGAGTGCGGAAAGAGCACGTCAAGCACGCAGAGATGGAACCAAGCGTGAGGACAGTGGGTTGAGAAGAGTTTTTCAGAGTTGAACGTCAGACAGGTTTTGAGCACGCGCGTGTGATGTTTATTTTTATTTATTTATTTTTCCCAGTTTCCTGTCTAGCAATGTGGCAATAAGAATTGTCATCTTAATGCCAAACAGAGCTCAACAGATTTTACTTTCACAAGTGGAGCAGTCAGCTTTCGCCATAGTGCTCCACTTGATTCATGCATGTAAATAGTTTTATACTGATTCATGCAGGGGGTCTTTCAAATTATGTGGACACTACAATGGGAAAGTAGGAGAGTAAAGGAAGAACAAGAAGAGAAAAAAAAAGAAAGAGAAGAGGTGAAAGAAAGAGGAGATAAAAGGGAGAGAATGATAAAACGTCTTCAGTCTGCTTCATCACCTGCAAAGAGATGTAAAAGAACAGCACAACCAACAGATATAGTATAACAGATACAATAAAGTAACACCTTGATACCATTGCTGAATTATATGTATTATTTAATCTGACATGTATAATGTGATAGCTGAGAGAAAAATAAATAAATAAATAAATTATGGGCTTTCTGTATAGAAGTGAACACTGAGTACCTGGAATCCAGCACCTGTAGGTGTTTGTGAGAGTGCACTTGTGTATGTAAAATTTAATCAAAAGAAAAATGCTCAATAGTGGTTGTGAAGAACCAAAGATTCCCCCGAGCACCGAGGCAGGCGCCGGGGGACCCATAACCCCAGACCCCTAAAAGTGCCCCCGAAGCAGGGCGCCCAAGAGGGGCCAACACAGGAAATCTGCCCCCCCCCCACCAAGGGAAGAGGAGAGACGACCCCGAGGAAATACCCCAGCCGCCGCAATGCCGAAGCCCCCAGGAGCCGCGGGGGCGAGCCCGTGGGCTCCGCTGGCAGCCAGCTACGCTGAAGTTGAACCGGCCATGGGCCCCCAAGCCCCAGGGACGCCCCCCCCCCCCCCGGCGGGAGCCCCGACCGAGCCCCGGGGGGCCAGGCCCCGTGTAGCAGCCGCCAGGAATGAGCCGGCACCCGCCCGGGAATCTGCCCCGAGGGCCGCCTATGCACCAGCGGGCTAAGGCGCCAGCCAGCGGAGGGGGGCAGGACGGGGGGGATGGGCTCCGCACCTAGCGGTAGCTGGTGCCAGCGCACCCCCTCCAAGCAACTGCCCAGAACCCTCAATGTCTAAAAGCGAGAGGGGGTAGAGGGAGCCATCTGAGGTGAGGCTCACACAACATAAGTCCCCCCAGATGTCTTTACCCCCCACCCCCCCATACAATGGCCTACATGTATGTGCGTTGTGAAAATGTTTTGAGTGAAAGTGTCTAAAATGCATAATAAATTGGGGTGAGTGACATCATCAGAAAGTGGCAACCTCCAGTAACGCCCCTCTCCCAAGGTCCTACATGTGTGGCAGCGTGATGGAGCAGGCAGAGGGAGTAGTCCGGGGATGGGGAGAAAAGGACTAGGGAGCCTACTGCACTCCCAGGGAGCCAGCTCCCCTACTGACTCCAATAGGCAGCCCCGCTCCCCGAGAGCCCACCCAGAGAAGGGGGCCCCGCCAGCTGCACCACCGTAGCCCGGGGACCAGGGATAGGCGGTAGGTCCCGCGAGCCAACCACCACCAGGACTAACACCTCCACCACCCCCAACCCACCCACCAAACCTCCTGGCTTTCCCGGGGGTAAATAAAAAAAAAAAAAAGGGGGGGGGGACCCTGGCTAGCCAGCCCGCACGAACCCCAGCACTAACATTCAAACAACTCACCATACATAAAACAATAGACTTTCAGGCTAGGTTAGTCCCCACTCCCCCTCCCTCCCCTCCCCACACTAGCAGAGTGCCAACCCAAAAAGGGGAGAGCATCTGCCATGAGATGTTATTGTTTTGTATCGTCCACGAGGCCCTTACACTCAGTTTTTGGATCAGCTGTCAAACTTCTTATCTGATTTGGTGTTAAATACTGACAAGGTTATTATAGTGGGTGATTTTAACATCCATGTTGACACTGAATGTGATAACCTTAGTGTAGCCTTTAAAACTATCCTAGATTCAATTGGTTTTGCTCAAAATGTGCATAAACCAATGCACTCTCGGCTCCATACTTTGGACCTTGTGCTGACATATGGCATTGATTGTGAAGAATTAACAGTATTCTCCCACAACCCTGTCCTATCTGATCATTTTTTATATAACATTTGAGTTTAATCTAACTGATTTCTCCACCGCCAAAAGAGGGTTGCATTATAGTAGATCTTTATCGGATAATGCTGTATCAAAACTTAAAGAGTCTGTCCCCCTCTTAATATCCTCAGTATTGCAGAAATGCCCTGTAGATGGCAGCAATGCTGTTTCTTCCCATTCACAAATAGATACATTTGCTAACAGTGTGACTTCCTCATTGCGTTCTGCATTAGACAATGTAGCTCCCTTGAAAAAGAAGGTAATAATTCACAGGAAGCTGGCTCCCTGGTTTAATTCAGAGCTGCGTTCCTTGAAACACAATGTTAGGAAATTGGAGAGAAAATGGCGCTCTACACACCAAGAGGAATCCTACTTAATCTGGAGGGACAGTCTATTGTTGTATAACAAGACCCTTCGCAGAGTTAGAGCAGCATATTTTTCATCATTAATTGAAGGGAATAAAAATAATCCTAGATTTCTCTTTAGTACAGTTGCCAAACTTACTCAGAGCTGCAGCTCTGTGGATCCATCCCTTCCCTTAGCTCTTAGTAGTAATGATTTTATGGGATTCTTCATAAATAAAATTGATGGCATTAAAAATAAAATAATTGGCATCCTCCCAAACATGATTACCTCATCCCCAGTAAGTAAGGCAGCATTGGAGGAATCTTTAGAACCTGCGCTGTGTCTGAACTGTTTAGAAGCAGTAGAGCTTTCTGAGCTATCTAAAATCTTAGCTTCATCTAAACCTTCTACCTGAATGTTAGACCCAATCCCAACCAAGTTGTTTAAGGAGGTATTCCCTTTGATCAGTGGTCCTATTTTAGACATGATTAATCTATCCTTAGTAAATGGATATGTACCACAGGTTTTTAAAGTAGCTGTTATTAAACCTTTACTTAAGAAACCTTCTCTTGATCAAGATGAGCTAGTAAACTACAGACCTATATCTAATCTTCTTTTCTTATCTAAAATTCTTGAGAAAGTAGTTGCTAATCAACTTTGTGAACATTTACAAAGCAATGACCTACTTGAGGAGTTTCAGTCAGGCTTCAGAGCTCGTCATAGCACTGAAACGGCTCTGGTGAAGGTCACTAATGATATTCTCATGGCCTCAGATAATGGACTTGTGTCTGTACTTGTCCTGTTAGATCTTAGTGCTGCATTTGATACAGTTGATCACAATATTCTCCTACAAAGACTTGAACATACTGTAGGGATTAAGGGGAAAGCATTAGGCTGGTTTAAATCTTATCTGTCGCACAGATTCCAGTTTGTTCATGTTAATAATAAATCTTCCTCAAACTCTAGGGTCACCTGTGGAGTACCACAGGGTTCAGTCCTTGGACCAATTCTCTTTACTATATATATGCTTCCGATCGGCAAAATTATCAGACATCATGGGATTAATTTCCACTGTTATGCTGATGACACTCAGCTATATTTATCCATAAATCCTGATGAATCCAATCAATTACTTCGACTGCAGTCATGTCTTGATGACATCAAAAGCTGGATGACTTTAAATTTCCTGCATCTAAATTCTGACAAGACCGAAGTTGTAATCTTTGGGCCAGAGTCCTCAAAAAATAAACTTCTTAACCAATCACTTAATCTGGATGGCATTATCTTGGCCTCTGGTAATAAAGTAAAAAATCTTGGTGTTATTTTTGACCAAGACATGTCATTTAAATCCCATATTAAACAGGTTTCCAGAGTTTCCTTTTTTCACCTCCGGAATATTGCCAAAATTAGAAACATTCTGTCCAGGAGTGATGCTGAAAAACTAGTCCATGCATTTGTTACTTCAAGGCTGGACTATTGTAATTCTTTACTATCAGGAAGTCCACAAAATGCAGTTCAAAGCCTTCATCTGATCCAAAATGCTGCAGCAAGAGTTCTGATGAAAATCAACAAGCGGGATCATATTTCTCCAATTTTAGCTTCCCTTCATTGGCTTCCTGTTAAATCAAGAATAGAATTTAAAATTCTTCTTCTAACGTATAAAGCCCTTAATAATCAAGCTCCACCATATATCAGAGCTCTGATTACCCTGTATGTTCCTAACAGAGCACTTCGCTTTGTTGTGCCAGTTCAAGACGTGACGACTGCATTAATTCGGGACATGACGGACTGCATTTCCCATGAGGCAAGGTGGTCAAAATGGCCACCAACTCCCATCATGCAACTCGGCCCAAAATGGCCACCACCCCTAACGACGGACAGAGAGATAACGTTACCAGGGGGAAAGGTATTTATTGCGGCCGAGGACCGAAACCTGCCTTCTTTCTCTGGCTCACCGCCACCCTGAGAAGACATACAGCTGTACTCCGTGGATTAATTACCCACACGCCACGTGCTCGAGTTTCTCGCTGGACCGAGATTTTTCGAAGCAAGCGTTGTTCCCTGCTTTGCATAGTAGGAGGTCGACTCAAAAAGGTACCTTTAATTCCCTCTGATCAAATACTGGAAGCCGCCTTATCTCCCAGTGATCGAAAGAGGACTACGCTTTGCTGGGCCGAGCAAAAGCGACTGTGAACCCGGAGGAAGAGACGAAAGAGCCTCCTCGCCCGCCCCTGCCGCTGCCTGCTCTGGTGCGTTCAGGACGCCGCGTGATCCGGAGCGCTCCGGACCGAAGCCGGGACTTTCATTCGGGACCACCTCAAAGTAACGGGGTTCTCCCCTTTTATTTCTTTTCCATCCATAGGATGTTAAGAAGTGCCTGGGCAGACGTTAGAACTTTGTAGGTGCAGGTTAATGCTTTTATTCCACGACGAAGTCGGAATTATTTTGCTGAATATTTTCTTTGTATGTGCATGCATTTTACAATTGATTTTGCTGTGTTGATTGTGGTTTATCTAACCCCGCCGTGGGTCACTGCTTCAGTTCTTTTCCATCTTCTTCCATGCTTCCCCCCCCCTCTCTTTCGCTTCTCCTTATCAGAGAAATTTGATCGCTTTGTTTGAATCTTAGTTCGCGGTTTCTCTTTGAACCAGAGCGTAAACCACTCCCTCTCGGAGCGAGGTACCAACTCACATTAGCGTAAGCGCGGTGACATCATTAGGATCACGCATCACGCAAATTTGCGGAGCATACGTCATCATAGTCGCCATCTTGGGAGGGTGTCGGATGACTGGACTGTAGGTAGCTTAGCTGATAGCTTTATAAGACATCAAAGCGTCCGGTGGGACTCTCAGAGCTGTTCTGTCTGACAATGCTGCTACGTCAAACGCCGATGTTCGGAGTGTGGTTTAAACAACCGTGAGTTGAACTAAGATTTGCCAACCGCTCATTTTTAATCCATTGTTTATTTTTGTTTTGTTCTTTTATTTCCACATATATATTTTGCATGTTTTAGTTCTAGTAGTGAGTAAGAATTCCAAAGTTGTTGAATCAGAGAATTACTGTAACAGGGAATTGCTTTTGGTTCAATAAAACCAACGACTGCGGAAAAGACATTGTTTTGTGTTCAATCCAATTCACAGTTGCCTGGTTATTCAGAAATCAGAGCTAACCTCCTTTGGAGTTAACATCTGACATTAATACAGAGACATATCATTGGATGGTGATAAGGAATAAGGATTTAAACTCTAATTGCAGTTTTATATTGGGGTTCTCACAGCTGCTGGATAAACTTCGTCGGTTAAAATCCGACCTGATCATTTATCCCAGCATAAATGAGTTCATAACAGCTAGTAATTAATGCATTAGTGGTATAAATCATTACAAGCTTATAGCTAACATCACCACCATTTGAACTATATTTTGTTATAGCGGAATTTTGAGTTGAATGATTTATTATTTAAATTATAATACCAAATTATACGGAGCCCCTAAAGGGACACCGAAGAGAAATAAAAAAATAATACTTTCTCGTGCGCACCACTTAGTTTCTTGTGCGCACCAGATAGTTTCTTGTGTGCACCACTTGGTTTCTCGTGCGCACCACTTGGTTTCTCGTGCGCACCAAATAGTTTCTCGTGCGCACCACTTAGTTTCTCGTGCGCACCAGATAATTTCTCGTGCGCACCAGATAGTTTCTCGTGCGCACCACTTAGTTTCTCGTGCGCACCACTTAGTTTCTCGTGCGCACCAGATAGTTTCTCGTGCGCACCACTTAGTTTCTCGTGCGCACCACTTATTTTCTCGTGCACACCAGATTCTTTCTCGTGCGCACTACTTAGTTGTTGCATGATCGCATGAGTATTTCGGACAACCGTGTTCATTAGAATGGATGTAGATTAACTAATTGCGCTATATTTTTAGTTTGGGCTACCATACAAAGACATTGCTGCATTGCTTGCAAGACGTCACAGTTATGTTGTGTCTGAACGTGACATAAAACGTATCCTGAAGTCCTGTGGTCTATTTCATTCCAAAAAAAGTAAAAAACAAAGCAACTGGACTTGTTTTCCATAGTTGAAGACCTTTCGCTTCCTCTCCAGGAAGCTTTCTCAATTCAAAAAGTCTGGAGTAATGTGCAGTACCAAGCTTTATGCTGCTGCCCAAAACAAAGGCCTTGTAATGGCCAAAAATTCACAAGGAAGGAACACCACTCAGACCCATTGTCAGCAGCATTAATTCAGTAACATATAACATTGCTAAACAGCTTGCTAGTATTTTAGCCCCCCTGGTGGGGAACACGCCTCATCAAATAGAAAACTCCAAGGACTTTGCTAACAAAGTCAAACATTTAAAGATGGCACCAGGAGAAACTCTGGTGTCTTTCGATGTCACTTCACATAGCAGGATTAATTTCACCCCGGACCAGATCTGTACCCTACTGGACCTTTGTGTTTCTACAACTTATTTCAAGTTCAGCGATCATTTTTACAGACAGAAGCATGGTTGTGCCATGGGATCTCCAGTGTCACCAATTGTAGCCAATCTTTACATGGAAGAAATGGAAAAGAGAGCTTTGGGAACCTTCAGAGGAACGCCACCAAGCCACTGGTTTAGATATGTGGACGACACCTTTGTCAAAATCCAGTTAAAAGAAGTGGAAGCTTTCACAAGACACATGAACTCGGTGGACAACAACATCAAGTTTACCAGAGAGGATGCCAACGACAACAAGCTACCTTTTCTCAACTGTTTGGTGAACATGGAAGGAGATGGTAACCTCAACATTGAAGTGTATAGGAAACCCACACAGACCAATATCTTCTTTTTGACTCACACCACCCACTGGAGCACAAAATTTCTGTCATCAGAACCTTACAACACCGGGCCGAGCATGTCCCGACTAAAACAGAAGGGAAGCACAAGGAACAGAAACACATCAAACATGCCCTCCAAACCTGTGGGTACCCTAACTGGGCTTTTGTCAAATCAGCAAGAAAATCCAAAAGACCCGCTGCAGAACATAATGGTGAGAAGAATAAACGCAAAAACATCTTCATCCCATATGTTGCTGGAGTCTCTGAAAAACTCAAGAGGATTTTCTCCAAACACAAAATCCCAGTACATTTCAAACCAAACAGGACCCTCAGACAGAGGCTGGTGCATCCCAAGGACAAAACCCCCAAACCTAAGATGAGCGGAGTGGTGTATGCAGTTCAGTGCAGTGAGGAATGTTCTGATCTTTATATTGGAGAAACCATACAACCTCTCCACAGACGCATGGCTCAACACAGGAGAGCTACCTCTTCAGGACAAGACTCTGCTGTACAAAGGACACTCTTTTGAGGACCAAAATGTCCACATTTTGGAGAAAGAAGACAAATGGTTTGAAAGGGGTGTGAAGGAAGCCATCTACGTTAAGAGAGAAAAAACAACCTTAAACAGAGGAGGAGGATTTAGGTTCCAACTCTCAAAAACTTACAATACAGCTATAGAATTAATTCCGGCCAATCATCACCTCAGTTCTCACCCTCATACGGGTGATCAAAACATTGTTCCTTTAAGCCAGGCCAATAACAACCCTAATGACTCCTCGTTACAGAGGAGTGGACCAGTTTCGGTTCAATCTGCTGCCTTAATGACTTCAACGACTGCCCATTACTAAGGGGTGGACCTGTTTCTGTTGAATTTGCATGTTATCTAAGCCATTACAAGGCCTTTGTTTTGGGCAGCAGCATAAAGCTTGGTACTGCACATTACTTTTGAATTGAGAAAGCTTCCTGGAGAGGAAGCGAAAGGTCTTCAACTACGGAAAACAAGTCCAGTTGCTTTGTTTTTTACTTTTTTTGGAATGAAATAGACCACAGGACTTCAGGATACGTTTTATGTGACGTTCAGACACAACATAACTGTGACGTCTTGCAAGCAATGCAGCAATGTCTTTGTATGGTAGCCCAAGCTAAAAATATAGCGCAATTAGTTCATCTACATCCATTCTAATGAACACGGTTGTCCGAAATACTCATGCGATCATGCAACAACTAAGTAGTGCGCACGAGAAAGAATCTGGTGCGCACGAGAAAATAAGTGGTGCGCACGAGAAACTAAGTGGTGCACACGAGAAACTATCTGGTGCGCACGAGAAACTAAGTGGTGCGCACGAGAAACTATCTGGTGCGCACGAGAAATTATCTGGTGCGCACGAGAAACTAAGTTGTGCGCACGAGAAACTATCTGGTGCGCACGAGAAAGAATCTGGTGCGCACGAGAAACTAAGTGGTGCGCACGAGAAAGTATTATTTTTTTATTTCTCTTCGGTGTCCCTTTAGGGGCTCCGTAAAATTATAATTAATAATAATAATAATAAGCATATTCAACCAGCTTCTTTGAATAACAGCTTTCAGACTGCAGGTCTGCTGGTGGTTCCTAGAGTCTCTAAAAGTAGAATGGGAGGCAGATCCTTTAGCTATCAGGCTCCTCTCCTGTGGAACCAACTTCCAGTTTTGGTCCGTGAAGCAGACACCCTGTCTACTTTTAAGACTAATCTTAAAACCTTCCTTTTTGACAAAGCTTATAACTAGAGTGGCTCATGTTACTCTGAGCTACCTTTATAGTTTTGCTGCTATAGGCTTAGGCTACTGGAGGACATCAGGGCCTATTTTTCTCACTCTACTGATTTTTACTGTTCTCCAGTCTACTGTTCTCCAGATTTGCATTGCATTACATTGAAATGACTGTTGTCATTTCAGCTTTAACTTTTTGTTCTCTCTCTTTTTTCTTCATAGTAGGTACACCTGGTCTGACGTTCTGTTGACTGTGAAATCATCCAGGGAGGACAGATCACCGACTATTACCATCTAATGTAGAACAGATTACTAGATCAATGTGTGCTTCTGTGTTTTTTGTCTGTCTTGTTGTGTCTCTGCTCTGTCTTCTGTAACCCCCAGTCGGTCGAGGCAGATGACCGTTCATACTGAGCCCGGTTCTGCTAGAAGTTTTTCCTTCCCGCTAACGGGTGTTTTTTCTTTCCACTGTCGCTTCATGCTTGCTCAGTATGAGGGATTGCAGCAAAGCCATGTACAATGCAGACGACTCTCCCTGTGGCTCTACGCTTCTCCAGGAGTGAATGCTGCTTGTCGGGACTTTGATGCAATCAACTGGTTTTCTTATATAGGAACATTTTTTACCAATCTGTATAATCTGACCCAATCTGTATAATATGATTGAACTTAACTTTGTAAAGTGCCTTCAGATGACATGTTTCATGAATTGGCGCTATATAAATAAAATTGAATTGAATTGAATTGAATGAGATGTTAATGTCCAGATCCCAAGCTGCATACTCCACGGAACCCGAACCCCCGAGGCCCCGCCGGGGCCCCCGCCTGAGGGCGGCACACCCCAGGGACCCCGGGCCCCCGGACCCCCGGACCCACCCAGCGGCAGCACAGCTACCAGGTCAGAACCCACGTCCGTCACCGCGGAACCCCCCAAGAGCGCCGCAAGCTGCCGCTGTAGGCCGCCCCAAGGCCTCCCAAACCCCGCCCAGATGAGGGCAACAGACCGCGGGGTCAGACCCACCGGGCGCCCCACCTTGAGGGCCCCCCAGAGCCCCAGGACCCAGGGACCCCCCCAGCCAGCCCCAGCGCCCCGCAGGCCGCATCCCACAGCCCCCCATTCCACTAAGTGATGGAGCCGATCAAAGGAGCCCAGAGAGATCAATCTAATGCGGATGCAGATGCTGTCTCAAGATTAATTAATATGATCCAGCAAAAGATCTCTATACTGATTAATGCTGAGATTTTCCTTACTTTTCCAATTCATGAGGATAGTTTTCTTTGCGATACATAAGGCAGTGAAAACCATGTAAACTATCTTTTTTTCCAGAGGGCTTTCCTCAAAGTTACCCAGCAAGCAAACTGATGGGGAAGGTGAAATTTTACAACTCAGGCACTTTGATAAGAACCTCTGGACAGGTGTGCATAACCATAACGCATGAATATAATTATCAGGATGATTGCCTATGCAGTGTGGACAGATATTAGATTGTGCAAAACCCATCTTGAATTATCTTTGTCCTGTGTAGTGTACTCTGTGAAGGTTTCTAGTCATTTTGAAAGTGCTTAGACATATCTGAGTTCAGATGTTTTGTTAAAAGCTGACTGATAAATCCTCTTCCCATTTCGTAATAGGAAGAGATATTGAATCATCTAGTTTAGTCAGTGTCCTGTATGATTTAGACAGTAGTTTGGGGGGGGGGGTTAAATCTAGAAATTCTAATATCTTAGTTGGGATTTGTGAACCACCTTCAATATGCTTAAATTTATTTCTAATTATAGATTTGATTTGTTCATATTCTAAGAATTTATTTTTACTAATGCCATATTGCATATTTAATTTGGCAAAAGTGATAAACTCAGTTCCGTCAAGTAAATGTTCCAAGTACTCAATACCTTTATTCTTCCAGTATGTAAAGTTTATCATATTATTATTTTGTAGGATGTCAGGGTTATTCCAGATGGGTGTACGACTGCATGGGATAAGGGATGACTTCGTCATTTTAAGAAACTCCCACCATGCTGTCAGAGTAGAGCTAATGTTAATATTTTTAAAGCATGTATGCTGTTTTATATTTGAGCTAATAAACAGCAAATCTGAAATCGTGATATTATTGCATATTTTGTGTTCTGTGTCTATCCAGTACGGTGGCCGGGAAGTGCAAAACAAAAATACAAAACCTGAAACACTTTTACAAATATTGAAACAAATTTACATTTCAGAAAACAAATTTACAAAACACGAAACACTTTTACAAAACACGAAACACTTTTACAAAACTTGAAACAAATTTACATTTCAGAAAACAAATTTACAAAACACGAAACACTTTTACATTTCAGAAAACACATACAAAAGACGAAAATCAAACGGAAAGGGAGGGACTGTCTTCGAAGTTTACCCGGAAGTGATAACGGGAGCCATCATGATGAACCAAGATGGACGCCAATCGAGTTGCGTTTTGGCCGTTTTTCGGCACACATATGAGCAGATTAACGTGTTTTTGTTTGTCGTGTGGTCTGTCCTTGGAGTTTTTAAATTTCACAGAACAGACGGAAGAACCAGATATGCTGCAGCAGTGCATACGTTGATGAGGGTCAATCGTACGCTGTAATCGTAGACATGTCATGTTTACACGGTGTAAATTTGAAGAAACCACCGAAGCGACCGTATGTTTTTTGTTTTCATTTTGTGGACAAAAGACAGAAGACCCACGACGCCAGAAAAGTGGCTGGGCTACGAAGTTCCATTAAAAACTAAATCAAGGAGACAAAGAGGAGAGACACAGGTAAGCTGAGGGATGTTTACGTTAGCAATCTTTAACTCTTATTCCTTAGTTTGTGTCGCTCTTGATAAAACATATGCTTTCACATGAAAACAGCCGTATTTTGGCTTTGTTGCCTCTGTAAATTATTATCTGCATATTTTTTACATCCCTGCTGGTAGGTCTATGGGGTTCTGTTTGTATATTTGTATATTCCGTTTGTTTCGTTTTTCATATTTTTGTTATTCATAAATCTATAAGTCACAGTTCCAAGTTAAATATTTAAATAACAAGCTTAATATTTAGCTCCAAAGTAAACGTCTAGTTTGTAAACTAAACATTTAATTTGTAGTTAAATATTAAATCTGAAAATTAAATGCGTGGTTTACAAACTGAACATTTAGCTGTGTAATTAAATATTTAGTTTGGAACTGTGACATTTACAAATATATGACTGTATAAATGTATGTTGAAAATCGGACTTTAAAAATGAAAACCCATTTTAATCCTCTTATCACAGTAAAGAACCCAAAATATTGCTTTTAGATTTTGACTGTGTAACCTTAGGTATGTTTTATGCTGTTTAATAAACTTATTGTGGTCTTGTGTTTGACAGATGACAGCCGCTGTGATGCAGAGGCTGACCAGACCGCTCCATAATCAGAGTCACCTATGAAGAAATATGCTCACACTACAGGCGCTGATGATCACACCTAGGAGAAGAGAAGAAGAAAAATGTATGTGGCAGGGAACACGCTGGCTTCGTGGAGTATCTTCGTCTTGGCGATGAAGTGACGGCAGACAGAGGCTTTACCATTGGAGATCTGCTGTTTGAGAGGAGATTTAACCTTGTTCTACCAGCATCCACTCATAAAAGGAGGCCAGTTGTCTGATGAGGATGTAACTGCAGCAAGGAAGATTGCAAATGTCCACATACATGTGGAAAGATTTATCAGGAGGCTCAAAGTTATCACAATAATCTCCCAGACTGTAACTATCAACTTGGTTTATAAAATACACCAAGTCTTTAGAATCTGTGCAGCTCCTGTGAACATGCAGGGGAAATCATACGTGAGGAAGCAGAGAAGTTTACATGTCAAAAAGATCCTGATTAGTTATTTTACTGTAAACCAGAGGAATTATAATACACAAGAATGTGTTTTGGATTTCTGCTTTTAAATATTTA
Source organism: Fundulus diaphanus (assembly GCA_037039145.1). Lineage (NCBI taxonomy): Eukaryota > Metazoa > Chordata > Actinopteri > Cyprinodontiformes > Fundulidae > Fundulus > Fundulus diaphanus. Next base: position 55,402,249 of record CM073126.1, read on the forward strand.
TTTTTTTAGCACCTTGAGGTTTTACATTTTGGAATTACTTTTCATTTTTAATAACTTTAAGTATTGTATATCCATATTTCCATACTATTTAAATGTTTACTTATAAAAAAATTGTGTCCAACTAACATGTGTATTATTAAATTGTGCAATTCATTTCACATGCTTATGTAATTTGCATTTATTCATATTTAGATCAAGTGGATGTCTAAAAGTGTATCTTATGTACATAAACTGGCAAGAAGATACAGTTTTTCATTTATTGAGTTTATGCAATTTTACACTAAATGTAATTACATTTAACTTTTAAAATGGTAAAACATTAAGTTTTAACATTTCACTTATAGCATATTTGTTGGCCATTTCATTATTTGTGGTGCAGGAAACATCCATCATTCAGCCTTTTGGGGATGGCGCTTCTCATCTGTTCAGGAGAATCCGGTCAGACCTTGGCCACGGCAAACTGCACCTTTAAACAAAGTCTTGGTTACTTTTTATTTATATTACAGTCCTTGCTGTCACATTTATATAAAAATATGGATAGTTTGTAGTGACGACTATAAACTGTCCATATTTTTCTACTTGCTTTCCTGATATATGTCCAAATTGCCATTAAAGATTAGACTGTTATGAATTAGAATGCAGGACTTACCTTTACAGAAAGGAAGAGGTGGTGTGCTGACAGAATATTAGCCAAACTTGAATGACCCCGCAGCATCAATGAACAAGAGATCACATCTGGAGGTGTTCTACTGTCATGCTGAAGTGGAAGCATCGATTGAGTATCTACCGTTTAGTTGCTGTAGTGATAGCAACTTTGGTCAAAATTACTTAATATATACGGGTTTCTAGTGGCTCTTATTTTGAAATTCCACATCAGAATTGGCTGAAACTTGTTGAGCGACATCAGGAGGTTTTCTATTGTCATGCTGATATAGTATTTACATAAAACGTCCAATTCTGTAGCAACATTTACAACAACACAGGTCAAATTGAGTCAATGTAGAGATTTTTAAATGCCTTTATTTTTAAATCCCAAATCATGTAGATTGACTTCTGGAGATCATCTGCATCTGTAAGTGAAAGTAGTCACCTGTAAAAAAATAAGTTATTTGAGTAGTTTTGAGGCTAAAGAGTGTGACCAAAGTATATATTTTCATTTTCACCAGCAGACCAGAATAATAGAAAAAATGACACAAAGCATAAAAAAATATAATGTAAATGTGTAAAAACACTTGATCGATACACCGCGAAAATGTTGCTTTTATTTTGAAAAGTAGGGTCAGCCGTCACTGCCGTAATCCTTAGTGTTTAGTGACCAACAAAAACAAGTGAGGGCTCACTTGACCGCAGTCTCAAGATGATGTGTACACTGTGTAAACATGACATGTCTACGATTACAGCGTACGAGTGACCCTCATCAACATAATGTATGCACTGCTGCAGCATATCTGGTTCTTCCGTCTGTTCTGTGAAATTTAAAAACTCCAAGGACCGACCACACGACAAACAAAAACACGTTAATCTGCTCATATGTGTGCCGAAAAACGGCCAAAACGCAACTCGATTGGCGTCCATCTTGGTTCATCATGAAGGCTCCCGTTATTACTTCCGGGTAAACTTCGAAGACAGTCCCTCCCTTTCCGTTTGATTTTCGTCTTTTGTATGTGTTTTCTGAAATGTAAATGTGTTTCGAGATTTGTAAAAGTGTTTCGTGTTTTGTAAATTTGTTTTCTGAAATGTAAATTTGTTTCAAATTTTGTAAAAGTTTTTCGTGTTTTGTAAATTTGCTTTCTGAAATGTAAATTTGTTTCAATATTTGTAAAAGTGTTTCAGATTTTGTATTTTTGTTTTGCACTTCCCGGCCACCGTAATCCAGGGCTCGTCTAAAGGATTACGTTTTATCCATTTAGGGATGTATTGTAGCCTATTTGCTAAGTAGTAGTTATGGAAGTTAGGCAGGTCTAGTCCCCCTCTCTCTTTAGTTTTCTGTAGTGTCTTTAGGATGATACGGGGGGGGTTTATCTTTCCAAATAAATTTAGAAATGGACGAGTCTAGAGATTTAAACCAGTCGGATGATGGTTTATTGGGGATCATTGAAAATAAGTAATTAATTCTAGGTAAGACCATCATTTTAATTGAAGCTACCCTACCCATAAGTGGAATTGGAAGCGATTTCCATCTTTCAAGGTCCTCTTCTATCTTTTTTAAAAGCGGGGTGTGGTTAAATTTTAGTAAATCCGCTAATTTAGACGACACAGTAATACCCAAATATTTAATATTTCTTGATTGCAATTGTAAATCTTGGGGGTTCTGGAAAGAGCAATTAGTTGGCAGTACCGTAGATTTAGACGAGTTTATAGAGTAATCTGAAACTTTTGAGAAAGATTCTAGTAATCTAATTACTTGAGAGAGGGAAGTGTTTGAATGCTAGAGATAAAGTAATACATCATCAGCGTAAAGACTAATCTTATGCTCTATTTTCATGCATTTTATACCTTTGACAACATTAGTTTGTCTAATTGTTGCTGCTAGAGGTTCGATAAAAATGGCAAAAAGTGAGGGGGAAAGCGGGCATCCTTGCCTAGTACCCCTCTGGAGACAAAAGCTGGAAGATGTTTGGTTATTTTTTCTGAGTCAGGCTGTTGGAAAGCTGTATACAATTTTTAACCAATTTATAAAAAAAATTGCCAAAACCAAATTTATGTAGAGTAGCGAATAAAAAATTCCAGTTTACTCTATCAAATGCTTTTTCTGCATCTAAAGACAATATATTGGTTTTAATATTTTTACTGTAGGAATAATCTATTAAATTAAGTAATCTGCGTGGGTTTGTGGATGACTGCCTTCCTCTGATGAAACCAGTTTGATCAGGGTGGATTATGAGAGGAGTGACTTTATCTAATCGTTTTGCAAAAGCTTTACAGATTATTTTAATATCCACGTTAATTAAGGATATGGGACAATAGCTGGTAGGAAACATAGGATCTTTGCCTGCCTTAAGCAGAAGACTGATGGTAGCAGAGTTCATATTAGCTGGAAATCTGCCATTTTCCTGAGTTTCCTGCAACGTTCTGTGGTGCCAGAATATTCCAGAACTCTTTATAAAACTCAGTATGGAATCCATCTGGACCTGGAGACTTTTTATTGGGCATGCTTTTTAGAGCTTCCTGAACTTCAACTGTTGTCAGCGGTGAGTCCAGTGTCGTTCTTTGGCTATCTGATAATTTAGGAAGTGTAATTTTATCCAGAAATTACTTGATGTCATTATCTGATGGATTTATCTGTGATGTGTTTAAAGATTTGTAGAAATCTCGGAAGGTGTTGTTTATACATTCCGGATCACGTAATGTATTACCAGTTGAGTCTGTAACTGCAAATATAGTCGTTTTTTCTGTTTATTTTTAGCTGATTAGCTAAGAAGCTTCCTGATTTATTGCCATGTTCAAAACTTTCTATTCGAAGTCTTTGTATTAGAAATCTATTTTGCTTTTCAATGTATTGGCTTAATTCTAATTTTACTTTACGGATTTTACCCTACTTTTCCTCTTCCTGAGAGGTTTCTAGTAACTTCAGTTTTTCTTCTAATTCCTGAATCTTTTTGTTTTCTATCTTCTTTTTATGAGATGAGAATGAAATGATTTTACCTCTCATCACTGCTTTCCCTGCTTCCCATAGTATAGATGCTGATGTGCCTGGTAGATCATTGTATTGCAAGTATGAAGCCCACTCTTCTTTGAAAATTTTTATAAATTCTTCATCTTTAAGCAGCGATGTATTAAATCTCCAGCTCTGGTTTTGTGGGGTTATTTTTTTATTTATTAGGGTTAAAGTAACAGGAGCATGATCACTGACATGTGACGTGTGATGTTTAAACGCTGAATACTTGTCTCACTGCGCGCTTGGATTAGTTCCTGCACGCTCAATTCAAAGGCACAAATATAACTCCATAGAAGACCACCTCATCAGGCCACTAAGGGAACATTTTCCGACTTTGCAGACCATGAGCGTCCTATCCCTAGCACTGCTTGACTCTAGATTTAAAGTCATAAGGTTTTGTTGACTGCATGTTTTGATATTTTGAGTTTCTATGTAAAAAATTATTTGGATTTTCTTCTTTTCACTGTTTATAGTTGCACTTATTTTAATTGAATTGAAGTACAAATACCAAAAAAAAACAAAAAACACTGGTGTATAAAAAAATAATCTATTAAAACCAAAAACTGATGAAAAACTCTTATTTCTGAATAAAATCTCCCATAGTGCACATTGTTGTCCAAGTTGCACAAGCATCCAGTGCCCTCTTCCAAGTTTCACAAGCACTTTAACTGTTTAAGCCCATGCCCTTTCACTAAAGTAATAGAAAAACATACAGTCAGCCATATGATATTGTACTTAGAAAAATGTATGCAGAACATGTATTTTAACATACAGATGTGATAATCTTAAGATGCATTAATGGGTATCACTTATTAATGATAATTTTCAAGGGCCCTAAAGCATACAAATAGAGGCAAGCTTCATTACATTGCTGACTGTGATTATGCATTTGGCCAGTAGGTGCCTCATGAACAGAAGCCTTTCCTCAACCAATTGGCTCAAGTGGCTCAATGCCTCATGAGGCCTCATCTCACTATCACTAATAAAAAGGTAGATTGATTTAACTTTCATTACTTAATTATTAGTTTAAACTATAATTGCATAAAGTGAAAACATATTATTGTAAACTATGAAGGTTCAGTTTGTGAATACTCACCTCTGCCATTTCCCTCCCTCAGCAGGTGTACACAGGCAAAACATTCCCTGGGGGCTTGTGCACAGTATTAGTTCTGGGACTGTACCATCAGGGAATGGAAAGAGGGTTTAGGTTCACCTTATGGTGTTTCTATGTTATTTTGAATACTTATTTTGATTAAATTAAATATTTCTTGTTTTGTCTTGATTTGTAAATGTATTGTTTGATTAGCTGTTCATTTAATGTAAATATTCTTGTTTTGTTTGTTCTCTTGCAGTTGTGTATCCTTTATAACGGTCTTTCCCAATTTAGCTCCGCTTCTATTTAAGCAGCATGTCAGCTGATATTCCTCTGAGCCTGTTCTTTTCATCCGTTTTTGGGTCCCACTTCCAAGACCGCTTGACCTCCTGACAAGCATGTGTAAACTGCGTCTAGCCAACAGTTAAAATCGCCCCCTAGGACCAGAGTATTTATTAAGAAAGGGTAAAGAAGAAAAGAGTTATTTGAAGAAATTCTCATCATCTGTATTAGGAGCATAAATATTCACAAGGGCAAAGTGCTGTACAATTTCCCCCTCACTACAATGAACCTGCAATGTTTAGCAGCTACCACATTATGGGCCTCAAATGGAATGTTCTGGTTGATCCGTATGGAGACCCCTTGTGCTTTAACCAGGAAAAGGGAGTGAAAGCGTTGTCCTCTCCAGCATGCCAGGAGACGTCCACCATCCGAACTCCTGAGGTGAGTCTCCTGCAGGAATGGCACGTCTGTATTTATTCGTTTAATATGAGAGAAAATCTTCCTTCTATTCAGTGGATGGTTTAAACCTTTAATATTCTGACTTAAGAAATGTAAATACTGACTCGTATAATTTCTAAAGTAGAGCCCGTGTACTCCCTTACATAGACAGGTTTAACAGAGTAGTATGGCAGGTGGAGATTGAAACAAATGAGGAATATTTTTATTTTTTTAAATTAATTTATTTTTTCTTGTGTGGATAAGAATGTTTGCATCTGGGGGCAATAGGGTGGGAACGTGTGAATATGACTGTGTACCTGGTTTTCTGTTTGTCTTTTTGACAGGTTGGGTTTTGGACTGCCCCAGTCCAAAACCCAACCTGGAGCCACCCCCTTCTAGTTTTGATGTCCATTGAACATGAAACAGAATAATCTCAGAATAATATTCATATCTAAGAAAGCTTTTTGCATATATAAATCAAGTGGAGAACTATCGCAAAAGCAGTAATGCTCCACTTGTGAAAGTAAAATCTGTTGGGCTCTCTTTGGCAATAAGACAACAATTCTTATTCCTACAGTATATGTTCAAAAATAAATGAATAAATAAATAAATAAATACCTTTACCACCCAGCCCTATTTCTCAGGTAGATACAAACAGTTCTACGCTAAAACGTAAAAAACAAAAACATATTTCAGTTTTTATCATTATTATTTAAACTGATAATTTTCTTAATTTTAGTGCATTAAGGGATTAGCACCTGTTTTTCAGTGTTTGTGACATTTAATACCAATAAAAGCTACTACCACTACAACTGATGATTGAGCTATTGTAACTGTAATTGGAAAGCTTTTGTGTCACATAATTGAAGCATTTCTTTTTTTGTCCAACATACAACATTAAATCAATTTATTTGAAAGTTTAATTAAGTGCTCCTTTTTCTTCTGTTATTTCTATATTCTATTTTCTTCTTTTTTTCCAGTTGTGCTTTTAAATGAACTACCATTGAGTCTCTGTAACATATAACAGAAAAAGTTGAGTACATTAGAATTTTTTTTTCACAGCTGAAATAAAGAGAAGTCCAAACTGAAAGAGAGGCTGCTCAACATTCAGGTGATGATAAACCTGCATTGTTCTTCTGAAGACAAATTTAATACCATACTGTTTTTTTCTTGTGTATTTAAATCAGCTTTTCACATGTATATGTTTATAAGTTCTGTTATTTCTGCTTCTTTATAAGATCACCTATTCTTCCTGCCAGAACTGACTCATGGCAACCCTTAGTGAAGGTGAGTTCACACACATCAAGTAATCTGATCAAATCATCTAAATTCTGTCAGATGATGTTATTATTACATGTCTATTTTATTGGTAAATGGACTGAACTTATATAGCGCTTTTCCAGTCATGCTGACCACCCAAAGCACTGCACACTATAGCCACATTCACCCAGTCGCTCTCACTAACGCACACACATTTATACACCGAGACACAGCTCAGTAGGCAATTTGGGGTTAAGTGCCTTGCCCAGGGGCACATCGACATGTGGCAAGGGGAAGCTGGAATCAAACCCACAACCTTCTGATTGCCAGACGACTACTCAACCCATTAAGCCACAGTCGCCATTATTCTTCCATGATAGTCCACATTTTGCCTTTTCTGGTTTTGATTATCTCAGGGTTAAAATCTTGATGATCACTCCATTTCTTATATCATATGCATCTGTAATTTAGAATAAGACAACATCACCACCTGCTGGTGTCTGCAGACCCATCCCTCACCTCTTGATGCTCAGTTCTAACATCTCAGACTATTAATTGTGTTTTTCTTGAAATGCTAGCTACCTCTATTCAAATAAAATGCTTCACACTCTATTTTTATCCCCTGCTCCACCAGGAACAATCATAATCAGTGTGTGCTGCACCCTTTGGTGTCACCACCCGGAAAGTGTGTGTTTGTGCTGTGCAACCCAGCCTATTAATATATCCTGATAAATGCTGTATCAACTGGAAACTAGGGAAGGGATGATTCTCACACGTTGCTGAATAAACATTAGTCTGACTGATAGAGTTGTAGGTAATGATGTTGTTTCAAGAGTTAAACTATAGGCTGACACCTGAATGTGCAGTAAAACTGTAGTCCCCAAGCCTGTTTCTAATATGAGTAAATTGTAATTAATCTCATGAATTTTTCAGGAATAATTGGGATTAATGTTATTATTATACATAAAATTATTTAAAAGTGTAGGTCTGTTTTACGCTACTGTTTCATAAACAAAAGTCCAATGACATTTTAAACAAGGGGTCTTTAACGTTTTTCTGCCTGGGACCCCCAAACTGTTCAAGAGACGGAGCAAGAACCTCCATATATGTGTGGTATTTTAGACTTAGACTTTATTGTCATTGAACTATTGTCATTCACAATATACATTTGAGCAAAATTCCATTGCAAGGCTCTGGTTAAAAAAAGACACAAAAGAATATAAACATAAGCATTTTTATTTGTGAATTCAGCAGCAAACCAAAGAGACATTTTACAAGCACAGAATTTTACATGGTACAGATGGTACAGTTATTCAATGCAATAGCGTCCAGTGTCCATGTCAAGTGAATCTGGAGGAAGAAAGGTGATGCAGCAAATTGGTCCTGCCTAGAATGCGATCACAGGCCCACCACATGTAAAATACGCAAAAGTTCAGATAAACACGTCTTCTCAGCACAGCAAAGCTGCATCAAAGAAGGCAAAATGACTGTGCACAAGCTTGGGTATAGTCTCAGGGTGTAATCTGATCTATGGGCAGTCACAGCCTTAGTTGTAATTGGAGCCAAGGCAGTGCAGGAAGTCGTAGTCCAAACTCTGCTGCATGCTGGGAGTTGTAATTTCTTGAGGAATAACCTCAAGACCAGCAAGACCAAGGAGGTTATAGTGGACTA